>JAGSXJ010000001.1:0-1281702 GCA_020726575.1 Plectosphaerella plurivora | reverse complement strand
ATTTTGGTGCTTTCGAGAGGGTAGGCGGTGAACCACCAGCCACCTTTGAAGTGATGGACGCTATGTGGTTTGAACCCAGCCTCGAAGAAGCCCGATCCGTCGCCGACGAGATCGAGCTGCCAAAGGTCTCGGAGTGGGACCAGACGGACATTGGCGTTGTCGTCGATGCACAGACGGAGAAGGATGTCGCCCTGGGAACCGTACCCGCTGTTTGACTGCCTGACCTTTGCTCTTGTGTTGCACGTATCGCGAACGTTGTAGATGGTCTCTGCTAGGGCACGACTGAGGAACACACCCGCACCGCCGTAGGCATGGGAACCATGGACGCTGATGGCGTGCATATCCTCGGACAGAGCCCCGATGTAGAAGGGTTTGGTGTGATCGAATCGTTGGAGGCTGGTGACGAGACCGTTGATTGCGGTGAAGAACGTGTCGTCATCGCATACGACGAACCACTTCCTGTTGGGATCTGCTTGGTAGAGTAAAGGAGCGATGTTGAAGTATCGTTTGGCCATTGGTTTTTCGACTCGGCTATCCCACGCGCCGACTTCTGCGTCGATACCAGCGTCGGCGAGCCGTTGAGCGACATCCTCGAGCTGCGGATCTGTAGCATCGACAAGTCGAAGGATAAGCCTGCCACCGTTGGACTTTCCGTGGCCATCGGTTAGCCAAAATGTCCAATGTTCGATGGTGGAGGGGTGGTTGAAGCGGTTGATTGTTGTAGAGACGCCAAAGATGTAACCAGACAGGTCGACGTTGCCTGGGAACGGGGACTGGGTGACGGACACCTCCAATGGCTTGTCGCATTCTTGCTTGGGGAGGGAGCTTCCGGGGGATAGTTGGATTTTGTGAAAGCCTTCGTTCTTCGCATCACCAGGAAGAAAAGTTTGCTGCAAGGTGGTGTAGGACTGGCGTTCAACTTCAGGTCTGCGACTGAATCGGACGTAACGCTTCAAGTATTCCACCTCGTCGCCAAGCCCGTACAGGTCCTTGAGTTCGGCAAGTCTTGCAGCATCAGGGCTACAGTCCATAACATGCTTTGATGGGAATCGCGGGGCTCCCGTGGCAGTATCGTTGCTATGAAGAGTAGAATCTTGACCTGAAGATATCGGTTTGACGGCAATACCATCTTTGAGTTCTATCGTCTTCAGAACCAAATCTGTCGTGTAAGGGCGCAGAAATTCAGGAATCTGCCAGCACAACAGGGCAAATATGACCACAGCTGCGACGATTTTGAGCGCTCTCGCAATCGGTGTTGGAATATGAGTGAGAGCGCGGGGGATGCGAGAGACAAGCGTCTTTCTCCGCGAATTCAGGCCGGATAGTAATCCTCCTGCTTCAGACCACGATTGAGAATAGGTCTTGTCAATCCATGCCTCGACCTCACCGGGAGGACGGTTTGGTGTCATGATGACATTTGCGTGATAAGGCTTTGGACGACGGCTGATTGGGAGCCGACAGGGGTTGGCGGTGTTGCTCTGTGCGTGGAGGTTCAAAAGTACCTGACTGCGTCCGCTGGCTGAATTATCTGTCGCTTATCGCGAGGCATCGTAAAGGGAAAGAACATCGATTCTAGATAAATCGAAATCTGAAAAAAAGGGGACATGACGGAAAGTTGGGAACTCCGGGACTCACTTCTCCCCGGGCGTCTCCCCGGACCAGGATGCCCCTATCGTGCAGCCTGACAAGGCCAACTCATCTTGGCAGCGGGCCGCAGAATCACCATCCGACCAACGAAATGACCTCTGACCCCTGTTGCCCAAATATATGAAAGTAGGTATGCTTATCGAGGGTGCATGGGTGCAGTAACATTTGGTAGGCAACAGAAAAAACACCACATCGACACCGGGGGACCACACCAAAACCGGGCGAAAGGGCCCAGGCACCTATGCCTGCAGCGCCAAGTCCTCCCGATTCGCATGACTTCCGCCCCTCCACGCAGCCCTCGGATCCTCCTTCGCTGCCACCTCCCTCTCCGTGCCCTCTGCGCCCCAAGCACCTCCGCCCGGGGTGTTGACAATAATCCGATCCCCAGGCTTCATCGGCGCGCTGTTCTTCGCGCCCAGGTTGAAACGCCTCTCCTCATACTGCACCTCCTCTTCGCCCTGCTGTCCCGACCGCAGCTGCTTCAGCGACGTCTCCCAGCTGCGCTTCTCAACCCGACGCACCCACACATTCAATCCCGTCTGGCCATCACCGCCGCCCTCGAGTCCGTATGGACGATACACCCGCCTCTCGCTGAGGATGGACACCTGAACCGGGATGCGGAACTCAATGTCCCTCACCACGCCGTCGCCGCCGCGGTGTCGTCCACGTCCACCTGAGCCCTTGCGCAGGGAGAACTCGCGCAGCAACACCGGGTATCGTCGCTCAAATACCTCCGAATCGGTGATGCGCGTGTTGGTCATGTGCGTGTGCACACCGCTGGTGCCCTCCCATGTCGGACCTGCGCCGCTACCTCCTGCGATTGTCTCGTAGTATCCGAAGCCCTTGACCGCCGACTCGGCGCCGACATTGCCTCCAAAGCCGAAAGTCAGGTTGTTGCAGTCGCCCTGGCTGGCCGCACATGCGTGGAAAGCGCGGAAGATGACATCCGTCACGCGTTGACTCGTGAGGACATTGCCGCCCACCACGGCGGCGCCGTCTGATGGCGAAAGCAGTGACTGAGGCGGGATCCGTACCGTTACCGGCTTGAGGCAGCCCTGGTTCAGGGGAATGTCCTCCGACACGAGGCAGCGCAGGCAGTAGATGATGGCGCTGTACGTCACGGCCTCGGGGGCGTTGATGTTGCCGTACACCTCGGGTCCTGTTCCTTCAAAGTCGAAGATGGCCTCGCCCTTGTCGGCGTCAATGGTCACCTTGAGCTGGATCGGGCTGCCGTCGTCCATGTAGTCGATGGCGCTCAGCTCCTTGCCCTCGAAGCGCTGGCTGACCTCGCGGAGGAGGTTACGCACGCACAGCTCGGCGTTATCCTGGATGCTGACCATGTAGAACTGGACCGTCTCCTCGCCGTACTCCTCGATAAGGCCTTCAATCAGGGAGATGCCCTTTTTGTTGGCCGAGATCTGCGCACGAAGGTCGTTGATGTTGTCCGCCAGACACCTCGTCCCGCTGGAGCCGGGGTTGCGCGCCGGTTCATTGTAGAAGAGCTCCACGACGCGATCCTCGTCGAAACGGCCCTCGGACACGAGCTTCTCCGACTTGATGGAGGCGCCCTCTTGGAAAAGTTCCTTGGAGTGCGGCGGCATGCTTCCCGCGGTGATGCCACCAATATCAGCGTGGTGTGCTCTCGAAGCGGCGTAGAAGAGGATCTCGTCGCCCGCCTCGTTGAACGCCGGCATCATGAGAGTGACATCTGGAAGATGGGTGCCGCCGTACGAAGGGTGGTTGGACGCGATGACATCTCCCTTCTTGAGGTTTCCCTTCCAAATCTCGGCCTGTCTCCTGACGAAAGTAGACATGGATCCCAGATGCACAGGGAGATGCGGCGCGTTGGCAACGAGTCCGCCGGTAGCGTCAAAGATGGCGCAGGAAAAGTCGAGACGTTCCTTGACGTTTGTGCTGACACTTGTCTTTTGCAGGGCGCGGCCCATCTGTTCAGCGATGGCCATGAATCGATGACCAAAGATGCTGAGCATGATGGGATCAACCTGACGGTCCGCCTGGCTCTTTTGGGATCTACAGATTGGTTAGCAACGCTTTCGACATCCTAGGATGTTGCTTACTCGTCCTTGTGGTCCTCCTCTCGGTCAATAACAACATGAGTATCGAGAACAATAGCTGTAGACCGGGGCGTCACAACAATAGTCTGCGTTCCGTCGGCGAGCATGGCAGGGCCATGGACGACATTCCCAGTGCTCAAATCCTCGAGCTTGTACACTGGCGTGTCGGCGCGGCCGCCCTCAAAGTAAACTTGCTGTCGGTCATGGACCTGCTTGTCGTCCGTCTCCGTCTTTTGCAGGCTCTTGAGCTGCTGGTCGACACTCTTCTCGCGGTGGCGGAAACTCTTTCCGATGCCACGCACGCGCACATCGTCAACGATGATATCTCTCTCATCCAGAGTGAAGCCAAATTCGTAGCGATGCTGCTTGACAAATGCACTGCCAAAGTCCCACTCGCGACCATCAAACTCTTTTTGAGTCTCTTCGTCCGAAGGCTTGACAATCATCAATGCCGACTCGGTACCGCGGTACCTCATGTTGAGATACTCTTCGAACACAATTTCGTCGTCGCCAAAATCCTGGGCGCGCAACGTCTCTCGTGACCGTTCCTTGAGCTTCTCCATCTTGCTCCTCAGCTCGTCAACCACGGGAGCTGGGTACTTCCACACCTTGGAGTCGGGCTCCTGACGCTCGTCGACCACGTCGGCAAGGGCCATGCCGTATGCCGAGAGTACTGACGAGTACCGGTGGATCAGAATCTGCTTGATGCCGAGGGTGTCGGCAATAGCCACGGCGTGCTGACCACCAGCTCCACCAAAGGTAGCAAGACGGTGCTTTGACGAGTCGTGGCCCTTGGCTTCCGTGATGGACCTGATGGGCCTCGTCATGGTCTCGTTGGCGACGGTCAAGAAGCCGTAAGCGACCTCGTCGAGTGACATGTTCTTCCCCGTCTCCTGGTTGACTTGGTCTGTGAGCTCTTGGAGAACCTTCTTGCTAGCCTCGGGGTCCAGCCCCTGGTCTTCGTTCTTGCCAAAGATCTTGGGGAAGAATTCCGGCAGCAGACGGCCCAAGTAGAGGTTCGCGTCCGTCACGGTGGCTGGGCCGCCCTTGCGGTAACACGCGGGACCGGGATGAGCGCCAGCCGACTCTGGACCGACGACAAACAGGCCATTCTTCCAGAATAGCCGCGAACCGCCTCCAGCAGCGACTGTGTTGATATCAAGCTGTGGTGACTGGATGGTAACGCCGGCCGTTGTCGTCTCAAAGACATGCTCGTATCGACCCTCGCCGAATCGAGAAACATCGGTGCTAGTACCGCCCATATCGAACCCGATGACGGGGATTTTCGTCTCCTCATCGTACGAGGTGACAGCGTAGCCGACAACGCCGCCAGCCGGGCCTGAAAGAATAGCCTTGAGACCAGTGAACTTTTCCACGTCCACCAGGCCTCCGTCGCTCTGCATGAACTCGCACCTGGCACCCTTGCTGCCTTGGTCATTCTGAACACTCCGAGTGCCGAGGCCGCCTTCGAAGCCCGACTGGAAGCCTGAAATGTACTTTTTGATGGCGGGGGTGAGGTAGGCATCGGCGCAGACAGAGGTGGCTCTGGAGACGAGTTTGATCATGGGCATCAGCTCGTGGCTAAGGGAGACGTGTTCGAAGCCAATGTCCCTGGCGACTTTTCCGATCAAGGCCTCATGGTCGGGGAAGGTGTAGCCGTGCATGAGACAGACGGCGACGCTGCGAATGCCCTTGTCGTAGATGGCTTGAAGTTTCGTCCTGATGTCATCCTCGCTTGGTCTCCTGAGAACCCTCACTGCCTCGCCGGATGTGCCCTGGACGAGATCGGCAGTCTGCGCCTCTGGGGTGCCAATCTTGGCCTCCGCAGCGGTAATGGTCCTCTCTGGGTCCTCAGCGTAGTCCTCAAGCGTCACTCGCTCGCCAATTTCAACAACCTCCTCGTACAAGACGTCGGGCTTCTTGATGGCCAGATCGAAGATTTTGGGTCTGCTCTGGTTGCCGATGGTGAGGCAGTCGCGGAAACCTTCCGTCACGACGAGAGCGATACGCTCGCCCTTGCGTTCGAGCAGGGCGTTTGTGGCGACTGTGGTGCCCATGCGGATGGAGTCGATCTTTGAGGTGTCGAGGGCGCTGCCGCGGGGGATTTCGGTGCCCTGGAAGTGCGACATGATGCGTCGGATACCCTCGAGAGGGGCATCCTTGTAGTTCGCGGGGTCCTCGGAGAGTAGTTTGATGATGATTTCCTGGCCATTGAGCTCGCCGACGCAGTCTGTAAAGGTGCCGCCGCGGTCAATGGCGATGCGGATGCCGCGGTCTTTGGGTGAAGCAGCAGCAACAGCCATGATGGGCGATAGAGAAGAAGTAGTGTGGCGGCAGCAAGGGGAAATCAACAGCTCAGCTAGATCGCTTCAAGAGGTATAATATCGAAACAAATGCATTCACTAGTAGATAAATAGAAGAGTAGAGACGTATCAGCCGCAAAATGCGTGCCGGGCAGCCAGTCTTTATCTCCAAGACGGACGTCGATCAGTGACGGATTGGATGACGCCAGAAAGATACGCCCTCCCCCAGACTGGAGCCAAGAACCCCGCGGCTGCTCTGAGTGGCTCCTCGGTGGCCAACCCACTCGGCAACTTTGCACTTGCCGAAAAGATGGGCCAGAGATATGGCATTTTGAACATCGGCAAGTCGATGACAGCCGGGTATTACAAATGGAATTGTCTTTTGATTCGAAATGCTGTAATCTGTCGCAATTTGTAGACAGAGTGGCATGCTGTGACTTGATCCGTCGGGCGGCTTTTGGCCTGATGGGTGAGAGGCTTCGGTGAGGTACACCGAGAGGGGTTCGGTGAGGCTCGGTATGGCGGGGTAATCCACGATGCGGGGTAAACCTCACGTTACCACATCACCAGATCACCAAGTCGCCTCTCTCTCCTCAAGTCCTCTTGCTTCACAGACCTCTGATGAGAGATTGTTTCTTTTGTGATGGGAAGTTGTTCAAGGCGTGAGCTCGTGTATATTCCTGCGGCCTATGGCCTCCCCATATCCTCTTCAAAGCCAAGACATAGAAAATCGTCGTACAGTCGTCCAATCCTCATCATCCCAGTAACCCAAATCTATACCCATTTCCCTTGCCCATCCCTCATTACGACGTAAACATCCTCTTGAACGCCGCCCTGAACCCTCCGCCAGCCTTCTCCTTCTCCCTCTCCCTGTCCCTCTCCCGCTCACTATCCCTCGTCCTCCTCCTATCCTCCTCGCGAGCCTTCCTCCTCGCATCATCCGCCTTCTTCACCTCCGGCTCAGCCTCCGTCTCCGGTGTCGGTACCTCAGCAGCAGCTGCCTCAGCCTTCCTCGCCGCCCGCCTGGCTTGTCGCGCCGCTTCACGTGCCTCTCTGTACTCGCGGGCCTCAACGGCAACCGCATCGCGCGCGCGCTGGAGCTTTGCCGCGTCGTCGGACCTGTGGCTGCGGCTCTGGCTGTGACGGGACGACCGTGTTGTGTTTGAAGTCGTGTTGGACCGCTTGACTGTGGCAGGCGAGGAGGTTTCCTTGCTGTAGACAGGTGATGGGGTGCTCGTGGCTGGCTGCTCCTTCGGTGTCGTGTCGATTCTTGGGCTTGAAGTGCTGTGACGACGAGACCTGTGACGGCGCTCGCTTGTCACAGACTCGACCTCTTTGCCCTTGCTTTCCTTGGGCGCGGCGCTGCGGGATGTCCGCTCCCTCTCCCTGCGACCTCTAGCCGACCGCTCGCGCTCCTTCTCCCTTTCTCTCTCCCTCTCCTCCTCTCGCTCGCGCTCGGCACGGCGCTCAGCCTTGCGCCTCTCGTGAGCCTCTTGCTCCTCGGGCGTGCGCTCGCTGCGGTGGCGTCGGCGGGTGGTCGCCTCGTTCTCGGCCGAGAACCCGCTGTCTTGTCTCTTGGGTGTGCGAGGGGGCGTCTGTCCATCGGGATCGACAGGCGCGCGTGAGGACCGCTCACGCTCGCGAGTGCGGTGCTCACGGTCCCTCTCCCTGTCCCTGTCACGCTCTCGATCGCGTTCACGCTCGCTCTCGCTGCGGTGATGGCGTCGGTGCGACGAGCCCGAGTGATGCGAGTGGCGCTGGCTTCCGTCCCTGCTCTCGCCTTCACCCTCTGTTCTTGTCCGGCTCGAGTGGTGCGACGATTGCTGCGAGCTGCGGTGTCTGCGGCGTCGCTCGCGGTCTCTGGCAGACTCCGAGTCCCTCCTATCATCTTGGTCTGAGAAAAGGTCAGCAACAGACTTGCGCAACGAGTCGGTCCTTCGTCTGCGTCCATCCCTCCCCCTGCGCGCGAGAAGTGAGCTAGAGCCGGAGCTGCTCGAAGCATCGGACATTTGCGCCTCGATGCTTCCCAGGTGATGCATTGAAGTGGCCCCCAGCTTGGGACTCGCTGGAGGACTCAACACCTCGGCGGTAGCGTAGATAACCACGGCTGCCGCGATGATTTCTTCAGCCTGGGCGATTGACTGCTTCCGCTGCTTCCGTAGAGTCCTTGCTCTCTGACGGCTGATTGGCGAGAGCGGCGGAGTGATCTCCAGGGCGTCTGGAAGGACAACCGCGGGTGTAGCTGGGCGCCCCTCCAGCGGCACAGAAGAGCGGCGACGCTTGGAGAGTTCAGAGAAGTACTCCTCAGTCTGTGTTCCCTGTTCGACAAGCTTGGGTCTGACAGGAATTGTCTCGTCTTGCGAAGGCACGACTGCCTCGTCCTTGGACTCATCAGGTCTGATCGGATCGCTGACTGGCGTGGGTGGAACGCTGATGACCTCGTCCTTCGCGGCGGGGTCATCAAGAGCAGCCTGCACCAGTTTGTCTGAAGAGTTTCGGTGCGCGACGGAGATATCGCGGGTGGCAGTTGGCTGAGAGGAACCCTCAAGCGATACCTCGTCGTCGTCTTTGTTGAGAACGTGAGCAGCGACGGCACCGCCAGCGAGCGCCGCAACACCAGCTCCAATGGCAGCCCCGGCCAGAATGTTATCGCTCGAGGATTCTTCCTCAAGAGGCTCGGCAGCCGGAGTGGGCTGGTCCTCGGCGTCCTGAGACTCAGGGGCGGCGGGAGCGTCTTTGGGAATAGGGGCTTCTTCAGCCGCTGGGTCATCCTCTACCACAGGGGCCTCGACGATAGGAGTTTCCTCGACGGGGGCTTCATCGATGACAAGAGTCTCCTCAACGGCCGGAGCGTCTTCGGCGACAGGAGCTTCCTCGGCGACAGAGACCTCTGCGACGGGAGCCTGCTCTGTCACGGAAGCTTCCTCGGTGGCGGGGACCTCTTTGACTGGTGAAACATCGTCCATCGATGGAACATCCTCAGCAACAGGAGCTTCCTCGACAGCAGACATTTCTTCGATTGTTGGGGCGTCTTGAGCGGGTAGAGCATTCTCGATGACAGGAGTCTCCTTGATGACAGGAGCATCCTCAGTGATGGGAGTCTCTTCGACGACGGGAGCTTCTCCAACTGGCGGGGCGTCGTCCATCGATCGAACATCCTCAGCAACAGCCTCCTCGGTGATAGGAATCTCCTCAATGACAGGAGTTTCCTCGGCGACCGGGGCATTTTCGATTGCTGGAGCGTCTTCGGTCGGCGGAACACTTTCAGCGGCAGTGTCCTCGGCGATGGGGGCCTCTTCAACAGCTGGCGTGACTTCGCTTGTCTCGGGTTCGTTGACTGTCGAGCTATCTTCGGCCAGTGAGCGCGCGGGGGCTTCATCAACCGCCAGGGCCTCGGCGACTGGCTCGGCGTCAGGCGCCTCGGACACCACCGGCATGTCTTCAACAGCTGTTGAAAGTTCCGCTGTTGAGGCGTCGTTGACTGTTGGGACCTCCTCAACCTCCGGAGTTGCCTTGGTTATCTCGGTGAGGGCATCCTCTGCAGCAGGAGCTTCTTCGACTGGAACTGTCTGGGCGTCTTCGATGGCTGGGGCATCCACTGCGGGGGATGCCTGTTCGGCAGAGGAGACCTCTGTTGGCAGAGCCTCTTCGACAACGGGCTCTTCAACAGCAGCCTCCTGAATCGGAAGAACGTCCTTCACGGCAATTTCTTCGACGGGAGAAACGTCCTCGCCCGTGGAAGTGTTGTCATGTGCCGAGAGTTCCTCAGTTGCTGTGGTTTCGGCAGCCAGATTGTCTTCGACAGGAATAGCTTCAGCAGACTCCTCCTCGGGAAGAGTCTGGTCCTGTGCTGGAGCCATTTCAGCAACCGGAATATCGTCTGTGGTCGCTACAGTGTTCTCAGATGGCTGAGCATCGTCGACGATGGCACTGTTGAGTACTGCGGCATCGTCGGCAACAGCACCATCGGGAGACTCGGCTGGATCTTGAGCTGGCTCAGGAGAGTCTTCGGCAGCACGAGTCTCCACAGCTTCTGGAGATGCGTCGAAAACTTGGACTGCCGGAGCAGCCTCCACATCTGTCGTCACCTCGATGTTTGTTTCAGTTGTCGGCTCTGAGAGTTCTCGGTCTTCGGAGGGTTCATGAATCGTGACCTGCTCGTCCTCAATGGTGGCAGTGGGTGCCTGATCGACAGCTGGAGTCTCTTCGGCAGCCTCGACAGCTGGGGTCTCTTCAGAAACAAGCGTCTCTTCAGAAACAAGTGCCGCGTCGACGGGGGCGTCTGGAGCATCTTGGTCCTCCTCAGCTTCCGAAATCTTTTCTGCAACATCAGGCAGAGGATCCGTCGGGTCTTCAAGAGAAACCACGTTAACAGCAGATGCTTCATAGATAGAAGCAACAGGTGCGCCTGCTTCGTCGATAGACGCAGCTTCCTGAACGTCGGGAGACTGTTCGAGAGGGGCTTCTGTAGGCTCGACATGCTCGACAGGCTCGACAGCGGGCGCCTCTTCGATGATGGGGGTTTCGTTGGCAGCAACTTCTTTCGCAGCGATGTTCTCGTCGATTGAGGGCGCTTCGGTTGTGGCCTGTGCGACAGGTTCTGTGATGGAGATCTGCTCATCTGTGACAGCGGCCGCCTCGTCAATGGCTGTGGGCTCGATACCCCCGGACACGATGGCTTGTTCAGCTTCTTCAGGTGTAGCTGGCTCCTCGATGGTTGCAGGCTTGTCGGCAGCGGTGGATTCTTCGACGAGAGGCAGCTCAACCGGTGCATCCTCGACAGCAGACTCCTCGGTGGAGGCTGGGGGGGCAGCCTCATCTGTGATTGTGATTGAAGGCCCCTCGATGACGACCGGTGTCTCGTCAACAAGTGCCTCGGTGACGAGAGATCGCTCAGTCGGAAGTGCTGCTTCCTCGACGGCAGGCTCTTGAGCAGAAGCAGCACCCGCAACAGCAGGCTCTTCAGGGGTAAAAGGCTCCTCCGTGGCGGGAACCTCATCGGTGACAGCAATCGGTTCCTCCGCAACAGCAGGCTCTTCGGGGATAGCAGGCTCCTCCGTGACAGCAACCTCATTGGCGACAGAAATCGGTTCCTCTGCGCCAGGGGCTTCGGCTGTCTGAGTGTTATCCTCTGCAGCAAAAGCCTGATCCTCGGCGACGAGATCGACCTGGGGCTCTTGTTCTGTCGGCTCGATCTCGTCGATGGTTGGCTTGAGATCATCACCTGCGGTGGATGGCCCAGGAGTTGCTGCTTCGGGCTCGAGAACGGCGTCCGGGCTCACGTCCTCAGGGACATCGTCGGGTGTGCCCTCAGCCTCGGCCGTAATCTGTTCTTGGGTTTGCGGGATAGCCTCCAGAGCTTTGGGCTCTGCTGGCTGGAGGTCGTCCACGTCTGGAGCTTGTGTCTCGGGTCCGATCGTGGCGGGTTCCGGCTCTTGCTGTTCGTCCGCGACGTTCAACGAGCGAACATCTTCGGCTGCTGGCAGGGTGTTGTCGAAAGCCAGCGGGGCGGCGTCTGCCTGCTCTGGCTCGTTCTGTTCCTTGCCCTCTGACAGCGTGACCTCCTTGGTAGGCTCAATCAATTCGTTTGTGTCAGCTTCAACAGGCTCAGCTGTTGCTTCTGCAGGGATTGGCGATGGGCTGGACGGCATCTCAGAGGGGAGATCATCCGTTGGTTGTTGTTGTTCCGGATCGACCAAGTCAGGTTCCGCGTCGGCAACCTTTGGTGCATCCATCTCGAGATCGTGGGTATCGTCCAAGAGAACTGCGTCGAGAGAGTTATCGTCGTCACCATCGACAGTCAGGTCTACTATCTCTGGTGCCACGATTGTGTTGCTGAGTTCGGGCTCTTCAGCTGGAGCGGCCGAAAGCGCAGAATGAGGCTCGGCCTGCTCGACTGCTGTGGCGATGTCGTCGTCTGCGGCAACCTCATCTGGGTGGTTTCCTGTCATATCCGCAGGGCCTTCCGACGCCTCAGGCTCCATCGTTGCAGGCGCTGCCGAAGCCTGTTCCGATGCATCGTTCTCTTCGTCGTTGACAACCGCAGACTTTGTGTCGTCCAAGTCTGCCTGGGCTGCATCGACGAGTGCGGCCTCTTCTATGCCCTCTCCTGCAACCTCTGAATCGGGCTTCAAGGGTTGGGGCTCCGTTTCCTCCACCACTTCTCGCGCGCCTTCTCCAAGTACCTCAGATTCAGGGGGCAGGAGGTCAGTCTCACCTTTGCTTGTCTGTTCCTTCAAGGGAACGCGGATTGGCCCCACGGTGTCCTTAGTCTCTTCCTCCTCAAAGGTGACGTTCTTGTCTTGTTGCTGTTCGGGCTCTGCTGGGGTTGGCGTGGGCTCTGCCGCCGGCTCCGGGGTGACAACCTCGGCCTCAGGCTCAGGTGCTGGTTCTGCTGGTGCGGCAGGTTCAGTCGACTCGGTGGGCTCGGCGGGAAGAGCTCCCTCAATTACTGCGTCCGTTTTAGTATCCTCGGCCAGAGTGGGCTCGGCGGCGGCGGCATCATCTGCGGCCTCGGCTGCAGGTTCAGCGACTGGCTCGGGGGCCGCCTCAGCGACGGGCTCAGGGGCAGACTCTGCAGCAGGCTCGGGAGCAGGTTCAGCCTCGGGCTCAGCAGCAGGCTCGGCAACAGGCTCAGCAGGGGCAGAAGCTGCCTCTACAGCGGGCTCAGGAGCGGTCTCAGTGGCGGAATCCGCAGGCTCAGCAGTAGCCTCAGGGGCTGGCTCCGTGACGAGCTCGGGAGCCTCCTCGGGGGCGGCCTCGGCCACGGATTCCGCGGCGGCTTCAATAACGGGCTCAGCAACAGGTTCAGCAGCAGGCTCAGCGGCAGACTCGGACGCTGTCTCAACGACAGGCTCGGGAGCCACTTCGGCAGCAGGCTCAGGAGCGGATTCGACAGCAGGCTCAGGAGTTGGCTCAGCGGCAGGCTCGGGAGCCGCCTCGGCCTCAGCCTCAGGGGCGGATCCAGTTGTCGAAGCCTCGACCGGTTCTGCTTCCTCAGGTGCCTTATCCTCAGCCTTCGATGCCTCAGCAGAAGCCTCGGTCTCAGAGGAAGCCAGCTCCTCGGGCTTGACCTCTTCAACCTCTGGCGTGTCTTCGGCAGGTGCTGGGGCTTCGTCGGGCTTCGGCTCTTCGGCAGGCTGAGCCTCCTCGAGGTCCGTGGCCTCTTCAGTCTTGGCTTCTTCCTCCGGCAGGTCCTTGGGAGCTTCAGGGGCATCGTTAACAGCCTCGGACTCGACCGGAGCAGGTGCCTCTTCAGCCTTGGCTTCTTCGGCGGCAGGGGGCGCTTCGACAGGAGTAGGCTCGTCAACCTTCGGAGTTTCGGCAGGGGGGGCGTCTTCGGCAGGCTTGAGCTCCTCCTCGGGCTTGGGCTCCTCCTCGGGATTCACCTCTTCCTCAGGCTTGGCCTCTTCGACAGGCGGAGGAGCTGGCGAGTCCTCGGGCTTCTCTTCGACAGACTCGGGCTCCGGTGCTGCTTCCGCTGGCGCGGGCTCGTCGACAGTAGGAGGTGGCACCTCTGCCTCTGGTGTATCCGGCTTGACCTCCTCGGCGACGTCGACAGACTTGTCCTCGACTGCGTCAGGTTGCTCGGCAGTGGTCTCGTCCTTGGCGGCTGCCTCCTCGGGTGCTTCGGGGGCAGGTGCTGGATCAGTGTCTTCGACGGCCGCCTCAGCGACGACGGCGGCCGGCTCCTCTGCGGGGACCTCTGCAGGAGGGACAGCATCCGCCGATTCGGGCTCGTCCTTGGCAACGTCGCCAATCTCTGCCTTGGTGTCGACATCGAGTTCCTTGTCGTTGTCCGGCGCGGTCTCATCGGTCGGTGCCTCTGCCTCTGCCTCTGCCTCCGGCTCGGCTGGGGTGTCGTCGGCAGCAACGGCGGCGGCGGCAACGACGGCAGCTCCCGCAGCAGCCACAGCAGCGGCCTCGGCGGCGCCGTCCACGCTAGATGGGGCAGCACTTCCTGGCTCCGTCGAGGAGTCGGCGGGTGCGGCCGTGGTCTCGCTGCCAGCATCGACGTCGTCAGGGCTGGCCTTCTCGTCGACGGCAGCCTCCGGCTCGGTTTCGGCGGCGAGCTGGGCCTCGGTCAGAGTTAGGTCTTTGCCATCGCCCATAATTCCGTAAATTGCGAGGTCCTCGATGGTGCCCTGCTTCACTTCTTCGGTGGACGAAGCGGCAGCAGCAACGGCAGCGGTGGCAGCCACTGCGGTAGCGGCGGCTGCAACTTCGGCTTCATCAACGGCTGGGTCTTCTGGTGCACTCTCGGCGACAGGAGCATCAGCGGGAACAGCCTCTGTCTCCTCGGTGGAAGCAACCGCTGCAGCGGTCGATTCAGGCTCCTCCTTCGACTCGGCAGCCGGCTCAGGCGCCGTAGTGTCCGTCGCAGGGGCAGCTTCTTCTGTGGGCATTGCTGCGGGTGAAGCTTCAGATTCTTCCGTGGTTGGTGCGGCCGTCTCTTCTTTTGCACTTTCTTCCACAGCTTCGGCATCAGCCGCGGGCTTGGCCTCTTCCGGCGTAGGAGCGTCCGCAGGGACCGTCTCAACCGCAGCCGCGGCGTCGGCGTCTTTGTTGTCAGACTCAGTTTCAGCGGGGGCCGGATCTTCGACAGGGAGTGCTTTGGAAGATTCGTCAGAATCCGGGTCCTCGTTAGCCCCTGTAGCGGGCTCGGCGTCGTCGGAGGCTGGTTCCAGGGCCGCTTCCGGGGCTGCCTCAACGGGCTCCGCGGTGACAACAGCAATGTCATCAGATGGTTTGTCGTCAGACTCATTCTTGGAAGAGTCTGTTGGCTGATCATCAGCAATTGTCTCGGCTGCTGCCTCTGCGGCAGGAGAATCCTCAGTGTCAGCCCCAGCCCCAGTAGCGGGAGTGTCTTCCTTGGATTCGGCTGTTGGTGCTTCTGGCTCATCGCTGATGTCTTTGGCAGAGGGCTCGTCGGATGGCGCTGGAGTGGGCTCTTCTTCGGCGACAGGAGCATCGACAGGAGCCTCGGGTTCAGCTTCAGCGGTGGCAGCTTCTGCTTCGGCTTTAGGTTCTTCCTGCATAACAGTATCTGCAGCAACCTCCTCCTGAACGGCCGGTGCCGCATCGGCAGGAGTGTCCGCGGCAGGCGCCTCCTCCTCGGCCTTGACGTCTTCATCAGCTTCAGGGGTTGCGGCAGGCGTCTCGGCTTCAGTTGCGACAGGCTCGATGGGCGGCAGCTCTCTGGCCGCATCAGGCTTGTCTTCAGGAGTCTCGTCCTGGGCTGCATGCTCAGAAGGCTTCTCCTCCGCAGGCGCCTCGGCGACAGGGGCTGCAGGCTCGGCGGGGGAATCCTCCACCGGGGCGACAGATTCAGCAGGAGCATCAGGAGCATCTTCCTTGGGCGCGTCTTCTACCTGGGATTCAGGTGCTGCTTCAGCCGAAGCAGCCTCAGCAGGGGCCGGCGCCTCGTCCTTGACCTCCTCCGCGTCGGCAGGCTTGTCATTGGGGGTCGGCTCGGCCTCAACAGAAGCAGCTGGTGCCTCGATTGGAGCGACGGGTTCGGCGACTTCATCCTTGGGCGCATCCTCGGCCGGGTTTTCGACCGCTGGCTCAGCCACGACAGCCTCCGCAGGCTCAGGTGTCTCTTCCTTGACCTCTTCGACCTCAGCAACAGCTCCTTTGGGAGCCTCGGGGGTCTCTGGCTCAGGTGTTGGGTCGACAGGGGCGGGAGTGTCATCAACAGCAGCAGCCTCTGGCTCGGTGACGACTGCCGGAGTATGCTCATCAGCGGTCGCAGGCTCAGAATCAGCGACAGGCTCTGCAACAGGAGCAGGCTCGTCGGCAGCAGAAGATGCCTCTTCCACGACAGCAGGAGGCTCTCCAGTAGCAGGAGCCGGCTCTTCGACCGCAGGCTGGGCTGGCTCCTCCACAGCGGGAGCAGGTGCTTCGACTTCGGTTGGCGCCGCTGCAGCCTCTTCACTCGCCGGAGTTGTAGGTTCGACCACAGGCGTGGGATCAGCGGCAACTTCGGGCTCAGCCGCCGCGATGACTTCTTCCTTGTCCTTTTCCTCTGGAGCCTTGGCATCTGCGGGAGAAGGCTCTGAGGGAGAAGGTGCTTCGGATTCGGATGGGGCTGCTGCTTCGGGCTCGGCGGGAGCAGGCGCTTCAGGCTCGACGGGAGCCGGAACCTCGGTCTCAGGAGCAGGAGCCTCGGTCTCAGGAGCTGCAGAGTCTTCAGGCTCAACGGCAGCGGGTGCCTCTTCCTTGGCCTCTTCTGTTGGGACCTCGGGCTCGGCAAGAGCAGGTGCTTCGGGCTCAACAGCAGTAGCCGGTGCTGCAGGCTCGACAGCAGCTGGTGCTTCAGAATCGACGGTAGTTGGTGCTTCGGGCTCGACAGCAGTAGCCGGTGCTTCGGGCTCGACGAAGGCAGCGGGGGTCTCTTCCACGGGAGCGGGCGCAGCATCCGCAACAGGCTCCTCCTTGTCGGCTTCAGGGGTTTCAGCGGGGGCAGCAGCCTCTTCGACCGGGGCGGCCTCGACAGGCTCGGCTTCAGCAGGAATGGCTTCAGCGGGAGCAGCCTCAGCCTCAGCAGCAGGGGGGACGACCTCTTCCTTGCTCTCCTCAACAGGAGCGGGGGCTTCGGCAGGCTCCTCGGGGGCTGGAGCGGCGGGCTCTTCAGGGGCGGACGTTGTGGGCGGCGGTGCCTCGGCCTCGGCTTCGGCAGGGGATGGGGCGGGAGCATCAGACTCAGTGGCGGGTGCGGGCTCGGAAGTGGTTTCAGGAGCGGCCTCTGGAATGGCCTCCTCAGCCGGAGCTTCTGCGGCAGGGGCCGGGTCTTCGGCCTTGACCTCGGCGGCCTCTGCCGGCGTTTCCTCCTCAGCAGCTGGAGCAGCTTCAGCCGGAACAGAAGACTCAGTCGGTGCAGCCTCAGCCGGTGCCTCAGCCACCTTCTCCTCAACAGCCGGCTCATCCATAGGCGCAGGAGCATCGGGCGCAGCCTCAGCAGGAGGTGCCTCATCCTTCACCTCAGGCTCAGCATCTCCAGCCAGGGCATCCGCCGCAACAGCGCCAGCAGCAACAGCCCCAACGGCAACTGCACCCGCAGCAAGAGCAACAGGGACCTTGGAGTCATCGCCACCCAGACTCCTCTCGCTAGGTCCATCGGCGGGAGCAGCATCAGCAGCCGGCGGAGGAGGAGGAGGCGGCACAGCATCTTCCGGCTCCGCCTTGCTCTTAGACTTGGACTTGCTCTTCTTGTCCTTTTCCTTCTCCTTTTTCTTGTCCTTCTTATCCTTGGCCTTTTGGGCCTTGGACTTTGGCGCGGAGGGGGTGTCGTCGTTGTCGGAAGGGACGTCGGCAGGGGGGGCGGGGGGCGGGGCCGGAGCAGGCTCTTCCTCCTTTTCTACAGGGGTAGGTTCAGGCGCGGGTGCGGGTGGCTCGGGTTCCTTCTTAGAAGACTTGTCCTTCTTGTCTTTTTTGTCCTTCTTCTTGTCCTTCTTGGAGGGGGTTGCTGGGGCCAACTCCTCGTCGGCGGGAGTTTCCTTGGGAGTCTTGACTTCAGGAGCAGGGGGCGGGGGTGGAGGTGCCTCTTTTCCCTTCTTGTCCTTCTTATTCTTCTTCTTGTCTTTCTTAGAAGAGGTTGTCGGCGCCCATTCGTCTTCGGGGGCGGCCTCGGCGGGTGTGGCCGGGGCGTCGTCCACGGGAGCAGTGTCGACTTCTGGCGCCGGAGGTGGAGGGGGAGGTGCCTCTTCCTCCTTCTTGTCGTCCACGGGAGCAGCGTCAACTTCTGGTGCCAGAGGGGGAGGGGGGGCCGCCTCTTCCTCCTTTGTGTCGTCGATTGGAGCTGTATCGACCTCTGGGGCAGCATCGACCTCTGGTGCCGGGGGAGGGGGAGGGGCCTCTTCCTCCTTCTTTTCGTCAATAGGAGCAGCGTCGACTTCTGGTGCCGCGGGCGGAGGGGGCGGGGCCTCTTCTTCCTTCTTGTCGTCCACGGGAGCAGCATCAACCTCTGGCGCCGGAGGCGGAGGGGCCTCGTCCTCCTTCTTCTCGTCCATAGGAGGCGCAGCGTCAACTTCTGGTGCCGGGGGCGGAGGGGGAGGAGGAGTCATCTCTTCCTCCTTCTTGTCGTCCTTGGCTTTCTTGTCCTTCTTCTTCTTCTTCTTGGACGACGACGACGGCGTAGCCGCCCACTCCTCAGGGGCAGCCTCTACGACAGGAGTCTGGACTTCAGGCGTAGGTGCCTCCTTCTCCTTCTCCTTCTTGCCCTTCTTCTTCTTCGATTTGGGCGCAGGGTCCCACTCGTCGACTGCTGGCGTGGGCGGGGGAGAGAATGCGTCGTTGGCCCCCTCAGTCACGACGTTGGCATCGTCGCCTGGTGGTGGTGGCGGCGGTGGCGGGGGAGGGGCTGGAGGAGTTTCCTTGTCCTTCTTGCCCTTCTTCTTCTTGGACTTTGGGGCCGTAAAGTCCCATTCCTCGTCGGCGGCGGCGGGGGAAGGGGAGGCGAAATCGCCAACCTCTGGTGCTGGTGGTGCCGAGAACAGGTCTGGCGGGAGGGCTTGTGACTTTTTGCCCTTCTTCTTCTTCTTACCAGCAGCAACTGCGACGGGCGCTTGCTGGGCTTGCTGGCCGTTTTGGTAGTAGTCGTCCCATGCAGCGGCTGTGAGTCGTGTCAGTTTTGATGATTATGTCTGCCAGGGCATTGACCGGTGGTGGTAGGGGGTGATTACCCTTTTCAGTTTCCGAGTCTGAAGGTGCGTAGTAGGCTACCTGTGTGTAGTCGGCGGTGCTGATCTCCTGGTACTCGCCGTACTCGCATTGATCGACGCCATGTTGGTTGTTCATTTTGATTGTGTGGTGTGTGTGGCCTGCCGGGCCTCTGGGCGAGGGTGTCTCTCGGGTGAGTGGTGGGTATGTTACAACAAGGTCTGATCGACCAAAGGTGCGGGAATGTTCAAGCCGGTGGTGGTTTGCGCCTGAAATTGAGCCCTGGGTATCTCAAAAGGCAAACGCTGTAGTCGTACGAGTCGCAGAAAATGCGACAATAAAGTGTATGTGAAAGCGTGACTTGGTGAGAAGACACGAGAGCAATGGGGTGTGAGATGGTCAGTGGTGATGATGTGGGAGGTCAACCGGAGACTGAGGAGGACAGGGAGGGCTTGGGAGGCATGATGAATTCAAAGGGTGTGCCGGGGAGCAGCTCGCAACGGCCCAAAACATCGTCATGGACGTGGACCAGGGTACCCGTGGGAAAAAGGGTCTCGATGGAGTCGATGCACAATCACCCCACGTCCCCACGGCCAGATGGAGACTCGGGTTTCTAGGTACAGTAGAGGTGGGCGGCCGGCGGACGGAGGGCACCCAGGAAGATCCAGGACCAGCCAGAACCAAGACCAGCGGTCGCCAGCCTCGTTCCGTCGGGCCACGGGGGAGCTCGCACGCAACTGGCGCCACGTCGCCATTGGGTACGATTCAGGGGCACACATGGCGAGGTGCACACATGGCGGAGGGGACGTGAGTGAGTTGAGTCCATGGGGATAGGGCGGGCACACAGCAGCAAGCGACTGGATGGCGGCCCAACGAGGTTGGCAGACGGAACCAGCGCCTTGCATGAACCGAGACGGCCGGCGGGAAAACAAAAAACCAACGATATTGGCCAGGCATCGGGAGCTCTCCCCCGGAGACGGACAGCAGAACGGTTGGGGGCAGGCATGGGCATGGGCATAGGTCACGAGGAAAGAAAGTGTCTCTCGACTGGCGGCGCCCTGCATCCAGCCAGCGGCAGGAGCAGCAAAGTTGCTGATGGCCGACGTTGTTGTTGGGCACTGAAGATCGAAGGTTGCCAGATGAGTGAGAGCCACTTGGCTTCGGGGGGTACATGCTGCGCTGTGATTGACAGGTCAGAGAAAGATTTCGCACCCCTCGAGTCATAGACCGGCTCTGTCGTATCTGTAGCACATATCCATCGTGTTATACCGCCATGGCGGTAAAACAGGGCCAACGAAACAGTCCCCCCGGTCTGTTGACAGCCCGTCAAAGACTTTCTCGAAGGGACCAAACAATCGATGGCAGGGCAGTGCTTTTCGGATGAGATGGCGGGGGACGGGTTCCTGGACGGACAGGGCGAGACAGGGGCATCCTGTGAGGAGGGTGGGCAAGGGAAATCCCGCGCAACGGGCAGCGGAAGTGCGTGCATACAGTGCCGTAGCAGCAGGAGAAAAGTCTTCTTTCCAGTGACAGTGACAAGAGAAACAGACGGAAAAAAAGAGTCAGTCATCATGGTGGTGTGGGTTGGATTGGTTGCATGCCGCCGGCCGGCCGGGTGCCCACCACCTCACCCATGTCCCCTGTCCGAGGCGTGCAACGTGGCTCGCCTCTGCTGGGAAGACTGAGCCTCGCCTGGGGCCGGGGGCTGGGGCCGCATGCATATTGGCCGGGAACCTGAACGACGACGGCGGGAGATGCGGATCCCAAGGGCTCCAGTTCAGCAGTCGAGAGTCTGGTTCTCCTGCATACTGTGCTTGCTTTCGCTGTGTTGGCTAGCACAGCAGGCGGGTCCAGATCGAGCTCAGGCTTGAGGTGGTCGGCAGTCACTGTGGTCGCAGCGGTTGGGTTGAGCCCGTCAGGCGTCGTTGGACGCTGTGTTGGGTGCAGTGGTGGGAAGAGACTGGACCAGACTGTCTCCATGCTCCCGATTTGGGCCGATGCCGCACCACATGTCTCTGTGGCCCACGGGTGACATGTCGTTCCGTCGGCGGGTGTCTTCGGGCTCCAATGGGCGCTGGATCACCGATCGATCAGTGGGCGGTCTGTTGCGGTCGTGCAAGCGAAGGAAGAAGAAAATGGCGGGACGGGACTCGGTTTGCGGTGACAGGGAAATGGCTGGGCAGAAATCGCCTATAGCCGCTATATTTCTAGCCGGGGCCCGTGACAGCCTGTGACAGCTCCAAGCGTGATAACAATGATGTACTCTTGCACATAAATTGTATGACAAGGTACATTGCGCCGACCACTTCTCCAACTCCCTGTCCTAGCATGGCCCCAGCACCCATCGACAGCCTGAGCACCCTGCCCTCTCTCTGTGTCCGTCCGCTCTGACATCACCGCCCGCCCCTCCGCCAGCATTGAGAACCAGATCCAGCCTCATTACAGTCCGAACCACAATAACCCACAGTCACCCGGCGCGCGCACAACAGCTGCCGTGACCGCCCCGGGATGCCCCCTCGGTCTGATCCGAGCGGTGAGCGGCCCCCTCCGTCGACACTTGCTCTTCTGCCAGCATCCTTGATCCATGTGGAACACCGAGCGGTGAAAACAACAAGCCGCGCCTACCTAGGCACGTGAGGTTGGGCAGACAGACAGACGGACACCAGCCACCTGACCACCGAGTGGCTGGCCCAACAAACCTTCTGTGGCAGGGCGAACGACGACGGCTAGGAACGGTCCTTGTGATTTGCTCCCCTAAGCTCTGAACTAACTGACAGCCCCGACATGCGCGGAAGAGAAAAAGAGAGAGAGACAGAGAGAGCGAGCGACAGGGAGGAAAGGAGAGTGAGAGAGTAAAACAGGCTGCGCAAGTGTCCATGTAATCCAAACGCCGACGCCGCAAAAGCCGAAAATGTTGTCTGCCGAGGGACGGGCGATCAACAACACATCGATATCCTCCTCTTCCTCTGCCACTTCATCCCGTCCTCTCCTCTCCCCCTCTGCATCCTCCCACATGGCACCACTGGCTGCGTCCTTGGCCAAAAATTCTAAAAAGCCCGCAACGCAGAAAATGCCCAAAAAGCAGCACGCCCCCCTCCAGGACATCCCCTACATGGCCATCTCGGCCTGCAGCTTGCGCAGCTCGGCCTCCTCCTCCGACTCCAGCGGCTGCGGCTTGCTCTTGACTATGTATCGGTCAGCGGGTGTGTTTCCCCCGTACAAGGGATCCGGAGTTATCTTACGCTCGCCATTGGCTACCGCCGGCATATTCGAGACCTTGTCGACCGGCACCGATCCAGTCTTGAGCATCTCCTCGTCGAGCTGCTCCTGCCGCATGCGCTCCAGCTCCTCCTCCAGCTCCTCGTCCTCGTCGATGGTGTTGGCCGGCGCCGCCATGGCCTGTGCAATCTCCTCGTTCATGGCCGTGTGCTCGCGGATGCTCTCCCTAAATTCGTGTGTCAGCATGCACTTTCTCACCAGAGATCCAACGTGACCACATACATCATGTCGTCCACCTTGTCCACCGTCATGCCCTTGTTGATCGTCTTGAGCGTCTCGTTGATCTGTACTGTCTGGCGGTAGTTCTCGGCGTTCATGCTGGCCGAGCTCAGCGCCATCGCCTGCTTCTCCATGGCCAGAATCATGTTGTTTGTCTGCTCAAGCTCGTGCTCCTTGGTCTTCTTGCGGCGGCCGACTGCCAGGGCACCTGCAGTTGTCACCGTTAGCGCGGAACATCATCACCACAGAACCGGCACACTCCTCCTACCTTTGCGGTCCTTTACCAGCAGCACCTTCATCTCTCCCTCCATTGTGTCAATCTGCTTCTGGAGGTGGTCCGCCTTCTTCTTCAGCATGTCCGTGTGCGCAGTCATGGACACGATGGTGTCCTTGGTCTGCTTGGACTGCTTCTGCTTCTGCGCGGCACCGCCGCCCCACCAGGACATCCAGCCGGACATGATGACTGGTGATGGGGTATAGGTTCCAAAGATGGTGGTTGAAGTATTTGTTGAGGGGGGTTTCGTCGTTATCGCGAGGGCCGATGTCGAGACAAGCGGCGTTGTTGCGGGGTAACAGTTGGTCGTCGGTCGGGGCGGAGGATCAGTCTTCCAGCACCGCTTCGATATGCGTGAGAGTACACGTGAGGCTGTGCGCCTTGTCGCCGGGTTCGAGGAGAGGTCGAGGGTCGCGAAAGTGTCAGCCTGGAGGCGGGTTGGTGGAGAGGTGCCTGATCGGAGAGGGTGAGTAGGTCGCAGGTTATGATGCAACCTGGAAGCCAAGCCATCTGCCGTAATCTAATCCCATGACCACCTGCCTGCTTTCGCCGCGGCCTGGACTCGATTTACCCGAAGTGGGGCCGAGAGGCATCATGGAAGTGATGAGTCAGCCTGCACTTTCGTGGGTGCACTCTTGTCTGAGCAAACCCTCGACAGTCTGATCTCTCTTCAAAGTTGCGCTCAAGGCAACCGCTCAGGGCTTGGAGATGAAGCAGGAGCTTTGATATTGGGCAGTGTGGTCAACTTGATTCTACCAGCTTTCTCTTGGCCTGGCGGACTCGAGCTGATCCTCAGGTCCAGCAACTCAACTACGGCATGTTTCGGGAAATCGAGATTCAAACTTTATGCTGCACTCTTGAATTGTTTAGTTGTCTATTAATTTTTTGAATATTGAGAAAGAGAAAACTAAGCCATGATTCCTTCAAGTTCAGAAATAGGACGGCCACTTAGACCAGATGTGGCTTACTAATCAAACTCACCATTGAAATGGTGCCCCTACAGGCGACGCCAGGCTTCAACCTCTTATCATCTCACAAGATATTCATCAAACAAGCTTCTCTCATACCTTGAAGCAGGGCCGCTATGTGAAAACCAAGAACCCCAGCTCCCCCAGCTAATCCACCCCGCCATCCACCACTACGCCCACCATGTCAAGGGGTCCTCTTCCCACCCAGCTCTGCCTCCTCTCAGACCTTCCCTCAAAATCACCCGGTGACAAGGTCCGATTCCTCGGCTGGTTCGTCATTACCAACACATCTCCATGTCCAAATACTCACCTCCCAAGCGTGCAAAACTACTCAACCGCAACGGCCTGTCTAACGCTCACCCACGGCTTCCCAGAAGGCACCGAGGCCAGAGCCCTCGTCGACGTTACCCTACTCCTCGAGAACCTCACAGCAGAGCACACACGCGTCGGCGAATGGGTAAACATCACCGGCTACATCTCTTCACCCAAAAGTCCCCTTACCGACGGCCATGTCCCCATCCAAGCCCTCCTCCTCTGGTCTGCCGGCCCGCTAGACCTCCAGCGATATGAGCGGTCGCTCGTCGCCATGAAGGCCGGTTGACCTCTCACGGAGAGGGTGGGCGCCCCCTCCCCGGGGCCGGCCGACCTACCAGCATCGGCCACGGAACGGCGCTTCCATATCGGGGGCGGACGTGGCCTCGGACCACTCCCCATCGCAGGACCTTGCATCGACGAACGACGTGCATGAACCGTGGCTGCAGGCGGGACACATGCTCAGGTGTTCTATTCGCGGCCAGGCCTGGCCGGCATGCAATGCTCATGCAATCTCGCTCTCAATCTTCAGTGGCCCGTCGTCTGATGCTGACCCCCTAGAAAACCCACCGTACCCGAGCTCCATCCTCCGGCGCATTCAAGCAGACCGGACCTGCCCCATCAGAAATTCGCTCCCACGGCTTGCCACGTTCCACGACAAGACCTCTGATGCCCCCTGGCTGGCCGCTTGGCATGCGAGGCCGGCCAAGAGGCGTCCACTCCCGCCGTCAGTCGTTATCGCTCCCAATCCGAATCACCTCCCACCAGAGGTCCCGCGCAACGCCGCCTCGATCCCTCAGCTGTCGACAACTCTTCCCCGTCTTCAAAGGGGACATCATCCGCAACCCATTATGATACCGCACCCGAGTGCTCAGTACCGCCGTCTATCCTCGAGTCGTCCGTCCTCGTTCCGCCGCGTCCCTTCGCTGGGCCTCCACTCGTCACGCTGCCGCCGTCTCGAGCCGTCGCCGGACCCGCGCGAGATGACGACCGGTTGATGCAGCGGCCGCTTCAGGGGCTTGTCCGCCTCGAGGGCTTTCGCTTCCGCCTGGCGTTCCCAGAACTCCTTGGACTTTGTGCATATGTCGTCGATTTGCTCCTGCGGGAGAGACGAGCCGTGGTCAGATTCGGGGTCATCATGTCTCACAATCTCGGATGCCTCACATCGGTCAGGCATGGCCCTGGGGTGGTGATCAGGAAGCCATCCTCGCCCTGGCAGCACGTCAGCCGTGTTTCGTGGGGGACAAAAGGAGGCCGTCGCGTACATCGTTTGTGTATGGCCGTACTGTAGCCTCCGGGCCCAGGAGATATGGCAGCTCCTCGGTGATGATCTTCTTGTGGATATCCAGACGCGGTATCCAGTACCTATTCATCACCGCTATCGTTTCGTATGTCGTCGCGGCGTACGGGGGCGCAGCGGCTTGATCTCGAGAAGCAAGAGCTGTCTTACGGCCAGGGACACCGCCTTTTCGGGAGGCCCTTCTCCTATTTATTCACCCGCCGAGTCTCACCGAGGAGGGCGCTTGCTGGCAGCTGCAGCCAGCACCGCGCGGTCTGCCTGCAGGCAGGTAGGCAAAAGCTGCCCCATGCCCTGGACGCCGCATCCCGAAAAGGCAGAAAACCAACCCCCCGGGCGGCCGGGCGCATGTTTGGTCAAAGGGGGAATCTATGGGCGAGACGTCCATCGCGTTTGCGCACCTTTTGGCAAGGGTACGCTGCAGAGCGAACCCGTCCGGGGGCCGGCCTGCAGGCGGGCATGGCCGACAAAAAAATGAGGCGGACGACCACCAAGGCGTGCCAATCAAGAGGCGGATTTTGTCCCTCGCCTCACCGCGACGCGGGTCCTACGAATCACATGGAGAAAAGCAACGTCCCGACAGTGGTATATGACATGGCAATCCGTGGTCCTCGTGCTTCAGGAGGCAGGAGATGGGGGTGTTGTCGTTGCGCGGTCCGCTGCGGGAAGCCACTTGCAGGCACATCGCCAGGTGTTTCCGGCAACGGTTATCAGGAAAGGTGGTTCAAAGAGGACAGGTTTAGCCGATTGATCGGCCTGTAGGGTGTTTTCGATGGGCAAAATCGGGATTGTGAGGTAGGGCTGGCATCGCAGGCTGTATCGACACTTTTCAAAAACCCGTATGTTGAGGAAGCACTTTCGCCGCGGCTCTGTCAGCCAAGATGTGAGCCTCGCCGAGGACGAGGCGTCAGCACCCCGTCACAAGCGCCTTGCCAATGTGAGCAGGAGGCATGAGTGTACCTGTGGTGGGCGTCTAAGGTGATGAGGCCGAGTTCGGACCTATTCTTCGAGCACCAGAGATCCGACGCTCTGGTTACGACCTGGATCGTGATCCGAGTCTCGTTTGAGGAGGCGAGAATCGGCAGCACGGTGTGATGAGGGGCTGTACGCCGTGTGACCTGATCTCTTCATAAGCTAAAGCGGAAGCAGCCCGAGACGTTGGTAGAGGCGGAATACTACGGGTGGACTGAAGAGCAAGGTGAGACGTGAGGGTGTCATCTCAGTCAACACCGTGACCTGCCTCAGTAAGCAGATCTCACGGCTGGGGGGGGGCCTCTAAACTTCCCAGGTCGCACCCGAGGTGGTCCATGTGCGTGGCATACCTTGCCAGGTTCATGAAATTGAGATGACAGACAGCGTACATGATCAGTAATTGACCTTGACGGTCACCGCCAGCCCATGCTCGCAGGCCATGCTAGAGAGAAACAAACAAACCCAAACTCCGAGCCACCCCTTGACCAGGTGCGGCACAAGCGCTGTGACGAGGCTATCCTTCCGTTTTCCGGACCTGGCCGCCGTCAAGAATTCCAAATAGTCATGACGTGTCGTGTGGATAGTGCCATGTACGCAAAATGGGCACATCCCGCATCAGTCTTCCTCTTCATCGCTTGTGGCCTCAAAGTTGTCCCGTGTAGGCTTCTTCGACTTGAGCTTCTTCGGCTTCACGACGGTGTCGAGACGAGTAGGGGCGCCGCCGTCGTCTTCCGAGTCTTCGGCGCCATGGCCCATGGATTGGAGCTTGTCGCTGATCTGAGGGATAGCTTTGAGGAGGGCTTCGTATTGGGGGATCGTGAGGGAGATGCCCTATCCAAGGTTGTCAGCGGGTGGAAGAGGGAACAGGGCCGAGACGTGGGTGACTCACCTTCTTTCCTGGGAGCATGTTACCGTCCTTCTCGTAGTATTCCCGGATATTGATCATGGTGGTGTCCTTGAACTTGGAGATGCCGACTCGTCGCTTGTTCGCCAGCTGCGCGAGGTCAGACTTGAGAACAACAAATCGAATGGAGAGTAAACAAACCTCCCAAAATGGGTTCCCGTCCTTGTCAACACCGCTGCCGGTCGGGGCGGCAGTCTTGGTCTTTTTGGACGTTTGCGGAAGGATAGTCTCCTCCTCGTCACTCTCCACGCGCGATGCGCTGCGCTTCAGACCCTTGACTCCCATGGTGGCCGTGGAAAATAGGGGCAAACGTCGGACTTGGTGATGATGACTCTGGGGAAACGTGGGGTTGATAGCCCTACTATCGTGTTCTGCGTCGGAGCTGATCTGGGGAACCTGGAAGGACAGGAATGGCGGTGACGGGGCCGCTGTCGGATATGCCTTACAGTGGACCTGAGTGCTGTGCTGTCAGGTCGCAGTGGGAAGGTCGCGTCAGAGTTGGGCAGTCGCGCTTGCCAAGGTCGACGTGGAGCTGTTGACGCCTGTCCACGTGATGGAGGGTCCACCGTTCGCATGGGCGACAGGACGTGGAAGGACCGGCGTCGTGGGAGATGCGCTAATCTGCAGTGGTCCGTTTCCGACAGGGGGTTTGTTGTTTCATCTCAACACACACCACGAGATTGCGATAGAGGAGATCATTAATGGGCCGTGGGCCTGTAATCCTTGGATGATGGGGATGGATATTTTCACACTTAATTTCCTGGATCAGGCATTTCATGTGTACTCGTGTGATCATTGGACCAAGGCATCCGTCAGAAAACACAGCCTGGGCCTTTCGGCACTTTCTTCGCTAGCTGCTGCTCGCAATCAATACACTGGCCCGTGCTGGGTTTCACGGCAGACGGGCGGGAGCCCCTGCGACTAAAGGCAGGGATGACAGCTCTGGACTTGCTGTTGGGAATCGTAATTTTAGAGCCCGCCAAGGGGACCCGTCCACCCGTTCATCAGGCCTACGGCGACCCCCCCAATTCTTGCTTATTCTTTTGTCCTGCAGCCGCGTCGCATCGCGCTCCCCCTCGCCCCTTTCACACCACCACATTCCCATACCGACTCAGCCTCGAGTTTCGAAATTCCTCCGCACAAAAGCACACGCCCTGGAATCCGGGGTCGGAAGCTCTGACATCCTGAGACAACATTAGGTGTCTTGTACACACTCGCCTGGCATTCTTCCCCTCTTCAAACACATTCCCGCGCGCAGCCAGACGCACTCGGCGCGCACCACATCTTGCCACCAACCACTTTGTCGGCGTAATCCCCTTGTCAGCCCCAGCCACTGCGCCGTGAGCACGCGACCACCGACACTGCCGCTGGGATGTGCAGAGGAATCCAGTAATCAAAACTTCCTCCTCGACATTGCCAACTCGAGCCCGACCATGGACCCGATCGTCGACCAACCTCACTCGCCGGGGGAGCCGGACCTCCTGCTCTCGATGGACTCACCTATAGACAACGCTCCTGACCATGGGACGTTGGAGAAGCCACCGACAGAGGCAGCGCCGCTACCAGCACCCTCAACGGCCACCACGAAACAAAACGGCCAGCCAGAAGACGACATGCTTACCAAAACCTTCCGATACCTCTCGACTGCCACCCCCGAGACCCTTGGAAGCATCGGCGTCGGCCTGGCTGCCGCGACCTACGTTGTCCTGGGGAAGCTAGGTCTGATCCTCATGGGCGCGTTTGGTGGCGTTGTGCTGTTCATCTCCTACGAGGCTCGACATCCTGAGATCTCCCGGATCGTCCGGGGCGAGCGGGGCACAGAGGTGCTCACGCGACTGGGTCTCGACAGAGTTCCGGAGCCCAAGACTGACGACAAGGAAGAGGAGGAACGGGCCATCAACTCCTTTGACGACTTCAAGCCCGAGACTCGAGAGGCCTTGGGCGGCTTCGTCGACGCTGTCATAAGAGACTACGTCAAGTGGTGGTACTCGCCCATCCTCCCCCGAGACTCGTCCTTCCCTCTGGCCTGCAGGAGGGTATTCAACTCATTCCTCATATCCATATCCAACGCCCTCTACCGCAAGCGACCAGCCGATGCCTTCCTCGACTTTCTCACTAATTCAACCTCCATCTTCATCGTTTTCCTCTCCGAGCTCTCCGCGGCATACTCCGACGTCCCCTCCGACTCGAACCTCACCGCCGCCGATGCCGTGTACAACTATCTTGCCGACAATCCCGACTCGAGCCTTGCCAACCTCCTAAGCCAAACCCAACAAGCTGCCAAATTCCGCATGGTGGCAGAGGACCTGCTCCGGTTCTTGGACAAGCCTACCCACGCTTGTGACCCTGCGCGCATCTTCCTGCGGGAGATCCTTGCTGGTGTCGTTCTCGAAACGTCTTTGCAGACGTGTTCCAAGCCCGAATGGATCAACGGCTGGATCGTGTACCTTCTCGAGGCCGGTGAGCCAGACTTTAGTCAAGCCATCGATGTCGGTATGCAGACCGGGCCCGACACCACCATTGCGAGCATCAACAACGCCTTTTGCGACATTGACGGCAACGTGGGCAACATCAGTCTCGCCAAGCCCAGCCGAAGCTCATTCGAGCGCCGCAAGGAACCTCCAATGGCCCATAAAAAGAAGTTGAGCAAGGCCGACGAGGAAATGGAGACGGCCATGGAAGAAATGAAGCGCATGAACGCCTTGCTGGCAAGGAACGAGAGCCGTGACTCCAAGGACCTGCCGAGGGCATCCGAAGACCTCGACAAGACCCTTCGCAACTCCCAACGCGACTCGACGGAAACAGACCCGAGAAAGAGCTCGACCTCTGGCAACATGTCGCCTCGTTCGGCTTCTTCGGCGGACAAGCCTGAGGACGCGTCCGGCCATGCCGAGAGCCTGCACTCCCCGATCACCCCGCGATCGACCATTGACGGCGCTAGCCAACGCTCGTCTCCCAAGGATGAGGCGGGCAACACCGGTCGCTTTACCAACTTTGACCAAATCGTGCCCCCAGGCAAGGAGGAGCCCGAGGCGCCTGGCGAGGGACCTAGAAGGCCCAAACTGACGCTCCACAACGCCACCATCACCCTGCTGGACGACTCGACAGTCGACACCTCGCGAATCAGAACCAAGCCGACGTGGGATTACCTGGTGCAGATAGAGCCTGCATCGTCGCACTACGCCGGCTGGATGATCGTCCGCCGCTACTCTGACTTTGAGACACTCCACGAAATCCTTCGGCGCATCGCCCAGGTCTCGGGCGCCACGGCTTTTACCGAGCTTCACGCATCACTTCCCAACTGGAAGCTCCACACTCGCGAGTCTCTCAAGAGCGAGCTCGAGCGCTACATCAGGGATGCTTGCTGGTACCAGTCGCTCGCGGAGAGCGAGGGCATGAAGCGCTTCCTCGAAAAGGACCCCGGCAGCGGCCCTGGCGAGACAAAGTCCGCATTGGGCTGGGAGACAGTCGGCAAGAACATGGTGGACGTGCTGACACTGGGATCCAAGGGCGCCATGGAGGGCGGCAAGACGATTTTCGGTGGCGTCACAGGCGTCTTCAACACCATCGGTCTCGGTCCCCGTCGACAGACTGCATCGTCCCTCAGCGAGATTCAGACACAGAGTCCCGCCCCGCCGAGTGGTATGCCTCCAAGAATGGAGAGCTTCAGCAGCCTCAACAGTATCTCCGCGCCTCGGAAGCAGCGTGACAGTCTTGACAGTCAGCGCTCGTCCATTGTTTCCCTCCAGCCGGGCAAGATGGCGCCCATGGAGCGGCGGCCGAGCTACGACATGAGGGGCGAGCAGGAGCCTGAAGGCCTGAAGCCGCGCATGGATCGCTGGGACAGGAACTCGCCTGGTTTCGGTATGGGCATCAGTCGCGAGCACAGCCGGGCGTCCAGCTTGGCTGCACTCCGGTCGCCTCTCAGGTCGCCCTCGACACTGAGCCTGGAGAACTTCAAGCCGTACACGCCCACCGAGGATGCCCACCCGGCGAGCGACTCACCCACTACCGGTGACGGCTCCATCAAGTCCCCCGATCATATTCTCTCCCGCGAGAACTCGTCCACAAATATTCTCTCCCCGCTGGGTCCCCCGACCAAGAGGAGCTCCTTTACCGGCCCATCCCTTACGTCGCCAGCAAAGAAGCCAGTCCGACAGTACGCACAGCTCTCCGAGCCAGAGACTCGTGTGGCCGTCGAGCTCGTCTTCGCCGTTATCAACGAGATGTACACGCTCTCCTCGGCCTGGAACATCCGCCGCACCCTCCTGACAGCCGCCAAATCCTTCCTCCTTCGCCCCGGCAACCCGTCCCTCATCTCGATTCAAAAGATGATGCAAGAATCCGTCATTGAAGGCAACGCCAGCGACGCGGGCATGGCATACCACCTGCGCAAGCTGCGTGAGAACACGATGCCGACAGACGAGGAGCGCGCCGCGTGGCCGGCGGAGATGACCGCTGACGAGAAGGAGAAGCTGCGCATCAAAGCGCGCAAGATGCTCATTGAGCGTGGTGTGCCGGCGGCCCTTACCGGTGTCATGGGCCAGGCTGCCACGACGGATGCCCTGGGTCGTATTTTCGACTGTCTCCAGATCGAGGACGTGTCGCGGGGTCTCATGTTTGGGCTCATCCTGCAGGGTGTGCGCGTGCTGACGCACTGAGGGGGGATGTATGATATGGAAGGTCGCTGTACGACTACACTTTACGTATATTATAATGCATGACTAGACGAGAAGTCACGAGGGCCTGGCTTGAGGCTGGGCCGTGTAGATGAATACATTCAGCATGGCTTTACTTACCTACTCTGGGAATTTGTGTTTGAGACGTGCCTGGTACTGCTCCTTGGTGACATGGAAGTCGTAGAGCCTGCGCATTAGGAGCAAACTCCGATCGCCAGGCTCGCAGGTCACGAATCTGGGCCCGTTCGCCTCATTCCTTTTTTGGAGGTCCGTTTGGTAATATTGCCTAGGCATATTGACTGCAACCGGTGCCTTTTTTGGCGCCTTCATTTCCCACCTCACGATGAGGGTGGATGCCCGCTCGGTCTGCCAGCCCCCCTGACCGAGAGTCCCACTTCAGCCAATCATCAGCTGAGTCAGCAGCTTTACCGCCGCCATAAAATTTTCCAGTTCAATTCCTCAACCTCTCAACTTCTTCTCCTCCATCCCACGCGCGACAGCGCACCAACCACCCTCGAGACTTGCCTCGAAGACCTGCGGTTGGTTCCCTGACTGTCTGGCACAGTTTATTTCCGGGATCCAATCGCGCAATCCCAATAGGTAAGCCTCGCGCGCACTATTCTTCTCCCACGGCCTCTCCCCCTTCCCCTTCCACCTGATGAACACCTTTGTTACACAGTTTATGACCCGCCTTATATGGCTTGATTACAAAACAATGCACACTGAAAATCCTGATTCTGGAACTTTCACAACTCGCTTTTACTTCTCCATCTCTTGACCGAGTTGGCGCTAATAGCTTTGAAGTAGGGAGGTTTTCTTTTGGCACGGAGTCGCACAGGGCGGGGGATTCAGATGGGTGTCAGGACTTGGCTAGTCAATCAATCAGACTTTTATCTCACGCTGCCAAATATGCCGTCTATCACACAAGCGACTTGAATCAGATGTTGGCACGGCATGTCATGGTCTTGACGTTCGAGCAACGCGCAACCAGGCAGGGGCGGATTCGAGCATCAATTCGTGAGACTAGCAACTCGGAGACATTCCAAAGACCAACAGTGCCACAAACGTGGTGCGGTGTTCAAGTGGTTTCCAAGCCGAAGTAAACAATCTGCACCCCTGGACAAGGAAGTAATAACTGGACTCACTGCCTCCCTGGGGTGAAGCCGATTAGTTGGTATCCGATCAGATAATTGACCTCGCAGTTCGGCACAGTGGCGGTCAAGTTTTCATTTGTCAGGTAGCGACGCTCTCGAACTTCCGCCCCGGTGTTGTCAATAGTGGTGAGCACGAGAAATGAGTTGTTGTCACCCGGGTTCTTCGAGTTCGCCACCGTCGCGCACCGCTGGATTGTAGTGCAAATCGGCTCGAGGCCAGCATTTGTAACAAACTCGAGGGTGCCTTATGACCCCGGTTGCAGACCACGGACCGAGTCTAAATGAGACATCGAGGCTGTCGCCCTTGCACCATTCGAAAAGATTTTAGATGTAGAGAGGCAAAGGGTTGTTAGGTGGAGATTGGAAAGGGCGGGCATCCTCTGCTCGCGGCCCAATCGAGTCCCCCAGGTTCCCAGATATGTGTGAACAGACGCGGTGTGCTGTAGGGCTGAAAAGAACAGATTGATATTTAACGAGGAAGGGGTTCGCGAAGCATAAAGTGACGCCGCGGTCCTTGCTCTGAGATCATCTCCTGCAAGGTCGATACTATAAGGTTCAAGAAGGGCTTGGGTGTTGGACTGGCGGCGAACTTGGAATGAGACGGAAGGGAAAAGAGGGTAACGTTGGAGTGTCTACGGAGGGCGCAGCGGAGAGGCAATGATGAGGTGGTATGATCTCGGCAACCAACGAAGAAGTAAGGCAGATTCGTTCGTGGTTGGATGCCAGTCGATCTTGGTGAGGGTTGAATGTCGGTGAACAAGGCCATGACACCTCACCGACGTCTTGGGACTATTTCAGCCACCCGCCTCACCTCGGTGTGCTAGTAAATGAGGCGTCCTTCATCGCTCTCCACTACGGGCAGCCATCGTGTGTCTGGAAAGAACGACCCAGCGAGGCAGGGGAAGGTGCGCTGAGTGGGGCAGCGATGACGTACCTGTGTCGCGGGGTAGATTCTGCTCTTCCCTTCTGAAGTGTCCCCTCGGCGTCAAGTCCGTCAAATCGACCTGAGTCCCTCGAGCGCAGGTCCGGTCCAAGCCGTTTGAAGGAAACCACAGAAATCACCAAATTTCCAGTCGGAAGATTTCCCCTGCCGGAAAGATCGCCAAATCTCACCACCTCTGGTCGTTGCCGGTGGGTGGCGTGCAACCGATCGGCTCTGGCGGATGCAGCGGGTCTCGTGGCCGACACCCTGCATCGACCAGAAGAATCCACCATCCTCGTGTTGCGCGGCCTGCATTTGCTGCATCTGCATCGCCGGGTGCCACTGTGCCACAACTCGTGGCCAGGCGCCTCACGCTTAGGTTGTGTTTGGTCTGGTTCAGCCCAAGTCGCCCGGCAGATGTTGGTGCCCGAGGCGTTGCCCGAGGCGTCCACCTCCAACAACGACCGTTGCCCGGCGCCGAACGACTATCAACAAGATCCATGAAAGAGCTGGCTGTTATACCTTCGACCGACATGGAAGAGCCCTCGAGCAGCACACAGCAAAGACCTGGATGACTCACGTCATCATCGAGCTGCCGACTGCCATCGCCTGCAGCCCAACCACCCCCTGTCGACCATCACGGACCAATAGTAGTGTCAAGACCATCACGCTGACGGCGGCCCCCGCTTCTCGTTGCACCGTCACTCGCAGCCTGATCCTGGCGAGAAAGCGACACCGCGGGAGAACCGGGCTCCCCGGATGAGAGGCCTCTTGTTGGCCCTACGAGGCACAAGCAGAGCACAGCACATGGACACCGACTGGACGCTATGCTTCCACCCTGTCCCGTCCGGCCTTGGAAAACCAGGCACGGTCAGAAACAAGCAAGGGCCGGTGTTGTTGGGCTGGAAGGCCAGCCAGGTCGGGTCACTGGGACGCCTCCAAGACATCGCGCCGTCGTCAGAAATCACCCACCGAAAAGCCAAAAGTACCGGGAGCTAACAGACGCACCAAACCGGTACTTGGTTTCCTCAGCCCTCCAAGTACTCGCCCGCCTCCAACAGCGGTGCCGTGACCTGCTGGCGCAGATTGGAACTAAGAAAGCGGCACCTGATCCCCGCCGGCGAGACCAGACACCCACACCACCTCTCTGTCACTCTGTCAGTCCAGTCCGTCTGGTGTCTGTCCGTCCAGCCCCAGCCATCCCGAAACGCTATCTGACCTGCTCCTCTTCTCTCAGCCCCTCCACACTGGGTTTCTCTCCCTCCCTCCGTCATACAACAACTTCCATCCCACCCACGAGCAGCCGACCGACCGACACATCTGTCGCAGCACTGAATAACGACTTGCTTTCATCAAGCGACACAGCACCGTCCATTTTACATCGAGTCAGCGACTTTTCATTTACAGTAATCATCCTGGGCCATGGCCTACAGGGAGACTTCCCGAGTCTACGCCGACGACCCCTTCTTCGACGATGACATCTACAACACCACCACCGTACGTCGCTACAAAGTAGGACCCGGCCGCGTCGAAAGAGTCGAGGTCGAGGAGGCCGACGACACCCGTTCTCGCTACTCCGGTCACCCGCGAGCCTCTGGCGACCTGCTTCCGCCCCGCGCCTACCCCGAACGACCCCGCTCCGCATTCGAGACTCGCTCGCACCACCACCACGATGACTACCGCGAGGATCGCGACTGGGACCGTCGCTCCCGTGCGAGCGGTTGGGACCGGAGAGGAGACGACACCGAAGTTCGTGTCGACCAGCGCATCGAGCGCCGCGAAGATGGCGAGGTAAAGGTCGAGCGCCGTGTCGAGGAGCGCCGTGAGGAGCGCGACGGCCCAGAGGTCGAGCGCTACCGCAAAGAGACCGAGTACTACGCACCCATCAGCCCTCCGCCAGTACCGCAACCCCCCGTCGTCATCAAGACCGCCCAAGCCGAGCCTCAAAAGATCATCGTCGAGCAACAGCCGCCTCCAGCCCCCGTCATCATCAGCCGCGACCTCGAGCGCGAGCGCGAGGACACCGGAGCCGTTGTCGTGCGGGAGCGCGAGCAGACGACCCGTGAGGTCGCGCGCCGGGACCCCCGCGACGACGAGTACTACTACCGCCGCGAGTCTCGCGAAGTTGGCCCCTACCGTCACGACCGTGAGTGGGTCGAGCGTCGAAGGACCCCTGAAGATGACGACCGGGAGTACTACATGAGGCGAAAAACGGTCATACGGGAGAGGACGCCCAGCCCCGACCACCATCACAAGCGCGACCTAGCTGGTGGCGCCCTTGCCGGTGGCGCCGTCGCCGCCCTGCTGGCCAGCCGCAAAGATGCGCACGGCGAAGTTGCCCCAGGCCGTGGCAGCAAGGTCTTTGCTGGCGCAGCCCTTGGCGCACTCGGAACTGAAGGCTTCAAGCGTGCTCGCAGCGCCTACCAAGAGAGGTATGGCTCACGCTCGCGCTCTCGGCATCGCATCGAAGGCAGATACGACCCCCGATATGACGACCGCTACGACAACCGCTACGACGATCGCTACGACGACCGCTACGACCGGCGCTCACGGTCGAGGTCGAGGTCAAACTCGAGGTCCCGTATCAAGACAGGCCTTGGCGTCGCCGCGGCTGCGCTGGCCATTGCAGGCGCCGCAAAGTACTACCAAAACCGCAAGGTCACCAAGGAGGAAGCCAGTCGGGGCCGCAGCCGTACGCGCCAGCGTGGGTCGTCATTCTCCAGCTCCCGCTCCCGCAGCACAAAAGCCCGCAGCCGCAGTAAGTCTGTTGTCGCCAAGGCTGCTCTAGGCACAGCAGCGGCTGCCGGCCTGGTCCAGCACTTGCGCAACAGGTCAAAGTCACGCAGCAAGTCGCGGGGCGGCCGGTCGAGGTCGCGCATAAAGCAGGGTGCCAGCATCGTCGCCGCGGGTCTTGCAGGAGGAGCCGCCAGCAAGATCTGGCAAGGTCGCCAGGAGAAGAAGGAGCAGCGCGAGCGTGACCTGAGCGATCAGGAGTACGAGGACGCGCGACGGGACAGGCGACGCCGCTCTAGGAGCAGGTCCCTGTACTCGGAGGACCGCGATAGGGATCGCGGGGCCCTCCCAATGGTGGAGTACGGCAACCAGCCCTTACCTCCTCACGCTCGCCCCCCTTATCCTCCCAGCGACTATGGTGATGAGTACGCTGACGATCGAAGGTCGCGTCGTCGCTCCCGTGGAGCGTCTAGCTCGAGGTCTCCGTCCGTGGACGGGAGAAAGCGCAGCCGCAGCCGGCTGAGGTCCATGGCCGCAGCGGCCGTCGGCACGGGCGCCGCCGCCATGGGGATCAACCAGTACCGCAAGAAGAAGGAGCGGGAGCGGGAGGCCGAAGAGGACCGGCGGTCCAGGGAACGGTCGCTGAGCAGGGGAGGCTACAGTGACCGGGAACGGGACCGCTCCCGCTCCAGTCGCAGGGACAGGGATCGCAGACGTTCGTAGTTGTCTACTCTCGGCCAGTACAAACAAAGATTTCACGCTGACACGCCTCCGTTCAGGTTACGAGAATGAGTCCAACCCCGACCCGTACTATGACGACTATGGCCGTCCCCCTTCACCCCCTCACGCCTCGGGCGGCGCGTACTTCCCGCCCTCCCAGAACGCCTCCAACCCCTCTCTGAACGACCCCTACCCGCCCTATGACCCGAACAGTTACACTGGTTATGGACCCCCGCCTGGAGGCCCTCCGCCCATGGCATCCGGTGGTACGGGTTACCCGCCGGCAGGACCCGGTGGTCCTCCTCGGGGTCCGGCAGCTGGACCGCCGCCCGCCAGCTATCCCGGCCCTCCGCCGCCAGGGGGGCACCCGCCGGCCGGCAGACTCCCCCCTGACCATGTGAGTGATGAAACATTTCTCACTGCTCCGTCACACGATGTGCCGCCGCCACCAGCTGTCACGCGTGAGGGTGCGTCGATCTGAGTGTCTCTGTTGTTGGGTTGACCAGACTGTATGGGAGAAGATGGCTGACGTTGATGTCTTGTAGATGGTCTAAGGTGGGAAAGGCGCACCCGCAAGCTGCGCACCCGCGACAGCGACTCGACGCTGAGCTCTCCGTCGGATGATGCAGCTCCGGCGGAATCGACTACAGCAGTGTCTACGGCGGCGTCCAAATCGGTCAAATGGGGCCAACTGTCGCCAAAGTCGTCGGCCACGCTTGAGCGACACCGTCTCGCGCAGGAGAAGCAGGCGGCAGAGGAAGCCGAGGCTGCAGCACTACGAAACGCGCCCGTAACGCTCTCGGAGAGACAACTTGCAACGCTTCGGCCGGCCCCGATTCGAAGGCGGTCGTCGGATCCAACGTCAGATCGACCCGTGATGAGGCGGCCACATCCAGATTCGGACTCGGGGTCTGATATTGAAGAGCTCCCGGATCGATTTGACCACTACGGCCGGCCGATCGGTGAACGTGGCCTGGGACCGCCGAGGTCTCATTACCGCTCGGGAACTTTTGAGCATCGCTCTCGCCATACAGGGGAGGTGGATCTTCGAGGGGCGTATCATGTCGCGGGCGTGGATATGGATGATCCTGCGGTGAGGCGTATTGTGGGGGATGTAGAGGGTGTGTTGTCGGGGCAGAAGCGGTGGACGGATTTGTTGCAGGATGTGCTTAAGGCGCAGCATGGGGAGACAGATGAGGAGGAGGAGAGGAGGCGACGGAGGCGGAGGAGGGGACGGAGTACTGGGTGAGGGGTTTCTTTGGTTTGTGTTCTCTCTTGTGTTGTTTCCTTGAGGATTTAGAGAGGGTGGTTTACGACTTTATGACCCAGATTTGTTGGCTACTTGGGGCTAGATTTATGATGAGGATGTTGGGTAATGAGATGATGATTTGCAAAGGTGTGTTCTTGGTAGGCTAGTAATGTGTTGAACTCCTTGAGTGATCAAGTTTGATGCTGACCGATTGAGAATGACCTTTGAATCGAGGCTCTCGTCATCTCAGTACCAGCTTGATTCAGCCCATTTTCTGCCGAGTTTATCTGGACCTTGTCGGCATCTCATGGAAAGCCATCGAATATTTCCGTGACCGATGGCCAGTCTGGGGTGCCACCATCTTCAAGGCAGCAAGTCCACAAGGGGCACACTATGAGAGTAGCGACGTAATTCGATGCCTTATTCCAAAATCTCATTGTTGGCAAACATGGCACGTGCCCTAGCCCTGCTGTAGGCACCACGGCAGGGTCGGCTTCACAGCAGAATCGGCTTCACAGCAGAGTCGACTTCACAGCAGAGTCGACTTCACAGCAGAGTCGACTTCACAGCAGAGTCGACTTCACAGCAGAGTCGACTTCACAACGCATGGAACAAAGTCAAGTGAAATCTCTTCAATACACCTCAACGCCTGTTCATTGTCTTCTCTGGCCTTCGATCCAACTCGTTCTATTCCCAACAGCAAGTTCGATCTCAAGGTGCGCAAAGCAAAAAGGGAAGACTTCCATACACCTCACATCTCATTCACATCAGCATCAGTCTCTGTCCTTGAGTCATCCCCTTTTCCCAGGTGCAGGTCCGATCTTGCCGTGACAAACTGACCTTATTCATATTCTTCTGAGTCTCTATCCGTGAGTCACCCCCTTGACCGGGGGCAAGTCAGACCTGACTCCCTCTTCATGTGCAGGTCCGATCTTGCTGTGACAGCAGTACAAATGTCATTCATGTCTTTCTCAGACTTCGTCCTCAAGTCCATCTCGGGTGCAAGTCCGATCTTGCCGTGGCGGCACTACGAATCTCATTCACATTCTTCAAGTCTCTGTCCCAGAGTCCACCCCCTTTTCAGATGCAAGTCCGATCTCGCCGTGACAGCAGTACGAATCTCATTCATATTTTTTCAAGTCTCTGTTCTTGACTCTACCCCATTTTCAGGTGCAAGTCCGGTCTTGCTGTGGCGGCACCACGAATCTCATTCATCTTCTTCCAAGTCACTCTCCTTTGCCCACCTCCTTCTCTCAGGAGCAGGTCCGATCTTGCCGTAGCAGTACTACGAATCTCATTCACATTCCTCTAAGTCACTATCCTTAAGTCCACCCCCTTTTCTCAGGAGCAGGTCCGATCTTGCCGTGGGAGCACTACGAATCTCATTCTCATTCCTCTAAGTCTCTATCCTTAAGTTCACCCCCTATTCAGGGGTAGGTCCGATCTTACCCCTTATTCAGGGGTAGGCCTCATTGATTTTTACCCCTTTCCCGGGGGTAGGTCCGATCTTGCCGTGGTATTGAACGGCTTCTGCTGCGGCAGCACCGATCTTGCCGTGCCCGCACTGCGTGTTCGCAGGTATTCAGGGCATCGACGTGCGATGATTCAGACGGTCGCTCCCCCAAATTATTATAAAAGACGATCCTCTGCAACCTGACGATCTGCTTTTTTCTCCTCCACCCACCACCCACCACCATCAACCACAAAGCTCCAACAGCTCCAGCAGTCAGCATCCTCACCAAGATGGCTGAACGTCAGAAGAGAAGAAAGGGAGTCGTCCCTACCCCAGTGAGTCTATATGATTATTCTTTTGAGGTGCTTTTTCAACAGGTCGCTCGTACGAAGAGGTCAGACGCCTGAACAAGTCGCGCGAGACGACACGTCACGCAGATGATCAAATCGCTCTTACGTCCATGATGCTCTTCGTATGTGGTCGACAACTACAAATGTGGAATCGACGAGGCATATTGACTGAGACGCATGATCACCATCTTCTCCTGACCAACAAGTTGCCCATTGCTGCCAACCGACCGACCGACCTGGCCACAGCAGCGACCTCTCGCCATGTTCCATCCTCATGAACTGACTGACCAATGCCAATGTACTACCAGGCAACACCTTCCAAGCCACATGTCTACGATGCCGAGGCCTACCTGAAGACAGTCTGTGTCCGCCATCGGTCCAAGGGAGTCCCTCACCTCGCATACAAGCCGCCTCTATCCGAGAACGATATCAAAAGCTATGCGATATACTTCTACTACTCAGCCAAAAGAAACCCAGACCCTCCGCTTCACACAACACAGGCACCACCACCAAAGCCTCGACCCATGGAATTGTTTGACGAGGCCAAGTCTCTGCCCAGAGAAACCACAGTCGGCTTCACCGTTGGTTATGTGGCCCTTGACTACGACACAATAGATGCACGCCGTGCACTCGGAACCAAGACAATGGACCTGGACCCCGCCTTCAAGGACGTCGTTGAGACGGGCAACAGATCCTACAGCATAAAGACCACACTGCACGACAGAGTGGCTATGAATGGCCTGGACAGCCTGCCGCTGATCAACATCGCCAGCGATCGCGTCTTCCGTGTGGTGACCCCCGTCATTAATGACAACGGCACAATCCCAACAAAGCTGACGTTCTTCGTGCTGGCCAACCCCGATGAGTCGGGCATATGTGAAGCCTACCGCTGCGATGGCATCAACAACAGTACCCTCTTTTTGCTTCCCCAGTTCCGCAATGACAAGTACACGAGCAGGCAGGATCATCTCGAGACGATGAGGGCAACAGTTGGTGATGAAAGGAGCCGCCTAATCAAGCTTCTTCCATCTGGAGTCAAAGTTCGCGCGCCTGCCTCGGAGACTGATCCGGAAGGTTCCGCCAACGAAGTAGCCCCGTCGACAGTCGTCGCCGGCCTCAACACCAAGCCTGCCACTGTCGATACCAGAACGAAGCGGCCACTCACGTCGCAGCATGGAGGCACCCAGATCAGCCAGCTTCCTGGCCTTCCTATAAATTCGAGCAGGCTCATGCCACCTCCTCCCAAGCCTCTCCTCAACACATCCAACCGACCTTCCACCTTGATCGACGGCACAACTCGCGACAAGAACCCAACCAGGTCCTCCACTACCAACACCAACATCCTCCCATCGATCGAAACAGCCGATCCCAACGAACAGATGCGCCCCCGCAGCCACACTATGGTTGGACAGCCCACTTCTGGAACCGCCCTCGTCATGACCGCCGCCGGCATCATGACTACTGACGCCAACCAGCCCGCTGGCAACGGTCTGGTCTACGGCCGCGACGTGGGCCTCTACCTCGTCATCGCCGAGCAGGCCGAGTGCAAGCTCGAGCGTCGCCGGGTCGAGATTGCCTGGGAGGAGTTCCTCGTAAGTTTATCCGCAGCAAACCTCACTGATCCCGCATCAACTGACATCCTTGTGCCACAGAGCGAGCACCCCGACTTCATCGAGTGCGTCGGCGAGCTCACTCCCGACCAGGTCTACGACATGGTCGTCACCTTCGAGGAGGAGAAGTGCGTCAAGGAGTACCAACAGCTCCGTGCGACTATCTTCACTTACGCCAAGCGCCTCAAGCAAATCGCGCCTGGCAGCACCATCAACCGCGCCGCTCTTGCCCACGAGGCGGCCGATCACATCAAGCAGACCATGCGTCAGGACGGCAACAACCACATCGGTGGTGTCATGGATCCCGAGGATGCTTGAGCTCGATACGAAAGCCTCTCGATACAAACGCAAGGCAGGAACACGTGGATGACGGCAAGGACAGGATGGAGGGTCGTCACATGGGTTCGCAAAGCTGGATTGCAGGTACGGGAAGCTGGATTGCAGGTACGGGAGGGAAGAAAAGGTCAGCGAAGTGAATTTTCAGGTCGGCGAAGGGGGCTTTAGGCCCCGTTTCCATAGCCACTGAATCAGCGTTGATTTGCGCACCGAACTTGGCAGTGACTTGAGTTGTGAGGTGATCTCGGTGAGGGCTGATTTCGGTGATGCGGAACTTGGCGGTGAGCCACCAATCCACCAGCCAGCCGGGCGGAGGTGAATCACTAGACCGAGATGAAGACGCAGCTGCCCTACGGGCGCGCCCGTTGAATCAGATGCGTCAATCAGATGAAGAATGGATAGTAAACTGACGCAGACCGTCTGATCTCTCGCCGGCGCAAGAGGCAGTAGCCGGCGTGGCAAAGGCAAGTCGTCTGTGTCCTCTTTTTTTCTGCCGGTCGCCGCTAGAAGAATCCATCATCACCGCCCTGGAGAGCGGGCACACGTTTGCAGGCAGGATAACACACACGCCTCTTCTCTGCCCAGCGGGTTCCTACCATCTCTCCGTCTCCCAAACCCACGGAAATTCTCCCATCAAAGTTCTTCAACAATCCCCCAAATTGTTTTTGCAGAACGAATACCCTCAGCGGCCCGTACAGTGTACTTTCCTCGTGTCAAAAAAGCGCTCCTGCTGCTTTTGTTTTGTTCACGCTCACCCCTCACCGTCCCACTTTATTCGGAATCGCAGCAACCTGAACCACTCGAACGGCGTCAAACCGGGTTTAGGCGAGCAAACGGACGACGAAACACTGAAACGCCCCCTTCCACCAGTGCTGAGCCTAATTGATCCACAATCCCGAGATTCTCACTGCACTCCACGTCTCCTCCTACCAACCTCACCTCACCTCGCCTCCTCACCCCGAACGTCTGACGCCTGCTCATCTGCCGGCCAGACGCTTCACACACCCCTCACCGCATTCATGTCCTTCATCCGCGAGGCCCCAAGGGTCGACCTCGTTGGCGATGTTGCGGGCGGTGAACTCTTCTTCATCCACGGCGAAGGCCTCCTCCTGCACTGCCTGAAGGATGCTACCGTCGACTTTGAGGGTAAGTTCTGACTGTCACTCGTGCGGGGAATGCCATACTGACCCCTCATAGACAACGCGTTCCAGCTGGTGCACGCCGTCTACGTCGTTGAGAAGCTCCTCCTCCAGCTGAGACAGCGCGGCTGTCTGTTTGACATTGTCTTCTTCGAGGATCACGCCGACACATGCATGCCCGGCTCCATCCGGTGGAAAGCCGACGATGTCAACGCCGCCGCGCTCAAGTACGTCATTGCCAGGAAGATTCTCATCCAGCACCTGAGGCGGTTCTTCGCCGAGAGCAAGACTGGCGCCCACGAAACGGCTGTGCACGTCTTTGGCGGCCTAGGCGATGAGGCATTCAAGACATACCTGGACGAGAAGACCGTCCGCTACGTCTTCGCCCACCCCGGCTTCGAGGACCAGGACACCCGCAAGAAGGAGCTCCTCGAGGAGATCATCTACCAGCTTGTGGCTGGTGGATACCACGTCGCGCTGCTGGACAACGTGACCTTCCAGAGCTCAAAGGTTTGTTGCAGCCGAATCTTTACCTAGGCAGGATTCTATGCTAACATCCGCTCCTAGATCTTCGCGAACCTCATCGCGGCCTACAAAGTCGAGGCCCGTGAGGATCAGTCTGCGACATACGCAAACCGCCACCCCACTCACGGCGACCAAACGCCCCTACTGGACCGCATCGACACTCCCCTCCTGCGTGAGAACATCGCCGGTCCGGAAGACGAGAGGATCACCCTTCGCGAGGCTGTCCTTGTGGCTGCCCTGCGTCACATCTACGACTCGAACCCCGACGCCATGCCCAAGAACGTCGCCGTTTCGCTCCTCATCCAAGCAGCCGCCCTGCGCGAGGCCTCACTCACCGAGCGCGCCTGTGTCGGCAAGGCCAAGACCACTGTCGACTACAAGGAGTTCCTGAGCGCCGCTGCCTTCCTGGTTAACGACCTCCAGCAGGACGGCTCTATCAGGAACCTCACTTGGGATCTCCACGATCTCATCGATGGCAACGTCCTCGCATGGATCGACGGTAACCTGGAGTACTGGGACGACACCCCCAACGCCGTTAAGGCCCGGTTCGGCCTGCTGGCAGACCTCACCTTTGGAGACGAAGTTGAGCTCAAGGCTGCCGTATCCAGCGATTTCCAGTCCCGCCGCGAGGGCCTCGACCAGAAGACGTGGGATGTCCCAGCCTCGTCGGCTTCGACTTCGGGTCCGGTCTCCGTCCTGCCCTTCTCCCATCCAGTTCTCGATGCCTATTTCGAGCCCGTCCAGGTGACAACGGACGGCACGCTGAAGTCTACATCGGCTATGAATAGGGTGTTCAAGGAGGCCGCTACTTGGAACAGCAAGAAGGCGGCCCTGGACCCCCGCAGAATCCCGAAGCCCCCCAGCTTCTTCGCCCGCCGTCGCCACCAGTGGCTGATGGCCGACGTTGTGGCATATGCCGCCTCTCTCACGGGCGTCACCGGCAAGGCACTTAACCCTGAGGTTATCGTCTGCGGCCCCAAGCTCGCCACCAGGGCCAAGCCCAAGACAGAGGACAAGAAGCACACGAAGAAGGTCGGCGGTCGCGCCGCCGCTCTCGAGGCTGCCGCGGCTACTGCCGCGAAGAAGAACGATAAGAAGAACGCTACGGCTCTGTCCAACTGGAAGTCCACCGTCGAGCGCCTGGAAAAGGTGAAGACTGTCCAGGAGCAGTACCTCGACGCTCTCGATTTCCTCAAGGGCTCTTCTGACGAGGCCGAGGCTGCTGTCGGTGCAGAGGTGCGACTCTACCTCTGCTACAAGCTCTGGCTCCTGTGGGAGAGTCACCGCGGAAAGCCTACCAAGACGGACGCTCTCAGCATCGTCGCCATGCTTTTCGATCAGCTTCAGCGGCTGTCGGAGCAGCCCGGCCACACCAAGCAGGTCATTGCTGCCGCCAAGGCTATCGCCGGTCTCGCTGGACTGCCCGTGAACATCCCGGCCGAGGCGGCGCCGCCGTCGCGCCCCCTCCCCTTCACGATCGATGTATCTCCTGAGAGGGCCATGCCTATCACAACAGAGCCGAAGCACTTCCAGCTCGCCCACTCCGGCCCATACATGAGTCGCAACTTCGACTCGAGCGCAGATCCCCGTGTGCCCTTTGCCCCTGACGCTTGGCAGCGCGAGGTCCTCGACGCCATCGATGACGACAAGAGTCTTCTCGTTGTCGCGCCTACGTCCGCGGGTAAGACGTTCATCTCCTTCTACGCCATGAAGAAGACCCTTCAGGCCAACCACACCGACATCCTCGTCTACGTCGCCCCGACCAAGGCCCTCGTCAACCAGATCGCCGCCGAAATCGCCGCCCGATTTTCCAAGACCTACCCCGGCAGTGACGCTGGCAAGTCCGTCTGGGCCATCCACACGCGCGACTACCGTGTCAACAGTGCCGTCGGCTGCCAGGTCCTCGTCACCGTTCCCCACGTTCTGCAGTCGATGCTGTTGGCCCCTAGCAACGCCGATCGCGCCGCCGGCTGGGCGCGCAGGGTCCGCCGTATCATCTTCGATGAAGTCCACTGCATCGGCCAGGCAGAGGACGGTGTTGTCTGGGAGCAGCTGCTCCTCCTGGCTCCCTGCCCCATCGTCGCCCTGTCGGCCACCGTTGGCAACGCTGGCGAGTTCCGTGACTGGCTCGCCGACGCGCAGGCTCAGAAGGGATACGAGCTCAAGATGGTCGTCCACGAATCGCGTTACTCCGACCTGCGCAAGTTCATCTACCACCCTCCTGAAGGCGAGGCTCTGCCGCGTCTCCTCGTGGCCCCTCGCTACCTCCCCGCTCCGGCCCTGGACGAGGGCGTCTACCGCAGCTCGGACTTCCGCTTCGTGCACCCCATCGCTGCGGTTCTCGACCTGTGAGTATTACCAACCCAAAGTATTTGTGGAGATGCTAATAATCGTGTGCAGTAACCGAGGAAGTCTCCGTGACGTGAGCCTCGAGTCGAGGGATTGCCTCACCCTTTGGGAGGCCATGACCAAGCTCCAGACGCCCGAGTTCCCTATCAGCAAGGCTCTCGACCCCAAGAAGTTCCTTCCTGCCATTCCTACCAAGAATGACGTTGCTCGCTGGGAGAAGGAGCTGAAGAAGGTTCTCCAGACCTGGACAGAAGACAAGACCTCGCCTTTCGAGAAGCTGCGCTCCCAGATGCAGGCCGGTCTCGCTCTCGACCAGAAGCAGCCGCCAAAGCATGCCGAGGGCGCCAAGTCGAGCATCATCCCCCTTGTCTACCGCCTCTACGAGCAGGGCTCGCTTCCGGCGCTCATGTTTAACTACAGCCGAAGCGAGTGCGAGGAGCGCGTCCAGGAACTGGTCGGGCACCTGCAGGCCGAGGAGGCGCGCTGGAAGGAGGGCAGCAAGGAGTGGAAGTCCAAGATTGCCGACTTCGAGGCGTGGCAGAAGCGCATGGAGAAGGACAAGAATGGCAAGGCCAAGGTCTCCAAGGAGAAGATGTCCAAGGCCGAGGCTGCCCGCGCTGCCGCCGAGATTGAGAGCAGCCCCTGGGCATCCTTCAACCCCGATGCCCCCCTTCCCGGATTCACCCTGGGCGACAACTCGGCTACTAGTGCTACCGAGCTGGAGAAGCTCATTGATGGTCTCGGCAAGGACAAGGTCGCGCCCTGGATGGCCGAGGCCCTCCGCCGCGGTGTGGGTGTGCACCATGCCGGTCTCAACAGGCGTTACCGTCAGCTGTAAGTGTACCCTTTCCCCTTCTTCTGACGTCCTGGCTAATCCCCCTCCTAGGATCGAAATCCTCTTCCGTCGCAAGTACCTCCGCGTCGTCGTGGCCACCGGCACACTGGCTCTGGGTGTCAACATGCCCTGTAAGACTGTCGTCTTCCTCGGCGACTCGGTCTTCTTGACGGCCCTCAACTACCGCCAGGCCTCGGGTCGTGCCGGTCGTCGTGGCTTCGATCTCGTCGGAAACGTCGTTTTCGCAGACATCCCCGCCTCGCGCGCTCTCGAGATCATGTCGCTGCGCCTGCCCGATCTGCGCGGCCAGTTCCCCTCGTCGACGAGTCTGGTCCTGCGCATCATGGGCCTCCTCGACGGCACCGCCGGCAGCGACTACGCCGTCAATGCTGCCAACGCGCTGCTGTCTCAGAAGCGCGCTTATCTCGGTGGCCCAGAGGCGGCCGTGGCTGTCAAGCATCACCTGCGCTTCTCCATCGAGTACCTCCGCCGCCAGCACCTTCTGTCTGAGGAGGGTACGCCTATCAACTTCTCCAACCTGGTCAGCCAACTCTACTACGTCGAGGACTCGGCCTTTGCGCTGCACGCGCTGCTCAAGGGCGGATACCTCCACAAGCTTTGCGCGCGCGTCGGCACCGCAGAGGCCGCCGTCGTTAACGAGCTCATGCTCGTTCTCGCCCACATCTTTGGCCGCCTCCCTGCACCCAGCGAGACGTGCACGCTGCCGCCGCTGCCCGAGGACGCCTTTGCGATGCTCAGCGACCACGAGACCGAGACGCGCGGGCTTTACAAGAGCTACGTGCAGTCGTACATCTCGCAGCACATCCAGGGCAAGCCCGACAACCGCCTCCCGCTCAGCGGCACCGTCGTCGGCAACGCAGACCCTGAAGCCCCCGCTGTGCCCTGCGGCTCGACCGGCGCTCCGGCCATCCGCTCTCTCTTCTCGGCGCTCTCCGGCCATGACGATAACACCATCGGCTCCGTCCGCGAGCTGTGCGACACAGTTCGCGATGGCGTCTTCCTCGAGCCCTCAGCCATGCCGCACATCGACGTCGCATCCGGCGCGAAGCACAACTCGTACCTGCTCGACTTCTTCAAGATGGGCGACCTGCACGCGCTGGTGCGTGAGAACGGCATCTCTGACGGCGACGTCTGGTTCCTTCTCAAGGACTTTGACATGGTCCTCGCGACCATTGAGACGACCCTGACCAACTTTATGAAGGCCGAGGCTGTTGACGAGGGTGATGATGAGGAGCAGGATGAGGAGGGTGATGAGGGTGAGGATGATTGGCAGAAGAGCGCCGCGGCTCCGGCCCCGGCTGCCGCCCCGGCTGCGGACGAGGACTCGGAGCCGGACTGGGACAATGACTCGGATGATGGCGCAGATGATGGGGAGAGCCTGGTGCATGTACTCAAGGCGTTCTCGGCGCTCAAGGCGCAGTTTACGGAGAAGTTCTTCCAGGTTGGAGCTTAGACGAGGAGATGGCTGGATTATGGAGAAGTGTGTGTATATTTGGGTTACTGTCAATACGACGAGCATCTCACGTCACGTCATGACTTGTGTGCACTTGAGGTGATGGCTAACTTGCAAATGGGATGTTTCGACTGATGTGTGCATTTGACTTTGTACACTGAAGATTCAAGATTGTAGATACAAAACGGGATGTCATCTCCCTTGACTTTTGCCCATCCAACTACTTCACCAACACGCCGTAAATATGCGGCAGCGTGTGATACCACGGTTCATCCAGCGGCTGCACGAGATCAACCCTTTCCCACGGCCCAGCCCTCCTCAACGCTGTCTCCGTGTCCCTACACAGTTCGCAGCCGCCGATGATTGTAGGCCAGACAAGGTTGATGATCCCTAGACATGTTCAGCACATACACTCCTCAGTCAATCCGAAGAGAAGACTCACGCTGGTAGATTCCAACCAGGAAATTGCCCCGCACCTTCACATGCTCGTAGACATAGAAGCGGCCACCCTTCTTCAGTGAGCGATACAGCGCCTTGAGATTAGCCTCCTGGTCGGGAATGCCGCACAGGCACAGCACCGAGACGATGCAGTCGACTGAGCCATCTTCAATACGGCCATCCCATCTCCCAGAATCTGCAATAGACTCAATGCCGACGGGTACAATCTCGTACACGTCCGCAAGGCCAGCAGCGTCCGCGCGACGGCGCAGCTCCGCATGCGAGCCGGCATTAGGCTCGACGCCGTAGACCTTCGTCACATCGTTGGGTCGCGAACCGCCCTTGCGGCGCGATGGCTCGTCCTTTCTTGTCCCCGACGCTGACGCTGAAGAGTCGACTTTTGAGAAAATATCCACCCACATGCCCGTCCCAGGCCCAACTTCAATGACGACACCGCCGACGGGGGCGACAACGGGAAGGGCTTGAACCCGGCCGCCGAGGACGCGGCCCTCGAGAAGGGGGAGGACGCGCTTCTCGGCTGTTTGGCGCACGCCGGGGCCGGCCCAGGCCCAGAAGCGGCTGAACCAGACGGATTGCAGACGGGAAGGGGAGAGGAGGATGGCCCAGTCGTGGGTTTGGAGGAGGGAGAGGATTGTGCCGGGGAGGTAGTAGAGTGAGAAGCTCATGAAGAGCCAGGGGTCGAGAAGGCCCCAGAAGGCGTCCGAGAGGGCGCCCATGGTTATTTGCGTGGAGGGGTAGTATGAGATGGTGGTGTAGAGGAAGAGGTTCCATCGTCGGCGCTGCGTTGTAAGCGTTGTTAGTCTTGGAGATGGTCTTGTCCGAAGAAACTCCGTGATCGCGCCCCTGGACTATCGATGTCAACCCCTCACCACACAGCAAACCCCACCAACTTAGGCCCTTGATCATCAAAACGCTTGTATGCTCTATTGTCGTCTATCGTCACCCATGATCTAACCCCCTCACAGCTCATCGTGCATCTTCGGCTTCTCCGGCCGCCCGCTGTCAGCGTGCAGGTCGACGCCGAGCTTCCCCCGCCACTTCTGCCACACGCTCCAAAAGTCCTTCTCCATGCCGCTCTCGAGCTGATCAGGCAGCACGACAACATACTCGACGTACAGCTTGCCGTACTGCACCTCGTGATAGACGCTGTCGATATCCTCGTGCCAGATGGGCATGCCCTCGCCGGGGATGGTTTCGACGAGATTCGGCTGCACGACCTGGCCCCTCTCGCGGCCGAGGCGCACGATGTGGCCGTCCATGTGGGTAATGTTGCGCGTCCAGTCGCCCATCCAGGCCTCGCGCAGAGACAGAATCTCGCGCCAGTACAGGTCGTCGCCCTTGCGGCGGAAGAAGACGCCGTCGACGTGATCCGGGTTGTCGTGGCCGTCGAGGGAGGGCTCCTTCTCGGTGAGGGTGACGACGAGGTTGCCGGCGACGTAGTCGGGGCTCTCATCGGCTTCGTTCTCGTAAACAATGTCGCTGTCACGGCCGGCGCCGCGCTCGATGTTGAGGGACACGGTGGTGGGTTTGCGGATAACGCGCTGGCCGCCACAGGTGTTGCAGCGGTGCTTGATGGACTTTCCGCGGCCGCCGCAGGCGTCGCACTGCATCTGGACCTGCTGGTACATGCCGGGAGCGAGCTGGTGCTTGACGATACGGACGCCACGGCCATTGCAGTGCGGGCATTGGTCGACCTTCTTGTCTGCCGAGCCGGTACCCTCGCAATCCTCGCAGATGTGCTGCTTCTCCCACTGAAACTCGGTAGTGCGGCCGTTGTAGAAGTCGCGGAGGGAGATGCCGATCTTTACGTTGACGTCGGGTCCGTTGCGCTGGCCGTGCTGGTGACCGTAGTGGCCGCCGCCGCCGAAGAAGCGCGAGAAGACGTCAAAGGGGTTATGTTGGCCGCCGCCACCGCCGCGCTGCTGGTGCTGCTTCAGGCCCTCGTGGCCATGACGGTCGTACACTTGGCGCTGCTCGGGATCGATGAGGGCCTCGTATGCCTCGGACACGGTGACGAACTTGTCTTTCGCCGTCTCGTCACCCCTGTCGGCGGGGAATCAGCATGGCAGGGGAAGGGAGGGGTGGAACGGAGGGACTCACGGGTTCTTATCGGGATGGTACTTCTTGCTGAGCTTCCTGTAGGCTGACTTGATCTCCTTGTCCGTCGCTGACTTGCCGACGCCGAGGACGTTGTAGTAATCCTCGGCGCAAAGCACGAGGGTGACGAAGGCAAGCACTAGCAGCGCCAGCGCCAGGCCCCGGTGCAACATATTCGATGCTGTGGGCAGAGCCGAAGAATTGAAGTCTGTGGGTGGTATCTAAAGCTGTCGGGGAGGTATCAGGTCGAAATGAGTGTATGGAACAAGTCGAGTTCCGAGGGTCGTGGGGAGGAGAGGAAGTTCAAGTCTGGGGTGTGGCCTTTGAGCTGCCACTGCTTTGTCGCCGCCAAAGGAAAGTTCCAACGTGTTAATTCGGCGCGCCAGGGTCCGATAAGAGATGCGCCAGATCGGCGCTAGGGGGCTAAGATAAGAATTTGGAGCTCCCGATAAGAAAAAAGTCAACGGTTTGGACGATGCCTCAATTCGTGCATATTGGGCTTGGAGGTTCAGGAACGAACCTGCAACAGAAGATAACTTAGTTCTTGATGGGAAATGCTGGGGGAAGTGAAGCCACTAGGTCATTGAGCCTATTCAAAGCACTAATCGCCCTCTGATTCTTGTCGTGCAGCTTGGACCCGTTCATGGAAAGGCCCCGCTTGGTGACTCGCCCCGTTTATCCAATTCTAGCTCCAAACTTGGCCGACAATAGGCAACCTCCAACATCCAATTTCCATTGTCCGTCCCATCGTCCGCGTCCTCCTCCTCGCGACATCGCTCGTCTGATTGTGTTGCAGACCTTGGCCAAGGCCACCCGACCCCAGCAGCATCATCACCAGCTTGAACATCACCAGCCATGTCGAAAAAGTACGCCTTCATCCCCATGGAGGACGACGAGGTCGGCCCTGCCAAGGTTCAAAAGTCAAAGTCGAAATCCAAGTCGCATCGTCGCGAGCGGGATAGGGGCGAACGAAGCGAGCGATCGACACGGCGGCGCTCGAGATCACGGTCGCCGCAGGCTTCCCGACAGTATCGAAGACACGACAAGGACGCCGAGGACAGATGGGCCGACGAGGAGCCCCCATCCGACATTGACGAGCCCGAGTTTGAAGAGTCGGCCCCCAAGAGGGTCAAGGTCGACCACGATGACAGCCACCGAAGAAACGAGCCCGCCGCAGATCCCGCCGACCTTTCCGACGGCGCGCGAGAGGAGGCGGAACGACAGAAGGACATTGAAGAGCGCGAGGCCTTCGCCAAGCGGCTGCGCGATCGCGATGGAAACAAGGGCAAGGACAGAGACCGCGAGAGGCGGCCTGGCCCCGAGTCGGCAGCCGATCGGCTCGCAGCCATGCCTGATCTGCGACTGCGCAGCCGGCAGCAATACCTACAGAAGAGGGAGGCCGAGAAGCTGGCATTGCTGCGCAAGCAGGTGGCCGAGGAGACGGAGGAGCTGCGCAGCGGGGTGCGGCTGTCAGACCGCGAGAAGGCAGAGTTTGCCAAGAATCGCGAGGTGCTGCGGCTGGCCGAGGAGCGACTCAAGATCGACGACCACCGCGATGGCTACCACATGCCAGAGGACTACATGACGGAGCAGGGCAAGATTGACCGTCGGAAAAAGGAAGACGCCCTCTACAAGCGCTACGTCGACAAGGACGAGTACGGACAGGAAAAGTTCGTGACGGAGCACGAGGAGTGGGAGCTTGAGCAGGTGGCCAAGGCCAAGGCGCAAATCAACCGCTCTGAGCGCGAAAACGACGACTACAGCTATGTCATGGACGAGGACCAATACATCCGCTGGACGCTCGACTCACGACTACCGGGCGAGGGCAAGACCATGTCCAAGGAGGATGCTTTCCTGGCAGCGCAGATCGACGCGGCTGAGAAGAAGCAGCTGTCGATACAGGAGACGCGCAAGAGCCTGCCCATCTACAAGTACCGCGACGACTTCCTGGCGGCCATGGAGAAGTACCAGATCCTGGTCATCGTCGGCGAGACGGGCTCTGGAAAGACAACGCAACTGCCGCAGTATCTGCATGAGGCTGGCTACACCAAGGGCGGGCTCAAGGTCGGGTGCACGCAGCCTCGTCGTGTTGCTGCCATGAGCGTAGCGGCACGTGTTGCCGACGAAGTGGATTGCAAGCTCGGCCAGGAGGTCGGTTTCTCCATTCGTTTTGAAGACAACACAAGCGACAAGACGGTGTTGAAGTACATGACGGACGGCATGCTTTTGAGAGAGTTCATGACGGAGCCGGACCTTGCTGGCTACTCTGCCATCATGATCGACGAGGCGCACGAGCGGACGGTTCACACGGACATCCTGTTGGCGCTGGTCAAGGACCTGGCGCGTGAACGGCCGGATCTCAAGCTGCTCATTTCGTCTGCGACGATGAATGCGGAAAAGTTCGCGGCTTACTTTGACGACGCACCCATTTACAACATTCCCGGCCGACGGTACCCAGTTGATATCTATTACACACCGGCGCCCGAGGCCAACTATCTCACCGCAGCCATCACGACCATCTTCCAGATCCATACGACACAGGGCAAGGGAGACATTCTCGTCTTCCTCACGGGTCAAGACGAAATCGAGGCAGCCGAGCAGCAAATCACCGACACGGCGCGCAAACTTGGTAATCGCGTCAAGGAGCTCGTCATCTGTCCGATCTACGCCAACCTACCGTCAGATCTGCAGGCCAAGGTGTTTGAGCCGACGCCCGAGGGCGCGCGCAAGGTGGTGCTGGCAACAAACATTGCCGAGACGTCGCTCACGATCGATGGTATCGTCTACGTCATCGACCCTGGCTTCGTCAAAGAGAACATGTACAACCCAGCCACGGGCATGTCCAACCTGGCTGTTACGCCGTGCTCTCGTGCGTCAGCAAACCAGCGTAGCGGTCGTGCCGGGCGTGTCGGGCCTGGCAAGTGTTTCCGACTTTATACAAAGTTTGCGTACATGAACGAGATGGACGAGTCGCCGATGCCAGAGATTCAGCGCACCAATCTGACGGGCGTCATGCTGCAGCTCAAGTCGCTGGGCATCAATGAGCTGCTAGACTTTGAGTTCATGGACCCGCCACCAACCGAGTCGCTCATCGGCGCCCTCAACCAGCTCTTTGCTCTGCAGGCACTCAACCACAAGGGCGAGCTGACCAAGATGGGGCGGCAGATGGCCGAGTTCCCGACAGACCCCATGCTCGCAAAGGCCATCCTGGCGGCCGACAAGGAAGGGTGCGTCGAGGAGGTCCTCTCAGTTGTATCGATGCTCTCCGAGGCGGCGACGCTCTTTTTCCGACCCAAGGACAAGAAGCTGCACGCCGACAGCGCGCGCGCTCGCTTCACAATCAAAGAAGGCGGCGACCACGTGACGCTGCTCAACATTTGGAACCAGTGGGTTGACAGCGACTACTCGCCCATCTGGTCCAAGGAGAACTTCTTGCAGCACCGCTCTCTGCAGCGCGCGCGCGATGTGCGCGAGCAACTGGCCAAGCTGTGTGACCGTGTCGAGGTGGCGCCGTCGACATGCGGTGCGTCCAACTTGACGCCGATCCGACGCGCCTTGACATCGGGCTTCTTCCCCAACGCGGCGCGGCTGCAGCGCGGTGGTGACAGTTACCGCACGGTCAAGAAGAACGCAACGGTTCATGTGCACCCAAGCTCGGTGCTCATGGGCGTCGACCCGCCGCCACGCGTCCTTATCTATTTCGAGCTTGTCCAGACGACCAAGGAGTACATGCGGAACTGCATGCCCGTCGAGCCAAAGTGGCTGTCGGAGCTGGCACCTCACCATTACAAGCGCAAGGACATGGATGACCTGGAGGAGAAGAAGATGCCCAAGGGGCGGGGCATGGCGTGAGGAGAGAAGTGTTTGTTTGTTTGCTGGGTTGCTTGATGAAGACATGTCGTTGCTGTGCGAGTCTCGAGTCTCACTCGGAGGTGGCTGAGATGGTTGTCTCTAACGGTGTGGCAGGTGTGACAAGATGCGGTGCGACGGATGTATCTCGGGGGGCCAGATGAGGTGCGACATGGCCTTGGTTTCCCTCGCACGGCGTACTGGGACGACGTGCTGTCACGTGGAAGGTGTTGGCAAACATGAGAGCGTGTTTGGGGCCTTCCGGGGGTTTGCAGGGTCGAGTTTGACGGCAAGAACGACGTGACAGCCGGGTGGACTCGGAAAGAGTATATAAAGGAAGGAGGGATGGAGTAGGAAGAGGACCTGGAGGCCTTCACCTCAAGACATCCGAGCAAATTCAGGATCATCACAGCATCACCAGTCATTAGCATCACTACCACCATGCCGCCCCTCGTCTTCTTCCTCGCGGCATTTGCCACAGCCGTTCCCCTCGAAGCACCCTCCGCCGAGGACGGCACTCTCGAAGTCTCACCCCTCTGGCGTCGAGCCAACATCTCCTGCCCCATCACCGAACGCTCACCCTGGATCTCCCCCTCCCTCGTCGCCGTCGGCCGCATGTCCGAGTCCTTCATCGTCAACACCCACGGCAACGGCACCATCGCAGGCACCCCCGACCTCGAGACTCTCTTCGAATTCACCCTCGACCCCTGGGACCTCCTCCACCACGCCGACGGCGCTCCTCGCATGTGCGGCATCTACTTCCGCCTTACCTCCTGCACCCGCCTCCCAGCAGGCTATCCATGCCACGCATGGACAGGCATGGAGCAACAAGTCCTCAGCGGCGGCGGAATGTACTTTCACCACGTCTACGACTCGCACGATGGCCGCGTGCCCCCGCCTGGAGGCAGCAAGAAGTCCTGGGAGGCTGTTGATGTCGTGCAGATTTGGCCTGATGAGGTTACTCTTGCGGGAACGTTTCCGTGCCTTGTTGACCGGGACAGGGCGATGAAGCGCAACGTGAGCTTCGTGGGGACGGCGACGGAGGGCTGGGGGGTCGGATTCCCGCAGGCCGGCGTCGGGAAGCAGGAGGACGTGGACCCGAGTGCCGGTACTGGAGCGTTTGTCGTCGGGTGCGGATCGGACACGGAGGACGGGCCGAGGCCGGACTGGTGATGGTCACGGGTGCAGCAGGGTGGCGAAAGATTGAAAGGAGGGAGGGAGGGCAGACGCGCCTGGTGGAAGAAGCAATGAGGGATGTCGATATTCGTATCAGGATTTTCTCCACCATCCCCCGTTCGCGCCAGCTTTTTCTTCCTCATCCAGCCTCCTCTGCCTGACAAGTGACACGTGCTGCTCCTGCGGCTCAGCGCTCGCCGCCCATCACGTCCCCGAAAGAGGCTGGAGGAGGGGGTTCTGTCACCTCTCATCTTTTTTTTGTTCTTCCCTGCAGCCACACGCCCCCCCCCCCCCACCCCTAGTCAGAAGCAATCCCAGCCCTGTCCTGCGCTTTTTCTGCCGCCCTGCCCTGCCCTTCTCGATCCCCAGATCCAGGCGTCCGTCCCGCCATCGCTCACCCGCCCCCCTTCCCGCCGTGCCGTTTCAGGAGGGGAAAGATAATCAGAAATTCGGCGTATTCTTTTTTCCGCTGTCATATTAGTGAGAGGTGATGAATGGGCAGCATGTGACCTGACGGACGAACGACCAGCTGTCCACTTTTGGTACTTCGCCGACCAGACACTGTGCTGACACCGGCCCGGTGGGCGGGACGGGGCGGGCGCTTCGCTTAGTATGCGAGATGAGGCATCGTGGGATTTGCGGCAGATGAGGGCGGGAGGAGATGGACTGGGATCGATGGAAATTGGGGGTCTCGGAGGAAATTACTGCATCAATAATGTACCCATTTCCGATCCTATTCTCCAACAACATGTCACTTTAGCTCAGTGGGAGTAGCGTTCGACTGAAGTCAACTTCAATCACAAAATCGAAAGGTCGCCTGTTCGATCCAGGCAAGTGACATCATCAAACTTCCTTTTGCTTTTTGCTTGTCAGCCATCCAGGTACCACCAACTTGATTTTCTTTTACTTCTCAGACATCAGTTGTATCACATCTTTATCCACGTCTGGAGAATACACTCCCCAGAAGCCCACGTCTTAGTCCGCCTTGACCTTTCCAGCCTTCTCCCCCTCCTGTCCTCCGTCTCGCTCCCCTGCCTGCGTCATGATCAAGACCCCCAACGTCGATGCCATCGTTCCAAACATGCCGACCATGTTACTCCAGCCACTGTGGAAATGGGGAAATATGGCCACAGACACAATCAAGAAAACCAGCCCCGCGCCAAGCATGAGGTACACGTACAGATACACCAGCGAGAACCATGGCCCGCGCTTCAACGCGATCACCATCAGCACGCTGCCCAGCGTAGACATGGTATTGTCCTTCAAGAGGAACCAAAAGTCGGCGTCCTGGGTGCTCCCCGCTTCGCCCTTGTCGTGAGCTTTAATGAAGCCTATCGCCAAGAACAGCATGGCGAGCGCCAAGCAGGCGAGGATAGCCACCATGCTCATGGCCGTGATCCGTGGCCCATCCACCCCGGGGGCGACATCGTTGACCGCCGATGGGTTTGCCGAAGGAACCTGTTGGCCGTGGTAGCCTGGAAGGTACTGGCTTTCTCGCAGAATGACGTCCACATCGTCAAGACCGTTGAGATTGTTGTCCCTGATGCCCTCCAACAACGTGATCCGCTGCTCGATGCCCTTGATGTTCGGGGAGATATCATCTGAGAGACCCTTCAGCTCTCCCTGGTGCTTGATCTTGTAAACGGCCACCTGCAGCTAGAGTTTCGCGCTGTATAGGACGCTCTAGACCGCCCTGCCCGTGAGTCCCGTGGAGTTGACGCGCCATTGTCCCAGCTCTTTCAGCATGCACTTCCAATAAGGCGCCTCGAGAGCGTCCTGGAGGTAACTCAGCGTGTCACTGATGTCGCAGCGTGTGACGTAGTATCTAGGGCCGTTGGGCGCTTTATATGGCAGGGCTGCGTCATGGGCTTGGAGAACATCCTCACCAAAGTGGCCAAGGTCGCCAAGGTTGACGTCGCGGCTTGAGTCTAGGGGCGAGTCTGGACCGTTGGGCTTCTGAGCTTTGGCAAGACGGAGGCGAATGTCCCGCAATTCCGAGCGAACGTAGGCTGGGTCGTTATCGACGACGTAGGTGAAGTACTCTGCGAAGCCACGGTCTAGAAAGTGTAGCGTGTTGGTCACACGCAAGAGCATATTCTCTATCGCGGAGTCCGCGACGACAGCGTATGGGACATGGGCTAGGCAGAGGATGACATCACTCTGCTGCTCTTTCTACCGGCAACAGTCAGACTTCGTTTCAGAGAATTGTGGCGTGTCAACAATACCAGTCGATTTTTCTGCTGCCTAGTTCTGATCATGGTCCTAGCTCGCAGCCCTTCTGTCCGTAACGCGGCGACAACTGGTGGGAACAATGCACCCATAAGGCTTTCGACATGATTTGGCCCATAGTGGTTGCTGAAGTGTGTATAATTGTTTCCCACATGAATAGTAGTAGTCCCCGCAAAAACCGCATTTTGGACATTACCCGACGGCCGACCTGAGCAGAGCTTAGCAGATTGAACATTTGGGTCCAAGGGGCCGGTTGAGCTTTTCGAGTCGAGCGTCGAGCTATTGGTCTCTGTGTCCTGGGCGACGTCCACCGTTGAGTCGTGGATATCGCTGACAATGACCTACCCGGCATCTAGAGCTGCCCCTTCCACTTGGTTGGGGGAAGTCATTATGTCGAATTGTAGATTGGAGAAGCAGACGAGTAAGTAGCTCCACCAGGTATATCCGAAATTTAGTTCAAGTCGTGTAAATCGGCTATTGCGACGGAAGGAGATGATCGCGGCGACGACAGCCTCCTCCGCCGCTGCCGTCCCATGTCCTAATATACCCTCACATACCTTATCTTTCTAAACCCCATCCAATTGGGAGGACTCGTCAACGAGATGGATGGGATGCATACCTTATAGAAGCACTGCCTCCACTGAAAACGACAGACGACAGCATCGCATAGGCCGAGATATCAATCAGCATAGTGAAATTCAGCCCAGAAGGAGGCCTCGCGCCTGCACAGCCGCTGCGCCACAGCAACGCCTGGCGTTGTGTAACCACACTGCAGCACTTTGCACCCTATGATTAGGCAACGTTCCTCCAGTGCCTAGAAATCGTCACACCAAGTCGTCCCTGGCGGAGGCCATCCAGTAGAGTACAGTGCCCTGGACGAGCTCCTCCGCCCCATACGCCCCTCCCACCCACATGACGGCTCGTGCCGAGCTCGTAGACATCGCAACCTTGTCACTTTAGCTCAGTGGGAGTAGCGTTCGACTGAAGTAACACTTCAATCAAACAATCGAAAGGTCGCCTGTTCGATCCAGGCAAGTGACATTGAACTCATGATATCTTTTGTCTTTTGCCTCGGTGGACCATGTAGCTCGGCCGGTCCATGCAGAGTCGTGACTCGGCCGACCGCCATTCGGGGTGGAGATGTCATAACTCTCCAACACTCGATTTTTTTTTTCAATGGCGCGCTGCGGATCAAAACCTCCCGATATGACCTGGCATCACCGGCGGTGAGAGATGCAGTGCTGGTCTGGTTATTATTAGCCAACGCTCGGCGCACTACCCGACGTCAGTCTTCATGCCCTGCACGTCAGGATCCCCCGCCCAGCTGAAGATCCCCTCCCTCCCCTGGACAAGTGAGGCTTCTTTGATATGGCACACACACCCGTGCGTGTCCCCTCAAATACCAAGACGTCAAAGCGGCGGTCAGACGTTCGCGTGGTCGCTGCCTCTTCTGGGGCCCTGGGCCGACGGACGACAGAGCGGTGGAGACTTTGTGGAGCGTGACGTGTTGAGTTGACACCGGGGTTGCAAAACATACGTTTTGGACGCCGGGCATCTCGACCGTTTCGGCGTTGTGTCGAGAAAGACTGTCAGCCTGTCAAGTCGTTGCCACCACTGGACGCGATATCTCGTAATTTGCCACGACTCAGGGGGCCACTTAGTTGAATGTCACATGCTGGCCCATCAGACTCTTGTACGCGTCGTCGACAGCCTTGCGCTTGCGCTGGCGGACGACCTGGTCTTCATCCTGGGGATCCTCGGTCGGGTCGTCGTCGTCTGGCCCGGGCAGCCGAGGCATCCAGGCCCGGATCTGGCCATCGAGATGCGCCGTGTACAGCGCGCCGTACGAGCTCCCGCCACCCATGACGGCGCCACTCTGGAGTCCCTGGCCTCCCGCCCCGCGCCATGCCATGGCCATGGTGCGATTTCTGGAGTTGAGTCCGCCGCCTTGGGAAGATGACGTCGGGGCGCCGGCCGCCGCTCCGGGTACTTTCAGACGCGTGACCAGGGTCCCTTCGTGGAGGTCCATGATGAGAATCTCCTGCTCATTTGGCCAGAACAGCACGTCGCCGCCGCCACGCGCACAGCTCCCTGGCGACGCGAACATGCCGATTGACCCGGCCTGGCGGTTCTGTACCGACGAGCCGAAACTGGCCAAGGTGTTGGCACCTGTCGCCGCGTTCCACACGCGAATGCGCCGGTCGAGGCCGGCTGAGATGATGAACCGGCCGTCGTCCGTCCAGCAGAGCCCGTTGACGCCGTCATCGTGCGCCCGGGCCGACGCCCGCGAGTGCCGCGCGCCGGTCCACGGCTGACCCGACGCGACGGCGTGTTCGAACCGATGCACGACGCCGAGGCTGTCCTCCTGGTCGAGCATGGCAACAGCGCCACCCGCGCGCCGGACGTCCCAGATGCGAACTCTGCCGTCAACGTGGCCGCTGGCAAGCGTGTGCTCGTGCCGCGGGCTCCACGCCACCGAGAGCACCGCGCCGCCGTGGGCGACTAACGACTGCAGGGCCGAGCCGGAGCGTAGGTCAACGAGCCGCACGGCCGAGTGCTGCGTCGCACAGGCAACGAGGAGGTGGTCGGCGACGGGGCTGGAGGCGTGGCTGTAGATTGTGCTGTTGATGGGGAAGCTCGCCGACACAGTCATGCGTGTCGTCGACCACATCTTGAGGGTCTTGTCGAAGGAGCTGGAGAGAAAGGCGTCGGCGTCAAAGGGGTAGAAGTCTAGGTGCGTCACGCCGTGCCGATGGCCTTCTTCAGCCTGTTCGTCGCGGAGAATCCTGGCGGCATGGGCGCGAGGGCGAAACGTGTGCTGCTTGTGAGGGTTACCGCAGTCGTGCAAGTCCCAGAGCTTGATTGTGCCGTCGGCGCCACCAGAGAGCATCCTGAAGACGCGTCAGTCGAAGCTCGTCCGGGATGTCTTGGGTCGCTCACATTCGTCCATCGAATTTATCCACCGCGAGCGCGTTGACGCCTTCACGATGCGCCCATACTCCTGGGGCGAGGTCATCAGCACCAAAGCCATCGCCATCGAAGCGGTGCTGAGGCGCGGGTCCGAAGCTGCGGAGGAGCTCCGAGAATGTGGTTCGGGCGAAGGCATTGGGGGCGAGGTCACCCGTAGAGCGAGCAAAGAGGCGGGATGACTGCATTCATTCATCTAGCAGTGATGCGACGTAGAGGGAGGATTGAAGTGTTGTGCATCTGCCTGATGCCAGAAATGGTCGTGAGTCTGCCCCGCCTTTCGTGTGAATCAAGGAAGGCGCGACTGGGACCTGAGAGCCTGCCTTGGATGACAACAGATCAAACCTACCAGATGGGTAAAAAGGAACGTCTAAGAACAAGTATGCCGCGATGAACTTGTACTTAATTCAATCCAAATCTTATCCTCGAGAATCAAGCTTCATCTTCTTAAGGTAGGGCGGGCTCACTCTGAACTGAACGATCCCGCTGTCTATCGATTAGTCATCACTCGACATTGTTTCGAGGCGATGGCCTCAGTGGGCCGGCCGAATCTGCATCTGCGGGCAGGTGCAACGATTCTGTCAGTTCTCACCTGGCTCGATACCCGCGGCCCACTCTCAGCTCAGTCAAGTCCGACAACCTCATCACCTCAACTTCACCAAACATCACCATCACCAGAAAATCCAAAACGAATTCCCCTCGCAACTGCCCCAGCCATGGCGTCCAGGTCCAGACGCGCAGGCCTCCAAGCCAACGTCTACGATGCCGTCGCAGGTCCGGACCTCCCTCCCACCCCTGCACCCCCTAGTCAAACAAACACTAACCTCGCATCACAGGCCGTGTCACCATGGACACCGTCCGCCTCATCGACAGCGATAACCTCAGCGTCGTCGAGCCCCTGACCCAGAAACCATCTTCGTCCAGCCGGCCTCCCCGCCTGCGCGTCACCGGAACGCCCGCCCTCGCTCCCGAGGAGGCTCTTTTCCGCCCAGAGTCCGCCCCGGAACGCTACGCCGAGCGCGACGTCTACATGGCTCACGAGCGCGACCGCCCCGTCCTGCCAGAGAGCGATATGCTCAAGGCCCTGCACCTGTACTCGAGCCACTACTACGCAGCCCTGCGCCGGCGCTCAGACGTTACCTCCCGCGGGGGCATCGACGAGAACAGCATGGACGAGACGGCACTCATCGCCCTGGGCATCCTATTGGAGGAAGCTGGCCGCGACGTCCTCGGCCGTCGCGGCGACCTGGTCTTCACTGAGCCCCAGGACGATCTTGATGCGTCGTCGTCGTCGGAGTCGGACTCCTTGACCGGTGACGCAGAACATGCATCCGACCACGACCTCACCGATGAAGACGCCCCTGGCACGGACGGCGGCGGCCATGCACACGCCGCGCGACCCGAGTCCGAGACCCCACGTGCGAGACGCCCCTCGGCGCACAGCCGTCTCGCCAGTTCCCCCTCGTCGCGTCGTCGCAAGAGGCAGAAGATGGACGACGTTGACCTGGACTGATCGACCTTCTGCCTTCTGCCTGTGGCCCCCTATTTCATCCCTTATCGCACCGCATTCTGCCCGCGCGGCCGTGCGCTGCGTGGTGTTGTGCTTCTGTGCGGCCACGTCCGCGGAGTTGCTCGCAACTGGCCTGCAGCGGAAGACATGGGACCGGGCGATGAGACTCTGGCCTTACTCAGCAGCCAACCGCCCCCGGTCCATCCTGCGCCTGCGTCTGGGGGGAGCATGGGGATGTCAACAATCGCAACACTTTGCTCTGCTCAGGCTTCAGCTCGGCCGCCCTGCCGGCCGGCAAAGAGGTACTTGTCCGTGTACTTGTACTGCTGCAGACCGGCCGAGACATTCTGCATAGAGCCCTAGGCTCGCTCGCCCTTGTCCGCCATGATTTCCCCGATGCAGCAAATGCAGGCGCGCGCTCCAATTGCGCATCCCCGCCCTGTAGATCATGAAAGTCTTCATGGCGCTGGGAGCGAACCTTGTACGCACGATGTCACCCCTCTCGTACGATTCCTGCCTGGACCACACAGACGTTCGGCGTACACATGGGCATGGTCTGGCATGCATTTGTCGTCGGCGACCACTTGTCATCCTCGATCCCAGGCCTCGGTCAACACCTCTTGATCCTCGTCATTGTCCCTGCCAGAAGGAGAAGTGACAGACCGGTCAGCGTGCGCGCGCGCGAACAGACCTGCGCGTCGTCACAAAACTCTGTTTCCCATGCCTGTCTTTGCCCCTCACTCTCGGCCTCTATCCCGCCAGGCCCCTCTCCCCCTCGGCGATGGGGCACAGACGGGCAACTTTGATAAACCTGGCGTCGGGCACCAAGATCGACATCTCTACTTGCCTCCCAGGGCATGGCTCCGGGCGATGCCATCGGCGTGCGAAATGCTGTGCTGTGCCACGCCCACCGTGTTCTTGCTGCAACCGCCCAAAGATGAGACGCGCCCTGGTCCGGCGACGGTTGAAGAAATGCCACCCTCCGAGGCCAGCCGCCATCGGCGGTTCCACCACGGACCATGCTTTTGGTGTCGCGCTCGTCATGTGACGCCCCTCCGACGACAACAAACACGGCAATCAGGCCCCGATGATCCCAAACCCCATATGCGAGGAGGCGGCGGCAAAGGAGCCTAAGGAGGAGGACGAGGAGGGAGGGGGGATGTGGTTGGAAACCGGGGCGTGTTGCAACGGGAGTCAGTTGGCCTGCCTGTATGTCCCCTGTCTCTTTCTTACGGAGCTTGCCGGACAGCGATTATCCGCGCGCGCTCGCAGTAACTCGGTGCAACCAGCACAACTACCGACATTGCCAGATTGCGCACTTGCGCACCTCTCCCAATCTGTGCGTCAGAGTCACCTCCTCAAGAGGTTGGGGCCTGGAATGGCCTCGTATACCGGAAATTTACGGCCATCACCCAACCACAGCGCGGCAAAGACGCTCCTGCGAAGTGCCGCTCCCTCCCCTCTTAATGGCACATTTTTTTTTTGTGCTCGGGCGCTGCGGATCTTCCCTGTGGTTCCGTATTGATACGGACATGTCTTGTCTGCCCGTCGTCAGACCGTGCATGTGGCGCAATTGGTGCGGAACGGACTCCGACGAGGGGGACAAAAGTGACGAGAGCTTCCTGGTCCGGGTCTGGGTCTGGGTTTGGAGATTTGCGATAGCCCGGCATTGGGCGCGAAGCGCGCCGTTACACTCGATAGCTGCTGCCCAGGGGCCAGGGGGACCAGGTCAAATCGGACAGGACAGGACACTATTTGGTCTCGCCAGTAGGGGACCTGGAGCATTACTTACAGGCCTGGCTCAAGCCTGTGAGCGGTGCTTCTCCCTGCTGGACACAGTAGTGTAGCGAACGCGGGGGCCAACTACCCACTTCTCACCGGCACCCAGCAACCCCTAAAAAAGTGAGAAACGACAGAAAACCGTAGGCAAGGGGAGGGGGGCGCAAAGACGGCCCAGAGATTCATTCCCCTCTCCGCCTGCACGTTCTCCGACCTCTAGCCATGGACCCGGGTTCGCTTCTGCGCTCACAATTGGCCGACCAGTAGAGGGAGACAGACCGCATCTGTTATCGCCGCCGGGGGGGCGAGGCGGGGGGAGGGGGCAAGACAAGGAGGATTGAAGGTGTCGCGGGTGGTGCAGATTTGTTCTTGTCTGGGCACTTTTGTACGGTACGGCGACTTTCTGCGTGGCGTGCGTGTGTGCCGCGCTGACTCTGCCCCTCATGACTCTCTCTGCCCCGGTTCCTGGGTCGCCACCAGTTTGCGCTCTGCAGGTATTATATGTATGAGTGTGCATGTCCTTGCTTCTACTGGCCGCATTGCTTTTTCTCGCTCAGCTCGACGCGCCTATCGCTTGTGTGTCATGGCCCTCCCACAACACCATCACAACTTTTGCCCGAGACATTGGAGGGTGCCAGTTTGAATATCCGCAAAAGGGGGCCCCTAAACCCCCCGAAAGCCCGGCGCCAGTGGTCTCGAAGGCTTCCACAATATCCGAGAAGGCCCTGGCAGCGCTCGAAGGAATGCGCCGGTGTGAGTGAACTGACTCGCCGTCCGCATCGCCTGCGGCGTGGCAGCGGGCGTCCGGGAGGTGTCATCGGAGGATGGGCTGCAGTTGGAGCGGGCGGCGAAACTCATCGAACATGCTGTCGAAGCGACGTGATCATTTGCCGGCATGCGTTGTTGGAAATTGAACATTGCCTTGCCCCCGCTGTGATTATTCCGTCGCTTGTTCCGTACCGGGAAACATGGCCGGGAGGCGCTTGTCCCCAGACATCGCGAGACTCCGTGTTAGAGGCTTGGGAAAAGCCACCCCCCGTTCTCGTCCCCCTCTCCTCTCGCTCTCGCCTTCTTTCTAAGCGGACTTGAGCGGACTTGGCGGTGGCTTTTTCTCAGACAAATTGGACAGTTTCCCAGTTCGCCGGGCCGGGCGGACAGCCGCCTTCGTAGGGGGCCCCATGACGGCGCGCGCCGCTTGAGTGGTTCCGCCCTTGTTAGCCGAGAGAGGGACAACCAAAGAGCGAGCGACGAACGAGGGGCGGTGATGGCGAAATGGGGGGGACGAGTCGTGCGATGACCGGTTTGGACGTTTCCTCGTGGCATTTTGCTGGGTTGTGGCGGCCGGGGCCTGCTCGCCGGCGGACCTAGGTCGAACTAGACACCCGCTCTGCTCTTGTTCTGCCCAACTCTTCTCCCGCGCTTCCCAAGCTCCCGGGGCCGGGGCAATGAACCGGTCAGGGTGATACCAGGACCGTCCTTGCGCTGCTAGGCACCGGGGCCAGAATATTGGATGTGACAACTAGCCCTATTGGAGGTTTTGAGTTTGTGACATTGAGGAAGCTGTACTTGGTATCGTTTCTGTTTGTTCGGTCTGGGGGATTGGCAGGCAAACTTCAGACAGAGAACGTTAACTTTGCCAGCCATTCCCAGGAGGACGGTGAGGATCGGCAGCCCCTCGGGAGCTACAAGCCGACGGCTGCCGGCTATTGGGTACCACAGATTCGACAGGACCGCCGGCGTCCGCATCATTGCGCCAGCCACACACACACACATCCGAACCCGGGACCGAAGGAGCGACGCCACTGCGCGATAGCTGAGATATCTGACGGCACAAGGTTTCCTCGTAACGACTGTGCGCGGATCGACTTACGTCTGGGATTCGATCACTTGCCTAGCCTGGCGTCATAGGCCCCAAGGTGTAGAGACCGGGCAAGCACTGAAGTGGCTGCTCCAGCCTCGGGGCAGGCTGGGCCAGGTCGACGGGTAAAACTCTAAAGCCGGAACACGCTGATATTTCGTGCGCCAAGGGCCTGCCGTGGGGACGGACCGGGAGTGGGGGAGAGGGGTCGAGCGAGCGAGCGAGCAAGCAGGCGGCGTGCGGCGGCTGGTGCGGCGCGGTGCCTGAAAACGTGGCCCAAACGGCGCGGCCAGCGGTCACGAGGCACCTTGGGGGTGTCGATCCCCCTCGCGGCCAGGGTGGCCGACCAGGGAAAAGCGTCTGGCACAGTGTGAGCGTGGGCCCGTGGTGTCTTGTCTTGGGTTTCCTTCAGTCGATGGAATTCTCCGGGGTCGAAGACACTCGGGGTCGCACGCGAGTGGGATTCTTTGATGTGCTCGGTTGGTCACACATGGCGAGCTGTCCGGGCTGCGGCATGCAGAAGATACCCTGTGACCGTTTGTGTGCGACATCGTCATCAGTCAGAGAGAGCATCCCCCCCGCTGCAATACTGCGACACTGCGGAAACATGCCGGGCTAGAGGAATGGGTTCGTCAATCAGGCCTCGAGGATGTGCAGCTAGTGGGATGCTAAAAGGGCTGGCGCAGTGTTTTACGGGCGGGCTGATCCCGCGACTAGTGAACCGTCGACACACATTGTTCGGGAGTGGGCGGAAGGTCGGTGAAGTGAACGAGGCAGAGATGGGATGAGGATATTGGGTCCCATGATCGATGGCGTCTGCAGTAGGGAGAGGGGTCTGGGGTCTGCCTGTCTGCTCTTGGTCGCAACTTGCGGTGGAAGAGAAGAAGCCTGGATGGAGCCTGGAGGAAGGTCAGTGATCGGCCAAATCCACAACAGGGCAAAGCAAACAGAGCTGAGCAACTCACCGCTTCACGCTTCACTTCGTCGGCAAGGCTGTCCTGTAACACGGACGAGCCGGCGGACGGAGGGGAGGGATGACTCGGTTCCAGGCGGTCATTGGAATGGGCCGTCTTGGGAGTGTTTCCCTCCCCGACAGTAGTCGTCACAGTCGCACTGTCCAGGTCGGAGTACTTATGTAGTGCGTACTTTGGACCATCATGCTTGCATATGCCCGGGTATTGGAGGGTGTTTCTTCCGTCGGGGCCGGACGGTCTGAACTTGATTGTGAGATTGATGATCAGCCCTACATTGGCCTTTAGTGACTTGTCTATTTGACTAGGCGGTCCGGGAGTTGGCTGGCAGCGGACGGACAGTGGTCAAAAAGGTCGTCAGCTGGATTGTCTGTGTCCGTCCTGTCTTTCTTCAGTGGTGGTGACATGGGAGGTAAAGTGCCCGGCCTGGAGCGGGGGGGAGCTGAGGGCAGAGAATCCACCAGGCAGAGAAGTGGCTGGGACTGTCCCGGACGGACAGACAAAAAAGTCAAGAGAGACATTGTCGCGCCGGGCCTCGGGCGTTCCTGACGACGAACCCAAGCCGCACAGGAAACGGCGCACAGCAGGAAGAAGAAGCATCGGACAGACCAAGAACAGATCAGAGGGGTCAGGTCAGGCCAGACTTCTTGTTCTTCGTCGTAACGACACCCCCCAAGGTTCAAACCGAGCAGAGCATCAACAACAAGGAGCAGGAGCAGAACAGGGGTTGTTTTCCCAGTTGTTCGGGGAGGAAGGTGCGACTGCGGAGATCTCCCATCTCGCTGAGCAATCAGCCGGGGCCGCCACGACAGGGGACCCCCGGTCGGCACGCTGTACTTTGGATACCTTTTCCACCTCACCTCCATCAGGTGCTCGGTCCACGCACCGTCCCCACGTCCACTCACACGCCCCTAGAAGAAAAAAAAAAGTCCACAAGTCCCTCCGCATCCCCTCTATGCGGTGAAGGTACCTTCCCCCGACCGCCTGTGATTTTTTTTCTCACTCTTCGAATTAAACCCCCCCTTCTATTGACCGCCTTCCACGACAATCACCCAAGCCCCCCCCTCCCCATCTCACAATCTCCATCGAGCTAGCTGCACGAGTGCCTGCCTGCCTTCCTGTGACGAGCCCCCTCTCCAATTGCCATTTGCTCGTAACACCTGGAATCAATCCACTTCACCATCCCATCCCATCATCAACCCGCGTGGCCGCCTCTCTGCACTTGCGCATCTGTTTCCCTCCGCTCATCTTATCTTGTCTTGTCTTGTTTCTCGGCCCTTTGCGCGCCTCAAGAAGTGCATACCTTGCGAGTAAGGCGAACCGCGCACACACACGCCCATCCCCGTCATTCCCTCCGATACGCCCCCTTCCGCCTACCACCACGCGCGTGGTCCAGCCCAGCCAGCCAGCCTTGCTCTGCCCTGCCCTGCCCGGCCCTGGTTTCTTCGATCTTCCCAGGGTGAGCCTGAGCCGGAACGGACTCGGACACCATCCACCAGCTTGACACGGACCAGAAAAAGGCTCTAGGGCTCCATCTCGTCTCTGCCCAACTGCTGATCATACTGCCTGGCCTCGCCGTACTGTACATGCGAGGCGCGTGCTGTACCTGTACACTGCACCATAGGTAGTCCGCAAGGTACCGTACCAGCAGCCCGGACACCACTCACCCGCCCCCGGTGTGTCCCTGTCGTTGTTGTCTTGCCCCCCCCGGCGCCGCCTGTCAGTCAACTCGGGCCAAAGACGCGGCGACGCGGAACCTGCGAAAAAACCCCTCCCCTCCTCTTCCTCCGCCATCCCTCTCCCGCTCTCGCCCAATCTCGCCCCGTCCTTTACTCTGTCTGTACCTAACGACACCTCCATCACCGCCCGCCGCCACCACGGTACCTCGTCTCTTGGTGTCTTCCCTATACCTCCTCGCACCCCCCTGCTCGCTCGGAGAACCAAAGCGTCGGGAACGCACCGAGAACCGCGCGCCCGTCTCGCCTCCAGGCTCCCCCATCCATCTCCATCTCTTTCTTTCACACACGACACGACCCCGAGCAAGGTCCAGCAAGCAACCCAAGGTCAAGCAAGACACCGACAAGCCAAGGTTCCTGGACCCGGCGCGATCCCATTTTGACGACTCGCGCATGCCGCTACACCATCCAATTAGCCCGCAGACATCTCCATCCTCTTCTGCCTGACGCTGGGTCTTGGATCTGCCCGTCCAATTGTCGCCCTCCGAGCCCGAGCCCGAGCACAGTCTCCTCCTCCTCCGTCTCGTCTTCTCGACCGGCCGGCCGAGCTTTTCTCGCCCGCCTCCTCTGCTCTGCTCCTCTCACCACACGCCGTACCACGCACTCCCAACCTAACCCTACCCTCCCCTCCCATCCCTATCCTGTACCTCTACCACCTTGACTTGCCTTGTACTCGTACCTACAGCAAGCACGCACTTACTCGCTCCCCTCTCTCCGCCTTTCACTGCTCCTCCTCCTCTCCTCTCGTCCCCTCCTCGCTGCTCCTCCTTTCCGCTACACGCACGCTCGCCCGCTGCGCATCACCCTCTTCCCTGAAGACTCCCGTGCTTGCCGAGCAAACTCCCCCTTCTTCCTCGCCTCACACCCCCCGGCGCCCCCGAGGACCGCCCCCCCCTCCCTCCATCACTCCCACCCCCAGACAAGCCCAAGGTACCGCCGTCTTCCTGGCCCGCCTGAGAAGCTTTGTCCATGGCCGCCGCTCCCTCGCCCTTGCTCCCCCTTCCTCTGTTGTCATAAGCAAGGCCCTGCCTCGTTTCCATGTAAATACATCTCCAGCATGGATCCCGGGCAACCTGAGCAGAAGCGGCCGCGCCTCGACACGTCCAACAGCAACCAGTGGACGACGCTGCCGCAGCCTGCACCCTCGCAGCACCCGACACAAGGTGGCCCTGCGCCATACCATCAACACTCGCCTTATACGCCTCGCGGTCCTCCCGAACATCCCTCGCTCCCTCATTCGCTTCCGCCCCCTCAGCAGCACCCCGTCGCATACCCGAACGACCGCCGCCATCATGAACAGGAGCCGTACACACCCATCCAAGAACACAACTATCGCCAGCCACCATCGCCAGCGCGTCCACCTCAGCACTACCCTTACCCCCCGCGAGATCCCGGCATAAAGCGGGAGATGTTCGACGACAACTCCCAACCGCGCCGCCCTCACTCGACGGGGGGAGCTGCTTCCCACGGCCCCCCGCCACCCGGAGGTCACCCAGACGGCCTGCCGCCGCCGCCGCACCCTCCTCCGCCCCAGAGTCACTCGGCTCCAGGCGGCCCTCACCCGCCGCCTCCTCCTCCTCCGCACTACCAGGACGAACGACGACACATGAGCTTCGACGGCCCCCCGCCCATGCCAGTCTCCGCCGGCGGCTACAGAGGAAGCTTTCCTCCTCCACCGCCCCCGATGCAGCAGCCACCGCCGCCCCAGCCCATCTCATACGAACCACACCCATACCAGCCTCCGCCTGAGTCCAACTACGCCCCGACCCCTTACAACGGCAACAGCAACTCCAAGAAGAAGGCCACGAGGGCGTCACAGGTACGTGAAGACACACCCCCTACTCTGCCCCAAAGACGTCTCTAACTATTGCTCCCAACAGGCTTGCGACAACTGCCGACAGCTCAAGGCCAAGTGCGACGAGACGAAGCCCTGCAAAACTTGCAAGGAGAAGGGCGTTGATTGTGTATACCGAGAATCGATACCCAAGCCGTCCGACAAGTCCCAGGCAGATATTCTCGATGGCATCAGCGACCTCAAGAGGATTGTTGAGAAAGGCTTCCTTTCCTTCCACGAACGGATCAACAGCCTCGAGCGTTCGAGAGGACTGGCGCCTCGGAGCGTCAAGGTCGAACACGATGGCGAGACACCTGCGCCGCGTGGCGCATCACAGACACCCATGGCGCCCACGCCGCTGCCACCGACACCCATGGCCGACGGTCCCTACCCCTACCCCGACCACGCCGCTGCGTCGCACCCGACCCCGCAAGCCCTCGTGCAACACGACACGCCACAAACGGTCTACACACCTGCCGACGATGCTCAAATGGCCCACGAGGACCAACTCGACGCGCAGATGGAGGAAGATGACGAGGATGACGCCATGGAGCCTCCTGCTCCCAACGTGCGCCCTGGCGAAACATCGATTCCTCACCATCATACCAACTCGGCCGGCCATCTCCTGGCATGGCCATCGATCAAGAAGCTGACGCAGCACTTCCTGGAGCGCGAGAACATTCATCCTGGCGACTTCCCTTTGCGAATCGAAGAGCGGAGGGGCATCCCAAGATTGTACGGCCGCGGGGAGGGTCACGGCAGAGGCGAGAGCGCCACAGCCGACTACGGCCACGTCGAGGTGGAAATGGACACCTACTCGGAGCCTGGATCATCACCTGCCGACTGGGGTCAGCTCGGCAGCATGAGCCCCCAGACCTCTGCCGACTACAAGAGCTCAACCCTCAACAGCTGGGGCCAGCCTGACTACAGGGAGGACACCGTCATGAGGTACATTGAAAGCTGCGAGGCCAATGTCCTCAGCCTGCACCCCATCATCTACAAGAGGTCTCTGCGCAAGTGCGCGCGACGCCTGCTCGCACAGACAGCCCACAGGACGGCCAAGACATCCAACCCCAGTGGATACGCGACCTTCACATCTGCCACTACTTCGACAGACACCGCCATCGGAAAGCGGAAACGAGCTTCGCCAACAAGCGACGCCGCCGACAAGCCGGCATCTCCAGGATCGCGACCTGGGGCTCCCAGCCGCAGCATTGAGACGGCCGTCATCCTGGCCGCCCTCGCGCTGGGCAAGCTCAGCCTTCACAGGGGCAAGATTGCCGACGTCACTCCAACCGAGACCAGGCCCTATGGCTCGCCCATCGTCCGCAACGGCCACCCCGCGTCGCCGGCTCACACGTCGCCTCCAGCGCACTCGCAATCCTCCGGTTTCATGTCGCCTCGCGAGTCGGGCTCCAGCAGGCGCCAGTCATGGCAGAGCTCGGGGGCTGGCGTGCCGCCCAAGTCTGGTCTGTCCAAGAAGCGCAACTACGAGAGCCTTCCCGGGTTGGAGTACCTTGGGCCAGCCACCGACATCGTCGGCAACCAGGACGGTGGTGTCACGATCCAGCACATTCAGGCAAACATTCTGATTGCTCTGTACTATGGTCAGATCGGTTACGTCGTACAGAGCCTCAAGTACATCAGCAACGCATCGTGGACACTCCAGGTGTACATGCGACGCGATCTGCCCCGCCTTCAGAAGATCCACGAATACTCCATGACGCTGGAGAAGACGGGACCACCCCCCAAGCAGAAGCCCAAGGATCACCTCCTCCTCATGACGTTCTGGACGTGCCTGCAGTTGGAGAGCGACATCGTCGTCGAGCTCAGCCTGCCACGCTCCGGTATTCTGACGTACGAAGAAATCACACCCTACCCGAGTCCTGACCTGAAACTGTTCGACTATGGAGAGAAGGTGGCCACCAGCTACCTGGCGCAGCTCTACATCCGAAAGAAGCTCAACTACATCAGCAAGACCTTCTACTCGGAGGACCCTCTCCCCATGGACGTCAACGGGCATGACAACATCAAAGTTACTGTCACCGAGGTACGAGACAACATCCGGATGAACCCCGAATCCGAATACACCTGGCTCCCGCGCGAGTTCCGATTCGAGGAGCGCGACCCGCCGGCGAGTGACATGCTCTCGGCTCGACTTCGCGCCAAGTACTGGGGCTTCCAGAACATCTGCACGCGCCCCTTTGTCAAGATGATTCTCGACTTCTCCTGCCAGCTGGAGGATGGCCTGTCGACCAACGTCGGGATCCCGCAGCACAACTTCTTCAACCTCAACAAGGTCGACGCGCCGTACATCCAGGCAGGCACCACGAGCTACGACCAGATCAGCCCGGCAATCGTTGGCTTTGCCAGGGACGGCATCAACGCGCTCATCGAGAGCACCAAGGCGTTCCACAACCTCGGGACCGACAGGCTCCTGCTAACTAACTTTTTCGGCACCGCCATCGCGTGAGTCTCTCCCTTGAATGAATATTTGAAGACATACTGACACACTCCAGGCAATGGGGCAACCTGCTGGTCCTGGCGGCCTGCTACAGGGATCCCTTCCTGGGCAAGTTTGTTAACGAAGGGGAGCTGCGAAACCTGTTCGACCGGACGATCAACTGGATCAGCAAGGCGGCGCAACCTTCCAGCTCGCTGGCAGTCGCCATCCGCATGCTTGACGAGCTGCGCAACAACAACTTTGCGCCACCCACGGCGACTGATGCCAACAACATCAACCGGAGCTTCTCCAGCTCGACAACCGGCGCAGCGCCCGCGCTCATGTACCACTCGCCTGCGCAGGCGCACCCCAACCTGCCGCCTCCGGTGATGCCCCAGTCGGTACACCACATCATGCACCCTCCCCAAGCGCAGATGTAATCGCTGAAGGCCGACACGCAACCTCGAATCAACACCACTTCCGGGGACAACCACAGACAAAACACACACATAATCATCACAGGACCCGGCACGGAAGATGCCTGCATATATGGACGGCGTTCGCGGCAGAGACAAGGCTGTCTCCCTGTACATACGGTGGCCTATGCGCCCCGCTTCATGACCGGCTCTCTTTTCCTTTCTGTTTTTCCCGACCCCACGGCTCGGGGCCGTATGCGCTGAAAACCTGGCATTTCTGTAAGCGATGCATGTCGTTACTAGACGCCCATTTCACATCCTTGTGCTGCAAGCGATTTTTCTCCCTGCTGTGTGCTGTCGCAGTACCTCATCGCGATATACCACGGGGCCGCCCGCGGGCTCCTCGGGTGCCTGACACTTCCATCGACACTCGACATTTGTACATGTCTCATTTTGTATCAATACATGGGCCTAGGCCACGCACGCACAACCAGGGCGGTGCTCCTAGGCGAGGGGTTTGCATGTCACGGGGGACACTTGGCGGGGTGGTGGATGGCATACCACGAGATACCAAGAGGGGGTTGCTTGGATGAGGATGAGGTGGATGATAGGATGAGGGAATGGGGTGAGATGTATATGATGATGTTGGCCAAGAGTAGATGGCAGGATAAGAAGAATACGATGCAATACGGTGAACAGCCGGGCTCCAATTGCAGTGATTTGGTTCAGTGACTCTTGTAATGTATTCGCATGCTATGTTGTACGACAGTGACTCGTCCTTCCCTGGCATCGAGCCTCATCAGGAGCCCGACATCATCCTCCTGGGCCTCTCACAGTAGAGATACAATGATGCAAAGCCAGCCGTCGGGATAGGCGGCCTCGCGCATCAGATCCTCGATGGGTGCGTCAAACGGGACAGGTGCGCCATGAAGGATCGCGTTGGCGAGGACGGGGTCGCGGCTGCTGGGGAAGAGAGTGGGCAGCAGGGAGCGCAGGGCGGCGCCGGTGAGCTGAGGCTGGCGGGTACCGGGGATGCGCGGGGGCACGAGGGCCTGGATGACCTTGAAAGCGCCGGCGGGATGCGCAGGGGCGGTGCCGTCGTGGTCGGGATGATCTGGAGGAGGGGCGGACGGGACATAGATGCGCAGCGGGATGTTTTTGAGCGGCAGGGCGGGGTTGAGGAGCTTGGAGGCGATGGGTGCGAAGGCGCGGTAGTCGTTATCGAGGACTGCGTTCCAGAGGGCGGAGGTGTCGTCTTTGGAGAGGGAGAGGATTGTCTTGGCGTTTCCGTAGCGAACGTAGTCAGCCTGGGCAGTTAGCAGAGGAAGCTTAGAGGAAGGGGTGTGAGGGTACCTCTTTGGCGGAGTTTATAAACGTATCGGCAATATCCCAGCCCGGCCCGTCGGAGACGGTGAGGCGCCAGGGGAGGGGCGGGTTGTAGAGGTCGACGAGGAGGCCGAGGGGGAGGTTCCGCAGGAGGACGTCTTCGTGGTGGAAGCTGGAGAGGCGGGAGGGGGCGGAGAAGAAGGCGGAAAGACGCGGGAGGAGGAGGGCGAGGTAGGCGAAGCGCGGGAGGGAGGTGATGAAAGGGGTGTTGGGGTGGGAGGGGTGGGTTATGAGGAGGGGGATGTGTTGGGCCCAGAGGGCGGGGGCTATGGGGGGCATGTTGTGGGATGAGGTGTGTGGTGGGAGTTGGAGTTTTAGGGTTGATGATGATCGCGTGGTGTTGCACGTCTCTCGGTGGTAGTGCTTGCCTTCCCTCGTGGCAGAGGGGCAGTCATTGTAGAGGAGTCAGGGCTGGAAATTATGCTCGATGAGCGATGCCCTATGGTGACGGAAACTTCTAGAGTCAGAACAAAGATCTAGAAACGTGTTTGTGATCGAATTTGATACGTGCCCCAGGCAGCATCTCGCGTCAAAGGAAGGTGTGTCGTTGAAGAGGTGCGGCGGGGCTCACCGAGGACCCCGCACATGTTGACCGAAAGTTGACCGATCTGACCGAGACGCTGGGGCTTGTCATGTCGCGTCGGCTGTCGCTGAGGTGTCAGGCTCCGACGACCACACCACACCACAATACCTCGCTCACTACAGACGGTAATTGGGCGCCACGACGGCTGCGGCTAGGCATGAATGCAGCAGCTGCAAGAGCTCAGGTTCTTCGAATCGGATGTCTCGAATATGCGCGCCTGCTTTCCAAAACGGGGCCGAGCCGCTGGGCACTTCTGCCGGCGCTCTCGGTGGGCGAAGCAGGTCGCATGAAGACCACCAATGAGGGTTGACCACTGAGAGCCTTGTACGACCCCAAATTACAACTTTTTGGCGGCATATCGCGACCTATCGCCGACAAGTACAGGGGAGCTGTGGCAGTGCCCGTTCCCGCGGGAGATCAAGAACGCCTGATCCCCCACGTCTTGGACTGCCTCCGCAGCTGACGCAAAGTCTTCCTCGCCTCTCCCTTTTCCTCTCTCAACGTCTCGACCACCCATACATTCTGTTCGATTGCTGTCTTGATAGACAGTGTTGCTGGGGCTGCAGAGCCAACGGCCACCCTGAGCGCAACCGATATACCACTTTGCCATGAACAGTCATGGATGGTTCACTGGCCAGGAAGCCCGTAAGTGAGCTATCAGTTCCCATCAGTTCCCCATCTAGAGTGTTCCTCTAGCCAGTCTCTGTGCCCATCTGATATGAAGACTTCTTCAGGCAGAAATTTGAGGGGCGAACAGTTCGACGATGACCACATGCATATTATCCCAGATGGGTCTCCAACAGCTGGCCCCGATCCATCGCAAAAGGTCCAAAAGCGTGGTTCTCAACATGGGCAAAAGCCACTTACTGACAAGGAGAAAACGGACACGCTATTTTATGCATGTCCCTTCTTCAAACGCAATCCCATCGAAAGTTATGGATGCATGTCTTTAGGCCACACAAGACTGGCTGACTTGACTCAACACATCTGGCGAAGACACACCCTGAAAAATTATTGCCGCACATGCTATAAAACGTTCAAAAATGAACGCGATCATGATGCACACTTGAAAAAACGATCTTGCCAAAGAACAGAGAATCCCGGGACAGGTTTCATCACGGAAACGGCATACTTTTCAATAAGGAACGGCTTGAAGACCACAATGTCACCATTCGAAAAGTGGTGCCTCATTTGGGAAACCCTCTTCCCTGACAGGCAACTCCCAGAACATATATACATCCACGGCGACATCAGAGATGCCATGGAGGTTGCCCAAGTGATGAGCCTTCAACAGTCTGAGACAACACCAACTCCGTCTTCTTTCAACCGCACAATTCCGGAACCCCGAGGGATCGAAGTCATCCCAATCCCGGCTGACGAACAGCTTCACCAGTCTGAAACATCAAAGGCTCCATCTTCTTTCACCGCCGCGATCCCAGAACCTGGAAGGAACCAAGCCAGTCCAGTCCGAGATGAGGAATGGCTTCAGTATCTTGACATGCCAGCAGCTACGTCTCCTTTAGAGTCACCGAAGCTGATGAACCCTGAAGTTGCGTCCAACACCCGTCGAGGGGGCGAAAACAGCACACGCCAGCCACGGGTAGACACAGGAGGTGACAACGGTCTTCCTCCCCCAGACTCTGGCTATGCATCTTCCAAAACAGACACCCATCCATGTGCGAAAAGAGACGTTGAGGGTGCCGCCAATGCCTCCAGATCGTTGGGCAGAGATCAGTGGGAAGAAGAGGAGGACAAACGAACGGTGTATTCCAAGGTGGACGATGTTGTAGAGGCCGAGCTTGACGGCTACAAGTCCGAGTTGTCCCAAGCGATCCTTCGAAGCATCCGCCATCTCAACTGCCAGCCTCGCCAAATCGACCACATCGCATCAGTCTTACCAACCTTGTTGCGATCGTTTGCCCTTCGATTAGGGCTTCAAGGGTCAAATCAAGCTGCCAAAGACGCGATGTATTTCGTGCATAAATACAGAGGGTAAGGTTGCTGTCCACATTCGATGTGCCTTCAATCTCAATGCGCTAAATCGTTCTCTCTCTCCAGGGACATCACAGCCCGACTGCAAAGTGCGGCGGCGAAGGATCCTCATGGCGAAAACTACGAGGATCAGTCTCCTATCGAGCCCTTATCGAGGCAGGACATCGAAGCTTGGAGACAAGAAGTTCGACAATGCAGCACACTGGTCTCAACGGAAGCCCCCGATGAAGAGCCAAGAGACGAGGATGACGATTCAGAATTGTCGCAGGAATCTGTCGGAGAGTTCGAAGAGCCGCCCCCTTTGCCAGACAAGCCGGGCTACCGAGATGCCGTCTTTAAATCGGCAGCATTTCGATGGCTTCTGGAAGCTCTGGCAAATTCAGTCATGCTTTCCTTCCAAGGAGAGAGCTTCTGCGCCACTCTGCAGGCGATGGTCTCCAAGTGCCTTGAGAGACATAAGTCGGTCAGCAACAAGCGGGCTTCGGAGTGCTACACCATGGTGTTCCAGGCGGATTGGAACCCGACGGTCTTCTTGACTGAGCAGTTTCCCGAACATTCCGACATTGGTCGTCTTTTTGGAGAGGTCCTGACCCTGACAGGGTCAACGACGAATGCTCAGATTCTTCCGTGTGCAGAGTATATGTGCCAAACCTGGCCAAGTACGGGGTCCGCATTGCTTGAGCTTCTCAAGACCGCTGTCGTTAGCGGCACAACAGTATCCGGTACGCAAACCCCCCTCGACATGATGCCTGTCGCCTGGAACTCCTTGACGAAACGGACGCTCCTCGTAATGCATCATTTGTCAATTTGATGAATGGCAATGGTCACTGGCTAACAAGATATAGGAGTGCTTGAAGATGGGACACAACTCGAGATCACGTTCGAAACACTGCGACTTGGGGTCGAGGTGTACGGCACTGCAGCTTCAATATCCGAGGTTGGGGAGCAGATTGCATGGCTGGGTGCAGCTCTCCGATCTTCGTGTGTCGAATCCGGTATAGCCACATGCACGCCTCAGATCCGGATGGACGACACAGACGGACGAAAGTCCTGCCACATCTCATTCAGAATGAAGCCGTACAGAGGAGCAGACCTAGGTCTCTCAAACGGGCAGTGTTGGCACGAACTTTGCCAAAACCCCGTCCTGGTAGAAGGATACCCCATTGCGACAAGATCTCACGCTGCTCTGGGCCTGGAGATCCCACTCAACGTCTTGTCCGGTCTCACACAATGCCCGAGAGTCAACAAATTCTTTGGTCATTACTACCTGAAAGGGTTCTCCACCGCAGTCATGGCCACGAGAAATCTGGGGACGGAGATGCTTTGGCACTTCTACTACAGCCCTGATGGCAGCCGACTTCCATACCCGACCCCAGATCAGGAGACAGAAAAGGAGGAGACTCAGATTGACCTGAAAGCACTGACACACGCACGCCACATCGTTGGCTGGTGCTCAAAGGCAAAATTCCATGCTGGTATGTTATAGATGACGAAACCCCGGTGAGATGTGGCTAAGATCCTCCCAGGTGCTCCAGACATGAACTACAACATCAAGCCAACGAGACTCAAGCGACCATCCAAGGACTTCTCACTTGAAAAGCTATCGGTATCCGTCGGTAGCATTGTAACAGCTGGCTGCCAGTTCGCCATCGGGGAAAAGGACTCTCACGTGCGCATTGGCCGAATTCGGTACGGCTCGAAGCTTTCCTGGATCCATCGGAAATATGTCACCTTGTGGGATGTCGACGAGAAACGCGGATGGCTTGTCAAGGGCACAGCCGCACTGCTACACCTCCTTCGTGCATCGTTGCATTTCAACAGAACTGATGAAGTCCAGTGCGGCTTTCTCCTGGACGAGGATCAGCCGAAGGACTCTTCTCGTCCGCTGACCCTGAACTCATCTCTGGATGTACTTCAAGATGAATCAAACTTGGAACTTGAAATCTTTCCTCCGGAGGATAAGACAAAAGCCGATAGCACCCCATTCAGACTCAAGGCCAGGGTGGAGAAGTTGTACGAGATGCTGGAGATGCTCATCGACCACCAAGCATCGGCGGAAGCGTCCTACAAGGGACTCGACGCAAAGCTTCGGTTCCGAGACCACCTCGAGGGTTGGGACTTTGCTGATATCGCTACGGACTTGCCTCCCTTCAAGCTCAAACAGACCACCGTTCCTGCACAGATGAGGAGTTGGGTGGACTTTACTCGCTCTATCCCGGCCATCACGCTCTTCGGACGCGGATTCGGCGACATCATCCGCGCAACGCCTGCAGGTACCGGAAACTCGAGGAACCCTGCTGTCCACTCCTGCAGCGAATGGGAAACTGTCCCAAAGAACAGGCATCTCCTTTGTGTCAGCGCCGCGGACCTTGGCAAGATTCTCGCTCGGACCGGCGACGACTCGACTTGTCCCGTTACCCTCGGTGATGGTATCGTCTGGCATAATCCCCAAGATGAGGACCCCTTCCAGGCGACTTGCTCATGCACCTCGGGGCAACACTCCAAACGAAATCACCACCCGGTCCAGGAGGTCCGGTCCTCTCTGGAGCGGTTCAAAATGTCGAAATCAACTATTGACCTGGAGGCCCACCCATACGGCGCTGTCATATTTGGGGAGAAGAAGAGCTGGCTCGCGGGTCTCACTACATCGTCGTCTGACACCACCTCTCAGGGCACCATGCTGGGACATAGCAGCACGTCGGCGCAGTCTGATGGCGGCGATGCCAGTTCAGGGGTCCTTACTGGGTCCTCAATCCAAGCCAGTGCCAGCGTCAGTGCCACTGGGCAGCGCAATGATGAACAGTTGGCAGAGTTGGCGGCCATGACAGTATCGCAGCCAGATGAGGAAGAGGACCTCGCCCAGGACATGTCAGACAAGGCCAGAGGGAAACGCAAAGCTTCGCCTCATCGGGACGAGCGAGGCACTAAGAGACAATTCTTGCCACGAATGGTGGGGTCTTTGGGCAAGACCCTCCGCGGGACGGGTTCTCGGGACAGGGGAAGTGACCGAGAAGGGAGAAAATCCTAGCCCTCTCGGCCGGGAGAGGGCCGCGCCGGGGTGCGGATTGCGGACTGCGGAGAGGGTCATCGGCTGGGCCCAGGGTGGGAGCGTGTGGCACACTTGCTCGGACCGACCGTATTGATACGGTAAGGGGGGGTAACCAAAATAAACGACGGAGTTGAGATGGACTAGTACTATAATTTCTACCGTTTATTTTGCTCAGGTCCAAATACCGATGCTGTGCTCGACAAAAGCACAGCAAATGTCCTGCCGGTGGATCTGGGATTCTGTCGTTCATGTTGGAGACCAGCTATGCTAGTACCTGACGGAGTTCCTAGATGGGACTGAATGCACACCGACTCCCGATCTTTGCTGATAGATCGTGCCCCGGTCTTCAGATGGACAAGATCGAACTGACTTTAGACCGAACAAGCGAAGCAGATCAATAGCATTCAGACTAACTGACATCCATATCGCTTACCGATGCATGGCCGGGCTCAACTCAATGAGGGTGCCAGTGCCCTGAGTTGAGGCCGCCAGTGGCAACATGTGAAGAGGCAAGGTGGAATAACTCGATGCGTGGATCGATGTCGACGGACTTGCGGAGTTCTGCGGTGATATGACGACACTCCGCATGTTGAATTTGCCAAAAGCGTCGAGCTACCGCTAACTTTTCCACGCCGGGCAGACAGCTCCAGCTTTGAGATCTACCCGCGATGGATAACGTTTGCTGTGTAAGCTCCGAGGCTTATGAATCACCTTGAGATGATGCAGTGAACCGGCTGCATATAAAATTCAGGGGAGAAGCATCAACTTCCAGACAACTCAGCACAACAATCCTATCTAAACCAACTCGTCTCAACTACCTTCTCTTTCCTACAATGTCTTCTACCATTCTTGTCGTTGGCGCCACTGGCAACACTGGCCGCGCCGTGGTCGAGACGCTCTCGGAGGCATCCAAGTCGTCCGGCCTGCGCATCCTCGCCCTCACCCGCTCAAAGTCCGGCGCCGCAGCCCAGAGTCTCTCAAAGCTCACCGGCGTCGAGGTCGTCGAAAAGAACTGGATCGAAATTACTGCCGACTGGCTGCGTGAGCAAAAGGTCAAGCGCGCCTTCATCGCCTCGCACAATGAGCCCACCCAGTTCGCCGAGGAGTCGACCTTCCACCTGGCCGCCCTGCACGCCGGCGTCGAGTACGTCGTGCGAATCTCAACCACGGCCTCCAGCGTGCGCCCAGACTGCCCCGTGTATTACCCTCGTCAGCACTGGGCCATTGAGCAAATGCTCGCATCTCCCGCCTTTGAGCGCCTTCGCTGGACATCCCTCCAACCCAACGTCTTCGCCTCGTTTTACCTCGCCCCGGCTACCGACCTCGTCCGCGAATACCGCAAGACGGGCGCAAAGCCCGGTCCTCTGCTCCTCGTTGCCGACAAGCACGCGCCCCACGCGGTGGTTCACGCCGACGATGTAGGCGTCCTGGCCGGCCGCCTGCTCCTCCTCGAGGATGTGGAGAAGCACAACCGCGCCCTGTACGAGGTCAACGGACCCGAGGACTTCACGGGCGAGCAGATCGTCAAGCTGGCGGAGGAGTACATCGGTGTGCCCATTGAGGATGTGCGCTACAAGGACTTGACCGTGATCAAGCAGTGGGCGGACTCGTCGCCGGCTATCAAGCACCTTTTCGTGAACATTGAGGAATCGTTCGCGCCTACCTGGGAGGGTCGCAACACGGCGTCGAGGACGAGCAAGGAGGTGTTGGAGATTGCGGCGCCCAAGACGACGCCGGCTGAGTATTTCCGGATGGCGATCGAGGGCGATGGAAGCATGGGATGGCGCGGTGCCCGGGGCAACTGAAAGATATAGTTTATGAAATAAATGTAGACAATTGAGTCAATGACGAGTCCAAGTTGACGACAATGCGTACAGTGGCTGCACAAATCAACTCCGGCATGCCAGTGAGCCCTACAGCCCTGAAGCCTCGTCCTAGTAGCCCCTGACGAGCCTCTGTAGCTTGGCCCTATAAAGCGATGAACCAGGGTGGGGAGTGGTTCGGGGTGATCATTAATCGGAATCCAGGGTCTTCCCCACCAACTTTTCCGAGATGTCTTGCTTCCCCTTCTTCTTATTCTTCCCGTTTTCACCCTGAACACCACCACCACAGACCTGGCCTTTCAGCAACGACGACTCCCGCGACATGACGACTCTCGCAGCATTAATTCCCAACACGCTATTCTAGGATGAAAAATTGACATACTAATACAGTGGCTCAGCCCGCCTCACAGCTTCTTCTGCGCCGCCGCCCGCCCCCTGTCGCTAATCGCCTTCTTCACCTCCGTCGTCATCCCAGCGCCCTTCTCAGCAACACTAGTGAACATGCTCGCAGGCGCAACAACCGACATGAGCCACACAGCAAACGCATTAGCTCCCTTCCACAAGGCCTCTCCCTTGCCCATCCCCGGCTTTGCAACAATGTCGGCCACAACCATCTTCGCAAAGCCCTCCGCACTCGTGCCAGTGTCCAAGTTGTGTTGACCGCGCTTCTCGATTCCCGCCTCCACAGCGGGATACAGTCCCTCGGGGTCGAACTTGACAGGGGCATAGAGTCCCGTCGTGACGACGCCCATGTAGAGGGTGACGACCTTGATACCAAGCGGTGCCAGCTCGATGCGCAGAGCGTCCGAGTACGAGACCACTGCGGCCTTGGAGGCGTTATAGGCGGCGGAGAAGGGGTAGGGCATCTTGGAGAGGATCGAGGCCGTGTTGATGATTGTCGGGGGGTGAGAGGGACCGTTTGCGGCGGCGGAGACGAGGAGGAGCGGGGTAAAGGCTGAGATCATGTCGAAGAGTCCAAAGACGTTGGCGTTAAACATGGAGCGGACCTGGGCGGGGTCGGACTCGACGCAGGGGGCTTGGTACACTGACGACAAAGTTAGGAGGTGGTTGCAGTCAAGGGAGGGGTCGCATACGGGATCCCGCATTGTTGAAGAGAATGTCCAGACTGCCGCCGGTGCGCTTGGAAATCTCGCGCACGAGGGCAGCGATACTCTCAGCGCTGGTGACGTCCAGGGCGAGGGTTTCAATGTTCTTGTTTCCCTCGAGGGTCTTCATAGAGGTGGTGGAACGGGCTGTCGCAAAGACGCGCATGCCACGAGAGGCGAACTCGAGGGCCAGGGCGTGGCCGGCGCCGCCTGTGGTGCAGCTACATGGTATGAGCGCTGCACTATGCTGTCAAGAGAGAGGACCTACCCAGTGACGAGGACGGTTTTTTGCTTGGGGGAGCTCATCTTGATGGTTGGAGATGTTGAATGATCAATTGATTGCAGTGCAGCAATGGCCTTCCGACGACGGGCTTCACATGGTATTTCTATTCACGCGTTTATGGTTTAAGCTAGGAGGCTTTCTCGAGAAGCCTCCGAATGCATCATGCCTTACGAGGTTCGGCCATTGGGGATGGCCCGATCCGGAGTTAAAGCACACCGGCAGTCGGCTGCACACGAGGAACTTGCCGGGGTGCCCTAGTCCTGATTTAGGGTTGATTTGTCTGCCCCTCCGTGCCGAGGAATGCCAAAGCTGCGTCGTACTCGGACTCGGAGCGTGTACGTGATGGCCTCGGGCTGTTTACGTGATTCGGAGTCTGTACGTGATGAGTCGGAGGGCTTACGACATGTCTTCTGAGAAGCACGCTCCCTACGAGGGACTGGACTTGGCTTGGTGTCTGTGCCGCTGTATTGGAAGTTGAAGATTTTCGAGAGACGAGTGGTCTTTTCCTTTTCTGGACGAGTGGCATACTTGGAGGCCTGGAACATTTGTACCAACCTTCTTCCTATCGCATCTCGCCGCTTGATACATGCAGTTGCATTGCATGATCATGCCACGGCGTCAATTCTGATCGGCACTCGGAGTTCAACGTAATGATTTTGATTACCGCTTCACTTCACCGCCTCAAAGCATAGACATACATCCCCGCCACTGTATGATCATTCCAGATTGCTGAAGCCATCATCAAATCCGAATTACGTAGCGAGGCCGGGCATCAGACGTGGCCTCAAACATCATGATGTGTCTTCAGGAGGTTATAAACAGCAGCCAGACATCACCCAAAGTCTCTTAGCATCATCCTCACACACATCATCATCACCACCACTTCATCACTACCTTCACCACCACTCCTACCACCTCCAACATGTCCACCCGCACCATCGCAGTCATCGGCGGCACCGGCGCCCAAGGCATCCCCGTCGTCCGCGACCTCGTCAAGTCCGGCAGCTACACCGTCCGCGCCCTCACCCGCAACCCCGAAAGCGCCCGATTCAAGGAACTCACCTCCTTCGGCCCCCCGGGCTCCGTCGTCCCCGTCGTCGGCTCCTTCGCCTCGGAAGCCAACCTCAAGGAACTCTTCCGCGGCGCCTGGGGCGCCTTTATCAACATTGACGGCTTCAACTGCGGCGAAAAGACGGAGATTTACTGGTCCATCCGCGCCTACGAGCTCGCCATCGAGGCTGGTGTCAAGCTCTACGTCTACAGCTCGCTGCTGTACGCCTACCGCGTTAGTGGGTATAACCCCAAGTACCGCGGTGGCCACTATGATGCCAAGGGTCGCGTGGGCGAGTGGATCTTGGCCATGAACGAGAAGAATGCCGCTCGTCATGGCACTCATGCTGCTCTCTTCTCCACCGGTCCGTACATGGACATGACCATCTACGCATACACCCCTATGCCCCCAGTCGTCGAAGATGGCGTTGTCAAGTGGCGTGTTCCCCTCGGCAACGGCGCAGTTCCTGAAGTCGCCCTCGAAGACTGCGGCTACTACGTCAAGTGGCTGTTCGACCACCCCGAGCGTGCGAGCGGCATGAACCTCGACGTGGCCATCGAGCACGTCAACTACAACGAGCTCGCCCGTGCTTTCACCGCCGTCACTGGCAAGCCGGCCGAGTACGTCGACACGAGCTTTGACGACTACTTTGCCAACGTCGTCCTTCCCGACGATGCCCCCACGGGCTACAACGCCGACCCTAACGACCCGGCTACCATGACGTACCGTGACAACTTCACCGGCTGGTGGAACCTCTGGCGCGACTCGGCCGATAACAAGGGTGTCGTGACCAAGGACTACGCCCTGCTCGATGAGATCCATCCCAACCGTATCCGTACCGCGGAGGAGTGGTTCCGTCAGGAAGATGCCCGGGGTAGGGCTCTGGGTCTTGGAACTCTCTGGGAGCGCGTGCAGCCGGAAAAGATTGGTGTTGTCCTGAAGTTGCACGAGGACCGCCGCGTGGGAGACCTGTAGGGAATCTGCCTGGAGTGTAGAATTTCGGATTCAATAGAATGATCATCTTGTTTGTCGTATCTTGCATAATGCTACCATAATGAAGCTCGCTCGTGAGAACTCCAGTCTAAAAACCAAGGCTCTTGTAAAAGTACAATCTCGCGTACTGCTGTGCTACCATGATGAAGCCCGGTTGCCAGAACTCCAGTCTAAAAACCAAGGCTCTTGTCAAAATACATTCTATGACTTCCCTCAAAGTCAGTATCGTCACCAGATGTCTTGCAGAAACAGACTCACAAATCACACGCCGAGACCAGTCCTACAACCCCCTCGCCAGCACAACCGACGCCTCAACAGCCTTCTGAACCTCATGAGCCGGGTACGCCGGCCCCTGTTCCATACACACCGCCGAATTCGCCAGATTCATCGTCAACAACGACGTCTTCAACCTCACCACCATCCCCGGAGCTGCACCGCCACCATCCTGCCCCCCACCGATCCTCAGCTCCATCATGTCCGGCCCGAGATCTCTCGCTCCCAGCCCGGACAGCTGCTGCTGCACATCAAAAGCCGTCACAAGCCCATCGCTCGTCGGGCGAAACAATCCAGCGTTTTGGTGAAGCGTCCCACGGCCCGGCCCCAGCTGATACTGCAACTTGGCAAGAAGCTGTGCGGTCGTCAAGTCGCGGAGGGAGGGGCCAAAGGCGCGCTGGAACTCGCTGGATGAAATGTACGCATCGCCGTTGAGGTACATGACGCCGTATGCGAGCGTCGTCTCCACGAGGCGCATGGCAAAGGTAGCGGTGTTTGTGGTTGGCGGCCATGCGGGAGGGATCTGTGAGGGGAGGATCGTGACCTGCTCCGGGGACTGAAACTTGTGCTGCTCCGGGGACTGAAACTTGTGCTGCTCCGGGGATTGGGACTGTTCCTGCTCCGGGGATGAAGACGTCTCCTGCCCCGGGGACTGGGACTTGTCCTTCTCCGGCTCGGACATGGCAACACCTTCGTCTTCAGAAGGAGACACAGTCCCCGCCAGCTCCAATGACCTCGCAATAGACGAGCGCAGCAAGTCCATCAACCCCGGTCGCGCCACGAGGTCCCCCGCCGCTGTAGCAGCCACCATCTCGTCACACAATCCGACCAGCATACGGCTCATTTCCTCAACAGTGTCTTCCAGCTGCTTGATCTTCTTCAGCTGCGCTGCCTCGGCAATCTTTCGCCGCTGCCGAAAGGCCTGCTGTGCCTGTCGGTTCTGCTCTCGTCGGTCCTACCAGCATGGTGAGCGGGTGCAGCTTCTCCACCAGGGACGGGGGAATTTACGTACCACATCGAGAGGAGTCTTGCTCTTGGTTGCGTGCTTCATCATTTTTGCCGTGTGTGCATGTGAGCGATGGGACCAGAGGCCCCCTGGTCTTCGGGGGTGGGTGGTGGTATTAAGCGACGACAGAGGGGGCCGTCGGGGTGGATTACAAAATACCAGGAATGGGAACCGGCGTGTTCACTAATCGAGTCGGACTGCTGACACGACCACCCCGGATGCGTCCGCCCCCTAAGCTTCAGGCACCGGCTTCCGCGCCAGCACCCACAAAAAGTCGGCATCTGTCGCATCCTCAGTTTCTTCCTGAAGGACGACCTCGAGGCCAGCCTCCTTGACCTTTTCAAGGGACCCCTCGGCGCCCCATCCGCTCCAGTACATCCATCCCTGACCCTCACCGAGCCACTCGCGCTCCTCGCTTCCCTCGGACGCCTCGGTGCCAAAGTTGACGAGCATCCAGCCGCCAGGCTTCAGCCAGCCGGCAATCTTGCCCAGCATGGCGACCTGCTCGTCGCGCGGGAGATGAATGATCGAGTACATTCCAACAATGGCATCGAGGGATTCCTTGGGAATGTCGAGCGCCAGCATGTCGCCCTCAATGAGAGTAAGGCGACCGGGAGGGTCGGGGCGCAGGGCAGCACGGGCGAGGGCGATCTGAGCGCTGGAAAGATCATTGGCCGTGACGGTGAAGCCGGGGCGGGCGAGGAGCTTCTCCGTGACGGGGACGCCGTGGCCGCAGCCGAGCTCGAGGACCGCGGCTGGGGCCGGAGCGGCCGGGAGCCGGGCGAGCAAGATGTCGAGGTAGCGGAGACGGACGGCCGAGTGGGGGACGGTCCATTCGTTGTACTTGGGTGCAATTGCGTCGTACGAGGCCTTGAGCCGGGCCTTGAGGTCCGCAGGGGCCGAGACCGAGGTGGATCTGGGTGCAGTCTGGTCGGTCATGGTGTGCTTGGTGTTGCTTGGTGATGTTGTTTAAGCGAGGGGTGCGGGGTTCGTTGCTTGTGGGTTGCTGTAGATGATCGCCCTCCAAGCTTACTTAAGTACTAGGAGCCCCTGTCAACTGTCCAGTGACTCACCGGCGACGATACGACATTGAAGTCGGATCGACACTCGGCGAGAGTCATTGACGATGGTTGCCTTGCCGGTGTGATGTGGCACTGGTCTCGACAGGGCCATTGTGCATGCTCGTTCAGACCAGACTCAGAGTCTCAAGTTGCTCGAGGGACTTTTCGACATGGGGTTCCCAGATGAAGGCAATTCCGACCCTCTCGTACACATCCCCGCCGCCCTGCACCGGGGTGATGATGAGACACCACGCGCCCGGAACAACGTAGCTTCCCTCGCAGTCGTGGCTTTGCACCACAAGAAACGTCAGGTGCTCCACGATCGTCTCATTGGGCTTTGGCCACAGCCGAGTGACATCCGGCCAGCACCATCCGACACGTTGGCTGGCAAAGTACATCTGGAAAGCTTCGTAGTTTGGGAGAGGCGGCGCCGGAGAAAATCGAGTGTGAATTTCGACTTGCACGCGGACCCGGATCACTGGTGCCTGAAGCAGCTTCGATGATGCCGCAGTGAAAGTCGTTCTCGGCCTGGCGTCCATCATCGGAAAAGCCCTGCTGCAACGCATTGGCAATACCCGAAATGGCAACGAGCCTGTCGCGGTGGTTGGTCAACTTGCAAGCCGAATACCGATTGACCAGTTGAAGCCATGCATCGTGCAGCCCGAGGGAGTTTCTAGCGTCTCGGAACAAGGCAGCAGAGGTGGCATTTCTCGATACGGGGCTGTCAGAGTTTGATCCGTTTTCAAACTGTTTCGGAAACCTGTAGCCATGCTCGCACTCCCAGAAGAGGTGATTCTCGTAGAAATGCAAGATCCTGGGCGAAAGCGTCAGTTCTTGCAACACCCATGCCCTGTCCGAGATTTCGCTCCTGTCGAAACGAGTGGCGAATAGATAGTTGATTTCGGGCAGCTGAACTGTGAAGGCGGGACCACCAGTCAGAGGGGCAAACCTCATGGCTGAAGGCACTTGGCAGCGCCACAGGAAGCCCTCGTTGCACTGACTCGCAGAGTGAGCGGCAATTGTGAAAGTCGCACACGAGTAGATGGAACCCATCTCTGCCGCCTGCTGCAGCCAGTCATTTACATCGTCTTGGATGGTGCAAAGTGAGTCGATCCACACGTATTTAATGCCCAAGGCCTGGGTGATCAACACGGCATCTTGAAATGTGCGAGGTAGTTCTTCCATCGTGAAGCCCTGCAAATGTTTGTGTGCCGTTGTCTTGGTAGTTTTGAGCGTGCGGTCGCCTCCCCAACGATGGCTAAGTGCTGTGTACGATGCTGCTTCTCCGCCATCGGCTTCCTTCAGACGAAGCAGCATCTGTCCCGCTGGAGTGCCAAGCGGGCTCAGAATCTCAACAACTCGATCAGGCATGGAAGGGGGAGTTTCAAGCCGAGCAGGGAGGCCATTCTGCTCATTCATAGGCAAGCTCGACGGTGCGCAAGCCTGGCATGGCGACGTGTTGACAATGACACGTTCGAGCTCCGAGACAAGTCGATATATGGACACGTCTGTCGTCCTCTCTTGGGTGGTGGTGGGATGTGTCGCAGGTCCCTCCGGCACGACCCCGTAATTCGCAGGTTGTGTGTCTGGATGGTGTAAGCGTTGGAGTAACATGAAGAGATTTCCAATATGTGCCTTCTGCATTTCCAATCGATATCACCTTGAATCTTCCAACGTTGCGCACCTGGTAAAATTCATCGTTGGAACCAACATAGGTCTTGACAATGATCAGCGAGCCTTTGACGAAGCTCACTTCAAATACAGTTTCACGCCCAACCACCTCGTTCACTGCTTTAAAAGCAACTGATTCTAGGCTCGTGGCCCTGGCGTATTGAACAATTAGGGCACAAAATCTGCAGTGCTTCGCCGCAGAGAAGATGTCCAGCGGAGAATAGCGAAGTTTGGAGCCAGTTTTGATAAGTGCGTCTACGTCGAGGTTGTTGCAGATGCTACACAACGCCGGGATCTCGTGCAGTCGGTGTGCCTTGCTCTGCCAAAAATCGGGCCACGACCCGCTGGTCGAGTCACCATCGTAATATCGGACGCCTTTGGCGAGGCTGGGGTCGTCTGCATACGGTGTACGAGTCCTGGAGCCAAGGCGTAGTATGGTTGGGCTCTTCGGGGGTGGCAGATCAGATACGCGTTCTGGAACGACAGGCTCGGGAGATGGTGCCGTGTCTGGGTCAAGTTCTCGGCCAAGCGATGCCATTGTGCTGTTGGTTGTCGCGTCGTCGACTGCGAGGTGATGGCGTCGCAAAGCCCGCATGCATCCTCTGAGCAGACATTGGACGCTCCTGAGGCTGTACCGCATTACTAATCGCTGAGAAAAGAAAAGTCAATGAGGCTGCAGTCGATGCGGTGAGATGGACGCTGTTACCCCGCTTCGCACGCTCCCTCCAAGCATCCAACAGGCCATCATGCCCCTCTGTGGCGCTTGCAAGGCGATGACGCCCCAGGCGTTCTGGTCTCAGCGGGAATCGACCAGGCGCGCAGGTCGACCAGTCGTGGAGCATGGGTACCCTCACCTCGATTACCGCGCCCTCGGCGCCTCGGCGGCGTCATGCGAGCTGTGCGCCTTGATCTTCACCCAGCTAGGGGGCAAGCGTCCCGAACTCGACCCCGTGAAGAGACACCGCGTCCTGCTCATCTCCAGCACGTACCCCTCCCATGAAGGACTCGCGCCTGGGGTTTCGTCGATGTACGGGATGGTGGTGGGGACAAAGATCAGGGGATACTTTCACGTGTCCGCCGATCCGGGTATGTCTGCCCACGAGGAAGTGTGAGACAGGTGCTCATGGCTGTTGCAGACAACATGGCGGCGAGATCGGGGGATATTACTGGAAGACAGCTTCTCTCGAGGCCCGACTCTGAAGAGGCGTACGCCCAGATCGAATCGTGGCTGGCGGAATGTACCGCTCGCCATCCCGAGTGTCAGAAGCAGGACTTCTTCGCGACACAGATAGGCAAGAATGGCGAGCCTCGACGTGGAAGGGGAGACTTCCCCACGAGACTTCTCTGCATCGAAGACGACTGTCTCAGGCTGCTGGACGGGCCCGGTGTGACTGACGAATACGTCGCCCTGAGCTACTGCTGGGGCACATCTGGCCAGCTCACGACGACGACTGGGAATATTGCCGCCCACAGGCGAGGTATTCCGTTTGCCGACGTGCCGTTGACGCAGCGTCAGGCGGCGGCGGCCACAAGGAAGCTGGGTATGCGGTATCTCTGGGTCGATGCTCTGTGCATCGTTCAGGACGACAAGGACGATTGGGGGCGGGAAGCACCCCAGATGGGCCTCATCTACCACAATGCGTCAGTCACGATAGCAGCAGCCGGATCGTCCTCTTCGGCAGGTGGACTCTTCCATCAGCGTACCGCTCGTCCCGCACCAGTCTCAGTCCCGTACCAGTCTTCCACCGGCGAGCGAACCATGCTCATCGCGCCCCTGGGCGACGGGTTCGTCGAAGCTCTGGACCACTCGGTCTGGAACTCTCGAGGTTGGGTGTATCAAGAACGAATTCTCAGCCGCCGGATCGTGGAGTTCAGCACGTCCCAGATCTTTTTCGAATGCCAAAGACACTCCATTGGCGAGGACGGGCTACCCGTCATGTCCATTGAGAAGCGTTTGGCTGCAGGGCGTATGCTCAACGGGCTGGAATCGCTGTGGTGCGGCCTCATCCAGGGCTATACTGCGCGCAGCTTGACGTGTGCCGATGATCGGACTATGGCAATTGAGAGTCTGGCGCGATACGTCGCTGGACGGACTGACACGCCGTCGACCAAGGAGGGCATGTACTGTGCGGGTGCGTGGTTGGGGAAGTCGCCATGCCACCTATTGTGGTACTGCAGCGAAGGGCTGACGACGAAAGGCCCGTCGCCTCGAGCGCCCACCTGGTCGTGGGGTAGTGTGGATGTGCCGGTCCAGTGGGAGACGTCTTGGTACGTGTTTGGGGGTGAGGTGGTGAGCAAGCTTGAACTGCCGTCCGACGTCAATGGCCTCGTGCCGACGGACAAGAGGGTGCAGACTGCAAGGCTGAGGGTCGAGGCTCCGGCCATCGTCCTTCAACGAGCTGATAAGCGGATGGGCCTGGTAAAGAACAGTGAAGCTGTCAGCATGGGGATGGGGCCGTACGAGGTCAATGCCCACACCCATCCCGGCTGCTACCAGATCCTCTCATCAGCCGGAGATGTTGTAGGCTGGGGTGTTTTCGATCGGGGATATGCTGCGCCAAAGTCGTTCCTGGCAGCGATACTGTCGACATCGACAGACGAGGAGGAGACGCTATCCCATGCCGTGCTGCTGACGGCTGCGGGGAAGGAAGCTGATCATTTTGTGCGCATCGGTGTGGGGGAGATCCGGATTACGGTGGATCAATGCGCTCGGAGAAACATGATGATTACATGAAGAGTTCGTCTTGGCGATGAATTGATGGAGAAAAGCGAATTGGAGGTCCACCATGGCATCGCGACGATTGACGATGTGCCAGCCGTCTCGTGATGGTGCGCGGTTGTTGAGCTGTGGTGGCTCTTGGTGCGCGTGTCTTACATAAGCCCACCTTCCTTCGGAAATAGCTGGCCACGTGACCATCACCCAAGTTGGTCGGGGAACCAGGCACCCGGCATCGGCAACAGCGCGACTCCTCGAAACATCCAACTTCATCAGCGGAGCGCATCGGAAATCTGGCCATCTCCCTTTTCAATGCCATTCGCCGCGAAGCTCATGAGGGACCCAAATTATCTGCTTTCTTCTTCCCACGGACCAACCCGACCCGAATCCTTCGCACTGTTTTCTGCCGCCTTGGACGTAGCTTGAACCCATCACCCCAGCAGCAATGGCACGTACCAAAGACCTCTCACCTGAGTTCTGCAGCCATAGTGGAACAGGCATGGAGACCCTGGAAAGACCTTGAACCCGAGCGCCCGGATCTCGGGACCGCCTTGTCGTCGAACACCATGGTCAGGCCGGTGCCTGGACCCGAGTCGCAGTCGACCTCTTCACCAGCAAACCTTGCCTACATCGTCGTCCTGATATCGCTCTCACATTCCTCCACAAGCCGCGGTTCAAATACGGCTTGTGCTTAGCCTCGCGCCTATCGAACCCAAAGTCGACCTTGCACCCGGCCCGGTTCTGGTCCAGGCCCTGCCATTTTTTGTTTTCTAATCGCCGCCAAGACACGACCCTCAATGACCTGTCGCATCTCACCTCGCCGCCTGGCCTCGCCTTCCATTTCGCCCTGCCGCCTCGCTCTCGAATATGATCAGCGACAATCCTCTCACAGCTCGAGACGCCGATCAAAACACACTCCCCACTGCCTGAGGCAGCGCGCCTCGCCTAGCCGCGGTGATTCGCTGCCACCCCCCTTCCCGGCGATATGTCAGATTCCCGCCTCCTCGCCGGGAGGGTGTGAGAGCCGCAAATCAATCTGAGTATTCGTACCGCAAATCCTCCTCCCTGTCGGTCCCCAAAAGGGAGGGGGTTCAATCAATGAGACGGCAGAAAAGTGTCCTCTCAGTGGTCAGTTGCTGTCCACGTCACATCCCGCACCTTGCTTCACCCAACCAGCCGCGCAGGGTAATACGGTTGCTTCAGCGGCCACCCATTGCGCGGGCTTCAGCACTTCGGCGACGGTCTCCACCCTGTGCCTCGACGTGAGGCTGCTTTGATGCAGGACTGCAGTTTAGGATGTACGCAGTCTGACAACTTCGCTCAGGCGCCAATCAGCCAGCATAATACATGCATGGCTTGCATGGCTTGCATGGCTTGCATTTGATGCACTTCGCCACACTGGGCAATGTGTTGGCAGCTGACGCGTTGGAAGTTGACAAACACGTCTGGTCGCAGCCTGGTCTGACAGCCCAGGAGAAACCATTAATATGAGGGACATTGGTCAATCACTACTCTTTTCTGAAAAGTCCCGGGATCCTTATTGTCTGTCCTCGCAATAGGAGTCAAGAAACGTACCATGACCTCGAGCTTTTGGACAGTCGCCAGCGACATCTCTTCAGCAATGACGTGCAACGCCGACGACACATCCGATGACCCCGGCACATCTCTCTCCACCCCCGCCTCATTCATCCAAGATACGGCGCCATCAAACCCAACCGAAACCTCCTCGTTGGATACCGAGGTGCCAGAGCTACTGGAGCAGGACCCATGTTCCTCGGCTGCCTCTACAGACCACATGGCGGATGCGCCAGAAGGCTTGCTCAAGGTGCAGGAATGTCTGCCGATTGAAGCCAAGTCATCGCCACAGCCCTTTCCCCTGCCAGACTGGCTCTTGGAGCATTGCGTGATCCTCCGAGAAACATGGGAAGGCACGCCAGACTTCCTGGATCTGCTCGGGGAGGAAGCTTTCGACAAAGAAACGGGACTGCTCACCAAAGCTGAGGCAAAGAGGATCAAAGCCCAGGACCTCGCCAATATGCCTCATGCTATGGATCAGACCTGGTTCGATGGCTTGTTGTCGCTTGCGCGACCTGAAGAGCAGAGATCGGCTGGAGACTTGCGATTCTTCACCAACGATATCACATACATCAAGTCGCCTATTCTTAGACGGCTGCCAACCTTCAGGACCAAATTTTTTCACTTGCGCTGTCAAGCAATTCGCCAAGACTATCCACGCAGATTTGATAGTCCTTGATTGCGAGGATCTCAAAGACCTTGTAGAAGATTGCTGGGATGCGGAAGATCAGGAGGAAATGGGTGAATATGCAGCAAAGCTGTTCGAGCACGTCAAAGACTCCTCTCACGGGATTCCAGAGACCCAAGCTGGATATGGTGATGAGCAAGAGGGAGGCTCTCCTGTCACGGCCGACACTGGCAGTCATGTACATGACAAGGCTACGGACGTCACTGCCAATGTTGACGACACCAAGGCTTCGGCCATAAGGGTGAGTCATGCAGAACCTTTCCGTCGAACGCCAATCTGACTTGCAACCAACCCATTTAGTGAACTGAGCCGTTTGCTGCCGTCCTGGACGCACCTCAAATCAAACGGGGTGGGCAACCTGCCCCCAATGACGTCTCCTGCAACATACCCTTGGTCATCTTTCTTTCCGTTGACCGCTCGGAGATCACCGACGAGTTGATGGAAAGCCTTCGCAGAGTCATGGCTGCTTCGTCGGTCTCTCCCCGCGCTATTGTTCTCGTGGCACGCAGCGAATTCGAGTATGAATTCTATGACGATGACGATCCGGATTACCCGGATATTGACAATTTCAAGTCAATCCAGCTTTGGCCTGTCAGGGCAGACCGTATAAGATCCCTTCTTCGGGCAGACGAATCAGCAGAGGTGCGACACAGGAATACACGACATCTGCAGAGACGTATTCGCCGCAGAAAGCCTCATGTCAACAAGCCCCCACTCAGCATGCCGCATGCTCAGTGGGACTTCCTAGAGGTGTCACAGACCAAAAAGTTCTTGGAAAAGAAGATTCTTCGAGACTCGGCATTAATTGGGGGGCTTCTGGAATATCTTAAGGAGCCAGCCAACGATGAGCAAATCAAAAATGGCGTGCTAAGCATCGGTCGCCGAGCACAGGCAGCCGATACCTGGAATTACGACAGTGACTCGGAGGCTGGCAGTGACCCCGAGTCTGACGAGGCAATGGCAATGAAGGATGAGTGGAGCAAGTTCCCCGAACATGCCCAAAAGCATCTCAGAGAGATCAGCCAGGATGAAAGCTCTACCTACGAGCTCGAGCGGCAGTTGCTGCCTCTCCTTGTTGATCCTGTGGTAGCCGAGGATGCCTTGGCGTCAATTGCGATCGACGAGGAGCTGGTCAAGAAAGTGGTGCGGGTGGTGGAGGAGCATCAGAACCCGGATGCCGTTGAATCGCAGTATGGAATCTTGGAGCGTGAGCAAACCGGCGGCGCTCTTTTCTATGGTCCTCCTGGCACTGGCAAAACGTTGCTGGCACGTGTTCTAGCAGCGAAGACCAACTCCATCGTCATCAGCGCAACGACTACGGATGTCCAGGTCTATTATTCTGGATAGTCAGCAAAGGACGTCAAGGCGTTGTTCAGACTCGCAAGACTCATCACACCGAGCATTCTGTTCATCGATGAGGCCGACTCGGTGCTTGCAAGCCGGTCGATAGCCAACGGCACCTCGGACATCTATTACCGACAGACTACAACTCAACTGCTTACCGAAATGGACAGCCTCAAAAAAATCCAAGAACAACCCACTTGTCATTCTGGCCACAAATTTGCCAACGCTCATCGATCCAGCAGTCCTCCGCAGGGTGCCCCACGTGTTGTATTTGGGACTGCCGTCCATGGCCCTACGCGAAAAGATCTTCCAGATCATGCTGACGGGGGAGATATTGGAACCATCCATCAGTATGACACGTCTCGCCCAGATGATGCGCGGCTTTTCTGGTTCGGACATCAAAAGCCTATGCGTGAGCGCTGCACCTGCGTGCGACGGACTTGTTGAATCTGGCGAACACGAGGGCAAGAGACTTCTGACGTGGCAATTCTTTGAGCAAGCCTTGACTGCCGCGGCTGGGTCGAGATCGACGCTTGTCAAGCATACCTCGAGGTATATTTATGAGTTCGCAAAGAAGCATGATCCTGTCGGATATCGGAAGATGCAAGAAGACAACACGGAACCCGACCCTGGTCCAATGCCATCAAAACAAACGGCGGAATCCGACCCAAGCCCAATGCCATTGGAGCGCACAACGCTTGCCGATGAGAATGTGAATTGGATCGCCCCCTCGGCGACTTTCAAGGGAAATTTGAAAGGAAGCACTGTCAATTTAGGTAAGGTGTCTATGTGAGGAATATGAGATTCATGGGGGCAGCCTGGGGGTTGTCCGTCTTCATCACTACTGAGGCTAATCGATAGCAAAAGAGCTTGTCATTAGTCCTTTTCCAGTCTTGACTACGTCATCGCCTTCTCCTGTTTTTTTGTTGAAATCGCCTCCATCGTCCACCACACTGCCGGCCACGTCTGGCGGGTCGTCGTCATTTGCTCATACGCCTCTGCCGGACAACAGCAAAACAACAATCGTCTTCTGATTTTGCATCCTACTCCCGGCAAGCACTCCCAGATAACCGGCGACCTGATTACTGTCGATCTGGATGATCAAACACAGTCCTACAGGGACTTGCCAACCAGGTTGATGGAGCGGTCTGATATCAGAAGTCGAGTGGATCGCGGTCTGGTTCGTCATTTCATGTGGAACTTGGTCAACAACGACCCCCTCGAACTGGCTGAGCCGACTTTCTCGCAAACAGTGCGTGATGTTGCCCGAAGCCCCTCATTGTATGAGTTCTGCGACCGTCCTCTCGAGCTGATGAGAGGGCTGGTTGACCGTTACTCATGGGGGGACTTTTTTGCACTCAGCTATGTTTGGGGCGACGCAACCAAACGGCAGGAGATTCTCCTGAACGGAATACCTTACGGTATTGGGGACAACCTTCACGCTGCTCTTGTTCGTCTCCGATCGGCCTACGAAGTCGCCGAACGTGGACTAAAGGTCTGGATTGATGCCATTTGTATCAACCAGAACGACCTGGACGAGAGGTCTGTGGAGGTGCAGAAGATGGGGCTAATCTTTACCGAGGCCCTAGTGGTCAGAGGTTGGTTGGGAAGATGTCCTGGCCCCTACTTACGGGGAAACTTTTCTGCAATACGGACAATCTGGGACCTTGAGGCTGGATTTCTTCATCAGAAAGATCAGCTGGCCCCTCTCGAAACCATGAGAAAACTCGGCGGCAGCGCACCATTCCTGGACCTAATCAAAGGTTTTGCCAAATCCGATGAGATGTTCAGCACCACCCTGTCTCACTTGGACGAGTGCCTCTTCACCCAGAAATACTGGCAACGTCTCTGGATATTCCAGGAACTGGCGCTGGCGTCTTCCCTGGTGTTCTGGTACGAGCAAGATGGCTTCTTCATCACCCCGCGAGAGTGTAAGCCTTTCGGGAAGTCGGGATCCATACAGCCCCACGAGTTTAAAGTGGCACAAGGTGCCTGGAATACTCTAAAGATGGGCCGGGCTGGCATGAGACTGCTCTTCTGTAGACGGCCCCTCCCTCCCGAAATGCGCCCAGAGTCGGCAAGATTCAGCGGCATGACAGGCCCAGGCACATTGGATACTTTGATCCATGAGGCACGGTTGTCCCAAGCTACAGATCCACGAGACAAGATATTTGGGTTGCTCGCCATTCTGCCTGAGCGCATCTCGAGTCGTCTTCAGCCGAGATACGATGATCCGGTGCTCGCAGTCTGGGCTTCCTTTGCTCGCATCTGTTTCGAACAAGAAGTCAATCTGGCTCTGCTCGCCAGGGCTTCGGGGAAGCGTGGTGACACCGAAACTTCGATACAAGGGCTTCCTAGCTGGGCATTCAATCTGACAACCCCGCTGGACGAGGTGGAACTCACAGAAGACCCGAATGCCTGGTACTTGCTATCCGACGACTTTGAAAAAAAAGCCACCACTTCGGCCCGGATTTCTATGTTCGTTTTGCTGCCGACGAAGGCATGCCATCTACCTTTAATTTTTCAGACGACGGCCAACATCTCATCTGCAAGGTAGTGTTCGTCGACTTTGTCGGCGCCGTTACAGTGCATCAGGGCGACGGCACCACCACACTCGTGGTCGAGGATACTCAAGTCATTACGGATCCACCACCTAGGAAAGACCTCCAAAGCGCAAGACTGTCTCTGGAAAGAGTGCTCAGTCTCAACAGCAAGTGGCAGCCTCCCAGCCACCCCACGATATTTGATATTCCTTGGCCCGATGACCTGTCCCATGGCACCGGCACCATCCGCGTCGGATTTCATGATGATCTCGACGAAGACGCCCAGCGGGCCGAGAACGAAGCGTTCGCGCAAGGAGAACCTGTTTCGTGGGCAGCGTGCTTTAGGAACTCAACTCTCAACCTCTCACGCATTTTCGGCCCTCTTATGGCCTATGCCGATTTCGAGTTGCACGGAATACCGCTGAGGGAGTACTTCACCTCGGATAAGGAGAGGTGTCCACCTCTGCAGGTGTTAGATCAACCAACGTTCAATTTTATTGACGTTCGCCATCTTGGACGGTTATTTCGAACGCTACACGGCCGCATCGGCACTCTCAGACCAGGGGGGAGACCGGGAGACATAGTCGCTGTAGTGGGTGGCTGCGACTGTCCACTCATCCTTCGACCCCAGGGTAAGGGGTACGTCGTTGTTGACAATTGCTTCGTGGACGGTCTCATGGATGGGCAGGCTGCGGAAATGGTGGCGAGGGGCGAGGCGAAGATTGAGGAGATTTACATCTGTTCAGGGGTCGCGGCGAGGACTGAGGGGCAGGATTTCACAAGTTTCTCTTCATCAACTCCAAATTTCGGAAACGTCTGAGTCGTTATTCGTCGCAGTAATCAAACTTGACGTTTTCCCTAACCAAAGCGAGCACACTGGTGAGGACCATCATGTACGACAGGCCGAATGAACAATGGCCCCTACCCCAAAACGGCGACAAAATTGAGAATGAGAAGTTAGCGGTCGTGGGTTGTGTGCATACATGAGAAGCACAAATTAGGACCAGGGCAAAATGTTTGAATTGCGAGTTGTTGTTTTGTAGTGATGTAACACCAAAGAGCACCAAAAAGCAACTTCAACAATGTCACGATACAGAAGTGGGAAAGTGTTCAGAGCGTGACTCGTGAATTCATTACTGTTAGGTATTGATACAAGCGTTGCAATCTGAGCCATTACAGAGCCGTCGCAACATAAAAAACCTATCCCTCAGCCATCATTATCCGTCCGATTCAATTACAGACCCCTGTGCGCTTCCTGGTGGGGAGTGGCGCTGTTCCTCCGGGCGCGGTCGTGAGAGTGGTCGCCGTGTGCCACCTCGGGCTCACCAATGTGCTTGGCCAGAACCGAGGGGGGGACCTGGGCGGCATCGGTGGGATCCTTGTGAGTGTTGCTCCTTCAAGACACAGTCCTGGTCAGTGTCTAGGTCCTGGGGGAGTGGAGGTAACAAAGAGGGGTATTATGAGGAAGCTTGGGGGGTCGCTCGGAATCGGAGGTCGCAATTAGGGCGCGGCTTACGAGCGAGCGTAGGTCTGGTCCTGGCCGACAGTCTTGGAGCCGTCACGGTCAGAGTCGACGCGGGGGTCGACCTTGTTCAGGATGTCCTTGCTGTGGGGGCCAGCGGTGTTGGGGGCAGGGCCGGGGTTGTTCAGGCCGCCAGTGACGTTGTGGGAGCCGGTAGTACCGTGGGTGCCGGTGACGTTGTGGGAGCCGGTGGTACCGTGGGTGCCAGTGCTGCCGTAGGCACCAGTGTTGGAGCCGAGGCCGCTGGAGGTGGGGTTGCCGCGGTGGTCACGGTCAGAGTCGACGCGGGGGTCGGCCTTGTTGGCAAGGTTGGAGTCGTGCGGGCCGGCGTTGGTGGAGGTGTTGCCGTAGGCACCGGTGTTGGAGGAGAGGCCACCGGTGGTGCCGTGGGTGCCAGTCGAGCCGTAGGCACCAGTGTTGGAGCCGAGGCCGGAGCTGGTGGGGTTGGCACGGTGGTCGCGGTCAGAGTCGACGCGGGGGTCGGCCTTGTTGGCGAGGTTGGAGGAGTGAGGGCCGGTGTTGGTGGAGGTGTGGGTGGACGAGCCAAGGGTGGAAGAGCCGGTGTTGCCGTACTCGGCGCCGGAGCGGGTGGTGGAGCCGAACTCGCCGGTGCCAGCAGTGCGGGACGAGCCGAACTCGCCGCCGGTGGTGGAGCCGATGCCGCCGCTGGCGGGGTTGGCGCGGTGGTCGCGGTCAGAGTCGACGCGGGGGTCGGCCTTGTTGGCGAGGTTGGAGTCGTGAGGGCCGGTGTTGGTGGAGGTGTTGCCGTAGCCGGTGGTGCCGTGGGTGCCAGTGGAGCCCAGGCCGCCGGTGGTGCCGGTGTGAGCGCCGTGGGTACCGGTGTGGGTGCCGTGAGTGCCGGTGGTGGAGCTCAGGCCAGCGCCGGTGTGGTCGGCACGGCCATCGCGGTCAGAGTCGATACGGGGATCGGCCTTGTTGGCGGCGTGGGAGTTGTGGCCGGTGGGACCAGCGGGGTCGCTGGAGGAGGTGTGCTTGTCACCGTGGACCTTCTCCTTGATCTTCTCGATGAGGCCAGACATGTTGATGGGTTGGGGGGGGTTTGTAGGTTTGGGTTGGGTATCAAAGTAGGTAGTTGAGAGTCTTGGGGGTATTCACTTGAAGGTGATTGTAGGAAGCTTGGTTGTTTGTGGTTGTGGTATCTGTTGATGAGGAGAGAAGGGGGAAAGGTTGATGACGAGGTGAGGGGGATGATGATTATATACTAGGAGGGAGGGGGAGAGTAGAGGAGGAGCACGCACCTTCCACCCTCAAGGTGTCTGACGGATTGCTAGCAGATGCTTGTTTCCGTCCTGGCGTGCCTGCTTGCTCGGTCGATCTGGCTGAGGAGGAAGTCACTCGGTCGGCGCCGTTGGCCCAGTTTACCAAAGTATCGCGTCATCGGTCTTGGAGGGGTAACCAGGAAGCTTCTGCAAGCGCAGGACCTTCTCCAAAAACGCCAGTCCAGACTGGACACAGCAGATCTCCAACGCAAACCCCGGCAGTCCGTCCGGTGCTTCTGGTCCGACGTCGACGCCAAGCCCATTGCTCACGCGGCCGGGGTGAGGGAGCCAAGAGCCAAGGAGTTTCTTCGCCTCAGCCAGGTTTGGCCCTGCTCCCCGCCGGGTCTGGCCCCGTTGGAGAGAACGTGAGATCGCTGGATCGGGAGAGCTCGGTGGGCTCTGATGCGTATGCTGAAGCAGAAGACATGAAATGGCGGTTTTCCGCCCCTTCCCCCCCCCCCCCCCACCATCGTCATACGTGGAGACCCGAGCAACCGCGAACGACCTTGACCCCGGACATGGTTCAGTGTTTCTGAGCTGTGGCGTGTGACGTTTAGGGCTGGGGGGCGAACAGGCTCCGTCCAGGGATGAGGCGGCTCAAGTGAAATCAAGCACGGAGATCAGATCCTCCGTTGCAAGCATTGGCCGTAGCTCACGTCCGAGACAGCTGTGAGGAGGCCTCGTGGGCTGTGGTGCGACCAACGAATTGACACGGAAAGAACGGGTCGTCCGTTCCTTCCCACCGCCGTAAGCAAAAATGCCACGCGTCGTCTCCCCGGACGGAAAGAATTGGAATGTACCAATGTCACCGCTAGGTATTCGTTGCCCCGACACCAACCCGTAAACGACACGGAAGGGACGACGGGGCCATGGCCAAGCGGGGTGAGGGAAGGAAGCTATGACGGCGGATGCGCGTCGGTGCAAAGAGATGAGGTTCGATGGTCCGACGTGGTTGGACGATGCAGCAAGGAACCAAGCTCGTGGAGCCACGCCAATGACGCAGCGGTCGCCCCGGCAGCTCTTGGAAAGCGCGAAAGCCACAACGCCACAGGAAGCTCGGGGCACATTTCACCCCGCCCGTGGCTTACAGCACGCGACTGCTAGCGTCACCTTCCCCACACCATTCCGTCATAGACCTTGTTACGCCATCTTTCCTCACGCTTTGCCAACCTGACGCCTTTGCACCGAGCTCTCCCATCGCGATGCGGCTCTGGCCCTCCGCATCTATTGGCCCCCCTGTGGTCTGGCCGGCCCCTCTCTCCCTTTTCCCCCTCCCCGCCCCCTGTCGTTTGATCGCCTATCGACAAGTTCCAATCTCTGTCAAACGGGCATCCGAATTCTGATTCCCTTGCCCGGTTTCCAATTTCACCACCCGAAGGCTCCACGCCTGACGTAGGCCGCCTCGCCTCTCCCTGCGTCTATCATTTGGGCATGTGCCGCCGGATTACCTTGCAGAATGCCGCGTAGTTGTCTCAAGCAGGCCAAGCAAGGCACCGCGCGATGATCGTCTCTCCCGCCCACGCATCGACACGCCGGAATCCCGTGCTACCCCTCTACCAAACAGCAGACAGTGACATACTGCCTCGCGTTCTTGCCCCGCCAGCCCGCCGCTCTCGTCCATGCCGTGCTTCCTCAGCCGCTGATGAGGAGACCTGTCCGGCGCTAGCTGCCTTGATTTCGCGTCCGCCGCCCATCAACCTGTGGCGAGTGCAAGACGGTCGATCACGACTTTGGATGAAAGGCCAACGCTCAAAGTGCCGGAGCGGCTAAAACAGATCGCTGGCTCACGCGGGTAGCACGGCGCATTGCTATTCGGGGATCAATTGGGTCTCGTAAACCTGCTTGCTTGCGCCTCCAACCCCCGACGCCCAACGCCCGAGTCTAGTCTGTCACTGTCACGAGACGTTGGCGGGGGAAAAGGGGGCTGGAACTAACCCTCGTTGCCGTGCCGTCCTGCATACAGGCGCCGCGTCGCAACCACCACGGATCGGGATTTGCAGGGCGATCTGGCTTTCTCGTCGGCTTCTGGCGAGATCAACGATCCAGAAATCAAGGCGCTACCCGTGCCACGTCTCGGACGGCGTGCAGCAGCAGCAGGGGTGGAGGAGGAGTGAGGAGCGGTCTGGAACGCAGAACGCCGCTTGGGCTCGGCCTAGACGTGGCGTTTTTGCCCCAGATCTCTCGGACATTGCGATGCGGAGTCAACTCCCCAGGGGGGGGGGATAAAACGCCTCGGCCAAGGCACCTGCAGCTCATCTGCAGCAATTAGGTCATTTTGGTGGCTGATCAGGGGAAGCGGCAAAATAGCAGCGGTCACGGGTGATGCTCAATGCATCGCGCAATCCGCCATCTCCTTTGGGCGAGGGCGAGGTATCGTGATCGGGAAAGGGCACGATGGCTCCGGGAGGGGGGACCCAGTATCGGCTCCGGACCCGCTCCGAGATGGTGCGCCGTTGAGGGGCCGCTCCGGGAGGGACAGAGGCGCAGGAGAAACTGGGGACCCACGGTATCGTGGCGTCGTGGCGCCTCGGTGATGAGGTTCCGAACACAATGCCGTCTGCGATTGAGGTGGGCATGTCATGATAGATGAGGCAGTGAAGTGAGGGAGACGGGCATGATTTGGAAGTGGTGCTTGTGCTTCAACCTGCTGCAGCTAGATGACCACGTCGTAAGCAATTCGTCCAACATAGTTGAACCAGCTGGACCAACCATAAGTTTTCATCTTGTCGTGATTTAAATAGTCCTGGTGTCAATGTAAATTTGGTGGCCGGGCCATCGTTGTACTTTTCGACGATCTTCAGTTCAACATGTCGACCAAAACTGTTCCCGTCGTGATCAATTCGAGGTACCACATCCTACTTCAGGTCCTGATCATCTATGTCCTTCACAAAAGTCGGGGTTCGTTGCATTTACCATTCTCCTCTCTTCGTTTGTACCACATTCTGGCGTCCAAGGGGTACTTTGACCTTGCTTCGACCATTGAGCTTCGCCATCGCGCTTCTAGGCGACACGAGATGGTTTTCCGGGAATGAAATCAGGTGCCGTCATTTGGCATCGCGACTCCTGACAGAGTTCGGAAGCCTGATGTCCAGGACCTACATGGACAAGATGGGGGCAACACTTTGACCACCGTCGATGGCTCTGAAGTTTAATCTTGTCTCCGAGAATCTACGAATCCGTCAAGGGTGGCATTCTTGTCACTGGGGCGTCTCTCAAGAAGGTTGCATCGTGGCCGGCCATCAAATGACTTATTGAGGAACTACTCATGTCGGCGGACTTGGTGATGTTAGGCTGCTGTCGAGCGGCATGGAAGATTCCGACTCCGAAAAAGCCATCCGTCAACAGCCAAAAGGCATCACAAAATCAAGCAGAGTGCCAAAATAGATACCATCAAGGCATTATTATTTGCATCATATTATACAGACAGGCTGTTAGGGTATTAGTGGGTATTGACGCTTTCCTCCTCCATTCTTGTCCCCTTCGCTTTCATTCCGCATTCGTTTCAGATCGTAGAGAAGAAAAAGATGTTTGGTTGTTGGTACAGGCGGCGTACGGGCCGACATGTCATTGCATGTCGCCGCTTAGACGCGCGAGCGGTACCAGCCGCGGCGCTGGCGGACGGGGCGGTCGGCAACAGCGTTGGTGCGGCGGCGGGTCCAGAAGAAGCCGATGACGGCCGAGGCGAGCCAGCAGATGGCAGACAGGAAGGCAAAGGCAATGACAGCCTTGAAGCGGCCGCAAGCATCGTTGCCGCGGACGGTGATGTTGCTCCAGTCGAAGATGCCACCGCAACCGCTGCCAGTGAGCTGAGAGAAAGTTAGTATCAGGATGAGGCAGGTAGAAGAGGAGGAAGAGCTTACGTCAACGAGCAGGCCGAAGGCCACGAACCACAGGATGGAGATGAAGAGGTCGACTGGCCAGTGCACAAAGGCGCTGGAGAAGGGCAGGAGCCACAGCAGCGCAAGCAGCATGGCCAGCGCCGACACCGTGATGGTGTAGATGTGGCGGCCATTGTCCCAGGCGCTGGCTGCGGAGTGGTCGAGGAAGTGGCCGAGGATACCGGCAACGATGGCGGCAAAGGCCAGCTCCGCGGCGCGGAGCACGAAGGAAAGGATGCGGTCAAAGGCCATTGTGATTATGGGGGGTTGTTTGTTTGGGTAGGTAGGAGGTGAATGGACCGTTTGAGTTCCTCGAGGAGGTGATGTGGGTAAGGTGGCGAAGAGGTAGTTGCTTGCTGTTGGTTGCTGTGTGGGATGAGGGAGGGAAGGAGATCAGTGAGGTAAAGGGGCAGGCGAAAGGGGGTATTTATCGACGATCAGGTCCCCTCGTCTCATCCACCCATCCACTTCCAAGGCTGAAGGTGTGGAAAGCATAGCAAATGGTGGTGGCCACTGGGTAAGGAGAGTCAACGTCCGCGTCGTCACACGGTCAGTGCCCCACGAACAGGTTTGGAAACCCTGACCCTCCCTCGCGACAAGGGAGCTGGAACCCTCCAGCGTCATACCAAGTATCGTCAACGCCCAGACCGGTTGCTCCCGGACCAGGACCCCGGGGTTCCAGACGCAGGGCAATGATGCAGCGCGGGCTTCGGCAAAGCGCCCAGGGTCCAATCCACAGGCGCAGGGCAAACGCAGTCGGCAAGGGCGGCGGGGAGGATGAACACAGAGCCCAAGCTGTTGGTGGCCTGACAGGGGGGGCTGACTCAAACGTCACCACCAAGGGGTGGTGGACAAACAGGGCAGCAAGGCTCTGGAGGTTCTTGGGCCCCCAACAAGGCGGCCAGACCATTCGAGAGGCCATACCGCCCAGCCGCCATGACCTCATGGTAAAGAACCCCTACCAGGGGAGGGGAGCTCGGACATCTGAAACAGCACAGCGATTTTTTTCTGCAATGGTGATGTTATCCAAGACTCAACCATGGTCCGTCGAGTGCTTGTCTTTCAACCCGGCGGGCTTGGCCGCGCCGAACTTGAACGGAGGCATGCGATGACCTGACCGCCGCGTCGCCGCTTGGGTGTTTGCTGTAAACCAGGGAAAATGCTGGCTCAAACGGGCGCGCCCCTTTGATCGCCAAACGGCCTCCCGTTGATCGACACGAAACCACCTGACTGGCAGAATTTCAAGAGGAATAGAGCGCGGAGACGCGGCCACGCGTGCCGGGCCCTGATCAACCCCATCGCGAAACGCCAAGGCGCACCCTGCAAGGGTCCTTCAAGTGCCGGGTTGGACAGGATGGCGTCGCCAGCGCATCACGCGCGAGGGAGGAGATTGGCTTCTTTCGGGGGCGTTGGCGTCGGATGTGCGTGTCGTGTGGTATGTCGTCGTCCAAGAGCCGGCGCGGAAGCAGGGGGCCGGGTAGCGTGGAAATCAGGTTATGGGGAAATTGTGGGGGTGACGTCACGCTAGGTGGCATTGTGGTTACGGTGAGCCAGTCGGTGTGCTCGGTGAAGGGGCGTGCTATTGGCTCGTTGAGTGTGGTCTGTCAATTTTCTGACAGTGACGTTTGCTTGACATGGATTAAAGGTGATCGAGATCTCGAAGTCACAGGAGCCGGTATCACGTGCAGAGTTCTTGCACATCACAGGTCGATCATGCTTACAACAAGTTGACTGATTTGGTGAATGTACATCGGCTATGCTAGCTCCATCTACAGCCCCAGGTCCTTCTCAACCATGCCCCTGCAGATGGGGTGGTAGAAGTCGCGGTTCTTCTCAAAGGTGCGCACCGCCAGGTCACGGTCGACCTTGTTCAGGCCGCGGAACAGGGGGCGGACGAACTTCATGCGGCCAACCTGGCCCAGCAGCTCAGCGGCACCCTCGTAGCAGCTGGCGTCCTGGGCGCGCAGCGCAATCTTGTAGTAGGCCGTCTTGAGCTCGGCATTTTGCGAGGACGTAAGGTCATACGTCTTGCCGAGGAGCTGCGAACGCTCGGCCGAGATGGACTTGTCGAACTTCTCGACTGTCTCAAGGAAGACGAGCTTCTGGTTGCCCGAGAAGGATTCGATGTCGGCGGCGGTAGGCTTGAAGTTCTACGAGGCGTTAGCAGGGTTCAGGTCAAGAATGGCAGCCTTCTTACATCGTCCTTCCAGCTGTCGGCCAGCTTGTAGCACACATCGACACGCGAGGTGTCAAAGTCGGGCTTGGGGGGAAGGCCAGGCTGGTAGAACCACTTGTCCCAGTCAATCGAGGCCACCTTGGTCTTGATGCCCTCGTCACCAAGGCCGTTGAAGAAGTCAACAAAGGTCTGCTTGAACTCGAACGAGTCGAGCGAGCGACGCGACCACGTGTTGAAGTAGTGCGGGATGAACTTGTCAAAAGACTCGCGGCCGACAAGGCGCTCCAGGTAGTACAGGAAGTGGAAGCCCTTCTCGTAGGCAACAGTGCTGAAAGCGTCATCTGGGTCGATGTTGTCGTGCTTGATGATGAGCTTTGTGAACTCGTGGTCGTGGCCGAACAGATCCACAGCGTCGGAAAGGGCCTTCCAGCCGATGATGGCGGAAAAGTCGCGCTCGGCCTCACCGTGGAGAGCCATGCCGATGCGGCGCTCAATGTAGATGGTCCAGCCCTCGTTGAGCCAGAAGTGCTCCCATGAGCCGTTGCTGACAAGGTTGCCGCTCCAGGAGTGCGCAAGCTCGTGCGCGATAACGTCCGTGTTGGACTTGTCGCCGGCGATGAGCGTCGGCGTCGCAAACGTCCACACGGGGTTCTCCATGCCACCGTAGGGGAATGATGCCGGCAACACCAGAACGTTGTACTGGCCCCATTGGTAAGGGAAGAGGAGTTTGTCGGCGACTTCGATGAACTTCTCCACGTCCTCCAGCTCCCAGCGGCAGGCCTCGAGCTCCTCGGGTCCCGTGGCGACGAAGCTGCGAGGGCCAATGGGAGCCATGGCAATATCGCCCGACGCGAGGGCGAAGAGGTACGCCGGGATGGGTACCTTTTGCTCAAAGCGGTAGACCGTGTCGGCGCCCTTCTTCTCCTCGGTGTCCTCGGTCTTGACACCACTGGCGATGACAGGCAGCGGCGACTGGATGACAAATGAGTAGGTCGACTTGACGTCGGGCGTGTCCTGGCAGGGGAACAGCGAGCGGGCATGGATGGCCTGGCACTGGCTGAACATGTACGGGTGCTTCTTGTTGGACGTCTGAGCAGGCGTCAAGAACTGCAGCGCCGTGCATTTGCTGGTCGTCTCAAGATCAATCTCGACCTTGACGACGGAGCCCTTGGCAGCGCCCTCGGGCACGGCCACATGGAGAGGCGAGCCATAGGGCTCAACGCGGTCCTTGAGCTCCCACTTTGAGTCGGCCGAGTCGACGCGCACACCCGAGACATTGACGAAGCTCGAGTCGAGCATAATCTCCTTGCTCTGCGCGTCGGTGAGAGACTCGAGCTCGAGGAGGACCTTGCCCTTGAGAGCCTTTTGCTCAAAGTCGATGGCGAGGGTGGCGGTCGTGTGCTTGGTGAGCCACTCGCGGTAGTTGGAGAGGGTGCATGGGTCGCGGTTGGCCATTGTGGCGAGGGCGCGGCGGCTAGCTTGAAGTGCTGGGCGGGTAGTCCTGAGGCCGAGGGAAGCTTTGGAGAGCAGAGTCTTCCACATTTGTTTTTGGACGGGGGAAAGTCACGGTCTGGGCCGCGATTTTTCTGCGCTCTCTGGTGTGTTCGTATGAGCTGTGAGGTGGTCGTTGGTCGGACCCCATCCACATCCGGCCACCTCCGTCGCAAGCCGTGCCGGCATCCGAGGGGTGTGCTTATGTCAGCGAGCCACATGTGGCTGAACTTGAAGCACAGGGCCGTGATTCCTCCTTCGTCCATCCTTCATGAATCCCATCAAGACGATCCATGATGAGCTGTCACTCATGCGCCGGACACAAGATTCAAGGCATCAGAAACGCAAGCTCCGCATTTGTCAAGATGAGAAACGACATGCAACATCTGGAGGCCACAACCAAGACCCATTGCGTCGAATCTAGGACTCAGAAACTTGGATTCGGCGTCCGCCAGCTGCAGGAAATGAGGGTAGAAGTTTCCGTTGTTTGAATAGGGTACCAGTGTTTGGGTACCCGCGATGTTGAAGCCCACCCCTCAGAGCCACTTGGCACGCGAGAACAACTCGGCGTGGCAGTGAATGGACAAAGAGGGGGCTCAGATGCATCGGCGTATCCTTGGAAACTAATTACCCTTACCCGCCATTCAAGACGATCAGGCTGGAGGATTGCCTAGGGAATGTGCCAAACTCAGGGTACCTGGTTAGGGAGGGAGAGGTCCCTTACTAGAACGTGTATTGTGCGCTTATTTATCGCCGTCTGGTAGCACATGTTTTACCACAGTGACCAATCCTATTGCAGAAGACAGGTGAGTATGCCAGCATCCAGTCATGCAAGACTCAACAAGAAAGACGTAACGATCGTGACTGAGGGGTAGTGAGGTTTGCGATCACAAGGCATATCACATGTCCGACGGGTTGGCATGGCGACGTCGCAATGACATGCGCGCGCCACTTCGATGAAACATCGTGCCCAACTGCCGCCACCGAGTGGCCACAGAGGGGTCCTGTAAGTGATGGACGGTGGAGCTAGAGCTTCAAAAGTGACAAAATGATCATTTGGAAACAACTGGATGTATGGCATGAAGGCATCAAGCCAGAATAATGCAACGCACGTCAACCGCCATGATGCCCTCTGCTCACCGGTCCTCACCGACAACCGTGACACATCACGTGCTGGACCCCTGGGGGCGACGTCACCTAGCGAGCCCACATTGGCACGTGAGCCATCCAACCAGGATCGGCGCTGCACCTGCCCCCTGTCGACTGGCTCGAGACAGGGAAGGCGTGGCCCGAGGACCCAAGACCCCAGCGCGTTCATCCAATTGTTGACAACCAGCAAGATTAAACATTGCCCGCCGACGACAATACCTCAACATCCTCGCCCCCGGCCCGCGACGCATGAACCGTCGAATTAGCGAACCCGTCAAAGCTGCCTCCAGCTTCTCGCGACCTGCAAAAACCGTTTCCGCACACTTTGCAACACCTCCTTCCCGACAACTCGAGCTCACGCACCGCTCCCGACTGCCCCTCCCCTTTTGCGCGGCCGAGACACCGACACATCCGCCGCAGACGGACATGAGCACGCCAACACGGGGACCCTGAATGACGCTGCCTCGGACGCGCGGACTGCCTCGCCGCCTTGCTCGAGGTTCCCTACCGAAACGAAACACCGTCGCCCTTCTGGCGGTGTAGAACCTACACAACAACACACACGACTCGCGCTACATAGGGGCCGACCCGTGAGGTCACCCCGCAATACACAGCAGCCATGGCTCCAGCAGGGGGCGGCAACATTAAGGTGGTGGTGAGAGTGCGGCCTTTCAACAGCAGAGGTGAGTGTGTCTGAGGACCCTACCCCGCAGGCGTCAGCGGCAGAAGCAACGGCGGCGGCAGCGCAGCTAGGCACGCATGGCAACAAGCTGACAAGAGGGGCAGAAATCGAGCGGGGGTCAAAATGCATCGTCGAGATGAAAGACAACCAGACCGTTCTGGCACCTGCGGCAGGAAAGGACGTGGGCCAGAAGGTCTTTGCCTTTGACAAGTCGTACTGGTCCTTCGACAAGAAGGACAACCACTACGCCGGTCAAGACAGCCTCTTCGACGACCTTGGAAAGCCACTGCTCGACAACGCCTTCCAGGGCTACAACAACTGCATTTTCGCCTACGGCCAGACGGGCTCGGGAAAGTCGTACTCAATGATGGGCTACGGAAAGGAGATCGGAATCATCCCCAACATCTGCCAGGATATGTTTAGGCGAATAACCCAGCTGCAGGAGGATAAGACGCTCCAGTGCACCGTCGAGGTGTCATACCTCGAGATTTACAACGAAAGAGTCCGCGATCTGCTCAACCCCGCCAACAAGGGCAACCTCAAGGTCCGCGAGCATCCTTCTACGGGTCCCTACGTCGAGGACCTCGCGAAGCTTGTCGTCAGCAGTTTCCAGGAAATCGAGCATCTCATGGACGAGGGAAACAAGGCAAGAACAGTAGCCGCAACGAACATGAACGAAACGTCGAGCAGAAGTCATGCCGTCTTCACACTCATGCTCACCCAGAAGAAGAAGGATACCGAAACCAAGATGGAGATGGAAAAGGTCGCAAAGATCAGTCTGGTCGATCTTGCGGGTTCCGAGCGAGCCAACTCCACAGGTGCAACTGGCGCACGACTGAAGGAAGGTGCCGAAATCAACAGATCTCTTTCTTCGCTTGGTCGCGTCATCTCCGCCCTCGCCGACCTTTCCACCGGCAAGAAGAAGAAGGGAGCCTCGTCTGTGCCATATCGAGACAGTGTGCTCACTTGGCTTCTCAAGGACTCCCTAGGCGGCAACAGCATGACAGCCATGATTGCCGCAATCAGTCCGGCCGACATCAACTTTGACGAGACGTTGAGTACCCTCCGATACGCCGACTCGGCCAAGCGCATCAAGAACCACGCCGTCGTGAACGAGGACGCCAACGCTCGGATGATCAGAGAGCTCAAGGAAGAGCTTGCGCTCCTGCGGACACAACTCGGCGGCGGACCCGCTCCTGCCGGAGGTGTGCCCGGCACCCCGGGCGCCATCATCGCGGCAGAGGAGGCATATCCCGAAGGCACTCCCCTCGAGCAACAATTCGTGTCCATCCAGTCAGCAGATGGCAGTCTCAAAAAGGTGTCCAAGGCGGAGATTGCCGAACAGCTCAGCCAAAGTGAGAAGCTACTCACCGACCTCAACCAAACGTGGGAGCAGAAGCTCGCCAAGACGGAGACGATTCACAAGGAGCGCGAGGCGGCGCTTGAAGAGCTTGGCATCAGCATTGAAAAGGGATTTATTGGACTCTCCACGCCCAAGAAGATGCCGCATCTTGTCAACCTCTCCGATGACCCGTTGCTGGCCGAGTGCCTGGTCTACAACCTCAAGCCAGGCCTCACGACCGTTGGAAATATGGACACCAATACGGACAGCCAGGCAAGCATCCGACTGAACGGCACGCGTATCCTTCACGAGCACTGTGTCTTTGACAACTCGACAGACGGCACTGTGACCATCATTCCGCGCGAGGGTGCCTCTGTCATGGTCAACGGCAAGCGCATCGACGAGCCGAAGCTACTTCACACCGGTTACCGAGTCATTCTTGGTGACTTCCACATCTTCAGGTTCAACCACCCCATGGAAGCAAAGGCTGAGAGGGCAGACAAGAGCCTTTTGCGGCAGTCCGTCACGGCGAGCCAGCTTCAGGCCCTCGATAGGACGTCGCCCACGCCCACGGCAAGCCCCCGGCCAGGTCACGCGCGCGGCATTAGTATGGCCGGGTCCGACTTTGGCGACAGCCGACCAGACTCGCCGCTGCCGTTCCGCAACGGCCGCGACTCGGATTGGAGCTTTGCGCGGCGGGAGGCCGCCGAGGCCATCCTGGGCACAAACCAGAAAATATCCAGCCTGACGGACGAAGAGCTGAATGCGCTTTTCGAGGATGTGCAAAAGGCACGGGCAGAGCGCCAGCGCGACGGCGACGACGACACCGAGTCCGTCACCTCATACCCCTTGCGGGAGAAGTACCTCTCGACGGGCACTCTCGACAACTTCTCCCTCGACACGGCGCTGACAATGCCCTCGACGCCCAAGCAAGGAGCCGAGGATGACCGGCTCAAGGAAGCACGCGAGGAGCTGCAGTCACAGCTGGAGAAGCAGAAGGAGGAGTTCCAGGACCAGCTCAAGGCGGCCGAGGCATCCAATGTGGAAGTTGAGGAGATTCGCAAAGAAAAGGCGCGCATGGAGGAGACGCTGCAAACGCTCAAGAAGGACATGCAGAAGCAGCTCGAGGTCCAGAAACGCCAATTCGAGGAGAAGCTGGACAAGATGGACCCGCTGAAGCGACCCAAGGCGAGCCCGAACCTGTCCGAGGCCGAGATTGAGCTCGCGCGCGAGGTGACACGACACTGGAAGAGCCGGCGCTACGTGCGCATGGCCGAGGCGGTACTGCAGCACGCGTCGACACTCAAGGAGGCGCAAATCATGAGCAACGAGCTCGACGAGCACGTCGTGTTCCAGTTTGCCGTGGTAGACGTGGGTCACTGTCTGTGCTCGTCATACGACATGGTGCTCAACGGGCTCACGGGCGAGGGCGACGACACGGCGCTCGAGGAGGCGCAGAAGCCGTGCATCGGTGTGCGCGTCGTTGACTACAGACATAATGTGGTGCACCTTTGGAGCGTCGAGAAGCTCCACGACCGCGTGCGACAAATGCGCCAGATGCACCAGTACCTAGACCAGCCCGAGTACGCGCAGCACCTCAGCCTCGACAACCCATTTGTGGAGGACTGCATGCCACAGTACACGCTCGTGGGCGAGGTCGACGTGCCGCTCAAGGCGGTTTTCGAGAGCCGGGTGCAGGACTTCGCGCTCGACGTGCTCTCGCCGCACACATCACACGCCATCGGCATTATCCGGCTATCGCTTGAGCCTTCACACGCCAGGGCGCCATCCAATACGCTCAAGTTCAATGTGGTCATGCACGAAATGGTGGGCTTCGCCGAGCGTGAGGGCACCGAGGTGCATGCGCAGCTCTTCATTCCGGGTGTCTCTGAGGAGGACGGAGTGACGACGACGCAGATGATACGCGACTTTGACGAGGGTCCAATCCGGTTCGAGAGCGTCCACAGCATGAGCGTGCCGCTCTTCGGGGCACAGGATGTGACGCTACGGGCTGCCATTTTTGCCCGAGTGTCGACGATGCACCTTGACAAGCTCCTGAGTTGGGACGATATGCGCGATGCGGTACCACAATCACGCGGGAGCAAGGCGGCCAAGGGCGCGCGGATCGCCGAGTCGCAGTTCTACACAGAGGAGAAGCACGACCTTTTGGCGCGCATCCAGGTGCTGGAGCTCAGCGAGGAGGGCCAGTACGTGCCTGTGGAAGTGGTGCAGGCAAACGAGATGGACGGCGGCACCTTCCAGCTGCACCAGGGCCTGCAGCGACGCATCACCATCAACGTTACTCACAATTCCGGCGACTCGCTGCCGTGGGAGGATGCGACGGCTGTGCGTGTCGGGCGTATTCAACTGCTCGACCATGCAGGCAAATCACCTGACATGGGCACGGCGTCGCCCGACATTTCGCTCAAGCTGTCGTCCAAGCCAGTGCTACGGACCAACGCCAATGGCACACGCGACATGACACTGACGGGCCAGTGGGATTCAAGCTTACACGACTCGTTGCTGCTGGACCGCGTGACGGCGGACAAGTACCGGGTGCAGATGACGGTCTCATGGGAGATCAAGTCTGAGCGGTTCGTGGAGCCCATGCGCTTCTCGATGCAGGTGTGCAGTCAGATCATGTCGCGAAGCTACGTGCGGCAGACGTCTGTTTTCTCGACGCTGTTTCAGAATGTGCGCATCGTGCACTCGACGAGCGGCATCTTCACCCTGTCAATGCGGCCGGCGCCGATCAAGCGGGCAGGTGATTTGTGGCGGATGAGCAGCCAGCACGACTACGTCAAGGGCGAGGAGCAGTTGACGACGTGGACCCCGCGCGGAGTTTCGCTGGTGAGCGACTACATTCTGGCGCGCAAGAAGAGGCGGCGCATCACGGAGATTGGTGCAATGCAGATCTTCCTCAACAAGATTGGGCCGCCAGGGCCTGCTGGAGGAGAAGTGAGGGATGATGCATCGGAGACCGACTCGATCCCGCCGGAGCCCATGATCCCTAACGACGACGACCTACTACACGACACGCCGGAGACTTCACAGACGCCTGCAGATGATGAGGAGCTGGGCGATACAGGGACACCAGAGAATGAACAGGTCGAGGGCACCGAGGTTGCCAAGGAAGAGGAGGACGAGGTTCCCAGCCGCGAGAAGCTGCTCTTGGAGCGGTGCCTCAAGCTCTGGACGAAGTACCCCGACCCGCTGATGCAGATTCTCAGCCCGACAAACACGGATCCGCCAGTGAACGGCGCTCCGACAGAGCCTGCGGCGCCACCCAGCCTCGTGACGACAATCATCAAGGTGCCCAAGAACCCTCTGGTGCTCAAGGGCGGATACCTGCTGGTGCCCAACAGCAGCTCGACTCGATGGATCAAGAGGTTCGTGGAGCTGCGGCGACCATACCTTCACATCCACTCGGTGACGGATGGTGAGGAGGTGGGCATTGTGAGCCTGCGCAACTCTCGGATCGACAGCCAGCCTGGTGTGGTTGGACTGCTCGGCGGACGGGCGGACGACTCGGACTCGCAGGCCAGCGACGACTTCCGGCCGACGCACCGGCGCACATCATCAGGACGCATCATCTCGTCCATCTGGACGGGCGGCGGCGGCCAGGGAGCCAATGGCGGGATGCAACGACTGAGCGAGCGGCTGCAGGCGGGCGTGTTTGCCATTTACGCGCCGGACAACACGTGGCTCTTTGCGGCACGAGGCGAGCGCGACAAGACGGAGTGGATTTTCCGCATCGACCAGAGCTACGTCTCCAACGGCGGTAGTGAGGCGGCGAGCCCTGCGGGAGGCTTTGCCGAGGAGAACGAGTACTGAAGGGAAGGTGGCGGAAGCAGCAGGGGGGCAGAAGCAAGAAGGGGAGCCCCCCGGTCTTACGAAGTCTACGGAGCAGATGAACGACCGACACGAGGAGAGGAACGCAATTGCGCGGGGAGCCGTGAGGCCCCTGTTTCCTGAAATTCCCCATACAAAGACAGCACAGCACCCCCCGTATATAGCAGCAGCAGCATGGCCCCTGAGCGGCTCTCTCATCTTCCCATTTGTCATGTTACCTTATCTTTTACACACGTTCCCGGTCCCTGAGGGGGGCCAGATACCCAGAGTTTGAGGGGCGGACGATTGAATGCGAGGTGGGAATAAGTAATTAATAGAGCCTGCGGGCCAGTTCACGACGCCAAGATGTGGTGGTGATATGTGATATTCCCTCGTTCGTTCGCTAAACATACAAATAGACGCTTCTACCCTCTCACAGCTTGGCGGCGGGCTCGACGGAGCCGAGCTTGAGCTTCTCGCCGTACTTGCCGAGGACGCTCTTGTTGTGGAACTTCCAGAAGGGCTTGCTGGCGTCCTTGCCGCCGAAGCGGGAGAGGACCTTGACGCCGCCGGGGTGTTCGTGCTGGAAGGCTGGGAGGTGTCAGGAGGGAAGTAGGAGAGGGGCATTGATGTGGGAGGGGACGGACTGGTGAGGTCGTAGACGTCGCCGTCGACGATGATCCAGAAATCATCCGAGGCCTTGTGCTTGGCGACCTCGGCGGCGGAGAAGGACTTGGACATTTTGGCGGTAGTTACTGAAGTGAGAGGTAACTTGGAGTGAGAGGTTGAAGTGTGATGATTGTGATGGTGGTGATGTTGTCAATGAGAAAGATGACGGTCGCGCCGAGGCTCATTCATTCATGCGCTCTGGCTGCCGAATGGGGAAGCGGTCTGCAGGGCCCGCCGTGTGTACCTCGGCTCATCTCCCCGCGAGCAGGGATCACTGACCGAGGAGAAAAAAGGGGGGCCCTCAGGCTTGGGGGAGCGAATGGGAGAGGTGGCATTATTCAGTTGAGGACAGCGAGGCGGGAAAGGCGGGAAAGCTGGTGCCTAGACTTTTCGACGTCATTTATAAGGGAAGTGGGATCGGAGATTTGCCCTTTCAGCGTCAGGTGTAAGTACGAGTAAGTACTGACTTTGACGAAGATGTCGTGATATCATGCCTACAGAGAGGGCGTCGCCACGAAAATGGATCAGTTGGGGATGGGTGGTTGTGCTTGTCGGCGCTGTGGGCGTTGGAGTGTTCCAGTTTTGGCCCGAAGAGGTCCGGGAGATATGGCAGACTGAGTCGGGGTTACCGTTGGCGATTGTAAGTCTCGGTGTAGTTCGGTGTGCCTCTGGGTATCACGACTGACACGACGCGACTAGCAAATCAACACCATCAGCCAACGAGCGGGTATCATTCGAGCGGGATACTTTGAGGAGGTTCCAATCAATCAGGGTAACTACCAATACTCTCCTTTTCTCTTCTTTTGAATCCGTCGCTGACCGACAGATGACCTCTCCCTGAGCGCCTTGCTCTCCAGGAGCAACGACAGTTACGAAAAGCGAGTCCATCACCAGCTCACACCAAAGTCTACTAACCCCTTCATAGCCTACCTTTACTCCCCTACGACACAACGTTTCCAAAATCCATCCAGGAATGGCTTCTCGACCCGGACCCCGAAATAACTCTTGCCGTACCCATCGACGGCCAGCTTCGAGGCATCAACATCACCAACGCCTATAGCCTGACCCTCCGCGCCTTCGCCGACGCGGCAGCAGATCAGTTCGACATGACATATCCCCAGCTCGTCCTCACCATTCCCCACCGCCTCGATGATGACTTCCGCGAGCTCCTCTCCGACGCTGCTGAAGCCGCAGGCCTCGAGCCCGTCCGCGTCACCCATGAGGCCGTAGCCGCCTCCTTCGGCTTCGACCTCGACGGCGTCACTCGTGACCTCTTCATCGTCGTTCTCTCCATGGACGGCGGCGGTCTCGCCTCTCTCGAGCTCCTCCTCTGCGAGACTGGCGTCTTTGACAAGCTCGCCTCCGTAGACAGGATACAATACAGCTCCATCGAAGACCTTCTCCCTCGTCTGCGCGACGCAGCACAGCAGATTCTCAATGAGGCGCGTATGGAGAATTCAGACCTTTTCATGTTTCTCCCCATTGGTGCATCACCAGACCTCGCCCCGGCAACAGCGGCGCTCCAGGAAACCTTCAACCTTACAGCACAACCTGGTCTCACCACCCCACCTGGCCCACCCTCCCATGCCGACTCCGTCATCATCGGCGCCGCCACCTTAGCTTTGGTCATGATAGACATGCATGAGGATACCTGGTGGCCACCAGTCGATATCCTCCCGCTAAGCCTCGGCTTTGAGACATCCACCGGCGTCATGTCCACCGTCATCCGGCGCTTCACGATCGTCCCCGTGCGAAAAACGCAGCATGTCCTCCCGTTGGTCAAGGGGCAGACAAGTCTACGTTTGCGCATCTTCCTCGGCGAACGCGCCCTGGCTGCTGATAATTATTTCGTGGGGGAGGTCGAGTTTGACTTGAAGCCGCCGGCTCCTGACTTGAACACCGCTTGGCCGGGGGATGTTACAGTCGCCTTCAAAGTAGATCATGATCTTCCGAGTCTGTTTATTTTTGTCAAGGATCAGCGATACGGGCCCGGGGAGGTGTCGTGGAAGGAGGTGTCCCTGTGGGGTCTGTTTAGTCAGTTGCCGCTGGATGATATGATCGCCGCGTCTGAACATTTTGCCGCGCGAGACGAGGTAATGAGGAGGTTGGCGGGGGATCAGATCCGCGTCGGTGGGAAGGTCGGGTCTCCCGTAAGGGACGAATAGGATGAAAACTGCTACTTGTTATACAGGAGGATATAATACATACCGCTAATTGTCATCAAGATTGAACGCCCCCCTTGCTTTCCTTCGCTTTCCGTCGCTAGATAAACCAATTGCCCACTACCTATTCATCACAAGAATCTCATTCGTCCTCGACCTTGACCCTCTTGGTCGATGGCTCGTCCACCGGTTTATACCCTTTGAGCCCCCTCGAGTTAGTGTGGCTGTTGATCCACTTCGCAGTAACTTTCATGGTGCTCATCTGACCCATGTCTTGTAGTTCCTAGCCGCAGCCTGGCTTTGCTTCGGCCTTACTATTGCCATTTCGGGATATAGTTCAAGTGTCCTGGTGAGTATGCGACATCGAGCCGAGCGCAACCTCGACACGACGTGGCACAGGCGATGGGAGCCTCTGGGACTATTCACCTCGGCAATCCTTCACCTTCTTATCGTCACGGCTTTCCTGCTGCTATCGCTCAGTTTGGTGGCGTATGTTGGCACTATGGGCTGGTTCATCGTCGCATGCGCATGCGCAGCTTTGATCTTTGCTGTTGGGCTGATTGTTACGCAGTACCGGTGGGTAGCAAGGATTTCATGAGAGGGATAGATGCTAATATTCGAGCTTAGGGACAGTCTTCGCGAAATGCAATGAAGAGAGCTCTTGCTGGCCTTGTTGCTGGGCGGCACGTTGTCAGCAAATGACAAGTATTCAAAGGCTTTGAGAACTAGTATTGCATTAACATTACGCCTAGGTGCGATGATCTAAGAACAAAAACATAATCTACCGTTTGCGTGTATGGCCATGATTGATGTACACTCCTCCGAATTAATTATAATCATGAAATCATTGCATCAACAGCACAGTCAAGATGCCCACACAGAGAATAAGAAGGAGAGGGACACCGCCAGCTGACGCCCCCGCAGTAACGTGCTCATATACGGGCTCAGTATACACCGGGCTGGCGGACGAGTGAGCAGGAGTGTTGTTATACTTCGTAGGCGAGGGGGGCTGGATAGAGCTGCCAGGTCTGTAGGGATGCGTGGACGCAGGCGATGGCTGGCTGTATCCGTCTGTTGAAGGCTTGTCCTGGTAGGCGAATTCGTCGTGGTTGTAGATGGGATCCGAGTCGGGGCCGTCATTCCGAGCTTCCTCCTCATGATAGACGTCGTCTTGAGGTCCGCTGCCGTAGCCGTGATGGCCCATGTCCTCGTAGATGGCAGATGTAGTGGGCGCGCGGTACGCAGCAGACTCGGTGCAGGTCTTGGATGTGACCAGTGTGACGATCGACGATGTCTTGGTTGAAGTCGACTGGTGAAGCTCGTAGTCGCTTACATCCGATGCCGATGCCGATGTCGAGGTCGAGGCTGTGGACGTGGTTGCGGTCGTCTTCTCGGGACAGATGGTGGTGAGGCGGGTGACAACCTTAGTAGTGACGCCACCGACGGTACAGTACGGGTCGTCCTTGGAGCACGCCGTGATGGTGTAGGTGCTGGTGGCTGTGGTTGTGATAGTCGTGGTCTCATCCAGGGGCGCGCTGGTGACAGTGTCGTAGTGAGGGGCGGTTGTCGTAGTGGTGAGCACGGTCGTGATGGTCGGGATGTCTCTGTAATCATCACTCTTGTAAGGCTCCTTGATGGGCACAGCAGAGTAAGGGGCCTTGTTTCCATAGCTCGGCACGTCAGTCGACGAGATGTAAACAGCACTGCTGGTGTCTGTCTTCTCCTCGTACTGGATCTCGGTGGACTCGTAGGAGCTAGACGCCTCAGAGCTGCTGGACTCGATGTTGTACGTTGGCGAAGCGGTGAGGCTGGTCAGGTGGCCGGTCTTCTCCTCGTAAGGCTTGTCCGTGGGAATGCCGGAGCTTGTAGTTCCTGAGCTGCTGGACTCAACACCGTACGTCGGTGAGGCGGTGGAGGTGGTAGAAGCATCGGTCTTCTCCTCGTACGGCGCCTCGGTGGAAACAGAGGCAGTCGAAGTTGAATAGCTGCTGCTCTCGAGGTCATAGGTCGGTGAGGCAGTGTCACTGGCCCGGTAACCAGTCTTCTCCTCGTACGGCACCTCGGTGGCTGAGGAGCTTGTAGTTTCAGAGCTCCTGGACTCGGCAGCGTAGGTTGGGGAGGCAATGGCGCTGGTGAAGCTTTCGGTCTCGACTCCGTAGGTTTCTTCGCTCGAGCTTGCCACCTCAGAGCTGCTGGACCTAGCGTCGTATGTTGGCGATGCAATGGAGCTGGTAGAGCTGATGGTCTCCGTATCGTAGACTTCCTGGGTGGGCTGGCTGGAGGTTGCACCATACGTCGGCGAGGCAGAGGAGCTGGAAGAGCTGATCGTCTCAGCCTCGCAAACCTTGTCGTCATAAGTTGGCACCGCCGTTCTGTCCCCATAGTGTGTAGAGATCGTCGAAGAGCTGATGGTGCTGCCGTCAAGACTGACAGTGCTAACCCCATTGTATTCAGAGGAGGCTGCTGATGCGGTGGTGGTGCCGTTGATGGGGTAATGTGCCGAAGAGGTTGCCGATGAGGTGGTGCTGTCGCTTGGGTAGATGGTTCCGTCCAGGCTGATGGTGCTGGCGCCATCATACGCAGAGGAGGTTGCCGATGAACTGACTGTGCTGTCGCTCGAAGAAGTGCTGCTCTCCAGACTGGTGGTGAGGCTGTCGTAAATCGTTTCCCTGCCTCCCAGACGGTCGGTACCACTGAGAGTTGAGCTGGAAGCGGTCGATACGCTGATGGAGTCACTAGTGGTGGTTGAAGCTGATGCAGGAGCAGCGGTAGACGAGATGTCGGTGGATGAGTCTGTCGCGGACGAGGAAGACGACACGGCAGAGGACGTCTGGGTCGAGGATGCCGAGGTAGACGAAATGTCCGAGGAGGATGTCGCAGTCGAGGAGCTCAGGGTGGAGGTACTCAGTGTGGATGAGGCCAAGGTTGACGAGGTCAAAGTCGATGAACTCAAGGTGGAAGTCGTCAATGTGGATGAGGCCGACGTTGAGCTGACAGTTGACGAGCTCAGGGTCGAGGTGCTAAGCGTTGACGAAATCGAAGAAGAGGTAGAAGCGGCCGATGTGGAAGAGGTCGAAGTAGAGGAGATAGAGGACGAGCTCGATGTGGATGAGACCGTCGACGAGGTGCTGCTCTGGCACGAGCCAGCAACCGAAGGCACCGCGTCCTGACCACTCCCAATAGCCACCAAGTTAGGCTCACAACTCTCCCTCGCAGAGTTTGCAACATGAACCTCGCGGTTATCCCAATCAAACACCACATACGCAGCGCGCAAAAAATTGGCACCAAGAACAGGCATTTCTAAGCCCACAGTCAGCACTCATATCAAAACAACAAGCATGACAAAAACTCACCAGAAGAGTAAGCCCCCAGGTAGCAGCCCTCGGGCTGTCGCCAGATAAAGTCCGAAAGAGGCACGTTGATGACGGTGCTACCGAAGGAAAAGTCGATGGAACCTGTGGCTTCGGCGAGGGTGCAGGGTACGACGTAGCGGCCGGGGAATTGTGCGGCGGGAGAGGCTTCCGGGAAGGCTGAGAGAAGGTTGGTGAAGGCGGCGGTTGGGAGGGCGCTGATGGGTGAGCCGCTGTTGAGGTGGAAGATGATGGGCGTGTTGGAGATGAGGGCGATGGAAGAGTCGCGGGTTACGCCAACGCGGCTGCTCGTGATCCAGTAGCTGGGGATGTGTGAGCAGCAAACACCTAGAGACGAGCTGTTGAACTTACCGGGTGTAGCCATCAGGAGAGTCAGAGGCCGAGACAGCCGAGATCCTCTCCAAGTTACCGATATATCTCGACGTGTCGATACCGCCAAAGATGAGGGCGCCTAAACAATCAGCGGGTGCAGACGGACAATGGGGAATGCAACATACCATCCTCACTACCATCCCTGCCCAAGTCCAAACTGAAAGCCTTGCTATTAATAGCCCGACTTCCCACAAGATTGTCAAGAACATAAGGATAATTGCTCTCCCACCCCGCCGGAGACGGGCCAAGACCAAGCTGGCCCACGGAGAACCTCTCGGTATCAGTGGGCACACCAAAGATTTGCAGCGGGATGCGCGTGGCTGAAAGTTGTCAGAAGAGAAACCACCATGTCTCGAGAAGATTACTTACACCCAATAGACACAGTATCGTAAACGTAGCTAATCGCCACATACCCATCATCCGCCAGCCTGCCGCTATCGACAGCAAGGTCGTACAGCGTCGAGCTTTCCGTGTAGCGGCCCGCCTCGGCGCACAGGGCTGGGTACGTCGCCTCGGAGCATATGGGGTTCACCCACATCTCCTCCGAGCCCGTGTCAATCTCGAGGCTGACGACTTGTCCAGGCGTGCCGATGGAGACGTCAATGGTGTAGATTGTCCCATCTTGGCGTGACTGGGCGTCTGGCGCGAGCTGTCGCTTGCTGAGGCCCCCTGAGACTGCAGTCGCCCGGATGGGGAAGCTGAGGATGCCATCTTGAGCGGCGACGGCGGAGGCGATGATGGGCAGCGAGCCCAGGAGATGGGTGTTCCTCATTGCAGCGTTATAACGAGTGAGGTGGTGTGTGAAAAGAGTGCGAGAGGCTGTGCTGGCCGGTACTCTTCAATTGACGGCAACGCCGGGGCGCTGAGGGTTAAGTAGGAGCATCAAATGAAACGTGGGAGGCGTGCCCATGCTGAAGACAACGCTCCTGCGGAGGGAGCCATGCCTTTACGATGTCGGATTGCTAGCCTCCATCAAGGGGCAGAAGGGTGCCATGACAGGGCGACGGTATCACGACAGAGGCCAAGAAAGCGGGCAAACGGCCAAGTCGTACTGTCGTCCCCAGGGCGCCACACGGGAGTCGGCAATATCCCTTGGATCGTTACATCGCCCTAGTTATTGGGTCGCTAGAGGAGGATGTCAGTTGGAAGAAGAAAAGGAGGGGAGGGTCAATACGGGGGGTCTCCCTGGATGGATCAGGCCAACACAGGAGCCGCCCCCTTGCTTCAATCGCCAACGCGCGTCCATCGCACTCTTCGAAAGGGACATCGACGAGGGGAGGAAAAGTCGATATCTTGTCTCGTTGTATCGTCTAGATGATTGAAGGAAGGAAATCAAGCCAAATGTCCAGTGTAAACGCCCAATGCTTTCCGGTGCCAACGCCGTAGGGGGGGGTATCCGAGTAGAGTGTATGGGGAGAGCTGTGGTCTAGAGATCACCGGTAGACGAGCTCGTCGCTAAGTGAGGCGCCCCGCGCCATTGCCTCGTGCCAGGCGTCGACGAAGCGCGACGTGTTGGGACAATCGGTGGACTGCCACTTCTCCATAGCTTCGGGCATCAGCGTCTGCAACTTGTCGATGCGATGGCGATTCTAAGGGGTAGTCAGCATACGAACAAAGCCATGCCTCATCATCAATCCAACATACCGACGGGTGCGTGCTCAGTAGCTCGGGCACCTCATTGCCCATCTGGTCCGAGACGCGCGCCATGCGCTGCCAAAAGTGCACCGCCTCACGCGGGTCGTAGCACGCCTCGGCCATGATCATTAAGCCAATGTGGTCAGCTTCGCTCTCCTGCTTGCGACTCATGGGCATCTCGAGCAACAGGTTCTGCAAGCTTCCACCCATCATGGCGAGGACGAAGATGGCCGCGCCAGGGATGAAAAATGCCAGCGCACCGGCTGTGGCTAACAGAATGTTGGGCCCGACAGAGCTGCTCAGCCGTTCGCCGACGTGGCTTGCCATGTTGTGCGCAATTTCATGGCCCAGCACCGCAGCCAGACCGGCCTCGGACCGCGTCACGTTGAGGATGCCGCTGTGCACGAAGACCTTGCCGCCCGGCAGCACGAAAGCATTGAGGGCCGGGTCGTCGATAACACGCACCTCCCAGACGACACCATCGTCGCCGCCTCCGGTCTTCCTATTCCACACCTCGGCAAGGCTGCCCATATATGTCGGCGCCTCAGCCCCATGGGCACCCTGGGCGCCGTGTCGCGAATCGAGCAGCTCTCCACCACCCGAGACGGGAATCAGGCGCTGCATGACCTTTCGCACAAGACGCACGCGCGGATCCCAGTCGGGCAGGAATCTTCCACCAGCTCGCTCGACCTCAAGCTCAATCTCGCGCACCATCGGGGCCGACAGGGCCGCGACGTACGAGTCATTGAAGATATTAAACCGCCGGCGGCCTGACACGGGCACAGTCTCGAGATTCCACCAGAAGAACAGCGCAGCACTGGCCATGCACACTGCCACAACCTTCTTCGTCGTCGGGCTGCGCACAACGCGCCGTGGTGTATCGCGGTGGAATAGCGGTCGGGCCTGGCGAAGGCGCTCCTCGGCGTCGGGGTGTGGGAACTGGCTACGTCGGGACGGCCGTGAGGGGGTAAATGGTCGGTGCTTCGGGGGACGGCATGGTGCTCGGAGGAGTGGTCTGGCGGGAGCCAGGCATCGTGTCGTCGCCGGAGCGCGGGCGAGCGCGCGGAGGCCGAGCATAGCGGGCAGATCATGAAGTGGTGAAGATGCGGGACAGACGGAAGCTGATGATGGAACAGACGTCAATGCCAATGCTGCCGCGTCCGGGCGAGAGCTCCGATAAGCGATAAGCAGCTGGGACCTGAGCTGTCTGATTATATAATCGCAAAATCCAGCATCAGCTTCTAGAACGCATCGGGTCTTCCGCAACACCACCCGTCACACGCCCAGTCTAAGCTTAAACCTGGGGGGCCCGACACGCCCGAATCCGAATCTCGCCGGCCACGGGAACGAGATGGAGGCGGTGCCGGTGCAATGTACGTGCGTACTGACCCACTTCCATCTAAACCGCGCAACTGGCGAAGATGTTCGCGAACTTCACCAACCGCTTCAAAAGTACCCAAGGCCATGACAGCAGATGACGAGGCTGTAAAAACTACTGCGTTGTCACAAGGAAGAAAGTATGAGGGTGACATGCCTGCAGCAGATGCCTCTGTAAACCTGCCGTAATGGGGGTCAGCCCCGTCCTCGACCCTTCCCACTCCCAACACATCTGCACAAAACACACTCGGTCATGAATCTCTCATTCGGGTATATAGAACTACAAGCACCAGCCCAGCCCAGCCCAGCCCCAACCGCGCCATTAAGCAGCACCAGCACCTGTCTGGGAATACCATGCCACCCCCCAAAGAACGCCGGGTATAATGCGATGCCACTCCTCCCTCTCCCCTAAACACTCCCCTACTGCTCCATCTCATTCGGGAACGGCTTCCTCCCATAGATGACATGAATCTTCATGTACGAGTGCACATACGGGTTCGCCGTCTCCTTTCGGACATCCACCAGCTGAACCTACACCATCAAGTCAGCATATTCACTGCGAGTAACAGCCCAGCATCAACGTACCTCGACCTCTTCACGCGTCTTTCCCAAAACCTGCGTGAACAGCGACAACGTAAACCCACTCAGCCCACCCAAAAAGTTGGTCTCCCACAGCTTGCCAAGCGCCTTGTACCTCGGGTCCTTCGCCCACCCATTCATCGGCACCTTGTACACCTTTTCGCGCACATCGACGAAGCCCACCTCGTCATACCACGACTTGACCTTGCCCGACATGGTCAGCGGGCGCTGGATCGACTCGGCCGCCCCGTTCATCTGCTCCGCCCACTGGTGCAGCGGCGAGTCGGGCCGCAGCGTGTCGTCGTCGCAGTAGAACTGGCAATCAAACTCCTGACACTCGAGCCACCCGCCGGGGTACAGGTTGTCGTACCCTTGCTGGATGATCTCGTTCTTGTAGTCGGCGTAGCATCCGAGACTGGCGCGGCTGAAGATAAAGTCGAAAGGCTCGTGGAAGTCCCAGCTCTGTGCTCTGCAGGGGGGTCAGCGAGGTGCACTTGAGGTAGGGACTTGACGGAAGTGACTTACGCATCCTGGACGTAAAAATGCACGTTGGATGGCACAGCTGAGGGCTGGATCGGTGACAGGTCGATACCGATGACTTTCGCCTCGGGGAACCTATCACCCATCTCCAGCGCCCAGATGCCCGTTCCCGTACCAATGTCGAGCATCCTCCCCGGCGGGCCCTCCTGAGTGATGGGCGCCAAATACCACTTGCCACCCAACAGCTCCGTCATGACGAGCCCCTGAAGCTCCATGCGCTCGCACTCGTATGAGTCGTTCGGGAACACATACGCTACAACACCGGTCAGCAAGACCCAGAACCCAGACCCATAGACAAGTAACAACGTACAGCCATCCTTGTAGGCGTGGAACGTTCGGCCAAAGCGCCTGGGAAATGTCGCGATGCTTTCCGTTATCGACTCGGAGTATCTGAAGAGGCGTGTTAGCCTGGTCATGACGAAAGCGCCCCGACAATCCGGGACGTTGAGGTCATTGAGTTGTCACCGTACTCTTCGAGTGTGGGCTGCGTCCGAAATGTCAGCGGGGTTCCTGGAATGTGACCTGAGGTGCATATGCGGCGTGCAATGCAGTTGAGTGAGCGGTCAGCTCCCCCTCCTTTGCCTCACTCACCTCTGGGTCGGGCTCCAGATGAGTCGACGTATTGCTGAGGGACCGCGCATCGGGAATCGACTCAAAGGTGAACTCGTAGTCGTTGAGCCCTTGCGGCTTCACCGGCTCGTCCGTCATGATTGTGGCGGGCGACATGTAGGTTGAAGCTGTTCCTCTCTCTTCTCGCTCTCTGCCTCGCACGAGCCTGGATTGTTGAACGAACGAAAGGGCGGGTTGTCACCGGGCACACCACGGGCAGCATGCACCAAGGGGGCGATTTCCACTGGGGCGTGCCGAGTCGGAGAGGGGGCCGCGTCCTTCTTTAAGGGTTCGATGACGAGCCGGCGCCGTGTGGTAGCGGCGGCGTCTGTTCCCCTCCCAGGTCCGGTGGTGGTTCTCTGGCGCGGCTAGTCTCTGTGAACTAGGATTCGCTAGCGGTCTCCAGCCTGTCGCGGATCTTGTTGTGTGAGAAAGGGCCGCTTTGCGGGGAACCGGGTCGGGGACAGGGTCTGCCCGCCCGTCTTGTCTTGTCTCTCGACTGCGCGCCGGTGATGCAGGAGGGTCAGTCGGTGATGGGGGTGCGCGCGCGAACCGGGACGGGACGGGACACACCTCTCCCACTTCAGGCAAGGAGAGATGCTTCGCCTCGGCTCGAGGCGTGGAGAGACAAGGTGAGTGTCCGGAAGCGTGGAAGACACACAGTGGACGGCAGTCGTCTTGGGCAGAGTATCAAGAAACAAGCGGGAAGTTCCTCGATGCCGCCAAAAACCTGACACTGACGGCGGGAATCGGCAGACAAAGAAGGAGGGCGGAAGGGGGGAGGCGAAGCGTCGAGAGCAAAGGGATGCCACACGGGTCGAGAACCGGGCGGGTCGCGGCGCCGGACGGGCGTTTCCAGGGCGTGGTAGTAAGAAGTAAGCAAGAACCGGCGATCCGGGATAGAGTCGTGAGATGACAGAAGTAGAGGGGTGTGTATGCAGTCTGGCTCTCGTCAAGTTTCCAAGGGTAAGCTACATGGAAAGGACGAGTCGATCACGTAAAAGCAGAGAGAAAAAGTGCGAGAGCGAAGCTTGAGTTGACCAGGGCCGCATTCAACAGGTGGGTGTTTCTGCCAAACGGAGAAGGTTGTGTGAGTGGGTGTGGTTCCCGTCAAGAATTTTGAACGGGGGGCCCATGGAAAGGGGGGGAGACATCCATCAGCGGTCTTTGCATTCCGGATGCATCTCTTGCCCCCTCCCTCGGGCTCCCACGCCCCCCCTTCCCTTCACCCAGTGAGTGTTCACGGCGGCGGCAGGCCAATTGGCGGTGTCGCCAGACCCAGTGACCCGGGACGCAGAGCGCTCTGGACGACCCGCATATTGGATGGACGTGCTGTAGGGATGGTACCAGGCGCGCGGGGGCATCCATGCCGACAAAAAAGTAAGGGGGGGCCAGACCCGGCGTTCTGGGAAGGGGTGTGAGAGATGCTGTGAGCCTAGCTGCTGTGCCTCATCTCGAGTTCCGCCGACCGACACCCCGGAGCGCGGCATGGCATGGTGGGTTCGTTCCCTTTCTCTGGGTGGTAAAATGAGCGGCGCACGGGACGTTGGCATGTACCTAGAAAATGTCCCTGGCGAACGAGCCACGAGCCACGCAGCTGGATTCTTTGATCGATCTTTCCCCCCTCGACCGCCTCAAAGTCGGTGTCCGCGTCGCGGCACTCGGGGCCAATGGGAGGTCTGGGGGCACCTTGGGGCACGTTCTGTTCCCAGGGCTAGCAGCATTGCGAGCGGGAGGCCGGGAGCATCGGCGCGGCCTTGGGTGAGGGGGGGCCACTGGGCCAGTGGCACTAAGACGCGCCAGGCCCTGCCACCACCCAAAGGCAAGGCATGGCATTGCATGGCCAGCATGCGATGCGTTCGATGTCCCTACTGTACGCGAATGAGGGTCCAGTCCAGGAGCCGCAGAGCGGCAAGCCATTCTCCCGTCTGGCTAGTCCGCCCCGTGGAAGCCGCGGCGTAATTTGCAAGGAGGGGGATCGCGCATGGCTGGGCTGATAATGATGAGATGGCGCGCCTCTTAGCCTTGTGACGGTGCCGGGAGGCAAAAGGGGTTTGCTGCGACCGGTCGACCCGGAGTGGAGAGCGACAAGCCGTTCGTGGAGATCAGGCTCGGAGGTGATACCGAAGCTCGGGAGGTCGGCGAGGTTTGTCGTTCTGGGAAGGGAGCTGCAGCCGCTGGCATGGACTCGGAAAGTGAGAGTCAGAGAATGAGCTCAAGGGATGTGATGTGCCAAGAACCCCCTCATCCCATCACGGCCATGGTCCGACGCCGCCCCACGAAGATGCGTGCTGCTTGCTGCACGTTGAGCTGCACGCTGCTGCACGTAGCGAGCGCCTCTTGGGCACCGGCGGGACGCGCGCACCGTGATGTCGCCCGCGCTGCTGGAGAGAGAGAGTCGTGATACCCCCGCACCATGAGCAAAGCCGTGGTGCCAATGAACGGTGCCTGGTTAATTCCCTGGCGGATGGAACCTCGTTATCTCCTGCAGGTTGCAGGTAGCTAGCTTGCGCGCACACCTCCGCAATTCCGCAATGGCCCGCATCGTCGAGCTCTTGTTCCCTGGGATCTCCCTGCCCCTTGGGTTGCTCTGGAGAGTCCGGCTGCCGGATGATGGAGGTTGTAAAGGGCAACTTTGTCGGCACTCGACTCTCTGCCCGCCCATCAGCGGGGGCCCATGTCACATCGCTGGGGGAGGGGGGGACGGTACCCTGGAAAATCAGGTCATGGCAGCCTGACCAGCGTCTTAGTCAACGTTTGCCAACCCTCTCGTCCCCCCGAAGCATGTCGACGACGTCGGGAGAAATGGCGCGAACCCAGACCCGGACGGCTGTGAATCTCAACGTGCCTCGCATGCCCTTCCCTGAGAGGAGGGCCGGCGCGCCTCCGGAGCCGCCATTCGCCCGAAGCCCCTCCCCTCTCCGGCATCATGACTCGGTGGCGTGCCATGGCAAGTGGACGACTCGCGGCTTGCTGGGACTTTTGCAACAGAGGGATGGGCCCTGTCCAGCCAAGATCGTCAGCGCGCCGTCGGCGTGTTACCAGCGGCCCGGGTCGGCAGTCCAGGGGGTCAAGGGGCACAACGGGCACCGCCGTTTTGTCCGCCTGGCCGCCAACCATTCCTGCCGGTAAGGCGAAGGAGGGCAGAAAGGCGGAAATATCAGTCGAAGGCGACCGAGCCCACGGCATCATCGCCTGAAGCGTCACCGGCTCTTCGGGAGCGAGTGAGATTTTCTGGAAAGAAGCGCCGGAACTGGTAATCCTTCCATGTCGGGTGTCGCTTGTCACACCCCCTATGACAGGGCTGTCCAGGCGGTCGGGACCCCTTGACGTTGCCTGTTGACCTGCCCCCCACGGCCGGTGTTGGTCAAGCCGAGGCAGAGTCGGAAGAAGAGACTTTTTCGCCCAACGTCCCGGAGTGTTGTTGCTGCGTTCCCACCCTCCGGATGGGGTCGTTGACCAGTCGGCGTTACGTGCCCCGAAAAGCTCTGTCAGTCATGTATGTCCCCAGAAACCCGTGGTTGATGCAGGAGAACCATGCTGGAAGTGCAAGAGCAGACTCGGCGTTCGAGAGTCCCAAGAAGTGGTCCTGACTCGTTCGACATGTCTGTAGCGCCAAAGTCCGATCGCTCACATGGTCCCCCCCTCTGCGGCGTCCTTCCGCATCCGTCCAGGTGCAGCAAGCCCGCCCAGCGCAGCGGTCGCCGGAAAAGCAACATGGCATCGATACGAGTATTCGGTTGAGAGGCTCGGGGTGCGAGTTGTCGGGTTGTGGGTTGCGGTTTTGGGTCTAGGTCTGGGCACGGGTTATTCTTGGGACAGCGAGACATGAGATTTCACCGCCCTTTTTTTCTTCTGCCTCGTTTTTTCCGAGAGCCGAGACAAGGCGTGTGAGACGCGTGTGATGGGAGAGGATGGTGACGTCCATGACCATGGTATGGCCATGGCCGGTTGATGATTCAAGGAGAGTGCCGTGAAGCACAATGCAGCTCGAGACAGTACCAAGGTGCAGTAGAGGATCGAAGGAGAGACCCGCGGGGACGGCGATTTCCCCGTCCTGGCCATTCCGCACCGCGGCCCCGTCCAGTGCCCATCGCACCTTCCGCTTGAGAACCACCGAACCACCTTCCACCGCGCACCTACGGACCTTCAAGGGAAGGATCAACCCTGAAAACCCACCCGGCCGGGATCGTGGCGCGCTCGCTTGGACGAATCAATCTCCTAGTAACCACCCAGCCGGTACCAACTCCGGCCACCACGCCCATCCTTGCCTTCCAGGTTCCATGCCTTGCCCGGTTTTCACGGCTCTTGCGCTCCTTCCCTCCTGCGCATCATCCGTCCTTCTTCCCGGGGTGTTCCCGTCCCCCTTTTCGACAGCCGAGCCAATAGGGTCCCCAAGGCTGCTAAACTTCTACAAATCGAATAATGGCCTCCCGTGATATGGCCGAGGCACGGGTCAGTCGAGGTGGTATTCGAAGAGGGTCGAGATAGGGGGGGCACCCCCTGGGATTCTATTCCTCCGACGACAGTGGAGATGTCTGGCCTCTCTGGCCTGGTCTGGCCTTGCCTTTCTATTCGTAAGCACCGAAAATCAACAACAAGCAAAACGCAAGTCAATATGCCCTGCCGCGCAAGCTCACAGCTCATCGGCCTCGAAGATCTTGCCCACGCCGGCCCATTGCCCCTTGGCGCGCTCCTCCCAGTACGACTCCTTGCCGCCCTTGGCCTTCCACACCTCCTCGCCCTCTGGTCCGTCGGCCACCTTGTAGAACCAGCGCGGCTTGTACTCCTCGCCCGCGTCCTCGAGGTCACGCCGTCTCACTCGTTGAGCCTCCTCGAGCCTGAGCTTCCACCCCTCGGCCGTGTCAAAGTCGCCCTCCTCCGCCGCTCGTTGATCCGGCCGGAGTCGCGTGTCCGTCGGCGGCAGACGGCCCTCCTCCACCTTCGTCAGCTCGTTGAGCCCGGCCGAGAACTCGGTCATGCCGTACGTTGTTGCCGCGTTGTTGACAAGCCGTCCGACCTTCCACACCTCGTCGCCCACGGGCTTGCCGCCCTCGGTGCGCCGCAGACCGCTCGTCCACGTTCCCGTGAGCCCTGTGCCTGTGTTGCGCCCGTCGTGCCCCTGGATCTCGACGACGACGTCCTCGCTGCGGCCACCGAACATGCCCTTGCTGCGGAACTCGATCAGGGCCTTGGCCCCCGTCGTGTCGTTGGTCACCTGCATGGTGCCCACCGGTTCCACGTACTTCTCGCCCATGACCACGTTGCGCAGGAACATGTTGGCAAGCGCCCATGAGTAGAGCTCGTCCGTGCCGTCCGGGAGTCGAAGCGCCACCCGCACCCGGCCTTCGGTTGTGATCTCGGCGCTCTTGCCCCAGAATTTCTGCGATGGCGACGGCGACTGGCTGAATGACCAGGTCTCAGAGTCGGCCTGCATCGCCAGGCGCACTGGGCGGTGGCAAACCTTCTCCACCAGCAGTCGGAATCCGCCTGGCGTCTCCTGCTCCGTGCGCAGCAGCTCGAAGGTCTCGCCTAGCAGCGGGTTGAAAGGCTTGCGGATCGCCCTCTCCTTGGCCCTTCCGTTGCTGAACTGCGATACAGCGAAAGCCGCCATATACAACAGCCGATCCTTGGGCTGGGGCAGCCGCGCTGCCTGGTCCAGCAGCTGCGCGTACTCGAGCTGTTCTGCCGACCGTTGCAGCATGGACAGCGGCTCATTGGCCGTCACCGGCATTGTGATGGTGCTGAGGTCCTTGCCCACGTTCTTGCGCACGATGGACATGACGTTGGGTGGCGGCACCAAACACGGCGGTATTGTCGTCCGTCGATCGACTGAAATGTCCACGGGCAGCGGTGTCAGGGACTTTGGTTTCGTCGGGTAGCAGTTTTGCTCGTCCTGCTTGACCGCCTCATCGTCCTCGACCGACGACACGGACGAGTCGTCGTGCACGTTGCCATCGTCATTGTCCGAGTCGGGCAGGTCGTCGTCCTCTTCGCTCCGATGGATGCGCACAATTTGCGAACCTTCCTCCTCGGCGTCAAAGAACTCGTCTGTCGACATGGTGTCCATGCTAAGTCGGGACGCCGCTGCGGATGCCGGCGGTTGCAGTCGGCGCCGCTTGTTGCTGAGGACGAGCGCTGTGAACTCGGTGATGACCGAGTCGAGATCGTTGAGCAGCGCATTGCAGTGATCCTGCATACTCTTCTCCTCCTGGTGGCCCATCCTCGACTTCTTGCGCGCGTGACCGTTGGCGGCCACCGGTACCACAGGGGTAGCCGCCGGGCTCGACGCAGCGAGCGCTGACGCCATGGTGACAGATGACTTGCGCTTCCAGAAGGACCGCCTCTGAGGCTCGCTTGGGAAGTAGCCGTCGGCATCCTCGTTGGGCGTCTGTTTGCTAGGTGACAGGAATTGGCTGCTGGGGCTGGGCTGGGTCGGCTTGGGCGCGACGGCCATGTCCTTGACCAGGCGGCGCAGGGCATCCCTGGTGCCGACTGTCCTGCTGACGAGGGACTCGACCTGGGCCCAGTCGCGATCCTCGAGCGGGTTCGAGGCCACGGGCCGGAGGTGGCTCATGGACACACGGAGGGGCGGAGGCGCATCGCCGGAGGCTTGCTTTCCCCCAGTGGGCTCCGCGCCGTCGATACCGCGGGCGACGCGGCTCGCCTTCTCCAGAGCGCGAGCCCAGTCGGTAAAGTCCTTTGCGTTGTGGGCGCGCAGGTGCCAGATTTCGGCGCCAGAGTCGATACTAATCTCTCTGCGGCGTTCGTCGGCGGCAATGGCAGCCAGGCTGAGGGGAATAGCGCCACGGAGGGCGGACGAGTTGCGGTTGTAGTAGTACGACAGGGTGCAAGATGAGTAGTCGAGGGAGAAGTAGCGGCGAGCGTGACCCTGGCCCTTCTTGCGCCGCCTCTTGAGCAGCGTGCCGGTGAAGTAGTTGTTGCTGCCAGCGTCGCTGCGACCCGAGATGGACACGCCGGCACCACCGGGCAGATGGCTGTGGAGGCTGTCGACCGAGTCGGAGGCGACGGCGTTGATGTTTGCGCTGGCCATGGAGCTGCTGCCGGGGGCCCTGCCGAGGCTGGTTCGGCTGCCCATGGCGGCGGCAAGGTTCGGCAGATTCTGGTTGGTCTGGGGCGGGGAGCCAGTCGGGTAGGTCATGAGGACGAGCGCGGCCGTCTTGGAGGTCTGTTTGGAAAAGGTATTGTCAAAGACGAGGCCGTACATGCCGCCGTGGCCGGGGGGTACGTCATGGGTCCCCATTGTGACTTTTTCGGGCTCGCAGCGGCCGACCCATTTGATGGAGATGAAGCCTTTGTTGGCAAGCAGGTCTTGGGCCGTAATCGTGTCCTTCTTGGCGAACCGGCTAGGCTTGTTCTCGTTGACGCCCGAGGTCACGCCCGAGGGGGACTCGGGATCTTCGGAGGTGTTGGCGGCGATGGCATGGTTTCCGGAGCCGGGGTGCTTGACGATGCCAAAGTTACTGCAGAGAGGTGGTCAGACGAGTCGGCCGGCCGGCGTTCCGGCTCTTGGGGGAGGGGCGGAACTGAGAGAGCATACATGGACTTCTTGTGCGGTTGTACGCTCCATGAAATGGTATGTCCACCGTCTACGCGAACCCAGCGTACGATGTACGACTGCAGGGAGAAGAGTGGTCAGTCTGGAAGTTGTCGCGCGTCGCGGTAGCAGGAGCCGAAGCTGCGGGAGTGGAGGGCACAAACCTTGCTATGCACCTCCAATTGCTCTATGCCGGCCATTTTCGCGGGGTAGTTGTGTGTGTATATGTGTCCCGGCGGTCGGTCGGTCGGTGTATCGATCGATCGATCTGTTGGTCGGTCGGAAGCTGCGTCTAGCACGACTCCATTGCGGTTACCAGGCGGAAAGGTCGGATGTTCAGGCGGGAAGCGTTGGAGGAAGGAGAGGGAGGGAGATGTTGCGGTATAGGTGTCGGTAAGCTATGTGTAAGGTACTGGGTCGGATTGGAGCCGAGGGATGCGAGTTTTCGGAGACGGTTGGTGTTGTCTGAAAAGCCATGTGGCGGGCGACGCAGCCGCGGACGAGGTACAAACCGTAAGCAGCCAAGGGACAGCACTGGTCACTCGCTGTGGTGAGCAGGGCGCAGGGCGGCGGGCGCGCGTCGCTCTGCCGTGCCTGCGCCACACCGCCCCGCAGATGGGCGGTACGGGCTATCACACCTATGATAGGCCTTGGCCGAGGTATCTGCTATCTGGCAGCTCACCTGCTGCCTATCCCCAGCCATCCACGTCATAAGCAAAACCCCAGTTGATTGGGGCTACTGATTGGCACCTTACCTCAAACCTTGTCCAGATCAATTTGTATATCTGAGCAGCAGTTTATACATTCTCATCTCAACAAACTGCGGTCTCGAAAACTTCTCAAGCCTCTCTCGCCCGGCATGGCTGCAATACAATGTGGCTGGGGGCTTTGACCCCAACTGGAATCCGCCCGGCGTCCCCTAATCCAGGAACCCCAGAGATGCCTGCCCATTTGCGACGACTTGCGAGGGGCAGCATACATGCCGGGCGAGACCCCTTTGCCCGCTGCCTAGGGGTGGATCTGGGTGGCCTCCAAGGAGGTCGGGAGCATTTCTGGATTGCGAACGAGATGCGCCCTGACCGCCAAGCTTGCACTGCGATGATCAGCGAGGCTGGGGTGAATTCAATCGAAGCACGGCCCTGCCTACTCCCTCGAGTACAGCTTGTCCATCGCGGGGACTCCCCATTTCCTCATCCACGTGCTGGCCAATAAGTCTCCAGCCGTCGCACGCTCTTCCGGCGCCCACCGGAACATCTTGTCCAACAGGCTCAGCAAATCCCCCAGCTCCTCCGTCGACATATCGCCTCCCCTGTCTTCCGAGATGTACTCCATCACCCTCTTCTCGAGTCCCGTGTCGACCTCTTCCGCCATCCGTTCCCGTTCAACAGCCCAGGCACCTGTCTCATCGAAAAAGTCCGTCTTGGCCTCCCACGAATCCCACCACGGGGACGGGGGTTTACCGAGCATGCTGGCATGTTCGGCGAGGACGTCGTCGTTGTCCGGCCTCAGGGACTCGAATATGTCCCGTTGTGCAAAGAGGGTGTACATGACGCATCCCAGTGACCAAATGTCGGCCGCGGGACCGATGGATGCGTCTCTAGACTCAGCAAACAAGCCCTCAGGGGCGCGGTAGGGCCTAGGCGTGTTGAGATGATACCTGGGCCCAAGGGCCGTCTGCCACGACTCGCCAAAGTCGGCGATGACGACGCCAGAGTCCTCAAGCGTCATCTCCTCGCACACTTTGCCCATCCAGATACCTGGGACAACGTATGATGGGGCATTGGGCGTCGGAGGCTTACCGTCGAGGCGAACGACGGCCTCACGTTTCGGCTCGCCGTACTTTGCGTAAAGTTCCTGCACAGAAAGCGAGTCCAGCCGCGGCTTCGTGAACAAGACATTTCCAGGATGCAGGTCTAACAATTATCAGCATCGGGACATTGTCGCTGGGCATTAGTTGTGGGTTTGCCTACCGCCATGAACCACCCCTACCGCATGTACGCAAGCGATGCTCTGGATCAGCTGCGCTGTAATTGCTCGAGCGGAGTCCAGATGAAACAACCACACGCCGTCGAAGTAGAACTCGCTCTCGGCTACGCTGCACGCGCCTGGGTTTGTGACGTGGCATCGGTGAGATCCATTTGGTCCGCTGTGAACAAAGGCATCAACGAGATGTTGAACGCGTCGCTTCTCTGGCTGTCCAACCGTCTGGCCCTCAGGATGTTTGAGTATTTCCGATTCGGTCGTGTCGTCAAACTTGGACGCGACTCCGATCTTGATGGCGACGTAGGTACCGTTGTGGTTGCGTGCCAGCCAGATGGTGGAGAAGCCCCCAGATCCGAGCTTGTGAATGACACTGTAGCGATTTTCCGAGCGACTGTCGCCGATATGCACCGGGTGATGCCCTCCTGGCTCGTAAATGCCCAGTAGTTCAACGTCTTTGACTGGGATATACTCCATGTTCACCGTCGACGGGGTCGTGAGCCTGACATGCTGTCTGGCCAACCGGCTCGCAAAGCATAACATTGGCTTTTGGAAGGCATTGGAGCGGCCAAGAGCTCTTCGTGGCATAAAGATACCTGCGATACACCTGCTCATGATATCAAATCATCGAGCATGCTTTCGAAAAGAAAGGTTTCCAGGCAGAGCCAAGTGGTTATTCCAGAAGCTTGATGGGAGTTCAAATCCGTTGCGGCGCTGACAAATTCCTTACGCAGGTTCCTGGGCAAGCACCATTTCTTGGTCGACAACAATGACGACCAACAAGTCACGTATTCCAACATTTTGCGACTAATTAGGGCAAGCCAGCTGACCCCAAGAAGTCTTGGTCTCATAACATATGTGCGGGCAGTCTGTTGAAAAGGAGGATCTCATCGCCTTGGTCGAGGCCCAAGAGACTGCCTCCTCAAACAGACACGAATAGACGGACGCAGGATCTGACCAACAGCGACATCGATGACCTTGGATGAACAGCCCACGAAGTCATGTCGCCCTCTTCTTAATGGTCTTCTTTTTGAAACAAATGCGCCGAATCAGGCTGGATACGAGCAAGGCAGTCAAAAGACATGACAGGCAACATAAAAGCACAAATATACGCCGAGGACTTGACAAGAACAGCAATACCAAATGCCGGTGTCTTTGGGCGCCAGCTCCAGGTCCTCGCTCCAGTCAGCACATTCAACATGACGATCATATAGGACCATTAACGGAACACCGCAGGCCCGAGTCTCATCATGCCCCATCGAAAGCAGGGCGCTTGGGTGAGCATTGCCAGTGGAGAAAAGTCAAAAAAGCCTCTCTGTGACAAAGATCAGCAAACAGGCCTGGTCTTATTTGTTGCCCTTCTAGAGGTGATCCAGTGGGGACCTGCTGCCTGGGGGCCACGACACGAGCTTCGGTTATGCAGACGAGAGCGAAGATGGGCATCTCTAACCTCGTGTCGATGAAGCCAAGATTCTGGAAGAGCCTGGGGTTTTCAATCAGAAACGGCGTTGACTCATGACACGGGCCGTTGGTGACGACGCCCGTTGACTGGAACCTCAGAGGGGATGACCGTCTTCCGTCCGAGGTCCGCACGCGCGTGGCACATGCCAACCGCCAGACCGTCTCCGGAAATCCATCCGGAATGCCTTGCGGAGGGGGGGGCACAGGTGGACATCAAGGTGCGACTGGGCGGCCGCCGGTCGAGTCGTTCTCGTCCTGACAGGCAGAGGCAGGAGGAGAAGGGATGGCAGGCCGACTCGGACGTTACTCTGGCTTCATGTTCCCTTCAAGTGGCCTGGGCGTCTGACACACGGGCTGGAACATCGGGTGGCCGCTGGCCCGAAGGGGTTGAGGATGGAGCAAGAAACGGATGACATGGCGTTTGTCAGGGCCAGGGGCAGGAGACAAGAAAGGCTGGACTTGGACTGGATCATCGAAGCCACAGCCGGACGATCCGGAACCCAGAATGCCCAAAAAGCCAGGAGAAATGGGCCGAGGATCAGCAAAGGCCGTCCGCACCATTGACCATGGCAATGTGTGTGCACAGTGTCACTGTATGTGAAAATGTGGTTCGTCCGCAAATAGAAGCAACAACTCTGGAGCACGCACACACACCCCGGCCAGCCCCGGCGATTAAGCATCGGGCGAGACCGTGACTGGAAAAGCTTCTTTGCTGATGTGCCGGGTTTCGATCATCGCAAAGATCGGCCGAGATGCGAACTTGAAGTCGCCGCTGTTTCACCTTCGGTTTTGTCCTGGGGGGACAGACAGGGGGGATGTGGTAAGGGGCGGGCACGGTCCGTCCAGTCAGTGTGGCTCGGGGAGCATGTCTGAGTCGCTGCAGTGGTGCGTCCGCCTCGCTGTTCAGCTGGGGCGACGGCGCTGTCCCCCCCAACGCTCGCCCCTGATCGGCGACCCCCGGCAGAGAAGAGACCCGGGATGACAGGGGGGCGGACTGTCTGTCGACAGGTCGTGGCGCCCGCCTGCCATCGCTATTCGAGGCGGGGACTGGACCCCAAAGCTTGACCTTTTCGTCTGTCTGTCTCCCCCTGAGTCTTGTCCTTGCTGTGACTTCAGACGTGAGATCGCCAAGAAGGACTGGACTCAGCCCACCCCAGACCTAGCCCCAGGCACACGATTCGGTTCGCCCTTCCTCGCTGGGTTCTTCGCTGGGTTCCGTGCTGATACTGCTTTGAGACGGGAGCGTCGGGGTGATCTTGCGCGTCTGAAGCACACTTGCAAGCCCTCTGTTTCCTCGAACCTCGAGGGGGGAGGGCCAGGGCAAGGCCAGGAGTGTGAGACCCTGGTACTTTACCACGACCCGATGACTGGCTCCCGTTTGTGGGAAACGCGCCGGTACATCTGATGTTTTCAGTTGGTCCGCGGGGAGCTGGGGCCGCCTGTCTGGGGCATAGTTCAGCGGCCACGGATAGATGATGAGGCCATCCAGGCACGCCATCCGCCACACCCAACGGCGAGACAACCACCACCCCTGATATAAAGACGTTTCCGCCTCCCCTTCCCTCCTCTACCCTGCTTCATCTCGCCAAGCTCATTCCCTTTTCCAGTTTATCTCACCACCAAACACCAAGAAACCTTCCATTCCTTCGGCTGGACCACCACCGCGCGTTGACTCGCCGCTTTTCGCTCCTCGGGATTTTTTTCATTTCATCCACGACGACGACCCTTTTTCCATCCAACAAAACCAGGAAACAAATATTCTCTTCTCTACAACTTCTTTCTTTCTCAACTTGACGAGTTTCGACATCTTTCAGAATGAAGACCAACGTCATCCTGTCCCTGGCAGCCATTGCCACCCACGTCGCGGCCTCGCCTGCGAATCATCACAGACACGCCAGGAGGGCTGTCGATCTTACGGCTCTGGGCCAGAAGAGGGGTGTTGTTGGTGAGTGGCCTGGGGAAGAACCTGTTGCTAAGATGGAAGCTGACTGGGGTATTAGCTGCTCGAGGCGGTAACAACGCTGCCAATGAAGAAGCCGGTGGAGCTGGCGGTCTTCTCGCTGGGGTAAGTTTTCCTTTCCCACGAGACAGCTTTGAATGTAGTACTGACATGATTTGTAGCTCCTGGGCGGTGGTGCCGGTGGCGCCGGAGGCGCTGGTGGTGCTGGCGGCATTCTTGATGGCCTCCTTGGTGGTGGTGCCGGAGGTGCCGGAGGTGCTGCCGGGGGTGCTGGCGGTGCCGGTGGCATTCTTGACGGCCTCCTCGGCGGTATAGCTGGCGGTGCTGGCGGCGGTGCTGGCGGCGGTGCCGGTGAAGGCGCTGGCAACGGCGGCGGCGGTCGTGGCGGCCAAGGAGGTGGCAACGGAGGTGGCCAGGGCGGCGGCAACGGAGGTGGTCAAGGGGGAGGCAACGGCGGCGGCAACGAGGGCGGCAACGGAGGCGGTGCCGGCGAGACTGGCGGTGCTGGCGGTGATGCCGGCGCCGGCGCAGGAGCCACACCTACACCCGTCTTGGTCCCCATCGGAGACGCAACCTCCTCCGCCCTCCCCGACGCCGCCGCCTCTTCCGCCATCGGTGATGCGGTCTCCTCAGCCATCGACGAGGCAGTCTCTTCCGCCGTCCCTGACGCGGCCGCATCCGCACCTCCCGAGGCCGCTGCTCCTCCCGCCGATGCCGTCTCTGAGTCTGTCGCTCTCCCTACTGAGACTGGAGGTGCCGGAGCTGGCAACGGAAAGGGCAAGGGTAAGAAGGGCAAGAAGAACGGCAAGAAGAACAACGGCAACGATGATGCCGCTGGCGATGGTGCCGCTGCTGGAGGAGAGGCTGCCGCTGGCAAGGGCAAGGGCGCTGGCAACGATGGTGCTGCTGAGGATGGCGCTGCTGCTGGTGGTGCTGCCGGAGGTGCTGCCGGAGGTGCTGCCGGAGGCGATGCTGCCAACGGAGATGCCGCCGCCGCCCCTCCCGCCGATGCTGTCTCCGAGTCTGTCGCCCTCCCTACCGCGACCGCTGACGCTGGCAACGGAAAGGGCAAGGGTAACGGCAAGAAGAACGGCAAGAAGAACAACGGCAATGGCGGTGCTGCCGGTGATGGTGCAGCGGCCGGTGGCGACAACAACAACGACGACAACCAGAACGGCGATGACAACAACAACGACAACCAGAACGGTGACAACAACAACGACAACCAGAACGGCGATGACGCTGCCAACGGAGGCGATGCTGCCAACGGCGGTGATGCTGCCAACGGCGGTGATGCTGCCAACGGCGGTGATGCTGCCAACGGCGGTGATGCTGCCAACGGTGGCGATGCCAACAACGACAACCAGAACGGCGACAACAACAACAACGATGACGCTGCCAACGGTGGCGACGCTGCCAACGGCGGTGACGCTGCCAACGGAGGAGACGCCAACAACGATAACCAGAACGGCGACAACCAGAACGAGGACAACCAAGCCGGCGGCAACAACAACAACGACAACGAGGACGGCGCTGCCGACGGCGAGAACGCTGGCAATGGCGGCAACAACCAGGAGGCCGAACAAGCCCAGGACGGTGCCGCGGCAGGAGGCAAGGGCAAGGGCAAGGCCGCCGACGACTGCGCCGACGGTGCCAGCGAGGCAGCGCGCCGCAGCGTCCGTGTTGCTCGCAGGTTCCGTGCCTAAACGGTTGATGACTTGGCCAGACCTTGAGCATGTCTCTTGGTTCTGAGGATGTGTGTGCTCGGATAGGAAAATAGTGTACGGGAATTTAACTCATGATATGAATGAGACTGGGGTTGTAGGATAGTGCGATGATTGATGAATACCACGCAGTCAATGTCTCTTCAAGTGGTGATGTCAGGCAGGAGTAAGTCCTGAAGGTGAAGTAAAGAAAATGACGAGGGGATGTTGAGGCGGACGTCAGATTTGCTGGCATCGTGGGGAGTTGAGTTGGCCAGCTGAAAGGGTGTAATGAGCTCTGAGGCGCCCCTATTCTCGACCCCTGGATTCCCGTGGCCAACGCCTCGGCAGGTGGCAACACCGCCTGTTACCGTGTCAAAAGCAATCTGTCCTTATTGGATTTCAATTGAAGTTGATGCAAGGCCCACGGGAAAGGCCTCCCTGAACTCATACTGCATCTCATGGCTTCCTCGTCATGCCAGAAACGCCCCCTTGGTCTCTTGCACCACGGCATTGTACTCTGGCAGAAACTGCATATACATGCACGCAGGCGACCCAGAACACTCCTTGGTGTACTTTGCCTCTTCATCGCCGACATATCGCTTCTTGATGCCACTGGCTGCTGCCGCCTCGACGAGCAGCTGGGCATGACACGCCCGCTCCAGGGCGATGAAAAAGGCAACAGCTTCGCCCATGGTCTCGCCACAGGTAAGGATGCTAATAAGGTCAGAACTAGGCCCTCTTCTCATTATTTCGATACACTCACCCGTGATTCTGAAGGATGACATTCTTCTTGACGGGCCCCAAAGCCTCGGCGATGCGTAGACCCTCGTCGCGGGCAAGAACGATGCCCCCGAAGCCTTCATAGACGGCTAAATCATCGAAGAACATGCAAGAGTCTAAAAAGTCAGATCGGAGATGGAAGAAGGTGGCGAGGACTCACCTTGGTTGATCATCTCAATTGGCAGCCCAAAGGTCGACCACGCCCTGCTGTGCGGCGCGTGCAGATGACACGCAGCGTTGACATCAGGCCGAGCTTTGTGAATGGATGAGTGGATGATGAATCCTGCCGCGTTGACTTTGTGTGTCGTAGGTTCGACCGGCCTGCCCTCCTCATCGACGAGGACGAGGTCTGCGACTGTGATGGTGGAGAAGTGCACGGCGTAGGGGTCTACATCTGTCAGTCCGCGACTACGAGAATCTGGGCCAAAGAACTCACTGATCCAGAAGCAATCGGGCTTCACAGGGTCTGTAAGGTAGTCAGTCTCCAAGGCCTTTTTCGTGCTCACGCCTGGGCTGTAAACCAACCCCTGAGACTGATATGCCCCGACGCCCCATCAGCATACCCCAGCTTGGCAAAGATGCGAAAAGCACCAGCCATGTGCTGCTTTGCCCATTCACGCTCTTCATACTTATCCGAAAAGGTCGGGACCTCGTGCAAGCGGACGGGTTTGGAGCCGTCAATGGCGGTGTTGAGAACGCTGCCAGTGGCGGTGTACCTGGAGGCTTCGAGGGCGGCAGAGGGAGACATTGTGACGGGTGATCTTGGAGGTTTATTGAGGCGGCGATGTGTATCTGCGATGGAACGGTGAGAATGCTTTATACGTCGGTTGTCTCTTCCGGTTGTTGAATGGCGTCATGCGGCATGGCGGGTGTTTGGCCGTGAGACCGCGGGGTCGATGCCGGAGCGGGCGGGGGCATGCAGCTGGGCTTATCCGTCTCCAACGGCTGGACAGGCGACGGTTTCTCGGGTTTCTGTACACTGCGATTACTCGGCTGGTGCAGATCGGGGTGATTCGCCATTTGGGTTGATGATAAAGTTCATGTCGATGCCAAACGACTCAGCCCGACTTGAAGCCATTTCCGGGCCTGGAATATGGAGAGCTTTTTTTTTTTTTTTTTGGTGTTGAAGAATGACTGTATTCAACGGACACCGAAGTTTTTCCATCTGCCAAGGCCGAAAGTGAGTGTGCAGTTGTCGTCTTGACCGGCTGGCCGGCAGCTTGAAATGTCACCAGGTTCTCCTAGGTGCTCCTTGGTCGCATGCCCGCTGGTGCCGGGGGTCAAATGAGACCCTCCCGTCAGGATTCTCCGGAGCAAGGCCAAGCCACTCCATTTCAGATAACCCCCCTCAGGCTCCGTCTTTCCAAGTTGGCCCCCTCCCACCCCCTCCCTTTCCAGGCAGCCACCCCTCCACCCCCCTCCATGTGTGTCGAACACCCTGCCATTTCAAACAGCTCCCATCTTGAAGACCCCCCATCTTCAGCTGCAGACCCCCTATTCTCGTATATTAGTCACCCCCGCCCCATCGCTTCACCCGTCGTCAGTCGCGATCGATCACCTCCCAGCTTCACACTCAACACCTCACTCACACCACCACAACCATGTCCTTTCATACCCTTCCCCCGGAACTCCGTTTCAAAGTCTACGAATTCGCCCTTGTATACGACGAACCCCTCAGCTTCTCGACCCTGGCCGGGCCCACCAGGCTGGACAGCCAATTGCTGGTCGATGTTGCCGATGAAGAGGAGCTTCAAAAAGAAAACCCAGACTGGAACTCAAATAGCGTCCGCGAGATATCACCAGAACCGGCTCCTACCAAAAATTACGTCTTCTACCCGGCCCTCCTCTGCGTCAGCAAGGGCATTCACTACGAGACGGCACCGATCTTTTACGGCAAGAACACATTCAACTTTCGCGATGGACACTACGAGTACAACGAGCCTGATGCGGTGGAGAACGTCGGCGTGTTGACCCTTCCGTGCTTCTCGAGCGCCTTGCATCAATTCGGACCCACGAACATGGGCTACCTACGGCATATTCAGCTCTCCTTCCCGACGGCATGGTACGCCGACGACGGATGGCACGACCGCACCATCTTACTGCACCAGGAATACGCCAAGACACTCGACCTCGTCAGGACGTCCTGCCCAGCTATCAAAACCCTTAGACTGAATTGTCAGAAGCGAAGTATCGGGAATTGCAGATTTGTGGTCAATGAAGTGCTCCGGGCCATCGACATGGCCGGCCCATCACAAATGCCCTCGCTCGAGTGCATCGTTGTCGCATCCGAAGAAGACGGCAAAGTCGACATCCACAGCTTCCTGGAAGGAATGAAAATGCCTGGACCACGGTGGTCGGCAGACGTCACATATGGGCTGCACTCCGCCTTTTTCGTGTCGGGCAACGGTCGCGCCGAGGCTTGGGTGTACAACGACTTGTGCCGATACAACGAGTACGCGTGTGTGTGGCAGCTGCTTCGGTCTAAGAGGGGGGATGTTGGAGAGGGGCCACCACCGAATCCAAGTGAGATTAGATGGCTCCGTGGCGTCGTCGCCCGGAGGTTCGAGTCGAACGATTATGAATGAGGATTCGTGGTGGCTCCCGATTCCCGTTCTCAAGTTGGAGTTCTCACAGCAGCTGACGGGTTGATGGTTCGTCGGCCTAGGGTTAAGCCGACGATTGGTGTTTTCCGACATGGGCTTACTGTCAAAGTGCAGCAACCCCTGGTAAAATCATACATTGGCAGCCATGATAAAAAGCAGGGCGCGCCCAGATAAACGCGGGGAAGACGGGCAACACCCAAACCTCACCTCACCTCACTGCACCTCATCGCTTCCACTGGGGAGGGGACAGAAGCGACCGACTGCCCGCCATAATCACTACAACCCTGTACGATCTCGAACTCATCAATCTTGGCCCCCTGACAACGACATTCACACTCCCCGGGTCATGCACAACACTCACAGACCTTCAGGTGGCGCCGACAGACACGCCGTACATCCGTTACTACCACGAGACGTGCACCCTCGGCCAGTCTCTGGGCGACTGTTTCCCCTCTGGTGGGGCCATTGACGCGCGCATCCAAAACGAACCCCGTCCCGACAGGCGCTACGCCTTCATCGGCTACCACTCCCCGGGCAACATCTGCCCCTCGGCATGGACCACAGCCGGCGCGGCGGCCAAGGACGGCTCCGGCTCCGTGACCCATGCGGACGGGGTATTCAAGGCGACCGAGTCCCCCGGACCAGAGGGCACGCCGTTGACGGCACCGCAAGGCGTGCCATTCGTGCACGTCATGTCTGAGGCGTTGGAGGCGGGCGAGACGGGGATCCTGTGTTGTCCGAGCGGCTTCTCAGGGTCGCCGTATGGTGGATGCGTCAGCAACTATGCCGTGGAGCTGTATACGGCGACTACGGGTTGCTTGGTGTTTCCGCCGTATGACGGGGCGCTGCAGAACTATAGCATCACGTATAATGGGGAGGTGTCGACGGGGCAGGAGCATCGGGTTACGGCGACTGTGGATGAGTCGACGACGAGGACTGAGGTGACTACTTTTAGTGAGGGGGAGATGACTGATTGGGTTGGGGTGACATATGTGCCCATGGTGGTGCTTGTCGACGATGGTCAAGGGGAGGGCGAAGGGGGCCAGGGGGAAGAAGGGAAGCCGACAGCGACAGGGAATTCAGCGGCTTTGGGGGGTCGACCTGGAAGCGCTGGGTGGATGATGGTGTTTGGCGTCTGGAGTGTTGCGGTGCTCGCGGGAGCAGGAGTATTTGCAGCATTGTGATGGGAGAGCATAGTATTTTGAGTTTGATATTGCCAAGTGGTGCATGCCCAGCGCCACCATCTGAACTTCTTCCTCAGTACGTACCCCAGGCTTCCCCGCAAGTCATGATGTGAGCGTCCATTTGCTTCACACTGCCCATGCCATACGCGCAGTGTTTCCGGGATGAGGCCTACCCTTTTCCCGCATGGCAGCAGTGTCGATCTTGTCCTATGGGCCTTCGCTCCCAAACAATGTCAGTGAAGCAGATATTCCCCGATCTGCACCGTCAGAGACAGGAGGATGTCACCGCATGGCTAGTCGGCGCTACAACTTTCAAGCGCGCGACCCGGCGCAAGGGTCCATCCAACTTGGCCTCCTGGCTTGGCCTGCCAGAAAGACATTCCATGCCTGTGCTGCGCGATCGGTCCGTCGCCAAGATGGACGTTCGCCATGGCAAATACAAGCTTTGATACTTCAAGTCGCACGACATGACATTTCCACTTTCGCTTCCATTCCCACTCCATCCTCGGCTGGGAGAACATCTCCATCGGCCAATTCTGCCCATACCCTGATCATGTTTCTCTTCAGGGGCGGAGTATAGCGGAGTACAGCGATGCTAGCTGCTGAACCAGCCCCATCGCGGCACTAGCCCCAGCATCGGCCCCAGCCACCGTGTGCCCCGAAAGAGCACCGGCGTTTGCCCCCTTTTGTTCTCCTTTGACGGGTAAGACATTGCGATTCGTGATGGCCTCCGCGGCGGAACATGTAACACTGAGGAAATAAACTCCTTCGTCGGGTGAAGAAATCGGCAAGCCACACGCCTCCCCGTGGTGGTTGGTACCTGAGTAACTGTCTGAAGAGGCACACAAGCCCAAACCCACGCGTCATGTCATGCGAATTACCCGACAGCGATGGCTGTCTGTCGGCGCTATTGGCCCGTAGGCCGATCGTTTGGGGTGGCATCCTCAAGGTCCAGCCAGTTCTTGAAGATGGATGCATAGCATAGACTGGGGCCCGGTGCATGTTCCATGTTCCTTCGCCGCGCATTCCAGTGACGGCGGCAGCCACGTCCGGGCACCTGCCCGTTTTGCCGCCAATACCAACTGAGTGGACGTGGACTGTGGACACATGGCGGGGGAGGTCATCGCTAAGCAGGTGCAGGTGCAGGCAAGGGCAGGTGCAGTCCAGAGCGCCTTCCCCTTCTTGTTCCTGTCCTGTCTGCGAGAGTCATGTCCGTCCGTCCATCACCAACTGGATGCAAACCTCCACGTCCTTTTCCCCTCCTTCACCTCCGCTCTCCTCTTTACCTTCATCTTCACCTCTTCCTGTGTCTTCTCCCCGCCATGCCGCACAGCAATTCCCGTCGGCTCTCCACCTCCGCCTGACCTTCAACTCCCCCCTCGGACCCCTCCGATTGATTCGACACCTCGCTTCGTATTCCCTACGACCCGGCCCGACCCTACCTAAAAGTACCAGAGGCTCCCCTCCTCCCCCGGCCAATATCAATCTACGAGCCACAGGGACCCATCTCGCCCCGGCCACTATCGACTTCTGCTCGCTCCTCCTCGTCCCCCGGTCCTGGCTCCTTCTACGGGCCCCAAACGCCTCGCACCACCTCAACCTCGCTTTCCTTAGGTGCTCCCTCGGATTGCGGGCTTACTTCCAGAAGATCTAATCGGCCCCCTGCTGCCGTTACGTTGCCCTGCCCTGCAACGGCCAGACCACGCCCGCCGCCGGCCGAGCCACACTCCCACTCGCACGCACACCACCACTACCCCGGTCGGCGCCTTTTCTTTTGCTTCCTACAACTCTGACAATCTCTCGACAATCTCTCGCCCATCTGTCTGTTCGCCTTCCGCCCGCGCCCATTGTCACGCGACGCCGCCGACTCCTCGCCCGCCACCATGGCGTCCGCCCTGAGCAAGCGTCAGCAGGCGCGCAACGAAAAGGCCCTCCAGGAACTCGTTCACCTCCCCGGAAACAACTACTGCGCAGACTGCCACGCCCGCAACCCAGGTATGCACACACAATCGCCGCGCGCGATCTCCCTCCTCCCATCTCGCGCCTTCATCATGGCTAACATCTTTCCCTCTCGCAGCTTGGGCATCATGGAGTGTGCGTCCATTGGAAAACCTCCCCCTCCCCATATCCTCGCTGACCCGATTCCCAGCTCGGCGTCTTCCTATGCATGCGCTGCGCGTCAATCCACAGGAAGCTCGGCACACACATCTCAAAGGTCAAGTCCTTGAGCATGGACGGTTGGTCCAACGAGCAGGTCGAGGTCCGTCCCGCTTCCCTTCCCTCCCAGCGTGGCACAGCGTGTCACACCCGCTCTCTGCCGCTCCCGCTGCCGCTGCCAGCACCCCCTCACACCATGTGCCCTCCCGTCGCTGACCGCTCGCCTTCTCTTCCTGCAGAACATGAAAAAGGTCGGCAACGTCACCTCGAATAAGATCTACAACCCCGAAAACAAGAAGCCCCCCGTACCCGTTGATGCCGACGAGGCAGATGGCGCCATGGAGCGATTCATCCGCGCAAAGTACACCACCTCGCCGACGCCTCCCGCCAAGGACCGCACCACTCGTGTCCTCGACGAGGGGACCCCGCCTCCTCTGCCGCCAAAGACGCCCAGCAAGTTCAGCTTCCGTTCCGCCTCGTCCATCCTGCCCCTCGGCTCTCGATCGCGAAAGGCCTCCCGCAACAGCGGTAACCAGAGCCCCCAGGACTTCCACCACAACCCGAGCCACAGTCAGAGGAGCCCCTCGCCCGACGAGCACCTGCGCAACAAGCCCTCCAAGGTCTTCGGTGCCAGCGTCCAGTATGACAACAGCGGCGACGATACCGAGCGCAAGCTCACCACTCTGCGCGACATGGGCTTTGGCGACGTCCACCGCAACCTGACTGTCCTCAAGGGCGTCAACGGAAGCCTCGAGCGCGCCATCGAGACCCTCGTCCGCCTCGGCGAGGGCGACAGGTCTACACTCAGCGCGACATCAGCCCCCGCTGCCCGACACCCTCTCCGCACCTCGCGCTCCCTCACCCCCGTTGCACCCAACACGGCACCGCTGCCGCAGCATGCCACCTTCCAAGCCGAGCAGCCCAACACCCCGTCAACCGTCTCGAGCAACCCCTTCGACCTGCTGCCTCCCGCCCAGCCCCAGACCGCCCAGTCGACCGGCACCCTCCAAAACAAGAACCCGTACTTCCCCAGCCCCGCCTCCAACAATCCCTATGGCTCGCCGCTGCAGCAGAGCGACATTGCCCAGGCCTTCAACAACCTTTCCCTCGCGCCCCCGCAGCCGCTGTTCCCGAACCACACCGGCGGCCTGCCGAACACGCAGCCCGGCGCAAATCCTCAACAGGCCTACCTGTTGCAGCAGCAGCAACAATTGCTCTTGCAGCAACAACAGCAGCAGCAAATGGCCCAAAATTACGCGCCCATGACCTTTAATAGTAATATGACCTATCCTCAACCGGTCCAGCAACCCCTCCAGCAACAGCAGACCGGCATGAACCCCTTCCTCATGTCATCTCAGCCACAGCAGCCCCTCGCCGTCAACACAGTCGCCGCCTCGCCTGTTGGCATGGGTGCCAGCAACCCCTTTGCCCGTTCACCCACCAGGATACAGTCGCCGCCACTCGGCCAGATCTCCGAGCAGGTGCAGACCAACTTTTACAACTCGCCCCAGCCGCTGTCACCGTCTGTGGGCAACCCGTTTTTCGCCCAACAGCAGCAGCAGCCGGCACAGCAACTGCACCAGACGCAGACGTGGCCGATGCAGCAGCAGCAGAGCCTCAACCCCTATCAAACACAAAGCACCCCGCAGGCCCAAAACCCTTACCAAACGCAAAATCCCTACCAAACGCAGAACCCGTATCTCGCACAGCAGCAGACCCAGCAACAACCTGCCTACCAGACACACAACCCGTTCCAACCCCAGCAGGCGCCCACGCAGCAGTATCAACCCATGCGCGCCGACAAGGCGTCCATCATGGCGCTGTACGGCCAGGCTCCGCTCGTTGCTGCCCCCGTTCCTGAGCAGCAGCAGCAACAACAGCAGGCGGGAAGCCCACAGAACCAGGCGGCGCAACCGGCCCTCGGCGCGCAGTCCCAGCAGCCCCAGCGTAGTGCCTCGACCCCACTGCTCTCGGGCAGCAAAAACCCCTTCATGCTCAACGGCGGCGGCGCACCTGCCCCGGCACCTGCGGAGCAGGCTCAACAGCAGCAGCAGCAGAAGAGCCATGCCAGCAGAGAAAGCATGGCCTTCAACGATATGAGTTGGGCAAACGGACGGCACAGTCCGGACGCTTTTGCTAGTCTGAGTTCGAGACACATGTGATGACAGGGGCGACGAAGGAATGACTAATGGGGGTTGAGAAGGGATGGAAATGGGGGAAGGGAAATGTAAGATATCATTGCTGCAGGGGCCTCTACCCGCACGCACATACGACGACGACCTTGTCATAGCTTTTTCTTGTCTCTTGTTTTTCTTTGTAGATAAAACACCCCTCGTCGAGGGAGGCCATATAATCGCAACGCATGTGATGTGTTGGACTGAAATGACATTGAGTCTGTCCGCGTCATGTCTTGATGCTATTCCTAGTGCTCCTAAACGCCGGGTATCTATTCCTGAAAATCAATCGCCAAAAGACCCCCGTTACAGCTCGTCGTCGGTTTCCGTGTCGTCAATGTAGATGGTGCCCCTCGTAGGCGGTGTCGAAGGCATCTTAACATCCCCAGCCTCGCCCTTGACTTCAGGCTTGATGTCATGCTTAACTCCAGCTTTGACTTCGCCCTTGATCTCAGGCTTGATCTCAGGCTTGACCTCGCCCTTGATCTCAGGCTTGACCTCGCCCTTGATCTCAGGCTTGACCTCCTCAACTTCGCCCTTGACTTCAGCCTTGACTTCAGCCTTGACTTCGGCCTTGACTTCGGCCTTCATCTCCATCTCCACCGTCTCAGCAGCCAACATCTTCCCCTCCCGAATCTTGTAAAACCTCTCCAAACAGCTCCTCCTCTCCTCCTGCGTCCAGTTCTCGACAACGAGCGCAAACCTTGTTGCGTCTGTAAACCCAAACTCGCGCGCCATGCTGCAGAACTGCCGCAGCATCACCTCGTTTGGCGGATTATACAGAAGCCGTCGCGAGGCGCCCCGCGCACACGCAGCTGTGTGCTGGAGGAGGATCACGTCGTCCCCGTCTTCAAACAGTGACGGTCCGCCTGGTGCGTCGGCCTCTTCGGCTGCTCGGGATAGTTTCTGCTCTACCTTTGATGTGCCGATGACCTCTGAGTTTTCATGCGAGTATTCAACGCCCGCTGAGGCCAGGATCGCTTGTATGACGTCGCTCTTGGGCTGTCGCTGGGCGTCGGCCTTGCCCTTGCCCTTGCGATCGCCTGGGCTGCGCGTCACGAGCTTGGCGAGCTGCGCCATGCCGCCGTCATCTTGAGAGCCGCCCTCTTCATTCTTGAGGAAGCGCAGCTCCTCGTCGACCTGGTCCACGTCAAAACCCACCAGTGCGATGCCCGCGCCGGCCTTTGCTTCTGCAATGTTGGTCTTGTTGACAATGTCACGCATGACAAGCTGGTCCTCCCGGAAGGAGAAGAGGTTCTCGAGGCCAAAGATCTCGCCCTTGCGGCCCTCGTCCTCCTGCACGCCCTTGAAGTATCGACGCTCCGAGGAGGCGGTGTAGCCAATGTTGGCCTGTTGCTGCTTGTAGATCTGGCGCGCGTAGACGATTTCCTCAATGGTGCCGGAGGCCACGAGACGAAAAACGTCAACGTCGCGGGTCTGTCCCATGCGGTAGGCGCGGTCTTGGGCCTGCAGGTCGTGGGCGGGGTTCCAGTGCGGATCGAAGATGACGACCTTGTTCGCGGCGGTGATGTTGAGGCCGACGCCGCCGGCGCGCGTGGAGATGAGAAAGACAAATTCGGTGGGACTTGAGTTGAAGCTGTCCACGGCCTTTTGGCGGTCGGGGTATGACATGGAGCCGTCGAGGTAGCTGACGTGGTAGGCTGTCTTGAGGAAGAGACTCTTGAGAATGCCCAGCATGCGGACGCTGTGTGAGAAGACGAGGACCTTGTCCCCGTTTTCGTGCCAAAACTTGAGTAGCTTCCGGAGCACCTTCCACTTACCGCAATACTCTGCATTTGACAACACATCCATGGCCCGACGGTTCTTGTACAGAAACTCCCAGTTGTCAGGACAGCAATCCTTGAGGCGCTGCAGTTCGCGCTTCTGCTTCTCGGGGGCTTCGTCCTCGGGCGGCACGAGCATGGTCAGATGATTGGCCAGCTTCTGGAGTGCAATGACTGACGGGAAGACGATGGACATCCAAGAGTTTCCGTTTGGCAACAGCTTGTAGCAACACCAGCCCTTTTTTTTCTCCGAGCCGCAGTCGCATGGTTCCGTACGTGTGCGTACCAGCACAACCTCCGGAGTCTCGGTGAAGCGTTTGTAGGCGTCGCGCTGCATGTCGGTGAGAGGGCAAAAGACGACGCGGTCGCTCTTCTTGGGCAGCTGGTGGGCGATGATGGTCTTCATGCGGCGCAGAAAAAAGTCGGGCAGTAGGTTGTCGACGAGTTTGCGAGCGGTGACACGCGCCGTCTTGAGCTGCAGCAGGGTCGCGTCGTGGGACTGGCCGACCTTGAGGGGTCTGGCGATGGTGTGGTCCCATTCACTGGCGGTGCCAAAATGTCCTGGATTCGTCCAGTTGAGCAGGGTCCAGAGCTCCGAGTAGTTGTTCTGAATGGCGGTTCCTGTCAGGCCGATGCGGCACAGGGCGTTGACCTTGTCCATGGCCTTTGTGATTTCAGCAGCGCTGCTCTTGATGGCATGGCACTCGTCGGCCACAACAGCATCCCACTCGACCATGTTGACAGCGCTCTCGTGGTTTTTGTAAGTGCCATAGGTGGTGATGAGAATCTCGGCACGACCCGAGCTGGCCATCGCCAGGAAATCCTTTTTCTCGGCACCGTGGAAGACTTGCACCTGCCACCAGCCCCAGCGCGCCAGCTCGTTCTTCCAGTTCTCGATCAAGGTGCCGGGACAAACGATGAGGATGCGGGGGTACCATCGACGGCCATACATGCGCATCCATCGCATGCGCTTGTCATCGCGCTCATCGCCCGTCTTGCCAAACGCAGCGGTCAGGAAAGCTGCGACTTGCACCGTCTTGCCAAGGCCCATGTCATCGCCGAGGATACCGCCCTTTTGATAGACAAACAGCCGATGGAGGAACTGGACGCCCTCGACTTGGTAGTCGCGCAAGTACTGTGCGATGGGTGCTGGAATGACGCCTGCCGAGTACTGTAGCTCAATATCCTTGTACTCTCGGCATGGTTTGACAGCTGTGTTCTCGGGAAACTGGGGGCGTTCCAGGAGTGGTCGGGACCTCGGCAGGTTACAGACAAAGTCGTGATACTGCGGCGGCAACCTGAGTCCACCCTCCTCCAGCACCTTGCGGTTATCGTCAAACTTGACCCGGCGCTCGACGAGGTAGTCTGGAGCGCAGGCGACCTCGTAGTCATGTTGGGGCGGGCCTGGTGACTCGTCCCTGCCCTTGCCCTTGCTCTTCCTGGCCTTCTTGTTCTTCTTCTTGAGACGAGCCTTGACGTCCATGTCGTCGTCATCCGAGTCCCAGTCCCAGACGTACTTTTCACCCGTCATGGGCTCGGCTTTGCGCTTCTGGAACGGCCGCATCGGCGAAAGCGGCGCCGTCATGTTGGGGTCGGGGATGATGTCGAGGTCCGGGATTGAGGCGGTGTTGTCGGAGTCGATTTCGATGGAAGCCATCCTTGCGATCAGAGTCGACGACCATGGTCGTCGGGGTGTATCAAGGAGGAAATTCTGAGGTGGCGGATGGTGGCGGGGCTGTTGTTGGGAACGCGTTGGCGCGACTTGAACACTGGTGACGCGGGGCCGATTGACGCGTGGAGGGGAAACTCCAGATGCGTAATCACGTGATCTGGTGCCTGGGAATACCCATATTAATAATCGCAGGAAGATTCAAGTCCATTGTCACCATCTCACCGTCTCGTTTCGTGTACTTCTCATGAAGACTAGTAGCCTCTTGATTTTTATGTTTTCTTTGTGAATACTTTGCTTCAAATGAGTGTGTGGTGTTCCCCCGTGCAATCCCTTCCCAGCCAAATGCTCAACAAGCTCCTCTGCACTCAAACCCAACCATGCCAATGTGGTAAGCTAGTAATGTTATCTACTTTACGCCTAGAATAGCAAGCCGCATATCTACGAGCTGTCAGTCAATACACACTGCATAGCATAGCTTTTATGGCAAAAGGAAAGGAAACTTACGTCTCGCGCCAAATCCCAGACACAATCCCCCGCGGCCTCGCAGCCAGTCTGCGTGCGACCGGCACAGTTGGCACTTCCGACGTTGCCCGAAACTCGCTTGGGGGCCGGGCCCGTAGGTGGAGGGTTGGAACTGGAGGCACCATCGCCGGTGGTGGGGGGACGCCAGACGTCTTGGAAGCCATGGAATTCATCCAATCCGTCGTCAATAATTGTTACGCTGCCCGGGTCCAGGGGCCAATCTTCCTAGGGTCGAGGAAGTCCAAGGGCAACGGACGCCATGGTCAGGGCCACGTAGCAAGAAGCTCGGAAATGCATCTTGATCTTTCGAAAGGTAGGCAGTGAGGAGCGGCGATGTCATGCGATTGCAAAGTGCTGTGTGAATGGTGTTGTGTGGAAAAGTGATGCCGATGGGTGATGGAAATTCCATGACCCAAAGACGAGCGATGTATCACCTTTTATAGAGCTCTGCATCGTGATCCTGACTGAGGCCGAAGTCTCTTGATCGTGCATTTCTGCCTGTGCATGCACAAACCAGGCCTCCATTCAGTGGCTTGGCTGCGCCGACGAGCAGATGCCCCTGTTGCGAATGACTATCATTAGCCCTGCCCTGTATCACCAAAAGTCTAACTCATGAGTGAGACGACCCTGCCAGGTCTGCGATAGTGAGTTTCATATCCCCTTGAAGCAACAGCACTGACGTGATTGAACCATTGCCTGACCATGTGTCTATCTCGTAGACCAATCGCGAGGCGGGCCATTGGCCACTATACATATGGTATGAGCGGTCATGGCCGACAAATGACCTCTAAATAGCACCATCGCGACGTCACCTGAGCGTCCCGATGAAACTCTACAGCATCGTTTCCACATCATGCCATGAGAAAAGCTATAAGTACCAGAGTGTTATAAGAACTGTGCTGACGTAAATCATGCCAGAGGGCCAAGGTCCTCATGGCCGCACCAATCCCTCGGCAATGGTTCAACTAGCTCTACCGTGTCTGCCTCATCAACCCCCAAGACACAACTCTCCTCCTCAGCCCTCGTCTCACCTGCCCAGCAGTGAAAGACTTGGGTAGATCCTCCGGCATGTGAAGGAAAACAAGGCGGGTTCAGCCGTGTGCATCGGTCATTGTGCCTAGGTAACTGGCATTGGGTGTTGAGGACGATGAAGGATAGAAGAAGATGATGATGGAAAATAGCGACTCTGTTCTAGAGCCTGCTTCTGATGCCTAGCCGCAAGGCTGCTCATCTGACGATGTCTTCTGCGGTGATTCAACACATGACCAGTGGCGGAAAGCCCTTGCTGCTGCCCACGCGTTACGAGGAGGCAGCAAGGAGGCAGCGACTACTCTCGTAGTCACCTCTTAGGTAACAGCAAGAGGTTCGCTACTTTCTAGATGTTGAGTCATCGTCAAAGGCCTTATTAGATGGTAATCAAGAAGCAGGCTCTGGGATAGACTGCTCAGTTCTAAGCTCATCATCTCACGCCTTCAGGGTGCTTCCACAACAGATCTCACCGCGATCCAACGTCACATAGTTACCATGTCAATTTTTCACTGCATCAAGAACCCCAAGAGGCCAGCTTCCTTACTAAATCTCTATCAGAACTGCATGTCACTATGACCTAGTTCCTACTGACCGCGAGGTGCACGATTTTCAGGAGGATCCCTCCTCGGAAATCACTGACCCGTGATACGGGGCTGGTGATAGCCCTGTGAGGGTTGACCCTCTGATTAGAAGCGATCCTGTGGTACCTTCTGCTGCTGAGACATGTCCCCGAGATACCACGGGCTGTCCCCCAAGTCTCCGCCTCTGAGCATCCCTCACGATCCTTCAGGCAGCTCCCTGTCAGGGGTCCCTGAATATCCAGTCCCTATATAAGGCACTGTAGTAGGCATAATCGCACCTTGTGCGATTATGGTTGGTCTTTTGGCTCAGTTGGTGATCTAGCTGAACCTTCAGATCTGCCAGGTCGGGTCACCTACTACCCGTCCCTGACACTCCCAAACACCATTCTCACCCAGCCAACAGCCAACACCCCAAATAGCATCCATCACCAGTCCCCTGCCCGCGGACAAACATACCACCGCTCCTACAGGATTCCCGACGGAGCTCCATCCCCGCCGCTCCCCTCCCCGACGTGTCAGCCAGACTGCCGGCCCGCCCTCCTGCCCAGAAAAACTGTCATAATCCCTCCCCTATACTAGTCAACCAAGATATGTCCGACCGGCACTCACAGTCACAGTAGCATCGCCGTCCACCGTTGACGGGGCCTCCGCGCGCGGGCCTTCGCCGAGCTCACCTCCACGTCGCATCGCCCCAGCACCCCGAACCCACCCGCCGTCCACGGGAACCCCTTATCTCAGAGTCAGGCACACATGCACGTGTGCCGTCCGTTGGAGCAATAACTCGGACATTGAGAAGCCAACCCTCCCCGCCCGGCCGAGTCAGACGCGTGCATCGGGCCTCCGCCGCGATGGAGGGTGGTGTGCAACCGGAGCCGCCGTTGTCCGGGGCATCGCCGAAGCCCTACCAGAGTGGAAAGCGGAGATCACGCACCAGTTCAAGCATGGCGCGCGTTGCACCGTCGTCTGGGAATGATTGAATGACAGTCTCGACGACCTCATCCCGCTCGGAGTCGATTCCGAAGTGGCGACTAATATCCCCATTGTTGCCCCCTTGATAAAATGCACGTCGTCGGGGCTCCGGGTCAGGTCCCTGACCCTCTCGCGATCAGTGCCGTTGAAAGTCCTCGCGAAGCACCCCTGTCCGTCGAGTCAATGTTTCAGATTAGGGGCAATCTGAATCTGACAGCAACGCGGCGAGCAGAGCCGGGGGGCACGTGGGCTTGAGCTTCTGGACTATCGATCGAAGACCAATATTCCACCAGCTCTCATCACCGGCCGACCCCTCTCTCTCCGCGAAAGGGGCCGCCAGCCTGCAGGTGACTGCCTGTGCCCCCCCGTTGGCCGGAGATGCGTCATGTCAAGATATTGAATCATGACACTGCGGCCCTCTCTTTCTCGTGGCTTCATCCTCGAAAGACCCGCGGGCGATACTCCGGAAGGGGACGCCACTATTGAAAGCACGAACTCCCCGTGAAGGTGGAGGAAGACCCCCGAGAACGTACCAGGGCAGGGAGTCATGGGGCGGGGACCAACCCGTGTGGCCTGTCAGGTTCAGAAGCAGGAACAATACCGTCTGAAGTGAAGCCCTTGTCCCCCCGGCGCATTCTCGTCCCAAGAGCGAGGCAGCGGGGGAGCAAACAAAACGACCAAATGTTTCCAATGTGTCGCCGAGCCATGGATGATGCCAACCCCCGGAGAGCTCTCACCAACATCCTCATCTCACTCATCTCACGGGACAAGGCAAGGGGTATGAACACAAAATGGCAAACAATCCGCAGCACGAACAAAAGCCGCAAAAAAAGCCCCTCTCATACTCCTGTGGCGCCGTCACACTTGTCACGCCGCAGCGCAGGGTTTTGTGGTCTTCCGCCTCGGACGGTGACATCGCTCGTCTCGCGGTGGGAGTGACCCTGCAAGGCGAGAACCCCCCGTTCTGCTGCTTGCTGCAGCATCTGCTGCTGGTTCATCCACTGCTGCTGCACCCGGGACCCGTTCCCCCTGCGAACTGGAGGATCGCTGGCCGGGTCGGGTGCAGTGGTGCCTGCCAAGATGCCAACGGCCACTACAGGGGAAACCCCCGGAGGCTGCCCCCGGAGCCTGGTCTCCTCCATCGCCCAGGGCCGGCCTCCGGGGGCCCCTGACCCTTGCCCGGCCAGAAGGCATGGGTGACCTGTCAATAAATGCATGAAATATAGGCCCATCCCCTGTCGTCTTCTGGCCCCAAGGATCGTCTCGCCAGAGCTCTGGGCATCTTTGAAACACGGGCGCCAGTCCTCGACCTCGAACGCTAGCAGCCAACATCGAAACATTCAAGCTGGTTTCAACACTGAGGAGAAAGTCTCGTCAGCCGCGTCCCGCGTCATCTCCAGAGGCGAGGCCAGGCGAAAGAGGGGGCGGCTCGCCACGGCCGTCTCCCGTCCCGGATAAGCTTATCTGCTGGCAGTGTCAACTTTTCTTTTCTTTCTCGTTTGCCTGACACTGCACAGCAGCTGCGGCCACCTTTGATGTCACCATGACGCCCAGAACAGAGCGATGCCCGCTGCCGGTGCCGTTGGCGCATCCTCGACCGGGGCACGACGGGGACCTGCAGCAACTCGAAAAAGGTCTGTTCGTCAGTCTGCTCGGAACCTTGACGACAGCGGCGAGCATGCTCCCGTCATCCAGAAGAGACCCTCGAGGAAAAAGGAGGGCACGGCCCTCGCGTTGCCGTGAAGACGCCGACGACGTCTTCTCCTCCGTGGATTGCGGTCGGCAAGGGCGGTCCTCTCGGCGATGCACGCACAGACGGACGGCTGCCTTGCGTTGCCCGTCAACGGCCCGGCCGTGACAGAGGTCGTGAGTGATGGCGCTCTGTTCCCCTTCCAACAGTCGCATATCGCGGCTGCCCCAGCCTCGTCTGCCGGACAGCGTCACAGTCACTCGGGCCCTCCCCCACGCCGCCAGGGCCATATCAGCATCGCCCATGGCGAGGAAACCCTACCTATATCGGTCCAAGGTCCTCAGGCCTCGAGATCTTCGTCTTGTCGTCCGAACTCTGCGTTGCGCTCGCAGCTCGCACGCTCTGTGCCCTTCTGCCGCCGCGTCCGGGCTGTGACCCCGATGGCAAGGATCGTAGCCCAGGGCGCGGGCGATGTCCCTATTCCAGTCACCACCGCCGCTGCGCCGAGGCGGGGACCGGAACCCAAGACCATGCCCCCCGTCGCCCCTTTTTCGGGAACACGATTTTTTTTTATCTCCTGTCATCCACCAAGACCCGCCCGCTGGGCCGCTGCGAACGCCTGTGGCTGTTACCTTTCTTCCGGTCAGCAGATGGAAGTGCATATGCAGCTCGACGCGGAGAGTTTTTGGAGCGGATACCTATGCACCTTTCCCCCTTTCCCCGTTTATTATGCGAACTCATCGATGCACAAAGTGCTTTAGTCCACCAAGGTGAGACTTTGGACGAAAACTCTCCTCTCCGTGGGGAGGAAGCCAGATGCCCGGGTCGCGCATCAGGCTGGCAGCAGCAAGCACCTTGGGCGGCAACCAGAATCTGCAGATCTGGCGGATGTCTGAACCGCGGGCTGCCACCCCATAATTAGCATAGTTATATTTGCAAGTGCAAAAGGTCCGGGTTTCAGCACCCTCGGGCTATCTCGAGCGGCTCTGTGCACGGCGCGCGCAGGGCACACAGGCCGGCGCCGTCGTGTTGCAGGCGGCTCTTGGGAGTCGCACCTCTTGGGCGACGCCCTGATCACCACGTGCGTGCGCTGGCGACTTGTTGATACGACGCGCGACTCGAACTGGCCGGCCGTGAGTGGGTTTTTGATAGGCTATGCCTTCTGCTGTTGGAACAGCCCGCTGCTTGTTCTCGTTCGACAGGCGTCGTTTCGAAACAACCCCAGAGCTGAGTGCCGGCTCGAGCCCTGGCGCGGATCACGACCCTGGCTCTTTGCTGGCGAGCAGAAAGACCCCGAGGTGTTGCACGATTCGTCCGGGAAAGTTGCGACGAAACGCGAAGCGGGCGGGACGATCAGTCTCGAGTGCCGGGGCTGGGTCGGTCGAGTCGGGTCGGGTCCGGTCTTTGTCGAGAATATGGATCCATTTCGCCCCTCTCCCGGCTTGTTTGCGAGAAAAGAAATGCGTTTTTGGCGACGACGGCGCGAGGATCCCATGTTGGACTTGGAGGGCGCGCTGATGGCCTGGTTCACAATGCGCAAGGCGCAATGACCTCGTCTAGATCTCTTGTTTGCGGCGCCAGCATCTCTTGGCGGCCTGTGGTCCTCTCAGTCCAGGCCGTAGCCTGCCCCGTCGTTGTGTGCGCGGCCTCACGCTAGAGTTGTAAGGGCCACGATGAAAAGAGACTTTCTCCTGACATATGCGCAGAAAAAGCTTCACGCGCCCCTAGAACGAATGACGCACGAGCTCGTTGGTGGTCCATCTAAGGGGAAGTCCGATCAAGCCGGCCCGGGGACTACTCGCCCATCATGGCGATCGTCGTGCTGCCACAAGCTGCGTGCGTGTGGTGATGCGGTGTTCCCCAAGACGCCGTGCTACGTCGATACGCTCGCGTCCAACTCGAGACCGCGTGGCTTCATCAGCGCACACGTTGAGATGAGCTGGACCCTGGATCGAGGGTGGCGGCGGCGAGGAGATCAGGGAAGCGAGGCAGCTTGCGAGCTCTCGAAGCCAGGATAGCCCTTCCATTTCGCCGATCGAGGATGGTCGAATCGCCTGACGCGCACCAGAGGTCGCCCATCTCAGGTCGTGAAGGGTCCGTCCTTGCGGCGCACGGGTGATGTCGACCGTAAAGCTAACCAGGTCCTCACAAGCTGGCAGTAGCGTGGAAAGCAGCGTGAGGTCAAAGCTCACCAGATGCATCACGACGCCCGGCCGGCGAGTAATGCGTGCCAGGGCCGAGCCCGTGCCAGCTGATATCTTCGCGTAGACATGCCCCGGATGAGGCCTTGGTTGCGTGGTGGACGCCCCCCGGGGCCTAGCTTGCCGTCTGTGTGTGATCATGTGCAGGTTCAGGTGTCGTCAAGATGGGGCGAAGATCGGCCTTGATTCCGATATCTGCCCATCTGGGCCATTTCAGCCATGTCGTTAAACTTGGTCGAGGTGACACGGGTCGCCCCAATTTGGGCTGACTCGGCTCATCCTCCGAATTTAGTCGGTCGGGAGATGCGGATCATCCGTAGGAGAATTCTCCGATCCGAAAAATATGGCCAACCAGAGGCACCCTGCGAGAGATTGGGGGAAACGGGACCCTCGATCTGGTCGTGGTCGCGAGTTCATGCGTCGCACATGATGCACCATGCCGTCCGCCACCACCCGTCCTGTCCTGAGGAGGAAACGTGGAGACATGGCCATCGTTCCTCCGATGTCGCGGTGCACCCGAGGAAGGCGGGACAAGTGTTTCATGGCGTTCTATTTGGCTCGCCAACTGCACCGTACGCGCGTGCTGGAAGGCTGCCGTCCGAAGAAGAGGGGGGCATGACAGTCGATATTGCGACGTGGTTGAAGGCCGACCGGTGGACGGGCTTAGAAAGGTGATGCCATGTTGACTAACACGGCTTGCACGGGTCAACCCCGCAGAGTCCGGCTGATCGCTGCCCAAGCCAGATGCGGCTCCTCAGAAGAAGCCTATCACGACTTGGGATGCCGACGGTGCCGTGATTTGACTCGGTGGGTGGGCTCAACGGAGGGAAGCCGGCAGGTTATCCCTAATAAGCGCGAGAAGCCGTGACCGGTCCGGATATGCTGGTTCACTTTGGTATGGGTGATGCAAGGGATCAACGGCGAGTTGACCCCATTGCGGTGCGGGGCTCGCTAGGACGGCTGGACGGGCTGATCATCTCGGGCACTTGCGAGGGCGCGAGGGCGCGTCCCGGATGATCCTGATTGCGAGCCATGACGAGGAGGAGCGGACATGTAGCCGATTGCCCGCGGTTATGCATGTGCTTTGCAGTAATTCTCCCTGTGTAGTCTGATCTGCAAAGGCGCATCCCGGGAGTTGAGTAAGGCGACACAAGAGGGGATGACTGATGGCTGGTGCTGCTAGCGACCGGCCTCCCTTGTCAGTTGCTTCTCCCGTGACGTTACTCCCTCTCGAGGCGGCGTGCTTCAATGGGAGACACGATGCTGTCAAGATGCAACGAGACGGGAAAGGATCCCCAGCGGACGAGAGGACAGGGTCATATCTCTGCGCAGGGGCAGAATAGCAGGCCGACCATCTGCCAATCGTGGGCCGCGGCACCATGGCGTCAAGCTTCGTGTCGACGCTGCCAGGCCAAGGTCCTAGTCGGCCGCCGCATTGCCGTTGCTTGTCTAGGCTGTCTTGCCTTGCCCGTTCTCGCGCGGCGGCCTGCACTAGATCAAACGGCACATGGGGCTGTCTGGTCACAGACAGAGTTGAGGAGGGCAAGGAGGGGTCCGGTGCGGCCTTGTCGATCGGGGCAGGGTCTGGCGACACCAGTCCAGCAATCTTGTCAGAGAAGCGCGGGGTTCGAGAGGTGATCGGCCGGTACTTGGGGGGCATGGCCGCATGGGTGGATGGATGATGCCCAAACGCGCATATACGCCAGTATCAGGAGTGGCACTTTTTTGCTGCGGCGGCGTGCTGAGCAGCGTCCGGGCCCTGGGGCGCGCGGCAGGACCGGACGCCGGTGTTCAAGGCCGAGATGGAGCAAGGAAGGCGGCCAACAAGGCAAGCTTGGCAAGGCAAGGCCCGCGCTGCGTCCGCCGAAGGACATCGGACGCACCGGCGGTGGCGCTTACGACTCGACAAGCGGCCAAAGGAGCGTTTCGGTCGTTGGTTTGTTGGTCCTGTTGAATCGACAACCTCTTCTTGATTCGCCGGAGCTCTGGAAACACGAGTCCTGCTGGGCCATGACGAAGCTGCTGTGATGCGCTGCACTCTGCACGCCCGGGCATCAGCTGGAGGTCGCTAGCAATGAGCTCGGGCAAACAATGAGCACGCTGTCTCTATTCAGGTTCAGGAACAAGTGCTGACCAGTACACGACTCGGCGCAGTTGACATCTAGCAGAGCTTTGACTGGTGATGGGCCTGCGCGTGCATTCGCCTGGGACCGAAACTGGCGCTGACGAGTGCCGGACCGGATCCACGCCGTGTCTGGTTTGCTTCAGCTTCCCCGTGATCCAAATTTGCGTGCCATCGAGAAAGGGGTCCTCGATTCGAGTGCAACGGTGACGAGAGAGACAAGACAAGGAGAAGGAGGGAGGAAGCAGAAACCCTTGCCTCATTTACCGGCGACGTCAAGAGTGCCGGGGTGTGTGTGCGGTGGCGGGGGCTGCTTGCTGGCTTGGGGGTTTGTCTTGGAGGAGTCGAAGCATCAAAGTGACAGGTGAGGTTTGGTCGAGTCGCGGTTGCGTCGCTTGGTGGTGAGTGACTTCCATTGCAGATTGAAGTGGGTGGCCCAGCCCAGCCCGGGCCTCGGAAGGTCCCATGTCATCTCCCCGCCCCATGAACCCTGCCAACCGGCCGCCATCGCCCCCCCTGTTCAGTGTCCTCTCTCCGTGTGGGTGTGGAGTCCACCTGCTGCCCCTGCCTGCCCTGGCCCCCAGTTCCTTCCCTGAGAAGAAAGGGCCCCGGGCCCCCCCTACGCTAAGGCCCGTTTCCACTACGTCCGGTGGGGGAGAACTTGAGCAGGCACGTTGAACAGCGTGAAAGTGCCTTGGGCGCACCAAGCGAGCGCATGGTCCCTGGGCCACAGTGGGGCCTGACCTGTTTCATGTCCGGCTTCCATGCAGCACGCTGCTTCCCTCCCTCGTTTTCGCCCGTCGCCTCCACACTGCACCAGTGTCACCACCAGCTGCGACCCGTGTGCGCTTTCTCCCCCCCAATCTCGGCCATGATGCCTCGTCTCAGACGGCCTCCCGCGCCGGCCTGGTCAAGCCAGTCAAGTCAGCTACCTGCATCACCTCCTATCGAGGACTAGCGGTAGGTAGTCACAGTCCTGTCTGCAGGTCGTCCGCATCTTGGTAAGTGGCCGGTGACGGTCAGGTTGGTACCTCGAGTCACGTTCGTTTTCCTTCTTGTTTCCCGCCGTTCTGACCTCCACATCAGGTACCAAAACCTCCACCATGCCGCCCCCTCACCTCGACCACCACCAACACGTCCAGTGTCCGCACCAGCACCGGCCGTCCGTCTCTTCTCGCCCTCCGAACCCACCCACCCATCCCGGTCCTTGGCTCGCCCCTCACCCTCCCCTCCCTCCAAGGTCCCCTGGTCCGGCCAAGACAACCGAGCAGGGCTCCCTGTTAGGAAACAAGGGCATGGGCCGGCCGAGGAGACGGAGGGGGGGCCCTGGCTCCTCCTCCTGGCCCTGGCCCTAGCCCCACGGAACCTGTCCAAGAGCAGACCAAAGCCCCAAGGACACCAAGGGCCAGGGGGGGGGGGCTGACCATGTCGATGGGTTCGTGCTTGACGGCCGCCGTCATGAGCACCCAAGCACCCTCCCTCTGCACGCACCGCACCGATGGCTTGGGCGTTTTCTTTTCCTCCACCTCCCTGCTCCCCCCAATGAGACATATATAGCCTCAGTCGTCCTTTTTTTCCCGCTATAGCACGGTGTCTCTTATATCGTCCGTTTGTTTCGACTCTCCCGGTCTGGTCCATACTTATTGGCGTCCCGGGTCAAGCTGCCGCCCCCTATATATCTCTGACGCCGCCAGCACCCACCCCCCCGGACACACCCACCCACTCACCCCCCCAATGGCGCACATTGCTTCATGCATGGTCGAGGCAGACCTCGACAGACCCAACTCCGTCGCCTCATACAATATATCCTCCAAGCCGCCCTCGCCCGCGCCTTCCATCGAGCACCTGGTACGTCAACGCCGCCCCGTTCATCCGAAGCCACCCACAGAGTCCCCCGGCAGGTTTCCGGCCTCTATAGTAGCAATATACGATCATCTCGAGCGCCGTTGGACTAACATTGTTTCTCTTTCTCCCACTCACAGTCCTCTCTCTCTTCATCACCGGCATCATCCGAGCACAAGCCCCACGTCTGGAGAATGCAGCAACCGGCAGATACCGGCCGGAAGTACCAGCTCTTCCCCAAGGGCGTTCAGGCGCAGCCCGTCAACACGAAAGCTCTCGACCCTGAGCAGGCAAAGGCCTTCGCCCTCGGCCAGAATGCGACGGACAAGACTGTGGAGCAGCCCAAGGAAAAGGCCGGTCTCCGGATACGCATCAAGGAGCATACCCTGATCCGCCGCCGGAAAGTCAGCGTTCCTGAACTCGGCCCCATGACCACTGTCCAGGAGGTCGCCATGGATTCTCGTGAGCCGCTTCCCTCACATGTCTTCCGAAGTGTTGCTAATCCTCTCTAGCCACCATCCCCGGCCGCCCTCCCATCCACGAGAGGTCCATCAGTGCCCCCGGCAACCACAGCTGGAGGCACCAGAGCAAGGCAGAGGCCGCCTCCCGCGGCCGTGAGATTCTCGACGAAAAGGCCGAGCTCGATCTTCTTTCGCCAACCGCCGATTCCGGTCACCAGCGATCCGCCTCCGAGAGCCCCAAGGTGCCCATGTCGCCCAAGAACCTCGCCCCTCTCATCATTCCTCCCCAGCAGTCGATGCACGGCGGCCTCACCCGTCAGCTTTCAAAGTCCCGCCTCCGCACTGGCACCACCATCACACCCGTCGACATCGTTCCCAAGTCCTCTCGCATCGAAGAGTCCCCCAGGACACGAACCCCCTTCACTCCTCTCACTACCGCCTCAACCACCCTCACCGCACCTCTTTCCGCCTCCACGCTCGGCCACCCCGCCAGCTCCATCACCACCCCCGTCTCCGCCCCTCCTATCGACTCCCGCATGAATGCATCACCTTGGGAGACCAAGACCGAGGGCACCGATGGCGACTTGCGCGCTGGTCCCATGGGCCACCGACGAGGAGCCTCCGAGTCTGGAAGCATTATGGAGAGGGGCCGCCCCAGGAAGCGATCCGACCAGGCCATCATCGGGGCTGCCACCCCAAAGCGTCCCGAGTCGAGAAGGAAGCCGAGCGTCGACCAGAAGGTTTTCGATGAACTGCCAACCGGCTTCCGACCCAGCGAGGCCGCCACCGGCATCACCCCATCGGAGCTGATGGCGCTGCAGAAGCAGGCGTTTGGCCAGGTTTCCCGCTTCGAGGTTCTCCGTCTTGACCAGGTCGAAGCCCTTTCCAAGGAGCTGCGTCAGCTCGACGACCGCACCGAGTATCTCCGCCGCACCTACAACTCGCTCCGTTCCGGCCGCCGCAACCTTCACTCGCGCATCTGCCAGTACCTGCGCTCGCCCCGCGTGGCCCGGTTCAGCACGGACTCGATGCTCAAGCAGGAGGAGGCCCTCGCGGAACTCGACGCCTCCATCGACGATTGGGTGTCCAAGCTGGAGCAGGCTGAGAACCGCCGCTCCCGCGTCCGCCAGAAGCTGCTCGAGCACGTTGCAGCTGCCGCAACCCTCCCGGCCGCCGCAACCGCTACCTCCCCTAGCGCCGCCGACTCTCTGCACCTTGCCATGACTACCAGGCCTCCCTGCTCTGCCGCCGGCCTTGGCAACATCTCCACCCCTCCCCGAAGCCCAACCAAGACCTCGCCCCGCATCGGCAGCAACTCGCCCTCGCCGCAGCGCGTGGTCCCTCACGTCCCCAGCACCATCCTCGAGGTTCCCATCGTGGAGGAGCCCATCCCGACCATGACCGCCGCTGAGGAGGCCGCCGAGGCTCAGCGTCGCATCGACGTGCAGAGCATCCGCGTCTACGCCGACAGCGATGTGTACGCCCTCCTGGCCGATGTGGAGAACGAAATCACCAAGATGAGCGCCGCCTCGCGCGAGGAGGTCACCTCACCCATGTCCGACAGCGAGCGCAGGGAGCTGCACCGTGCCCGCAGCCACGAGCTGCTCCAGGGTCGCGCCATCGCGGAGGAGAAGTCCTTCCTGGCACCTCCCACTCCCGTTGTGGCTACGAGCCCCGATCTGGCCAGCGAACCCGAGCCCATCTTCCTCACCTCGGCCGTCTTCAAGGGCTGAGCTCCGTCCCACACACACCAACACCATACCACACCACCCGACCCAAAGCCAACTTCACTTCTTGCTACCCCACATTTTCTTCACACCCTCTTGAACGATTCAACTACTCACGCTCCTTCATGCTTCAATGACTTTTCTCATTTTATCTGGATGACCAGTATATCTGATACCCGAGTTGGCGTCATTCTCCTTTCTTCATTCTTCTCAGCATAGCTCGTCGTACGCACACTGTGGCGCGCCTGTACGAACATCATACGATGCCCGCGGGGAAGCGGTGCATCCGGCGTTTTCCTTTATCAAGCCTGTTTGGTTTCATCTCACGGCCTCGAGCATCTCCCGGGTTTTTCCTAATACTTGTCTTTTCTATCGGGCGGCGTCTCGTCATGCTTTTTACTACACAAAAACCCAGAGGCCTTGGTCCATTCTTCTTCGAGTCCCATCTTCACATCTGTATGTAACTACCTCTACATATTCTGCTGCCCAAAAGCACAGGGAGGGGAGCGATCCCGCGGAAAGAGCGGAGTCGACCGCAACAGGAAAATACACAAAAGGTCCCCTTTTCGGGACTCAAGTTTCCATCATTCTCAGATCATTGCGTTGCAGCCGGTGATGCTACCTACTGAGCGTGCCCACTACTGAATCCAGGGGACCACCGCCGGCGTCACCTTAGCCCACATGTGGCCTTCACCAGTGTGTGACGGGCACTGCAGGGCGGTTTCAGCGGCCACCTTCAGGGCAAACATGCAGCGTGGACACGCGGATCACATCCGCATGGTCCTCTTTTCACTCTGGTTCTCTCGCACGGCGATGGACGCTCCCCATTTGCGCGGGGGGCTTGCTTGGCCTACAATGTCGTCACGGCAATGCATACCAGGCGTTGCGATAGCAGTGTCGTGCTAAGTCCTGGCGAACGACGTGATGGAGTATAGCAGGGCCAGGGTATCGAACGATATTGCAGATCAGTTTATGGGTGGAGGGGGGAAAACTCTCCGCAACGGCGCAGCAGCAGCACAGGGTCCGCGAACACTCAGGTACTGGTTCGGTACGACTCTGTCTGGAGCGGCTTTGCTACCCCCGTCGTCGCAGGCAAAGTGTCCTCGGGTCTTTCTTTCTTGTTCTTCGCTGACAAGCTGCCAGACGAACTGTGAGTATGCGAGGCTTGTTGCTTTTTGCTGCCTTGATCCTTCGTCAGCGGCGAGTTTGACGTTTCGAAACTGCCGTGTGTGATCAGCGGCTGGGAAATACTCCGAGTGGATTCATCGACATGGGACTGTTTTCTTCTTCTTGCGGTAATCCTGGCCTTGTCACCGGATCCTCCGCCTGTCTCCCCGACTGGGTACAAAGTATGACGCCCCTCTCGCCGCGACACGTTTTGACCTCGACGGCGGTTGATCGGCGCCCACGCTGATCGTCGCCTGACGTGCTGGGATGGCGGTGGTGTCCGCTGGACGCTGGCGGGTGGGAGAGTTCAGCCTCCCGGGGAGGTCAATGCGCTGTAGCCGCGAGGGCACGCGCTCCAAGTGCCTACTAGGCAACTGGAGCATGGAGTGAGAGAGACCACGATGGATTCTCCGTCAAGGCAGGGGAAAGTCCGACGTTGGATTGCCAAGTGGCGCGTGATCTGTGGCGGATGGTTGCACTGCAGCGGCGGACATGGGCACACGACATGATGCAAGGCACGGGGACGTAGTTTGCGGTCGGTGGTCGGACACGGATCTGGCAGTCGTTCCTTTGAGGTTGTGGCCGTGTTGGGATGCATTGTCGCTGGGGCGGTGAGGTGAGGATGTTTCGTGGAAGCGCGCGTGGCGGCTGTGGCACTCTTCAGCAACAGACAGGACTTCTGTGGTATGCATCTCGATTCGGTATCAGCCCGACACCATCATGACCACCAGCATTTCAAAGAAAGCCAGCGACGATGCATCTGCCGACGAGGATGCCGACGCCTACGTCGGGACTACAGCTTCAGGTGGTCTGGTCTGACCTGAAGCCCGGTGTCTTCAGATGCCTCTCTCATGAGATGCAATGCTGCTGCTGCCTCGCCAAGCCAGCGACGACAAGACGACACTTGGAAAGCTTAAGTGCCCAGTCGTTCATGCGGGGGGGATCGAGCTGCCCATGGCGAGGGGTAGTCTACAGACACTGGCGGCGATTTTAGGACGAACTGGGGGCTTCCAGGGTCCGGTTGTCTGCCCAGCGGTCTCATCATGGAAACTCAAAAGAGGCAGCGGGTCTAGGTGTCCTCGGCATTTGCAGAGGGACATATTGAGAGTGTGATGCGATGGAAAGGGATGGGAGTTCGTCGGTGGACGATGCAGAAGCCAGCCCCCTCGGTTGGGTGAAAAGGGGTATGCCTGCATTCGCCTTGCATTCAGGCTGTTCTTCAACAACGTCTGGGCATTCTACACCGAGAATGTGCGTGCTCGAGGTTAAGGTCCGTGGGACATGGCGCCGCCTCAGGGGCCGACGCTTCTTCCTGTCGACCGGTGTGAAGATGGTTGCTTGGCCTGATTTTCTCGACTCTGTTTCGACCCGTGCACCAACACCAACAGAACACCTTCGTTTTTCAGCTCTGCGGCACGGAGATCTCCATGGCGGCACACACACGGCGAAGGGGGCACCGAGGAAGTGGGTGTGCCGTGCCGCGTCGTGCACTGTCCAACGCAGCAATCGCAACGCAACCTGAGCCAGCGATCCCGTGTCGCACCTCGCCGTCGCTCGCGTGGGAAAAGCTCGGGTAGGTAGCACGATACGAGTAGATCTTAATGCCCTCCCTCCTCCCCTGGTGGTCTAGATGCCCAAGGGTGTGGTCGTCCGTCTCATCTCGTCGGACACATGCCCTCTTTCGTCCAAGCCTGGGCCCCTGGCCCATCTCCCGCCGGCGACCCCCTCTTCTTCTTCTCCCCCCCTTGAGATCGGCCATTTTCTCTGTGTGTGCTGCTTTCCCCGCATCGTTACAGCTCTCATCCCCGTTTTTCCCGGCCCCGAGCGTTGGTGTGTGTGTGTGTGTCTTGCTATGTACCCCTGTCGAGGTGGTCGAACGGCGGCGGCGGCGCTGCGGCTGGGTTGAGGGTGATTTAATTTACACCACACCCTCTTTCACCCAATCTTCATCACAGTTTCTTCAAGGGCCTCCTCTGTCCTCCGTGGGTGGTGGGCACCCCCGCGTGCCGATGGACGAGTGCAACACCACGCGGAGCGGCGGACGGGGGAGCACACCACACCATCACGGCTGCGGCCGGACATTTGTCTCGACAAAAAAAAAACGCTTGCTTCTGCCTGTTCTGGCATCTTCAACCCCCTGCGTCTCGCCACCCCTCGTCAACGTTTCCCAAGGAAAATATCCGCGGTTGCCGGTTGCTGCTCCGCGGTGTCAAGGGCCCACGAACGCCCCTCCTTTACCCCCGGCATTTGTATGACACAATTGACAGGACCGGTCGTGGGAACGTGGCAGGACAGGGATGCGATGCTGACGATAGTAGGGACTTGAGGGGCATACAGCCCCCTCGCGCTAGGCGGTATCGTCACAGACTCGTCGCGTCGGCGGCGTCCCAAGAAAAGAGGCCTTGTTTCCACGCCGGTGCTGGACTAGGGATGATGGGATGGTTTCCTGGGGTCGGGCTGGAGACTTGCACTTGCACTTTGTCTTCCCCTCAGAGAGCTCGTCAGCAACGGCCCCTGGGGCTAGACGGACCTCAGCAACGATGGGGGCCGGACTGAACTCCTGCGCAAATCGGCCGCCCTGGATACGAGGTCTGCTACTGCACGCACCAAGACACACACACATTCTTCAACTGGCAAGCACATTCAAGATACCCTCGACCCAAGCACACGGTCTGAGCGAAGAAAACGCACCGGCCATGTGTTGGTCTGCGCACAACGGCGCGAACCAAAGATCCTCGCCCGTCCCTTTCCCCTCCTTCACGCAGCAATATCCAACATGCCCCTGGGCTATACCTGCTCTCTGGGACGGCCCTGCTCAAGATGAGACGGTCGTTCCCCTCCCCTCGGCGGCGCGCCGGTTACATGTCGGTGGAGGCCGGGGCGCAATGACAGGTGAGGGCATCCTGGTTCTTAAGACGCACGGTGGTATAAGCGAGGGGGCGGGCGGGGGCCCGAGGGTGAGGGAGCTTGAGGAGGTAGGAAATGGCCGGGTCTCGAACGTGCACTTGGCGCTGGGGTGAGGCTTGAGTGACTGTGCCGTCTGTGGCTGGAAGAGAGGTTGATGATGTCGCCGAGCCGTGCTTTGCCGTGCGCGGCTGGGCGGCCTTGGCTCGGGCTTATGGACGTCGGAGGTTTGCAAGGCACGGCAGGGCATGATGCTCGGTGTTTGTCGATCAACGTTGGTGATGTGAACATGTCGGAGTGAACGTCCGGAGCAGAAGCATCATATGTCGATGATGTGGATGAAATAGACATTCAAGAGGGAAACACATCGGAAACAGATGGAAAGTGCATCAAGTAAATCGTGAATATGAAAGAATAGTAAACCGCTGGAATGCCTTTCCCACCTTCCATCTCGGCCCTTATGATACACAGAGCTCGCTGATGCTCCTGTTGTCTCCCAAATTCCATTTCCATCATGATCATCCTTGGGTATCTTCCCCATTACGTCTCTTCCATGTTGTACAAGTCGGCAGCCCATCTACTGCACATTCAAAAATAAATCATCCCCCCTCCTCGTTGGTGTCAACCTTGGCTGCCACCCCGGCGTCTGCGGTAGCAACAGCACCTCGCCCTGCCCCTGCACCGCCGGTTTCCATCGCGGATCCGTCGCAGGATAACCTCCCCCACCGCTCGTCTGTACCGCCAGCGTCGCCGCGCGCTCATTACCAAGCCGCTTTGCAGCGAGTGACGATGATGATGATGACCACGATCCAGAGCCTGAGAACGAGGTAGACCCGTTCGAGTACGCCGATGGTGCCATGCTAGGTCGAGACTGCTGCTGTGCAATGTGCTGAGGGTACTGTCCACCCATGGCCTGCTGGAGATCCGGCCGTCGCAGTTGCTGCTGCAACGTGCTTGTCTCGCTTTCCATCCTCCTCTGCTGCTGTTGTTGTGGCTGCGGCCGCCATCCGGGTTCCTGTTGTCCCTGCCGGCCGTCCTGTCCTGGTACTGGACCCTGTCCCCAGAGGGCCTGATGAATCCCCACAGCTTGCGGCCTGTAGGGCACATACTGCCCATACGCTGCGGCAGGCGGTCGCTGCTGCTCTGGCGCGGGATATGTTCTCGCCGGCTGTCGAGGGTGGGGATATTGTTGCTGGTGTTGCCCACCGTCGCGATGTAGAGGTGGTCGTTGCGGACGTAGGGGCGAGGGATATGCCGACGGGATGGCGGTGCCGTCATGAGGCTGCGGCACGATCCTCATGGTTGACATGGCCGGTGACCCGGTCGTGAACTGTGCCGGGTCGGGACGTCGTGGCATCACGTTGTACTGGCCCTGTGGCTGTCTGCCGACAGTGGCATATCGCAGAGGCTTGCCCTCACTTGCCATCTGATCGGGGGCTCGAGACATGTTGCCCGAGGCCTGGAGCATGCCGAGCGTCGGGCTCGGTTGACCAGGAGGCGAGTGCAGGCCAAGTCTCACGGGGGGTGGGCGGAACATGAGCTTGCTATTGTTGGACAGGCCGAGTCCCTGGGGCGGTGGGCTGCGGCCTTGCATTCCGATAGCCTCGGGCGACTCGACGACTGGTGACAGGCTCATCGGGTCGAGGACACGGCCGCCCTCTTCTTCGGCGGGCCCATTGTAGCTGCCAATTGTTGAGACTGAATTATTTGAGCCATGGGACGCCTTGGAGTCGTGCCTTGCCAGTAGTCCGTCCTGACTCTCTCCTCGGTTGTGCGACTTGCGGCCGGTGAGGCTGTTACTTCGGCGGCGTGGTGGCTCGGGATGCGAGAAACTCATGGCGGGCACATTGTGCGCTGTTGCGGCTGGAGCGGCCTTTCTGTTCCTGTCCTCCGAGTAGATGCTGGAAGCGGAACTAAGCGGCTTACCACCGCCGGCAGCGAGGATGTTGACAGCCGGGAGAAGATTTGCCGCCGGAGGCTTCTCCGGCCCCTGGGGTGCTGGGGGCGCGATGGGGCTTCCCTTTCCATGGCCGATGCCAGCTTGTGACAAACGAGCAGCGCTGGCAGAGGGGAGCGAAGCCTTCAGCACTGCGGGAGTGGTCGCTTCCAGCTCAACAATGTGTGACTTTCGATTCTCCAAATCAGGTCGGCCCAGAACCCAATTCCCTGAACGGTCGGCGACATAATACGTAGTAGCAGACCGGGGATCCGATGGCGGCGGGCGCCAGACCTGAGATGCCGAGCGAGATGCCACCGAGGCAGACATGATGCCATCCTCCTCGAACTCGGTCATGGCGCTTTCCCGCCCATCAGGGAGAGGCGCAGGGCGTTTGGACAATTGTCCGATCAAGGGGCCGTTGGTCTTGGTCTGTACCTTGATCTGCGGCGGCGCGGCGCGGGTCGGCGTTGCGGGTTGGGAGGCGCCAGGCGGCGAGACACTGAGTCTGGGATCGGGGATGTTGAGAGTGAGGTATGGCCTTGACGCGTATGGTTTCGGTGGCAGCAGCTTGGAGGCTCGCCTGTAGTGCGGCGAGGAGATGGCCGGCTGGGCACCGCTCTGTGGCCGCGACAGCGCCATGCCGATGGTATCAGGCCATACTGTGTTCCGTGATTCACCTGGGCGTGGGAAGGCCGGCGAGAGGCCTGGCAGTGGCGGGCTGATATGTACAACATCCCTCTGCTCCCGACCTGGCCAGTACCCGCGGCTCGCCCGCTTCTCCTGTGGCGGCTCAAAAGATGGGCTAGCGTTGTCCAGTCTCTTTCTCCTCCTCAGCCGGGCCAGCAGGAACACTGCCAGCAGAAGTCCAATGGCGCCCGCGATGCCGACGGACAGTCCAATGACCTGCTTTGTCCCGAACCCCTCCTCGGACGAACCAGAGGCTTCAGCCGCAGGGTCGTTGCCCGAAGGCTCAGGGGTCGGTGTGAAGCGCGACGATGATGCGGTGGTCTGGCTCTCGGTTGAAGTCGAAGCCGCCGTCGTACGTGTGGAGAGTGTCGAGATTGTAGGCGCGACGATTAATGTCGTGGGCAGAGGTGTGGTTGATGCCGACCTCCGTGTCGGGCTCGTGATCTCGGTTGGCAGCGGCGGAGCCAGCACAACCCCTCCCGCTGTGCCCGTGACGACAAACGTCCCTTCAAGAGCCGTATGTGTTGCCCTCACGGCTCCCGGCTGTCCCGAGCACATGAAGTAAGCCTTGTCAATGTTTGCTGCCGAGTGTCAGTGCTGTTGGGATCCCACCCACGGAATACCCTCACCTCTCGAAACACCGCCATCACGGCACAGTCCAACCCTAGACTCGGCTTCTAGGCATTGGACGGCGCCCTCGCCGATGGTGAAGCCACCAGCGCCTCTTTGGGTGCAGAGGCACTCGAGGGAGGACTCCTTGCAAGACGGCCGCGTAAAGTGCGAGTTGAGAAAGGCCACGAAACAGTGACTGCCGCACTCGGGGACAAACTCGGCGAGGTCATCGGAGTATTCGAAGATGTCCCGGGCCGACACGCCTCGCAGGAGTGTGACTGCCCATAGGAACAAGAGGAGCAGTGGCTTGATGGCCACTCTGTGCTGGGACATCTGGAGAGGTCAGCGGGTCCCGGTCCTCAAGCCAGAGAAGAGACTGTATCTTACCTGAATGACCGTCCCATCCTTCATGCGACGGGATGTGAGGTTGGGCTGGGGGGTTAGACAAAGAAGAAGAGGCAGAAGCAGACACGGCGTAGGTGTCGTGTCGTCGTCGGTATTAGGCGGAGGTTCGTAATGTCGGAAGAGGGGTCTCAGAACGAGATGGTCACGAAGACGGCCAGCATCCCAGGACTGATGAAACAATAATAAGGAGGTCTAAGAATTTTCGGGAATGTAGTAACGAAGAGAATAAGAAGTCTATACCGGACAGGAAGGAAAGGAAACGCGATGAAACGGGCAAGAGAGCCTGGTGTCGTGAGATGAGCAGGAGAATAAGGAAAAAGGGGAACGAAGACCCTCAAACACCAGAACCCGGGGATGCGTCGCAAGAAGAAGCATCCGCGACTGACGTCGACGGGCGTGCCGCCCAATGCAACACGGAGGCGAGCCGAAGAACCATCCCGCAGCCTACCAATCTGCGTCGTCGGCGAGCCGCCAACGGGGCACACCCTTTTCGATTCATCGTCATGGCAAAGGCGCCAGGCAAGACCAGATCAAGGGAGCCGCCGCGCGCTCATGTGGCCTGCATGGGGACGGCCGAGATGCGGCAGAATAGCCTTTGGCAGGGCTATCAGTGGGGCAGATTCTCCCAAAGGCAGCAGAAGATCATCATGTCGAGAGGCAAAACACCCTTCTCAGGGTTTGGCATCGTCGGCGGGCGGATAGGCGCTGGTTGGTCCCGGTGCCTGGGCCTGAGCCGGCAGGAGCTGGCAAGGCGACGCTCATGGTTGGTCAGTGGTGGTCGGCATGGCCCTTGACGCGCCGAGAGAGATGCACGATGTGTGGGTAGTGGTTGGATGTCGTCGTTCCGGGTGATGATGTTAAGCGCGGGGCCCCAGAGCTGCAGATGCAAGCGCCCGCCGTTGGGCGGCTGAAGATTGGGTCACATCACGTGGGATGAGTAAGCAGGAGACTCAGGCGACATCCTCGAGTGTCTCTTTCGACTTGCGCATCACGTATCAAGCAAGGTGCAGATCGGGGAGATGATTGTTGACAGTGAACTGCGGCCCTGTCGTATTTCGGTGACGTATCTCGACCCAGAGGTGCCCTCCAAGAGCCTGGCTACCGGTCCTCCATGCTACCAATCGACACGAAGACCACACTCATCCACGTCCTCATATCAGGCTCGCCGTCCACATGTGATATCCCCCGCAATCATGGTATCTTGTCAAAATAGAGACCCTTCCTTTTGAGACTCCTTCATCCCAGCCAGCCAAAACCGGCAGTGTGCACGGGAGGCTGGCGCGCCTCCATCATCGTCATATCCTGGCCAGACTTCCACTATTTGGGCTGACCTTCAGGTTGATCGTTGACGGGGATAGGGGTGGGCGAGGTGGCAGCGGCGGCAGTCTTGGCCGCGTCGGAAATCGCGGTGGGCGCAAACGCAGCCTTGGCGCGGTTGGACTTGATGACCTTTTGGACCGCCTCCTCGGCAGCGTCCCAATCGCTGGTGTCCAATTGGACAAGGTCGATCTGGTACAGTTCGGCAATGTGCGAGAGCGCGCTGTAGCTCTTCTTGTCGGAGACGAAGCTGACACTGACGCCGATGCGACCGAAACGTCCAGTGCGGCCGATGCGGTGAAGGTAGGTTTCGGGATCGGGTTCACTATCGCCGCGTCCCTTCATGGGGATGTCGTAGTTGATGACCATGGACACGCTCGAGACGTCGATGCCGCGGGCCAGAACGTTGGTGGTCAGAAGCACTTTGGAACGTCCAGAGCGGAAGTCCTCGAGAAGGCGGTCACGGTCTGAGCCATCGAAAGCACCGTGCAGAGCGGCGACGCGGTGGCCATCGGCCTCCATGCGACGCTGGATCTCGTTGGCGCTCTCACGGGTCTGTTGTCTGTTAGTCTGCTGCCCGCGTGTTGAATCCTGACTTGACTCACCCTGACGAAGATGACGGACGAGCCGATGGTCATCAGACCGTAGAGCTTGACGAGAATCTCGTACTTTTGAATGTCATTGTCGCAATCAATGTACATCTGGGAGATGCCCGCGACGGTGAGCTCGGTGTGCTTCAGGCGGATCTGATCGGCGCCCTGGGCGAACTTCTCGGCAAAGCCCATAACCTTGTCGGGAAAAGTGGCCGAGAAGAGCAGGATCTGGATGTTGCGGGGGAGGGAGCTGCGGCGTGTCAGTTCTGAGGACAAGTAGTTGTGTGGGCTGGCTGGTCTTACTTCTTGACGCGAACGCACTGGTCGCCCATGCCCTGCTGGTCGAGCATGTTGTCGGCCTCGTCAATAACGAGCATGCGGAGCTTGGAGACATCGAGCTGTCGGCGGCGTGTAATGTCCATGACGGTGCCGGGGGTGCCCACGATGACGTTGGCGCGGACGGGCACGCCACGCTCAAGGGCGCCGGGCAGAGCGGCGGCGATCTTCAGACCCTCACAGAACTGTCCAATGCTGGCAACCACGCCCTCAATCTGGCGTGCGAGCTCTCGGCTGGGAGCGAGCAGAAGAGCCTGAGGTTGATCGGGCTGCGAGAAGTCGATGCGCGAAAGCACGGTGACGACGAAGGCGGCAGTCTTGCCAGTGCCGGACTGCGATTGGGCAATCATGTGTCGGGGAGGGTTCGTGAGCATCAGAGGCAGGGCCTTGGCCTGGATCTTGGACGGCTTGTGGTAGCCAAGGGCGAGGAGGCCCTTGTAGATAGGCTCCGGCCTGCGAGGAATCGTGGTCAGTCGTGAGTCGTGCCGCCTTCGGGGCGGGGGAAATGGTGGGTTGGTATTTACAGGTTCATATCCTGAAACGTCTGGGCCGAGTACAGAGTGCTGTTGGGGTTCTGCTGGAGATCTCCAAGCTTGACCTCGACGTCGTAGGAGTTGTCAATCAGGCCGCTATCCTGGTTGGCGTCCTGCGCGCCATCGACCTGGGCGGGAGACTCCGAAGCGTCGGCAGGAGATTCGGCCAGGACGCCCTCCGCCGCAGCGGCGGGCTGGTCCTCGGCGGGCTCGGTGATGCGACTCGCGAGGTCGGCCATAATGGATGTCGGTATTGGGTACGGAGAGCTGTTGCAGTCGGTCAGCGCTGAAGGCTGTGGTCGGGTTTGCGCGTGCGCAAAGGTGGGATGGGAGTGGTAGGAAGAGGAGGGGCGGTGACGCGCCTGATGGAGGTGGTGGAAGCGCGAGGTCTGAATTCCACGCGCGGCCCTGTGGGCGATGGGTTTTGTGTGGAAAAGGGCTGATGCCTTGCGAGGGCAAGAGAGAAATGGAAGGAAGGCACCTACCTACCTTGGGTTTCTGGAAGCTGCACACGATGACGGGAAGGTGCACCTGCCTACAAGGCTTGAACAAACCCAAATGGAAGCTCAGCACCTGGCCTATGGTGGGGCTGCCCAAGGCTGTGGCACGGCCACCGCGGGGCAGATGCCTGACTGCCAACATTGAGGGAAGGAACGTGTGGTGGAGTGGGGCACAAGCCACTGAGCTGGCGCATAATGTGATTATGTCATCCCGCCTGAAGGTCACTCTCCGAATCCAGTCCCGCATGACGACGCTGTCTTGGCGATGGACTTCGCTTCAAGCTGTACCCAAGTACCTCGCCCCCCCGGCTCAATGGACTGCGCGCAATTCCCAAGGACATCGGACCGCTTTTCCCCCGCAGTCGGGCGCAGCAGTCAGGCACGCTGACCAGTGACGGGTGTTCAATGTTCTCCCGCCCGGAAAAACAGGGTGTCCTCCGCTGAAGCGAGTCCAGTCGGGTGCTAGTCTGGCCATGTTTGGAAGGGCTCGTTCTGTTCTGTACATCTGGGATCCGCCGCGTGGCTGGAGGGTGGGTTGGCCCGAAAGCGACGCCCCGTCGTCCCGGGGGGCGGGCGGAGGAAATGCGGGCGACTCAGGTCGTCAGTCGGTCCCTCCATCTGGAGAAGGAAGGACCGACCGACCGACCGACCGACCGACGACGGGGGACAGACCAGGCCAAGTGAACGGGGTTCCCGACCCAACTTCTGTCCTCATCCTTCCCATCCCTCCTCCAAGTACATTCTCCCGACAGCCAATTCGAAAGGCACGCGAGCGAGCGAGTCGCGCCGGAATCGCCGCGTCCAATTGTACATACATAGCAGCAGCCTTGTCCTTCTCCACCAGACCAGTCCGGTCCGGTTTGCGCAACTCGTAATCGGGCTGTTTGTGGCGGCAAGAACATCGAAGCCCAACAGCTCGTGGCGACAAGCCTCCTCGACTCGACAATCTTCAGCGACTCAACGCCGAAAACACGATACTCCCTCCTACAATACCAATCACGATCCAACATAGTCTCCCAGCGCTGCTCCAGCCTGTGCCGACCCGATCCCTCCGCGACAACGTCTCGGCTCGTTGCATGATCCGACAAGGCCTCAAATCCCGCAGTCGCAATCATGGCTGAAGTGGAGGCTCTGCCCACCTTCGGGGCTGAGTTGAAGGTATGATGATGTTCCCTCTGGGCTAAGGCTCCTGTTCTTTGTACGGCCACGGCAATGGCCGCCGCAGCGCAACATGCTGACGACGACTACCCCTCCAGGATGGCTACAAGCCCGCAACAGCTTGGGCCGGCCACGGCATCGCCTGGCTCGAAGACATCCAGGCCTACTACCGCGAGCGCAGCGCTATCGAGAAGGAATATGCAGGAAAGCTCTCGGCGCTGGCCAAGAAATACTTTGAAAAGAAGAACAAGAAAACGGCCCCCCTCAGCGTCGGCGACACCCCCTCCATGACGCCCGGCTCGCTCGAGAGCGCTTCGGTCACGACCTGGACGACTCAGCTCACCACCCTCGAAAACCGCGCCGACCAGCACGACAAGTTCGCCAACAACCTCGTCTCCCAGGTGGCCGAGCCCCTTCGCTTCCTCGGCACCCGCTTCGAAGAGTTGCGCAAGCGCCACAACGATTACGCCGACAAGCTCGAGAAGGAGCGTGACGGACAATACGCCGAGCTGAGAAAGGTTAAGGCGAAATACGACTCGGTCTGTCAGGAGGTCGAGAGCAAGCGCAAAAAGTCCGAGTCGTCCTACGACAAGACAAAGGCACAGAACGCCTACCAGCAACAGCTCTACGATATGAACAACGCAAAGAACACCTACCTCATCGCCATCAACGTCACCAACAAGCTCAAGGAGCAGTACTACCACGAATACATTCCCGAGGTCATGGACAGCCTGCAGGACCTTTCCGAGTTCCGGACGATAAAGCTGAACGGACTCTGGACCGTCGCATCTCAGCTCGAGGGTGCCATGCTGCAGGAGGGCCGGGGCCTTATGGACAACCTCTCGTCAGAAATCACGCGCAACCAGCCCCACTTGGATTCGATGATGTACATGCAGCACAATATGGCTAGTTGGCAGGAGCCCGCCGACAAGGGCTTCGAGCCGAGCCCCGTCTGGCACGACGACGATCGGATGGTCATTGACGAGGTGGCCCAAATCTTCCTGCGCAACGTCCTTTCCAAGTCCAAGAGCCAGCTGGGCGACCTTCGTCGCGACGTCGACCGCAAGAGGCGTGAAGTCGAGGGCGTCAAGCGAGTCAAAAACAACATCCGGAACGGCACAGAGAAGAAGGACGAAGTGGTCGTCGTAACTCAGCTCTTCGCCATGCAGGAAGATCTCCACGCCGTCGATAGGAGGAGGGTCATGGCCGAGGTCGAGACATCAACCATCACCGGCGTGGTTGGTGACGTCACCCTTGGCGCAAAGAACCACAACTTCAAGTCGCAAACATTCAAGATCCCGACGAATTGCGACCTCTGTGGTGAGAGGATTTGGGGTCTCTCAGCCAAGGGCTTTGACTGCAGGGACTGTGGCTACACATGCCACAGCAAGTGTGAGATGAAGGTGCCGGCCGATTGCCCCGGCGAGCAGTCCAAGGAGGACCGCAAGAAGCTCAAGGCCGAGCGCCAAGGCTCAGCGAATGCGACACTCAAGCCCAGCAACGGGCACAGCCAGACAGCCGAACTCCCCAAGCTGAGCCGCACCAACACGATGAACTCGCTGAGCTCCGGTTACGCCCATAGCGCGCGGCGATCCGTGTCCGGCATCTCCGTGACATCGCCGCGGACGCCCACCGAAGAGAGGTCAGCCGCCGAGCTTGAGGCTCCCAAGTCACCCCCGCCCCCTGCGGCCGCCGCACCGGCACCGGCCGTCTCGAAGCCTGCAGCACGACCACGCGTCATGGCACCCCCGCCAACGGCATACATTAGTGAACTGCCGGCGAGTGCGCCCAATGGAGCCTCGGACAAGCCGAAGGGCAAGATGCTCTATTCCTTTGACGCAACAGGTGACGGCGAGCTCTCCGTGGCCGAAGGGCGGGACATTACTGTGCTGGAGCCCGATGGTAGGTTTTGCCGAGAACATGTTCGAGGATTTTCTGCTAACAAACTCACAGATGGCAGTGGCTGGCTCAAGGTCCGCGCTGGCTACAAAGAGGGCATCGTCCCATCATCCTACGTCGAGGTATCGGCTGCCCCTCCACCTGTCGCGGCCGTCCTGCCTCAGCACACAGGGGCATCCGCGCGGCCGGAATCGACGTATAGCAACTCGGGATCGTCCATCGGTGCGGGGGCCAAGAAGAAGGGTCCTGCGGTGGCACCCCGGCGCGGCGCAAAGAAGCTCAGGTACGTCGAAGCGCTGTACGAGTATGCAGCGCAGGCCGACACCGAACACAACATGACGGAAGGCGAGCGCTTCGTGTTGATTAAGGAGGACCCGGGCGACGGCTGGGTTGAGGTGGAAAAGGGCGGCCAGACCAAGAGCGTCCCGGCGAGCTACGTACAGGTGGTCTAGGAGGAGACGTGTACGACCAGGCCCAGGAAGAGGAGCGAAGAGGAGCGGCCGCAGCAGCAGAGGCGGAGGGCGGCAACGAGTTCTGGTGACAGCCCGAACGCCGTTGGATATGACTTTGTGGCCCAACCCGCGGTGACGAGTGTCCGCCTCGTTCGGAGGGATTCGTTACTCCGGGAGCGGCGCAAGTCGCGCAGCTCAACGTCTGCATCTGCCGGGCTGCGGCCGTCGCGGTCGCTTCGCAAGCAACAGGTGGAGGGATACGGCGGGGGATATCTGCATGAAAGCGGCATGGCTTGGCGATGACTTTACAGACTGGAGAGGGAGGAGATGATGCATGGTCAGGGGCAAACATTGGCGGTAGACGGGTAGGACTTGGAATAGCATTGTTCAACGGGAGATCCCGGCATTTCTTCAATCGCCTTGGTGAGTGCAGGACTTGGCGGGCGTTGTGAAGGTAAGTTGGGTGGTGTGTATTGGTGCTGGTTGCTCTTGTTCTTGACTGTGCTAACTTGTACCTTAGGGGACAGAGCATCAAGGTACTCCCAAGAGGGAGGCTTTAAGCGAACATGATGGTTTCCGCCGCTCGGATGACCTCGCGATGCACATTAGTCTCTCTTTTTGACTTCTTTTCAACACCACAACCTGCCCAGCCACAGCCCCGTCACTCTCGACACGCCTGTGCATAAACGACTTCTGTTTCCAAGTCTTACCGGATTATGCCGGCTGGAAATGTAGGCCAAGATGCCAGCATATGTTGGGGGCAGGATCAGGCTGAGGACAAAGGTGCGGCTCCCCTTTCTTCACCGAGAGCGAATCCAGCCACCACCTGGAGGGCTTCAACACCTTCGCGACCTGACTTCGAGGTGACCATCGGATTCTTCTCCCAAAACAAGCTCGCCTAGCGATACTACATCCTCCTAGAAGTACAGGCTGTTTGTTAACTTGGCTGATAGGTGTCGTGTCGCAACCTGGGTAGGCTGGCGAGCACTTTCAGAGGGCAACTCGCTGCACCCACGAAATGCCAATCCTTCCCGGCTTTCGCAGCCAACACCCAGATTACTACTCAAAGTGATTGCCAGCCTGGTCTGGTCTGGGCTGCAGCGACATGTCAGCATGCTTTCCGTATAGGGACGAGCTGAGCATATATCGATGCACACTGCATGCGACATGCACAATCTTGGCGCATTGGGGGATCAGGCTGCGGCCTGAATATGAGGCCATTTCTTGTCGGTGAGAACTTCGGGATGGCTGATATAAGGGCGTCTGCCCCCTCCCATGATACCTGCTCTTTTGTTCTTGTTTGTTTCATCCTTCTACAGACTTATCTACCGAAGTTCAAGCCCACTGGCATTCCTGTTCGAGCAACATCATGATTATGCAGCCCCCCAACGCCATGGTGCCGACCCTGGCCTATCTTCTTGGTGCCCTGGGATTCATTGGTACGTACACAACCCCCTCTTTCTTTCCCGACCTCCCTCTGACACAGCTTCGTGCATCGTGCAGGCGATACTTTGGCACAAACCATCACAGTACCGCCCCCGGAGCCTTCCACTACTCCTTGGGGCACTTTGGGACCTTGTCCAACCACTCACTACGACTGTTTCATTTATGGCGCTACCCCGGATATCTGGGGCTGGGCCCCTGTGTTCACGTACGACCCAACTGGCGCCGACGGCTTGCCTCTTCCTACTTTTACGGCGTTCACAGTCGTCACAGTCTACAACACCGTTGCAAACACTTCGAGAGTTACAACCATCTTCAACGACGAAATCCCTTCGGGCGCCATAATGCCAGAGGTCAACTCGAAGGGCACTCGTGTCGAGACCATAACATATACCAGATTCGGCACAGCATCAACAGCTACCGTGTGAGCATCTACTGACGCCACGGCCCTTCTCATCATGCCGACTAACACTCGACCAGAGCCTATCCCACGCCGTTTTTCGACTGGCCCGACTGGTACGGAGTCGGCGGTGCCCACACCATTACGCACATAACGGGCAACGTTACCAGCACCGAGTGCATCGTTGGAGATCCCCTCACAGGCATTCGCCAAACCTTCATCTCGGCTAAAATGCCAGTGTACCTGACCGACAACCCCCAACCGACCGATGGCGCATTCTACAGTGTCTGGTGGAGATATAACCTGACTGAGGATCCCTACGGCCTCAACTACGTCTGGCGTCCCGATGGTGGGTCTGATCACTTTCCCTATTCATACTACCAAGAGACCTTTGAGCCGAACGTATACGATCATCCATTCAACATCTGCCATGCGGATGGATTCGGGCCCCGCCTGGGATGGTTCCGCGACTCCACGGCATGGTACATCGGGACAGGAACTTCGACTAGTTTCGAAGGCGATGTCGAGACTGAGACTACTTCGAGCGAGGGGACTGCCTCTTCCACCTCGGAGCCATCTACGATAACGAGTGAGCGTGATGAGGACACTACAACAACACCAGGGCCGATTGCATCAACGGCAACGCCGACTACAGCTCTCACACCGACTTCCACTCCTGGAACTGAGGGGGGCTCTACCTCTAACCAGCCTCAAAGCACAAATATACCTCGGTCTACAACATCTTCCTCGTCAAACATTGAGCAAGGCCCCGGCCCAGATCCTGTCCCGACCCCTGAATCAAGCATCGTAGTCTCCGTGCCAGTCACCACAATTGTCTCAACAGCTGACGAAGGCGCTGTCGTCACATTGACTGTACCTGCTTCTCCCCCTCCCGTCACTACAGTTGTATCGACAGCCAGCGATGGCGCCGTCGTCACACTCACAGTACCGGTGTCTGTTGACACTCAGAGTTCCATCTCGCTTACCAGAGTCGTCTCTACGGCGGATGATGGTGCGGTCGTCACCCTTTACATCCCGGTTCCCCCTGCTGGGGACGAGGAGGGCTCGGCAGAGACGGACGGTTCAGGGGCTCTTCCAAGCCATCCCGTCGCCGCAGGCAACTCGATGAGTGGCCAGAGGGGCCTGGCTTTGGTTTGCAGTGTGATTGTTGCAGTGTTTCTCGGGCATTGGTACATGTAGAGAGTCTGATTAGGGCTCTTCTTGTGATTCCCTCGGACGGTATGGCTTCTCCATAGAACTTGGAACTGTTTGCAGGGGTGGTCCGGTGAAGATCAAGGCAATACATGCGAGATTCCTCGGCGTCAATCCGCAGATCAAGGGGCGATTCTAGATGCACAGCTCGTCCCGACACGAATGCGACCCGACATATCCAAGCAAGCAATTTAAACACTCTCTCCAATGGTACAGTTCGTCACCGGAGCCTCAACCAGCGCCTCCGGCACGGCGATGATCTCAATGCCGGTGTCGCGGGGCACGACAAACGGCGCGCTCCTCTTGGCGATAACAGCACCAGACCCTGCGTTGACGAGCGTGGTAAGGCCCCAACGACGGGTGCAGGACTTCTTGTTCAGAAACTCGAACATGTTGTCGGCCACGTCGGCGGCGGCGGACATTGTGGTCACCTGGTTTCGGATCTGGTTGATCTGCGGGACCTTGGTCTGCAGGTCGCCCTGGGTCCAGCGGTCGTAGATGACCAGGCCCGCGTACTGAGCAAAGTTCTGCACGGTTTTAGCTTTTGATCGCCTTAGTAGTACCGATTCATTGCATAGGAGGCCCTACCTCGACATGGTTTGTGCGAGCGTAGTTGTCGGCAACGTGCGAGTCGCGGTTGTACGCGTTGCGCCAGGTCGTAGAGTCCGACTTCATGTTGAGACCGTTCTTTGTCCGAGTTAGCCACCTGATACTCAACTTGAAAAAGGGCGACATACTCCGCCATCGACGCAGTGCGAGGCCTCGTGGATGAGAACGGGCACGCTGTACGCAGAGTTGCCGCTCACGTGGAGGATGCTGCTCTGCCACGCGGAGCCGCCAGAACCTCCCTTGAAGTGAACGACGTCGCCAACCCACTGACGCATGCCGACGGGGAGACGGGCAAAGGTCTGGGCCAGCTGGTCGAGGTTGCCCTCAGCACCCTCTTCCCTGCAGACGACCCAGGGAACGGCGCACTGCGACTGTTAATTCAGACTCTGGCTGACAGTTGATAGTCAGGTGCTTACATCGCCGTAGATGATCATGTAGGCCGAGAACTTGGTCGGGTCCCTGCCATCGAGGAGGACGCGGTCCCTACAGCCCTTGGTGATCTGTCCAGCAGGTAGAGCCACGATCTCGTGCAACGCCTGTCTGGGGATTAAGTTGAGCATGGGTCTGAACACGTCCAGGTTGGGCCAGGCGGCGGGCTTGGACAGCTCCTGGCCCAGGACGGAGGAGGCTACGAGGGCAAGTGTAGAGAAGCGCATCGTAAGGAGTAGGATATATAACAGATGCGTTGGGACTGTAGAGTCTGGCTGGGACAGGACTTCAGTCTTGTTCCTCTGATGGGCCGCCCTGTCCTCTTATGCTGGCTCTCAACAACATACGCCAAGGTTGATGGTCACAGTAGCTTCGCATGCTTGCATCTAAGGAGTCAGCGAAAGCTCCCAGGTGAGGATACCTAGTCGCTGACATTCAACAAGGGGTCGCCAGGCAGCATGATCCGTCTGCCCAACCATCTAACCCGACCTGAATAATCGTGGGGCTCGTCAAACGCCCAGAATGGTGTCACAACTGAAATTGCCTCAATATTTCATGTCGGGACAGGCCGAGATGCAGAAACTCTCCATATTTCTGGAGGTATCCCGGCCTTAGGGACGGGCCTCGGTGGTCTTCGGGGGCCGAGGTCGGAGGGCTATTGGTACTTTCGTTTATCAGATCCGGATTCTCCGTTATCAGATGCGGACGGGCCCGGGATTACGTACGACTGTTGACCAAAGACCGGGCGAGGCCCTGCAGCTGCAGCGGGGGCATGCTCCTTTGAAGATCCAGGGTTGCAAAGTCCCATCAGGGCGGTAAGCTTCGCCCTCACACATGACACGCACAGATGGGAGATCTGCATTCTGCGTTTCGTGAAGTGACATGTGCTTCACTCTTCCAAACAAGAGGTTTTCAAGTCTGGTCAAGCAATATCAAGAAGCCTTGCACCCAGTAGAGTCCGAACCGCCCGCCTAGGCAGCAAGATTCTGCACTGCTGTGCCGCTCTGCGTCGCTTACATGCATGTCGAAATCGGGTGACTGACAGACCTGGCCAGGGTGATGCATGAAGCGAAGGAAGGCAGCTAGGGCCCATCCCTCATCGCACAAAGTCCCAACATGGGGCTTGCCATGGCAGCAAGGTTGAGCCGGAGAATGTGCCAGAATGGGTACTCGGATATCCGAGCCGATGCTGCTTCTACCCGAGAGACTCAGCCCGAGCAGCATCGCAAGCGACATGGTCAAGTGTCTTTCGGGAGGGTACAGATCAAGTCATAGTGAAACCAACGATCCGTAGGCACTTCAAGACAAGCAGTTCCGAAGCGGCATGTTTGGATCCGGCAGAGAGCGAAGAGCTCGAAGCAGAAGCGCTTTCGACATGAAATCTTCAAGTACCATGGGCCAGCATCCTCGCACTTAAGTCTTGGGCCATCAAGACCCCGAGCGATTCGATATTGGATTTGATCCGCAGTATCTCCTTCAAATCAAGTTTGACTCGCTTGAGGACCCTATTCGACATCCATTCCTCGACCAAACAGACGGCCTCCCTCCCCCTCCTCATGAACTGACCGAAGTGTCCCAAAAGACAGAAGCAAAAAGGAACTCTCCGACGGGGAATTGAACCCCGGTCTCCAGCGTGACAAGCTGGCATACTAGCCACTATACGATCGGAGAAGATGGGGTTGACGGTTGAGCCATTTCCCAATTACTGCTGTCCAGACCCACCAGGTTGACAAATAATGCAAGGCATCGTGAACCCGTTAGACTCGATGAGGAGTGAATGGCAGAAGAAACAGATGAATACATTCGTCCTACTGCTACAGTACGCCGTCAACAGTCAGGGTGCCTGACTTTGTGATCATGTACTCGCTGACAGCAATGTCCTTGCCAGCCTCCTTTCCGTATCCCGAGTACTTGATGCCACCAAACGGCACCTCGGCAGCAGATGAGTTTCCTGCGATCAATGTCAGCAAGTATGAACACATCCAAGAGGAAGAACTCACCAGAGTTGAGACCGATCATTCCAGCCTCCAAGTTCTCGTACAGCCTCCAGATGCGGTCGACATTCTTGGTAAAGGCATAGCTAGCAAGTCCCATGGGCGTGTCATTGGCCATTGTCACAGCCTCGTCTTCCGTCTCAAACTTGTAGAATGCAGCGATGGGGGCGAAACACTCGTCGCAAGAGACGAGTGACTCTGTGCTCATGTCGGCAAGGATGGTGGGCTCAAAGAAGTAGCCGCCCTCGCCGCCCTTGGGGGTCACACGTCCTCCACCTGTGACGATACGGGCACCATGCTCGACGGCATCCTTGACCAGCTTGTCGGCCCTGTCGAGACTCTCGGGCTTGGTGACGGGACCGAGCGTGGTGCCGTCCGCTGCGCCGTGGCCGACGACGTACTTTGCCGTCTCCTCGGTGAATCGCTGGATGAAGCGGTCGTAGATGCCAGCCTGCACGAGGAAGCGGTTGACTGTGATGCAGGCTTGTCCAGCGTGGCGCCATTTGAGACCGACAAGCTCGACGAGGGCGGCCTCGATGTCGGCATCGTCAAAGATGAGGCAGGGGCAATTTCCGCCAAGCTCAAGGACGACCTTTTTGAGGCCGTTGCTGCAGTGCCCGGCGACGATTTGGCCGACGCGCGTGGAGCCGGTAAAGGTAACTTTCTTGACGAGCGGGTGCTTGCAAAGGGCTTCGCTCAGGGGAGGCGTGTTGGTCAGGCTGGTGGGGAGGACGTTCAGGACGCCCTTTGGGAAACCAGCCTCGACTGCGAGATGGGCGAGGGCCATGGCTGTGACGGGTGTTTCGGGGGAGGGCTTGACGACCATTGTGCAGCCTGCTGCGAGGGCGGCGCCGGCCTTGCGGAGGACCATGGCGATGGGAAAGTTCCAGGGGACGAGAGCAACAGCAACGCCGAGGGGCTGCTTGATCGTGAAGACGCGGCGGTTCGGAGCCGAGGGAACGAAGCAAGTACCCTGGATGCGCTCCGCCTCGCCTGCGAACCAGACAACAAAAGTGAGAGCGTAGGCGAGCTCGCCGCGGGCTTCAGCGTAGGGTTTGCCGGTCTCGTAAACGAGGAGGGTGGCGAGATCGTGCATGTTTTCGCGGATGAGGGCGTCCCATTTCATGAGCCATTGGGCGCGGTCGCGGGTGGATGATTTGCGGTAGGACTTGAAAGCATCGTGGGCGGCTTGAACGGCGGCGTCGACGTCTTCGGGGCCGTTGTCGGCGACGCTGGCCCAGGGTTTGTTGGAGCCGGGGTCGAGGACGTCGAAGGTTGCGTTGGAGGTGGCGGAGGAGGTTGTGCCGGCAATGTAAGACTTGGTGATGAGGAGGTCGGGGCGGTTGAGCTGGCACGGTTAGGGCGGTTGAACTTGACGCTTGGGGGTATGCTTTTGAAGGGCATTCTACCTTGAAGGGGAGCTCGAAGGACGACATATTGGCTGTGTGCGGGCGGCTGTGAAGCAGCTGTGAGAGAAAAGAAGAAAGGCGAAGGAGATGACGATGCTACATGAGACCACTGAGGGATGGAGTGTTGCACCACTTGACGAAGATCGTCATGGCCAACGAACCGAGGCAGAACAGCTCAGCTTGATGTACCCCGGTACCCCTTTGCCTCCCCGACGGTTATCGGTCCATAGACAACACCCCAACCCCAACCAACTGTGACCCCTCCCCTCCCCCTCTTCACTTACACCCCTTGGCATTGCTGCAGCTTGACCCCTCTCTGAGGGGTCACCCACCTGAATCACACATTACCATCTGTGACCTCGACCTTGTGCATGATGCTGCATTGTTTGCCGACAAAGTTGACCATGCAAGCAGCAGAAACATCGTCACCTCGCCCTCCCAGCTCTCTCTCCTCCAGTATCAAACCCCATCCCCTCATCACCCCTTATCTCGTCCCTTCCCAGGTAGATTGACATCATGGGCCGTCTCGACAACAAGATCGCCATTGTCACTGGTAAGACATCACCCCTCATTTATTCGACTCGAGCTGACAGACCACCCAGGCGCCGCTGGCGGCTTCGGCGAGGGCATCGCAAAGCATTTTGCCGAAGAGGGCGCCAAGGTCCTCATCTGCGACATCAACACGGAAGCAGGCGAAAAGGTCGCCGCCTCCTCCGACGCATTTGCCTTTCAAACCATGAACGTCACCAAGGCGGCCGACTGGGATGCCGCTGTCGAAAACGCCGTCCAGCTCTGGGGCCGCGTCGACATTCTCGTCAACAACGCCGGGACAAGCTACCAGAACAAGGTGTGTTCACCTACGAGGTGCTTTGGGATTAGACGCTGACATTGCCCTTCTAGAGCACGCACGACGTGACCGAGGACGAGTTTGACCGTGTCATGTCCGTCAACGTCAAGAGCGTCTTCCTCGGCAGCAACGCTTTCGTCCGACAATCGCTGAAGCAGGGCTCGGGCGGCGCCATCATCAATGTAGCCTCTGTCGGCGCCCACCGACCGCGCCCGGGGCTGGTTTGGTACAACGCTTCCAAGGGAGCCATTGCCAACGTGAGTACAGCCCCAGCCCCCTCGCCTACTAGTAGACTGACGATTTTAGGCCACGATGGGCCTGGCGGCCGAATATGGCCCCAGCGGCATCAGGGTCAACTCCATCTGCCCCCTGGCGACCATGACGGGGCTGCTGCCGACGTTTATTGGGAAGGAAATCACGCCAGAGGTGCAGAAGGCCCTGGGAGCGGTGCCCCTGGGTCGCATGGGGGAGATCAGGGACGTGACGAGGGCGGCTGTATTTTTGGCGAGTGAGGATGCGAGCTTCATCACGGGCGTTAACCTAGATGTCGACGGAGGGCGGGCCATCTAGGCAGGGGGTGTTTGTTGCATGAGTCGTGTTGTTTGAGCAATGTCTGCTCGATCACCTTATCGTACGAAAAGCTGTCCGAAAGTGATATGAGATCTTGTCCAGATGCCAGGGCGATGGAGATATCGTGGGAGTGGGCGGGGTTGCTCGGCCGATGCTTCATCGAGATGGAATCTGAACTTTGGCCGTTGGTTGTCCCCTTTGGCAAGGATCTTTTGTCGAAATTGCAGTGCTGCAGTTGAGAAAGTCTAGGATCTGTCCCTCGGGGTAATGGAAGAAAAGGGACCGGGCCAACGTGATAGCCTCGGAACGGCCTCATTTTCACGGAAAAGGATCTGCGATGGGGAGAGGAGGAGAACAATGACAAGAACATGCTTGAAGAACAGACCACTGCCTGCATATCGTCCAGGGTCTGGTGGGAAATCCAGGGTTGCTGTGCATGGGTTCGAGGACCGGAGCGCCCTCCGCCCTCCGACCAGACCCTGGACCTCACCAATTCGCTGTGCAGGTTGGCCCCGGGGGGGCAAAGAGCGGGAGTTGGCGACGGGAGGGGCGCCGGAACGTTCCCCTACCGCCCGCTCCCGGGGTCTTAGGCCCTCGGAGCCCCTCACAGTGTCGGCGATTCAGGGCAATGACTCCAATGAGAGGTGCTGAGCTGTGGGAACAGACAGGGATTCAGGGGATCCCGCTCAGTGGACAGGGATATGCGTGGGGGAAGAGATAGCGGGCCGGGCCCGAGCCGTTGACTAAGCCAGACGATGCCTAGGTTTTTGGGCATCTGACATGGGCACAAGACGAGTCGATACGATGGGCACAAAGATATGGGATCTATTGTGATGAATACTAATCTATAGGTGACGGGATGTTGTTGGAAACGACTGTCTTCGTCTGACTCCGAAAACAATGCGATCTAGGTATGTGATGGCAACCCCTGGCACAAAAGGCCATGTCCCAGTGGTCGGTCAAGCTTCCGCGGCTGCATGTAATCTACTTGGACTCGGCGTCGACAGACTTGGCCCCAGTGCTCTCCCCAACCTCCTTGGCAGCACTAGCAGGACGGAAGACACCCCCCTCGCCGCGGGCCAGCTTGGCGTCAATCTCGGCCTTCTCAGCATCCGTCGCGGTGGTAAGGTGGACGGCAACCTCATCACCAAACTGCTTGCCAATCTCCTCGAGGGACAGACCGGCGGTCTCGGGCCAGTAGAAGTAGAGGATGGGGAGGAAGACGGCGCTCCAGCAGATGACGAGGAGGAAGTACTTCCATCCAACGGCGGCGAAGCCAATGGGGGCGGTCTGCAGGAGGATGATGGTGGCTGTTGGGGTTAGTTGAAGAATACAGCATCATGCAATGGGGTACTTACAGGTGTACTGGCCGAAAAGCGAAAAAGCCATGCCGATGGAGCGAATCTCGGTGGGGAAAATCTCGGAAATGTACAGGTACATGGTCGTGTTGCAGAAGGTTCCCTGGAAGGCGAGGTAGAGGAAGATGAAGAGGACACCAACGGCGTTACCAGCCTGGTTGTCGGTACCGGCATACAGGGCAATCATCGCGACCATGACCGAGGTAGTGACGATAATGCCGGCAAAGCCAGTCATGTACATCTTGCGACGCGAGTTGACCCTGTCGTGAAGCCAGGCACCGCCGGGGTTATAGATGAGACCGGCGGTGGTGAGCCAGAGAGCTGAGAGGAGGAGGGGCATGTAGCCCGTCTGACCGAGGTTGGTGTAGAGGATGACGGCGTAGTTGTTCTATCAGGATGTCAGCATGTCTTCCTCTTCGTGCTTCCTCTGAGGATACCCACAATGATCAGAGGTCCGCCAAACTCGGCACCCCACTGCGTCAGGAAACCAATAACCATGCGCTTGCGGAAGCTCTTCTTCTGAAGAACAGCCTTCCAGGGGCTACCGCCGTAGGCCTCGAGCTTCTCGGCATCAAGCTGCAGCTGCTTCTCAATCTGATACAGCTCCTCCTTGGCGACGAGATTCTCAGGATCAGCAGGCGAAGCACGCAGACGCTGCAGCACCGTCCATGCTTCCTCCTTGAAGCCCTTGGACATCAGCCACCTCGGCGAGCGCGGAACCCACTTGGATCCAATGACAAGGACCAGCGGCGGGAAGACCTGAAAGAGGAGAGGGAAGCGCCATCCAAATTCGAGGTTGCTCGAGAAGAAAACGCCAAAGCCGATCCACGACGAGAGCATGTATCCAAACACCAGGAAGATGGCGTGATTGCCCACAAGCCAGCCACGAGCATGAGGGTGTGAGATCTCGGAAATGTACATTGGTACAACGATTGACATTATACCGACACACATGCCCATGATCCAGCGACCGGCCTGGAACATCTGCAGGTTCTGCGCGGCGCCCTGGAGGATACCGCCGATGATGCCGAGAGCGCAGCCGATCTGGATGTTGCGGAGACGGTCGAAGCGGTCGCCGAAGGCCATGATGAGAAGGCACGAGACGGCACCGCCGGCGGAGAAGAGGCCGTTGGCGGTGGCGATGGCGGGGGTCGTGATGCTCTCGTAGCCATTTTCGCCGATCATGGGGAGGGAGAAGAAGTCGTACCAGCCGGGCTGACCGATCGTGCTGCCGATGATGGAGGCACCATAACCGTAGGTCTGAGCATGACGATGTTAGGTATGGTCAATGCTTCAAGAACATGACGATCGTCGGAGTGCTTACGGTTCCGCCAAGGGCGACAAAGGCTACGACGAGCCTGTTGTACAGACTCGTCTGGCTCTCGGGCTTGGTCATGGTTGCTGCTGGGAAGGGATGCAACGTCAGGGTCGAGGAGGGGGGATGACTCGAGGCTGCCTTGATGATGAGAGAGACGAAGAGCGACGGGCAAAAAAATTGGCAGGATGGCCCCGGTAATGAATGATCAGCGGTCGACACGGTCCTTCGCCAAGACAGGGTCGGGTACCACGAGGCCTGGAGGTGTCCAAGACATCTTGACCAAGGGACCTGGTATCAGAAGAACGCCTCCTGTCCTCTGTCGATCCCCGGCGAGATTGGTTCGGAGCCTGACAATGATAGCTTCGTCGTGGTGCCAATGCGTGGTGCAGGCTCCACTGGCATTTTTGGATGTGACCCCTTGGGAGCAGGGGAGGCCGCAGGGGGGGGAGAGGGCGCTGCAGAGGAGGGGCGAGGGAGTATCGAGTGGTTTGCAGCCGAACCCACATGGGAGTTTGCCGAAGGTGTGGGCAGGGCTTGGAGGTGTTTGCTTGGGCATCTCAGCCAGCACACGGATCTGGTTGCAGCTGGGCGTGGCATGGCGCTTCTAGGGTATCTGTCGTGGCACCAGCAGCTCATTTCTGGTAGAAGCGGACCCCCCGCGGGCCAACCTGCATCTGCGGCCGCCGATGATGATTGTGTACTACTTAAAGCTCGGACTCGGGAATGTATCGTGAGAGGCCACTTCCAGGAGGCGTTCATCCTTGCGCATCTTGGCCTCCTTTTTCCACACTCACAGTAATTTCCCCCTTCAACATGGCCGACCGCGACCCTTCCCTCATGGAGAAGAGCTGGAATGAGCTCCCCAACCCCAAGAAGGTATGGATTGGTGAGCCCGGCAGCCGCGAGGAAGGTCTCGGCCGCCTCGTCCTCCTCAACCCTGAGCGGGTTCTCGAGGCCGCGCAGACGCAGATCAAGACTGGTATCCGCGTCAATCTCGGCTGGAGCCTTGACAAGCTCGAGTATGCCTGCTTCAACCGTCAGCCGTGTGAGCTGCAGATGGTGCCGCTGCTGGGTGGGATCGCCTTTGACGATATTTACACCATGAACCCACGTGCGTCTTTTCCGTATCACACTGCATATCCCACGTGGACAGGGCGTGCAGAGCTGACATGGTGCAGAGCAGAGTAGCCAGTGGGATGGGCTCAGGCACTTTTCCATGCCGGTTGAAGGGAGCGATGAACGCGTCTTCTACGGCGGGACTACCAAGGACGAGATCCTGGATCGTTCCAACGATCGCATCGGCATCCACCACTGGGCCCAGGAAGGCATCACAGGTGGGTGGTCATGAACCATCCCGCCGGCTCCCCTACCGCATGGCACACATATGGCTGACATTATTTCCACGTGGCCGGCTAAACTGCAGGCCGCGGCGTTCTCATCGACTATGTATCGTGGGCTGAGAAAAAGAGCATCAAGTACACCACCTTTTCGCAGCACCAGGTCCGTCTCGCCGACATTCTCGAAATCGCAGCCGAGTGCAACATTGAGTTCAAGCGCGGCGACATCCTCCTCGTCCGCATCGGTCTAACCAAGGAGTGGGAGACGGCCATGGACGTCGAGGCCAAAAAGGCCTACGCCGCTACCAAGAACCCCTTGCACGCGGGCGTCGAGGGGTCGATGGACGTGCTCCGATGGGTCTGGGACACGGGCTTTGCGGCTGTAGGGGGTGATGCTATCAGCTGGGAGGTGAGTTTGCTTCCCTTGGTCCTTGTGAAGGATCTATCTGGCTGACCTCGCTTGTAGGTTTACCCACCGCCTGCTGGGGGCATTTTGATGCACGAGTACATGCTTGCTGGTTGGGGCATGCCCATTGGTGCGTCTACCCTTACATGACTGAGCGCCCAAGATGTTTCAAGCTGACGTATTATTCTAGGGGAGATGTTTGATCTGGAGCGTCTGGCGGAGACGTGTGAGAAGCTGCAGCGGTGGACGTTTTTCGTGTCTTCTACGCCGCTTAACATGCCTGGGGGGATTTCGTCGCCGCCGAATGCTCAGGCTATCTTCTAGACAATGGGAGTCAATTTGGGAGACGTTACAGAGGATTATTAGTTTACTTAGTTTCACCTTCACTCATTGATACTACACTGTTCCATGGCATAAGTTCAAGACGCTGAATTCAAGGTGGCACGAGCATACATCGTGTGATTTGTGTCGAGTCTGTCGTAGAATCTAGACTCCTTACCACTGATCACGCCGTGTTTGCTCTCATCCGCATGAGCTGATATCACGAGAAAATCTGCCACAAAATCCTACCTTCTCCCCTCCGAATGCATTGTCTCAGTCCTCATTGTCTTGCCCTGTCGTCGATGGCTGGCGGTGGACTCGGCCCCTGTCACCAAGCCCTTTCCCCCCTGTCTTCCAGTTCAGGGGTCAACCCAGTGCACCACCACAGCTAGCACGGCCCGGACTGGCTTCCGCCCGCCGGTCGACGGCTCTTCCCTTTTCCCCTCACCCGTCCATCGTGCGATCGACTTCCCGTCCCCTCCCGTTGTTACACCGACAAGGCAGCCCCAAGCGCACCACTAAGCGGGCCTGGACACGGCAGACGCAAGGCTTCGTCTCCTCCCGTGGGGACGGACATTACTCGTAGACAAACGTCCAGGGATAGATGCCGACGACCGTTGGCGCTAACACTTGGTGAAGACTCTTCACTCTCCTCCCCTGGTCGTAGAACAATGCTCTTGATCACATTGTGCATGCCTTGGCAAACGCAAAGGTTCCCTAGGATCGCGACACTGGTTTGGTAAGACGTGGTAATCCGGCACTGGGTCTGTCCTTTGGCGACCACTGGCAGGGGTCCGCGCGGGATGCCAACGGCGCCAACAACCGGGGCGAGCGGAACTGATGCCCGTGTACGAGTATGCAAGCCTCTGATTCCTCTCCAGTGGGGGTGATACTGGGGTTCGTACAGGGGGTAGATCTTCTTCAACGACGCGTGAGAGGCTCGACTAGGGGGGCGGCTGACGCATTGTTCTCATTGTGACTTCAGCAGCCCGTGGGACGCCCAGACCAGGAGGGTGGGAAGTGGGGAGCTTTCATCAAGAGGTCAGTTCATCGTGGTGGATATGATCAAACATCGTCGTGAGAAGGCTTTCCACTGGATGTTTGTCCCAGGAGTCGGGACCCGGTCAACGTAAGACTCTCATCAAAGGAGGTAGAGGACATGGCTTGGAAGAATCCTCCTCAGGTGAGGCGAGAAGATTGCTCGTCGGAGAAGCTCGGAGTTGAGAAGACGCATGTGCCTCGTCTATCTCCTCCGGGAGAACTCCGCTTCTCAACACCAGGGGTCAGGCGAATGTCACGATCGAAAGTTCCACCCATCTTATATTGTTTGGACATTGGAGAAAGAAGGCCCAGTCTTATAACCAAACATCACCATCACGGCACCTTTCGTATTCGCCTTGCATTGTGTGGTCGATGCTAGGGTTTGATACCGATCGGCACCTCCGCGCCCGCGCATGTCCTAGAATCGACAGCACGGTCAGCCTCGGACTCTAGAGAGATGTGACCTGGTTCGTGCCCTTGCAGTTCTTCTTCCACAGGGGGAAGTGGATAACATTGTCAAAGAACAACTGGTCCCTCGGTGCCTGCTCAAGTCGCCAGTCTTGTTGCCGGTAGATACCGTGAAAGCGTATCCCCCTGCCGTACGAAGTAGCACCCCTGCCGAGGACGGTTAGTCGTCAAGAACAAACTGCAGACTCTGAGACGACTTTGACATGGGACGGAATTACCCTTGGGCGGACAATTTGGGCTCATTGTCCAACGAGCACGGCCAGACTTGTTCCATGTCCGTTGGGTGAGAGGAACATCTGCCGCGCCATCGCAGACCGGACTGCGAACTCGCCGGAGTTTTCCGGTTTACACAAACATTCTAACGTCGCTTCATTCTACAAGTATCACTCGGCATCTTGTTGGTCCTCTCTCGGACCATTTTCGTCGTGTCTCGACGCCACCCGACAGCTTGGACTACCAAACTCCCCATCGACTCACCGCCAAAATGATCGAGCCTGGCATGCCGCCCCCCGAGGGCATGGTGTCCAACTTTGACAACCCGAACAGGGAGATGTTCTACCTCTGCATTGTGTCCAACGTCGTGGGCGTCGTCATCACCACGATATTCATGGGCCTCCGCATCTGGGCACGATACAGGCTCTCCATGAGCCTCCAGGCCGATGACAGTATGCTTCCAGGTGCCTGAATGACTTTTCTTCTGCTAATCGCGACGCTAGTTGCCTGTATATTTGGTTATGTGCGCCTGACCTCTCCAATGGACTTTCCAACCTCTGACACGTCGATAGATTGGATTTGTCGGATACTGCGCCATCTGTCTTTTGAGTACGTCGCGCTTTCCAACTCCTTGACCATTTTCGCTGACAGCACCACAGTGCTGAGATATGGCGGCGGCCTACATGCATGGGACGTTCCTGAGCCCCTCATCGGCAGTTATGTCAAGGTATGCCACCACTCTTCAGCCACCTCACCCAAACACCTTCACTGACGTCCATCCAACAGACCGTCTACGCTACAATGGTCAACTACGGCCCGACAGTATTCGCCATCAAAGCCGCCATCCTCCTCTTCCTCATCAAAGTCTTCTCCCCCTACAAGACGTACATCAAATGGATCTATGGTTTCATGGGCGTTATGGGTGTCTATTACATCGCCATGCTCTTCCTCAAGATCTTCATCTGTCGGCCCATTCCCTTCTTCTGGGGCGAAGTCGAGGAGGGTCAGTGCTTCAACCAGCGCGCCCTCATTCTTACCGACAATGTTATCAGCCTGGTGTCGGACATTGTGGTGCTACTTCTGCCCTGCCCCCTGACTAAGAAGCTGCAGGTCGGTATCTGGGCCAAGGTCAAGATTGCCGCCGTCTTCGGCGTCGGCGGCATCGCCTGCATCTTCAGCCTGATTCGTCTGGTGTTCATCATCCAAGAGGGCGAGAGTCCTGACCAGACCTACGTCTTTGTCAAGATCAACCTGACCGGCATCGCCGAGTGCGGCATCGGTCTCGTCTGCGCCTGCTTCCCCCTCATGCCCGCCCTCTGGAAGTCCATCCTCCACAAGGACAAGCCCGGCTACTCGTCCAATGCAAAGTCGCAGTTTGAGATGATGAACTCCAACCAGATGAACTCGCGCCAGACCCGTACCCGAACAAAGACCAACTTTGACGACAACGACAGCGACGAGAATGACCTCATCGCCAACGGGAATGCGCTTGTTACCACCACGATTCGCGCTGGAGAGGATGAGCATGAGAGTGGGAGTGCTGAGAGCAGCTCCAGACCTAAGGGGAGTCTGGACGAGTCGCGCATTATGCGGACAGTGGAGGTTAGGCAGTTCCACGAGAGTTGATGCGGGAAGAGGAAGGATGATCGGTCTTGACGTCTGGCATGATTTTGGAAAGGGGGTTCATGGTGGCCTTCGAGCCCCTGAGCGAGTTCAAGTACAGGATGTTATTAGACTATGAAGACAGCGATGCTGGGCGAGAAAAAATGTTAGCAGCTTAACGATTTCCCACCGTGGCCGGCCGGTGGTGCACATGCCAAAACGTACGCCACCCGAAACCTCAACTTCAATCTCCTTAATCCGATGCTCGTGTTTACTGCACACCAGATGCGATTGAACAGTCGTATAGCATGGGAGCGACTGGTCCCTATCTTTGAACCGACTCCTCCTGTTGGCGGGAGCGACTTCATCATAGCAGCTGGCGCGCTCCCGCATGAATGCGCACGATCATCGCCTTGCGTCGTGCAGGAAGACAGGTCGCACGCTCGGCAAAATCCATCAGCTTGACCCGCCATGACGCCTGTAAAGTCACTTGGCATATGCACGCCAACGACATGGCACAGACTTTATCCTATTTACCCCATTGCTGCCGATCGTTGTCGATGTTTGTGGTGGTCTGGCTCAACCCCGCCTTAGGCCCAGGCGTCGTGTCCTGAGCTTCCGCCGCGACCACTGTTTTCATTCATGCTTGAGATCAAACATTCGACGCGCAGACTCGGTATTTACATCCCTCACTTGACAGATAATCAGTTGAACCGTCATGCCGAGCTGGCTCCCCTCATCAACATCGGCCGGCATCTTCGGGTCGGCTCTGGCACTCGTGGTCGCACACATGGTCACTTCGGTTAGTATACCGAATACCTCACCATACACTGCATGTGGCTACAAAACCTGACATTCCTAATTGAAAAGGCAGTGCGCAATGTTTTTCTCTGCCCGATCCCTCGACCCGTTCCAGGGCCTTGGCTTGCCAAACTCACGAGCAAATGGATGACCTGTGTCGAGCTATCTGGCGCCAGGGCAACGACCATCAACAAGCTGCACGAGAGATACGGCCCAGTGGCTCAGCTGGGCTCCAATGAGGTCTCATTTAAAAGCCCCGATTGCGTCCGGGCCATCTACGGCACCGGGACAACCTGCGTCAAGCCGCCTGCATACGACGCCTTTGGCAAGAAAGGCATGTTCCAGATGCAGGATCCCGCCGAGCATCGGGCGCGGCAGAAACAAGTCAGAAAGTCCCCAGGCTTTGTTTTTGCCATTTGTTGATGTCGGCTCTAGATTGCGCATGTTTTTGCTCCCCGTTCTCTGCTTGAGATGGAGTCCCTTATTCAGGATGTGACCGCCCAGTTGGTCGAGGCATTGAGGAAGCGAGCTGGCACCGCGGTTGACTCGTTACACTGGACGCGCATGGCTGCACTTGACAATGCCGGTGAGTGATATTGAACCCCATTGAAGGCTGTAACTGATAAGCCAAGGGGAAATCCTTCTCGGCAAGTCCTTCGACGCCGTCAAGGGCGATGGCCAGGTGCCCCTGTACGTCCATCATCTCGACAATGCGTATCTTTCCCTGGCTCTCTACGCAAACTTCCCCATCCTGTACAAGATCTTAGAGTCTCTGCCAATCCCCTCGCTGCGGCAATTCCTTAGCTCGAAGGAGTATGTGTACGAGGTAAGCAGATAGATAGGAGAGGTCTTTAGGCGACAAACTGATCTTCTAGTACGGCGACAATGCCATGAAAGAATGCATCAGCCGATTCGGCCGTGAGTCGAAGCGCCAGACGATCATCACCAGGATGATCTCGGGCGACCCGTACAAGGGAACCGCGCCCCTGTCCGACGACATCATCAGCCTCGAGGTCTCCAACGCCGTCTTCGCGGCCACAGACACAACCGGAAACGCCATGTCCTACGCTCTGTACCGCATGGCCAGTCATCCCGACTGGCAAGCGAAGCTGCGCGACGAGATCCGATCATCAGGTTCCAAGGCTGCAGGGTACCCCTTCCAGACTTTACAGGCCCTCCCCATCCTCCACGGGGTCATGAACGAGACGCTGCGCCTTCATCCCCCTGCTCCAGCCAGTCTTCCGCGAATGACGACCAGAAATGGCTGCGAGATTGGAGGAATGTACTTTCCCGGCAAGGTATGTACTTCTACTACCAAAGTTGTTCGCTCTGACTTTCCCAGACTCTGGTTTCCATGCAGGCCTACACGACAAACCGCCATCCAAACTGCTTCCCCGAACCCGAGGCATTCAAACCGGATCGATGGATTGCAAACGGTACAATCACGGCAGGGTCTTCCGAGCAGCGCGACATGTCCTTGTCCTGGGGCAAGGGGACTCGGTCGTGTCTGGGCCAGCACATGGCCGTCATGGAGCTCAAGATCATGCTGGCGCGTGTGGTGGATGATTTTGAGGTGACTTTGGAGAGTCTCAAGACGCATGATGACATGAAGACGACGGATCATTTTACACTGATTCCAAAGGGAGGGAGGTGCGGGCTTGTCTTTAGCCCGGCCGTCTGAAGGGTCAAAGTGATAATTCCCATTCGATTCGTACAAGCAATCAACCGTCCAGCGGTTCTTCGTACATGTTCATGAAGTCGTGCTTTTCCCGGGGCATGTCGGTTCTATCTCCAATACGCACACTCCTTCAACAGCCGTCTGCCCCGTATTCGAATCTGCATCCTCGCTGATCCCGAGCTCAACATCTTCGGGTTGTGTGACCACGATGAGTTCTGGATTGCTTCTGTTGAGGATCGGGTCGTGGGAGCGGGGAATGGGATTGCTCCTCTTGTCGTTGGCGACGGAGTGGGCGTCACTGTTTGCGTTTGAATTGTAGTATATGTCTTGACTTCCTCGGCCGCCGGTGCTGCGCACGAGCTTGGTGATGAGCTCGGCCATTTTCATTTCGATGTAGAGTTTCGAGAGATATGCCACAGGGTGGAAGGAGAGATAGCTGGGAGGTATTAGGAAGGAATGAGTTGTGGGAGGGTGAAGACTTACACGAGACCGCTGGGTAGTGACATGAGTCCGATGAGAGCGACCTGGAAAAGTCAGCTTGGACAGTGCGATAATGAGGCAGGGTCGACTTGCATCGAGTGATAGCGAGATGGCAACAAGGACTAGGTTGACGTGGAACAAGGTCTTGTACTTTGTCAAACCATTGTTGATGAGACAGGTGCGGGTGAGGTAGATGAAGTAGCCGTTGAGACATCCGTCGACAATGGCAAAGATAACCTTTTCGCAGCGGTCCCAGATCTCGTTGGCGTGGATCCACCATCTGCTGATCTGCAGGCGGGCGGGCATCCAGATGATGAATACGCTGATGTTGATGATGAGGATGATCAGGAAGACGATCCATTTGAGCTTTGTGGCGGTGCCGGGGACCATGAGCAGGCCGACGCGGTTAATGATAATTTGGAGGAGGAGCTGGACTTGGATGGCCCAGAAGAGTGCTGCGGGGGCTGGATTAGTGCATGAACATGGCGTTGAGTTGGCAGTGGACATACCGATTGAGAAGTAGAAGCCGAAGCTACAAGAGGGTGAGTTGGCAAAGGCAGAAGACACTCTGGGAAAGTACACTCACCTCGGGTCAATGATCTGTCGTTGGAAAAGCCATGCGAGAAGTCCAAGGACTATGGACGACACCCAGACGCCCCAAATCATGGCTGAATATGCCGTGACGCGCCGGGTTCTTCTCCAAGACCGTAACGATTGCTTGGTGGCATTGATGGCGGTGAAGATGGCTAGAGCCATTGCAAAGCCCGTGAACAGGCTGGAGGTATTCATGTCATTCTGGTTCGGGATCTTCCGGACATATGTGTCCGGGATGAGGAAGCCATATCTGGCACCCATGCCTGCTGGCTGCGGCCTGCTGTGGTCGGTTCAATGGTGTCGTGGTTGTTTGGAGGGAGAAGAGGAGGTTGAACCCCGAGTGGGGATGTTTGATGGGTGAAGAAGCAGTGACGCACCCTCTGCATTTTCCAGACGGCACTTGAAAAGCTTTACATTCCAGGAGAGAGGGGGAACGAGGGGCGGCGGGCAGGGCTTGATTAAAAAAAGAATCGGTCCTTCAGCAGAGGAGAGAGGGACTAGGCCGAGATGATCGTTGGTGTTGTCTCACCGGGTCTCGTCTAACGGGACTTGGCAGACGCCAGTTGCCGAGCTTGAAATTGGTATGCTTCCAGGGTGATGTCCGTGTTTAGTAGCCGGTTGCGGCGGCGGGCTGGCGTGACGGCCCGGATGTGAGGGGGGGGATGGCCGGGGGCGTCGGAGACAAGTCCGCAGAGGATCGGCGATGGTGATCGAGTTGATAAATATGTTTCTGGTGACTAAAGGGGGAGCTAGATTCTGGAACAACGTGTTTCGCCAGTTTCATCGCTGATCTTCCCTTGATGCTTTGCGGATTGTGCTCAGGGACTTTGGGGTTCCAGTCGAGATGAATTCATGCTGCCTGTTTACTTCAGAATCTTGATCTTGATCTTCAGTTGTACGTCTCCTGCACCGCGGCATTCTCGCGCGCCAGGAAGTTCTGGAATGTGCCCATGGGAACACCCCACGACTTGGCTTCGGCCACATCGGCAAACTCTTCTCCCCCCCTCAGAGCAACCTGCGCCCCAACAAGCGGGTTCGTCGCCATCATGGTGGCGATTTCCTCTTCCGTGTGAAACTTTGCCTCCAAAGTCCTCCCAATAACACCCGACAGCGCCTCCATGGCCTGACCAGGCGTCAACCTCTCCCCGACAAGATTAATCTCCTGCCCTCCAAATCGCTCCGGGTCTTGCATCGCGGCGACAGCAAAGGCCGCAATGTCCTCCGGGTCAATGAAGCCAATCTTGGTCTCGGGCGTCATTCCCGTCAGCCAGGTGTTTCTCTCAAATAGCTCCGGGTACATGCGGACTTTTGGATCGAGGAGGTTGGTCATGAAGAAGCCGGGGCGGAGGATGGTCCAGGTCGGGAAGCCGGCGCGGCGGACGATGCCTTCGATGGCGTTTTTGCTGAAGAGCATTTTGAAGAAGAGGTGGTCTGGGGGAAGGGTGAGGCCGCGGGATTCGGGGGCGTCGGCGCTGATGGAGCTGGAGTAGATGACTTGAGTGACCCCAGCGGCGCGGGCGATGCGGAGGATACGGGTGGCCCAGATGCGCTCGTTGTCCATGTTTCTGTAATCGGGGACTAGGGCGAGGAAGAGAATGGAGCAGCCGGCGAAGGCGGTGGTGAAAGCGGCCTCGTCGTCGTAGGAGCCTGGGGTTATGGTGACGCCGAGGTCGGTGAGGGCCCGGGCCGGACGGGAGTCGGGGCTGCGGACGGTGGCGCGGACGGACCAGCCGAGATGACGGAGCTGACGGCACACGGCGGATCCTTGGGCGCCGGTGGCTGTGACCACGAACACGGTGGGCGGTGATGAGGACATGATGGGTGGGAGGAAGTAAGAGTTGGAGTGAATGGATATGGATGTGGGATGGCCTGAGAGCAGATGATTATCTGACTGTATTAGTACCTACATGAAGAAAGCGGAAAGTGGAAATTCTTATGTTCTTGAAGACTAGCACTCTGTCTGTTGATGCTCTGCTCAATTCCGCCGCGGACATGAGACGGGATCGCTGTACAGTGCTGGCACAGCAGTGGTCGCGCCGCTGTTAGGGGCAGTTTCCCCAAGTTTTGCCCTGTGACGGCGCCCCACTGGCACAGAGGGAAAGGGGGCCATCGCGGCGGAGCCCCGCCGTGAAACGGGCACGACTTGACCCGGGCATCTCACGTCTCACCTCCAACTCTACCTACGCCGGAACCCCGCCGCGCTCTTATCCTCAACTTCATCACCCATCTCCATCAACGCATCTCGACTCGCCATCGCCCCTACGTCCTCACCTCACCATGACCCAGACGAAAACCTCCCTCGAGCGCGACAATCCCCCGCCGCGGCGCAAGTCCTGTCTGGCTTGCACCAAAGCCCGCCGTCGCTGCGACCAGGCCACTCCCTCCTGTCAGCGATGTGCCCAGCGAACAATCGCCTGCCAATATCCCGCCGGCGCAAGGCCGAGGCGGATGCCCGCCGCAGGGCCCACGCTGTCCCCATCCGAGTCTATCCCCGGCCTCTTCGATCTACCTACCACGCCTCAAGCTTCATTCGACATGCTGGGCACCGTCGAACCCTCTGACGACTTGTTCGGAGGTCTTGGTTCCAACTTGAACTTCATGGATCTCGAAGCTGACCCCGGTCGGGACATGTCGCTGGATCTCATCAACCCACCACCCCTCACGACTACCCAACTCGCCTTGGTGCCCTCTCGTCTAGCCACTAACGCTCAGAAAACTAGAGCTCTCACAACACGCCTCCAATATGGCGTTGACCAGGTCATCGCCGCTCCCCGTCTGATGGTCTCTGAAAATTACATGCCCTGGTGTCATGCCCACCTCTACGACGACGGCATGCCACGGTCAATGCAGGGTGAGTCCTCCCCTCCCATCACTCAGAACCCATACTAACCTTCAGTCCCCAGACGCCGTCTCGTCCGCTGCCCTCCACGCCGCCAAAAATGACCGCAACACTCGCGTCATCCGCGACTGCATCGAATCCCGCGTCCAAGACCTCCTCTCCAGCCCCTCCCCATTCGCTCCCCTCGACCTCCTCGCCCGCGCCCAAGCCCTCTTCATGTACCAAACCCTCCGCCTCTCCGATCCCGACCCCCGCGTCCGCCTCAGCTACGATGCAACCATGCCCCACCTCGAAGAATCCGCCTACGCCCTCCTCCCTCACATCACATTCCACGACCCTGCTGAAGCAGATCACGCCCCCGATCCGTTACCACTCTACCCCATCGCCGCCGCGCGCGATGCCTGGCTCTTGTGGATCTTTATGGAATCTGCCCGCCGCACTCTGGCCATGATTCTCTTCTTCGTCGTCGCCCACCGGTTCGTCCGCGGGGAGATGACGCAGTGTAATACGAACAAGTATGTCAGTCGCTCCGTGACGCTGTCGGCACATTTGTGGCAGGCCAAGGATCCTGTTGATTTTGCCCTGGCGTGGAGGAATAAGAGGCACTATGTAGTGCATGGCGACTCGTGAGTTTTCATTGTTCTTCCCACCTGGAGGTCCAGCTAACGAAATAGGATGGATGCCGTGGTGGCCATGCTGGAGGATGCCAAGAGCGATGATATTGACGAGTTGGGCAAGATCTTCTTGGCCTCGGTCATGGGGAGAGACGAGGCGAAGGGATGGTTGGCTTTAAGGGGTGCATCTCTTTGAGACAGCAGCGGGTACAACATGTCCTGCCTTTGCACGCCTCAAAAACTTCTCGCTCGATCCCGCAGATGCAATTGTATCCACCAGCAAGTGGCCAACGAGTGTAGGTCAAGATCAATTCAGCGACTTCACAATGCGACAGAACATCCAGAGTAGTGAGAGCCTCCAATCGAATACCATGATGTAAACCTTGAATTGGACTTGCCAACAACCTCTAACACTCTAGATCAGGAAATCCGAAACGCCTACCCCATAAATGTCTACATCATCGCTTCTCTCCAATCCTTCGAAACTACGCCCTCTGTTGATTTGTCCGGCATCGGAAGAGACGTTCACACTATAGGGGTTGGGCGCAATAAGGACTGGGGGCTCAGAACAACGTCAAGAGACGATCCATGTCCGGAATCCGAGGCAGCGCCTGCGCTGTTCCCGCCTTCGTCTCATTGCACTGGTTATGCAGGTCCGTCCACATGATGTTCCTCAGACGGATTGCGGTCGGGCGGAGTCTGGCAGACAATCTGATGAGTTTGCGTAGCAGGAAGACCTGATCCACCAATATTGAGTCAGTGGGGGCTATGCCTTTTGAAAAAGCACAGAAAAACATAAGAAAACAGAGACTTACGCTGAGAGCGCCATGTTGATCCAAGAATCTTTGTTGCAAGTTTCGCATGTTTGACGACCGGCAGGATTGGTGAAAGAGGGTTGGTCGTCGATACATATACAATGCCTGCAGGTTCTGCGCTCAACCTTGTATTCTTCTAGACGTTTGAGAATCTCTTGTGCCTCTTCTGGAATATTCTTAAAGGAGGCTACCATAGGTACATGGTTCCTGGTTGAGATAGAAGGTACAAGAGTCGCAGTGCGTGTGTGTGTGTGTGCGTGTGTCGTGGATGGTCAGGCGTGGTTGCAGCCAGAGAGCGTGAGAGTAGAGACAGAATCATGAAGTAGATTGAAGTCCAAATCATCGTCTCTTAAGAATAATCTCAAGCACAACAGAACAGAAATATGTCAAAACAGCAATAGAGATTCCTTAGTAGCGGAGCAATACGGGAGCATTTCCTTCAAGGCCTGATGGCCATGAGGCTTCCTCATGAAAAGCATGAAACCAGAAACTCCTCGATGCCGGGACCTCTGTCTGGATGGGAACAAGACACTGCACAGGGTGCTCTCTGAGAAGCAGAGACTACAGGTGTGTGTTGCTTGGAGGCGAAACGATGATAAAGAGACGGAATCGTGCCAGATGAACAGGGGGTTTCAGCTTGCCTCCAGATCTGAAAGAATGTGAGTTCAAGTTGATAGGGAATCCAGGTACACCCTTTGTGTATGAGTGCACTGACTACATGGGCTGTGTACAATGTTATATGTTACATACAGAGGTACTAGCTTCAGCCGCTCGCCATGTTTAAATTTCTTGCCAAACTGAAATTCAAGTTCAACCAAACCAAAACTCCCTTGCCTTCCTCTATTCAATTACCTGCGCCATGTTTTTAATCTTCTCCCCCCCCCACCCCTTTCATCATATCCGATGACACTGTAAAGTTGTTACATATCGCATCTGCAGCCAAAAATGGTCCGCGGCTAGCTGTCGGTTGGTGTTTCATCGAGGCAAAAAAGACGGCGCCCCTCTCTATCGACCGCCTTCAATCTTTCACACATTTCTGCGAAAATCCTCTTTCGGTCTGATTCCGCAAAGGGCAGGAACTCTCCTGCATGTGTGCACTCTTCCGGGTATCTCCAGGTGCGAAAGAACCAACAATTTGCGTACTTCTCCATCCCCTCTTCCTCTTCCTCTTCCTCTTCCTCTTCCTCTTCCTCTTCCTCTTCCTCTTCCTCTTCCTCTTCCTCTTCCTCTTCCTCTTCCTCTTCCTCTTCCTCTTCCTCTTCCTCTTCCCCCTGAAAGCCGCAGTAGCAGAAGCGGTGTATGTTTTCCCCCAGTTGCAGTAGTATCTGTACCGTTGGAGCAGAGATGATCCGGCAACTGCCAGCGGCCATGTTGAGGTATTCCCCCTCTTGTCCACGAGGAAGCTCGGGTAGCTTGGCACCGGCTTGCAGCAGGGAACAGAATATGCGATACCGTGGGCCATTTGGCACCTGCCATTCCCGGGCCACCATGTCCACCTGGTCCTCGCTCATCTTCATGCAATCGGTCCGATACGACCATGCCTTGTTCACAGCTAGTAGCAGGAGAGACATGTCTTCCTTGAGCCGGTCAGGATATTCAGTATCCGTGCTCGCCCCATGCGCCAGCAGCCAGTCCACTGCATCTGCTTGCCCGTTCTTGGCGGCCAAGTGCAATGGCGTCTGGCCAATCTTGAATCCCTTCCGTACCCCCAGTTTGAAGCATAGCCACGCCTTGCTCACGGGGCAGCCTCGCTTCAGAGCTTCTTCCATAAGCGGGATGTTCCCCTGGGCCGCACCGATGAACATGGGATACCAGAATAGCCTATGCTCTGCCTTGCGCCATAGGCAGAACTGCATGACTTCGTAGAACCTGCGACAAACTCGCGCAAGCTTGGCGATACTTCTGGCGCAGGCATATTCGCCAATTATGATGAGGATTTCGTCCGGCAACTTGCTGAAAAGATCAATGGTCTTCATTCGCGGGGCAGGTCGGCAAATTCGCGGTCGGGGCCACGGCTTGGTCCAGGGTTCCTTGGCTGATATTTTGGCTTGGGCCGGGGCCTCAGTCGATGAGGATGCTTCCGACATGATGTTGAAAGAAGGTCGATGGTGGTCGTGTTGTTGCTACTTGAGCACTGGAAACTTGGAAAGATGGAGAAGAATCTTGATGGAATGCGTGCGATCACGTCAATCAAAAAGTGATCAGTTGTTACGTTGGCATCCGAGATTTATGTACTGCCCCGACCCTACATGGTTTCGCCAGGGAGCCTACCAGGTCAGACGCCTCCACACCACCAGAAATACAATTTTCTTGTGTCTGTAAGCAAGGGAGGGCATATGCTTGGTACATTTGAGCTCACGCCTGCTCTTATTTGGTACCGGAGTGGTGGTTGGCCAATGCACACATCGACATGCCGTCGTTGCCGTCCTCCCGACGCTGACATGAGGCCATGTATTGCAAAGAACCGATCCCGTCGAGGAGCGTTTGTGGAGCTCTATCCTGGCCATAGATAACAAATTCTTTGTTCCAATTCATATCAATCGACCTCGGTCACCAGTGCCGAAAGGCGGGTCGTTACAGTGTCATTCAGTATGAAGTGCAGACAGAACGAAACAAAGGAGGTTAAAGCTGTATGGTGCCTCGGCCTCGGGCGATGCCATCCCTGAGGAGACCTTCAAGAATAGTATCAAAGTAGTAAGCAGGCTTCAAGTCAACTGATGTGCCAAAGCAAGCCGCCTGGTTTCCCAGCTTGGCCCCCAGATCATCACCCCTTCAGCTGAACCTTGTGGCAGGCCACGACGCGTAACATTTCCCTTGCTCTTGATCACCCACCCTTGTAACGACCTAATTGTCCTTCTGGAACCACACGCGTATTGGCCAGGTGAACAGTCCGGTCGACATCTCGAGCGCACGCAACGGGTGGAGTGTATGGTATTCGATCAACGCTTGCGGCTCTGGTACCCATCCGGGCCTCCCAGGCACAATCTTGCGCGCGATCACGTAGTACAACTAGAGGGCATCAATTAACCCTCGGAATTGCCGAATCCAAGCCGGAAAATTACTCACCGTCTCAGCGACGTCTGTAAATGGGCTTGCTATGATCATGGAAACCATGGCGCTGCCCCTTCGTCCTTTGGCATGGAGCCCCGTGTCCGGGAACGGCCAGAACGGGACAATGTGCAACAGGGACATGTCCCAGATCCTCGAAAGTGCTTCGTCGGTGATCTTGAGGACGAGAAAGAGGATGATAGCGCTTAGAGGTATAACGAGAAAGAGGCATTCGGCCATGTTTTTGAGCAAGCGGTCGAATCCATGAAGCTTGGTCCTGGGCCCGCGCAGGCAGAGGCTGAAGACTGTGGGTTCAATGTCTTTTCTCTGATGGAAGATATTAGCGAATGATGCAGAGGATATTCCGAACTTTGCGTACATTTTGGCGAAGGCATTCTAGATTTCCAGCGACCATGAAAGCGAGGAGGACGTGGATCAGCACAGTGGGCTTTGGTAGGTCATCGGGGATCTGATAATACTCCACAACGGAGCCTAGAGCAACGAGGAGGTGGGCGACTACAGCTTGGTGAATATAGAGCTGTAGGGGTTTTTTTTTTTCTTCGGGCTACGATGCCACTCCGTGGAGGCATGGGTGGCGTATGCTGCCAGTGGGAGGAGAGCGATTCGTTGCGCAAGGACCGCACCAGGGACGAAGAGGAGAGCCGGTAGATGGCGGCGGAACTGAGAGCGACAGCCCAGTAGGCCAGGTGATACTTTGTCGAGAGCATTTCGAGATGAGTTTTATTTTGGTGAACGTTCGAGGGCGACGGCGATGTTCAAATTTTCAGGTCACTGTGGCTTCTGGTGCTTTGAAACGCCGTGGCGTTCGGCTCGAGGTACGTACCCAGCCAAATACTCCAGTCAAGGCTATCATTGAGACTATCACCGAGGATTCACCTGACGAATCGATGCTTAAACCCAGCAGAATAGTATTTGAGTTGAGCCTCGGACTTGTTGACGACCCATGATCGTGTTGGCCTAAATTTGTTGGATCTTACATTGCCAGCCGAAGACCTTCTCATCATCAAGGGCAGATTAACATTATCGGAGAGATAACATGCCTTGATGATTGGCACCAGCACAGGCTGGGCCTTCTTGACTTCTCATTCGATTCTCAATTGGCGCCGCAGAACCTTGGCCACCCTGCTTCCAGAAGCCTGGGTGGCAGATGCATAACCGATGCAACAACACCCGGAAGGCCAGTTAGAAAGTCTAGAAAAAATCAATCCCGGCTCATCGTGTCCATGCAAGGTCCAGCATGTGAATGCCAACTCAATCAGGAAGTTAAAAATTGAGTCAATCTATAAAACAAAGTCTCCTATTGGGAGGGCATAGGCCGTCGGGTTCGGTACATGTCGCGCGCCGGGACTAGCGGTCTGGGTCAAGTACCTTGATGGTCTCGGAGCGACAAGCTGCATCCGCCAGGATCTGCGAAAAGTCCAGGCCGGGCCGACGTCACATTTGGTTTTCTTCGGCAGTCCTCGTACGATGCCTCAGCGACTGAAGTGGCTTTGCGACATCGGCCAACTCGCCAGGTTTGCCTATCAGTCGGGAGAAGATCGCCTGCGCGATTGAGACGTTCGTCGGCGTGCCAAGTCCGAGAGGAAAGATAAGGAAAACAAGAGGAGATGATATGGAGGCTCTCAAGTCCCCGAGAACCGGGCCCTGGGCAGGGTGGGCCGCCAAGACAAACGGCGTGAGGGTTTTTGGTGCCTCTTCTTCAACCGTCTCCCCCCCAGGCCCCAGCTTCGCACCCCGCAACACCACCGCCCGGGCTTGCGACCATGCAGACTTGCAGTGACCGCTGCGGGCCCCCGAATGCAACATCACCACCCTGCACTTCCGGCTGTCTATCTGTCCGATGGCGAGTCAGACCCTTGACACACAATCTCGGCCTGGTCAGCGCTGCTAAGCGTCCCGTTATCGCCACCGTGAATGGTCTATCGAGGGGAACATGGCTTCAGATATGCGAGGCGGCGGAGGAGGACCCGTTCGGCGGGATTCACCCTGGCTAACCTGGCTCCGAACCGATGCTCGGGTCCCTGACGTACGGTCATGTCCCGACAGAGAGCAGTCGGCAAGGGTCCGACGCGATGATCGCCGGACTCCTATATAGCTGCCATGTCCGTCACCGACAAACCGCTTCCTCAGCCAGCACGCCTCCAGCCTCCCATCCCTCGCCATGCGGTCAACAATCAGCCTCCTCCCCCTCCTGGGAAGCCTCTCCTCGGCAGCGGCCAGCCCCTTGGCCCAGCCCGCCCTGACCTTCGTCTCCCCCTCGCAGTTCAGCCCCGGCAGCGCCCAAAACGTCGTCGTCGAGTACACCGGCAGCGTCGACGGCGAGCTGACCATCACCTACGGCCCCTGTGACGGCGAGGCAGATGTCGCCTCCGCCAGCCAGCGCATCGGCTCGACCCATGTCGGCGCCCACCCGCTGGCTGAGCGTCATGCCGAGCACGAGAAGCGCCGCCCGACCAAGTTTGTCTGGCTGACGCCTGACAATGCGGCCCCTGGCTGTCTTCGCGCCTTTGTCGACGATGAGCTCGTCGGCCAGTCGGAGGAGCTTGGTGTCGCGAGGCGCATGGCCCGGCGCAGTGAGAAGAAGTCGTTTGTCGACGTTGCTGGCACTGATAGCATGTGGTTCGATGGCGTTGCCTACCTGCAGCAGAAGCAGCCCGATGAGGCCTTTGTTGCTTCGGCCAAGTCCAAGAGCTTCGGTATCCTGGGCGGAGGTATCTCGGGACTCATGTCCTCTGTAAGTCCAACTACCTGACCTCATAGACCATGAAGCTCACAGCCCAGCTCCTCCTTGATTCCGTCGGCATCCACAACTGGAAGATCCTCGAGTCGTCCGAGCGTGTCGGCGGCCGCATCAGGACCGTCTACCTCAACGGCACAACCCCCGATGAGGGCCAATACCACGAGCTCGGCCCCATGCGGTTCCCCTATGAGATCACCGACGCCGCGACGAACACGACCTTCCCCATCAACGACCAGCGCATGGTCTTCCAACTCGCTGACGTCCTCAACGAGCTCAACGCCGGGAATGAAGAGGTGCAAGTCAAGTTCTGGGACTGGATCCAGAGCAACCCCAACACCCCCGTCGACAACCCCAACCGACGCGCCGACGGAACCTTCCTCAGCCGCGGAGAGGTCGCCGCCAACCCCGACTTCCAAGTCTCGGCCGTCTACTCCAACGCCACCGCTGCTGCCGAGGCTATCACCGCCCTCGAAGACTTCAAGGGCCTCACCCCCGAGCGCATCCAGATGTACGCTACCAACATCTTTGCCGCCTACAAGCAGGCCAAGGAGGATGGCGCGTTCGACTACTCCGAGGTCTCCTACCTGCGCGATATCATCGGCACCGACCTCAACACCACCGATGAGGTGACGCCCAACCACATCTACTGGCCCATGTGGGAGTACGAGACGGTCTACTTCCTCGCCAGCAAGTGGCTCACCATCAAGGGCGGCCTCAGCCGTCTCCCCGCCGCCTTTGAGCCCCTCCTCGACGGCCGCATCCGCTACAACACAAAGGTCAACGGCATCCACTACAACGCCTGCAACCAGACCGTTTCCGTCTCCTGGCGTCCTACCGGCGCCGAGCCCTTCTCCACCACCGACCAGGTCGACCGCTTCGACTACGTCCTCAACAGCGTGCCCCTCAACCTCATGAAGTTCTGGAAGTTGCCCGCCTACTCTAGCCTCCTCAAGCGCAGCATCGACCGCACCCTCTTCGCCAACGCTTGCAAAGTTGCCGTTCAGTTCAAGACCCGCTTCTGGGAGCACCTCGACATCCCCATTCTCGGCGGCTGCACGCGCATCACCTCCCCCCAGCTCGGCCAAGTCTGCTACCCCTCCTGGCACCTCAACGCCACTGGCCCCGGCACGATGCTCGCCTCGTACATCTCCGACTACGAGGCGACCGTCGCCTGCGCCATGCCCGAGGCCGAACACATGGCCTACATCAAGCGCGCCCTCGCCGAGGTGCACGGCGCTGAGGTCGTTGAGGAGAACTGGACTGGTAACTATGCCAGGCATTGCTGGGAGCAAGATGAGCACCATGCGGGTGCTTTCACCATGCAGATCTTTGCGCAACAGCACCTCTACCTGCCTGCGTTCTACCAGACCGAGTTCAACACCGTCTTCATTGGTGAGGCGGCTACTTTCACGCACACGTGGATCTTCAGCGCTCTCGAGAGTGCGACGAGGGGGACTGTGCAGCTGTTGCTGGATATGGGTCTGGTGGACGAGGCCAAGCAGATTACCAACACCTGGATGGCTCGCTGGATTGACGTTTAGACGACCGACCCATTAGTTCTTTAGTTGGACCAAATAATGTAAATTGAGAAATGAAATGCATGATTGCAGATTCCGTTACGTATTTGGTCCTTGATCTGTGGTGTGTTACGAGGAGAAGTCGAGAAAGCCTCGGCACTTTCCAGCGTGCCGCCTCTTAGCGTCGCTTTCTTCCGAGGGGTCAGGGGAGGAGTCTGATCTAGCCCAATTGGGCCTAGTCCCTTTCTGCTAAAGTGGGCCAGAAACTGCGTCAACAAGCTTCCCTTCTGACGGCCGCCTTTCGTTCGCCATGCCACCAAAATCCACCCTCAACCACAGCACACCGTCGCGTCCCCCAAGAACCATGCCGCGCGCAATTAGAGGCAAGTTTCCCAGAATTCTCTACCTGTGTCAGAGATATCGCTAACGTTTCCTTGCTCTCCAGGTGTCCTGATCGAGTGCGATCCCTCGATCAAATCCATCATCGTGAACATCGACTCTCAGAATCACGAGTACATTATCGAGGATCTCGACGATCAGCGCGTGGTCGTGAAAGAAAACATGGTTGGCGAGCTCAAGCGGAGGCTCGAAATGGTATGACTACCTGGTTCTGGGCCGAGGCTGAAGCTGACCAACTCTTGACAGAGACTGGCCGAGACGCAGCAACCCGCCGACGAGTCGGGCTCCGAGTGAAGAAGCATACGACACATGGACACGTCCCTCTACCACGATCACGATACCCGACACGAACTGTTATGCAGTATTTATGAACATCATATGCCAAAAGGCTTCTTCATCGGCCGTCCCACACCCAAGGCCGGTCTATTCTCGACATGCAACATGCTGCCCGAGCATAAGGTGGCGAGCCAGTAGCAGCCTGTCCATCACGAACACCACGCTCAAACATCACCCCGCCGACAACCCTACAGCTTCTCGAAGCGCGGCTTCGACTTTTTCAGGCCCGACATGAGGGCTGTCTGGAAATCGCTGGACTGCAGCATGACCGAGTTCCAGATGGTAGTGTACCGCAAGTCTGCAGAGGCAACACGTTAGCGGGATACAATAAAGCAGCCGAGACGGCAAGGAATCTTCAGGGCCGGCCTTACTCTCTGCCACTGTGTGATTCTTCGAGTGATTGATCAACTCCTTGGTGCCCTGCAGAGCAACGGGGCTCTTCTCTGCCAAAAAGGCCGCCATCTTGATACCGGCGACAAGGGTGTCGGCCTTGGTCTTGTGCACCTGGCTGACGAAGCCGACACCAAGTGCCTCGGCGGCGCCAAAGTCGCGCGCAGAGTAGCACACGTCCTTGACCCAGGAAAGGCTGCCCACGACACGGGGCAGGCGTGCCAGGGTACCGACGTCAGCGGCGAGACCAATGTCGACCTCCTTGACGGCGAAGCGGGTGTCCTCAGCGCAGATGCGCACGTCGCACGCTGTTGCTAGGTCGATGGCAAGGCCGATCGAGACGCCGTGCAAGACGCAGATAACAGCTGGGAGAGTGTTAGTCTCAGGGCAGGACAGAATCGACCCATATTGACCTACGCTTCGCGCACTTGTCCGCAGCCGACACGGCGTCCTGGAACTCCTCAATAGTACGGCGCAGCCCGGTGGCGTTGCGCGACGGGTCCGGGGTCTGGGCGCCGGCAAAGTCACCCCCGGCCGCCTGCACGTCAAGACCGGCAGTAAAGGCGCGGTCTCCAGCGCCAGAGAGGACGACGGCACGAACTTCGGGGTCAGCGGAGAGTTGGTCAAAGACCTGGCGGAACTCGAGCCAGACGGCGCGGTGAAAGGCGTTGAGCTTCTTGGGCCGGTTGATTTGCACGTGGGCTACGTAGGGTGCTGGGGAGTCGACGAGGAAGTGCTCGTACTTGTAATCTTGGAGAGCCATGCTGGGCGGTTGTTTGTGCTGAGATGGAGGAAGATGTAAGATGTAAGATGAGGAGTGGTGATGTGTCTTGTGGTGGGTGAGATGTCAGAGACGCGGCCGTGAGATGGAGTATTAGCATTAGTGATTGAGCCGAGGCATGTGGTTGCCGACCAGGGTGTGGGGGACCTGGGGTTTTGTGGGGCTTTGTCGGCGTCGCAGGGTGGCTCGGGTGCAACAACCGAAACGCCGGAATTCATCTTCTCTCCAACTCCATCACCAAACGGCGAGGGATGTTCTCACGAGATTCTACAACATCACGGCACGGCTCATCAATTGCCGCAAGAACATGATGTGTTGCATCTTTCATCTACCCAATTCCACCCACATCATCCACATCTCTGCTTCGACGGCCCTCATGATCTGCGACACGATCGATCCTCGTCAGCTCGGTTCACCACGAAGAATTCGCTCATGATGATCCATCTAGTACGAGTGTTCAGAAAGGGCGAAACCATTGCCCGAAAGTTTGTCCGCAGCCCTTGAGGCTCGGTTCGGCGAGTGAATCTTGATCATCCTTCTCAAGTGGGAGGGAAAGTGGAAGTGTTGTGCTTACCTCGACCAGAGCAAGAGCAGGCTTCCAGCTGTCCACCGCAGCTTGGACGATGATGGAAGGGAGTGACTGCCTGCTGGTCGAGGAATGGTGATCACATTTTATACTCCTGCCTCCTGCTATCCAGCATCTTCTCTTCTCGAGTGGTAGTTTTCGACACGTTCTCTGTCGATTCTCCTGGTCCCTCCTCGATGGGCATTTCTGTCACGCCGGTTCGGGGTGAGTCACCGGCGACCTCACGCAGATGAAGCACACCATGCCAACTTGGCAAGACGACGAGTGGCTTCTTACCTGCCAGGTCTCGACTGCCTACCACATGAGTGAGAAGGAGCAGGGCACCTCAATCATTCCGCAGGAGGTAGAAGGTCGGGTTATGCGGGGTTGCTCCTTCCACCTCACGGGCTGCTGAACTTGGCAGGCCCGAAGAGGAGGTGCTCGGATGTCGTGCATCAGTGTCTGGACGGAAGGTGCGACCCAGTCGTCTCCACCAGCAAGATGCAGTCTTTGCACCAGTGTCTTGCTCTCGCGGTGGTCATGTCCGACCTCATCGTCGTCCATCCCGTCTTGCCGTCCGCACACCTCGTACAACTCCTCCGCCAGTAATCCTACGCATTATCTCTACGTCTCCTACCACCATTCGTACACAGCCCGATGGGCCCTGAATCCTATTAGGCCCATGTTTACGGCCAGCAGACACCGATCAATCACACCCGACCCAGAAGCACTCCCTCCAACAGGACCCCCATCCTCGGCCTGGAAACGCTTGACCACAAGAAGCTACAGATCCGTCGAGAACCTGAAAGTACCCACCCCAGAATCCCCTGCCTCCGAGTCCAGCTCGTCTTCTTCGGTTCGGACTGCCATCCTCGCTGGTCCCTCCGCACTGCAGGCCTCCGAGCCAGCGGTCAGCGCAGGCCACATGTTCTCTCAGCTATTCTCCATTACCAACCACCCTGCTCTCGGCTCCGGAGAGGCCGCCCTCACGGGCGACTTTGACGAAACCCCTGCCCCGAGTGCCCGGCCGTCGTTTGAAAACATGGCGGCGGATCGCATCAAAGAAAGAGACGGTGACAGCCTCAGCAACTACTCCGCAAACAGATCCGGGGCTTTTCACCATGCTCTTCTCAAGACAGCATCGGGCCGCCCCATGCTTGTCGACAAGGACTTGCCTGTCCCACCCATGCTGAGCCACGAGCCTTCCAAGGAAGACTTTGGGCCAAAGGATCACCAAGAAGCCGAGGACGTCGAACTTCCTGACCCAAAGGACTTCGAGGTCGACCGTGTGGCCAACTCGCCATCGCCCGGCAGAATCCCGATCTCGGGAGCAATCAAGCCAGATGCCACACTGGAACGCATCTGTCTCGACCCAGTTGCCTTGCACGTCACCGACAGCCACGCCAGTGCCCATCATCCTGGCCTTCTGAAGGGCGCCGACTTCTGCGACGCCGGCGTTGCCGGTCAGCCTCTTCGTCAACGACCCTTCTCCCCCGCCCCATCCAACGCTCTGTCATCAGGTTCTTCCGAGCCCGAAATTATTCACGCACGAATCGACAGAAAGATGAGCGGTGGCGATACTTGCACAGCAGCCATCGAGGTACCCCTTCCCAAACATCATGGACACTCTCACTCAACCAAGGTTCGGCCCGCGAACGACCAGGCAATCTACTACCGACACGAAGATCTCGCTGATGGCCATGGTCCCCATCCTGCCATCTCCAAGGTGCGACCATTCGATCAGTCGTTCGAGGAGACGCAGGCCCGCACTATCATGGAGAACACCCCGCTTATGGACAGCAGCTCGTCTCATGAGGGCCATGCTCACTCCTCCAAGGTCCGACACATGGTCCAACTTCCATCATCACGAAAGGACTCGGGTCAACCCTCCCGACGGCCGACCGCTTCATCCAAGCTCGAGGGCTAGTCACCTCTCCCGGCTGAGGAAGAGGATGAAGAGCCGGGATTCCAGGAACCTTCTCCGGGCTTCAACCCACGCAAATACTCTGCCGTCAACATTGCAGATCCTGATGATGCCCAGGATGTCTCTCGAAAGCCGTCCGAAAATGCCAGCTCGCCAACCGTCGACTCTTCCCTCGACTACAAGCGCACGGCTCACTGGCTTCGCAACCTGCTCAAGTACCCAGAGGACTACACCCCATCGCTGACCAGGATCCCCCCTCGCAAGAAGCGCAGCTCCATGTCGCGAGGTGGCGAATCCCCTCCTGATACCGATGCTGCCACACAAACTGCCCCTTCCCGCAGCCTTACGACGTCATCGACGCTGCCGCCCTCTGTCGTGGAGCCCAACGCCATCAACCGAGCGGTGAACGACTTGGAGGGCCTTCTCAACGAGGCCTTGGCCGTGGCCTGCATGTTCGCCGACCGTCACGACTCCCTCACGTCCGAAGAGCTTGAGGACGGCACGCTTCGAGGCTATCGCCAGGTTCCCGACGTCTCCCGGTCAAGGGAGAACCTCTCGGAAGTGCCACTGGACGACCCGGCTGCGGTGCAGCGGCTATCACACCCAAAACATGCCTACACGTTCCCGAATCCGCAGCGTCCTCCCCTGGCCCACGTCATGGACAGCTTCCACACCATCCACGCCACATCCTCCGTGACGAGCAAGCAGCCAATGACCTCAAGCTCCTCCGACAAACAAGCTTATAATGATGCCATCTGCGATATTGAACGATCAACTCGATATGTCCAGGTTCCTCTCCGCGGCTCCAGCATGAAGCAGCGTGCTGAGCATCACATGTCCGCCGGAGGCCCCCTTGAGGCCCTTCCCCAAGGAAGCCATCCGTCAAGCCTGGGCGGTCTGTCGGCTGATGCAGACGTCATCGACTTCAGGACCCAGTATCAAGCCGCCCAGCATGGCACTCGTCCCGAAATTGTCATCAACGAGCACACCTCCACAGAGAATCTCCATGAACTTCCGTTTGACCGCCCTACCCACGAGGGGCGACAGTCTCACCGAGACCACAACATCAGTCTTCGCGGCAAGTCACACGTGAGTCTGCAGGGCGCTCAGGCGTTCAGCCTCGCGCGTTCGCGCCGTCGGCAGCCCATTGCCCGGGACTGGTCGCCCGCCAGGAAGCAGTTCGCCGCCATCGTCGCCTGCGTCAGCACGGCCGTCATTGGCATCCTGCTGGGCATCTTCGCCGGCATCATCCCATCGATTCAGTACTACATCCTAGACACTTCGCATCTCACTGTCTACGGCAATGTTGGCTGTTTTGCTGGCATGGCCATCCCGACGTTTCTTTTCTGGCCTCTACCTCTGCTCCACGGCCGGAAACCTTACATTCTGACCAGTCTGACGGTCGCCATGCCTCTTCTCTTCATCCAGGCTCTCTCAGTTCACTCGCAAAGGTTCCACAACATTGCAGCATAGAGGCTCGTTTTGCTTGTCCCTCGAGGCCTCATGGGCGTGGCTCTTGGCTTCGCCTCGATGAACTTCCACTCCATGCTCCTGGACCTGTACGGAGCCTCGCTGATGAGCAGCAACCCTCATCAAGAGGTCGTCGACTGCTACGATGTTCGAAGGCATGGCGGCGGCCAAGGAGGCTGGATCGGCATTTGGACCTTCAGCTGGATTGGATCCTTGGGCATCGGATTCCTGGTCGGCGCTGTCGTCATCAACTACCTGCCTCCTGTTTGGGGCTTCTACATCAGCATCATCCTGGTGGCCATCACCTTGGTCCTCAACACGGTGTGCCCCGAGACCCGACGTTCGACGTACCGGCGGTCGGTCGCCGAAGTCAACACTGGCGAATCCACGTCTCGGCGCGTCGCCCGAGGAGAAGTCATGATGCACAGAGTCAAGACCGGCCCCCGCTGGTGGGGACAGGAAGTGTACCACGGCGTCTGTCTCTCCTTTGAGATGCTGCGACAGCCGGGCTTCCTCGTTCTGTCTCTCTACGTCGGCTGGATCTACGCACAGGTCGTTCTTCTCATCATTCTTCTCGGCTCACTCTTTTCGCGGTTCTACAGGATGAAGTCACCATACGTCGGACTCCTGGTGGCCTCTCTGGCGCTGGGCGCCCTGATTGGCATCCCCTTCCAAAAGGCGAACCTCTTCTCTCGGGCGAGGTACCGCGAACTCAACACCAGCCGGATGACTCTCGACAACAAGGTTCTCTGGACATCGCACATGCTTCGACGGGCGCTCTTCGCCGTCGGACTGCCCGTTGCAGGAGGCCTATACACCGCCCTGTCCATCGGCCCTCCCGTCCACCCCAGCGGTCCTGCTGTTCTCGCCGCCGCCATCGGATGCTTGTCTTGTCTGGCCATCTCCGAATGCAACGGCCTCATCATGGAGACCTTTGACACTTCTGACCTCCAGCCTGGCATGACCGGTCGCCCCCGAATGGATTCCTCGGACAAGCGCACCAACTACTCCGCCTTCCCCAGAGTCACGGCGGGCCTTGCCGTTTGCCACACGTTCGCTTTCATCTTTGCCGCCGGCGCATCAGCTCTGGGAGGATTGCTCCGTCGCAATCTTGGCCAGAGGGCAGCAACAGGTGTCGTGGCAGGCATCCTACTGATTCTGACCATTCTGCTGCTGTTCGCTCTGGTGAGATTCAAAGATGTCCAGGTTGTGCCGACCTGCAGGACCGCCGAGATGGACCGTTGGACGCAAGCACGTCGCGAGTCTCTGAAGCGTCGTGCGTCCATGCCAGCACTCGACCGTGCGGCGACAGACCCTTTCGCCGATGACGAGCCTTACCGTCCTCATATCATAGGCAACCCGGTGGCCAAGACGCGTCGTGTCAACATCCTGGAGCTCGGCTCAAAGACCCGTTGGAACGACATTCGAACGGGGAACAAGCTCATCGACGCCAGCCAAGGGCGCAACCGCGACGCCCTCGGCGCCGGCTTCGAAAGCATCAACCAAAGCGCCCATAGCCTGGCTCAAGGCGTTCGTAGCATCGTATCTCGAACCTCCAGCGAGAGAAGTCATGGTGGTCAGTCCGGCTCCAGGCGGGCACCCCAGCACGGCAGTGGCAGCAAGAGCGAGGTGGAGATGAACGTGCTTCAGCGGCCCCCAAAGACGATGCAGAGCTTACGAGGCCGTCACGGACAGCTTCCTTCCGACGGCTACCAGGAACGAGAGTGTGTCATGGGCCAGGCTCTTCCAGAGGACAGGAACGAAGACCTGGAGATCTTCACCTCGGACGCGAGTGGAGACGATGAGTTGGTGAGGCATCATGGCGCGCACATGTTCCGATCCAAGGTCATGCCAATGTATGAGGGTCCTGGAAAGGGCAAGGGAGATTGAAAGAAAGGGAAATGCAGCTGATGAGGCAGCACACAGGTTGTTCATGTAACACCTAGCACTAAATACTACTCGCAAATATGATATTCGACCTCGAGAAGCACTGTTTCGTGACGATTGAACTCCTGCGTCCAGAACAAACTAGCTGCTTCGTAGCCTGGTCGCCTTCGCAAGGGTACCTATGAGCTGCCTGCCAAGCACGACCGCGGAGGCCGTTGCTTCTTCCATTCGTCCACCTCCTGCACCTATCCTGTACCTCCAGGCATGCTGCTATATGTGAAATTGGAGTCGTCTTCCCATTGTACCACGACCTTCACTTTGACAATTGCCAGCAGCACCTGATCTTGTTGGCGCTTCTACAGTCACCCGTGCCCTCATGGATCCTGCAGGCGCCACCGCCCTATCCTGCAGGTGCCTCCTCCTCTTAGGCCATGAGTTGACGGCGCAATCTGCCTTTTATGAAGGCAGAACCCCACCCAGCTGCCTGGAACTCCCTCGTCCTTCTACACTTCTGTGGTGATCTGTTGACAATCAGCCGTCGGGGCTGCTCCGACCCATCAGACCCCAACACATTCATCATGGCTGTGAGAGTCAATTCTCTCGGCTTTACTGCACTCCATAATCCAACCTTTCCTGAGCTTGACATTGTCTTCGTTCATGGGCTACAAGGACACCCACGGAGAACTTGGACGTACTCTGATGGGAAAGATGAGCACCTGGACGTCAATGATGCCCAAACAGGGGCAATCAAAACTCTGAAACGTCTGTTCAAGCGTCGATCCCGAAACGCGGCGACTCCAACGGGTTCAACGCCCAGTTATGCTGGCGCAGGCGGCACTCGACCCGATATTTTCTGGCCCGAAGATCTTCTCCCAAATCTCGAAGCATGCAAACAAGCACGGATCCTGACGTACGGATATGATTCGCGCCTGTTTGACCTCGTTAAGAAGGTCAATTTCTCTGAGATCTCCTCGCAGGGCGAAACTTTTCTCAATGGCCTCGCGAGAGTTCGTGCTGACTACAATAATCGTCCGTTGATGTTTATTGCCCACTCCCTCGGTGGACTTCTCGTCAAGATTGTAGGCCAGCTCCCTCCCTCTCTCGGGCATCGGCGTATTAATCGAGATCAGGCCTTGAACGAATCGCGCAAGAAGTCCACCAATCCGACCGCGAAGGACAAGTACGACATTGTTAACTCAACCTTTGCCGTTATTTTCTTTGGCACGCCCCACCGAGGTGCCAGCATTGCCGACTTGGGTCTCAAAATCATCAGAGTCGCCGCTGCTGCCACACACATGTCCTACAATCCCAGTATCATCAAGACTTTGGACCAAAACAGCGAGACTCTCAAAGGCTTGCGCAAGGACTTCATTGATACCTTGGACTACATGATCACCCGGAATAACTTTGAATCAAGCACCTTTCAAGAGAATCAGGGTCTGAGTAATGTTCCTGGATTCAAGGGCAAGGTAAGGCTTTTGTCTTGACTTTCAGGATAGGTAGAGCTAACAACCTCAGGTTGTCGAAGACGACTCTTCGGAGTTGGAGAGAAATGATCGCAACGACCACATCGAAGCCGATCATATGGGCATGTGCAGGTTCTCTGGCTCAGATGATCCCGGGTATGCGATGGTCTCTGGGGAAATTATGAGACATATCCACCGCCAGCTGGGCCAAGCTAGGGTTGAAGCAAAGGGTCAGTAGTTCAATGTTCTTCGTCTACCAATATCCAGCCCTTTCCCGTTTCGTTTCTCGAGAGTGAATATCGCTGACGCTTACAGATTTGCTGTTTTCTCTGGAGAAACTGGGTCAATATGCCAGCTTGCGCATGTCCAGCGTCGAGATACGGACCGAGGGTACACTGGAATGGCTTTTTACTGCCAAGGCCACGTTTGATCCCAGACGTCAGCATGCCTTATACGCCGACGACGCTCCCGTTACATTAGGAGCGTGGCTTTCTAGCGGCAACGGGAACGGGGTCTTTTGGATAACTGGCCTCCCTGGTTCGGGGAAGTCTACCTCTATGCGGCACCTCTATGAGAGTCCAAGGACACTTGGTCTCCTGGAAACCCAATCCACTCCACAGCCCAGCTCACAGTCAGATTCAAGCGTTGCAGAACTTCGCTTTCCCAACGCCGACTATGACCACAGCATCTGGAAACGTATCGGCCTCTTCATCACAATCTTTGGAGGGCAGCCAGAGCAACGCAAATGGGAGACCATGCTGAATGGATTCATGTTGCAACTGCTCCGATCCAGGCCTGACTTAATACATACGGTAAAGAAATTCATCAGAAATGTCGAGAGAGATGAACGACATCTTGGAAATGGCATAGCCAACCCCCATTGCGGCATCGACTGGACAACCTTCAAGTGGTCGAGCAAGAAGGTTCAGCGGGGAATGGAGTACTGCGTAAGAAACGCGAGCCGACCTTTGAGAATCCTTGTCATCGTTGATGGCTTGGACGAGCTCGAAGACGACAACAGCGCCCGTGAGGGGGCAAGGTTCTTAAGGGGCCTGGCCGAGGACACCAGTACTTTAAGTGCATTCCGAGTATGCGCTGCAAGCAGACCTGGGCAGCATTTACTCGACGTCTTCTTCAATATGCCCCGCATCGAGATCCATCGCCATACCGAGGAGGACATTCGTCAACACGCCTGGTCTCTTCTTCGTCAGAATGATCGATTCAACTACCAATCAGAAAAAGAAGTCAAGGCCAGCCTCGAGAAATTGCTCGATTACATTGGTCGCAATGCAAAGGGCGTGTTTCTTTGGGCAAATTCGATCGCCAGTCTGGCCAACGATGAGCTGAACAAGTACGAGTCCGCAGAGGACCTCCATCTCAAGATGGAAAAGTTGCCAAACACCATGGTTGATTTGTATCACCGTCTCTTGGAGCAAGTCGACCCAACGTTGCGACTCAAGGCATACATCGCTTTGGAGATCGTACTGCGACTCGGGAAACCTACACTTGAAACTGTCTTCCACTCGGTTCAAGAAACGGAAATCTGGCTCGAGGAGACGACAGGAACCCGACCCATCACCAGGAAGCCCTTCAGCAGTAATGTTAGCCAAGAAGATTTACAGCTGTTCCGGGGACAACTCGTCGTCAGCTGTCGTGGTATGCTGCAATTCTCGGAGGATGAGGCGTCCGGCTATGAGTCCGACTCTGTGTATGAGGAGTCAGACCACGGATCCTTTATCATACAGAGATCATGGGTCAACAGGGGACGTGACCATTCTCGTCAGAACGTTTCCTTGGTTCATGCATCTGCCAAGGAATTTCTTACTCACCTGGACTTTCACGGCATACTTTTTCCACAGGATAGCCTGCGAAAGCCCATCGGCAACGGTCACGGCTACTATCTGCTTTATGCACGTTCCTGGCTCAATTCGATGGCACGGCAAGAAATCAACAGGGATCTAGACTGCATGGAGATTGTCCTTGATCAGGCTCTTGAGCTGAATGCTACCATGACTGCAGAGGACGCCAATGTCTTTTTTCGAATTCTCGACGGCGTGGACGACACCGCATCGTCGGTTTTTTGGAAAGCCATGGACTAGCAAACTTCGACGATCATTCGAAGGAAGAAATTCCGTGTTTCCCGTCTCGTCTTTTCTTGCCTGGGCAGTAGCAAGCGGGTTGCACGAGTACGTTGTCCATCGCATCTCCCAGCAGAGCAATCCACCAGAGTTCGTCAACGACCAACTCAGCCGCGAACACGCCCCTCCCCTGTTGCATTTCACCTCAGGGGACTTGCTTGGCCAAGTTTCAACTGGACTGACTTTCACGGTTGACTGGAAGCACCCTAGGAGTGCATATTACGACCTTGGAGTTTTCGCCAATATAACTTTCGGAAACACACTTTTGAATACTTGATCGAACAAGGCGCCAACATCAACGCTGTTTTCAAAGGACGAACGGCCCTTCAATATCAGGGGACGACCGGCTGGCAACCAAGCGCGCCCATGACTTCTTTTCTGCTAAAGCATGGCGCCGACGCAGACATTTCGGTCCGGATACATACAACTGTGTGCCCATATCTCCACCTCATGGTATGTTGGGAAGGGGCAAAACTCAACGAACGACTCGAATTGGCGGCAACCCTTCACAGGCACGGTGTTGACTTCAACAGGCCAGATGAGGACAATCTCGTTTTGGCAGAAAAGGTCTTTTGTGCAAGCGGCCAATTCCCGCATACGAGCTGGTTATGGTTGTTAGAGGCCGGAGCCAAGATCACCAGGTTCATGGTTGGTGCGAAGGGCTCCTTCCGACCATGGATTATGAACCACGGTACTCCCACCTGGACGGTGAAAGAGGCACAAGAATCCGGAGAGAACGATGTCCAGCTAAATCAGCGCGCAGGTATCTGCGACGACATCGGCCCCAACAGGCGACGTCATGATGCCTGGGACATCCTGCGACTGCCCGAATTTCGACGGAGGGAGTGGTACACTGAGGAGGCGGCGGAGGCGGCCGAGGAGATGGAGCCTGGTTGGTTTGTGGCGGAGGATGATCCAGCAGGGGACTCCCTGGTTGTCACAGACTAGGACGCGACAAATTTGGACGTAGGAGACGAGGACATGGAGGAAGGTTGGTATGTTGTGGTCGGGTTTTCCATCATTTCCATAGAAACTCTTCCAGCGTCATGTCTTGCACTTATATCGATCCATCACTCAAGTCTGATCGGGCAGTCAATCGGGCAGTCAATCACTGATGAACAAGTAGGCAGAAAACAAAAGACATGACATTAAGCCTGTGCCAGGCAGCTCGATGGGGTATTGTAAAGAGGTTTTCATCCTCCCCCGTACCTGCGACCGACTAATCTTGCGGCGTCCCAACTGAGAATCTCATCTTGCTACTCGTAACATGTTTGGAAAGTGGATGACGGGGCCTTACAGCAGCAGGGCGCCACCGAGGGTGAAGAGGAGGGCCATTCCGGTGACTGCGACGGCGCCGACCTCAAAGTGCTGGCCAGGGGCGGCGCTGTCGTTGTCGTCCGAGTTCTGGGATCCGCCGTTGCCGTTTCCACTGCCGCTGTCGCTGTCGGTATCGTTGGAGTTGGGGTCCGCGCCGGTCCACCTCAGGGCAGTGCCGTCACCGCTCTGGGAGCCAGAGCCCTCCAGGCCAGGACCCTCGCCGGCACCGTTGTCCATGAGGGACTCGGCCTGCTGGGGCAGGATAGGGAGGGACTCGGGGTCAACATCCCACCACTGGGCGTCGCGGGTGGGGCAGGCAACGGACTTTGTAGTGGTGTGCTGGGGGCTGCCGTCGCCGGTGGGGGCGGGCCAGCGGGAGAAGGCAGAGGCAAGGTTGGCAAACTCGGGCGACTTTTCAACGTTGGAGTCGTCGTCCTTGACCGTAACGATGCCGTAGTTGTTCTCCTCGGAGGTATACTCGTACATCATGCCGCCCGAGTAGACCGAGGTCATGTTGGGGTGCATGAGGGACTCGATCTCGCCAAAACGGCGCTCGCCGTTGGTGATGCAGCCAAACTCGGACAGGAAGATGGGAATGCCGTAGTCGGTGAAGTTCCTGACCTTCTGGTTCCATCCGGCGGTAAGGAAATCGGTGTTGCACCAAGAGTAGTCGTTGAAGGCGAAGAAGTCGGAGCGGACATCGTCGTCGCCGCAGTTGAAGTAGTCAGCGGTCTGCTGGCGGTTCTCGGAGACGTCGGCAGCGGAGTAACCGACGGGGATGGTGCGGAGGTTGCGAGAGCGCATGTAGCTCTTGATATCGCGAGTGGTGGCCTTGACGTACGGGGCGGTGTGGGTCGTGTTCTCGTCGTTGATGACCTCGTTGCCGGAGAAGAAGAGCATGGTGTGGTCGTACTTGGCAAACTCGTCCACGATGGAGAAGACAGCCTGGAGGTACTCGGTGTTGTAAGAGGGCGCGGGGTGCTCGCGGTTGATGGAGTAGTTGGGCGAGTTGACATCGGCCATGAGGTAGATGCCAGCGTCGGCAAGCAGCTCCATGCACTCGTCGTGGTCGAGGGTGCTGTCAAGCGAGTAGACGCGGACGGCGTTTACGCCGAGCTCCTTGAACTCGGCAATGTCGCGCTTGCAGACGGCAGTGTTGGCGAGGGGGTCCTCGTTTTTGGCGGCGCCGCCGGGCTGGTAGTCAATGCCGCGAACGTAGAAGCGCTTGCCATCGGCGAAGAAGGCTGTCGGGGGTTAGAAAGCGTGGGGTGGGAGCAGCGAGTGGGAGGAGACGTACCGTTGCCGACGACGGAGATGGCAGGCAGAGCGCGCTTCGTCTTGGTGCCGGACGAGCGGGATGTGAGGGAAGGCTCGGCAGCCAGGACGGAGCCGCCCAGGGCGAGGACGGTGGCGGCGGTGGACAGCCTCATGATTGCGGTGGTTCAACGAGTGTTGTGGTGGGAAGACGAAAAGTGGTGAGTGGATTAGAAGGTCGAAAGTGGGCGACGAAGAAAGAAGCGAGGAATGATCAATTCCAAGCAAGTCGACTCGAAGCGAGTGGAAGTCGACAGGTCCAAGAAGGAATCAAAAGTTGCCAATGGCCCAAAGGACGAAAGTGGGATGAGGGAGAGAAGAAGTGAAGTTGGGATTGGAAGGGGGGAGGCCGGGGGTAGAAAAACGATCCAATGCCGAGAGGTGGTGGGCAGACGGGCGGATGGGGGACACGGGAATGTGTGCAGGCATGGGAAACTGGGCATGCCTAGCGGTGGTTTGCCCCTTCCAGTGCTCTACAAAGCTCCAAGCAGGAGGAAGGAGGGCCAGGGGCAGCACTCTTAGTGGATGGCCGAGAACGCCAAGCGCCCTAGCTGCAGCAAGTCTTGGCGACGCGCAGTTGGCCTTGCTTGGGATTTTCTTGGTTCCTGTTTCTCGTCGCGGGTCGCACCTGCCACAACGCGTCGCGCCAAGACGCCGTCGTATCGACGCACACCGGAGGAAGGAAGCATGAAGATTTCTCGTATCAAGGCAGGTCAAGTCTTTTCAGATGCAGGTCACAATAGGAAGTTGAGATGTTCCTGAGCTGTCAATTGAGAAGGGACGGGGTGAAACGACGGGCGATTGCTCGTGGCGAAATGACGTCGCGCCTTGCTCTGATCAGACAGCGGCCATCGACAGGGGGCAGGGGCCCTGCTGTTATGCTTAATTCTTAGCACCCACTGACAATGGCCCCAATGGCCCCGTCTGTCACTGATCATCGCATTCCTCGCATTGGTCGAGGATAATAGAAGCAGCTTGTCAAATTACTTTCAATTGGATCTTCACTTTTCATGTCTTCTCCCCTAACGATATATTGCCCGTGGGAGTGTTGGCCGCCAACCGTAATCTCCCAGGCAATATCATGCACCATCAACACGTCTCTGACCGCGTGCTCGGCGACTCCCCTGCCGGCCAATGGCCGCCCCGCTATCGCAAATGTGGAGTCGCCAGGTCTGCACAGCCTCCCGCTCATTTCGATCCCGACACACCAACTCATTTCTCACAGTTCTCACCGAGCGAGGGCCGGCGATCGTGCACCACACCACGGCCCGGTCAGAGCGTCTGTCCCGCCCCGTCCCGTCGTGGGGAAGACGGCATTACGAACGACATCGCGGGGCAGTGCGACGGCTGTTGAGTCATCACCAGAAAGCCTCGCCAACAGTCCAGACCGACATGGTGAGGTAAAGATCTGACGGGTGGCGCACGGGTGGCAGAGCAGAGATCGCGGTCGATTTTTCACGCCGACGCCCGGATTATGGATCGCCGTCCGCCGATGACTGCCGCGCCGTGCCCAGGCTTGTCCGGACCCAAGAACGGGGCGCAGTCCAGTCACTGCATGGGTTGATGGGTCAATGATGACAAGACATGATCCAGCTGGATGCCAATATTCCAAATACGCTCGGCCTCTTGGGGCTCTTCTCGCCCTGAATGCTATGCGTCGCCACAGCTTCTTCAGCAGGACAGTTGAAGCTTTTGCGGCAATCCCGAGGCTAGCTGTCACAGTGTTCGGGCGTCTTCTTTTCTCGACGACAAATCATTGAAATCAACCTTGGAATTTGCCCGTGACGAGTGCCACGATCACCGCCCGGCCTACGGGGAGACCATTGAACCTGTCCCCGCATCAGTCGAGGCTCATCCGGAGGCCGGGCGATGGAAACTCCACATGAACCACGAGCACATGTCCAACATCCGGCCTCCCGGTATACCACCCAGCAGGAGAGGGCCAAGTCCTCCTTTTGGCCAAAGTGCCACGACACAGTCGGGACCTATACCTGTCGACGTCACCCAAACGACAGCCCTGTAGAATGTTGAGTTGGGCAGGTCACTGCGATGATGAAGCTATTCATAGATCTAGGAGACACTTCCGAGGGAGCACTAATGATCGCTGGCAGACGTCACTACAGCATCTTCAAAGGGCGAGCCTCGGCCAACTTGCTGAGACATGTTCAGCTCACCATCTACCGACATGCAACGTTGGTTGGGTTCCGGCTCCGAATGTGGCCGCATCAGGGTGTCCGTCCAGATAGCGGAAAAGTACCATCACCAGCCAACCCCCTAAATCAATACCTCCCTCCTACCACCTGTCCACCCGCTAGCTGACGTGGCCCAACACCCGCCCTGTACCCAGCACAGCAACCCCCCCCCTCCGTCCCGGGCAATGTACCCGCCAAGTACCCCGCGCATCACCCGTCTTGGCCTCCAAACACCACGACTCGAACCAATTGGGCACATGATGACAGATGGCGTTGGCCAAGCTGGGCAAAGGGCACTGCTTTCATCCATCCTTTAGCACTAACTAATTATTGCTTCTCCCACCAAGCGAGAGCGACGATACCAAGTACCACGTTGACCGACCCCCGAGTGGGTGGTGACCTTCCACATTCTCCCTCGCTCCCTCGCTTCGGTCGTCCATATATTAAAATCCCCCCTGGCCTCACCATTGGAAAGCATGCAACACACACGCATGCGCGCGGCCTGTTAAATCAGCACACACACCTTTCTCTACCTACATGACCTTTATCTGCCATCTCCTCATCATCACGGCGTTTGACAAATACCCCCCTCTTCCCCTTCCCCCGCTCAGCCTCCTCTTCTTCTTCGACTTCTTCTACCGACACTAGACCCGGTGCATCGCCACAACGTGGTGACGACAACCCCTAGCACCGGAACTGCCGGCCGCGCAGCCAAAAAATCCCACCGAACGACTGACGGACGTCCACTCCGCGGCACCCGGCCCAGCGTAAACTCCGACTTGACGACCCAGGGAGCCCCCAAGGAGGCGCAGAGCCAGACCACTAACCACCGACCTCCCGCCCGACCTCTCTCTCGCGCCCGCGCCCTGGGCTGCGTCAACCACCCACACGTCGTGTCACACATCACACAACCCTGGTCTCCGCCCTTCTTGGCAAAGAAGCTGCCCGCCAGCGCATGACGTTTAGATATACATCATCGCCCGCATCGCCGTCTGCCGAGAGTTCCTCTTTTGCTTCTTCATCCTCAGACAAAAGCACCAGTCTCCTGCAGGCCTAAATCGACATTCGCATTTCGTCTGATCCATCAAACCCGACGTGACAACCACCTCAGCCCGATCACCCACCCCTTATCACCACCAGGCCGGCATCTCACCGACACCCACCGGCATCATGTCCGGCATCATCTCAACCGTCCTAACCATCCAACCCACCACAACCTCAACACCCACCATCTCCTCCTCCTCCACAACCGCCTCCGCAACTTCCGCCTTCACCCCTCCATCCGCCACAGCAACAGAAGCCCCCTCCAGCCCTCTCAGCGGCTCACCCCTCTCTTACACCATCATCCCTCTCGCTATCCTCGCCGTCGCAGCAGCGGTAACATTCATCATCTTTATCCGCCGCCGCCGCCGCAACGGAGGCCATTTCAGCTGGACAGGCATTTCAGACGCAGACATTGAACGCGCAAACCGCAACACCGCCACCCGTCGTCCCGCCGGCCGCGGTGGCCGGCAGTGGGCTGTATGGCGCACCGACGATGGCCTCGGCCTCGATGAGAACGGCGACGCACCACCTGCATATGAACCCAAAGCCCGCCCAGGTCAGACCATCGAGTCCGGTTTGCCTGTCCGTGGAGACACAGCCGCCGCCCTCCATGGCTCCTACGAACTCGACGATATGCGCCGACCTGATGGCACCACGCTTGGGTCGTCTTCTTCCTCCTCACCACCATCTTCCCCTGGGCCTGGCACGCAACCCATAACTGCCCCGGCACCAGCGCACACCCAGCAGGAACAGGAAGCCCCGCCTCCCGAATACAACTCCGTAACTGCCGGCTCCACGCCCCCACCACCGAGCACGCCCCATCCCGACACTGCCGCCGGCACCACCGGCAGCACCACCAACCCCCCGGCCTCTCCCCTCATCACCGTTCCACCACCCGCCGTCTCCTTCACGGGACGCAGGGGATAAGAAGCACGGTGTGAACAGATTTTAAGCGACGGACACAACACACCCACACGACTGATTTTTTTCCTGCGTTGATACCAGCAGCAAGGCGTTAGGCACGGATTTCCTTTCAGCAGAATCAGGCCATGGGGGCCAATCTGCCATCTCCATGCATTTTATAGCTTCAAGATACCTCCATGATTTCAATGATATACCACTTCACACACACAATGTCACTTAATGCTTCATGTCTGCCATGTACTCTCAATTCTCTGACCTCACATCCAGGCCAACCCGCCGACGCCTTTTCTTTTGGTGTTCCCACAAAAACAACAAGCTACATTCTTCCCTCAAGGGCAACACCGTACAAATAATGTCAAAATGCTATGCTTCCACCAAGGCCGGGGGTTTTCCTCCCACATGCGCTTTCCGTATCTATCTATGAGAAGTGACCGTCGCCCCCGCGCAGGGGCTCAGGCCGTCCGGTTGCTACCGGGACAAGAAGAAAGGGGGAAAAAGGACAACCTGCTTCGTCCGGGGGACACGCATATTAATAGGAGGCAAAAAACAAACAACAACAGTACGCCATCTCCCAATGATCACTCGCCGCCACCCTTCTTCTTCTCCTCGAGAAGCTTGGCGAGCTCCTTTGCAATGTCCGCGTTCTTAACTTGGATCATCCATGTTTCCAAGCCGTCACCAGTCTCGTTGGAAGTCGCCATCTTGACATACTTGGCCTCGGCCGTGTACGGGACGTTGGGCAGCATGCTGCGGTTGAGCACGACGTGACCGCGCGGTTCGGCACGGACGAGCATTCGGTGCGTGCCCGTCGTCTTGTGTCGGAGGAGTCGGAAAGGACCGACGCCCTGCGTCTGCCACGGGCTCTTGTTCTTCTGCGGCGTGTCGTCGCCGCTGCCCTTGTCGCCGTCCTTGCCCGCAGGCACAAACTTGAGCACCTTGCACCGCACCTCGTGCACCACCTCTTCGTCCTCCTCGCCCGGGCCGCCGCTCGTGAGCGAGATTTGTTCGTGGGGCTTGTCCTCAGACTCGTCCGCCCCTTCGGCGCCAGGCGCTGCCTGGTCGGGCTTTGGGCCGGCCGTTGATGTCTTCTCTCGGTCAGCGGTCGGCTCGGGCGTGCCTGTTGCTGGCGTGGTGGCGAGGCTAGACGCCCCGCCGAAGTTAAAGGGTGAATTGGTACCTGAAGTAGATGCTCCCGCGCCAGGCGGCTGCAGGTTGAACATGCTACCGCCGGGTGGGTTAGGCTTGGGCGCAAAGATGTTGCTCTCGGCTTGGGGCTGCGGCGACGCGGACGTAAAGTTGAGGGAGGGGGCCGCCTGCGATGCGCCGCCGAACTGGAAGGGGGATGCTGCTGGGGCAGCCGAGGAGGGTTGGGAGGGTGCCGCGCCGCCAAACTGGAACGGCGAAGAGGCCGCGGGGGCAGCTGGTGCGCCGCTACCGAACGCGAAGGGCGTCGACGCACCCGAGTTTCCACCAGCCGGGGTCGTCGAGCCTCCGCCAAAGGCGAACATGCCTCCAGCAGGGGCAGGGGCACTCGCACCGTTGCTGAACGGGTTGTTAACCGCAGGACCGCTGGAGCCGCCAAAGGTGAAGGAAGAGGAGGCAGATCCGTTGGTCTGAGGGGCGTTGCTAGAGCCGAACATTCCGCCCGTCGGGGCGCTGCTCTGACCGTTGGTCTGGCCAAAGGTGAAGCTGGACGAAGCTGGTGCTGCCTCTTGTGATCCTCCGAACGTTCGCTTAGCCGGCCGCTCATCCTGCTTGTCGTCCTGCTTCATAGGACTGGCACCGAAAAGCGGGGTGGCGGAAGGCGCTGGGGACGCTGGTGCGGCGGGAGTGGCACCGAAGGAGAACGACGGCGTGGCCGGCTTGCTGGCGTTGTTGGCGCCGAACAGGTTGGAGGTAGGTGCGGCGGCGGAGGAGTTTTGGCCGAACAGGCCGCCCGCAGGTGGTGCGCTGCCGCCGAACATGTTCGAGGCAGGGGCAGGGGCTGCGGCGCCGAAAAGAGGCTTGGAGGGCTCCGAGGGGGTCGCGCTGTCGGCAGGCTTGCTGGCACCGAACAGTGTCGACGAGCCCAGGACGGGGGCGGCCGAGGCACCGAAGAGACCAGACGCGGCAGGCTTGTTCTCATCGGGCTTGGAGGCTCCAAAGGTGAAGGAGGGGGCGGGGGATGCGGCAGAAGACTCGACAGGCTTGGGGGTGAAACCACCAAACGAGGGCTTCGCCTTCTTGGCCTCGTTCTCCTTGTCAGACTCGCCCGACTTGTCCGCCTCGCTGGCGGCCTTCTCCTCCGGCTTGTTGGAAGAACCGAAGAGACCACCGGCAGGCTTGTCCTGGGCAGGAGCCGCACCGAAGAGGGCAGATGCCGGCTTGTCCTGGGCAGGGGCTGCACCAAACAAGGCACCGGCAGGCTTATCCTGGGCAGGAGCTGCACCAAACAGGGCGGACGCCGGCTTGGGCTGAGCAGAGGCCGCACCGAAGAGACCACCGGTGGGCTTGTCCTGAGAGGGAGCAGCCGCACCAAAGAGACCTCCCGCAGGCTTGTCTTGCGCGGGCGGCGCAGCACCGAAGAGAGAAGCACCAGTCTTCGCCGGCTCCTTGGAGGCACCAAAGAGGCCGGATGGGGCTGGTGCAGCCTCGGCGGGCTTCGCAGCGCCAAAGATGGAGGAGGCAGCCGGGGCGTCTGCAGGCTTTGCCGCGCCGAACAGGCCAGTGCCGGTCGAGGCAACAGGCTTAGCCGCGCCGAACAGACCGGTGCCGGATGTGGTGGAGGAAGTGGACGCGCCAAAGATGTTACCCGCGGCAGGGGCAGGGGCAGACGTAGACGCGCCGGTGCCAAACTTGATGGGGCTGTCAGGGTTCCAGGTCGCATTGACGGGCTTCTCGGCAGGCTTGGGTTCTGTCGCGGCGGGCTTCGAGACGGGATCGACGGAATCGCGGAGGGGCTGGCCGTCGGCGCCCTGCTGCACTCTGTCGAAGAGGCTGCGACCGGGAGTCGACTCGCGCGAGGCGGCGGCTGATGGCACGTGAGGCACAAGCGCCGTCGTCTTTTGAGCGAAGATGTTGGCCGTGGGCTGGGGGGTGCCGACGCCGCCGCTGGCAACGACGCTGGGCTCGTCGCTCTGCTGGGTCGCGTCTTGTGTATCGTTGTCGTCGTCCTCATCAGCCTCGCTCTCCGTGTCAGCGTCCTGGCCGCTATTCTGGGCGCTACTATCAGAGAGGCGGCCGAAGATGTTTCCTGTAGAGTGTGACGGAGCTCCCTTGGTGAGCACGGATTCGACGGGACCGCCATTGACGGGCTTGGAAAGAGCAGCGAAGGGGTTCGACTTGGGAGGTGCGGCAGGCGCCGGCTTCGGCGCGGCCTTGACGGGCTCTGCAGGCTCCGCCTCGACGGGCTTGTTCTTGTTGTTCCAGCTCTGTTCAAACATGGCTTTCGTAGACGACGACTTCTTGGCTGGCTGCTGCTCCTCCGAATCCTCGCTCACCGAGGCCTTCCTCTTCGAACTGGGGGCGGGGGTAGCTGAGGGAGCGGCGGACCTCTCGAAAGCGCGTCGCTTGGACGCGCCTGAGGCCGTGACCTCTTCGACATCGGGAGAAGCCTCTTCGTCGGCCTTGCGCTTGCTGCCGCGGACGGCGCTCTTGCTTGAAGCGGGAGTGGTTACCTCATCGTCAGGAATCTCGGGAAGACCGTTGGCCTTGCGCCATTTGCGCATAACAGAAGGCGCAGGCTTTGCGTTTCCCTTCCATTCGTAGAGGCCGTACCTGACCATGATGAGGCTGCGGCTCTTCTCGTATTCCTTGGCAAAGGCGGTAATATTGATCTTCCAGTCCTTCTTGGCGAAGATCTCGTTGGCGGAGTACTTGAGGCGGCGCAGGTCGAGGATGCAGAAGAGCTGACGGCGCTGCAGGTCGTCGTACTCGGCGGGGACAAGGTGCTGCAGGAACTCGTCGGCGTAGACGGTGCCCTTGCTGTCGAGACGCGAGGGAATTTGCTCGGCCAGCTTCTTGCCGGTGTACTCGGGAGGCGGAGAGGGGATGCGCATGGTGAAGAGCTCGACGGGGGCGGTGGCCGTGGCCATGCCTCGGGGAGAGGCCTGGGCTGTGACCTCGCGGTAGACTTTCTTCGATGCAGGCGTCGAGCCGGGAGCGAAGACTTTTGTCTTTGTTTCAGCGGGAAGCTTCGGTGCGAAGGGGGTAGTCGATGGATTCGAGCTGTTGGTCTGCGACGACATGCTGAAGATGTTGCGCGCGAAGCCGCTGATGGACGACTTTAGAGAGGACGGCTCTTGGGCGGGTTCATCTCGGGTGAGTGTCCGTCGCGACGGGGCTGTCTGAGGGGTCGAAATCGAGCGCTTATTCGGGTTGAGGGGGGAGTTTTCGTAGATGCGGTTCGCGAAGCGCAGGCCGGGGCGCGCGCGTGGGGAGCCGTTGGCATCCATGATGGTGATGCCCTCGTGGGTGGTGTTGTTGTTAGGGAATGATGGAGTCGGGGAGACGGAAGGGTGTTGCCTCGAGAAAGGGCGCGCGCGCTGTTGATGGGCGGGAGGCCGGGTCGCGTCGCGGTGGATGAAGAGCGGCCGCCTGTGACCACCTCACGCACAAAGAAACAGGAAAAAGCAGGGCGGCAAAAGGGGTGTGGGGAGAGGAAGGAAGGAAGCTCGACCGGGCGCGAAGGGGAGGAGGATGAAGGAGCCGGAAGAGCGTCGACAGCAGGCTGAGATCAGAAGGACATGGGAAAATTGTCGGCGGCCCTGGGGGAGGGGCTTTTTTCCGGATGCCTGATGGACCGGACGTCGATGGATGGAAGGACGTGGAGGCGGCGACGATGAAGGAGAAGCTTCAGACTGAGGCAGGCGGGAGCAGCAGGCGTGTTTTTTTTGATGGGCAAGCAGGGCAGGTTACAGTGGGCGGCCGGGGAGTGGAGCGTGGCCCTGGTGCTGGTGCTGCTGTGGGAGCGGGCGAGGAAGGACGGACTGGAAAATCTGGCAAGGACTGGCAAGGGGAATGCGCGCCAGGACGGAAGCAGGCGCCCGCCCCGCTTTTCCGCTGCTCTGGGGTGGTTTTGCCTGAGGCAGGCGCGAACCGTGGTGAGCCAATGGGGTGGAAGTGCGGGTAAACTGCGGGTGGTGAGAGCTTAGTCATTTTCCTAGGGTGGAAGCGTGAGCCAGTCATTCTGAGTTGATGCACGCGACTTGCGACTGATGCTCTTTTCTTCTTCAGACTTCGGCCTCCAGTCGACTTGCATCGATCAAAATGATTTTCTTAGGGTTGAGAATATGTCGGTGAAGGTCTCCGTCCGATGAATGTTTCGCCGTGGTCGCCTCTCCCGGCGGTAGGCTAGCGGCGCGCCACTACGGGTACCTCGAGTTGACATGTCCGTCGGCAGCCCGAGGATGTACCCGAGCTGAGGCCTTGCACATGTCACTGACATCACCACCAGCGCGCGCTAGCGAAGCCGATCTCGAAACACCCGAGTCAACACATTCGTGGCTTCTCTTCAAAGGACGCATATTCTCTGACTCAGTTGGGTAAAACTATGCGAATGCACCAAACTTCCAACAGACGGCGTGCCAGCCAAAATGTATCCAAGACGCGCGTGCGTGTGTGTCGTAGATAGAGTACAGGGTATTTAGGTTTCGTTGCAATGCAGTCGCGGAAAGTCGTATGGCCTCCCGCCGTCTTTTTTGTGAATTGGGGCGAATGCGCTTTACAACTTGGCCTTGCCCTGGGCCTTCTTCATGATGGGCTCCATCTTGGTCGCCTTCATGATGTCGCCCTTGAGCTTGAGCTTTCCGGACATGAAGAGCTTCTGCGCGTTGGCCTTGCCGGCGACGAGCTGGGCAAAGTCCGAGTCGGAGAGGGCGAGGGTGACGTTGGGCTTGCCGCCGAGACCCTTGCCGACCTTGCCGGACTCCTTGAGGTCAATGTGCCACTCGCCGACCTCGCCGGCCGAGTTCTTGATCTGGAAGCCGAAGAGGGCCTTGGCCTGCTTGATGGCGTCCTTGCGGTCTTCCTCGCTGGAGTTGAGGGTCTCGTTGATGACGTCGAAGGCGGCGGAGGAGGGAAACTTGTCTGGGGGAGGGATTAGTACGAAGTTTCGGGTATGGGGGCATTAGGGGTTGGTGCTTACCGTCCTTGAGAGACATTGTGGCGATGTGTGCGACGGTGTTGCTGGGGGTGATGTTTGTGTTGGTGATGGAGGCGACAGGGGATGCGATGGTAGATGCAGATGGTCGGACAGATGTGAAGGAGGAAGATCCGGGGACGGTGGGGGAGTGCGGACTGGGGATTGTCTTATATCACCAGACGGAGTCTGACGCGGTGGAAGCCAGGCCGGGGCGCTTTGTCGGTGCAAGCAGGGGGACGGACCGCTTCAGACTTTGGGGCAGTCTTGTCGCATGTGAACCTCGGTCTATCATATGATCCAGGGCCAGCCAGCCTACAGCGCGCGAACTGCGCCGGACCCCAATGCGGACAGCGACCGGCGCCCATTCGTCAGCGGGGCCGCGACTCGAGCAGCGTGGGGCGCGCTGCGGCACTGCACTGGAACAATGACCTCCGATTCTAGACTTCGTTCTGTCCAGGAGAGACCCGAGGGGCGGTCACGTCAAAGACATGTTCAGTCCAGCCAGACGGTACCGGATGTTCTGGGTATAGCCTCTGTCTGCACTCTGTCTGATAACCAGGAACGGGCAGAGCCAGAGGACCAGAGAATCAGGGACGAATCGACGATGGATGGATGATCTGGTTCCCCCGCAATTCTGCTCTGCCTCTGCCTCTCTCTGTCCAAAGCGTTGAGTACGACGTTGGGGAACCAGCATCCTCCGCTGCGACGCTGTGATTTCCTAAACAGGGCCACGCGCGCATGCCGAGGGCATTTGCTACCTCTTTGATCTTCACAGGCGTGAAGTCTAGGCGATGAACCGAGGCGTCGAAGACATGCCAGGTGGCAGAGGGGATGAAATGTCTTGCCCGATTTGTTCCATGCTTGCGACGGCGCCAAGACCGACGCCATCAGGGCAGGCACCGTAGTCTTTGCCGGAGGTGTCAATTGCCCGAGGGAATCTCGCAATGGAGCAGACATCTTTTTCAGACGACTTGAACTTTTCTACAGTTTCTGGTTGTGAGAGTTGTCCAGTCGGTGTCTCCAACGTCCAGGCCGTTATCTGTGGAGGAGCATGTGGGGTTAAGGTAGGTACGTAGCTCCCCTCTCGGCGACAATCCGTTGCAACGGACGTCACGCCGGTCGCGACATCGGCCGTAGACTCCAACACATCCCGAAACCTCCTCTCGCCATCTCCCATCCAACACCACCATGAGAACGCCCTTCCGCGCACTCAGCCTCCTCTCCTCCTCGATCCGAACACCGACAATCCGACCTTTGACCACCTTCTACCGCCCGACACCCCTCCGAAGCTCCCCCCGCCCCCCGATCCGCACAATGGCTTCCACATCCTCCCCCCTCAAACAGCCCGTCAAGCTCGCCTGCGTACAGCTCAGCTCCGGCGCCGACAAGGACGCCAACCTCTCCCGCGCCCGATCCAAGGTCCTCGAAGCCGCCAAGCTCGGCGCCCGCATCGTCGTTCTCCCCGAAATCTTCAACTCGCCCTACGGCACCGATTTCTTCCCCCGCTACGCCGAGCAACTCCTCCCCTCCCCGCCATCCCGCGATGCCGCCCCCTCCTTCCACGCTCTGGCCTCCATGGCCTCCGACGCAGGCGTCTACCTCGTCGGCGGGTCCATTCCCGAGCTCGAGGTGGACGAGGCCACGGGCAAAAAGTCCTACTACAACACCTCCCTCACCTTTTCCCCCGCCGGCGAGTTGCTCGCCACCCACCGCAAGATCCACCTCTTCGATATCGACATTCCCGGCAAAATCACCTTCCGTGAGTCAGACGTGCTGAGCCCGGGGAACAAGGTGACGATTGTCGACCTCCCAGAGTACGGCCGCATCTCGGTGGGTATTTGCTACGACGTGCGCTTCCCAGAGCCGGCGACCATTGCCGCGCGCGAGGGGTGCTTTGCGCTCATCTACCCAGGTGCGTTCAACCTGACGACGGGCCCGTTGCACTGGAAGCTCCTCGCACAGGGCAGGGCGATGGATAACCAGATGTACGTGGCCATGTGCAGCCCTGCGCGGGACATGGATGGGCCCTACCACGCATACGGTCACAGCATGATTATCGATCCGTTGGCGCAGGTTGTCGCGGAGACGGAGGAGAAGGAGGACATTGTGGTGTATGAGCTGGATGGCGAGCGGATTGCGGAAGTGCGTCGCAATATTCCCCTGACGACGCAGCGCCGTTTCGACGTGTACCCGGACGTGAGCAAGGGGGACGTTCGGTATGACGAGCCGGGGGCGCCGGGTAAGAAGTAGACGGAGGAAGTAGACAGTGATCAAATCCGCAACGTTTGACACGGAATTGTCTCCGATCACAAGCATAGTAGGAACAGCCTTGTCCTGGATGGCCCAGACCGCTCCAAGCCCAGCCCTGTCATGCTGTCAGCCCGGCATGACCTGGCATGGAATCCCCGATGCATCTCCATAAGCGCCCGGCGCCTCTCTCCGGATCCGGCTTCGGTAACTCATCGACTCGACATCTGCCCTCTCTGCCATGTGTTCTGCCTCTTCCTGGGTGTCGCCAGTCATCATCACCCCATCATACTCCCTGAACACAATCAATTGGCACCTCCAGAGGGCTTGATGATTCAGCGCATCCCATCTGTCTGCCTGCTGCACCTTGCTGATAATACCCCGCCACAGAGTAGCTCACCCGGTGGACATGACGCGCCCTTCCTTCATCCTACCCCCGCCCGCGCTCAATGTCTCCCCGGGCGGCTGTCTGCTTAGCAATCAACCCCAGTACATGAAGAACAAGTTGAAGAGGGGAAAGTAGAAAAAAAAAAACCAACGAGAGGACCCGCGCGCTTGCTCCCGAGAAAAAATACCCCACTTGATGGCCTTCCCTCGTCGTGCAAGCAAGCGTACGGCCGGCCCGAGAAGAAAAAAAGCGAACGACCCCACGGCAAGTCCGACCGTCTTGCTTGCTAATCCATATCAAGCCCCATCCGCGAGATAGCAACCACACACCAGCCGCGGAAACCATCCGTCTCTTTCTGCCTTGTCTTGTCCCCTCAACCTCGACTTCACATCGTCTTCTTCAGTTCTTCCTCAAGCAACGGCCCGGTCCAGCCAGCCAGCCCTCTGACGTCGCCCCTCTCCCGCCTGCAGCCTCCCACGCGGGATGCCTCTTGCGTGATCGAGTCCCTGACCTTCCAACCTCCAATCACACCCTCCCCAGCCGCGGGATGACAAGTCGGGTCCGTGGGCCGAGGGGTTTAAACTACTACTGAAAGGAACCGGAACCGAGAAAATACGGCCGCGACCACTATAAACTAGTAAACTCCGACGACCGCCGTCCTTGACGACGTCCGCTCAAAAGTCGCCCCTCCGAAGACCACCTCCCTTCCTCGCCTTACGCCATTGCCTCCCCGAGTCTCGCACCTCATCATCCCTCCCGCCCGCCGCTGTCCGCCTTATCGGATCCGGCCCGTGCCGTCTCACTGCACCGACGCCGGAGCTTCGGTCGCATTGACTCGCCAGACCTCACCCGGTTGGACCTCGGAAAGCCCGCAACTCCCCTCATCCCGACTTCACTCCGACCTCACCTCGCCTCACTTCACCACACCGGCTACGCGCGAGTCGCATCTCATCTCACTCAAATCCCTCTCTGCTCTTTCGACAGCCAGTCAACCCTTAATCGCTCAGTCGACGTCCACACCTCCACATCCCGGAGAGCAGCCAAAGACGTCACCATCACAACCCCCTCACATCACATCCAAGCATGGGTCTCCTGTGGGTCCCAACCTCTCATCCAGCCTCATCATCATCCCCTCTCACTGACAACTCCCTCTCACAGAGCCCTGGGCACCGCCCTTGAATGGCCGGAAGCCCGCAAGAACGCCCAACAAGTCCGCGAGTGGGGTATCAAAGTACATTCCCCCCCTTCTTCTCCTACTACCTCCCCCGCTAACTCCCCCAGCAACTCCTCGAAATCTGGAACAAGGCAAAGGGCAAGGAGCGCGATGCCCTCCTCTGGGGCGATGAAGTCGAGTACCTCGTCGTCACCTACACAAAGGATGACCCCAAAGTCCGCCTATCCCTCCGCCAGGCAGAGATCCTCGACGCCCTCGCCCACAGCCCCGAGCTGGCCAAGGAGACCAACGGCACCGTAGTCACTCCCGATGGCGAGGCTGCTTCTGACGAACCTGTTTGTGACGAACCCGCTGCTAAGCGCAGACGCCTTCAGTCTCAAGCCGCCTCCCCAGAACCTCCCGTCACCCTCCCCGTCTTCCACCCCGAGTTTGGCCGCTTCATGCTCGAGGCCACCCCCGGCAAGCCCTGGGGCATTGGCTTCAAAGAACTCCTCGGCGTCGAGCCCGACATGAAACTTCGCCGCCGCATCGCAAAGGACCACATGCGTGCCGACGAGTACCCCATTACACTCACCACCTTCCCCCGCATCGGCTGCCCCGGCGACTTCACAGACCCCTACTACCCCCCCTCCGGCCCTCGTCTGCGCTCCCAGTTTGTCCCCGACGAGATCGCCAACCCGCACATCCGCTTCCCCACCCTCGCCGCCAACATCCGCTCCCGCCGCGGCCGCAAGGTCCAGGTCAACGTTCCCGTCTTCCACGACGTCAACACCCCCGTGCCCTGGCGGGATCCCACCGTCAACCGCGATCTGCACAACTGGCCCGAGGACGACGACGTCCGTGATGGTGGCGCTGCTCCTGATGACTTTATCCACATGGACGCCATGGCCTTTGGTATGGGCAGCTGCTGTCTGCAAATCACCTTCCAGGCCAAAAACATCACAGAGGGCCGCAAGCTGTATGACCAGCTGAGCCCTATCGGGCCCATCATGCTGGCCTTGACTGCCGCCACCCCCGTCTACAAGGGCTTCCTCGCCAACACGGACGTGCGGTGGAACCAGATCAGCCGTGCTGTCGACGACAGGACTCCTGAGGAGATGGGCGAAAAGGTAGGCCAGCTCCCGACCCGGAGCCTAGACCTTGATGCTGACTTCAACAGCCCCTGAAGAACGACCGCTGGCGAATCCCCAAGTCCCGCTACGCCTCCAACTCGACCTACATCTCGACAGACCCCCGTCTGCGACAGGAGTACATGGACCCCAACCTCGTCGTCGACGAGGCCATCAAAACCCAGCTCCTCGACGGCGGCATGGACGACCGCCTCGCCACCCATTTCGCTCACCTCTTCATCCGCGACCCCATCGTCATCTTCTCCGAGGACCTCCAAGAACTCGACCTCGACAAGACGGATCACTTTGAAAACATCCAGTCCACAAACTGGCAGCACATGCGCTTCAAGCCCCCGCCTGCCGACAACAGCATCGGCTGGCGCGTCGAGTTCCGCCCCATGGAGATCCAGCTGACGGATTTCGAAAACGCCGCCTTTTCCGTCTTCATGGTCCTCGTCACCAGGGCTATCTTGTCGTTTGATCTCAACTTTTACATTCCCATCAAGAAAGTTGACGAGAACATGGAGCGCGCTCACGCTGTTGATGCCGTGCTGAAAGAGCGCTTCCACTTCCGTCGCAACCTCTTCGCCAGCCGCCACACCCGAGGCACCAGCAACGGTCTCGAGTCTCGACCTGGCTCTCGCCCCGGCTCTCGCGCCCCCAGCCGTCCTCCCACCCCCGTCGGCCCCGTGGAAGACGAGTATGAAGAAATGTCCGTCGACGAGATCATCAACGGCCGTCCGGACGGCACCTTCCCAGGTCTCGTGCCGCTGGTCGAGAGCTACCTAGACGGCGTCAACGTCGATGTCCAGACCCGCTGCGAGCTGGACACGTACCTCCGCCTCGTCAGCCAGCGCGCCAGCGGCAAGCTTGATACAGCGGCCCGCTGGATCCGCGACTTTGTCGCGTCCCACCCGGCCTACAAGCAGGACAGCGTTGTCGACGACGAGATTCAAAAGGACCTCATCGCCGCCGTGCTGACCGTCGGCGAGCGCGAGGTCAGCGGCCAGGGGTTCAACAACACGGGCATCCGGGGGCTGGACAGGCTGCTGGGTAATTTCCGTGGCGGCTGCGGCGGTAGTGACAACTAAAGGGGAGCAGGGGGCGGCTCTGGAGGTGGCGGTCAAGGTTGCATATCCGACACCTGCCAAGGGAGAGGAGAGTCTGCAGAACGGGACGATTGCCGCGAGACCAAATCTTGCATATGTTTTCCCGCGCTGTGAGAGACAAACCACAGCCAGGCCAGGTTGGTGATCGGCCGGGATGGTCCAGGGCGCGCGCATGCAGGGTCCGCGGGATCTCGACTTCCCATGGCGCTAGTCTCGGGAGTGTCATCCTCCGCGGGCAGAGGTAGTTGGTAAGGCATCAGGATCGGCCTGTTCAGATACCCACGACGATCTAGTAATAAACACCCAACGCCTTTTTTAAGCATCTATCGACCGCGGGCCGCGACATGCCGTGGTGGTTAGATGACGAGAAAAAGGGGGGCCATCTCGATGAAGGGATCTAAAGCTGAAGCTGACCTCATTCACCACCTGTCAGCCAACGACTAGGCTATGTGCTGCGCTGACCCGCGTATTGAGACGTGTCGGCTCTCGATGGATCAGGTCTCGGATCGTGTCGTTTGTCACTCTGCTTCAGACCGGTGCAAGATCCTGCATCGTTCTTCACCACACCAACCTTGGGATCCCCTGGCCAAAACACGGCACGTAGTGGCTGAGCAAGTGCAGGCTCTTGAGACATGGCAAAGCAGCGGTCTGAACGCAGCGCCGAAGTAGCAGCAGTGGATATGACACTCTAGGGTCTGACACGTCAGAGCAGTGTGCTTTACATGTCAAGCAATTGGAGATGTTGCATGGCATCGTAGCGGTCAGATGGCATATGGGTCCTGGCATGTATGTCCAGGCGCTATAGCTATGGCGAGGAGAGAGATAGAGATGCGTGCTGTGGAGGATGGATCCATGCCGCCGCAGGAAACATCCCCAAGTGCTAGCGCCGCGGCTGTAGCGGTGAGAAGGGGGCCCTGGGAGTTGCAGGGCGGCCGATCAGTGTTTTGGAAGATGCTTCACGATCAGATCCTCGCCTGATGTTTTTGCTCAAGCACGACAGGGCGGACTGCGGGGAAAGGAAACGCATGAACATGAACGACGGCAGACGACGAGTTTAGATATTTACGACTCGTGTGTCTTCGGCCTTGCCCGTGGGAAAGCATCCCCTGGCGATGGTCGTGTGTTCGAAGTTCAGGGTCCTCGGTGGGTGAAGGGGCTATGCCGGGGGCGTGAAGAAGGGCGGGCGGGACGTCTTTTTGGCGCCACGCTCACAGCGGGCAGGTCAGGACTGTGTGTCCCCACTCAAAACCGCCAGTTTCTCACCGGGGGGCGTGTGTGAAGAAAAATAGCAGCTGGAGCATCTCAAGATCCGACGCCGTTCGCCCTGTTAGCAGGACGGATGCCGGGTGAAAATCGGCACCGGGTGTGGAAACCGCGTGTCGATTCCTTTGTGTTCGAAGGACGGGATGATGGCTTGGACTGGGGGGGGCTGGGGTGGGAAGGATGAGGAGATTAGCTTTAGCCCCAGCGCTAAGGAAAGGAATGGGGGAGGGAGTTCCTCGGCTGGGAGTTGCCAGTGGCCGTGTGGGAACCATACTCGTGTGTTGATTCTCCTGGACCGGGAAGTAGTCGAGTCTGTTTCTCTTGGCCGTACCGAACACGACAACAAGATGGGATACTCGTAAATTGAACAAGCGGCTTGGAAGTAGACAAGCGCAGGTGAGAGACACTGTAGAAGCCTGGACGGCAGGTCTCAAGCTAGTGATGTCCCCTAGCTTGTCGGGGAGAGTGTCGGAGTTGGCTCCGTCGACGGGGCCGCCAGCGCGCCTTAGCGACAGAGTTTTGATCAGTCTGGCGACCATTCCAGTCGCGACGGAGGGTGCCAAGGGTGCCCCTCTCGTTGGTGCCATGTTCGCCCTGGTCGAGTGGTCTCAGTGTAGGACGCTTTCTTGGTTCGCTTGCAGATTTCTAGGGTTGCGTGCATCGATGGATTGCTGCTATTGTGTGTTATGTTTGAGAGGTGGGCAGCAAAGACAAACATAGCGCCCACCACCGGGCCGATATTTTTGGGCGACCCAACGTCGGGGTGTTTTTGTCATTGTGCCAGTGCCCCGTAATGCTCGGCGATCTGCCTTGCCTGAAATCTGTCCATTGCCAGGCTTGCCAGGGGGCCAGGGGGGGGGCCTGTCCATCCTCCGTGTCTCGTCGGGGGCCAGCGGGCGAGCAGAAACGCCACGGCGAGGAAAATCGTACGATGACTGTTGGGGCCCCGGCGATTGGCCGAGAAGGGGTGCCGGGCCCGTGAATCTGGTCCACGCGATTCGCGAACCTCGATCCACGGGTACGATCGCTGTTGACGTAGCGCCGGTAGAAGGAGGCACTTTCACCGGCGAGCGGACATTTGTCCTCGTGCAGCAACCCAACTGACCTCTCCCTGCCTTTGCAAGGCGCCGCCACCATCTTGGTTGCCTTCGATGGTCCGATGGCAGTTGGTGAGTTTTGCCGGCGCTGGTTGGTTTGGGCTCTTGGCATTCCTCGGTCTGGTCTGGGAGCGCATGCGGATGCGGAACCGTACCGCTGGATTCCTCTCCACGTGGCGTCCTCGGGGTCATTTGTCAAGTTCCAGAGATGGATGAGCCCTCGGTCGGCATTGGCATGGTGGCCCTTTCGATCGGGTCGGGCATGTCTTTGATTCGACTCATTCGAGGCATGTCAGTTTCGGGGTCCAGTCCAGGGAGAAGGCGAAGCGAGGTGAGGTCATGTCAGGAGAGAGAGAGAGAGGGCTGTGCCGGGAGTGGGCATGGAAAGGAAGGAAGGAGATGACCGACCGAAGCGGCGGAGCTACGCTACCTACGGACTGTGCCGTGTGCTTGGCACCTTCCAATGTTCTGTTCGATTCTTTGTGCAGGCACCACCAACGGCAGGAACGACCGACCGACCTACCAGTAAGCGGCCCTTCCTTGCCTCCAGAGTAGGACCTTCCCAGTCAAGCACCGAAACCGAACGCCTCTTTTGCTACAGCCAGCAGGCGGATATTTGGATCTGATCTCATCAGGTCATTATGGGGCGCCACGGCAAGATCCATCGCATCCACCCCGACATCTTCACCGTTCCTGCCCGTCTCCCTCTCCCGCAGCTCCGTCTCCACCTCGCTTCCCTGAAGATCGGCCCAGCATCGACGGACCATCTCACGCCCCGTCCAGCCCAGCCGATAGGATACGATGGACCACCGATGGACACAACTTGAACACACCTCAGGTCAAAGACAGCCCAGAAGACTCACGCCAGCCAGCCCCGGACTACCTGGCCTGAAGCAAAACGCCCCATTATGGAAATCAGGCCATTCCTCATTATTCGCCAGCCCTGATTCTGCGCCGTAGGGTATCATCACATCCGCATGCGGCCTGACACCTCACCCACCTCATCCTCACACCCCCGACGCCGCAACAAACCATGCCATGCAGCCATACACCATGCTACGGAGAAACAGGGCCAGGGGTATCATTGTCAACCTGCAAAGTGCAACCCAACCCAAACCCAACACGAACTCACCTACTCGTACGTACGCCCGCACGCCATCGCTTACGACGTCTCTCCCCGGCTACCCAACCTTGCCAACCCAGAAGCACCTTTGGCAGTTTGGCACCCTGTCCCTGGCCGCCCCCCCGATGCATCCACGATCCCCTAGCGGGCCCTCCGCCCACGGCGGAGTCACGCCGTCTTCAATGGTTCACTCGACAACCCCGGCCCCAGGCTCCAGGTCAGGTCCCAGTGATCTTCTGGTCAGAGCGCCCAAGTTCATCTGCTGGCAGATCATCGTGATCCTTTACGACCAAGCCAGGGGTGTCCCTGCTCCAACTTCTCGCACCATCACATTCACCGGCACTTCCGAGCCTCTTCCGCGGAGGACGGCCAAACGACCAAGCCGACTCTACAACGGCATCCTTGAGGTTTAAGACTCTGTCATCAACACCCTGCCGCAGCACTGCAGCAGCATCCTGCGCTCTCGCGACTCGCCCCGGTATCGCAGCCAAGGACGATGGCACGCAAGCGATTTCTCCATGACTCGCCCCCTTTTCGGCAGATGTCCTGGACCACTTGTCAACCAAAAAAAATGGGAGCACTCTCAGGCATAATATTAGTCACATATCACCCTTGGCTTCAGATGCACATCGGCGATTCCCGTCCGTTCGCACAGGCCGGCCTGCAGCGGTTCGAACAGCTTGTCCAATGGTCCCCTGATGGAGGGACGCCTCGACGATGCCCCAGTACCGGGCATCATCCTATTCGTCGTCGGCTCGCCATGGCATGGACACCTGGAAGACTCCGAAATGGAATCCTCCGACACGCGGCTGGAGTCAGTTTTCCCCTGACTTGACTTGCCTCTGCTGTACCTACTCTACATCGACGCCCGACCAACGCATGGGACCCTGTTGGCCTCTTGCTAGACGGTTCAAGACTTGCGGATACTGTCCTGGTGGTTGTCCACATTCATCGAGCAACCCCAGAGTTCACGACATGGGACACCTCTCGCAAAGACCGCTCACACCCTGTCACAAACTCTCACGAGCCCGGATCGCAACGGAACGACCGCAGAGACATTTCAGATCTTGAATCGGCGTAGATTCGCTTGCTTGCATGTCTTGATCCTGATGCCATCGCACAGGAGCCCCCCCTCTCCCTCGTGTTGCCCCGGACTATTAGGGCTCGCCAGAGTGCTCGTCCTACCGTGCTTGTTACAGGGCACTTGCACGCTGCATACACTCCCTCGCCGAACAAACCAAGCCGGCAGGGGGGCTATGTGCAATGCAGCTCGGCCTAGGTTGACATCTGCAGAACCTTTGCCCGACGCACACGTCTCGGCTGCAGGAAACGTTATGCATGGGCGGGCGCACGCCCGTATTGACACGAAGAGGGTGCCCCTGCTGGCATATCGCCGCTCGCAGCAGCAACCACGGGCGCTGGTACCATGGTACCCCATCTCCTGTCCGACGTTCATGCTCCCAGCTTGCAGGACAAGTCGGCGATCCTGTAGCTTACGGCCACACTTGACAGCGCTGCCTCGCGAGTGAGGGTGCCACCAACAAAGTTGCCCAACGCATCGGTTGCGTTGCCGGGTCACAAATCAAGGACATTCGACTGCCCGTTCTTCCTACGTCCTTCAACTCTACCCAAGCCCATGGTACGCGAACGGCGGCAGTTGTATGGTGGGCTTATGCAGGGACGAACGTACTTTGGTCGCCTGGGTCGTTGCGCGCCAGCCACGGCCATGTGGTCAGTATGTCTGGTCGGGCCCAGATTCCAGGGACGGGACAACCGCACATTAGTTGGCAGCGACTATTCCAAAGGCAAATCGCGCCCCGCCGCCGTCGGCCCTCGTGGCTTGCTCAAGCGCAAAAACGCCATGGAGCCGTCCCTCGTGTGTCTTGCCACGCGAGTTGCGGATTAAGCGACATTGTGCCGCCCCAACATGGCTTGATGACCCAACCCCCCCCCCCTTCCATTCCCTTCCAGCAGGCGAGGCGTGGCCGGTCACATCGCATGCCGCTAGGCTTTCCGCGACGACCAGACCCGAGCCTGCCAGTGTCGTGCCCAGCAGCGATACGAGAAAGTGAGCGGGCAGCCAGATGCTGCTGGACTCCAAAGTGAAAGAGAGGAGGGGCGGTGCACGACTTCCAGACAAAGTCGAGTCACTCTGAGACCCTGGGAAACAGGCCAACTTATTCTCTGCGCAGGGATAGGCCCGAGAACGAGAAGTCGGTCGCACAAGCACAACAACGGGGGGTTGCGGAGCGGCGACCACCACACGAAATCTGACATCTCACATGACACAGCCCGACCCTGCCGTTGTACGACCCGGATCTAAAAGCCGTTCATCTCGCTGCCTCTGCTTTCTCTCCCTCGACTGGCGCAGCTAGCTGCACATGACGGCATTCTCGTGGCTGCTGGACGACTGCATCGTCGACAACCCGTCACTGACGCGCCGACGCCCAGCAGCATCACCATCGTCCGAGTGCCACCGGTGGCTGGTGTCGTGCAACGTCTCTTATACTTGCCGCCCCGTCCGTCCGACCGCATTTTCTTCCTCGCGAAGCCCTGCCAATTACTCACATGCCTTGCAGTCCTGTGGCAGCCACGCGGGCATGTGCGCTCCACGAGGGCGGCCCTCAACCGCCCAACGCCTCCCTGGCGATATCGCCTTCCGGGCATGGCATGGTCACAGCGTCATCCGCATGCCGCAGCCCAGGCGCGAGAGAAACACACAAAAGGCCCCCTTCGCGGCACCGTGCAGCTGGAGTGCGGACGGCATGCCGTGGGTCCAATGGTCCCTCCCCGTCCTCCCCGCGTGCCACCAAGTCAGATAGGATTGAGCAGACCACCCGTCCGAGATCTCTCCCGTGTCTCTGTTGTCAGGCTCAAGGTTGCAAACCGCACCCGTGTGCTTCCCACCCCCTTTTGTGCGCTCGAGAAGGACGAGGGAACACTTTTGCGGCGGCAAAAGGTGCGGCGGCCCACTTGACCCCCGTGCCGTCTTCCGGGACATGTACGGTCGCCGTCACGGGCCCCGGAGGCCCCAGTCCGTCGTCGTCCTGTCCTTGCGAGTAAGGCGCGGCGATCCCCATGCGCGGCCCGCGCCTGTCGTCGATGGAGGGGCAAGGGGCAAAGGGGGAGGAGACGTCGTTGTAAAACGTCCGGCACCGCCAAACTGACTTGCTGGGATGGAAAAGGAGTGTCAGAGGAGGGCAACGTGCCGATATGCATGCGGTGCGTCTCGCTAGTTCCTGTCCCCCCCCCCCCCCCCCCCCCCCCCCCCTTTTTTTTCTCCTTCGGCATTCTCCCCCGCATCGTCTGAATGGTGTTCGTCCAACAAATTCGCCGTTCGGGCATGGGCTCACGGACGCGCACCCTACTCCGGGCTTTGGGTTCCTCTTCCCTTTTCCTCAGGTTCATCCCACCATGGGCTGCGCGCGGACAAGGCAAGAAACGCGACGATCGCCCCCTAACGCCCGCCGTAGCCGCCGCCACCGCTTGGGTACTTGAACCGCATCGTCCGGTCCAGACATCTTGGTCCCGAGATCTGCAGCGTCCGGGAACGAACAAAAGACATCCGGGTGGGCAGAATTATGATGGAAATAGCTGGGTCCTTCAAGTTAAGGTCCGGCGCGCCCTATCTCGATATTTCGTTCGTCTGTGTGTGAAGCGAGCCAATGTCCCCCCTACGCCCTACTCCTCCCCCCAACGTCCGTCCGTTCATTCTGCCCTACGCAACGAGGCTAGGGGAAGACGTCCCGGTGCGCGCGCCCCCTTTTCTGCACGGATCTCCCTCTGGCGATCTCTGCCCCCCTTCTTTTGTTAGTATCTCAGGTCGATTGGTCCACGAGGCGAGCCGAGGAAACATGACGTCGCGCCGGTGCGGCGGCTTTCCACGGCCACGGCCGCAGGCCCTGTAGAGACCTGCTTTCCCATCGCTAGCCCCAACCTTCAAGAAGCCGTCCCTTTTTATTATTTGCAAGATGACTTGATCGCTTGGCGCCCGCCCGCTGACACGGCCTGCGCTCGGTCAGGGATCGCTCGCGTGGCCCGCGTGCCGCGGTGCTGTGCTGCTGCCACACATCATCGCCCACCACCGTGCCTCTGGGTCCCAGGGATCTGGTGGTCCCGCTTGCGCTTTCTAGGCTGTGGCGCGAGGCTTTGGCGCCTTGCCTCTATTCGGAAGGACGCCAGAAAGTCACACTCTTGAGTTTCCACATGGGCGGGCGCGCCATGGAGCGGTAGTGGACTTCCGATGACCCCCTTTCCGGCAGCTCGGGGGCAGAGGTTCCTTCTAAGGCCTTCTGGTGTGTTGCGTGCCTGAGTGAGTCTCACGAGAAGAGGAACGGCATGTGAGAGAATCGTCTTGATATTTCCAAAGCCGTCTTGCCATGGCCAGACTTCCCAGTGTCCGCTGATACGCGACACACACCCCTTGACCTCTAAGCTCGATACATGTCTGGAAGTGAATACACCCCAGAAAACAACCAAAAGTTTCGTAGCGCGCCGGTGCTCCATGGTCGTTCCTCTTCTCAGTCGCCCCCGAGATCCATTGCCGGATATCCCCCGTTTTATCTAATGTTCCTCCGATGCAAGTGCCAAAATGCCGGGAAAGCATCGTCGGAAGCCTACAGTTTCAGCTGCTTGAGAAAGAAAGAGACAGGTAAAGAGAGGAAGGACACGGAGATGTGAAATGTGTGCAAAATACAAAACGCCGCCGGATGATATAACGCTCCTGGTGTGCCGTGTTCCGTACTCCTGCAAGGAGACACCCATAGTATATACAGTTAGGAAAATAAAAGCTGGCTTGGCATGAAAGCGCTGCCGGGGTATCCAGATAGGAAAAGCACTACCGCGTGCGTTGCTGGTTATGGGCGTCCCAGCTCTCGCTGCCCCTCGGGCCGTCTCTGTTTCGGGGGTCGACTGTCGACCTGTCCTGTCGGATAAAAAGGAAAGAAATGTTGCGCGTGTTCTTAAGACCGTTGCGGGGTCTTGGGGCGGGACTGGCGCGCTTCGATTTGTCGCTTCCTCTCCAGCTTTGCGTAGTGCAGACCGCAGGCGTTGCAAAGCGTTCTAGCGCCATCGGGGCCGCGTCGCCATTCAGGCGTATCGATTCTGTTGCAGCTGTGGCATCGGCCAGGAGGAGCGGCGCGCTGTAGGAGGTTAGCCTATAATTCATTGACTCTTGGGGGAAAAATTCGTGCACTTACGCCTCGTCGCTTCTTGACTTCTCCCAGATTGTATCCGCCGTTCGACTTCATGCCGTCGTACACAGATGAGTCGTCATCGTCGTACATCTTGGACTTGCCAGTTGTTCGGGCCCGTTCGTGTGCTGTGCGGATGATGGTCCTCAGTGAATCCAGCGATCCGCGCAGATACTCGACATTGCTAGCCATCTCTGCTACTTCGTGCTCGGTCGGCAGGCGATCCGGGATTGGTTGTGAGCTGTGCTGTTCGGCAGCAACGCGGCTCCACGATTCGCCAAAGTTGAAAATGGTTCGTGATGTTGCGGAAATCTGATACTGTCAGTGTGAAAGCCTCACGGCGTGGACTTATGGCACTCACTCTATCCAGGCACTCGGTGTAGCTCCAGACCTCCAGCGCCCGGTTCAGGGTTCGATCATACTGGGCTCGTGCAGGCGCGTACTCGGGGTCGTCGTGGTGAGATGGCCGTTGCGACTCAAAGGGTGGCGGTGGTGGGAGCGAGTGGCCATGGCGGGGTGAGGCTGGGTACGCTGGCAACGGAATCTGCCCTGGGGGAAGCTGGTTGTGGTGATGCGGATACGGAGGGTGCTGCTGGTGAGATGAGTGGTGGTATGGTCCGCCCTGTTCCATCATCTTGCTCTCGACCTCCCGGGAATGATCAGGCTTGATTGGAGGGCTGGGTTGCGGCCCAGGGTAGCTCATCGAAGGTGGCCCAGGTCTGCCCCCAAAGGACGGTGGTCGCGACTCGGAGAACGGAGGCAAAGGCTCTGGCCTCGGGGGTCCGAAAGAGTGATGAAGAGTGCGCGGCGACTGCTTGTCCGAGGAGGGAGGGTCGGGGAACGATCGCGGAGGACCAGAGCTGTAGGTAGACGGGAAGCTGTGCGCAGAACCTGACACCGAGGGAGGCTGCGAAGGCGGGAACGGGCTGGGCTTGGCCCCTGAGATGACCTCGGAGAGAGACGGGAGAGACTGGCGTGGCGGCATGTCGTTGTCGTCGGACGGTCTTCGTGGCTCGACGGGCGAGATCATGCCTGCAATACTGGGACCAAGGCCGCCGGAGGGTTGGTGGTGATGGCTGGAGGAGTATGATGAGTGGTGGCCGTGATAGGAGTTGCCGGGGTTGAGGAGGGTTGCGGTCGCCATCCCGGATGGTGGTTCACGATAGTATCGGTCGTCTCGAGATGGAAGGCGTGGCGTTTCGTAAGATGCAGGGTTGCCAGCAGATGTAGCACCGCTACAGAAGGAGGACGTCGTGTTAACCAACTGGAGATGGGAGTGGAGGGGAGGGGAAAAGGGAGCGTCAAGATGGTGGAGGGGAGGGAGGAGGCGGGTAGTAATAATAATGTATCGGATCGGGGGTGGGAGAGAGAGAACCTGGGGGTGGATGAACGAACCTTTGCCTAGCTCCTGAGCCGCCTGCTTCCATAGCAGGTTGTCAGGGCCGATGGAGGCGATCTTGTGAGGGACGGGACCCCAGAAATGGTGCTGACTCGTTGGGAACTGAAAACGGCCGGAGGAATCGTGACTCGGGTGTGGGAGAGGGTGTTGAACAAACCCAGGTGACGGTGTAGATTGGGGAAGAGGGGGGGGGACCCGGGCGGTAGAGGGGGTGGAGATGGAAAGATCGGACAAAGATGGCACAACCCGGCGGAGACCTTCTATGTATATGTCTGGCGGTTTTTCTCAGGGCCTGAAAGTTGACAGGGACCAACGAGCAGATGGGGCGGGCCTGAGGGGACAAGACAGCAGCAGCAATGCGGCCGACCTGCCGATGGATGAATGGGAGGTGTGGGCGGGCTTGGCCTCGCACGATGACCAGACGGGGGTGAGGAGGAGGAAAGGTACTTGACCCAGAAGTCGATGCCGCCCGCTGGAAGGGGGAGGGGTGGGAGGGGACTTTTGAGCTAGCAAGATCTGATCAGGAGCTATCGGGGAGGGCGCGTGTGGTGGCGGAACGGCAGCCCAGGTCAACGCATGGATCCTGTACCGTAGGGGGGTGACGGATGGACGATTGAAGACAAGCCAGAAGAGAGGGAGGTGGGCCGCGTTCCAATGGGGGGTGAAGGAGGAAGACGAGGGGGGGCGAAGGGGACCGCTGAGAAGGAAGACGCCTAGCGTTGGTCAAGCTACCACGCTCTGCTCCTCTCGGTGGCGGCCTGGTAGGTGCCGGGGAAGTTCCACCCTGTGAGAAATTGTTCCGGGGGGGCGTGGTCGTTCAGGAGGACGGGAGAAGGGGGGGGGGCGTGTCTGGCGTGGGCGTTTCTATCCGAGCGACTGGGATCAGAGGGTTGGCTGAGGTTGCTTTTTTTCGGTCTGTGGTGTCAGGAGAAGGCTTGGGCAAGGCGGGTTGTGTTGTTCGATGCTGGCTGTCCGAATGACGCCGCAGCTTCCACTGCTGAAGATGTTGTCGGCGCGGCTTGACAATGTCGTCGGCTTGTTTCTTGCTGGTGTGGGAGTGCTTCTTGGCGGTGATGGCGAGCGGCTGGGCGGGCTGGCTGGCTTGATGCTCGAGAGGGCGATCTGTCGGTGCTGGCGTTGATGCTGATGCTGACGGACACAACTGTGTGTGTCTTACACGGCTGATGTTGGTCGCTATATTCGAGTCGTCGGATTCCCGGTGAAGAGCGAAGAGTTCCGGAGTCGCGAAGGCGATTCGAGTCGAGGCGAGGCGGTGCTGCGGTCAAATAACAGCCCTGGAAGGCGTTGTGAGGCGAGCGATGGGGTTGCCGGATGATGGTGAAGCAGGAAAGTGTGTGAGAAGGGGGGAAAGGGAGGAAGAAGAAGTAGGAGAAGCAGGAGAAGAAGAAAGGCAGCGCAAGGGATCTGGCAGGAAAAGAGGAGGCGGATGTGACAGAGTAATATGAGATCAGCGACCAGGAACACGGGGAACGGGGGGCATGGGCAGCGAGGCAAGGCAAAGCAAAGCAGAGCAACAGAAACAGCAGGAGGACATCGGCATCAGGTAATGAATGACTGTGCCTGCTAGGGCCTCGTGCAGCGCCCCCATGCATGGGATGGGCAGGGCAAGGCCAGGGCAAGCAGACACTGCATCGTCGGTGCCCCTCGACGTCGGCAGGAGGATCCTCTCTCTCTCCTCTCGGCCGTCCCTCCACCCCTTGCTCGTGAGTTGTCGCCATATTTGTAAACCGATCCCACCCACCCCCGATTCCAACGCGAAAGATGAGCGAGATGACGATAAGTACTCGTAGATCCCGCGCCCCTCGAAACTTGCCCTTCCAAGGGGGGGAGCAGGAGGAAGAGGGTACCTAGGGTGGGGGGCCCTGGCCGGGGTGGTGAGATCTCAAGAGGTGCGGTGTGTTGGGACGGGGGGAAATCGAGGCAAGACGGACCAGGAAACGAGATGTGGTGCTGACCGGGGGCCGGGAGGCCTATGGGATGCGGTGCTTTTCTGGCCCGCGGCGACTTTGTGTGGGTTTGTGTGGTGGCCGGCCGGGGGATAAAATCATTGTACCAGATTGGCAATGCAGCGCCGATCGGGGGTGGGCTTGCGCCCATTGTCGCCCCTCCAGTAGGAAGGATGCTGGCGAGCTGGGCAGCACCGTCACTGTCTTTTTTTGTCTTGTCTGTCTTGACGACGACTGGGCGTATCCGAGTGCCCGTGCCCTTGCCCGTCCGCGTCCCCGTCTCCTTGCTGCCCGCCGTCCAGTCCTCGCGCAGCGGCTGCCCGGCGAGAGGACGGGGTGAGCGGGGACACATGCATGAGTGCAGTGGATGTGTGAAAAGGATGGCGGCTGGCCGGACATGTGCGTCTCCATCGTCAGATGCGCCCATTGCGGGTAACGGACAGGAAAGCTCCCGTGGCGGCGTACCGGTGAGGCCCCTCGGCAAAAAGGAGGCGGCCCGCGGCTGGTGACGATGGTGTTGATGGTGGCGGTTGTTGCAACCAAGACCGGCAAAAGCGACACATTGCTCTGCCGTCCGTCCACCACGAGGCGGCGGCGGATGGGTTCCGCCGTTGGAGAGAAAGACAGCGCTGCCCCAAGCGTAACAACAGTGGCAGCGATAGCACCACCGCAGACTGCAGTAGTAACAGCCTGACAGGGGGTGACATCGCTTCTCACACTGGTGCCCCCTTCCAGCCGTGCCGATGGTACGACTTTTCTGGACCCGCTGGCACCGCATCGTGCAGACAGGGAATCGGTTTCGCGATCATTGGCCACCGGGCGCGGGCGGATCGAAGATTGGTTGCAGGGCGCCCGGTGGATGGACCAGGGGGCTGGTCAACCTCGTGAGGGCAAACGTCCCCTTTCCCTCGACGTCCCCAATAAGGGGGGTGGGAAGGGGGAGGGGGGCGATCCAGATGGAAGGGGGGGGCGTCAGATCGTTCTCCTCAGCCTGTCCGCCTGATAGATCTGAGCCGGGTCTCGATATTGGTTCGTTGAAGAAACGTTCATGCCTGCCCGAATTAGCAGCTGCATATTCGCTCATCCCCGGAGACGACGGATCGTGAGGGGCAAGCGAAGAGTGGCATTGCAGAGAAAGGGGCTTTCACCTCTCCTCACCGAGGGTCGAGGGTCGATGTCAAGGCTGTCGGCTGCATGGAGCCTCCGTCACGCTGCAACATGACCGTGCAGTGGAGGGACTCGGGACTCGACCCCTAGGCGCTGCAGCAGGCAACAACAGTGGTCTTCGAGGTAGTTGGCCAAAGAAAGGAAGTCGATGACATCGAAAGCTGTTGCTCCGCCCCGGTCACGGATAGATATGGCGTGGTGTTGGATGAGATGCTTCTCAAGATTGTACTAAAAACCAACGTCAACTGATCGAGTCGCGACAGGTTCGTCAGATTGATGGGCGGATCGGTACAGTGTGCAGGTAGGGGAAGGTGCCTGCCTGCGATTGGAGAGCTCCTGCCGCGGACGGAGCAGGTGCGTTGCGGTCGGAGAAAAGATGTGTGTGGGCCCCGCCATCCATCCTTTGCCCCTCCCTCGGTGACCGGTGCGGTGCAGTATCGTTCCTGCCAGCCAACGTGGAAATGTCGATGTATCTGTCAGGTTCATTGATTCAAGTCACGTATCGACCAGGTACCACAACACCTGTTCCGACATGACATGGGCAGAGCCGATGAAACAAACCTCCGTCCTCCTCGGCGCTGAGATGTGACGGGGCTGGAGAACACTGGCAGGGTGCAGGAGGACCGAGCCACAGCACAGCACTGTACCTGCCAATCCATGATGACATTTTGAAAAGAACGGGCAGGTACCTTAACTTGGGCAGGCAGGTCCGTTCACCCCTTCCTCTGTCGCCGCCCGTGGTGACACGTGCCTTCCCTTGCCGTATGCCCTAAAGTTAGACCACGGAGCTCACGCCCAGGATCACGCCCAGGAATCACGAGACCTGCACCGTCCGGACACGGACATGCCGGTCATCACATCATTACCTCTTTCTGCCTTGAGAGTCGGCAAACATCACAGCACCAGTGCGGGTCAATCTCTGATTCAGGGGCTTGGTGGCCCAGATACCCGCACATCCTCCTCCCTGCCCACAACGCACGACATATCTATCGACACCACGGAACGATCGCCTTTCCGGAACGTAACCCGACCACCATGTTTCCCTCCCATGTCAAGAACAGGCCTCAGCTTGACAACCTGCCTCATCTTGCTGTTGGGCTGGACGATCCACCAGGCAGTGTACGGGTGAACCACACTCTCCTTCCATGCGCACTGGTATCGCCGGAGACAGTCACCACATCCGGATGCTGTCCCTTGGCCTGCGAGGATTCAACGTCCCGCCTGTTGGCGCATATTGAGCTCGGGACTTCGCTCATCTCCATCCAGAAGTCAATCCTGTACATCAAGCATGACGACAAGACGCCCCTCGTCATCTTGACGGAAGCCCCTTTTCAAGATGTGGCGGCAAGTACTGCAACACGACAGATCTGAACCGGCCAACGATCGAGTGGCGGGATGCGGCAGCCGTCCTCGGTGAAACCTTACACACCAATACATACACCTTACCCTTGATTTTCTGCGTCACCTTCGGAAACCCCTCTACAGATCCTCAGCCGTCACATGGACGCGGATTGGAGGCAATACGAAGCATCCGAGACGGTCGACCATTCTCCGACTCCCCTCGTTGTTGGCCATGTCCGTCCTTCCATCAAGCCATTGTATGGCAACATGGTTCGACGCATCAGGCTCAGTCATCTCGTCTACCCTCCTGAAGGAGAGCAGGACATCACCATCAACAGCAAGCAGTCGGTTGGCGGCACCCCGCCCCCCTTTCCCCCGGCATGTGACGGTGCCTGCAGCGCGATTCACGCATCCTCTCGAAAGAGGAGGTGATTACCTGTCAGTGAGAGATGGGCCCGCCCGGCCCCATTGAGCAGGCCGGCCGGCCGGCCGGCCGGTTGACTTGACTTGACAGGAGAGGAGGATCGCCTGTGCGCGCGACATGGTCCGGGATTTTGGAGAGCCATGTTTAAGAATGGTGCGCACAGACAATCGTACGACCTCTCAGGCATCAATTTCTTGCATCCAACACCCCGGCCAAAGCAAGGGTCCCGCGTCAGGGCATCTCTGTCGAGGACAACCGACAGAGAAGAGGGAATGGCGAGGACGACAACGACTCTCCCTCGGCTGATCCGAGGCCGCATCAACACCACCTTGACCGCCCTCACTGGCCTCTCCACTCCTATACGACGACGACCCTGTGACAGCAGCCTCGTCGAACATGGCTTGCCATTTGCCACCCATGAATAGCTCGGCTAGGTTCTGTCTTCCCTGCAAGGCTCCTACGCCCGTCACCAGAACGAACCGGCCAGCCAATGCCACCCGCCGCGTTACGCACCCGCAGGAACTGGTGTCACCAAAGTCTCTAGAACCTGGCTGGCCTGCAACGCCATGACAGCTTGATGGCTAGACGTTTGACACTTGATGCCCCGGAATGAAGGCACGCGCCCCTCGCTGTGGACCCTGGCATCTAGCGATGGAGGGATGCTCTTTGGTGGCCGAAGCAGAGATTGCACAGCCAGCTCGGGACGGACGAAGCCGAAGAAATACCCCCACCGACCACATCGTCCATCTCCCAGGCAAGCCAGGTTGTTGGGGGGAGCCAAAGACGAGACGGACATCGGAGCGATTCAAACGGGGGTGGGCCAGATCGATCAGTCAAAAAAGCGGCCTTGGTCTTGTTACGAGATGCTTGAACTGACAGCTCTCGATCGACTCGCTCTGCATACGACCAACCGAACGACTCGCCCCTACAGTACTACCTGCCTAGAAGTACCTGCTGCAGAGACGGCCCTCGTCCTTCGCCTCCGCCTCCTCCGCTCGTCACAGGCTTGCATCGGGCTGCAACGCAACATGGCCAGGGTCTTCCCAGGAAGAAGGGCGGGTACTTCCCGTTCTTTGACAGCGGCTGTGGGTCGAGGTTGGGCTCCACTCCCACGATGCATCGCCCGGGTCGGGTCAAAAAAAGTCAACCTACTCAGCACTGCAGACACTTGACCGACCCGCACCGGTGATCCCTGCCTCCCTGTCCGCCCGCCCGCCCACCTCCGATTTACTCAGGGGCCCATCTCGCGCATCGCATCGTATCCCATCGCAACACACATCCATCCCACAGGGCGACAACCACATCGGTCTTCCTCTGCTTAGGCAGCCCCACACGCACACACTCACACTTGCATCCCTCACGCATCCTCACGCCCATCCATCGCATCCATCCATCGACGCTTGAAACGGCGCGTCCTGCACCGTCGGGGGCTCACCTTGTTTCCGGCCCTGGCTCTTCTCCGGTCGCCTCTGCCCCCCTCTCCGCGATGTGATGGTGTGGTGTGCACTCGAACGATCTCTTCTTCTCCGGTCACATCGGGCCTTTGACCAGCCAGGAGCACCAACACGCACACACACTCAACCACCCCTGGGCCGTCATGATCAATCATTGACCAAGCATGGCGGAAGGCCACCAGATGACACGGCGCCAGAGTGCGCCGCGCCCGCACAGAAATGCCACCAATTGCGCCGCCGTGTAACCAGGACAAGATCTGCAAGCTGTGCAAGTACTGGATCTCGTTAATCAACCCTGGCCTGCCTGGCTGCCTGGGCAATTTTGGAGGGAGGGAGGGGAGGGGCTGCCTGCTTGCCACTCAGTGCTGTCGTCGACGCTGTTGCTGCTGTGGGCTGGGCCCAGAAGCACCCTTTCCACCTGCATCTGCACGATCGCCGGGTTGCTGTCACTTGTCACATTTCTGCTCCAAACCGGTCAAGAATGGCGACCACATTGCGATCCCGAGGCATGCTCACCCGTCAGCTGGCCATCGTGGCTGCCCTCATGGCGCGCGCCATTTCTCGTCGAAACATGGTCGCGCAGGGCAGCAGACGAGACCCTTCATCGGCCGTTGCGAGCAGCCCATTCACGGAAAGACATGTGGCTCCACTGGAGGCTTACTATCTGGGCATCTATCTCGGAGGCGACTGCAGGCGAGGTAACCAGATGACCCATGTTGGATGTTGGATGCCCACCATCTCGCGATCGGTCGACAACTGGCGCGAGTACATGGCCATCTTCTTATTCGCGCAGGCGCTGCAGAGAGCGCCGCCGCCAAGTAGGCATGTCATGCAGGTCTGAAGGATGTTGCTGGAAATGGCACGATCAGGTGGGAAGCGAGCTCCGTTGCTGCCCACCCAGCCTGGCGGCGTCAGGCATGCATGGCACACCACCACCCACGACATGCTCCCCCCACGGACTGTTGCGAGAGCGAGTTAGCCTGCCATGGCCCGATCGATCCCCTGGACGACATCACGAGCAGCGCCTCATCGCTTCGCATCTCGGCGTCGACATGGCCACGTATCTCGTCAAGGGCGTGTCTGGAGGGGTGTCGAGGCCCGAGGGAATTACCATCTGACCGTCCAACCGGCAAGCACCGGCATATCAGCAACGTTACTCGCCTCGCCTCACATTCTGCCTGCCTTGCCTGGCGAGCCGGCCCCTGATCACTTGGCACTCTACAGAGTTCAGGCTAGAAGCCGCCATAATCTCCGCGCCTGGCTTGTCCAGGCGCGTGGTGTTCCGGGATCTCAGTCGAGGTGGACCAGGGTATATTGGCTGGAGCGATTCTCCAGGATCGGGGATTCGCGAGATCGGCCTACCAACTGTCCCCTATCCCTGACTGGTCGAGTCATTCGGTGATCTTTCTCCCAACGAGGACCACCTGGTTTGTAAGAGAACGACGTCGGATTCATCACCGGGGCAGTTCGCTACACCCTTTTCATTTGCGAGGCAGCCAGGCGGCGGTGAGCGAGAAACTCTACTAGTGACGAAATGCTGGTACGTCATGACCGTCCGAGGCTGTCATCCAAGTTGGCGACGAGATATCTCGAAAATGGTCAAATAACCGAGACCGTTTCGCCTACGACTGGCAGGGTTTCTTGGAGCGACAGCGCAACTCCGTGTCAGAAATATACAGGCAGATGATCTCGCTCTTGACGGCAGGTTGGTTCTTGGGTTAGCTCCCCGCGAGCCCACGCCCCTGATGTTTCCAGAAGAATGTCGTGGCCGGGGGTTGCCGTGTTAGCCCTTCCAACCACATGGCAGTCAAAGACGGCTCAAAATACCAACACTGTGCAGACCTCGGCAGGGGCCCTGGAGACATGGGCCACGAATGTCAGTGCCAGCAAGGGTGCGTTTCTGCTGCATTGGCCTGACGGTGGGCCAAGGTCCCCCCGGCTCCAGTGTCATTTAGCCACGGAACAGGGCACGAGACCCAAGCTCGCAGGGGGTTACCGATATCATCTCCCCGCCTCGCCATGCTGATGGACGGAGGAAGGGATGCCAGAATCCCTCCGAGCTCACCGTCATTCACACACCGATGATCTGATCCACGCCTGCGCAGCGAACGATGGTCGGCCGGTGGGACGGCGGAGGAATGGGTGGATGGGCCGTTGCATCGAGGCCCCGTTGCCATGCCGCGCCGCGCCATCTACGTTATCTGAGGACTCGCCCGTCCTCGACGCGCTTACGTACCGTATCGATCACGACAAACAGGGCGCACTTTGGGGGCATGATGGAGCAGAACGTGTCCGTCACTCACCTCCACTACCCGTCGTTCCCCGTGGCATCGTCTAACTCGAGTCGGTATACATGCCGGTCCACTAGCGCTTCCGACCCAACGGTCCTCGTTCTCGGGACTTGCTGGGTATCTGGCGGTGATGACCGCGCCTTGTCCCCGCCCGCGCACGATGTCCTTTGTCAGAGATGCCGGCCCTGGCATGGCATGGCCTTTACGCCACGAACACAGGGGGCAGGGATACCCTATCGAAGTGTTTGCTAGCTCGAGCAATCGGCAATGGAGTTGACGGGCTCGACTCCGCGCGGCCGGGTCTCCGCGGAGCACGTCTGCGTTCATTTGGAGGTGGCAGCCAGCCAGCCCGCCTCAGCCTGACCAAGTGGAGGGAGATATTCCTGTTTTTCGGACAGCACCTCACCTCTCAGGCGAGCCGCGAGGGAGAGTTGAAAGCCACGGCCTCGGTCCCCTCATGGTGAATGCCTCAACTGAGACATGGCAATGAGGTCACTAAAGTCCCGCGCACGCATGGGCCCACGTGCTTGACGTCCCGTCCCGTGGCGGCGAAACCGCTCGCAGTAGCCACTTCTGCAGCCTCCTTTCTTTTTCTTTGAGCCATTGGATCCAAGCCATGTGTCTTGAGGTGTATAACATCATACGATGCCATGCGAGGCGGCGCTTTTCTATACAGCGAAGGCTTGGTGGCGTCGACTCGGGCCAGAGTAGTCTCACCGAATCTTCTTCGAGGGGCGATGAAATCCGATATCCGGGAGACGTACCGAAGGCGAGCGTCGGACAGACATTGACTCTACCAAACCCCATCTCGCATTGGCCTTTCGGCCTGGCAGACTGCCGGCATTGCCCAGCCCTGTATGAGGAGCAGCGGGCACGGAAAACATTTCTTTTGCCAACATAGCCACCACCCGGACCCGGCAGGGGCAGCTCGACAGGGTCGTCCATTTAGTCGCGCTCATCGCGGCCGTTGGAGCACATTCAAGAATCACCAACTTGGGAGTTGGAAGGGCTGTTGTCTCACCAGAGAAGCAGTCTAACGAGCGGCATTCCGTTTCGAGAGGGCATCACCACGCGATTTGGCCTGGGGAGCGTACATTCCAGCACTGCACGTTCCTCACTGATCACGCAAAGACAGGACCCCTCTTCCAAACGCCATGTCTCTCTCACAAGTCCATCCGTGGCAGTTGGGTGCTTCTGCGAATCGCCAGACCGGGCCAGCCAAGTTCAGCCACCGCGGATATCTCGACAATGACCTCGCCAACGTCCCCTTCCCGCCATCACCTTGGATCGCGCGCGACTCCCTTCTCACAAAGCGGGCCGTGCCTGGCTGCGAAACCCGCGCCGATGGTGGCGCCAGGCAGGGACTTTCTCAGAGCCGCATCCGAGATCGAGATGGCTGGAGAGATGCAGAGAATTCGCCTCGGTCTGAGCGCAGGACCTCGAGCCCACAGCCCAGCCACCAATGCAATGCATGCGACCCTGGGCGGACGGCAGCCGGGAGCTCGCACTAGGAAGCAGGAAACACGTCTTCACTCACTGATCGCCAGCCTTCAGCGACGGGTCTTTTGCCTCGGCCTTCCTGCTGAATGATGACTGACCAAGAAGACCCCCTCTCTTGGGTCTCTGGCCCCCTCTGGAATCTGTGCACTCGCAGGGCTTCCTCTCTTGGTCACTTGTCACCTGCACGTTCCCTGTTTTGGAGCCGGAAAAGCAACGAGCATGACCGATTCTGGATTAGAGCCCGCCGCTCCACGACCACCCCTGAGAGACACTGACCCCGATTTCTCACGATGCTGGACCTGGCCGGCAGTTGTGCAAAAGGACTGGCATTGGGCCCTTTTCTCCGGAATTTTATTGAGGCCGCCTGTTTGGATGAGGGGATGAACGACTTCGGGGTTTGCGGGCACACCCATATTCAGTCAGACACCAAGACCAAGGTCTCTCGCTGAGTACCGCCGATATTCTCTCCGCGGCTGTCTCGCCCTTCTGGATCGATCCTTGCTGCCTACATCAGTCCCGGCCGGTTCTAGTCGAGATGACATGCGTGCCAGCCAATTTGCTGTCACCCTACCGCTGCAAAATTGCTCCGGCGGAAAGTACCGCGTGTCCATCTCCTGCGTGCGTGGCCGCCCGAGGCAATCATGGAACCATGCATGCGAGTACCATGGACCGCTTTCGCGATGGGCGAAGGCCGGGGAAGAAGACGCGAGGGGGGGGTAGACAAGGCCTCGAAGACAACAAAGGCCATCTCCCCGAATTGACATGTCGCCTAGCAGAGGCTCGGGTGCGCCATGACGCTCCCATCTACCAGCTGTGCAGTCAGCTCTCATGACAGGCCCATGAAAAGGTGCTGCCAGAGTCGGTGGCGTCACGATCCCTGTTCCGACAGGCTCCCGAAGGGCCCTTGGCGATGCAGCATCCCCGACAGACAAGCAAACATTGCTCCCGATGCGGAAGCGAGGACAGGAGGCCCGAGGGGTGGAGGGGAGGGCAGGTGAGAAGGACGTGGGTCCAACGCTCGGGCGGCGGACCACCTCACGAGCGAAAGAGAGAGGCTCTCATCATCCAGTCGGCCGGCGGCCACCAAGTCCACAACGTGGTGTCTGTTCGCACGGGCATCCCGGCCGATATCACGGACGAGAATGCCATGGCCAAGAGGACTTTCGCGGGACTGCACAGGGTGGTCGTTCCCTCCCTACATCCAAGGGCGGCGGCGGCGCGCGGGGTGGAGGGATCAAAATGACAACGACAACGACGCCCGCCCTCGTGCGGGTCAACCACTGTCTCGGAGGAGTCGCCAGAAGGACACTTTCCCTCCCCATGGGTCTGATGCCTTTCGGCGAGACAAAGACGGGCCTGGGCCCCCTTTCTGTCAGTTCTGGAGAAGTAAGTAATTCGACATCCTGCGAGCCTTATGTCGATCAGTTCTGGGCCCTTGGGGCGAAGGGAAACGAAACGGGCTCGGGAGGGCGACTGGTATGCTTCCGAGACATATTCCGATATCTGCTGTTTTGGCGCGGGCCTGGGCAACGGTTGACAACGGTTCCGACTGCGTGTCTATCGTCTGTCTTTTTGGCACACGTCCAGCAGCCAACTGGTGTGCGGGAGGACGACTTGCTTCCTGCTGCTGCTGCTGCTGCTGCCGCTGCTGCTGTGCTGGCGGCGCAAGTGGCGCGGTGTTTGTTCAGCAAGCACCCGACATGTTTACCTGTCATCTCCGCCGTTGTTCTCTCACTCATGGAATGTTCATGGCCTGCTCGGCCGCCTGCTTCCTATATGGCATCCTTGATAGGCCTCGCTACCACCATGCTGGGCTCGCTGCTCCCTGCGCAACACCCAGTCGAGGGGCCACCTGTTGGTGCCAAGGCGGAGCTTACTCGGACGCTTCAGCGATTGGAAATGGCCTGATGTTCCGTGGGGTATGCGGTCACTGCCCTGAGGAGAGGGGGGGGTTGGGTTTTGGACTCTCCAAGGGGGGAGAATGTGACAAGTGAGATGCCCAGGGGTGAAGGGCTCGGACCTCAGAGGTGACTGGGGAAAGTGAGGCGCCCCCGACGGCTTCTGCGAGGAATTGTTTCAATCCAGCGAACAACCGTTGGAGAAAACGAGGTGTCTAGACCTGAGGATGGTCGAGGGCTTGGACCATACAGGGTGACGGAGGAAGGGCCGCCTGTCTTGGGTGACTCGGCAGAAAGCAGAAGGGGGGCAAAACGTCCGTGAGAGAGACATGCAAATCTCGCGCACACGACAGCAAAAGACGACACTGGTATCTTTGGCCTCGACACCCCCCCTTCCCCCCGAAGGTGCATCGACGGGGGCACTCGAGGCATTCAAGGGGCCCTGTCCTACCTCCTTGTATGTGCCTCGGCTCAACGGGCACATCTTGCTCGACTCGACTCGACACGACGTTGCAGCACGTTCCGCAAAAATAGGGGCGATGTCCCCCTTTCGAAGAAAAAATGTCGCAGGAAGAGATCTCGGTGCGAGACGTGCACGAGATAGTGCGTTCCCTTCCGCTTTCCATCGGGAAAAAGCCTGGCCTCCTCCAAGAAGCCCATCCCACTCGAACACGGGAAATGATCTTCGCGGCGGCATCCGCGTGGGATATCGACCACACGCCCCTCTCGAGCTAAAGCAGCTCTTTTTTCGTCGCTCAGGCTCTCAGCCGTGGGCTAGGAAGATCTTGGAGGGGGGAGAGAGCCCAAACGGCGGCACGTCCCTTCCCCCTCCCGGATCTCTCCCGGAGGCACAGGTGATGAGCTATTGGTCGATTGTCGACAGGGGGTCTGGAAGACACGCCCCAAGCGCTGGCTGCTGGCAGAGGTTGATGAGGACGACCAGAGACGCCCGGCACAGCAGGTCATCGTCCCCCGCGGAGGGGATGCGGTGTGTGCGGTGCGGGGAGCCTTGTCAAGTATCAGAGACGGCACCGGATACGTCGTCCCGTAGCGAGAGGCTCGGTCCGGGCCAGGCACTATACTACTAACCGCTCACACGCCTCCCATCTTAGGTGATGGACGAGCGAGTGAACGCCCGCCTCGCCCCCGTACGCGGTTAGGGCCCCGTGGGCTGCCTGGTGACGCTCTAGCTGACGCCTTTTGACGATCCCGCCCCGTTCGCCACTCGCATCTTGATGCCCAACAACATACCAACATTCACTGGGCAGACGTCGTCAATGAGCACAATGAGTTGACGTGGCTAATAACTTTTAGACCACAAACTCTATCGACCAAAAGCTGGAAGCGTGCTCTGCCCCTGGACCTAAACCGCCCAAACAATCAATAACGCCAGGTTTCTTATGGACGCCACGGTGCCGTTAGCCTAGGCCTCCCGTCCACTCGCTTGCTTGCCAAAAAAACGCCCAGCGCCAAATCCCGCCTGCGCCCCTTTTTCACGAACCAATGTCAAACTTGCCGTCCAGGGGTAGGTCCCGGCTGCTACCGCCGACCCAGATACGGTATGTCCCTCGTTGAAGGCGCCACTGCTGCTTCTCAACGTCCCAGACGCTTAGGTCTCTCCGTGTCAACTCGAAGGTGACGGTCTGCGTCTCGCCGGCCGCTAGGAACGGCTTCTCGAAACCCCGGAGTTGGCGTACCGGTGATTCTGGAATGCCGATGTAGAGCTGCGCGACTTCGGCGCCGTCGACGGAGCCAGTGTTGCGGACGTTGGCGGACACACGTGCCAGCACGTCCCAGAGGTCGCGCTGGCCGCCCTCGGCGACAGGGCCGACGGGGTATTCGGCCGTTGACGAAGCGTTGCTGCCTGAAGATGAAGTGAGGCTGGTGGTCAGATTGCCGTACTCAAAGGATGTGTAGCTGAGGCCAAAGCCAAACTCGAAGCGCGGCTTGACGTCCTCTCGGTCAAAGTGGCGGTAGTCGATGTACACGCCCTCGGTGAAGTTGCTCTGCGGGAAGTTGCGGTGTAGCCTGTCAGGCACATCCGGGTCCTGCAGGCCGCCATAGTCGGACGCGTTGCGGGCGATTGTGTAGGGCAACTTGCCCGAGGGGTTTTCGCGGCCGTAGAGAAGGGAGACGAGGGCCTTGCCTGAGGCTTCGCCGGGGAGATGGGCGAAGATAACGGCAGTGACGTTGTCGTTCTCAATCCAGCGGTCAACTAGGCGCACGCCGGCATTGTGGAGGACGACGATTGTGTTGTTGCAGCGTGCCGCTACGTGCCGGATCAGGTTGTCCGTGTACTCATCGTCGAGCGCAGGTCGATCATACGACTCGCTTGCCCACGCGTTGCCCATGACGAGGCACGCATCCGAAGCAGGGTGTACGCCGGGCTCGCCTTTCTGGAAGTCCCAGTACACAGCTGTGCCATCTTCGTCGGCCTGTGCTTTGAGAGCGTCGAGTGGGGAGCTAAAGGTTGATGGGCTCGTGGCGCCAGAGCCGCCGCCAACCCAGATGGTACCGTTGAAGCCAATGGTAGACCAGTCGCGGAAGCTCTCGTCCATGGTAAAGCCGGCCTCGAGCTCGGCCGTTGAAACGGCCTGCGCGCCAAATTGCATCGAGTCGCCGAATCCGCCGCCGTGGGTGTTGAAGACATCCGGGGCTTTGGCTGAGTAGCCAAAGATGCTGAGGAGCCTGGGCTTCTTCAGAGGCAGTGCGTTGCGGGTGTTCTTGACGAGAACGTGGCCCTCGACAGCACCATTGAGAAGGACTTGACGGCTTGATGCATTGCGCGCGTCAACGACGTCGTGTGGCTCGCGGAGATCCTTGGCCATGCCAACGCCTGGGTCAGGGAAAGCCTCATCCTGGCCGAGATGGTACCAGGACGCCAGCAGACGGGTGACCATGTCGTCGACACGCGCCTCGGGAAGCGAGCCATTGCGCACTGCCTCGACGAGTCGGTCGCCCCAAAAGTCATGCGGCACAGGCATTGCGACGTCCATGCCAGCCTCTGCCGTGGCCACGCCAGCATGCTGGGCATCCCAGTCGGAAACAAGCCAGCCCTGGAAGCCAAGTTCAGTCTTGAGCAAGCCATTGATAGTCTTGCTATTCTGGCAGCCGTACGAGTTGTTGACGCGCTGGTACGAGCACATGATATTCGCAGCGCCCGCCTTGACAGCATCGGCAAACGGCCACAGGTAAAACTCGTGCATGGTCTTATCGTCAATGTTGGAGGAGACGGCCTCACGAGGAAGTGTCGGTCTGCGATGAGTTTCCTGCTCGTTGCCAATAAAGTGTTTGGTGCTCGTCATGACGCCGACGCCTTGGACGCCCTCGACTGTTTCGCGGACAAGTGCTCCTGTCAGGTAGGGGTCGACGGAGAAGCTTTCCCAGTTTCTGCCGCCGCGGACGATGCGGCCCATGGGACCGACTTGAGGGCCGAGGAGGACGTTGACGCCTTTGCGGCGGAACTCCCAGCCCATTTCTATGGCTCTCTCGCGGGCAAGGGCCCTGTTCCAGCTGTGGTGATGTTAGCAGTGACATGGCTCAGTATGTTTAGGGGTGTATGTACCTCGCTCCGACGTGGATGCCGGCGGGAAAGGCGCTGACGAAATCAGACTGCCTTACGCCCTGGCCGGCGTCGTGGAGGCACATGCCAGGGAAGCCTACGCGGCTGACGGCGGGGAGTTTCCCAACGCAGCCATTGTCCGTCGGCACACCGCCTGTGAGGCTGACCTGGGTATGATCAGTACGTACGACCTGTCGTGATCCCAGCAGAAACATACCTTTTCCTCAAGCGTCAGCTTTCCCACCATGTCCTTCGCCTTCTCCAGCGATCCCTTCCACTCTCCCAGGCCTACCATCTCCGCTGTACCCAGACTTGTCAGTAAAGACCTTGACTTCTTGCAAAAGACAAGAACTTACGCGAGGGGTAGGTTGGCGGTGATAGCCCATAGAAGAAGGAATCATCTGCAATCGGCCTCTCAGCATCCGACGACTCCCCCCTCGGAAGGGCCGCAAGGCCAGCCAACCCCCCGCCAATGACAAGAAGTAGCACACCAACGACAATGGCAATGCCTTTCTTCGAGTAAAGAAAGGGGAATCGATCTCGAAGCCGGTTCAAAGCCGAGGGATGGTGTTCCCGAACGATAGTGGCGGGGGTCTTGTAGTACTCGTCCATGCTGGGATGGTGTTGCTGCTGGTCAACGCTGGGAGGATACTGTTGCTGATCCATGCTGGGGCGATGATACTGCTGGCTCATCTCGGGGTTGTGATACTGTTGCTGCCCCATGCCAGGGTCATAGTGTCGCTGATCCGTACTTGGACGATATTGTCGCGGGTTCATCCCGGGGTGCTCATATCGATGGTCCATCAGGCATGTAGATGTCTCGAGTAACACGAGCCAGCGGTTCGTGAGGGGTAAGATAGGTGATACAATGCTATGCGAATGTCTCGACTTGTAACAAGACGGAATAATTGGAATAATGCTTCAATACTGATGGCAATTAAGCAACTGAACTCATGTGTAAGTGCACCTTCCCCCAATTCTTCCGCCCACTGTTTGTTGACTGACGTCGTCCCCGTTGACCCGCCCACCACACTTATCTTATCTCTCATCCCACAATCTAATCACATCCCGTCCTATCTTATCACCCACCACGTGGCCACGGCTGCGATCTGCCCATCGTCCAACTTTCTCCCGATTGGCTTCCTCCCCCACACCACCACACCACCACCAACCTCGGGCCCGTCACCGAGTTCGTCGTCGCACCAGCGACACCACCCCAACGGCCCCCGTCCATTGTCGGGCAGAAATATGCCCACGTCCGGGTCATGGAGAGTGACTGTGCGGGGTTGATTCATGGCTTCTAAATCCTCCATCACATGCCCTTCCTCGACATGCCATAACATCAACAACTTCAACAACTTCTCACTGCCGTGGTGCTCGCCGGCAGTCCAGCAGCATGGTGTCCGCCGCCAAGTCCAACTACCACTCGGCATGGCTGACGCTTAATCCCAAGCTCCCCCGCCGCAACGACCATGACATGATCCGCGCGAGTCAGCCGCCCGCCCAAGCTCACCCTCCACACCATCAGCGAGTCAACTGGATCAGCCCGGCGGCCAAACACAATGTTGAGACGCCATCCCAAACATCGGCGCGCGGAATAACAGCGTATAATGTACGGGCAAGACATCCCAAAACGTGGCAGAAGCCGCTCTCTTTTGAAATTTTGTTTGAACCTGTCATTAAGTACATGCTGCTGCTGTGACATCTCCCGCGGCATCCCGCGAAAGTATGCCTAGATGCTCGAATAAATGGTTACACAAGAAAAAAGGTATCATGTGGGAAGGAATGCGTTCGCCCCGGATGGCCAACCAACCGCCCCTTCGTTCGTCGCCACGGACCCCCAAATCGGGGCCCGTCTTCCGGCTGCCCCGGGTAACATCGCCACCCCACCGATTCGTGCCTCGCGCTCCTTCGTTCAAAAAGTTGGGTTGGAGAGCGACTCGCAGCGAACGACGAACGTGGGCCGGGACCCCTTCTTGCGGGTCGTTTTTGCGGCCCAGCGTAGTATGCGTTGCAACATCACGGGCGTGCCCGTGGGTCAGATGTAATCGTTGGGCGATGAACGGCCCATGGATGGATGGAGGCCCGAGATCGCCCACGAGAGCGTTCTTCGACAGGGTTTGTCGATCTTTCGGTGGGTGGGACGTTGCTGAATTTGACTCTCTGGTCATGGTCCCGTCCAGAGTCTCGCCGGCCATGCCGCAGCGTGGGTGAGAATCATAGTTCGCTTTCTCGCTGCTCACAGGATGAGCTGCTTGAGGTTCCGCTGAATGATCATGTCCTGCACCGATCCCATGGTGATCTTGAGCAGGTTGGTGTCAGTAGCGTTGGTGAAGTGGCCGTAAATCTCCTTCTCCGTGTTGCGGTTGAGCGCCTTGAACTTGTCGAGGAAGTACTTGCTCGCCGACTTCCAGTCGTCCTGGGGTCCGTGGTAGTCGGTGAAGCCGTGCGAGGCAATAGGACTCCGTGCAATCTTCTCCTTGAACAGATCCATCTTGTTCAGGAAGAGAATCAGAGCCGACTTTGTGAACCAGTGGGAGTTGGCAATCGACTCCCACAGCATCAGGGCCTCGTTCATTTGATTCTTCGCACATACGTCAGTACATCTTAGCATCCCAAAAAGCAAGTGGACCTACTCCGTCGCGATCCTCCACCAGACACTGGTCGTAGCCGCTGATGGCCACGAGGAAAAGCAAGCAGTTGACGTTCTCGAAGCAGTGGATCCACTTCTTGCGCTCGGATCGTTGGCCGCCGACATCGAACATGCGGTACGTCAGCTGGCCGAGGTCAAACGTCGTCTCCGTGATGCCTGTCGTCCGGAGTCTCGATCGCAGCAGATCCTGGTCCGTCGGCACGTAATCGTCGGCCCAGATCCTGTCCACGTCGGTGCAGAAGCTGTCACCGGTCAGCGCCTGCCGGTCCGGCGGGTTGGTCACCGTGTGACCCGGGGCTGAGACACTTACTACGCCAAGTTGTCGTGCAGGGCAAACTCGTTGCCCTTTTCAATCGCCCTCTGGACGCCACCGTCGGCCCATAGCGATTTCACAGGCGCAAGGTATTCCTTGGGCAACGGGTCCCGTGCGTTAATCTCGTGGTCGTCCTGCAGGAACGCCATGTGCTTCTGTGGTCGAGGTGATTAGTCCATGGGAATGGATTCCGTGCTCCTCCCCTTGAGACGTACCTCGTTTTCCGGGTTCTCAAACGGCACGTGCAGCTCCTTCATCGCCTCAAAGATGGTGCGGAATGAGTGGACGACGTTGTTGAAAACCACGGGCTTCCATTCCATCTTTTCGTTCTTGCTGAAGCCTTGCGTGTAGATGAGCTTCATCTGCTTCAAAACAGTCGATTTTCCAGACTCTCCGGCTCCTGTGCAGCTAGTGGTTAGCCATTGAGGCGCGCAAGGCCCGGGAGCGCTCTCCCCAAAGATGTTCGACACGTACCCAGCAACAGTAGCTTCACCTCCTTGGACATGCGCTTCTCATCCTGGCGAATATTCCGATCGAGCTCGCGACTCCGTGCCGCGCCGCTGTCGTCCTTGTCCCTGCCGCCGAAACACATGATGCCGGCTCGCGGGTGTTGTGCCTGGGGAGATTCTTTGTCTTCTTTGTCCAGAGACACGTGCCGGTCGAGGGCGACGGCGGGGGTTTTGTTTGTTTGCGCGGCCCAATGCCGATCAGACCGATGGCGGGTTTGGGGTCGGCAATGCAGCAAAGCAAAGTCGAGTCCAATGTAGCTTCAGAGAAGTCCGGGTGTTCGCGATGTTCTTGTTTTCGTGGGCGGTCGCACGAGAGAGATCGGGCGGTCGATGTCCGGGGGAAGCTCTCCAGGGATTCGCGCGCGACAACGAGTCGGGGAAATCGGCCGGCGTCGATTGATCGAACCAGCAAGTCTAATCTGGCGAATGGTCGGTCGGTCGAACGGTGGGTTGCCCAGGTCCTCTCTCTTCTCTGGGGGAATCGATGGGGGGAATGGCCGAGCGTTCAAGGAGGGAAATGAAAAGAAAAAGGGAACGTTGCGACGGTGCAGGTCGATGGAAAGGGGATCGAGGAGGAGTAGCGGATGCTACAGTACAAGGACAGGCAGAATGGAAGAGGACGGACAGAGAAGCCGACGCCGAAGGAAGGACGATATGGTCCCTCCCACTCACACCCCCCGTCAGGTACCACAATTTGGTCCGGGCCCGGGATCAGATGCATCCCCGCCTCCTGCAGAAGCCCTAGGACGCCCTGGACGCCCCCTTTCAGGGTGGACTTTTGAGATGCAGCTCGGCCTGAGAGGTGGAGACGGACCGGGCAGGAGAGTCATGTAAAAAAATAATGAGCTCGACGGGGTACCGCGCCGTACTGGACGGTGCCCACTGATTGTTGCGTGTTGAGGCGGCGCCCGGGCCAGGGTACCTGCAAGGTACGGGATGACTGGCGCACTTCTGCAGGCCAGGGGGGCAACCTGGAGCGGCCGGATTCGTCAAGTGAGGTTATGCCGCTCTAGCGTGGGAGACGCGACGCTATGGGTGTCTGGGGAGGGCCCGGAGGGGGGCCTTTCAGCGTTCGAGGAGCTCCTCACAGCGCCTAGGGCATCACCGTTGAGACTTGTTCTTCTTCTGCCGGGTGGCGGCGTGTCGTCACCCAACCTAGTGAGCAGCCCAGTCCCGCCCAAGGCCACGCTAACAGCTTACCTGTGGCGAGCAGGCAGGGGGAAGAGGATGGGCTGAGAGGCGAGAGGCGAGAGGCAAGACGAGAGGCGTCGATGAGAGAGAGACCTGGAGCGTGTTATGGGTTTGTAATCGGCAAGTTTGCTGGAGACTGACCCAGCGCAATCGATCGAACATGCGTGCACATGGGGGGCACATGGCAGGAGAGCCGCCCCGCTGGACGGCGGCATGCCCGCAACACGCCATGTCTAACAATAATGGTCTCAGACTGCTAGCAGCCGAAGCCAAACTCGAGGTTAATAAATGGGAGCTCTGGCTCTCGATCCTTCGTCCGAAGATCCAAGGTCCAAGGCCAGGGGACTTCAGCTTCAGCTCCAGCTCCTGGGAGTCTGACGATCGGCGAAGGCGAGACTCCACGTGGTCGAGGACGAGATAAGGCGAAGCGTGCCCCCTTCAGGACGGAGATGGGCAAGATGGGTTGGATGCGCATCCCAATATGTCGGACATGCCCCCTTTCCTCGAGAGATGCCGAGCCAGATCCCTTCGTTGCATCAGGCGGCCCGCCCACGAGCCGGAGCTGACTCCTGGAAGGCTGCAAGTCTGTCAGTCGCTCACCAAAAGCCTTGGAGGGTCACCGTGGTTCTGGAGAAGAGTGCCATTTCGAGGGCTGATCGGCGGGTGGGACGGCAGGTCGACCAGGGATCGAACGCCGCCGCGGATGAGCCCGGGCTGCATCCTGGCATTTCGGGGAGAAAGCATTCAGGCGACACCTCTCGGCCTATCGGGGGCGGACAGGGGGGCCAATGGGGCCTGTCTTGGGTCCTTCAGGGAGAAACCAAGGCACCGTTGGGGGGACAGGCATGGCAGGGGCCTCACCCCTAACCGTGCAGCCACCGTCTCGTTTCATAATTTTGTTTCTGCAGCACCCAGGCGTGGTCAAGGTCCTCCCTCCCTTGCCTGACGAAAAGCACTGGCTCCCGCGTGTACTTATGGTGCCGTTCCGCTGCGGCGAAGCCCCGAGCGGTGCGGCAGAAGGTGACGGACAGGAGGTGTTTGTTGGTACCGAGCGGCAGGACGAGCACAAGCAGAGAGACAACAGCAGGCCGTGCGTGCTTGGTGCTGAACGAGGCCAACGTGGAGGAGAAGACGGCGTCTGTCTTGGCGAGATGGTCTGTTCGTACCCGCGACCACACCACCTTGTGGCTGTCTGTGGCTTGCCGGTCCGTGCGGTGAGGCTTCGATAGATCAAGGTGTGAGAGTGAGGATTCTCGCTTGTTGCAGCCACTCTTGACAGGTCATATACTGGGGTTTGTGCAGCGTGCAGCTCGGAGAGAGAGTCGGACGGACCGCTGACCTGTGCCCAGATTGAAGCGGCGTCTTTCGATGCAGAAGTCGGTGCAAACGAGTCCATTGATGGCTGGACGTGTCTGCCTCGGGACCTCTCGGGGGCGAAAAGATTCGACTGAGTTTGCACTCTGGATGACGAGGAAAGCTGCAGAAAGAAGTTGCGGGCGTATCGCGTATCGGCAGCAGGGCCCGTGGAAGGCAAGGCGCCGGGTTAAGCGGCGGCCAGGGGTTGCGTGTGTTATGCCGAGTCCCGTCCCATCAACAAAAGTCCCGCACGGAGGCGAAACTCTTTGGGCGAGACATCCAAGGTGTTTGCCTGTCGGCTCGGTGTGATATTTTGTCGTGGGGTAGCGGCTCGGTGTAGAGGGGTTGGAATGACCCCGCGCTTCGTGCCGTGTCGTGTCAGTATCTTGTCGATAAGAGAAGCCCCTCCTTGGGGGTCTCTAGTTTCTGCCTAATCCGGGCAATGAGAGCCAGTATTTGCAGCGAGCAGCGCGATGGGAGTGGGACGATGGGAGAAAATGCGAAGCGGTGTACATGGCAATTCTTGCGGATGGAGGGGCACAGCACTGTGAAGCTCCCAAAAACGCGGGCAGTCGCTATGCTGGAGGTGGTGCCTGCCCAGCCAAGCTTCTCACAGACGCCCAACGAGGGAAGGAGCTTGACGAGAAAGTGGACTCCCTCGGTGCGTCCCGCCTTCCCATACGTAAAAAAAGGGAACAACAGACGCTTGCAGCTCGACTGCGGTGGGCTATCATCGGACGCAAAAATTTTCCTCCATAATAAATAAAAGCACCTGACTGGACGCTTTCGATTGACCGCCCGCAGCCCGTTCACATCTTTAAGCTCTCAGTGACGACACCGGACCGGCCCCAACATCCACCCCTCACAACACCAAAAACACAAAACATAACACCTGAAAAGTCCAACGCTGGCTTTTCGTCCATTCGTGTCCCTTCGCACCGCCGTCCTCCGACCTCTTCGACACAGTCTCATCCCGCCGCGGTTGACTTGTCGATACTCATTTTTGACCCCTCATACCCCGCCAAAAACAGCAACCATGAGCGAGATTACCCACCCCACCATCCAGGGTAAGTTGCGTTGCTCCAGGACAGCAATTGAATGGGAGTGCCGCTGGTGTTCACGGCTGGGAATGGGACGCTGCCATGCACAATCATGGTCGCACACTGGCTAGAACACCTGGAACACCTGGAGCACCCTGCTAACTTCCTACCCCTAGATGGCTGGTTCCGCGAAATCTCCAACATGTGGCCCGGCCAGGCCATGACCCTCAAGGTCAAGAAGGTCGTCCACCACGAAAAGTCCCAGTACCAGGATGTCCTCATCTTCGAGTCCACCGACTACGGCATGGTCCTCGTCCTCGACAACGTCATCCAGGCCACCGAGCGCGACGAGTTCTCCTACCAGGAGATGATCACCCATCTCGCCATGAACTCCCACCCCAACCCCAAGAAGGTCCTTGTCATTGGTGGCGGCGACGGCGGCGTCCTCCGCGAGGTCGTCAAGCACGAGTGCGTCGAGGAGGCCATTCTCTGCGACATTGACGAGGTGAGCCCCCCCTTGCCCCGGCATGTGACGAGTCCCTCGTGCTAATTTGCCCAGGCCGTCATCCGCCTCTCCAAGCAGTACCTCCCCGGCATGTCCGTCGGCTTCGACCACCCCAAGTCCAAGACCCACGTCGGCGACGGCTTCAAGTTCCTCGACGACTACAAGAACACCTTCGACGTCATCATCACCGACTCGTCCGACCCCGAGGGTCCCGCCGAGAGCCTGTTCCAGAAGCCCTACTTCAAGCTTCTCCACGACGCCCTCCGCGAGGGCGGCGTCATCACCACTCAAGGTTGTACGTTCCCTTTGGTTTTACACCATCCCCTCCCCCGCTCCCCAAAGAGTCGCCTCTAAGTAATGCTCCAGGTACCCCCTTTCCGAGCTACCTGGATCCGCCTCGTCTTACCCGCCCCCTTCCCGCTCTTGGCCTCCCCAGCTGAGTCGAATTGCTTTTCTCTGCCATTGGCGGCGCTGTCTCTGCGTGGCTGCCCAGTGGTTGGCTCTGCAGTTTGGCGGCGTCCCCCCATGGTGTAACATTGCGATGATGCCAGGTTCAGCTCAGCAGGCGCTCACAGGGCCCGGACGACTAACCGACAGCCCGCGACATATCCCCAACGCCCCTTGCCCCCCCCTCCCCAGTGCAAAAGCTGACTCGTCCCCCACAGCCGAGAACCAGTGGCTCCACCTGCCCCTGATCACCAACCTCAAGAAGGACTGCAAGTCCATCTTCCCCGTCGCCGAGTACGCCTACACCACCATCCCCACCTACCCCAGCGGCCAGATCGGCTTCATGGTCTGCTGCAAGGACGCCAACCGCAACGTCAAGGTCCCCGTCCGCTCGTGGTCCACCGAGGAGGAGGAGAAGCTGTGCAAGTACTACAACGCCGAGATCCACAAGGCCAGCTTCATCCTGCCCACCTTTGCCAAGAAGGCTCTGGAGTAGGCGGCAGCCCTGAGTAAGCGGGCGGTAGGGCGCATATTTCACGAATCATGAGATGTGACGGTGGGAGGTAGGGTCATGGAAAAGTTTTATGGAAAATGTCGACATGGACATAATGGACGTGAGCGGCCGTAGGCTCGTCTGCCTAGAATACTGCCAGGGATATACTGGCGTTGGCTCATCATTGCTTCCAAGGATGTGACCTCTTGTGATGTATCATTTCGACCTCAGTGCACATGACGGGATGGTGGCATCAGATGCTTGTATTATGCCGCGTGCTACCACACACAGCTCTTCTCAAGCAAATCAGCCAACCTTTCCAACCACACCCGATCCACCTCGTCAAAGCCCCCAAGCTCAGCACAATCAATATCAATAATAGCCACCACACGCCTCTCGTCGCCCGTTCCGGAAAAGATGGGCACAACAATCTCGCTCTTGCTGTCGCCGTCGCAGGCGATGTGACCAGGGAAAGCCTCGACGTCGGGGACCAGCTGGGTCTCACCCTTGGCGGCAGCCGCACCACAGACGCCGCGGTCGAAGAGGATGGTTTGACAGGCGACTTTGCCCTGGAAGGGGCCGAGAATGAGGCGGCGAGGAGCGGAGGGGTCGAGGACGTAGAAGCCGGCCCAGTTTACTGCGTTTGAGGGGGACGAGAGGGAGTGGTAGGCGTGCCAGAGGAGGGAGGCGGCGTTGGCGAGGTTGCTGGGGGCATACAGATGAGTAGGTGGTCACATTTTGGGCAAGATAGTTGCTTACCAGACCTGGGGAGTGTTAAAAACATTCAGATGAATGAGACGGTTATGATGCTTACCCAGTTTGTTTGCTCGAAGAAGAGCCCCTCAGCCTGCAGGAGGACCTGTTCATAGGCCTCCGCCTTGGTCACCCCCTGGGCGAAGTTTGAAGCGTCGGCGTGGACCTAGTAATTGTCAGAAGACGAACTTATTTTCAAAGGAGTACTCTTACCATGATTATGTCTATACGCTTCCCGCTGAACACAAGTCTACCAGTAGAAGCAACACAGGGAGCGACCGCGATAGAGTCACAGTCCACAGGGTGAAAGTGAAAAACGGGCCCCTGAGCACGTCACCTCGGTGTGGATCCCTTTTCTCGGTGTGCTTCGGCCGAGGCAGCCGACAGGACACGGAGCCCCTGCCCCGGCATGCGGGATCGCGGTGGACATTTTAATCCATGACGGGCACCCGCGCCAGGACTTGGCAATCTATAATTTTCCGGACCGCGCACGCACGTCTACCTCAAGCTTCACGCGTGTGGCCACATCACCTCTCACCACCCCAATCGACATTCTCTTCTTTCTCTATTCAATTCCTCCCCCAGATGCAATGATCTACGGCACAACTATGCGCGCCGCGCGCGCCAGCGCCTTCCTCGGCAATGCGCCCTTCCACCATTCCATGAGCAGGCTCGCCCTCACCCGAACATCCACCAGCATCATCACCCAGCGTCGCTGCACCTCCGGTACTCCCACTCCCCCGAGTCCTACCCCCGAAGACACAAACAGCACCCACGTCTACAACCGCGCCCTCAACCCCCCAGCATCCACCCGCCCTCCACCTCTGGACGTCCCAACCCGCGACCCCTCGTCCTCCACAATCTCCCACTACCTCTCCGTCGGCAAAGCCTACGTCCGCTTCTACAAGACCGGTCTCAAAGCCGTCTTTACCAACCGAAAGCTCCTCCACGCCACACTAGCCAGCAAGCCCATCGAGGCAGACCGCCGCCCACCCTCCGTCTTCCGCCCCTCGGAGGTTCCGACATCCTACTCCCGCGCCGACTGGGTCCTCCTCTGGCGCGTGCGGCACGACCTCCTCCGCGTCCCTCTCTTCGCCCTCGTTCTCCTTATATGTGGGGAATTCACACCCCTCATCGTCCTTGCTATTGACGGTGTGGTGCCGTACACATGTCGCCTCCCGCGACAGATTGGGGGGAGCATGGCAAAGGCCGAGCAGCGTCGTGCTGAGTCGTTCAAAGCCATTGCGTCGTCATCCGAGGTTGCCCAACCTGCGGCTCGTGACCATGTCCTGAGGAGCCTGCACCTCGTGAGCACGTTCTGGGATCGTGCTGGTTTCGTCATGCCCGGTCTGTGGCAGATCAAGGGAAACCTGCGCATGGCGTTCCTCGCCGGTGACGATAAGCTGCTCCTGCAGGACGGGGGTCTGTCGGGCCTTGAGGTCGATGAGCTGCGCATCGCTTGTGCTGAGCGCGGTATCGACGTTCTTGGCAAGGGTGATGGCGAGATGAGGAGGCTGCTGGGAGACTGGCTGCGTCTGACGGCGTCGGAGGACATTATCGAAACGAGGAAGAGGATGACAGTGTTGTTGACCACGAGGTAAAGATACCGTCCACATTCCCTGAGACTTCTTGCTAACACCCCACAGGGTCGACAACTGGCCGGCTACGAGGGATTTCGAGCTGCCAGAATGGCATCTCTGAGGGACATGTCATGTATAACCAATTAAAGACGTTTGGGGCATCAAATGGGACAGAAAAAGAGTCACCATAGAAGCCTGTACAACAGTGTAACCATCGCCGCATCACTATTAAAATATTGGCACCAAAGGAAATTCAGCATCTCTAAAACACATACACACCTCCGCGTCCGCGCGACGTTACTGAAAGGATTCTCATTGACGGATCCTCAACGCTGCAGCAATGCCTCCCATGACCAGTCCATAATCGCCTCCGCGACCTGACCTGCAAAATCCCCCCATTTCCTGCCGCCCTATTCCGCCTGATTAGGCAATCCCATCCCTTCGCTCGCAAGAGGTCACCGCCCCTGCATCCTCTTTTTTTGTGTTGTTACATGGCCCTCAGACCCCAAGACCATCCCCCTGCGACCACTGGGCACATCCTACATGCGCATTCCCTAGTTGCGCGAGTACGGGTGGTAGCCCCGGCCTCCTCCGCGACCGCCGCCGCGGTAGTTGGCGCCAGGCTTGCCGGCGTTCTTCGGTCCGGTGGGCGCGTTGGCCGGAGCCATCGAGTTCGCCTCGCCTCCGTGCCCTCCTCCACCACCGCCACGGTGACGGTTGAAACCTCCGCCGCGGCTTGGGCCCATGGGGGGCATGTTGGGCTGAGGGACGTCATCGTACATGCCCTCCCACGACGTGGGACCACCGCCCTGTGCCTGACCACCGCCCATGGCGTAGGCAGCCTGTTGTTGCGGGCCTTGGCCTCCCTGGGCACCCTGGCTTCCCTGTCGGACACCTTGCTGCTGGGCCGCCTGCTGGTCGTACATCTGTTGCTGCGCGTTGTTTCCGTTGAACTCGTTAAAACCGGCGCCTTGGCCCTGTCCGCTGCCGGTGCTGCCGCCGGGGCTTGCCGCTCCGCCCATCATCTGCTGCTGCATTTGCTGCATCTGCTGCATCATCTGGGGGCTCATGTTGTTCATCATGGCCTGGGGGTTCTGACCGCCGCCCCGGCCACCCATCATCTGGCTCTGCATCTGCTGCATTTGTTGCATCTGCATCATCTGCTGCATCATCTGCGGATTCATCGGCATGCCCCTCTGCATGGCCATGGTCTGCTGCATCATGGCGAAGTAGTTCTGCATCCGTTGGAAGTATTGCGCCATGACCTGCGGCGTCATGCCGCCGGCACCGCCGCCCATCTGGTTGTTCATGCCGCCCTGGGGGCCAGCGTCGTCCTTGCGGAACTTGCCGCCACGGCGGGCGGCCTCTTCTTCCTCGCGCAAGTTACCCCTCGGTTGGGCCTTCTTGACCTCGATGGCCTTGCCGTGGATTTCGAGGTTTGTCCGCAGGCAGGCCTCGACGCCGTCCTCGTTCTCGAATGTGACGAATCCGAAGCCCCTAGGACGACCGGTGTCCTTGTCCATCATAAGGGTGGCATCGACGACGCGGCCAAACTGCGCAAAGTAGTCCTTGAACTCTTGGTCTGTCGTCTCTTGGCTGACACCGCCAACGAAAATCTTGCTAGTCTTTTCCTGCTCGTCCCTTGGGATGGCTCGCTTGGGGTCGATCTGCCGAGGAGTTAGCCACACTGCAGTTCATCGAGTCGGTGCCAAATGCACATACAATCTTGCCGTCCAGGAAGTGCTCCTTGACCATGACAATGTTGACAGTCTTGGCATCCTTGAATGTAAGGAAGCCGAAGCCACGGGATCGGCCCGTGTTATTGTCACGCATGACGGTGCACTCGAGGACCTCGCCGAATTGCGAGAAGTAGTTGCGAAGGGATTCTACATCGGTCAGTACGTGGTCCAGTTGTGATGGTCTCATCGGGAGATCCTACCATCGGTCGTCTCCCAGTTCAGTCCGCCAATGAACATCTTTCTGCATTTACTTGTCAGCACATCATGGCTCCCACGAGTCTCTTTCAAAGCAATGTTAGAGCAGCATCTTAGGTCGACCAAAACACATGACGCAACAAAGGGCCGAGTCCGCTCCAGCAGCAGCGGGCTGAGTCCATTGGTCGAGGGAGGGCGGTTGAGTTGGTGGCGTTGGGATTGTTTTGGGCAAACATTGTGTGTCATGTCGGTGCTCAGGTTGTCCCGTCAAGTGGCGTTGGGTTTGTTTGGGTGCGCGGGTGGATTCACACTGCCTTGCCGAGATGTTTGTTTGCTGAGCCTATTTGCCTCCTTTCCGCATGACAGATGGCGAATGATTGGTGAGTGGCGATTTGAGTGTCGATGGCGAATAAGCCCAGCCGTCGGACAATCCCGAGTTGCCCCCTACTCGTGCTTCTCACACAGCAGAGAACGCAGCGGAGAGAGCCAGGTCAAAGTCTTTCCTCGTCGGATTGGATTCGGAGTCTCTTGCTTGCTACCGTCAAGTCTTGCTAGGTTCTAGCCTCGTGCGCTATCCGCTGCCAAGTACTGGTACAGCTGCCATGAAACTGGGGAGTTTCCTCTGGCCTTGAGTAGAGTAGAGCTCATCTGAGAGGTGGGCTATGAATGCAAGAACCGTGCTCTTGCTCTGGCTAGGTAGTTGGCGGTACTGTGTTCTCGGCTTGTGCTGATGCTGCGCCTCATCCTTGTGGCGGAAAGTCTTTCTTCCTCCTCTTACGATGATGTCTCATCCATGCCCGGAACTGACTGCTCTTCTTCTGCTGTTCCTGTTCGTCCGCAGTGGCTTCTCTTTGTGGTCTACGCCCGTGCGCCCTCAAACACCCGGTTGTAGAACGGGACGGACGATTGCAGATCTGCGGCGTCTCTCGGCCTCATGTCCACCGAGTCGTCTGCAGCAGCCTACGCCTTGTGCTTCTCTTGTCCTTGCCGGCTGGCGCGCCCAAGCCCGCTCTTCAGGGCCGCGGGCTGAGCCGTTACGTCATGGTACATTGGATCTGCCTGTGTAGAATCGCAACACTGAAAAGAAAACAAACTTACCCGTCTTCCTTTGCGCTGGGGTTCTTGACGCTTGACCTGGAGTAGTGGCCAGGCTCATCGTGCGGGACACCATGTCCGTGTCCGTGGCCATGGCCTCCGTTGTGACCGCTGCCGTTGGTAGGGGGAGGAGGAGGGGGTACGCTTGTAGAGCCTCCGCCAAGGTTGAAGTCAACGTCGTCATCGTCGTCTTCCTCATCGTATGCGCCCTGGGTGGGGTCGTAGTCTCCCGAGTCGGCTTGCTCCTGCTTGGGCGCAGCTGCGTACGAGTTCGCTGTGGTGTCCGGAGCCGGCGGAGCTGCGGCCACAGGGGGAGCGACGGGGACCGGGGCGGCGGGTTCTGGCTTCACAGCTGAAGTATCGTCATCGTAGCTGGAATTGTGATGTCAGATTCAACTTCTTGATGATGGACGGCACAATGGGGATGGAAGGGCACCCACAGGTCTGCGAAGAGATCCTCCTCGAAGTTGTCGTTGTCGGCCATGGTGGAAAGTGTTGGAGGGGGCTGGAAAACGGAAGAGAGAGATGAGTATTAGTAAAGAATAAGAACAAGACCCTCGAGTGGGAGATGAATCGCCGGTAAATCCGACAAACGGGTAGGTGGTTGATCCGCAGTTGACGAGATAGATGCGCGGTGATGCAGCAAAAATGGGAAGACCGCGACCTGGCGGATTGAGGAATTGCTGGTACCTTGGCAGGCAGGAGTCAAGAAGTGAATCGCCGGGGATTATCCGAAGGAGGAGTCACGTGATGGTTCAAGGTACCTGCCTTCTGCTGAGTCGCGGCCTGCGGAAGTCCTTGCTCCTACCCGTGGCAGAATGTCATTCAATCGCCTTTGAAATCGTCACTGGAACTGTGAAGTATTGCCCCCGTGCATCGACAACACCTGGCCACCCTCACGATCAGAGGCTGAAGTCGGTCGGTGTGCTGGCTGTTCGTGCTGGCACTGGACTGGCTGCCGACTTGACATCATCCTCCCTCGGTAGCTCGTTGGCTGCAGATCCCTGCACGGGCCATGTCCACGGGACAGACAAAGCCACCCTGACTCGGACTGGAAACACACTACCGACCGGGAGGGCCTGTTCAGTGAGTCGGACCTTGTTTGCGACTCCCCGACTAGTTCGTTGGCCCGCCCGCCAGCCTACCGCCTCCCGCCTCTTCAAAGCCGAGCATCTTTCGACACCACATCATGTCATTGCCGACTTGACACTGAAAGCATCATGTTCTCCTCTTCTGGGAGCGGCAAGAAGCCGTCTCAGCAGGTATGCGCCTCCCTTTCCAGTGCCTCCTCTCCCTCCCAGGCTGCATCACCATGTTGCCAGTTGTCTGACTGCCCCGCAGCAGGAGATGGTCCAAGTTGGTATGTTCCTCTGGCAACCCCCGATTTCGGGCTCACCTTGGTGGCATGGCGGGGGCTAACATGGCCTTGATGATGGTGTAGATCGGTCAAAGTATGCACTGCGCGGCTGAATACTTTTGGCTGGGCCTCGCTGACCCGATCTAGCTCGACGTCGCCCTTCTGGAAACCCCCTCCCCGCGACCATGGATCTAAGAAGACTGGCCGGGACTCGAGTCTCGTCAAAGGCGCGGCATACTCGCATGCGGACATACTCAAGTTCGACTCACTGTGCGCTTGCCGGAACTCTCTTCGTTGTGGTATGCGCGCAAGCTGACCCAAACCAGGAACATCTCCGGCTCCTCGTCCTCCCGACCCAAGACCCCTCCCTCCGCGAGTTCTACGAAAGCCCGAACGTCCGAAACCTCCCCCGCGCCACGAAATAGCTCTGGGCTCTCCTCACCGCCGTTCAAAACATACATGAACTTCCTCTCCAACACCAATGACGACTGGAAGGCCGACGAGGAAGACGACATGATGGGATACGACGATGACGACGGCGACGACTTTGGCCTCCCAAGTCTGTCAAATACCAAGAGACGGACGCGGAAACTGGCCGCACAGAGGAACGACTCGAACAGCGGGCTCGCCTCCCCAGGCATCGGTGGCTCCTTTGGCGGTTTTACAGCCCGGCGGTACTCCAACAGCGGCGACATTGCCATTGAGCGGCCGGCGCCTACTTACCCCATGCCTAAGAAGAGCGAGGGCAAGATTCTGCGGCCTCAGTACAAGGAGATTCTCCGAGGTGGGCCAACCGTCATTCTGCGTCAGGCTGCCGTGGTTAACACATTCCAGATCCCGCCAATGCTTTGCACCTCATCGACCACCCCTCGATTCCTGCGAATGCGACACCAAAGGAGGTTGATGCGGCCAACTCCCGGATCACTCGAATCAACAAGTTCAAGCGACTGCTCCAAGCCTCGACCATTCCCATCGGGGAGCTACGGCAGCTGGCATGGTCTGGCGTTCCCCAGGAGGTCCGGGCCATGACCTGGCAGCTGTTACTGAGTTACCTGCCGACAAATAGCGAGCGACGAGTGGCCACTCTGGAGAGAAAGCGAAAGGAGTACCTCGACGGCGTCAGGCAAGCTTTCGAGAGGGGCTCGACCAGCGGTGGGACGACAGGCAAGGCGCGCGGGCTTGACGAAGCCGTCTGGCACCAGATCAGCATCGACGTGCCGAGAACGAACCCCCACATCGAGCTCTACAGCTATGAAGCGACACAGAGGTCTCTGGAGAGGATATTGTACCTCTGGGCCGTGAGACACCCAGCCAGTGGCTACGTGCAAGGCATCAACGACCTTGTCACGCCGTTCTGGCAAGTCTTCCTCGGCATCTACATCGGCGACCCGAACGTCGAAAGCGGCATGGACCCGGGTCAGTTGCCCAAGTCGGTGCTCGATGCCGTCGAGGCAGACTCGTTCTGGTGCCTGACCAAGCTGCTGGACGGCATCCAGGACCATTACATCGTAGCCCAACCGGGTATCCAACGTCAGGTGGCCGCCCTGCGAGACCTCACGGCACGCATCGACTCGAACCTCGCCAAGCACTTGGAGAACGAACAGGTCGACTTCATCCAGTTCAGCTTCCGCTGGATGAACTGTCTCTTGATGCGAGAGATTAGCGTCAAGAATACGATACGAATGTGGGACACGTATTTGGTATGTCGTCCGCTATCTTTCCTTTAACGCATGCTGATTTCCCCGCAGGCCGAGGAGCAAGGCTTCTCCGAGTTTCACCTATACGTTTGCGCGGCGTTCCTGGTCAAGTGGTCCGACAAGCTCCTCACGATGGACTTTCAGGAGATCATGATGTTCCTGCAGAGTTTACCGACAAAGTCGTGGACGGAGAAGGACATTGAGCTGCTCCTGAGCGAGGCCTTTATCTGGCAGAGTCTCTTCAAGGGGTCCGCGGCACATCTCAAGGGGCAGAGTAGGGCGCCGTCCTCGAGCCTCCAGCTATAATGAACACCGGATGGCGGGTATGCTTGAGTTGCGTGGCGTGATGTGATGTGTGCTGGACGGAAGCCAGCAAATTTGCGATGACATTGCGAGCGAGGCTTCGGTCACATCAGATGGTCGATATTGACAGGCATTGCTGACGAGTATAGGACACGGAGGCTATAGCCGGCGATGGGAAACGACCCCGAGGCGGACTGGTCGATCAGCTGTACTGGTCAATCAATTGTACAGGCCGTCTGACTGTACCGGTTGATTAGACTTGTACAGACGGCGCGATCGCTGTCGCTGTTGCCCAGATGACGATGAAGCGGTACCACAACACGCTCCTGGGCCGACCCAGGGATGTCTTCTTCGTCGAGTTCGGGAAGGAGCGCCATCAGCTGGGATGCCCAGCCGCAAAGATCAGCCCGCGCCGCATGGGGCTCTTCAAGGTGGTGAGACGAGTGGGCAAGTTCCCCATAAGCTGGTCCTCCTGGCGACGCCCAGCAATCCACAGTCGTCAATCACCATCAACTCTACCACGGTGGATCAGTTCTTCGACCCCCCGGCGCTTGCCGACCTTTCGTTCTTCGTCGTTCCGTATGTCGACACCAAGACGGACATTCGGACCAAGGATGAGGCATTCCGCACCCAGTTCTACAAGTACTTTAAGGACAAGAAGACGGGCGCGGGCCTGGGTTACGATGGCTACCACCGCGCCATTACCCTCTATGGCGGCGAGCAAGCTCTGATCGCCGGCCTTCGCAGTGTCGGCATGGGATTCACCGTCTTTCGCAAAGAGAACGAAGCGGCCATAGCGGATTTCCGCCAGAAGATCAAGAACGAGGGCTACGACGGACCGGTGACCAGGACGCTCGATCGCACCGTCTTCGCACTTTGCGACTCGGCACAGGCGACCACATACGACGACGCCCGCAGGATTGCGACGATGTTCCCGCAGCCCGCTTGGCTTGTCAAGATGGAAAACCATGCCATCAACGTCAACAGCTGGGATATGGCGCCGGGCACCGTGGAGGCGTACCTGGACGAGGAGGACCCTACGTGCCTGGCCACATCCCGCCGCCCCAAGCAAAGGACATGCAGGCCACGATATAACGACTGCAGCCTGAGAATATGTAGGCTCTTGTACTCGGGCGTTTTAGGTTCTTTCCATCTGTTGACCGGGCTGTTACTGCCTGGAACTGGTTGGTCGACTGGAATGGACGAGTAAGTGCGATTGTTGATTTACTACAATGGCTGATTTACTGCAAGAGCTGATTCACTGTAGTGATAGGTTCACTGTAGTGGCAGGTTCACTGCAATCGTAGGTTCACTGTAATGATAGATTCACTGCAAGAGCTAATTCACTTGTAGACCTTACTTTTACAGGCCGCGGTAGTAATATCGTGCCTGCCTCCAAACAACAGGCCCAGAGGCCAATCCACCAACGTGTCCACAGCTTCTCCCGATTCCTCGTCCACAACTTCTTCCGGTTCCTCGTCCATAACTTCTTCCGATTCCTCGTCCACAACTTCTTGCGAATTCTCGTCACTACCAGCGACGAGGATCAATCTGCTCTCGATCCTGAGCCCAAAAGATTCATCGGCTTTCACGACCCAACTTCCCTTCACACATCCACCCTCAAGTCTCCCGACTCATCAAGAGCGGTTCAATCATGAGTCGTCAATCTACCGAGCACATCATCGCTTCTCGCGACTTCCTCATTGCGCACATGCAGACTGAGCTCGTCAAGCTTCGCAAGAACGCAAACAAGATCGCCATGATGGGTGCTCCCATCAAGCACCGGGGCAATGATTGGACAATGCTTATCTGGAAGGGCATGGGCGTATTCGCCCCCGTCCGTGTCGCTTACTGGATGCGGGAGTTTGTTGTCCACGCGATAGTCGCTGAGCAGGAGCATGCCTGGAACATGTGCGTGGTCCGGGACTTCTTCCGCCTGGGCCAAGTCCTGGCCGTGTACAACATCCCGGAGGCCTGCGGTGCTTCCTTCATCAAGGCCGGTCAGCTTGACGTGGTCCTCGCCAGGGTCGACAAGCTTCTTCTCCATGGCACCAACGAGGCCATCACGGTCCACGACCTCCTCGCTCGTGTTGGCTCAGTCCTCGAACTCATCGGCAAGGATAAGGATATGAACTGGGAGCTGGTCTTCACCCGCAGATCCCGCTACTTCAACAAGCGTCGCCTGGAACTCGTCGAAGACGACAAGGCCCTGGAGGCCATCATCGGACCCATGTCGACCTGGTACATCGTCCGTCAGAGCATCATCCTCAACACAGACGTCCTGAACCAGATAAACGACGACGAGATGCTCGAGCTTTGAAGGACGCAGGAGCTATGAGGGACGACCAGCTGAACTGTTTCTGATCACGCCGGAGGAGCATGGAACCTGGATCGTGGATGAGCAATGGATTTTACGGTACAAGGCATCAGCGAAGGAGTTTGGACCCAGCCATCAACCACGGAGCTTGAGGTTTCTTTTTGTCCCTGTATTTTCCCTTCCCGCATTGCATTGCTTTGCCAAAGCTCACCCGCGTCTGGTCGCGCGCCAAGGTGAATACTATAATCCTTGTTCCCACTGCTCGTTTCGCATCTGTTCCTCTTGTTGGCTTCATAGCCCCATGGCCACGCCGCCGCCACGCGACCGGACGCAGCGCCCAGGCTCAGTGTACATGGCCGCCGCTGCGGCAACCCCTTCCCTTACTTTCACCGCCTCGACCTCTGTCGTCGGGGTCTGGTCGGGTACGGACTCACATACCAGCCGAGAAAGTCAAGACACAGTTAGACAGTGATACATCATGTTGGTGAGTATGACCTTGTTGGGCTACATGTTGAACCCACGTTGATCAGCGTCGGTGGCGTGACTATTAGCAAGAGGAAGGCACTCGTATATCGATCGACTGAATGTGCTGGTCGATCAACTGCACAGGTCGATCAATTGAACAGGTCGATCAACTACATAAGTCGATTAACTGTATTAGTCGACTGAGTAGCTCGAGGCAGTCACTCTACAGACCTTATAGCCGACAGCGCCACAGTCGTGGCTCTCTCAAACATACCACGATAGTTCCATAATAGTTAGGAATACCGCCCTTAATATAGCCCTTCCTCTTCAACAATACTCCATCAACATCCTCGGCATCGGCATCGCTACCCTTTTTCGGCCACCAGACAGCAAGACCTGCGACTACGCTCTCAGTATCGTGGCCAACGCCGGGGCCTTGGGCAACATCATTAACCAGGTTCGCTGGCATGCGGGTACCAGCGCTGCCGCCCTATTGAGCACCAGATTAAGCCTTGGTAGAAACACTGGAGTATCGAAACACGGTAAACATCGTCCACTCACCATTCTCGAGACCCTGGAGAACGAGAAGATTCTTCCGCTGGCGGCAGTTACGGGGAGGGCCGCCACGACCAAGGTGTCTGAGGATGTCACTCCTAAGGAGACTGTCCAAGCCCCGAAACCCCGTATCAAATGGAAGAAGTCTTCAACTTCGCTTCCAGCCGTTCTTGCACCCACACAACGGCCTGCAAGACAGTCGGCAAAAACGGACCGTCCTATAAGGAGATTGAGGACGATGACGACGACTATTAGGGGTGTTCTTCTAGCTAAGGGTGAAAGTGGGTTCCATCTCGGCTAGGCAGGCTTTGATATGGGTTTACGGGTTTCCCATATACTAGATCAAATGGTAAAGCTATTTCTCCCGCTTTCTGTTCCGTTGTGTGAATAATGTGTCCAACAGTCGAATGTCATCCACAATCCCTTATGTGCCTTGGCCATCAAACGGCTCATGTATTACAGATGAAGTAGTCTGGTTCTCTATTCCTGTGTTCTGTGACTATCCTTCCTCTCACTCAGGATAATAACTCTCGCCCTGCTGAGATGCGTCCGCATTCCCTGCCTAGTTGTCCTCCGCGCCGTAGATGGTCCTCTCGACGTCGGGGCACAGTCCGATGTTGACCCGCAGGATGCGGGTGTCAAGGATGGGAGCAGCCATGCGCATGGCCAAGTAGTTCCGGTCTGGGAGTGCCTGTCGGTTGAGGAGCGCCTCCTCAAAGGAGCGGAAAGCATCATCCCAAGCCCGGTATGCCTGTGTTATTCGGCGATGACCAGGGCTGCTTTTGAAATCGCCGATAGTGTGTCCCATCTTCTCGATGAGCCACTGGCGAATAACGGGCATCGTGGCATCGATTTGGGCCCTGAAACACGGATCTTCGTGATGAATGAAAAGTCCTCGAGGGAGAGTAGCACAAGGTCGTCGAGTGTGTTATCGACACGACTCTGTTCCACCCTGTAGACATCCTTCGTGCAGGAAGCATCGTATGTCTTGCTTGTTGACTTGTTGGCCGATCGATTGACAGTCGAGGTCGATTGACTGTCGAGGTCAATTGACTGTCGAGGTCGATTAACTGTCGAGGTCGATTGACTGTCAAGGTTAATTGGCCATAGGGGTCGATTGACTGTAGAGGTCGATTGACTGTGCCGCTTGATGAGCATATATGGCATTTTGCTGTCCGTCGGGACCAGTATCGTCGACGTCTGCGTCATGGTTGAGTCCCAGGAAGAACATCCCCCATTTTCGAGGCCCGTGGTCCGCCGATTGCCGGATCGCCGAGTACAGGAGCTTATTCTGGCTGACATCGTCGACTGATCTTCGATGGCTTAAGTACCGCGCGCTAAGATCCGTCGCTTGTCCGGTATAAAGGCCGCAGTAGTCTCGGTCCGTCGGGTCCGTCACGGTGATTATATACCAGCCTGGTGCTTTGATATCTTTGGCTGGGGGGAGCTTCTCGAAGGGACCGGAGTCACGAATAGCCGTGGTATCGGAAAACAGAGTGCATGCAAGGTTGCATTCGAGTTGAATTTGATTCCAGAAATCATTGACGGTATTATATCGGAGCTGGTCGATATACTTTTCGCGCAATTTTCCTGTTACAATCTTTTCGCGGACCGCGCCGGCGACATCCTTTAAATATGTAGTCGAATAAACGGTTGAAGAAGGAATGGGAGGGAGTTGTGGCTCGTCGTCGAAAAGAAAGGGAAAGCATTCACCGTAGGTGAGCTCTGGTTCTTGGTGCTCCGTAGTGACGCTCGATTGTCTCGAAAGCACAGCTGGATGTGTGACACCGAAGAGACGGCAGGATGTGACGCCAGTGAGAGATAAAACACGGGGAGGAAAACTCGCCTCGATGCAGGTGGGAGGTCACAGTGGTGTTCTCGTGACAACTGGGTCAGGTTTGGAAGGTGCACGAAGACCTGGACCCATCGTGCCTTCCCTGTGCCCCTGACCGTGCTGGCAGGAACGGTGCCTTCCCTCACGCCCCTGACCATGACCACGTACAGTCAATCGAGCGGTGTATTTGATCGACCGGTACAGTCAATCGACCACCAAAGTCATTTAAGGGGTCTTCAACATATCAAATTGAGCAGTCACGGACCCGACTACCCCAGACTTCTTCATGCTCTACGTCGGACAAGCACGCGACCTCAACGCGCGGTTCAAGGGCCATCGAACGTCCGTTGCCAACGGGGACAACAAGCTTTTATACTCGCAGATCCGACCATCCGAAAGTCGCGGGACCCGAGAATGGAAAACGCAACTCCTGGGAGTCACGGACAAAAGCATCGACGATATGTGCCTGAATTTGGTCGAACAATTCTGGGCCGTGGCGCTTCAGGCACTCCAGCCATCCATTCTACTTTCATGGCTTCCAAGGATATACGGCGAAAATTCCAAGATAGCCGCAGCAGCGAGCCTCAACGTCGCCATTCCCCTACGACAGGGGTCGAACAAGGACCTGGGCATCGGAATCGCTTCCCTTTTTAAATCAACGAACAACAAGGTCCGCCAGTACGCCAAAGACATCGTCACCGTAGCAGGGGCGAAGGGAAACGAAACAAGCCAAGCTCGCCGTCATGCCGGCACCAGAGTAGCCGCCCGACAGAGTAAAAGGTCCAAAGTCGGAGTGTATACCCGTCCTTCGACCCCCTCCGACCCAGACAGTCCATTGACCGGCGGTGCAGTCAATCGACCCGGTGTCGTGCAGTCAATGGAGCGGTGCCGCAACCTGAGGACCCACATTTCCGCAGGCTCCGCGGAGTCATCTCGCGCGGGCTGCTGCGAGACGGACACTTTCTTCCTTCACCACAACACTGTGAACAACCACGACCGATGTACCCGCACCTGCTGCTCCCGGACCTCCTTGCCTGCTGGTGCTGGTGGAGAACATGAAGTTGCTTTCTGACAAGACAGGGGGGATGCGTTGACTTCATCAGCTGAGTATGTGGCCCATGCAGGTCAATACGAGGTAGCGCCAACGGCCAACAACCAACAGGCATACGATGACTCCTCCGCAGCCTCATTGACGACAGAAAAAAGGAGCGGCGGAAAAAATCTCACGAACTGAGCGCGCGACACCTCCGAAACGCCGCTCATTGACAACCACCATCGCCTCCAGAAAATCGCCCCTCGACATACCAAAAATGAAGCTGCCGACTGGAAAGACCGTCCTCTTCTGGCACGCCAGCGTCAGCGTCGTTGTCGTTCGGGTTCTCTACATGCTCAGCATCATCACGTCACGATTCCAGTCCATCGAAGGCGTCGCCACCTTTTTGTTTGAGATCTTCCTTACCATCGTCGTCTACTGTTCCCTCGCGACCCTGCTCGCTTTCAAGGCCAACGAGGCTCAACGGTCGCCTGAGCCCGTCGTCGAAGTTCGTCGGGGCAATGTCCCAATATACGCTGTTGGGCGGAGAAGAGATCGCTTGCTCGTGCAGGCAGCATCGTGGATTTGGTCCTTTGCGCTCATCGGCAACGTGAGCATCTTTACCATCTTGGGCCTCGCCTCGGCCAGGAGGGAGACGTGGAAATTGAACGACATACCGGGGGTCTTCAAGCCACTGGTCTACATCTTCTCCCCACTGATCTTCACGTGCTTTCTCTCCAACTTCGGCACGGCCATTTACATTCGGTGCGTCTGGCCTAGGACGGCGGTGAAGTTGTTCAGCCGCGAAGCACCAAACGAGGTACCGCAGAACAGGCAACCTGGTGGCCTGCCGCCAGCGTATACTGCGCTGCCTGGCGGTCCAGTCGATGTGGAACTCGGAACGCTACCAGCTACGACAGCCAACGGCAATGGGGCACCGAAGCCGGTCGATGTTCTGGTGAGCTCGTGGTCTGGATTGTTCGCTGGGTCGCGGCTGCGGCTTTGAAGAACGACCACCGGAGGAGGAAGGCGATCGTGGAGTGGATGGACACAATTGGGACTTTTTGAATCTTGTTCCAAATGGGGGACTTGAGGTTCATGACGACAAGCCACTTGCCTGAGACTGGTCAATGGACTGTACAGGTTGATGGACGACGCTGGACCTCGTCCATTTGGCGCGCAGCTGTACCAGTATGTCGAGAAGCCTAGGTTGGTTGTTCGGTTCCCCCGAGCCTCCATCTTGGCGAAAATGTCCCTGAGGAGGTAGTACAAACAGCAATCAACGCCCATATCACCTAGGTGTAGTTGAGTAGTCAATCTGCTGAACAGAGGGGTCTGTTGGTCCGAAAGGCGTCTGGACGGAGTGTCCATGCTTGTCTTTGGCCTGGGAGGAGGTGGGACACTTTGCCAGTCGTCGGTAACAGTCGCGCCCATCCGCGATGGACTATAGCGGGCGGGTGTCGAGCTGCACGCTCCTTTGTCCTCGGCATGTGTAGCATATAATTTCGATCTGTGTTGGGTCATTTCCCTCTGATTCTCTGAAGTGCTTTCCCATTTTGGATCTTGCACTTTGTCGCTCCGCTGAGCTTGTCCCGCACCGATCACACCAAGGCAGCCGAAGACTTCATGATCACCCAAATGAAGAACACCCTCCGTGGCATGAGCAACAACAAGGCAAACATGGAGGTCATAACCGGCGCCGTCATCAAGAGGCGCGGCGCCGAGTGGACGATGCTCGTCTGGAAGGGAGTCGGTATGTTCGCCCCAAAGCGCGTTGCCTTCTGGATAAGGGAGTTTTTCATCAGCGCTGTACTCGGCTCCGACCTCGAGGTCGCTTGGACGATGAGCTCCGTTCGCAAATTCTTCCGCATGGAAAAGCTCCTCACCATGTACTGCATCACCGACGAGCATTACCGTCATGGCACATTCATCCCCGCCAGGAAGCAAGAGGCGGTCCTCAACCGCGTCGACCAGAATTTGAGGTGTGGACAGCCCAACGCTGTCTCTGTCCACAGAATTCTCGTTCGCATGGGAACTGTGCTGGAGCTGACTGGACGCGATATGCGCTGGAAATTTGCCTTCACACGCAGCGCCGATGAGCTTCTCCAGCGGGACCTGGAGCTGTATGACGACGATGACGCTCTCGAAGCGATTATTGGCCCGAGGGCTACCTGGGGCTACTCGTAGTCTGACTACGATCTGGCCGACATGAACAACCTGAACGACGACGAGATTCTGGACCTGTGAAGGACGGGGGAATGATGGAGGAATCACCGGCGCGGACTGTCTGTGACCGCGCCGGTATGAGTTTGGTGTTTGGTCGGTTCATCAGCGACGGAGTTGGAGGGCTTGTGTTTCCCTTGGGCTTTACTTTTGCTGTACATTACTCTAGCTCTCTCCCTCACACCACGGCACAGCGAGGTCTATGAAACGACTTTTCGTCCCTTTTTACTTGTGTCGGTATATTTTCTCGGTGTTCCGATCACAATGAGCCCGTAATCAGAGTGTCGCCAAATGCTGCCCGGGGCCTCCTGCAGGGGCGGCCCACCACCGAGCTAGTGGCGGAGCCCCTGAAAGCCGCTGTAACACCCCTAAACTATTCCTGCTTCCTCCCGCCTCAAAAAGCATCCAGGTTCAACTTGAAGTGGTCAGTTTCCGATCCGCCAACAAGATGACTCGGATGGGGGGTTCTCCGATCAATAATATGTTCCCATTGATGCACTCTGAAATCTCTGACTGAAGAGCTGGTCGGAATTCGTCTGCATTGATGTAGAGCCTCTGGCTGTACTCAGATATTTTGAGAGTCACTAATGGGTAACAAAGGCGAAGACAAGGTCTCATTATAAATACACGATACTCACTTCGTGGTGCCTAAAACCTTGGAAGTCCATGTTGATGTCTTTGTTAGCGAGCAGTTCATCTCTCCCACGTCCACTCTTCTGACTGATATTGCTCTTAGCCAAAGCCAGCGAAGCGCCGAGCGAAGCTGGCAATTTAATCGCCTTGTACTTACAGTCTTGCGCGCTACCATTGCGCCGGCCCGGCGGGGTGTCTTTCGCAAAAGCTGTTGTGTTGTGGGTTGAACTTCTCGAGGTGAGTGTGACGATGAGCCATCCTCGGCTCATCCTCAGGCATTCCGGGATCATACGACATAGGAACTTATTTTAGCACTCTCCCACAACCCGCCGGGCTGGCGCAATGGTAGCGCGCAAGACTGTAAGTACAAGGCGATTAAATTGCCAGAAATATGCTAACATGTAACAGTCTACCTGTGAAGGTTCATCTTGAGGCTGCGGGTTCGAGTCCCGCGTCTGGTACTTTTTTTTCTCTTCCCTTACTATCTACATACAAGGGAAAAGGTGGTATTTAAACATCGACATAGTTAGTCTAAGATTAATGAACTTTGTGCAACAAGTCCATGATTATAAGTGCCAGCATAGTAGGCAGGTGATACTGCCCCCGGAACAAGCCTGGGTTCCAAGTCTATACCGAGAGTCGAGGTGTGATCCTGTCGTTGCGTACCTGGACATCGGGGTCATAAATGCCTTCATTAGTGGTCCCGATGAAAATTTGAAACTCTTCAATTCCATTGACATAGACAGTCCTCGCTGGCTTCTTTATGAGAGAGTCGATTGTATCCCGAGGGCATGGAGGCCATGTGGTGGCAAGCCCTGCCACCAGCGAGGAATAGTAGGTGGCTCTCGGTTCAGTGCTTCCGCCCGCCCCGGCAACCAGCTCCAGCTCCGAGTGGGCACTGCCCCCTGTTGCCGCCAATTAGACGCGTGCGCGACGCTGCAAGTCAGGCATTTCCCGCGTCGTTCCACCAGCTACAGTGCTTGCGCAGCTCTGGGAGCTGGGAGCTCTCAGCGCAAGTGCCACTCCTCTGATGAAAGAGCTTCCTCGGGACCTTCCTCACACTCGAAACTCTACCACTTCCCACCTTTCGCACCCCCTTCCATTGCCCATCACCCCATCCATCTTCTACGACTTTTTACATCCTCAATCATCTCCTCCAACGCCGAGTCCTCCAACAGCGCCCGCATACCCTACCACCGAAACCCATTGCGATCACCCCGCGCAACCATGTCGGACGCTGTTGACCAGAAGCCGACCACGGTCGAGGAGATCGCTCCCGCCGTTGCGCAGCCCGAACAAGAGCAGCCTGTCGACACACCTTTGGACACGCCCGCCCCTACCGAACCCGAGGAAGATGCCAAGTCGAAAAGGGTGACTCTCGCGGATCTGTCTGCCAAGGGCACGCGCCTCTACGGCAACAAGCAGTACGACGACGCCGCCGACATCTTCGCCAAGGCCGCCGAGCTTCAGGCCGAGATCAACGGTGACGAGATCAACCCCGACAATGCCGAGATCCTCTTCCTCTACGGCCGCAGTCTGTTCAAGGTCGGCCAGAGCAAGAGCGACGTCCTTGGTGGCAAGGCCCCCGCCGAGTCCAAGGCCGAGAAGCCCAAGAAGAAGGCCCCTACCGAAGAGGCCAAGACGCACGCCGAAAAGGTTACACAGGAGGGCGTCGCTGCCATTGCGGAGGCCACACAGCCCGAGACCACCGAGAGCAAGAAGCCCCTGTTCCAGTTCGAGGGCGACGAGAACTTTGATCAATCCGACGAGGAGGAGGTAAGAAGTGGAACACGCCGGCGCCGGATGCCCTTGCTGATCATGCGTAGGGCGACGACGACGCCGACGAGGAGGAAGAGGAGGAGGCCGAGGATGACCTCCAGGTCGCCCACGACATCCTCGAGATTGCCCGCGTGTCATACGAGAAGCACCTTAAGCAGCTGAACACGGCCGACGAAGAATCATCCGACAAGGGCAAGGAGGTTTCGTCGGGCGACAATGCGATGATCCGCCACGTCAAGGAGCGTCTTGCCGACACACACGATCTCCTCGCCGAGATCCACCTCGAGAACGAGAAGTCCGATCTCCTTCCCAACACTGATTGAGCGATGCGGGTATGCTGACACGATGACAGCTTCCCTGCCGCGGCCCAGGACTCCCGAGCCTCGCTCAAGTTCAAGAAGGAGCTATACCCCCAAGAGTCCGAGATTCTCGCCGAGGCGCACTTCAAGCTCTCGCTCGCCCTCGAGTTTGCGTCTGTCACAACAACAAAGGAGGAGCAGGGCGCCGCTGGCGGCGAACAGGCGCCGTTCGATGAGGACCTGAGGAACGAGGCCATCTCCGAGCTCGAGGCTGCCATTGCCAGCACAAGGCTCAAGCTGCAGGCAAAGGAGGTCGAGCTTGCCGAGATGGCGAGCCCGGAGGAGAATGTTGCGACCAAGGCGTCCATCAGCGACGTCCGGGACATCATTGAGGATATGGAGCAACGTGTAGGTCCCTCAGGCCCCCGTCCTACGTGCCGTACTGACAGCTCCGCAGCTTAAGGAGATGAAGAAGCCCCCTGTTGACCTGCAAGCCACGCTCGAGGCCGCTACCGGCGGCGCGATGCAGGGCATCCTCGGATCTGTTCTCGGCGAGTCGGCTGCGCAGACCGAGGCGCGCATCGAGGAAGCCAAGAAGACTGCCACGGACCTGTCGGGCCTGGTCAGGAAGAAGAAGAAGGACGAGCCCACGACGTCTGAGGCCCCGGCCAACGGAGCCGATTCCAACGGCACCAAGCGTAAGGCGGAGGAGCCGGCCGATGAGGATGCGTCGAAGAAGGCCAAGATTGAGGAGACGGCGTAGGTCAGCGACACGTTTTGATGAGAGAGGACATTGTACTATAATCGCTCAGGGAATTTCGGCGGCGATCCGACACGGAAAGGGGGTATTGGACCGGGTTCTAGGACTGGAATCTGCTTGGCTTGCGAATACGATTTTTCTCAATGACCAGTGACTGACATTTGATGCCATGAGCCTTGTCGGCGAGGGTTGTGATGTTCTCGTGTGTCTTACGGTACGTACCTTTTGGGCGGTGGCCTGTCGAAACTTCACCGTCGCGACCCCTCCCCCGCCATGCCCACGTCCACCGGTGTGACCCCACCACGAATTTACCTTGAGTCACCCCGCCACCGACCGAAAACACCACCACGAGTACATCATCGCTGGCCCTCCGATTGCGCCTCCTCCCCGATAAATACCGAGCCGAATCGTCCGACGGCATTCGACAACCCTCAATCCCTTCAATACCCCCCGAAAACCACCCCCGCACCCGAACACCCAACATGCTCGACCGCCAGGACTTCATCAAGGAGCGCGGCGGCGACCCGGAAAAGATCCGCGAGTCGCAGCGCCGGCGCTTCGCCTCGGTCGAGCTCGTCGACGAGGTCATCGCGCTCTGGGAAGACCACCGCAAGACGGCATACTCTGCGACGCAGGTCGGCAGCGAGATCAACGCGACGCAGAAGCTGATTGGCGCCAAGAAGAAGGCAAAGGAGAACGCCGACGACCTGCTCAAGCAGAAGGACGAGCTCACCAAGCGGAAAAAGGAGCTCGAGGACGCGGCCGCCGAGAAGGAGGTCCTCCTCAACGCCAAGATCAAGTCGGTCGGCAACTACGTCCACGAATCGGTCCCCGTCTCGGACAATGAGGACAACAACGTCGTCGTCCGCGAGTGGAAGCCCGAGACGGGCCTCAAGGAGAAGACGGAGACGACCCTCAGCCACCACCAGGTCACCCACCGGCTGGGCGCCTATGATGGCGAGAGGGCTCTGAAGCTCGTCGGACACCGCGGATACTGCCTCACTGGATACGGTGTCTTCCTCAACCAGGCTCTGATCAACTATGGTCTTGAGTTCCTCTTCAACAAGGGCTACTCGCCCAACCAGCCGCCTTTCCTGATGGTATGTTGCCCCCTGTCTGCTGCGCTCGTGAATTGCACCGCTGACACCTTGTAGAACCGCTCCCAGATGGCCAAGACGGCCCAGCTCTCCGACTTTGACGAGGAGCTGTACAAGGTCACCGGCGACGGCGAGGACAAGTACCTGATCGCCACCGTGGGTAGTCCCGTGCCTCTGGATGACGACGATTGCTGACCCCATGTAGAGCGAGCAGCCCCTCTCCGGCCTGCACTCGGAGGAGTGGCTCCAGCCCGGCGACCTCCCCATCAGATACGCGGGATACTCGACCAACTTCAGGAAGGAGGCTGGCAGTGAGTGCACCAGAGAATCATGGTGTGGATAAATGCTGACAATACTCAGAGCACGGCAAGGAGGCTTGGTGAGAATATTTGAGGATCACCCCGAGGTAATGGCATGCTGACGTTTTATAGGGGCATTTTCCGCATTCACCAGTGAGTTATGCAACCGGACTTAGAAACCACATCATCGCTAACGCAGTGCCAGGTTCGAGAAGGTCGAGCAGTTCGTTCTCTGCAAGCCCGAGGAGTCTTTCGAGCAGTTCGACAAGATGATCGCCAACAGCGAGGAGTTCTGTATGTTCATGTCCGTCTTCATTTCTCCAGCTACGCTAACACATGGACAGACAAGTCTCTGGGCCTGCCCTACCGGTAAGTCCTTGTGTTCATGGGCCAAATTGTGAAACCTAACACCTCGTGTCCAGTGTCGTCGACATTGTTTCCGGCGCTTTGTAAGTATCCCTGAACACCCCCTCTCCAAACCAAGCTCACGATGACTAGCAACGACTCTGCTGCCAAGAAGCAGGATCTTGAGGCCTGGTTCCCCTTCCAGCAGGAGTACAAGGAGCTTGTCTCATGCTCCAACTGTAGGCACCCCCATTCCCTTGTCAAATCCTCCGCTGACACCCGTAGGCACTGACTACCAGACCCGTGAGCTCGAGATTCGCCACGGCGTCAAGAAGGCCAAGGAGGTATGTCGTCCCGGCACCATGTCCCGTCCACCACTGACCCCTCGACAGGCCCCCGGCAGCGGCCGCAAGGAATACGTCCACGCCCTGAACGCCGTATGTTCCACCTCTCGTCCGCTCCCAATGATGACATGCTGACCCTGGTAGACCCTCACCGCTACCGAGCGCACTCTGTGCTGCATCTTCGAGAACTACCAGACTGAGGAGGGTCTTGTCGTCCCCGAGGTGCTGAGGAAGTACATCCCCGGCCAGCCCGAGTTCCTGCCCTACATCAAGGACCTCCCCAAGGAGATGACCGTCGTTGCTGGCCAGGGCAAGAAGAAATGAACGGTGAATTGGGAGGAAGCATGTGGCAGCTTGGGCTTGGCAGACACATATCTCGCAAGTAGACCGAAAAGTAAAATGCCAGACGTGAACATTGTTCCTTTGTACAAGTGGCCGAAATTTGCCACTTCAGACTACAGGACACCCCCTTGACCCCCCCGGCATGGGACGCTCAAAGACTAGGAGATCACCTGATTGAAGACTCCCGACCTCTCTGCTTCTTGATACCTTTCAAAATTCTCACCATCTTGGCCCCTTCTTTCTTCGGCAGATTCTTGTTTCCAGGAATACTCAACATTTCCCCGAGGACTACCTCCATCTCCTCGATAGTACGAAAGGAACGGCATTTTTTCCCTTTCTCAAATTGTTCCTGAGCTTTGGACATGGCCATGTGTAACGGAGTTGTCTCCTGGAGGCTGGACGGCAGAAAGAACAACTGGCCTGGGTCTGCACCTAGCTGCAGCAGCTGGTGGACCATCCTCACGTTGACAGGGGTGGCGTTGATGGCGTCGGCCAGAAGCGGCCAGATGGAATGTGTGATTCGATTACCTTTGTCCACGTCATCTCCCAGACGCTGGACAAGAAAGGTTCGGCGTTCCCTGACGTAACTGCATATTCCAGACCGTACCACCATTGACAGGAAGGTCCTCCCGCTGTCAAGGTTTTGTTCCATGCTGTTGGAATCGATGATGGTGTCAATGTGTAAGTTTCCTTGGTCCACTGCCTAGTGCCCTGACTCAAAAGTGGCCTCCAGAATCTTGGAGAATGCCGTTGTATATTTTCCAGGAATCGTGGCTGAAAATCTGGCGAGTTCTTCCCCTACAAGATCGGCTTGATAAAGTACCTCGGCGATCTGCGCATGGCGCACATCTTCTTCGGGCAATTTCTCGTCAGCCTGGGCGGCGAAGAGCAGGATCCTGGAAAGATACTTTTGAAACCCGTCGCTTGGAAGTTTCTGAATCGATGCCTTGCTTGCCGGAAGATCCTTGAGCTAGCAAAGGTACGCCGACATCAGCTGTATATCCAGCTCAACATTTCTGAATGGCGCGTTGGTCATCAAAAGTGTTTGATGTACCGTATCCGACTTAAAATACTCGACAACAGTGCGGTGCAGATAGTCCACTTTGGACTTCCTCTGAGATGAGCTCTTCACGACCTCTAGAAGACCTCTTGACGCGCTTTCGACGCGGCGTGCCATGGTGCCGACTCGTATGTCAACTTCGTCATCGCTGAGATGTCCGAGAGGCATGCTTATGAAAAAGCTGAGACGCTCCTCATCAGCGAAAGAAAGGGCCAATGCCGTCAAATCTTGATCGGGGTACTGATGCTGGTGGAGAGCAAGGAGGCCAAAGTATTGCCTGGCGCGATGGAGTTTTTTGTTGTCCAGGCTGTCAATGATTCTGGTGAAAAGCGTTTCCAGGTCGTTCGGGAGCTCGTCAATGCGTTGTTGAAGGTCAACCATACGATCGTCTTCTCTTAGACCCCTTTGGAGTGATTTCACGACGAGCGCGACCCAGAGGAAGACGCCGGCCGATTTTTGCGCCACCTGATCGATGAGGCCGGAGGCATAGTCTCGGTGTTGCTTTTGGAGCCGGAGGAACCCGTTACTTTGGCCCAGCCCGTCTTCGACATATGACTTGATGTCGCTCTGGGTCAATTTTTGCATGGTCAAATTTGGCTTCTGGCAGAAAGCATCCTCAAAGACAGGCCAAGGGCGGCTGGAGGTGCACACCTTGACGTTGAGCAGTCTGGCCAAGTCAAGGGCAAGCTCTGCTGCTTCATCCGTTTCGCCATCGATCTCGTCCAGGCCGTCGATCAAGAAGAAAATGCGGTGTGTCTTGACCACCTCGCGGACCACGTTCAGGAGGATTTTGCGCTCGCCAACTCGGAGGCTCTGAATCATTTTTATCTGCTGCGGGCATAGATCATCGATAAGCCACAGAGCCTCCCAGCAAGAAGGAAAGAGTGCTTGGAGGACGTCGGGATGGCTATTGACCAGCTGGTAGACGAGACTGCGACAGAGACCATTGATTGATTCTGCAGCTCTGGCCGGCGTACCAGGCAAAATAGCTCACCATGATCCACGAAAGCTCTCCCTCTGCCCGCGGGAGCATGGCCTCAACTTGAGTTTTGTGTTGTGACTGGAAATGGCCCTCGTGAGTCAGGATGAACTTCATAAGAGTGGACTTGCCAGAGCCAGGCTTGCCCGTCACCCAGTAGAGGGGGGCGTGAGCATCCCGCAGCCACTCAAAAAAGTTGAAGCGCGGGTCGTTCATCGCCGATGGAGGCATGAAGATCCACCGAAATGTCATGGAGTGTGCGCTTGAGACCTGGGTTTGTCTGTCCTTCATGACTCCGCTGTCCAATGCCTCCAATACACGGTCAAGGCACTTACATGCCTTGTTGGGTGCACTGAAGGGGAGGTGCCACAGAGGCGACTTTGCTTCATCTTTGTTAGGGTGGCATAAGATGCTCAACCCCATCATCCACGATCTCCCGCCTCTCAAGAAGGACTTCAATCAAGATAAGTATGGTCTGTTCCATTGATCGCCAGGACAATTCGTTTGATTCGATTCATCACACAGGCCAATGTCAATATCGAAGATGCAGGAACTGATTCTTCGTGTTAGATGTTCTGACATCGCATCTCCAGGGCAGCCCAACGCCCGATATGCTCGAGCAGCTGGTCGACGTTTTCAGGCAGGTTGCACGGATCGGGGAGTCAACCATAGTCGGCGCAACTATCAAAATCAGGAACTCTCTCGTTTGGATCGTTGCGTTCTCCAGATGGTGCCTTGGCTCCACGCCCAGGGTTATCTGGGGAGAGCGAGATGGAGAAGGAACCAACATCCTCCCTGACGATCCGCAGTCCAGAATCACCATCATCGCATGCGGTCGCTCCCGCCTGGGTCCAGACATTGAGATCGCCATCCATGATGGCCTGGGCACACGCCTGAACCGCTTGGTGGTGCCGAAATCTCCGGGCGTGCACGGCTCTAGATGGAAGGGCATGACCTCGGTGCAAGAGTACGGGGCCTGGAGGCTGCACCAGCTCCAGATTAGACACCACCTGTCCGACTTGGACGCATGTATGGCCCATGTCATTCCAATGATAGCGCGCCTCTTCCAGGCCGACGCACTTGATGCGGAGAAGGTGCCCCCGGAGATGACAGCACAGCGGTGCGATCCTTTTCGCGACTACAGAGGATTTGATGAGGCCTACGATGTTCTTCTCCAGAGGGCCCCGCCCAAATGGAAAACTCCTGACAAGCAGCGAAATTCTGGGGTCATTGAGATGCTCGCATCGCTCGGAGGGCCCCAGTCGTTCTGGTCCAGCGCCATTGCCAAGGAAGAAGAGTTTATTGATTGCCTGTCTCGTCTCGCCTTGGACATTGTCGCCATCTCTTTGCTGGAGAGCCCTGATACCGCTAATTGCTGCGTGGCGTTCTGGTTCGACCGACGAACCAAGCTATGGAAACGTTGCAACAACATCTTGACAGGCGATCCAAGTGACGCCACAGGATTCGAGCCTCTGGGAAACGATGCTATCCTGGAATGGACAGCTGCCCTGCTTGGCCAGGGAAGAAGCTACGAAGCCAATCACATCTTGAGTTCTAACAAGGGCCAGGTCATGTACCTCGAATCATACGGGTCGCTCACTCTTCGGGTAGCAGGATACCTGCGCCTTTCCCTGCTGCCTGGAAAGATCAGGTACAAGAATGAGGCCTGTAGCTGCTTGGGGGAATCATTCCTTATACACCTCGTCTCTCAGCCTTGGCGGAGCGGATCGAAGCCAAAGCCTGCTGGTAGTAGCCCTCGACACAACCAGTACATCGGCTATTCGGTGCAGTGGTACGTCACGCTCTCCGGCATTGATGACATTGTTGCCATGCTACGCATGGGGTCAGAAAGTGGCGGCTACGTCTCCCTAGCCTTGCCATCAAACGCCATAAAGTCAATGGCTTCTGTTGTCATGGCCGTCAGCTGCGAACATGCGGTCGGCTCCTCCTCTGCTCCGGTTCTCGAAAACGCTGCGGACCTCGCCACCATCGTGGACTACATTGGCATGACTAGGACGGACGTACCCCATGGCGCTGTTGGAATCGTGGCAGTGTCTGGATCTCATGACCAGCGCTTCGTAGCGGCTGCACATCATGGTGATGGTCCTGGCTTGAGGATGATGATTCGACAAGATGCCTGCTTCAACTGCTGCATTCGACTGTGTCTCTTGAACGACATTAGGATTTTGATTCTCTAGGAGTGGCTGGATGACTACTACATTACTTTACGACAATCCAGCATGTTGTTTCACCAACTCTCGGCTACTTGGCTGTTGGGCTCCGTGATCTTCGGCGGCCCTCATCCCCGGCCGGGCCGATGTGGGGTCGTATTCGGACGTGTCCCTCCCGTCTTCTCCAGTCCTCCCTCACACCTCCTCGTGCAGATACTCCCTCAGAAAGTCCGTCTGCAACTTCATCGTCCCCGCAAACTTATCATCAGAATCAAGAAGAACATTCAAATGCCCCTTGCCCTCAATCTCCCACACCCTCGAAACCATCGGCGCGATAACCTTTTGGGACTGACGAATTACATCCAGCTCCTCCTTCTGTGCAATAACCATCATGGACGGCCGTGAAGCCAGCATCTGCAGCGAAGGAGGGGAAAGCGCCCAAACAGCCATGTCGTAAATAGCCGAAAGAGGCACATCATTCGACCATTTCGGGATTCGCTCGAGACTGTTGATGGCCGTCTCGACGTCCAGATGCTTCGTGGCCCGCAAACGAGGCAAAGTCGTATAGAGCGCCACAGCCCGGTGGCCCGATGAAGGGATAGTGACAGGGGCGTTTCCTCTAGCTTGGGACTCGCGGTCGCGAAGGGCGCGGGTGATTATGGAGGGGGCCTCTCCCGCCGACACGGGGGACGCCTGGGCTGACTACGATGACAGCGCGAACGCGTCGCGCGCAGGCTCCGGAGAGGCAGTAGCCCCAGAGAGCGACACGCTTGGCACCGACGCGCAAGAGGGAGCGGGCGTAGGTGATGTACCGTCTTGTTGATAATCAGATCGACGCTGTCGATAGTGGCGGTACGGTACTAGTAAATAGCCTTACGAATACCGATCATGACCGAGTTACAAACGGTAACGGATCCGTAGACGTGGAGGTAGCCACCCAGACCTACCTGCTTCTTCGAGATAACGAGATCGTAAATCTGGAACCCCTTTTCGACGAAGGCGCTTCCGACGCTGAGCCTTGAAAATCTTCACAACTGTGCTCGGGTCGACAATGCCAGCAGACTCTGCCGAGATAGCATCGACTTCCTCGGGCTGGATGGGAGTGTCGAAACTGCCGCCGTTTTCAGTGAAGTGCTCTCGACGGACCCCCTTGGGCTTGTACCCGCCATCGGCATCATCGCCAGCGTCGTCAACATCCCCGTCGGAGTCCAGATAGTCATCATCCTCATGAACGGCCTTGATCTCATCGCTCCCGTCGCTCTCGTCGTCTGTGTTAAGGTCATCGTCATCCATAACAGATGGCACATCTGTCGGCTTGACGTCGATGTTTTTGAGCCCGCGGAGAAGTCGGATAGTCGATGCCCTGGCGCCCATGGGACCGACCCGCTTCGCTCTTGTGAGGTCATCCTCCACACCTGGACGGGGGGGGGGGGCAAATGGTCGCTCTGAGAAGTCTCTGCGACTTTGTCAACCTCCTCCTTGAGCTTGTCCCCTGCGGTCCAAATTTGCTTTGAGGCCTCGAGTAGCTCGTCAAGGCTGAGTTCGTCGAGCTCCTGGAGGATCTGTTTCCGCTGCTCAGCCAGCTCGTTGGTGCTGTGAAGACCGTTGGGATTGGAGCTGTGGCGGTAAAGAGGCACGTTGTCCTTGTCGTCCGCGAATGCCTCGGCCAGTTGCTTCTCATAGCCGATAAAGTTACTGCCCAAATACTCATCCGCTGTCATTGTCAATGCCTTTGCAGCCACGCGGGACAAGAAGAAGGCCTCGCGTAGCACCCTGTCCGAATTAAATATCTGTCTGCCAAGCCCGAGGGATGCCAAAAGGGATTGAAGCAGTCGTACTATAGTGGCCGGTAGAAATTAACGAATCAGGCACTCGGTCACGAAAGCCAGCTATGTCGCGACGTTTATTACTTCACCTAATCTAGTAGGCTCTTCCAAAATAATCGACAAACCCGATATTTGGTACCGACTGGGTGATTCGTTTATTTCTACCGGCCAGCGTGCTCCTTCCCGATAGATACAGGCACTCCAGCTACCTCCCCGAAGGACACCCCAAACTACCCGCTACACCCTGCCGTCGTCGTTGTCGATAGTTTCAGAGCCTCGTCGTATCGTCAGAAGCCAAATACAGCGATGTTTACACCATGTCTTACGAGGCCAGCTTTGTCGGCACCGGTGGACGCACAGATAATACCCCGAAAAAACACCGCTTCCGGCGGCATCTATGATCTTGAGCGCAACATCACCGTCTTGCAGCTCGAGGGCCTTCGCTTCGATGTCCTTTCTTCCGTTGGAGACCCGACGACTGAGCATGTCTACGCCCATCTGGGTCGGGAAATTGACCCCTTTCTGTCTTCGGAAGTGGGACTCGGGCATGTTCTGGAGAAGAAGACTGATGCCGGTATCGTTCAGAAACTGCTCGGCCTCATCCACCGCCATAGCCCTGCGCTCAAGGTACTTGAAATCTCCCTCGACCCTCAACATATCGGAGCCCTGGGCAGCCATGTCGACATCATCAAGTGCGACATCACCACATTGACGACGTACGCCGTGCTTTCAACGAGACCCGCTACCCAGTGGCCGGCATCATCCAATGTGCCATGGTTCTTCATGTGAGTAGTATCCCCAGCACGTCCCACCGTCAGCACTGACACCTAACCAGGACAAGCCCGTCACGTCCATGACCATCGACCATTTCCACGGTGCATACAAGTGCAAAGTTGAAGGAACATAGAGCCTGCACAAGGTAGCTCTCGAGCGTGGCCTGAACCTCGGCGCAGACAACGGCACAGGCATCATAGATGACAACGACGACATCCGAGACCGACTCGCCTCTACTCCCGACCTACTCCTCGTCAACGAGCCACTCCTCTCCAAGATGGTGCAGTTTCCCATCATGCAGCAACGCGTCGGGGCGCCCCCTCAACCCCCACAGCCGCGATCGCATGGTCACGGGGCTGAGGCTCCCCGATCGCTCCAGGCTCGCCCCTGGCAGCTGACCCGCGGATGCGCGGCCTCGTCGCCTCGCAGGACGGGGCGGCAGCGGGACGCAAAGGCTCGGACGAAGCCGCCGAGCTCAAGGTGCTCCTCCGATCAGGCACAAGGGACTCCCCTGTTGCAGACCTGATGATCAGCGTGGCGAGCGCATGGCTGTTCAAGACGCTGCGGCTGCACGACGCCGTGGAGCCCGAGAGGCCTCTGACCATCTACGGACTGGACTCTCTGGCGACGGTCGAGTTCCGCAACTGGGTGAAATCCGAGTTTGGCGCGGTGCTGAGCGTTGTCGACATCACAAAGGCGACTTCTCTGGCTCATCTAGCCGAGGCCATCCTGGCAAGAGCGGAAACGGCGGCATCACGAGAGATGAGAATAGAAAGAGCGCGTTGTTAATCGGAGAAGCGAAAGATACCAAGTTGAACAAATGTCTGGCCTTGATGGCCAAGAGTTGCAGATCGCAAATAAACCATAGAGTAATGCAGTATTTGATAGGCATTTCTCGTCACGAGGCCTTGGTCCGGTGTTGTGCCTGGTGCCTGGCGTAGAGTGATGCCATCTGTTTCTTGGCCGTCTCAATATCGCGGGATGTCATGCTGCCGCCGATTCCGCTTAATTTGCCACGTCTGCAGACTGATCTTGGGCAAATTGTCTGCCTGTCGTCGCAGGTTGAGTAGGGCAGACACAGGCTGCCTTGATGTCATGGCAGTCTGCCTAGGCACGGTTCACCGGACGGATCTGTCTTTCCCTGACAGGTCCGCAGGGAGGGACCCCAGAAAGACGTCCCATCATCGCAGGCCGGCTGCCTGCTCTTGCGCTGAAGCCGGGACACTCGTCTGCCCATTGCATGCAAGAGACGGGGGAGACCACGGGTTCCTGTCCGCTGGCCCTTTGCGTAGCATCGGCTGGTGTTTCCCACCCCCTCCTCGCTGCGTGTCACCCCAGGAACATTTCCCCCCCTCATCCCAACAGACGGCAGACTGCCGCCACAAATTCTCCGGCATCCAAGGTGGAGGGACACCGCCCACATCTCAACCGGGAACTCGCAGGCACCCCCTATCGATCCTGTGTTCCCCGCCGGCCCGCCTGTCCCTCGCCTCGTCATCCACACCCCCTTTCCGTTCGCAAGCAAACATGGCAAGGATGCATGCATGCAGCACGCGTGCATGTGTGGCAAGGGGGATAAGCTTCGCGCGCACACATTCACGAACGTCCGGCCCAAAGTCTGATGGTGTCTCTTGCCGGGGGTGGGCAGAGGCGGACATCAGGTGACGTGGCCGCGAGGCTGGGTTGTACAGGAGGGGACCGGAGTGTTGCCAATGTCGGACGACGGATGATTGCATGAGATGGTGTTGCTCTTGCAAACGACTCGCAGACGATGGATGGCCGGTGTGTCCCGGGCCCTCCAAATGGCGGAAAGTCCAGCGGCAGCGAATCCCGCGATGTGCTGCTGAGGAGCCGATGAGAAGATTCTGCAGCAGGAGGTGATCTACAATACCGATGCCAGGAACAGAGAAGGCGACAGAACTTCTACTCTGTCCACACCTAGGTCCTTGGCGTCTAGAAGACTTCCAGCCGGATCGTCTCCCGGCCATGGTCAAACACCTAGGGCTGGATGATCTTCGAGACCTCCCGCAGTCATGATATCTCATGATATCTGCCCGGGTGATCCGGCGACGTGCGAGAGATGCCACACCACCTCGCCACGCCTCGCCCGCTCACCCGCCGCCACAGACGGTGCCACGGGCAGAAGATTCAGACGAGCCTCGCATGCTCACCCCCAAGACAGTTGGATCGCGGGCACCAGGGGACAGACTCCACCGCCGCCACCCGGTACCAGACTGGTGCGACTTGAGGAGGTGTGTCCGGTGACGGCCGACGTTGCGGGATGGCATGTTGAGGCTAGCACGACATGGAATCCTCAACCTTCTTCGAGTCATCTAGCGGCAGCGGGCGACAGACGAGGTGACGATGAGGCGGGCGGCTGGCTTGCCTGTGAGGGTCTGATCGCGGGCGTCCACAGCAGGCAGGTCGAAGAATATGTCCTTCAATCTTGCAGATTTGGCGGCGCTGGTTGCGCGCGGACATTCTGGGCGAAACTCAGATCGCGGAGATTATTTTGATGATGGACGATGGGTCCGCTCATGATCGTCCGCCCGCCCCATCGCCATGGTGCGGCTGGAGGGGGCCCAGGGGCTTCAGGACATCAGTCAGGTCGCCAACGCTCACTGTGGCGGTTTTTGGGATCTGCTCGCCTGAGGTTGTAGCAGTCCGAAGGCCGGGCGGAAATAGGATGAGGCCCACCGAGCTGAACCGGTTGAAGATTGCGGCGACGCTTTGACTTGACGCCCAGGCCTTCAAGTGGACAAACAAAACGACCATGGCAGGATGTTTCATGGCTGAGGAAATCACGGCCCCTCTTGTGCTGTGACTCTGGCAGTTGTCTGCCCATCTCAGCGTTGGGCAGCCCTGACAAGCCTGATTCCAGTAGGGCCGCGGAGCACCTTCCACCCCCAAGGAGGCGGCCGCTGGCCACTCAGGCGTCCATCGTGGGAGGAGGCATTGGCGCAACGCTAGGGCCCTGATTCAGTCTTGAGACGACGGGAAGCCTCGTGCCAGTAAGACACTCGGCCTGCAGGTGGGTGTGCTTCGGCCGTGTCTTGGAGCTTGGAGACGTTTGTTGGCATGGCATGGACCTTTTGCGGCCTGCAGGTGTATCGTGTCGTGTGGCTGACGGGTGAGTCGTCGCCGCTGCGTCGTCGTGCAGGGGGGCGGGTGAGCATCAACAGGCGAGAACCGGGTAAGGTTTCTTGCGTGTCCCAGGCCATATGCGCGGAATACTTGCACAGCATGTCGTGTCGTGGGTGATGACAGACCGGGGGAGATGCAAGTAAAGCACGCACACGGGATGAGACGTCGACCTGCAGGGGGAGTAGCCGAGTAGGGCGCGGGTGCCATGTGCACTGTACAAGCACTGTAAGGAGGTCGGGAGTGGTGGTTGAACGGACGGAACGATCGATTGATCCTCTGTTGATAACGGGAGGGGCATCCACAACTGAGCATGAGGCGGAGTGATCTGCGCAGGGGTTGCTCATCCGGAGAGCCAGTCGGACCGGCGCAGGGCAGCAGGGCAGTCAGGACAGGGCCTCGCAGCCGGACAGGGCAGACGACAGGGCAGGGCTCTGTCGGAAGTTCGTCTTGATGGTCTTGTGCTCGCTTGGCAGGCCCTGGGGAGCCATGCCGTCTCGCATATGGTGGCCCGAAACTAGGTTGCATCCCTCCCGCAATGCAGCGGGCGGTGCCAACCGGTACGGCGCAGGGAGGTGGAGGAGTCTGGGCATCCGGTGGGGAGCTGCGCAGGTTGCTTTCTTCTGCAATTCGGCGATATTCGGGGCGACGTCTGGGGGTTACCCTGACCCAGGGCAGGCCTGGCCATCCCCGTCCCAGTTCCAGGGCTGTTGACTGAGCGGAAGAACGCTACGGATGCGACGGCGTGGTCCATCATTGACTGGGGTGGCGATATTGTAGGTCGAGGCTGGCTGGCTGGCCTTTTCGAGAAGAGCGGGCAATGGCCAAATCAGGTGTGGTCATGGTCGTGGTACGGGTGCCGGTCTTCGGCGGGCCAGCCGCTTCTTCATCGCACCAAAGGTCCAAGGTCCAGAGCCAAGCCGGGGCGCCCCTCGTGACGTGATGCGCCAGGCCGTCCGTCTCGATTAGGGCGACCGATCTCTATCGAGCGAGCGGACGATGTTGGTGGGATGGATGAGCTTGACTCGAGCGGACTCTACCCCGAACAGCGGACCGGCTGATGTTGTCGAGATGGGTCGTTGGGTGACATGAAGAATGGCTGCCACACTCTGCAGAAAAGAAAGTTTGGCTTACAGGGCCGACGGACTGAGGTAAGCGGGCGAGCCGATTGGCCAATGGGCATCCACCCCTGGGGCCCTGCGAGTGCAGGCATTCTGCAGGAAGGAGCGACTGGAGAGGAGGCGGGCGTGTTTCAAGTTGGCAGGCCCTGGGCAGCAGGAAGGAAGCCCTGGGCAGCACCTGCAGGCGGCGGGGGACTGCAGCACTTGCATCCAATGTGACGTGGAAAAGGCGGCAGGCAGGCAGGAGGAGGCAGGTACAGACAGGCATGACGATGGCCTCCGGACGACCGCCGGCGCGGACAGCTGACCGGTCACGGTCGGTGGATGGAAGGAGGGAAGGAACGACGGGCTACAGTGGGGTTAGAACGAGATCATCCCCGCTGCCCACAGAAACACAGCCCCGATCATCGATGGACGATTTGCGCGATGCTTGTTCTCCTCTCCTCCTCCACCAAAGATCATAATCACCTGCTGCACCAAACGGCCACCCAACGCAACAACCCCAACCAGCTCAACTACCGTCCTCGACCTCCCTCGAATGCCCTCATGCCCTCTCCTCCCTCCCCCCGACGGATGCACCGCCTCGGTCCCGCTGTTTCCAGGGGAGACCCCTACGACGTTGACAGCTTTGACGGGTCAAACGCATAAATGTTCCACAAGCCTTAGCGCCAGGTCAGGCCAGGTCAGGTCAGGTCGGTCGTTGAGACGGTCACCCACCCTCCCGACTTCAGCTGAAACATTCCGGCATCTTGGGCGACCCCCTTCGAGCCTCAAAGACTCCAAGGGCCGTTCGCCAAGGTCGCAGTCTGGGCCACACCTTGGGGCACCTTGGGGGGCGTGGTGCTTGCCTCACCTGGGCCAAGTTCGTCCGCCTGGTGCAGTAGCAGCAGTACGCACAGCACAAGCGCCGCTCCAACACCACACCACGCCGCCACCCCGTTCCAACCGCCCGACTCTTGTCGCCAACTGCCCCCAGGCCTAGGGCCCAGGTCTAGCCGAGACCTCCCCGTCCCGTGGCCTTGTCGCCTTTGTCCCTCCCGCCTTGACTCGACAAAGAGATCGCAGCGCATCGGCCAGCAACAAAGAGACGGGATCAGTACCTGACCAAAATCCTTCCCGGCCGCGCCCGCGTGTATCTTCTTGACCCCCAGCGGTCAACAATCCCATCCGTCGTCATTCTGCCCACAACCCGTTCCCATGAGACGACTCGTGTAAGCCACAGACTGTGGATGGGCTTCAGCTCGGCCTCGAGCCCTCGACTGACCATTTGGCTGCAGGCACCTTTCGATCGATGCGCCTGCACATGCGCCTCTGCCGTCCTACTGTACTTACCTTCTCCAGCCGGCCCTAGAGCACGGGATGTGTCCTCGTTGGGCCCGCCGGGAAAGGCCTCTTCGCTTCCGCCATCCTTCTTCGGCCACCTCCGCCGACAGCCCCCTTCGACCAACTCAAATCACGACCTTCCAAATGTTCCCAGCCAGCGCCGAACACCCACGACGAACATGCCCGCCCGCCCAGCGGCGTTGGCAGTTCGCACACCCGCGTCCCGTCCTCACCCTGGTCATCACCCCAGCATCCATCCATGAAACTCGAGAGCGGAAGCTCCCGGGAGCCAATCGCAACGCCCCATGACCGGCCCAACTTGGGCCCTGCTTGGCCTGTCGGCTCCAATCCTAGCTCTTAGTTTGTGGCCGATCCCACGGTACCTGCACTGGGGGCCGTCGGTACTGGCCATTGCCAGGGCGGGCTTGTCTTTTCAATGCGCCCAACATTGGACGAGAGCTGCATGTTGGTTGCCAGTCTGGTATTCTATTCGATTCAATATTCGGCAAGTCGCTCGACGAATGAGCGCCTCACTTAAGCAAGAAGGGTTGCATATGAGGAGCTTTGCATATCCCACCGGCTGTTCCAGCTTCGACCGGGCCGTCATCAACCAAGAAGGAGGGGGACGACCTTACGTCGGCATTTGTGCAGTCGCTGGCTGGCGCGGCCACACTGCCCATCAAACGCGCCCCGAGAACCCCCGGCCGTGGCATTTCGTTTGCCTTTGGCGAAGAAACAAGTAGTTGGGATGACAGTCGCACACTCTTCGCTCTCCCGTGGTTGCTTCCCTGACGACAGCGGCATGATCGAGCTCCTACAAGGTTGGCGAGGACCATGTCGGCTCCCATCACCGGTCAATCTACATGCAACGGCTCCACCGGGGAGGACGTCTCTTCTGGGTCGAGTCCGCATTCGAACAATCGATGCGCCGCCGACTGCCTAACCCCCGGCCTCTGAAGCAGCTCCTCCTTATCCATCACGGCCGCCTCCTCAGAGAACGAGGGGGCGTCATATTACTTGTCATGCATACAACGGGAACCCCAAGTCTGTTTCATCGTCCCTGCAGGGAACATGAGTTGCCCGCAGCCGTACAGCCGTGGGGGGAGAAAGTCTCCAACGCAGTTGGTGGTACAGGTACAAGTTCCGACTTTTGCTCGGCGGGCGGGTGGGATGTCGGTGCCGTACCGTACCTTGCGTGCCAACTGCGCTGTCTGCCCGTCCGTCCTGCAGTGTTGTTGATCTAACATTCTCCGACCATGCACACGTGGGATGGTTGTGCAGGGCAAAACGCATCAGGCCCGGAATGGACAAGGCCCAGTCGGTCTTGTCCCATCGCGCATTTGGTTTGTGCAACGCTGGATGGACACTTGTCAGCCGGCCTGATGTCTGTCGCCTGGCCCGAACCTGAACTTGTCGCCTTGCCCAGACGGTTCAACGCCGGCGCGATGGGCTTGACTTGGGTGCCACCAAAAAGACCAGGCTAGTGAGGGCGAGTGGGCTGCTTGGTTCTTTTTTCGTCGGGTATCTGACCGTGGCCCGACCGACGACGATCAACCTCGACTCAGGCTCCCGAAGGCGCGGAGGCCCATGTTTGAGCTCTGCGAGGTGCGTGTGTGTGTGTGTGTGTGTGTGTGTGTGTGTGTGTGTGTGTGTGTGTGTGTGTGTGTGTTTGCACTCTGCCCTGCACCATCAGATGCACGGCTGGGCCCGAGTTCGGCCAGTCGCGGAACCTGAACTGGGCACCTCAGCACTGTACTTGGCTGACCGTCGTCGACCAGCTCATCTACCGCGCGCTCGCGCACGCTCTTTCGCTCCCTCCCGCACGTCCTCGGACCCAGGACCATCCAAACAGGGGCAACCGGCCTGCAACAGCGCCCGGTGCCGGGTTCCGAGTGCCGGAGACGCACGCTGATGCAACCCTCCCCATCTTGACGGCTGCCCCTCGCTCGCCGGCTTGTGCAGAGTGACAGAAGAAGCAAAGAAGAGAGCGGCCGTGTCCTGTCGTCGACGAGGCGAATGGGGAACCAACGGCGCGCAGGGCAGGGCTTGCAAACAGCTCTCTGCACGAGTCGCACGCACGTACCCAACAGGCACATCCATCATTCATTCCCCGGGGTCAACAGGCGCACCGCCACCGCCGTACAATCCAGTACAGTACATTCAGCACATGCATCACCAAGAAAGGTCGGAGCACTTTGGCAAACCTAAGCCCTGCCCTGCCCTGCCTTGCCCCGGGTATCTCCCCCCTGCGGAGATCGTGGTTCAGACGACTATCTGGCGCCATGATCTGCGACGGTCCCAACCTGACGCACGCCTTTGACGACCGGCAATCACAAGCGTGCCCCCCCAAGAGGGTACGTACCTCGAGCGCCGTCGAACCCCCCCGGCCCCCCTTCTTCGCCCAGGCCCGCCGCAGGACGGACCACCCTTTTTTTCCTCGTCGCACCTCGTCGTCAGATCTCATGGGACCCCTGCGTGCGAGGTCCAGCCTCGAGGACACACGCCCCCCCTTTCTTCCCCTTCCTTTCCCTTTCCTTTCCTTCCCTTCCCACCCCCCCTTGCCAGCCGGGCCATTCGGGGGCTTTTCTTCTTGTCTGGCCACGCCCAAACAGTTCGGTCTGTGGGGAAGGCTAAACATCAACGACACCCCTGCATCGCATGGCATGGAGGTCCTCGTCCTGGAGAGTCTAGGACCCCCCCCCCTCGCGATGCCGCAAGTGGAAACCTTGATCGAGCTTCTGGGCTAGAGCCATGGGGAGGGGTGTGGGAGGGTAGGGGGTGGTGGACTGGTGGTGATGCTGGCTCCCGTTGTGAGCCTCCTCCCGCCGCTCGCCGCCGCCGCCGCCGGTTGCTGGCAACATTGGCTTTTGCTCCGGTATTCACCTTTGCCCGGACGGTCTGCTAACAACTAGTCGTGGGTGGGAAGAACGGACCATGGAACTTGGGGACCGAGCCCTCTTTCGCCTGACCACTCACCAGACACTACCAACGCTGAGCTACTGTAGGCTACCTGGGGACCTGGGTGTTCTTCTTTCCTCCCCCCAGTCTCCATGTCCATGAACCCTGGCTTGTCGACACCCTCCCCTTCCCCAACTCCAAACAAGTAACGTCTTCGATTCGGCCTGTCCTTCATGCGTTTTCAGCACAGCCTTATTCGTGTCCTTTCCTTCCTCTCTCTCCCTCCACCAGGCCCGGCTGCCTCCAGCTGCTCGCCTAATCTCTGTTCCTCTCCAGCCTTCTGAGCAGCGAGCAGATCCAGGACCCCGCGAGAAAACCCTCAACAGCAGCCAACGTTCCCTCTCTTCGGCCCAGGCACGGCGTCATCTCTGCGCACCTCTCGCGATATCCTCGAAACCCGGGAACCGCCACTACTCAGTCAATGTACTACCGCACAATAACCGACATCTAAGGGTATCCCGGTCTTCTGCGGTAGGGTCACGTTCTTCGAACAATCGCCCATCATCATAGCCACGCCCTCCTACCCCACCACATCGAGACTTGGCTGAGGACCGCAGTGCTCGAGTGTGCGGACGGCAGAGCCCGTTTCCTCTGTTTCTGCTCCCCTCGGTCCGTCGGGGATCCGACTGCCGCAAATAGCACACACCACACGCACGCACACGCACACTCGCTCGCTCGCTCGAGCCAAGCAAGAGGGGGCCCCTTCACTTCCCATCTAAGAGCAACACCGCTGGCGGGCTCATTGACGTTTCGACTGTTTCAACCCGCTTTTCGGGCTGTCTGTGCGAGCTACCAAACCGTCGACTTGGACGATCGGACTACAGATCTTAATCAGTCGACCCGTCTGCTCTTCTTTTTCTGATCCCTGGTTTCCGAACTTCACACTGCCCACAGCATCTCATCTTCCCATCACCCACCTTGCCGTCGCCGCGCAGCTTTTCCTCCCCCCCACAGGAAGCAAGCCTCATCCTACATTGAACTGTTCATCCGCCCTTGGGACGCAAGCTTGACAGCCATCACACACATCAACACTGCCCCGGATGACCTTTGGGAAACTTGACAACTCGTCTTGATCACGAAGAAGCAACACCAGCAACCTCGCCTTCACTGCTCTTGTCTACCGGTATCACAGCACGGACATATCAGCAACCTCCATCACACCTTATTCGCCACCTTGACTGGGTATATCTTCTCGGCAATCCGAGAGAGCCCGGCGGATTTTGCACTCGCCGTCGCACCACTGAGCTATGGACGTGACGTCTCTGCTCAACTTGAAAGCCCAACAGCAACAGCAGCAGCAGCACCACCTTCACCAGACCCAGCACTACCAGCAGCCCACCCCTCTCCGGACGGCATCTGTCCACTCGGAATCCGGCATCTCCACGACCACCTCGGGATCTCTCTCGACCCCTTCTCCCGACACGGGCTTCGTCTCCAGACGCGCGAGCGAACAGCGTGTGACCCGCCGCCGTATGCCTTGGGACGCAGGCGGCTACTCTCTGCCACTTACTCTCGACAACACCAAGCTCCCCATGCATTCATCAAACCCCATGTTGCAGCGCGATTCCCCATTCGACCGCTCGACTTCTGGGAGTTCCTACGATCTGCCGTCAGAGGCTTCGCACTCGCGAGCCAGCTCGATGAGCTCCACCTGCTTCGACATGTCGACCTCCAACAATGCGACACCCATCACTAGCACACATCCCGGAAGGTGAGTTTCTTCCTCTTTTCCAGCCTGGCGGTCTCGTCAGAGTGGGGCCGTGTCTCGGAGCGGGCGGCAAACGGACGACGGACGACAGGCGGGACGGCTCGATTTGGACTCAGGGGCTAACTCCAGACACAGGTCGAGGTATTCACGCGACGATGGCGCTCAGGGCTCCATGGGCGCGCCGCGCTCGCCCAAGCACAAGTTCTCGGACAGCTACAGCAGCTTGTCATCATATGCCTCGTCTTCCCTCCAGTCCGGATGCCACTCCCGGATATCCTCCATGTCCACGGTCAGCGGCCACCAGCCCTTCACGGCCATGCTGAACGATATGCCGTCGTTCGAGACCAAGCTGGCTGAGCACCAGCAGCTCAACGCAGACGGCACTCCCATGTCTCCCCGGACAGCCATTCCTGCGCCCATGCTCGCTTCACCAACCGGTGAGGATGGGCCCAGAGATCCCGCGAGGCCGCATAGCCCGTCGGACGCCATCCTCATTACGAGGGGTGCTGGCGGCAGCGCCCGCTCCAGTCCTACCGATGCCATGAGGTTAGTTTTGTTTGGTCCCCTGTTTTTGCTTCAGCCAGAAAGTGCGATTTCCACGTGCTGGGAAAGTTCCTCAGCTGGAAAGTCTGTTCTTTCCATTTTCTGGTTTGGTTATTGTTTCGTCACGTGCAGCGCAGTGAAATCACTTCAATTGATTCACTGGCAAGACCGTGATTTGGTGCACTTGCGTTCCTGCCGTCGAAAACGAGGGAACAATGCGCTCGTCTTCAACTGAATTGTTTTGAGCGACGCGTCGTTCCTTCAACCCTCCCACTCCACTCCCCCAGTCACATCACCAGGCATTCAAGTTGCCTCCCCCATCAGATCCCTTCTATTCAGGGTCTATGGAATCGGGCATCACTGCAAAACCAAGACGATCATCGCAACCCCTGAAGCAGCATTACCAGCCTGATTCACAGCATCTCTTCGCTTGATCATCTCGAGATCGCCCGATTGTTCAGCGCTCGCTTTTCAGCGTTATAAAACCAAGCACATCGGCTAACCTCCTCTCTTTAGCCCTCAACACCTCCCACCCGCTAATATCGGACTCCTCAACCTGCAAGATACGCCTCTCCAGCGATCCCACAAGCGCACCGCCTCTGCCCCAGACTTCTCAGCCTTCTCCGGCCCCTCGCACTTCCAACCCTTCCCCGCCGTTTCTGAGAACGCTCCGTTCCCCCAAAGCTTCCCGATGAGCGAGCAAACCAACACGGGCGCGGCCCCGGCCCCGGCCGTCCAGCCGGAGATCAAGTGTATGTACATTGCGTCGTGCAACACTGGCTCGCAGCCCCGCAAGGCCATCTCCCACATCTTCGGCCGCAACAAGCTCTGCACTCGCATGATCCCCAACCACGTCTGGGTTCACTACTGCCGCAAGCACTACCAGCGCAGTCGTTACCGCAACGGCCACGAGTACGCCAAGCTTCAGATCGACCTGGTCATCCAGCAGATCGAGCGTGTCCAGAGCTGGAGCGACGAGAACAAAGCCGCCGGCAACTCGGGCGTGGTCACCAGCTGGTCCCTTCAGCCCCGCAAGCGTGAGCAGAAGCGCCTCGAAGTCAAGCAGGAGAACAAGAAGCGCACATTCCAGCAGGACGACTCGGATGAGGACGTCGACAATGCCGTTATGAACGGCACTGCCGTGCCCGACTGGCTTCAGGAGAGGTTCGCTGCCGGATACGACACGCCCACCATCATGTCCATCGTCCAGCAGCTCAAGACGGAGATCCACGGCAACCAGCTCAGCCAGATCCCCGACATCGAGATCCTCCCCTCCATCAGCAGCGACGGCACCGAGGACAAGCCCAAGGCCCATCTCAAGCGCAAGACCAGCGGTGGCACTTCGAGCCACAAGCGCTCTCAGTCCATGGGCACCGCCCTCCGCCAGGACTTCCAGCCCATGCCTCGCATGCCTGGCCAGGCTGGCTACCCCTTCCCCGACTCTCAGGGCGACTTCGCTGGCAAGCGTGCCAGGACCGGTGACGGCTACTTCGGCGACCGCGTCGAGATGTCTCGGCCGTTTGATCGCCAGCCCAACCACATGCGCACCATGCAGCTGACGACGCGCATCCGCGAGGCCATTCCCGAGGAGCAGCAGTTCCAGCAGCAGGCCGACTACTCGTACGGCCCTGGTCCTGTCCAGCACGGTGGCCAATCCGGTCCTCTGCCTGCTCCTGTTCCTCAGCGCCGCCCCAGCCAGTGCACCGCTTCCCACCTCGAGGCCTCCAGTACCACCAACCCCTACCAGGACATGCGCCGACCCTCGCACCAGCGGTCCCAGAGCGATGCCAGTTCTTTCTACCAGAACTCGCCCCAGAACTACCGCCCCTCGTCTTCTGACTACCCGGCACCGCCCGGCGTCTACGCCGCTCCTGGCCAGTACGATCAGGCCTACGTCCAGGGCTACCCCCGCGCCGACGACCCCTACATGGCTCAGGGTCAGCTTGCCGGTCAGGGCGTCCCCGTTACCCAGGCGCCCTACTACGCCGACGCTTCGCCTCGTCAGTATGCCGGCTACGCTCCTGCCCCCGGAGGCTACTACAATGTCCCTCCCACGCAATTCTCCGTGCCTCCCGCGGCCCGCCACAACCGTCACCAGAGCACCCCCAACGTGGCCCGCGCCGGCGAATACGCCCCTGCTCCCAACATGCCAGGTCGCTTCGACATGGGCTACGACCGTGCCATGGACCAGCAGAGGCAGGCCTACGACAACCAGCCGCGCCAGGTCATGGACGACGAGACTGCTCGCGCCCTCTACGCTGGCAGGCGGTGAACGACACACGACATGACACAGTCCGGGGCGGCCCATTACGTTACACTTGTAATAACAGATCAGCAACAACACAATGCTGAAAGCGACACTTTTTCCCACCAGCGAGCAACGGGGGCTTAGTTAGAGCTCCTCAGCCGACGGCGATCCGCTGAGGACACATTCTTGAGTTCACACTCTTCTTTCACCCGGGGGCCCCCCTCTACACACACACACACACACACACACACACACGATACGACAACATCACTACCGCGCGGCAGCACTCTTCTCTTTTCTCGGTTTTGCGTTTCCTTTTCTTTTCCTTTTTCTCGCAGGGTCTCAAGACAACGGACGGGCCGTCGTCATCGATATCAAGGGAGTCGGATAGGGGTTGATATGATCATGAAGCAGGATGGACATGCATGGAAGGGCGGACCCTTTCCGGTTCTCCCCCCAAAAAGTGACATTGGGGCGTTTTATCTGGGAGGCGGCATAGAGCGACATGACGGGGCGTCGGCTTTCTCTCACTCACTCTCCTTATTCCCAAACCTGTCTTTTCGGATGGACACGGACACACTTCTTCACGCAACGAGGTTTTTGCTTTTTTCTTTACTAGTCTTTTGGCCCCGCTGCCTCCTCCAGGCTTCGATTGCTTAGATAGCTCAGCCGATGAATTTCGATGATTCAGAAACATCTCTCTTCTTGTCTATGATCACTGTTACTCCCTCATCATGATGGAACCACCGTCCCAATCTGCCAGACGTCCTTGGTTTGCGCGCCCGATTTGCGTGAACCCGAGCCTTTCGTAAAACGGTTCCACATCCTTGAGTCCAACCAGCCAGCACGCTGAACCTTCGACGTCAATGACATCCCTCATGGCGCTTCGAATCAGAAGACTTCCAATCCCCTGCCCCTGCGTCTTGGGATCAACACCCAATGTCGACAAATACCACGCCCTCCTCCTCCTCGGCGGCGTAGGATCCTCCTTATCAAGCCTCTCCTCCACAGAATCATGCATCTCCGCAAAGATATCCGCCGCCGCCGGATCAGCGCATCTTGCCGGCCAGAGATACTCTCCCGTCTTCCGGCGGAGGTTAACGATAGGCTTCACCCATCCGCGGGCGGTGTACCATCCTTCCCGTGCGGCGCGACGGTTCGGGTCAGCGTAAGGGCGACGGAACCATGCAAAGCCCTTGACGACGTTGTCTGTGTCGTCGACGGCGACGAGGAAGATTTGCTCTTCGTCGCCCCAGTAGCGGGCGTGGAAGAAGCGGTTGGCCCAGAGGGACATGTCTTGTGGATATTGCGAGCGGTAGGGGTGGAGGAGGTCCATCATTTGTTGGGGGCCAAAGGCGGCGAGGAAGATTGAGGCGGCGGCGGGGATGTCGGCTGCCGTGCCGGGGCGAACTGTGATGGGCATGGTGGTGATGGTTTTGAAGTCCGGGCTTTGGAGTTTGAAGTTTCTGAATGGTTCGAAGGTCTGGATGTATGAGGGGTTCTGAGATTCAAAATTGAGATTGAAGACCGTGTCATACAAGAAAGATGCTGTGATACCAAGAGAAGTCGTCCATGAGGCTCACCGGCCGGACGCGCCCTTGATATGACCAGATAAAAGTTCCCTTCCCCACAAATCAAGATCCTTCCCCGGGCCGGTGTGAGTCAAAGCGGCCGGCGGCCCGGTTGGGAAGCTGCATGATCCTGAAGAGGCAGGTCAAACGGCCAAGGGTGTTGTGGCGGGAGTATAAAAGCCAGAGTCACCCCAGAATCCGGTTGTTTGACGAAAATGACTCTACAAGGCCTTGGGGTTGGCTGACTGGAGGTGTTTCAAGCTCAAGAGTCATCGACCGCCAGCTTGAACATGGCCGGCATTGGACAAGTCTCCTGCTGTGTGACTGGTCTCCTCTAGACATTCTCATCGTTCGTCAGTGTGGTGGTGGTGGCGGCAGCCAGGGCTCAACAGTGACACCGCCCAAAACACCAAGAATCATCGTGCAAAACGGACGTAGATTGCTTCGAGGGAGGCAGGCACACTCGCGACCTTCACTGACACTAATATTAGTCCGCGTGGTCCCTAACGACACCATCAATCGATGATCCTCAAACAACGGAGGGTGGCGACTCATCGCGACTCAGTATCGGGGAAACAACGTTCTAGACCCTGCAACGGCGCACAGCAGTAGCCCCCAGGGCTAATTAAGGACTCCTCCTCCTGTCGCCAATTACTGATACCCGTGACAATCGGAGTGAATACTAGATTCTCCGAGCCTGGCAGATCTCCGAGCCACGCAGATCAGCACTCACTGGCTCCGGACCTGGACCCCAGAAATGTGCTAGAATCAGGCTCAAGCGGCCGCTCAGGCCCTGTTGATCCCCCAGCCACCTCTGCGCCGGGCCATTTCCTCGGCATTCACCACCGGGAAACACGTTTGCCCCGGATGATCTGCGCTCGGCGCGTGTTCGCCCGGGACAGGCCCTGATCGCTGTCAAAAAGGCTGGGGATGTTGGGCCGAAGTGTGGTGCACCACTGGGTGTGGCTATTTGGGGGGCGTCAAGGTTTCTTGGGGACAGTGAAACTCCACGAACCAGCTCGACCGGTGGGCCAGTCGATCGACGTCGCCCATCCACGCCGCCTCAAGGAACCATATCAGCACATGCTGATCTGCTATAGAACAAGCTGGAGGCTGCATATGCCGGCGCCGGCCTCGGCCCCGGATGGTGGTCACGCCATTGCCCGGGAGCTGACAACGCGTCAACGCCTCCGGGCTTGGTCTCATTTTGCCAACTGCCGAGGCGCCCACATTCTGGCCGTTTTGCCTAAACCAACATCGACACTTGTCTAGACAGACAATACCGTACTGTTTGTCCTTGTGCCATCCTGCATTGACTCGATCAAGCATGTCATCTCCGGAGGCTATCAAGTCCAACGTCAAGGCGCTTGCCTTTGATGTCTTTGGCACCGTCGTCGATTGGCGATCATCCGTCACTTCCGAGCTCGCGTCACTTGCCGAGGCAAAGTTGGCCTCAACCTCCACCCCCGCTTTACAGCAAGAGACTCTCGCACGCCTCGCTTCCGAGGACTGGGCCGCCTTTGCTCAGGCCTGGCGCAATACGTACAAAGAATTCGTCCGCAGTTTCGTGCCTGGTGAAACACCCTGGAGGGACATTGACACGCACCATCTCCTGGCACTCCGGGGTCTGCTCCGGGAGCGAGGTCTCGATGACGTCTACTCCGAGGCCGAGCTCCTCCATCTGAGCCACGTTTGGCACCGCCTCACTCCTTGGGACGACTCGGCCCAAGGTCTTGCGCGCCTCGGCCAGCGCTACGTGACCGCCACATTGTCCAATGGCAACAAGACTTTGCTGAAAGACCTGGACGACTCGGGGCCACTTGGCTTCCAGAAGCTCATCTCTGCGGAGGACTTCAAAGCCTACAAGCCTCACCCGGACGTCTACCTCGGCGCCGTGAGGGAGCTGGGGCTGGAGAAGCCGGGCGAGTTGGCTCTCGTGGCTGCACACTTGTCCGACCTCTGGGCCGCGAAGCAGGTCGGTTTGAGGACCGTGTATGTCGAGAGACCCCGGGAAGAAGACTGGCGGGAGGACGAGGAGAGGTACAAGCAAGCCAAGGAGTGGGTGGATATCTGGGTCAGCGAGGGAGAAGGCGGGTTTCCCGCGGTTGCGACGGCTCTAGGTATCTAGATCGTCAGCTCATGTACCAGGCTGCTGGAGAGTTGCCAGCAATTCAACACACACAGTCTTCGGCTTGTGGTTCGTTTCTCCCCGAACTGCAGCTGTCTGCCATACGGCGGCTTCTTCCGTGGGCCACTCGTGGGGTTTGAATGTGCATGCAGTGCAGATGACGGGCCCGGGAGAGCCCGCCGAGCATGTGAGCCGGACCCGGGCCCTATCTTGGTCTGCTCGTGTCTGATCTCGCCACCTCATGGCATGTGCCCACTCACCCATCTTCGTATGTAGGAGGTTCAAGAAAGACAATACCCCGAGGTACGAAGGTGGGAATCGTGCCAGACCCTGAAAGCATATCATTTGGTGCTCAAGACGGATGCCGCGCGTGCGCCCCTGGGGGGAAGGAGCAAACTTGCACCATGTTTACCCGAGGGACAACAACCCGGTTGTTTGGGTACGATATGTTTGCTCCGTGATCCATCCCATCCCGGCTGGTCCTGGGCCGCCGTCCGTTGTTATTGTTGGCCGCGCTGATCGGAAAGCAAAAGCTCGATCCTGATCTAGGGCGGATCATGGATGCGGGGAGGCGATTGTTACTCGTAGGCCCGGGGCGACCTTGCGGGCGACGATCCACAGCTGAGATGGGCTACCCCGGCGGACGCCCATGTGGTACGCAACTGGGGCATATTCGAGGGCCAGGCCAAAGTGGGAGGCCGCGTGATCGCCCGCAAGAATGCGGCGGGTGGGACCAAGAGGCAAACAAGGTCAGGCGGGAGGCGCCTGGTGAATGCCATGGCGGACAATGCTCCAAACAAACAAGGCCGGGGGCACCCGGCGGGCGTCCAACAACCAACGACGAGAAGGGTTACGAGATGGCCGGCGAGCGATATACGCGCAAAGACACGGGCAAGGCGGATGCCGGTTGTGGATGACCATGATGCCCCTAATGCTGACAGGCCAAGCAACTGTCAAACACCATCCAAGCCGGTGTACGTGTCGTTGATCGCGCACACAAGACAGCCATGTCGGTAGTGCCCAGCGTTGCAGGGCAGGGTAGCCCTTGGTTAGGGGACCTCAGACCTGGCAAGGCTTCCCCGCAAATATGATGGGATGTCTCGAATGTCTTCGATGCATTCCGACTAGCCAGCCAAGGGGCGCTAGCACGGAACAGAGGCGAGATGCGACGATTGGGCATGGGCGGGATTGGTGGACGAGGTTCCGGTTCGGGGCACCTTTTCGCGTGGTGGATGGGGAGGGGGGAGCGGTGCTTGTGGTATTCGAGCGAGCCTAGGTGGTAGCTTAGCCGCGCTGGGCGTCGACATGAGGTGAATGTCGGAAGGGCGACGACGGGCCCGGGATCGTGCGACGAGCGTGTCTGTGGTGGCCATCTCGGACGGAGGAGGCAAGACAGGCTGTTGGTTGGTTCGCAGGCCTTGTCGAGGGCAGCCATGCGGAGATGCGATGGTGGCAATCCGACGAGCAGTAGGCGAAAGAAAGTGAGAGAAGAAGAGAGGCGCGGCGGCGGCGCGGCAGGCGAGCAAGCGGGCGGGCGGGCATGAACGGGACTGCTGCTAAAGGCAGCGAGTGGTCTCGGATTGCGAATCAGGAGCCATGCGCGAATCATGGAGGTGGCAGGCAAGCAGGGCAGGACGAGGCAGGACAAGGCAGGCAGATGGACTTGATGGGCCTGTCCGCCATGCGATCTGTGTATGTTCGGACGAATGCCGTGATGGGCAGTGCATGTTCCTCCGGTGATGCCCAACGTCGGCGACGAGGGGAGGGATGGATGGATGGATGCTAGACTCGGACCGGGACAGCCTGGACAGGCACTGAAAGAAGTGTGTGCGGTCCTAGCACTCGGGGGGGATGCCGGCGGCCTGGTGTTCGTTAGGTACCCCGGGGTCTGTAGGGGAGGGGAGGTACCTTCTGAAATTTGGCGCAGCGCGTGGGATTACCCCCTTGGACAGGTGGCTCTGCAATGGCATTGGCGGCGCGGACCCCCGCATGATGGGACGGATAGTAGTGCGTGGATGTTCTGTATTGCAGTGGTGTGCTAGTGTTGTCAAGTCAGAGGTGGTGGTGGTGTCAGTGTGTCAGTGCCAGGATTGATGGCCGGCGGCCGACACCACCAGAAGAACACACTGCACGCCCATGCGTTCGAGTTGCAGTAGTGGATGGCAGCGGGGGATCCGCGGGGTGCATGGCCCCAGCAAGCAGAGGGAAATGCGATCCAGAAGCGGTTGGTGCCGAGGAGGAAGTGTCCTGAAGATAGGAGAGATGCGGTCGAAGATAGTCCCGGGTCCATGTGGAGAGAGTTGGGATGCTTGAGCTTCCGGGCCTCTGCAGGGTGCTCTTAGAGTGTGGCGATCCTGATGTGGTGAAAAGGCGACTCACCTGGAAAAGGGGACCGGGACCAAGTGCATCCCGACGCCATGCCCGCCCGAGAAGAAGATCGTCCCTGTCGGATCGCCCAGGAAGGAAGGGAAGGGATCATCCAGGAGGAAGGAACGAAGGAACGGAATGGAACGGCAGGTACACACACTACATCAAGGAAGGCAGGAAGGGTTCTCAATGCATGGAAGGTGCTGTTGGTGGGGAGGGGAATGGTGGGCGATATGCTGGAATGGAAGGTGCGCGGGGATGCTCTTGCCCTGACACAACCACGACCACGACTCCATTGAAGGAGAGGAAGGAGCATCGTCGTACCGTCTTGTCAACACCAAGAAGACATACCAACGACAGTTGTCCACAGAGCACGACCACACTGCACAGACTCTCCTATTCACGCGCCCCAACGACACAGTATTCGCCTCCTTCGAACCAACCGACCAACCAACAATCAACCACCCCGCGCCGCCCGGTTCATCCCTCCTCTCCTCACACCCCCGGACTACTGCATCGCCGGGTGCCTTTCTCGCGAGATCCAACTTTATCCGGTCCAACACAAGCTATCAGCAAGGTGCCTAGCCTGGTCGAGGCCATCTGTGCCAAGCCACGCCGGCGCTCTGTCACTACAACACACTGCCTGCCTCACTGGCTTGTGTGTCTGTCCGTCTGCCAACCTGCCTCGTCGGTCCGTCCAATACATTGCCTACTTTGAAATACGGCCGTTTCTCCCGATCCTCCGACCTGCAAGTTGAGACGACTGGGGGGGGCACTGCCTTGGATATAGAGACCAAGCCGTCCTCTTCGCCTCCCGCAGCTTCAATTCTTCTTCTCTCTCTCTCACCAGGAATTATCTCCTCTGCCCTCAGGACCGGACCATCGTCCATACATCATCCCCAACCATCACCACTCACTCCCCGCACACCGGCCAAGAAACGTGGACCGGACCGGCGAGAGATAAGAGATCTCGTCTGTTGCTTGCTGGCTGGCTTCCCGGCCAGCTTTCCGCCGCCGTTTCAGGCCTCAGATTGGTCCCGCCGTCAACGTCCGTCGCTTCAGCGCCCCTCATCCAGTGCTTGACCCGACTCGACGACCTACCTATTCAACACTCGATTCTGTTGTCCTCGAGCCCGACTGGCAACATCTCGTCCTCCTCTTCTCCTGCTGCTACACCTACAGCAAGCAGCACCAAACACCAAGCAACAGCCCGGCAGCATTCAGCATCCAGCAGCCCGTTTCCCCTCCACAGCAGCGCCTCGCAACATCTCGGGCCCCCGCGCCCACTTGGGCCGAAGCAACCCCCCTCTTGTCCCCCTTGTCCCCCCCCCTTTACCTAGCGAGCCGCTATGGGAGGGTAGCTACCCTGCCCTGCCCTACCCTACCAGTGCATCCATCGGTTCTCTCGTCTTCCTCTCCTCCCTAGCTACCCTGGCCGAGCCTGCAACCACTTGCAGGGCCACCCTGCTCCCCCGCCGCTTTTATCAAACCCGACTTCCCTCTCACTTGCTGGTCCTTTTCCAGGGAACACCCCCAAGCTCGACCACGCCCAGCCAGAGCAGAGGCCAAACCAAACCGAACCAGACCAGACCAGACAGACCAGGCCGACCCGCCAGCCCATATTTCTCCACCCCTTGTCCGTCGACTTCTTACGACCTTGGACTTTGGGCTGTCTGTCTGTCCCGAGTCCCCACGCCCGCCTCGGGGCTCCAAATTCATTCTAGACTCGGCATCTTGCTTCCCATTTCTTTCCCCCCCTCCCCTCCCACCACCCCCTTCCCGTCCAGGTCCAAACAAAACCAACCCGTCCTTCTTTCGTACCAGCACCATCCACCCCGCTCGGATGATCACGACAGACAAGTCGGACACCAGTAGCAGCAGCCTCTTTTCTCCCCTCCCGACCTCGTGCCTGGCCTAAACTCCTCGTCCGTCCATCCGTCCCTCGATAACCAACTTCAATCCCTCTGCATCCTCTCCATCCTCCCCGCTCCCACTCTCCCTCGACTCGCCTCGCCTCGCCTCGACGCCGGCTTCAATCGACTCTTGGCCCGGCTGCGCGCGACCGATACAATCATCTATCCATCCGCCTTGCTTGCTCCTCGCTTGCTTGCTTGTTCGCCCGCCCGCTCTTCTCTCCTCGCCCACTCTTTTCCCCAATCCCGGTCATCTGCCCATCATGGCAGGAAAAATGGTGCTGTACAAGCTGGTGGTGCTGGGCGACGGCGGCGTAGGAAAGACGGCATTGACCATTCAACTCTGCCTGCAACACTTTGTCGAGACTGTGAGTATTCATCTTCCCCTCCCCACGTTGGCTTCTCCGCGCCAAGAATTACCGAGTCTGACCGCCACCCCCTCACAGTATGACCCTACGATTGAGGACTCGTACCGAAAGCAGGTCGTCATCGACGGCCAGGCCTGCATGCTCGAGGTCCTCGATACCGCAGGGCAAGAAGAATACACGGCGCTGAGAGACCAATGGATTCGCGATGGCGAAGGATTCGTCCTTGTCTACAGCATCTCATCTCGATCGTCCTTCTCCCGCATCAAGCGATTCCACCATCAGATCCAGCGGGTCAAGGAGTCGTGCGCCTCGTCACCATCCTACCCGGGCTCGCCCATCACAAACGTCCATCCCCAAGCGCCCGTCCCCATCATGCTTGTCGGCAACAAGAGCGACAGGGTCACTGAGCGGGAGGTGTCAACACAGGAGGGCCACGCCCTCGCCCGCGAGCTCGGCTGCGAATTCGTCGAGGCATCAGCCAAGAACTGCATCAACGTCGAAAAGGCATTCTACGACGTGGTGCGCATCCTACGCCGCCAGCGACAAGCAGCCTCGCGGCCCGCACCCGGCGGCCGTGCCTCTACAAGGCGGCAGGACGAGGCGCCCAGCGCACACAATGGCACATACGAAAAGCCACACCGCAACCCCGGCGGCAAGAAGAGGAGCAAGTGCGTCGTGCTATGAGGCCATCCCGCCCATCCATTCCAACGCTTCTTCTCTCTTTTCTTGCCCGGCCGCGGCCGTTACAACCGCCACCGCCACCGGTGCCAACATTTCAACCCACCCTCTACGACATCCATCACCCCCAATCAAAACCCAACCACACCCCCCATTTACCAAATTACCATTTCACGATGTTATGAGCCCCATAAATAGAGCCATTTGCCAGGCACCTCCTCCTGGAAGTGGCATTTTACATGACGGCACGAAAGTTCGATGGAATCGACCATATACAGAGAACCCATCCCCCGGCTTGCTTTGCGGATTGAAAGCAAGCCGTTGACACATGTTGTTTGACGACCCAGGTCGTCCGGCGAATGGCGTACGAGACGGAAAAAGAGCAGGCATTTCGGTGGCGCACTTTTGGAAAATCTACCACGATATCAGCAGCGCAGGCCTTCTCTGGTCGACGGCGTCGACCTAGGCGACACCACCACCCCCTCCCAGCCGACTACTCTTCTCCTTTCCGCCTTTCCGATACCATCGCGATCATCAGACGAGCCCCAGGTTTCCAGGGTCTGCCGCGGCCGGAACCATGGCATGACGAGACTCTCGGTCCGGATACGGGATGGAAGATACAGAACCCCTTTGGGGTAGGATAGCAGAGGGGGGTCAAGCAGTGCTGACAGAGCAGGAACGGAAGAGACAAGTCTCTATGTCCGCCCCCCCGCCTGTCGGAAGCATGTCACTCTGGTTCGGGATGGCAAAAGATATCCCGAGGCCGGCCGGTCTCACATATTGCCATTTCGATTGTTGATATGTTTGTGTGTATCTACCTTGTTAGGATCAGGCCAGCCCTTTCTCTCTCATCAACTCCAATCCATGTCATTTCTTCCTAGCTTGTTCGGCTAGATAGTTGGTGGTGCTGTCTCTAGTGATGTCGGTTGGCGATGCCGACCTAAGCGCGTGTGTGGCTGGTTCTGCCCAGTCTTTAGCAGGTGGCTGTTTGGTGTCTGATCCGGCCTGGGCAGTCGGAATATTTTCCTTGGTCTAGGGCGCCTGCCACGCACGCCCGATGGGTCCCCACGACATTGCCTTCAAGTTTAATGACGAACAGTGTTATGTTCCTCGGGCAGCTCCTGTCCTGTCCGTCTCCCGTCCTTTGGGATTCTGGCCCTTGGGACAGATTTTCTACGGGGGTGTCGGGATGATCTTTTGGTGGGGACAGCACATCATCCTCTGCTCCTCTGCTACTTTAGGCGGCGTGTCAACTCGGACGGACGCCGGGGAGTGGCGCGGCCGTTTGGGGATGGTTCGGGGAGGGGGAGGAGGGTCCTTTGGCACTATTGGACGCCGGGGCGTTGCTTGACGCATCTTGGCTTTTAGTCTGGGAAGAGAGCCGTGGGTGTGCATGTCCGCATGTCCGCACCGGATCAATATATCCCAGGGCGTCGGATCGGGTGTTCATGGCACGTCAGAGAGGGGGGAGGGACGGAGAAGGATAACGGCTTTTCTATTAAGGCCCGTGTTTCAGCGGGAGGGTGCAAAGGCTCGGACGGGACGGGATTGGGAGGCTTGGGAGGACGCTGGTTCTTTCTGCTGATACGGCCTCGGGCAGAACTCCGCGGCGGCCCCCAAGGGTCCGGTGCTCGGGAGTTGAGAGGACCCTGAAGATTTTGGATGTGTCTGGTCTCGCTCGGTCTTTTGGAGAGGGAGGGGGAGATCTCTTTTAGCTCGCACTGTCGTTCGTTGGGCGTCTCGTCTGGCGGATGTCGGATGTCGGTCATGGCGGGACGACAGGTGGGCGGTGCAGTGCGAGAGATCAATTTGAAGGGTCAGCACGCGGCGATTATTTGAGTGTGTGGAAGAGGAGCATCGCGAGAGTTCTGCTGCGGTGTGCCATGGTTCGTCTGCTCCTCCGCCCCCAGAGCAAGCTCATCTCGATGACCGTTGTCTGTCTGTCTTCTCAGCGGGGACAGACACGCACGCACGCATGCACGCATGCACGGTCCTGGCTTGGTCGGCGGAGAAGTTCGCTGGCGACAGAGGACATTGACCGGGGTAGCTGGCAGCGGAAGCCGGGATGTTGGGCCGCGGGGTGGCTCTGCCCCCCTCTTTTTTCCCCCTGCCCCCCGAGGAAGTGGGCTTCAGAGGGGGGGGAGGAGAAAAAATGTCGAAACATCCCGGGATGGTGGTGTGTTTGCTTCGATAAGGGGTGATCTTGGAGGGAAATAGTTCTCTGGAGTTTGGCAGGTTCCATTGCAGCCTTCTGGAAAGATCTGGCGCCCGCGGCCTGGCCTTTGGATGGGCCGCATGGGGTTGAGCTCACGCTGCGGCCGCGAGTATGCAGAGGCAGAGCAGACTGTAAAGCTAGAGGTGTAGAGCTTGTCAGACTACTGATGCACGTAGGCGAGAGAGCATGAGAAAAGCGGCCCTCCCCCGCGGAACCGGTGAGAGACGACCGAATCCGAGGGTACGGCGGCCCCCCCCCCTCGTCTCCAGTCTGTCAATCGATTGATTAATGCCCCGAGGAAACACAGCAAGCAGTGCTGTGCAGCGGTGCAGATCTTTGTCTTGAAGCACGAGTAATGAAAGGTGGTGATCCAGCGGTCCGAGCCTGAAAAGATCCGCCTGGCCGGAGGAACGAACGGCGTACTGTACCTTGGACTGTAGTGTACCACGGCAAAGATAGTTATAGCGGCACCGGCCCTCCCGTCCCCTCCCCTAGTGAAACCCCCGGTCAGAAAACCGTCCGCCGTTGGGTCGATTTCCTCCTTTTTGACATCTGACATTTCTGATACCACCCGGCAAGGGGTCCCGCCGGGCCAGTGCCAATGGGGAAGGTGTGTGTTGGCAGACAGCGGGAAGAAAAAAAGCCAGCCACCCTGAATTGAGATGTTTGCGGGCCTTGCTGGGGGCATTGCATCACATCACACAGATGGATCTTTCCTCCCTTGCCGCGGTGACGCTGTCGCTGTGCCTTGACGCGGCAAAAGGTCATCGGACGTCGCCGGGACAGTGACGCTGGCTGGCTGGCTTATCTCCAGCATCACATCACACACAGGAGGCATTGAGGTCGTTCAGAGACCTGCCTGAAGGAGAAAGTCGGTCCCGAAAAGGGGGGGTTACGTCGACGTCGCCGTCTTTACTGTACATGGGTGCGCTTGATCCTTCGAGTCTTGGGGGGAAGATGATGTGATGTGCAATCATCCAGAGGCGTGAAGTCTGGTCTCCAACGTTACCTGACGGGGCATTATCGCGGACCACGTCTTTGGGATATTGGCCCCCGTGGGGGAAACCAGTGGCTCGTGACCAGACCTTCATCAACAACCCCCTAGATTGGCGACCGACACTGACCGGATTCACTCACCGGGCCACAAGCCTCAAACCCCCACGTGCCCTGCTGAATACCACTCAATAAACCCAATAACCCCCCACGTGCGCCATCTTCCACAGCTGCCGGTATCTAAACGGGAGGAAGGGTGGTTGACGTGCTATATCTGAAGCAAATCAGAACAAGCAATGGAAACACAGCTGCCGTCCTCGTCCACACCCTCCAGGCCCCTGATACAATGGCGTCACATCGAGCGGCAAGACCTAGCTGGCGCGGGATGGTTGCGTGCCGAACCTTGTTCTTGGTCCCGTCTCACTTCGCGGTAAAGCGAGGCTGCGGCGGGGGGTTTAGAGAGAGAACTATCGACTGATGGGGGTCATGTGGCGGTTTCGGGAGACGAAGGGAACACGGCTGCAACTGCGGCTATGGCGTTGGCTGGTTGCTTTTTTTCGCTCGCTGCTATAATTTGTCAGTGGCCGTGGGGTGGTGATACTGGCGATAGGGCACCAGGCTCTCAAGATGGGGGTGGTGGCCGGCGGCGAGGTGAGGCACCAGATAGAGGGTTTGATGTGTCCTTGGCCGAGAGATTGGCTGTCAGCATCTCGAGATGTGTAATCACAAGTCAGAGGTAGATACACGGGGCAGGTGTAACAGTATCATGATGATTAGGTAGACATACGTATCAAGACAGGCTGTGATATGGTCTCTTCCACCGCATCCCACGCCCAGTTCCCTCCAGCTCTCCGGAGGCCACGATCCATATAACATACCAAGGCTTTCGTCCACCAGCCGGTTCTCAGGGAACAAACACCACCCCGTGCTTCCAAACGCCGTGCGCAGCCTCGTCCGGTCCGGTGACGGGCCGCGCCGAGCCGCCTCCGTCCTCCGTGGACCGCCGACTTCACCTCCGAGTGGCCGGCCCCGACAGCAGTGTGCCCTCCGCATGACGACACGGAAGCCTCTCCTCAACGTGGCAACACACGCCGGTGTCGTACCTGTACGAGGATACCCACAGAGGATGAGGGGCCGCTGCATGCAAGGCTCCTCCGCAGCGAACCAGGGCCGACATGCTGACCTCTGCTGCCCTACTGACGGAGTCTGGTCTGGCCGGTGGAACTCCTGCGGTGCTGCCGCACCGATGCCAACGTGGCCATGACCACGAGGTCTGCGGTACGACGTCGCCCATCCAAGGCAGCAACCCATCCTCGGGCGGCGGACAGCTGCATGACACGAAACGTCGTCGGGACTGCCCGCCAGGAGCATATCGGAACTCCTCCAGCCCTAGGCATGGTCTGTCTTCCGCTCTTGCCCGTCAAAGACCTCACAACCCGGAGCATCCTCTTCCGCTCTCGGCGGCCATAGGCAGGTTAGAGCGGAAAAAGGCAGATGTGAAAAACTCAACAAGTCGATCAAGCCCGCCGCGGTGCATCCGCAGAATCCTTCGAGGCAAGAATCCTCCACACAACCGACAACCCGAGCCAGCCAGCGCAGCCGCCTAAGCGCAGAGACGCAACGCAATGCAAGTGCCGAGACCAGAACACCACAGATGCATCGCATCGCATCGCACCGCGCCGCAGAGGGGCGCCGCATGAGGGGAAGAGGGCGCGCCCACACCACAGCGCACATGCAGTGGGACGCAGGCAGGCACGCAGCGCGGCGCATGTGCTTGTGCCTGACGGCGATGGAGAAATGCGGGCGGACTCGGTGGCGTAGTTGAAATGGGAAGCAAGATATGCGCGCTCAAAGTATATGTCGTGTGCAACCGGCGTTCCCCGACTTCTGTCTGCCCTCTAGCGGCCGACGCGGCTCGGCACGGGCACGGCGAGAACGGCCTTGCATATGTTGCACGGCGGCCTCATCACACCGGTCGCCACTTGCTCTGGGGGTCTTTGAGAAAGTGTGCGACCGGTCAGGGCCGGATTGGTGGTCGAGGTCGGATGAACCGGTTGAAATGCAGAGCGTCAGGCCGTCCCGATGAGCCGGGAGGCTTTCTCCATCCAGCGGCCAGGGCTTGATATGCACGGTAAAAGAGGCGAGAGGCGCAGCCACAATGCAACGCAGGCAGCGGGGATCGAGATGATGGGGAAGAGTATGTTTGACTCTATTCAATAGAAATATGAGAGGTGTCGCTGCTGCGATAGATGGTAGGTAGGGAGATGGATGGGGAAAAAAAAGCCGAGCACACACGCGTCGGTCTCATAATCCCCCCGCTGAAAGGGGCAGACATGGCAAGATATCCACAAGACGCCGTATTCCGGATCCCGTCCAAGCAACAATCATATGCCCTCGGGCCGCTCCGCTCAGCGGCCGGGGTCTTTTTAGAAATAAGAAGAAAATAAAAGCAAGGTGTGCGTATGCCAAACAGTCCGCTGGGATGACGTGCCGTTCATCAGAAGCACAGCTCATGACACATGGTCGGTATGTAGATCCAGCTTGAAGATTTCGTGGCGCCGTTACTCCTTGGTGGCGTGCTCGTCGCTGAACGGACTCGTCGCCCTCTGGGTAGACTCGCTCTGACGTTTCGACTTGCGGTCCGGACCGCTCGCTGCCCGCCTTGTGGCCTCCTCAATGACGGCGCTCAGGCTTGATGCGCTCGACTTTGTGCTCTGGTTCGTGCCGCTCGACCTTGGCGGGTCGGAGAAGGGGCCCTGGTCCATCGAGGGGCTGTCCTCGATGATGGTTGGCGCGTCCGAGTCACGGACGTTCATGGAGGCGACCGAGGCTGTTGGCGTCATACGGCTTGGAGAGCCAAGAGCAGGCGTGCTGGCCGCCGATTTCGCGGAGCCGACGCTGATCTGCTTGACTTGTGCGCCGCTTCCCACCCGGATGACCTGGGCGCGAGATTGGGTGACGGTGGCGGTATTTGCGTTGTTCAGGAACGTCGATCCGACGCTGAAGGTGCTGTCGCGGGACTTGGCGGGGTTCTCGAACTTTTCGTAGTCGATGGTCGGCACCGCAGGAATGCTCTCATCGCCGCTGCTGTTGCCGCCCATAGACTTGACGCTGACCATGGCCGCCTTGGCACGCATACCGGTCTGCGCGGGCGCCACTACGACGGCGTTCTTTCCGTAGATGGTCGAGGCGATGCTGGGAGCGATGCTGGACCGAGGCGCGTACGAGGTGCGAGCGAAGGAGCCGCGGTCACTCTCCCCAGACAAGCCCGAGTAGGTCGAGTTGCGGAGGTCGCCGGGCGTGAAGAAGTGCTGCTCCTCGTAACTGGGGCTGTTGGGGTTGCTGGAAGCGTGAATGGGGATGGGCGGGACAGGCGGGACGAGAACGCTGGGCGAGTTTGGTGTAGCGCGGTTCGTGACGCCCGGGATGTATGCGATCTGGATTATGTTGGAGGCACGGGTGAGCACTGTCGAGGCGATCGAGTGCACCGTGTGGACTGAAGATCTGTGGGCGTGGCGGACGGCGATGTCCTTCTCGCCCTCTGACCCCTGGCTGAGGTCGCCATCGTAGGCCTCCTGAATGGTTCGCTCGCGCTTGGTCTTGATGCAGAACCTCCAGACCAGATACGTGATGATGGCGATGGCAACAACACCTCCGACAACGCCTCCCGCAATAGCGCCCGTGTTGGGGCCCTTGCTCACGGTAGGCGTGGTGTTTCCGCTAAGGCTGTCGTCGTTGTCGACACAGACGCCTTTGGCACAGGTCTCACAGTCACGGATGGTGAAGATACAGCCCTGGCCTGACGGGCAGGTGACGCCTTGGCAGGTCGGCTTGACCGGGCAAGGATCGCAGTTGTTCTGCCGCGCGAAAATCATGTGTGCTGTTGAGCGTGTCAGCCATCACAATTTGATGCAACACGAGAGGTCCATGGACGTACCTGATTGCACCTCGGACATTGTCCTAACGTGGAGAGCGGGATCGAACTTGACCATGTTGGCGGTATTGTCGGTCTATCCTCACTTTGTGGCGTACGTGCTCCGTATTCCGCGCCGTACCGTGAGGAGCAGTCGTCGCTACTGCCGATCGCGGTCTCGAGACGGCCCTTCTCTGTCGTCGGTGAATGGAGTTGTAGGTGAGCAGACGCCGTGGTTTCAAACGAATGAGTCGACGGATAACCAGGATCCGACGGAGAGGCGAGGATGACGAGGCAATTCTCGGCGGACGTCGAGCCCGGGAATGTAGGCGCGGCGAGTCGACGTGGGCGACGGAATGGGACTCGAGGCGAGAGAATGTGGTGTGTCCGAAGAAACGAGTGTGTGGTGAGACTAGCTCGGAGCGAAAGAAGGGGTTCTCGTAGGAGAGTGAGTCGGATTGGAGGGCGGAGTTGGCGATGGCCTATGATGTACTGGCTGGAGAATCGAGGATCGAAGACACTTGCTTTGTTGTCGTGGGCTTGTCGTCGAATGAGGCTGTTGATCTCGCGGGGGTTGCTTTGGGCGGGATGTCGAGGGGGACAACGACGGCGACAGACGAAATGTCCTGGTCAAGTCCCTAGGGGATCATCGGTCGGGCGTGGTGGAGCAGCGGGAGGAGGTTGAGGAGGCGAGAACACGAGCGCGAGACATTGACAGACACTGGGGGCTACGGGTACAGTATGAGGAGGGGGGCGGGCGGGCACTCGGGGCTGGTCGTTCACGTTCGGTGGTTCGGTCGGGGACCCTGACCCATGCTGGTGTCCACCACAGCGTTGGTCGTGCCTGCCCCGTCTGGGAAGTTCTTCGGAGGGTGGCGGCAGGTGCACTCCTCCCCCCCTGAAGAGGGAAGGATTAGCGGGCGGGGAGGGCCTGGAATCACCTCAGGGCGCCGCTGAGGCCCTGCGAAGAGGGGGGGAAGGGGCCACTCCGTGCGTGGTTTCCTTCTTCTTCCCCCCCTCCTCCAGTCCAATCTGCGAGACAACCGGCTCGAGATTGGGGCAGCATGTTAGCGAAACACTGAGGGATGGGCAGCGTGGCCCGGGATTGGGCCTCGTGTTCCAAGGCCATGCCGGCGAGCGGGGCCATGAGAAGCCAAGATTGCGCCCCTGGCTAACAAATATCGAGCCATCGCTTGGCTGTCATTGGCTGACTGTCTTTTATTGACATCTCCACAGCGTGCGCATCTAGCTTTTTCGCGAGTCTAGCTGGGGAATTTGTACTGTGCGTTCTTACGTACCACGGTACCACCACCACCACCACCACCACCATCTCGGGACACCTCGCCAACGACGGCTTACCGCTGACAAAGGAACCATCAGACTCGGGTTCGGCCTGAGGCATATCTTGAAGCCATATCTGCACGACCGAAAACCCGTTGGTCTGGCCCGTTGTCGATCCATCTGCTTGAATCGCGCGTGCATCGTCTTTTGCCCCTGAGCCAGCAAGCCCCTGGAGCCTCTGCGCCGCTGCGGGAGCGAGCGGCTCGCCCAACGGTCGTCTCACGCGACGCCCGGCGCCGTCCCTAGTACATCTCTAGCGGCCTCGCGCCGCCTCTCTCACGGGGCAGGAAGAGGCGTCGGGCCGGTGTCAGGAGGTGCCAGACATGTGCCCCCCCGGAACGTCAGACGCGGCCTAGATTCAGGGCCAGGAACAGGAACAGGACCAGGAGTACGACAGGTACGGTACGTACGGTGAGCGGTGGTGTAGGCTGATGGCTGCGTTGCGGTCCCCGTCGCCGATGGAACTTGAACGGCACGGCTGCCGGGCATGGCAGCGACAGCGTCGTCGTCAGCGTCCGATATGGTCGTCGTCTCCGGCGGACGCTCCAGAAGGAGCAGCTGGAGCAGGCTGGAGCAGTACTTGATATGCTATACCCGCCAGGAAGGCAGAAGACTGGCAAATCATCCCTCGACCGTCCGATCTTGGCGTCGGCATTGCGTGCAGGTCCCCTTTCTGCGGGCGAGAGCACAGATTGTGAAAGGGAACCGACATCAAGCAGCTGCCCGTCACCGCACGGAGAGAGGCAGAACATGACATCCAACGGGCCGCCTTGTCCACGAGTCGGCCACGGCTCGTCTTTTCTGTTTCCACTCGCCTCGTCTGAAGCTTGGTTGGGAAAATTTCCGCTGCATCCTCCCCACTCGGGCTATATCCTTGATTGATATAGATGAGATCGTCATCCGCAGCGAGTCGGCGGCGAATCCCTCAGTCGATCCGAATGACGAGGAATGAAGTCCTCTGGTATCTCGAGGAGCCCTGGATTCAGGTTGCAGCCCTGATACCGAGCAGAAACTCGTCTCGGACTGTCTATACGAGCGGACTTGGCCGACGGCGTAATGCGAGCTTTCGCCACAAGTCAACGAAGACTACAACGCCACTCCGACCGACCACCGGAAACCGATCTGGTCAAGAATGCAAATACTTCCATCGTGATGCCATTCTCGAGTCCCTCCCCAGCCTCGCCGCCTCGTCTTGACCGCCTTGCTAAATAAAGGTCATGGAGTTCCGCAGGCGAGAAAACAGGAACGAATGGAGCATTTGCACAGCCTCATCACGGCCGGCCATTCCGTTGTGGCGATGATGGCTGAGCACCACACCCCTGGCCGCCCCACGAGAGCTCACCTGAGTGCGCCCGGGGGCAGGCTATTTTTGGGTTCATTCCAACGCATCTGCCGAGCGAATTGGAACGAATGGAGCCGCGCGTGTGTCTACGTTGCCAGGCACCGTTTTCCCTTTCATTGACGGTCTACGGTGTCGATATGTCTCTTCGCAGTATCGTCCCACGGCATCGATTTCGCCAACTTGTGAGGAACAACGTGAAGTGTGTGCCCCTTTTCTCCTCAGGGGCAGACGAAAAGGGGGATGGGATCGGCTGGGTTGGGACGAGGGTCTCGCGTCGAGACGACAAAAGCATGGCCAAGGCATGACGAGCGGGGCCCGGGGCGTTTCAGATTCTCGCCTTTTCGTCCTGTCCACCCGCTGCCTCCCGTCGGGAACTGTTAGCGCTGCAGCACCGTGCTCCCCGTGAGCACTAACGCTCGGGGAGGTACACGGCGATCCTTGGTACACTGTAGCGCAGGTGTCGTCCCGTCTCAGCATGCAGCCAAACGGAGGCCTGCGAGAAGAGGGCCTGGGATTGATTTTCATGGGAGGACGGGCCCAAGCGCGCGGCATGCATCATTCATCGATCATCAGGCGGAGGATCCGATGTTGCCGTGCACTGAATTGAGTGATGCTGGAGCAGAGCAAAACGGTGTGAATGTGTTCGTCGTGCTGCTTGTGCTCGTATAGAGGTGCCTGCAGGTTGCCAGGGTGCGCAGTGGCCCTGTGTCAGCCAGCCGGGGACCGGAATGAGCTGGCGACGGCGGCTGCGCTTCGCTGCACTGCGCTGAGGTGATGGATGACCTGGCAGTGGAGGTGGAGGTGAGCCAGCTGAGGTGAGGCGCTCGTGCCCCGGACAACCGACCATTCGTCATCGTCGGGCAGGCCGTTTGCAACGTTTTAGCACAAGGCAGGGCAGGACATCCCAAAATACGGGCCTCGTTGCTCCCCCGCCGCCAACCTGGAAACATGAACAAAGCCGCCCATTCTTGTAACAATTGACCACTGCCGTACTCTGTACGTAGGGTTGCCCTGGAGCCGCGCACCTCCAGAAAAAAAAGGGGCAGAAGGGGGTTGCAGCAGGGGCCGGTCCTTGGTCAGGGCGTGACGTAGTGCCTCCCTGGCCCCGCTTTTACCGCCTGTTCCACATGTAACTTCAAGATTTTTGGGTGAGCCTCTGGCGAACACGACAGCGCAGACGGAGTGATCGTCGAGCTTTTGTAGGGGAAGTCCCTTCGCCTTGAGACCTGATTGGAGGGGTGGACCAGGCAGGTGTTTGTTTTTTTCTGCACCCGGTTTGGGTTTTCATGTCAAGCTCAGGGGTAATTCGACGATCGAGTAATGGAAAGAAGGCATTTTTGGGGGGAGACATGGCAATGCTGTACTGTTTGGAGGTTTCCAGCATTGACAGCAATGCCCAGCATATCCCCAGTCCAGTGCCGGGCTGAGCGAAGTGACTGCATGCACCGTAACTGCCCGAGCTGACGGGGCCGTGTTAAAAAAAAAACCGTACCTGTCTGTCTGTCGCGGGAGGAGCGACCCGACAATTGAAGTGCAGCGCCGCGCCCCCCGGAGTGTTTGGTTTCCACTGGTTTGGTGCAAGCTCAGCCACAACAAAGCCCAGCTCTCGCACCGTCGTCCGTCCCAAGTCAGTCCGTCGACGTCCGCCGAGGCGTACCACCCATCCATTCGTGAGAAGATCTTCCAGCTCTTCCCCTTTGAGGCAGCCTCTGAACCTGCACCTACGACCTGCACCTGCCCGCGAAGAGTCTCTCCTCAGCACCGGGCTCCCAGCCAACAGCATCATTCTCCCCGAGGGCTCCCACCACCCAAAGGTAAGACCATCTCTCCTATTCCTAGCAGAACATCGCACAAAGCCATCCGCCCGCTCGTACTTCTCCTTCTTCTTCGTCTGTCGAGCCAATCCACACCCGCATCGCCTGCTCACTCACTCCCCGTTGCATCCTCCGCCTCTCCTAGCGGAGCCCCCGAACCCTGCCCGCCTGCCGCCTCCTCCACTACCCTGCCCTGCTTGGACCTGAATCGTCCGCCTGCTGTTATTTTCTGCCCCCTACAACAACCTTACCCCCCCAGCCTCATCAGCTTACCTACCTTACCTACCCTTACCCTTCTCTACTTCGCTCCCCTTGTCCTTTGCCGTCCCTTCGCTCCGTTTGCAACTTCGCTTTTTTGACGACGGCTGCGTGGACGACTTCCTCTCGCTCTTGATACCCATTCTACCTACCACCAAGCCATCGCCTCCCCCTCGCCAGAACCTGGTGACACCAATCTAAACAGTGTCTGGGAATACAGGAACCCATCGCCTAGCAATATCCGACACCGTTGCTCGCCAGCCAACCGTTGGCATCGCCGTTCGACAAGACAAGAACCTCAGCTACCAACGCAGCCATGGCGTACCGCGGCCAAGGCCAGGAACATGACTATGAGGGCCACAACCTCCAGGACATGCCTGCCGGCAGCGGGAACAGGGTGAGTCCACTATGACGCCTCGCTGCCGCCTCCCCCATCATCATGGCTTCAACTGACGTCTCTCTCTCCGCGCAGTACCACCTCCCTCCCCAAGACGAAGGCATCGACGAGGCTGGCCAGTCCCTCCTCCGCGACCCGACAGGCCGTGGCACATCTCCCTACGACCAGCACCGTCTGGGCGCTCACGAGCCTCCCGCCCGTCCCGTCTCCGCCTACAGCCTGACAGAGTCCTACGCACCCGGTGCCGACGCCCGGACACCCGTGCCTCTGGATCAGCAGTACACCCAACACCCAGGCGCTGGCTTCAGCCAGGTCGGCGGCCTCGAGGAGAGCAATGGCGGCTTCGGTTACGGACGTCCCGCCTCCACCACTGGTGTCGACCAGGACGAGAGCTGGCTGCAGCGCCAGCAGCCCGGTGCCCAGGGTGGCGGTCTCAAGCGTTACGCGACCAGGAAGATCAAGCTTCAGCAGGGCTCCGTCCTGAGCATTGACTACCCCGTTCCTTCGGCCATCAAGAACGCCGTCCAGCCCAAGTACCGTGATGTCGAGGGCGGCAGCGAGGAGTTCATGAAGATGCGCTACACTGCTGCCACCTGCGACCCCAACGACTTCACCCTCAAGAACGGCTACGACCTGCGGCCCCGCATGTATAACCGACACACCGAGCTGCTCATTGCAATCACATACTACAACGAGGACAAGAACCTGCTGTCTAGAACCCTGCACGGAGTCATGCAGAACATCCGCGACATTGTCAACCTCAAGAAGTCGACCTTCTGGAACAAGGGCGGTCCCGCCTGGCAGAAGATCGTCGTCTGTCTTGTGTTTGACGGTATCGAGAAGGCCGACAAGAACGTCCTCGACGTCCTAGCCACCGTCGGTATCTACCAGGACGGTGTCGTCAAGAAGGACGTTGACGGCAAGGAGACTGTCGCCCACATCTTCGAGTACACCTCGCAGCTGTCCGTCACCCCCAGCCAGCAGCTGATCCGTCCCGTCGACGACGGTCCCGGCACTCTCCCCCCTGTTCAGTTCATCTTCTGTCTGAAGGGCAAGAACAGCAAGAAGATCAACTCGCACAGATGGCTGTTCAACGCCTTTGGTCGCATCCTCAACCCTGAGATCACCATCCTCCTCGACGCCGGAACCAAGCCTAGCCCCAGGTCGCTTCTCGCCCTGTGGGAGGCCTTCTACAACGACAAGGATCTTGGCGGTGCTTGCGGAGAGATTCACGCAATGCTCGGAAAGGGCGGCAAGAAGCTGCTCAACCCCCTCGTGGCGGTCCAGAACTTCGAGTACAAGATCTCCAACATCCTCGACAAGCCCCTGGAGAGCTCCTTCGGTTACGTCTCGGTGCTTCCCGGTGCCTTCTCGGCCTACCGCTTCCGTGCGATTATGGGTCGACCTCTGGAGCAGTACTTCCACGGCGACCACACTCTCTCCAAGATCCTGGGCAAGAAGGGTATCGACGGTATGAACATTTTCAAAAAGAATATGTTCCTTGCCGAGGATCGTATCCTCTGTTTCGAGCTCGTCGCCAAGGCCGGCCAGAAGTGGCATCTGAGCTACATCAAGGCCGCCAAGGGCGAGACGGACGTTCCCGAGGGCGCTGCCGAATTCATCAGCCAGCGTCGTCGTTGGCTCAACGGTTCCTTCGCTGCCTCTCTCTACTCGCTCATGCACTTTGGAAGAATGTACAAGAGCGGCCATAACTTGGTCCGCATGTTCTTCTTCCACGTGCAACTCGTCTACAACGTCCTCAACGTCATCTTCACCTGGTTCAGCTTGGCTTCCTACTTCCTCACCACCAAGATCATCATGGATATCGTCGGTACCCCCACCGAATCGAGCGCCACGACCGTTAAGCACGTCGCGTGGCCCTTCGGTGACACGGTCACACCGTACTTCAACTCCGTCCTCCAGTACCTCTACGCCGCCTTCCTCATCATTCAGTTCGTGTTGGCTCTCGGTAACCGTCCCAAGGGTTCCAAGTTCACCTACATGGCCTCGTTTGTCGTCTTTGGTGCCATCCAGGTCTACATTCTCATTCTCACCATGTACCTCGTCGTCCGGGCGTTCTCTAACAACGGCCTCTCGGACATTGATATCAGTACGCCTGAGAATGCGTTCAACAGTTTCTTCGGCAACGGTAGTGCAGCAGGAGTCGTTATTGTCGCCCTCATCACGATCTACGGTCTGAACTTCATCGCCTCGTTCATGTACCTCGACCCCTGGCACATGTTCCACTCGTTCCCCCAGTACCTCGTCCTCATGTCCACCTACATCAACATCCTCATGGTCTACGCCTTCAACAACTGGCACGACGTTTCGTGGGGTACCAAGGGATCCGACAAGTCCGAGGCCCTGCCGTCTGCGCACATCAGCAAGGGCGAGAAGGACGAGGCCGTCGTCGAGGAAATCGACAAGCCGCAGGAGGATATCGACAGCCAGTTCGAGCAGACTGTGCGCCGCGCTCTGGAGCCCTTCAAAGAGGTCGAGGAGGTCGAGACCAAGGATGTCGAGGACTCGTACAAGTCTTTCCGTACCGGTCTCGTCATTTCGTGGCTCTTCTCCAACCTGTGCCTCATCGTATTCATTACGACGGACGCCTTTGACTCATTCGGCTTCGCCGTAAGTATACTCTCGCAACCTCTAGGCGCCCAGTCAGACCCGCTAATAATGTTCAATAGGACCGTCCCAACGAGCGTTCGTCCCGCTTCTTCCAGTTTCTGCTGTACGCCACGGCAGGTCTGTCTATCGTCCGTTTCATCGGTTTCCTCGTGTTCCTTGGAAAGACGGGTATCATGTGCTGCATCAACAGGCGGTAAGCTGGGCTTTGCCAAAAATGGCCGCCCCGGCGACGGTCATGTCATTTTGGGGTTGCGTTGCGGGAAGCTGTGGCAGGCGCGCCACTTTTCATGCTCCCCACCCTCTTCTTGCTCATGGTGGATAGAGATGAGTGGGAAGGGAAGATTGTGAAAAAAGATGTTTGAGTACAAGTTGTATTTGCCGAGGTCACGATGCTTGGCTGGCGTTTGGCTGTGCATCTTCTGCCTGTTGTACGAACCATGTGCTTAGTAATCTGACACGCTTTGAAAAAAAATCCTTGAGTTGAAACATGAGGCATGACATGCCGCCAAGCCATGGCTGGTTGACTTGGTTGCCGTTAGTCCACTGCCTGTACTGATTGATTCACTGTGCCGGTTGGTTGACTGGTCGATTCAATGTATCTGTTGATTAATTGGTCGACTGACTATACCGGTCGATCGAACAATCTTGGTCGATTTCCAAGTTTGACCATGCCCACCTGGGCTCGGCAGCAAAAGTGAGCTGCAAGCCTGCCGCTTCGCTCTGAGACGGGAGGCTGCGATGGAACAAAGGGCGAAGACGAGGCTGAGCGAATAACCGCTCTTGATTGGCCGATGGCTCAACTTCGGCTTGCTGACTGCTGCTTACAGTTTCTAGAGACTTCGTTATCTTATCGGAGTCGCGACACTGCCCAACCCACCCACCTGCCAAGGTTGACTGGCCTGAGCCCGTGGAAAGAGGAAGTTGCCTGGAGCGTGCTTGACAAACCTTACGAAGCAGAGACGGAACAGGGAAGAAGCCAAAACCGTACCTCTTTAATATTTGACCCTCGATTCCCTGGAGAACAACCGTACTTCTCCTCTTTCAGTCTCCCTAGCCCACGCGACATCATCGAGTCACCGCCCCTCCAAAACCCCCACCTTTGAGCCTGCCCGGGTGCTGCCGCCAACAGACAAAGACGACGACAGGCTTGGCGAGGGTCAGGCCCCGAAACACTCAAGATGTTGAAGATTTGGTCTATGGTATGTTTCGCGTCCAGGTGGTTCTCCCTTGGAGCGAGGACGCGCTTTCGCTAACGATGACGGCATCTACAGAAGAAGGAGCAGCAGAAGGCCGAGAACGACGCAAATGCGGCAGCGGGCGGCAAGAAGAAGAAGGTGACGGCAGCGCAGCTGCGCGTCCAGAAAGGTATGTGCTGGTGGTCAGCACTTTTACGGGGAGACAATCTGCTGACCAGGACGATTGTACAGATCTTTCTGAGCTCTCGCTGGGCAAGACGATGAAGACCGACTTTCCCGACCCCGATGACATCCTGCACTTTACGCTCACGATCGAGCCCGACGAGGGCATGTACCGCACGGGAAAGTTCACCTTTTCGTTCGACATCAACCAGAACTTCCCGCACGACCCCCCCAAGGTGCGGTGCAAGGAGAAGATCTACCACCCCAACATCGACCTCGAGGGCAAGGTGTGCCTGAACATTCTGCGCGAGGACTGGAAGCCGGTGCTGAACCTGAACGCCGTTATTGTCGGCCTGCAGGTATGTAAAAAGTCCAATATGGGGAGGGTGTGTTCGTCGCTAACAAGACGTGTAGTTCCTCTTCCTCGAGCCCAACGCATCGGATCCCCTGAACAAGGAGGCGGCGGACGACCTGCGGGCTAACCGTGATGGGTTCAAGCGCAACGTTCGGACAGCCATGGGCGGCGGTGCGGTGAAGGGAACGAGTTACGACCGGGTGCTCAAATAGGGATCGGACCAGGCGAAGCTCAACTCCCGACTGCCTTCCGGCAAGCTTAAGCGCACGGCGAGCAAGGCTGGGCTGGAGACCTAGGAGGGGAGGGCATGATGGTGAGGGCCGGTCGGGGGATATCAAGAGCATGGGCATTCGACAGTCTTATGACGGCAGGTGTTTTGGGCGGATTCTGCGTGATTGCATGGGATGAACGGGCGTGGAGATGAAGGTGAGGCTGGAGTTCTGATGGCCTCGAGACATGCTCCTGGATCGATCTACGATCACGGAGACGAGACACGGAGGGGGAGAGCGAAGACGGAGACTCATAGAGACACTTCGCGGACACTAGGGTCCGATGTAGCAGTCTAGCCAACGGCGAATGTGAGTGAGCGAAACAAGATGACTCCCAGTTCATCCATCCAGACCCAGCATGAAGAGCTCCTATCACGGACCCGGGGACGGTTCGGAGGGCGGAGGTTCGACCTCGGCAGCGGAGTCTCGGTGTGTAATGGTGACTCAACGGGGGCTTTCGAGTGTCGAGCTCCGTTCACCGGCTGCGGGAGAGGCCGAGTTCGCTGCGTGGGCGAGCTCCGGGATGGGGCTCGCTGCGGAGTTTCTGGGGGCACATCAGCTGGCATCCACATCGTGGGTGCGTTCCGAGCTTCACCGTCGGTGGGCGGGCGGGTCCAAGGTGTGCCAGTGGCAGGTGGATCCAGCGTTGACTCATCCTCTGGACATCACGTCAAGCCGGCGTCCAGTGAGAGGGAGCTGTCGGGAACAAGCCGCACATGTCGAGGGTACCACACCCCGGCCCCGGACCCTGCGTCGCCCCAATGTCTCGAGTACCTGGGGCCCATTGGCGGTGGACATTGGACTGGACACCCCGGCAACTGCAGCAAAGCACCTTGGACTTGTGAGAGCTAGGTTGCGCTGGGCCGAAGTCGGTGAGCTCTGACCACTGCGAACGGCTGCGGTCCAGTAAAAAATTTCCCCATTCCAATTGACCAGTGCACATCGGCCTCGCTCGCTCCGGCCTCGTTCCCTCTCCCAGTGTCCAGTCCAGTCTAGGACTCAAACTTTCCCACTTCCTCTTAAACCCTTTCCCCCCGTTTCACCCCCCTCAGTCCAAAATCCCTCCCCAGACACTCTCCTCTCTTTCCCACACTCCCCTTCATACACACACAATGGCCTCCAGAAGCTTCTCCAAGGCGCTGCGCTCGCCCATGGCGCGCCAGCTGACCTCGTCCACCGCCGCCCAGCAGCGCACCTTCGTTGCCGCCAGGACCCTCGTCCGCGCCACCGCCCAGGTCTCCAAGGCTGCCACCGCCTCGCCTGTTCAGCAGCAGATTCGCGGCGTCAAGACTGTTGACTTTGCCGGCCACAAGGAGGATGTCTACGGTATGCTTTTCACGCATTGAGTCACCTCGGAGATGAGACGCCACCGGGCGAGTCATTTCCACCTCCGACAAGCAGAAAGCTGACAGAGTTGACACAGAGCGCGCCGACTGGCCCCAGGAGAAGCTCCTTGTGAGTATTCCCAGAGACGGCACCGAATTGAGTATCCGCTGACCCCCATCCAGGAGTTCTTCAAGGACGACACCCTTGCCCTCATCGGCTACGGCTCGCAGGGCCACGGCCAGGGCCTGAACCTCCGTGACAACGGCCTCAACGTCATCGTCGGTGTCCGCAAGTCGGGCAAGTCCTGGGAGGACGCCATCCAGGACGGCTGGGTCCCCGGCAAGAACCTGTTCGAGGTCGACGAGGCCATCTCCAAGGGCAACATCGTCATGAACCTGCTCTCCGACGCCGCCCAGTCCGAGACGTGGCCCCACATCAAGCCCCAGATCACCAAGGGCAAGGTGCGTTTTCCCTGATCCACCCTCGAAATAACTCGCCCCTAACTTCCTGTGTCCAGACCCTCTACTTCTCCCACGGCTTCTCCCCCGTCTTCAAGGACATCACCAAGGTCGATGTCCCCACCGATGTCGACGTCATCCTCGTCGCCCCCAAGGGCTCGGGCCGCACCGTCCGCTCCCTCTTCCGTGAGGGCCGTGGCATCAACGCCTCCTTCGCCGTCTACCAGGACGTCACCGGCAAGGCCCGCGAGACCGCCCAGGCTCTCGGTGTCGCCGTCGGTGCCGGCTACCTGTACGAGACGACGTTTGAGAAGGAGGTCTACTCTGACCTCTACGGCGAGCGCGGCTGCCTGATGGGCGGCATCCACGGCATGTTCCTCGCCCAGTACGAGGTCCTCCGCGAGCGCGGCCACTCCCCCTCCGAGGCCTTCAACGAGACCGTCGAGGAGGCCACCCAGTCGCTGTACCCCCTCATCGGCGCCAACGGCATGGACTGGATGTACGAGGCCTGCTCCACCACCGCCCGCCGCGGCGCCATCGACTGGTCCCCCAAGTTCAAGGACGCCCTCAAGCCCGTCTTCAACGACCTCTACGACGCCGTCAAGGACGGCTCCGAGACCAAGCGCTCCCTCGAGTACAACGGCCAGAAGGACTACAGGCAAAAGTTCGAGGCCGAGATGGAGGAGATCCGCGGCCTCGAGATCTGGAGGGCCGGCAAGGCCGTCCGCTCCCTGCGCCCCGAGAACCAGAAGTAAGCATATCCTTACGGGAGCTGCTGCTGGTGAGTACGGGTGTGGTGTAGTAGAACGTGTCGAGTGTTGAAAGTGTTGAGAGAGAACGGGCGGGCGTTGGCGCGCACACATCCTGCCGCCCGCCCCCGTCCGAGACTTCGGGAGTGTCCATCATCTTCCCGGTCTGAAGGGGACACATGTCCATGTCTGTATTTTACGCGCTGGGTTCTGCGGGGATCTGGGCTTGTCAAAAAGTTGATATCCGGTCGAGCTCGTTCAAATTTCATTGCATGCGAACCTACTCTTGGCTCTATAAATTTGATGTGATGTTGGTTTGGTGTGTCTGCATGGTGTCGTCTTGGCTGCCAAGGTCGGACCCTGGTCATTGCCAAATTGGGTCATCACCACAGGATGACATCAACTTATCCTTCCGTCCCCCAGGCCAGTCGACGACGAACTTTACTATGTCCAGACCCCTACATGCTCTACCTCTCCCCAAGCCCTGAACTTTCATTATCTCGACGTTCAGCTCACAGGACAATATCCCAAGGCTGGCTAGGAAGCGACTCCACGACAATGTCAACACCTCATCGTCACCTTCCTCCGTAGCAGAGATGACCGCCTGGCGGTACTCGATCTTGAATTTCTTCAGATCTTCCTTCTGCTTTAACGAGTTAGGGCAGTCCTTGTCGATGTCTTCCGCTACCTGGACATGTGGTGCCGTCGGATGGCCGAAGAAGGGGTACGGCGGTACTAGACACCTCACTCGCCCCCCCTCTTCGCGATTAGCCCCAGCCCCAGGCTGTTCAAGCGGTGATGTGCCCATTGTGTCGCCGGGCGTCTAGATATCGGCAGGGGCGAATTTTATCGCGAAATCTCGATCCAGCCATGCCCAGTGCTTCGAGGAGTTCGTACAGCTTCATCTCTGATCGTCGTCCCGGGTCGATGGTCGCTGAACAGGAATCTGTAAACTTGCGTGGAATAAGAGATCCCGCTTTTGGGGGTCCATTGAGCGTGCAGTACGGCCGGATGGCTTAGGCATCCATCTTATTATTCTCATCCTCCTTCTTCTTCCTCGAACCCAGCAGCTCAGGGAGAACCTGACGAGAAACATGCACGCTTTCAGCAAGATGACCGGGCACATTGACTCCATACACTTCGAAGCTGGTGCCGCCTTGACATTAAAAATCAGAGCAAAAGTGCTGAGGTCGACTACCTGCCGCACCTAACCTTTTGGGCTGCATAGCAGAGACACGGCACTTTACGAATTGTTGTAAGCTGAGCAGTTCTGTCACAAGGCCCTGTGATTCACCCTCGCATTTGAAGCCCGGCATCTCTCTCAGTTGTGCCCCCATTAGACTCTTGCATGCCCGTCATACCTCATCTCCTGTAAGTGGTGATGTTTCGTAGAACGAGGTGCTTGAATCGTCGAACGGCCCACGACCCCGAGAGCCAGACGAACATTCCGAAGGAGAAGGCCATGACAGGAACGTCAATGATGTGAAACAGGGGCGGGATGCCGCGGCTGAGATTCCAGACCATGACAGCGGTGACAAACGCCGTGTACGCGTTCAGGTTCCAGATTGCCAACTCCTCGTCGGCTCATGACCGTCGAGCGACGCGGCGACAGATGCGTGACGTTCGGGTAGTCGGCTCACCCTTGTGCTGGAAGAAGAGACAGAGGAGACCATTGTGGAAGGGCTTTGGCGAGCTGTGAGTAACCTTGAGGAAAAAGGCGTTGCGAGAACTCGTCAAGTCTCTGCGAGTCTTGATCCAGGCGCTCGGCCATGGGCAACTGGGCCTCTAACCTGTCGCTGACCAATGTGTCCCCCTCCAGGTTGTCGCAAACCACGGTGCTATCGCCAAAGCTGCCTGGTACGGCTTCAAGCTCAAGAGATTCACGATGGAGTACCATCAATAGATGGACTCGAAACACCGCCTGCTTGCCAGCCTCGCGCGAAGAATCTGAGCGAAAATGACAGAAAGAATGGTAAGAGTAGTCATTGCAAGAATAAACAACGGCGAGTTCTCGAGAACACTCGAAGAATCTTGATTAGGGACATCGCCGTAACTGTTGAAAAAGATAGCCCCAGTGTCCGGAAACTTGTCAACTAATGCCGAAGCATACACGCAAGAATCACCAACCCAGAAGACTCCTCAGAAAATACACATTTTACTTCCTCTATCCCATCTAAATACTCCAAACCAGGCCATCATAGCCATTACTCCGTCTACATCCAACTTTCCCCGCGCGCTCAAAAAGTCGGCGCAACAGGTCCCTCCCCCCTCTCCATCACAGCCTTCAACTTCAACGCCCTCAACGAGCTATTCGACGGCCTGCTCCCCAACCCTCCTGCGCTCCTCGCGCTGCCCATACTCGTCCTGCTCATCATGGACAACGACCTCGTCAAACCCGCGCTAGGGGGACCACCTACCGCCGGGCCCGGCCCAGCTGCACTGCCGCTGCGCGGCCGCGTGTTGAGTCTGCTCATCATGGAGGCTACTGCCGTCTGAGCATCGAGCTTTTGGCCCGGGGCGGCAGTGCGGTCTCCAATAACTGGGTATCCGCGACCGAGGGAGACGGCGCGGGGTCGACCGAGCTGTGCCATGAGCATCTCTGACCGGTCGTGTTGTGGGTTCAGGGAGAGGTGGTGCCGTGTTGGGGATCTGCTTGATCCGCGGCTCGAGTTGATGGGGGTGGCGACACTGTGGAGGGAGCGGGTTGCGTTGAGCCGCAGCATGGCCAGTGAGTTTTCGAGATCGCTCTCGTGGTCTGGCGGGGGTGATGCCGGCCGACTCATGTCGATTGCGTGTTGTAGCTCGGCCTTTTGCGCCGCGGTGAGGGTCATGCCGGCAGGAGGCATACGACTGAGCCGGCGGATGGCGCGACTGTTCTTCTCAACGAAGCTGTTCATGGCCCGTAGTGCGCCTTCGTTCTCGCGACTCGCAAGCACGCTCACGTTTCCGGTGCTGCGGCCACGGACTTGGTGAACCTCGTTCAGGGTCTGGGGTTGCGGCGCGGGAACGGACAGTCCAGGAGTGTTCCTGACAGCACGCAAGGTGTTTTGCACCTGGGCCATGACATGCTCAAAGTCAATGTTCTGGTTGGGGTTTGTCCTGGACATGTAGTAGGACGGGGCGGCGGCCTGGTCCTGCATGGATGGTGAGGCCCTGAGCTCGGCTTTGGTGGCAAGGACGAAGAGACTGCCGTCGCGGATGCGCCTGCGCACCAGCTCCCAGCGCGTGCGGGCCGGGTTACGCTCCAGCTTGGGCTGGTAGACAGATGTCTGTGCGAGCTGGGCGTAGAAGACGTCCAGGCGACGAGCCATACGTTCGAGGACCTGGAGCAGGAAGCCCGATAGGGCCGAGGCACGGGCGGCCTCGGCGTCAGGGTCAGGTGACGGGCCACTGCTCTGGGCGATTGTGTCAAAGGCGTCCATGCCGGAGCAGGCCTCCTCGCGGAGGTCCTCGAGGAGAGCAATATCTAGCTCGACGCTGCGTGCGGCGTAAGCAAAGACGCCTCGTTCCTGGAAGCGAAGCGAGGCGTCGCCATCGCAGACCAGCTGTCCGACGACAGCGACCTCTCTTGTACAAGCGGCTGCCTCGGGGCTTGTCTTCGCGCGCGCCACGGTACCCAGGACATCCGGCAGCTTCGTGTCCGCTGCGGGCCCAACGGCGCTTGCGAGGCTGAAGGAGAGCTTCAAAACGAGTTCCTGCAGCTTGGGGCCGAACAGCGCCGCGAAGCCACCCTGAAGAAGACGGCTCTGGTAGGCGTAGAAAGTGCGCACGGCAATGGTGTTGGGCAGGTCCTCGCGGAACCAGATGTTGTTGCTGCCGGCAGGGTCGGCAGAGGATGAGGTATCGTTGGAGGCGCCCATGATCTCAAACATCTCAAACTGATGGGCGACTAGGACCTCAACAGTCGAGCGCAGGTAAGCGGACCAGAGATCGTAAAGAGATGAGATGTCATCATCAGGACCGTAATCTGGCTTGGGCGTCAGGTGACCAACGAAGTATTTGGTCAAAAGACTGGCGACCTCGGGATTGTTCGTGTGAGCCAGGTTGTCGAAGGACTTTGAGCAATCCACACCCGCGTTGGACTTGATGATCAGAGTGCCTCCTGGGTGAATAGGGGTAAAGTCGGTGACATCGTAGATGCTTCCATGCACGCTGATCCACATGCGAGAACCCGGCCGGTGACCAGTATGCATCGCCAGCTCGGACAGCGGGATGGTGGGGAGGTTGCAGGGCAGCGGCTTGGGCGTCATGAAGACGTCCAGCATGAAGCGCCTCTCGGCGAACGCCTTGTTGATGATCAAGTCGACGCTGTCGATGGTGGCGGTGCGGTACTGATAAATGGCCTTGCGGATTCCGTTCATGACCGAGTCAAAAACGGCAACGGAACCGCAGACGTAGAGGTAGCCGCCCAGACCTCCCTGCTTCTTCGACATGACGAGGTCACAGATCTGGAACCCCTGCTCGACAATCAGGCTGTCGATGTAGCGGGGAGGGGTGTGCTTCTCGATCAGATCGCGACCCTCGCAGGACAAGCCCCGGGAGTCTCTTGAGAAGGCGGTATGGACCTCCATAAAGTCGGCGTTGACGTAGGCGCGCAGCTCGTCCTCGAAGCACAGCTTCTCGCGAGATTGGACGCCGAGGTACAGAATGTTTCGGCCGCCAGACAGGCCGCTGGCAGCAAGACGGGACTGCCAGAAGCTGCGGAAGGGGGCGATACCGGAGCCGCCGGCGAAGAAGGCGCATGGTGCCATTGAGTCCAAGGGGAGCTGGAAAGCGACGGGCCGAGAGACACCGACAAGGATCTCGTCCAGTTCCGAGGAGAACATGCCCTCTGTCGCAACAAGAGGGTTGAGGAAGCCGCTGGCGACACCAGCGCGGGGAGCGACCTCCATGCCCTTGGCAAAGGTCGAAGACAGGGCGTACTCTGCGCGTGAGACGGCCAAATCCACGGTGCTAGGCAACAAGTCGTTGGAGTAGCTGGCGATGGAGTAGGTCCGAGGCACCTCAAGAGGCACAAGATCTGCGAGCCAGGAGAGATTGTCCAGGTCAAATGCCCTGTCCCAGATCTGCGGAGGCGTATCCATGACCGCCTCCTGGAGCAGATCACCCAGTGAACCCCTGACAGGCCACTCCTCAGTTGACAGAACCTGAAGAACCGTGTTGGAGGACGCGTGCAGCATGCCGTGAATCTTGAGGGCCAGATCCTTCGTGATGGGCGCAAGATGACCGCGACGCAGGATGTCGCCCACGGTCAGCTTGGGCTTGGCTGTCCTCCTGACAGAGCCAAGGTGGTTTTCGAACCGGGCCCAAACACCATCAACCTCGATGGGAACATCGATGTAGTCCTGGAGGCCAAGGGCAGCCATGACCTTCGCGCACTCATCCCAGCTATTCAGGGGCATGATGGCAAGTCGATCTCCGGGAGCAAATGTGATGCCGGTGTTTTCGATATCAAGGGTGACGAGTGCGATTGAGCGTGTAGGATCCGAGTCCACAAAGGACCTGCTCACCACGCGTGTGACGTAGCGACACTCCTCGAAAGTGCCGCGCATCTGGTGGGGTTCGACCAGCGAATTTCCGCGGTATGGTTCGAGACGCTCCTTCATGGCTTCGGAGAATTGACGGTGAGTCTCTTCCCAGGGGCGTTCGCCATCAGCAGCACCCGAAGCGCCGTTCGTTTCTGTGCGGCCGGTCTTGCCCGCCACCTCGAGAATTCCGAAGACCTTGTAGCGGTGGGCTCCCATGAAACCACGCTCGCCGGTGTATGCCTCGACAATGCCATCCAGGACGCCAATGAGACGCGGGTCCCCTGATTGTTGAACGAATTCGGGGATTCGGTAGTGATACTCGATGGCGGCGATAAAGGCGCGAAGGTTGGAGGGTAGCCAAGCACGGAGATGGACTCCTTCGGCACCGAGGAACGAGGTGTATCTGAGATGAAGTGGTTAGGCCTGGCTTCTTCGGAGGCATGTCTGCTGACTCACTTCTTACGTCCAAGGAACGCATCCATGACGAGGTAAGGCGGGAACTGAAGGCCTGAAGAGGCAGGGCAGCGCTTTGACAAAGGTGCCGAGAACTTGGCCCAACGCACCCATTGCTGCACGGGGACGTAGTTTTCGCCGGAGTTAGGGTTCACCGAGATGGAGTGGAAGGCATTAGGCATGCGCTCGAGAATCTCCTTGAGTCGAATCATCTCGCAGAGAAGACCCTCAATATTGCGGTTCATGACGTGTTCTTGACAAGCGGCGATGGCGTCGGGGCCGTGTTGGAAGGAGGCTGAGAGGCGAAGTGTCAGCAAACATCCAGTGGGAAAGGGCAACAGGGGTACAAACCTGAAGTATCAGCGACGCCCTTGAGGAAGGCCACTTCGGCCCTCTCGCCAAACATGGGCCAGCGCAGGTCAATGTTGTCGAAGCGGGCGATGTATGGGTATGTTGATGTGACATCCCTGATCTTGAGGTTGTAGGAGGACTGGTCCACAAAGGTAAGGTGCGGCAGCGTGCGTCCCATGCGGCGGGAGATCTGAAAGTAAGGGAGGGCGATGCTGAGAGGGATGTTGACGAGCTCTTCTCCAAGATGGTCGCCCATTCGGCAGCTGGGCTTGAATTTTCTGGGGTTTGATGAAGCGTTGACGCCCTCGTTGCCGTCGAATTTCTCCTCGAATCGGTAGATGGAACAAAGCATGCCCAGCGCCACGAGAGCGGCCCAGAGTGCTTGATCAGGGATGACGTCTTCGTTGCCCTCGACCAGAGGCAGAGCTGCCACCGACTCCCTCACGCGCCCCCGGGACACACATCCGGGCATGCGTTCGCATAGGTCCGACCAGACACGTCCTGGGGTTCTGGCGAGTGCACCGGGAGATTCTTCGTAATCTGGAGGGCAAAAACCGTGCTCGACGCTGAGGTAGCCGTCGCGCCATCCGGTCTGGCGGCCGATGTCTTCGGCCCTGAGCATCACCTGCCGCGCGGGTGCGCCGAGGGCGACGGCCAGCAGATCTTGTTCGTTTACGTTGAAGGCGTCGAGCTCGGCCTGGGACTTCGCCTTGTCGATTTCTTGTACCGAGGGAACGTTGGAGTATAAAATCTGGTTGATCGAGGTGCGTTCCCTACGAGAAGTGTCAGTTTGGTTGGATATCTGAGTGGTAGGTGGCGGGGTATCCCACCTCATCCGGAGCCAATCTTCGGCATCTACGCCTCTGGGGATCTAGAAGACTTGTCAGTTGATGGAGAGTCATGGTGAAGCCGTCGTCCTCACATCAAAAGCGGCATGGAGGTCTCCTGGTTGGCAGAAGCCAGAGAAGGAGCAGCCGCGGGGTCCCATGCGGCTTGTCGACCTGCTCTGCTTCCCTCCGGTCTTGGCACCTCCGGCTGGGCATCGTCCTCTTTGGGAGCCCGATACTGGGCACGAGTGGTCGGACATGGTTGTATCTGTGACGGGCAACGGCAGCAAGGCTGCGATGAGAAAAAAATATAGTTCGCCAAGATGCCGCCGGGGCCAATGAATGTAGAATTGTAAGAATGTACAAGCAGATGCTGAAGAGAAGAAGAGGACGTAGACGTCTTGGCCCACCACGATATATTGAGCAGAGCACTGCTCACAAGTAATTAAAGGGGCCAAACATGGGATGGTAGAACGCACGTCTTTGATGGGGCCATGGTGATTTCCTTCTCGGAGATGTCGAAGCTCCCCTTGCACAGCAAAAGCTTGCTCGCCATGATCGATGACAGGAGCAAGCCATGTGGAGGGGTCGAGCGCAGGAGGCCTGGTCCCCATCAAAGTGCAACACCAAACAAGGGCCAAAACAGCGGCTGGCAGGGGTGAGAAGATGCGTGGTCCGCTTCAGTGATGAGAGAGGTTCGTCTTGGGCCTGGAAACCCGGCGCTTGGGTTTGGGAGTCGGGGCCGGCGGTCCAGGGCCCAGGGGTGAGAGCCTGAGCCTGGGCCTGGCCTGGAGAAACTCGGAAAACTCGCTCGTTGGCGTGGACGCCCCGTACGAGTAAGACCCCCGGCCGGCGGAGATGCGATGCTCGAGCCTGTGATCCCCCGTCCCTGGACAGCTGCGACGTTGTGCACGCACGTCCCTTCCCGTCGAGTTCTGACGGTCGTTGTGGCGCGAGTGGGGGTGATGCGCGAGACGGCGCGAATCACAGTGGCTTTCTTGTGAGAGAATTGCCCAGGTCGAGGCGCCCCGGCAGTCAACGTGCCATCCCAAGATCCAGCGGTGCCTCTTGACCGGGAGATCCCCAATCGCCAATCCCTGGAGCCGTCCGGGGAGAAGCCGATGGATGGCGCGTGCTTTGTTCGACCCGCCCCGAGATGTGGGCGGGTGAACCGAAAAGGTGTTGCTGTCGTCGTCTCGGCCGCGTCGTCTCATGTGGACTTGTCTCGGGGGGATCCGCAGTCGTTAAGCTTCACATTGTCCCGGGCGTGCATGCTTAAACGCGCCGCAGGTTATTCTGGGAACAAGCATCGTTCGTTTGCCTGATCAATGCCGCCGAGTCGCGTCCCGAGTCTGTGACAGGCACGTCATCGCCGCGTCTTGCGAGGTCGGAAACCTAAACTCTACCTTGGCAGACACGTTTCTGCACGCCATCTGGTGCCGTCTGTGCGACGCTGCTGGGTTCCCCTGATGGGAGACGTCAACAACATGTTTGAGCTGAAGACTTGAGATGACAGTTCGACTTGGCGAGGGGCTGGTACGAGCAGCGGTACGAGAAGAGGAGTTTGTGGGAGGTGGGAGGTCGGAAGTTGGAGGTCGAGAAAGAAAATGCCAATTGGTCGAATCTCTGCCCACCATCCCATTGGAGACCCCTAAGGCAGGCACGGTACATGGGTCGTTCCTTCCGAGTCCCCTCAACGGATGCACACGATGAACTTGTGAAATGTGACGATGAAATAGAAAATAAATAACATGATCATTTTCAGCTCTACCTAGGTAGTGGAGTGGGTCATAGTCAAGGGTGGATGTCGTAGATGTTGCGGTGAAGCTGTCGTCGTTTGCCGAATAGGTAACCTCCAATCGGGTCCTGCGAATGCCACCATCAACTTCGCCCGGAATGCAACTGTCAGCTAATATTCAACACTTCAAGTTGAGTTGGCACTGAGGTGGTCTGACATCCCAGCTGACATCTGAATTATCGTCTCTCACTGGTCCCATCCATCCAAAGCGGGGCTCCGTCGTCCACATCTGGCAGCCCACATATGCAAAGGCAGCCTCTTTCACAGCTGAAATGCGGCCACCCTACAATATCACTGCTCAGTCTGCAATGGCCATTCAGCATCCCCTTCCAGATACGACAGCATGGGGCTGCCCATGTAGACGGCCCTGTGTGCAGTCTTGACATGAGAATAAGACGGCCATGCCGCCACCCTCGCCGTCCGTCGCCGCCATGTCGCTTCCATCGTCAACTTGAGCGTCTCCTTTGTCCTCTCGCCTACCAAAGATGCCCTCTTTCAGGACCATCTCGGCCAAGGTCGTCGTCGTTCTTCTGGCTGCCTCTCTCGGCGGTCAGACCACAGTTGCCAACGCCGCCTGCAACGCCGACAACTGTCTCCGCGCGCTTCGCAAAAGTGTCGTCATATCTAAGGCACAGGTCTTCTGCTCTGCCTTTACGGCAGGTGCCTGGGATTCTGCTGAACCGCTGCCCACCTATGCGGTCAACTGCAGGGCTTCGGCGCCAGCAATCTCCAGCGCCTGTTCCTGCCTCGCAGCGACCACCACAATCAGCCCGTCGTCGACTTTGCCTATCCCGAGCGCCTCGTCAACTCTAAGCATAGCTTCCAGCACCACGTCAGCAAGCACGCCGGCGTACTCCGGGCCAGCCGGATACAAGCTGATACCCAACTCTCGTGAGTTCGCCATCGACACAAGAGTTGTCGCCTCAGCTCATGGGGCGGCACGTCAAAGTAAAGGCTAGGAAGAGCTGACGAGAACACCTGCTACAGTATTCGAAGACGATGAGCCCTCCTGGATCACCGTCGAACCCGACGTTGGCCACATGATTGTCAACATTTCCACCGACGGATCGTTCACCGGTCTCTTTGGCCCGCGTATGCTCAGGTTCAGTCTTGATCCCACCCGCCCAATTCGGGACTGCAAGATGCTGGTGCCCGTGAACCCACATCCGGACGGCCGCGACTGGACAATCACGGCTTTCTTTCGCACTGACGCGCGTGATTTCTCCCGGTGTAGGATCGTCCTAGACTATTGGGTTCCCGCTCTCGGAGAGGGTGGGGGATCCTTTCCAGATTTCACGACTCGGGGTTGGCAGATCGTTCCTCTAAGAATCTCGAACTCCGCCGCTGGCATTCCCGGCGGTGTAGAAATCGCTCTCACTGGCTTATGCCAGAATCTCTCAGGGTTTGTATACGTCGACGGTCTATACCTTTCCTGATACACTGCGGCACAAACGGGCTAGGGAAACCCTAGAAACTATCGGATGGCGGAGGACAGCAGACGAAACGCGAGCGCTGATCGATCTCTAATGCGACAGTCCCGCTGGAAAGATGGATACTTGTGCATGTCATGGCGTTCATCAGGAGTAGTGAGCAAGCGAGTACCAGATCGGATATAGTTCCTTTCCGGTCAATGAATCACTCCCAAATACCTCGTGACGTTGCTCCTGACATCACATCCATCGAAACATTCATAAAGACAAGCATAGATTTACATTCCGGTACTATGAAGTGCTCGTCATCTAAGCGAACACGGAATACTGGTGTTCATTGAACACCAGGATCGGAGTTCCTTCGACGTCGGCCTTGATGGAGAGAGCGATGAACCTCGAGCGGTATCTCGCATGGCCGAGAGTACCCCCCAGGCACCACATGTTCGGCTCTGTTTCAAAATCAGTAAGGTGGCCTGCCACTTGTCGGCTCGGGACGAAGGAAGATTAGGCTTGAATGCGCCCAGGATTTCCCCTTCCTCATTCAGCCCAAAGAAGTCCCCAGCTCGCTCGGCGAAATCGTACCCAAATACCTTCTCAACATGCTTTCGAAGATTCCCGATGAAACCAGTAAGGAAGACAATGACATTGGCCTTGATCTCGGTGTCGTCTGAGAACGCCAGACCGTGGCTGGTGTATCCCACATCGCCGGCGTCTGACTTGGCCTTGATCTACCAAGCCCCACGTCAGCTCACGTCCGATGCCTCGTTCGTTCCGATCAATACGGACTGGCAGTATGAAAATGTACCAAGCCCTTTCCGACGTTGATAGGCGTTCCTACATCCATATAGTGTCCGCCGAGCCGGAAGTTGATGGCATGCGGGATGTCACTGACAGGGTTCATCTTGAAGAGCTCGGCATCGAACACCAGTCGTGGAATCCGGTATATCTGCCCCCATGCCTCCGCATGCAGTCAAAAGCATTCTGTTCGTTGTCTATGTGAGACGAGAGTGGGAAAGTCGAAGCCGACTTCAGAGCGGCGGTGTTGAGCTGAGCGGCCTGGGTCACGCCTCAAGTCGGCCTTGGAGCAAACCGGGCTACATCTCATGACCTCACAGCGAGAAGTAGAATGTACGCCGGCGCCATTGAATGTGAAGGATGTCGGGGCAAGGCACCAAGCAGATAAGTGGGATGGTGCCTGTTGAGCAAGTCACGAATCTCCCAGATCGAGACTTATGCGATGGGTACGAGCATTCCCAGCATGCATCGCGGCTAATTGATGTGCCCGACTTGGCACAGAGAACATCATCGAAATGTTTCTTCAGACTGGCGCTTCATCATGCTGAAGCTCGTAGAACATGACGGTCAGGATCGAGGCTCATCTAGACTGCCACGGCGCGACATCTTTGGGGAGGATACTCTCGCAAACGTGGCTGCCGTGAGAAGCACGAGTCTAGATACCCGGAGTGCATAGTCGTGACGAGAGACTGGCATGAGCACCTGGAACCAAGGCTTCCGGGGGTTCAAGCGCCCACTGTTGCCCAAGCCGCCACCATTGCGTCTACATGATGTCCATCGATCGGAACTCTGAATCTTATCTACAGCCGCATCTTGCTCTGACTCCGAGTACGTAGTCATATCCCAATCGCATCAGGGTACTGTAGAGCAATGTGATCAGGCATGGCTACTGCGTCTCTTCCACCGGCGCGGCTCATCGGCTTGAACAACTCGGCATCAGTCCGAATAATGTCCGCCTCCCCGCAGACTCCGGCAACTAGGAGATGATAGGAAGTCCCAATCTGAGAGCTTGGAGATGAAAAATGAAAAGAATGAAGAAAACAGGCATATCACGCGGTCGCCAACGTGGCTCAGGTCACGTCTCCACGACACTCGTACGAGGAGCGGCCCCGGCGAAATCCTTCTTCGCCGACAAACCACACAAAGACAAGAAGGAGACTCTGGCCCTCACATCTCATCCCGCAATCGGTACCGACAAGCTGGAAAGGACGGGTCGAGCAGTCCTGCAATTTCCACGTCGTTTCTCCCAGATTCCCTTGCATGAACCATGGCCCAGGCATTCCAGCCTTTCGTGGCTCCGGAGCGGGAGGAAACAGGGAAACAAGGTAGACACGACTGCTGATGCCCAATCTTGGGCCCTGTCCACCTTGGTGTGTTTGCCACTTGGCAGGGTCACGGCGGGAGCCGCGATATGGTTCCCCGACATGGGGCCTTTCCCCGGTTGAGGGGACAGCCAGTCGTCACCTTGGCGGTGCGCGATGGGATCGGCGTACACCGGTGACCGATCCCAAGGCAAGCTGAAAAAGTGATATTCGCTCTCTCTGTCATTGTGATGGCGGTAAGGGATTGATTACTCGCATGGTGACGGCGCTGCTCGTTTTGGAATGGTCATGACTGGTACGAGTCGAGATGTGGTCGGGAGGGCCGATGTGGAGGGTCCAGACTTCTTCAGCACACATGGACAAGTGCGCCACCGAATTGTGCAGCGGCACCAAGACAATATGCCTGTAACTTTGACGAAAGTACTCGGTTCGCACACCTTTTGGAATTGCGCAAACTCGGCTCCCGCCTCTTGCTGTGGAGAAAGTCGGAACGCATCGTACGGTCGTCCCATCATGCTGGGTCTGGATCGAAGATTTTGATAATGGAGCACTGGAGCAGCTCCACGGCACTTGCGATTCTCGCCGCACAGACACGCCCACCCGCGCCGCGATTGGTGGTAAGCACAGATGGCACTTGGGCCGGGCGTCGGACCTTTGAGAACTAAGCATCCGCGGGCCGCGCAGAAAAGCGACGGCGTGAAGCCAGGCGCCGCCCTCTGGGCAGAAAGGAGCAGGATGATGCCTGGCGTGGCTGGCTGCGGAAGATCTTCAGGAGGTCAATCTCACAAACTTGTGCCCGAAAACCACCTTATCGTTGTAAGTTGGTGGTTATTGACATAGCATGCCAAGCAAGACGTGCCCACAACTGCACACTGCGACGGTGATAGTGACGAGCAGGTGCAGCAAGGCAACAGGGACCTGGGCAGCGGAAGCGAATGTCACCCTGTGGGCTCGTTGGAGAACCCGGAATGGCGCGGGGGGACGGAAAGGGGGAACTGTTCACAGCAGCACAAGTTCGTGCTAAGCATGTGACCCAGAGGCTCTGCTCATGTTTGCTTTCCGAGTGGGTGTCCTCGACACATGGCGGCGCTCCGTGGAGGAGGAGGAGGAGGTTTGACATCGGCCGGTTCTGCGAATGGGGGCGCGAGGGGGCAACCTTGGCAATCCTCATTCACACGGAACCCCCGTGCTTGGTTGATTGCTTGTTGGCTGGTTGTGGCGTGGACCAAGTCTCGTCATGGATCGCGGGGAGAGGGGTCATCCTCCGGATGCCCTCGACGAATCTCAGCCTGGTCGTCGACGACCAAGACAGTCAGCGGTGGAAATGAAGAACCGCAGCCGAACGAATGGGGGTGCGCCAGAGTTTCGGAGCCCTGTGTTTGAACCAGCTGGTTGGTACCAGAGCCTCGTCGCGCGGGATGTCTTCCTTCCTGGCCGGTCTTCAAGGGTCGGGGAGGACTGCCGCCAGACGCGGCGTATTGCTGACTCGGGTTTGACTTTTTGAGGGCGAGGGATTTTGATCATCCGAACAAAACAGAGGCTGACGCGATATCCATGGCGCGCCCCCTGGGCCAGGCTGTGACGGCCATTTAGAGGTGCGACTGTGATAGGGTGACTGGCTGATGAGCGGTCCAACAGGAAGACGAGCCGAGCTTAGGGTGCTGGGGCAATTTCCCGCCTCCACTGATCACCAACCGGACGAGTTCGAGACTCGAGAGGGGTCCTTTTTGTGTTTTGATGTCCTGGGAATGCGGCATATAGCTTTTAGCTTTGGTGCTAGGTGCTCGTACGGTTGTGCACAGATTGCACGCAAGGACCGCGATGGGCCGTGGCCGTTGCAGACGGGAGGCAGTGGACAGCCTGTGGTGTGCGCATTGATGCTCTGGAAGACAGTGCTTTCAGTCCCGTCGCCGCCCGCCGGACAGGCCGGTAGTTGAGGCTCGAAAGGGGAGGGGAGGAAGCCCGTGGTGGTAGTGGCCGGAGCCCTGCAAGAGCCTCACTCGCCGCGTGTCGTCTCGTCTCGTCTCGTGTCCGGCGGTCACGTCGGTGTAGCGTCGTCGTGTTGTTGTCAAGGACCGAGCGGGGTCCGGCGAAAACCTGTCTCGTTCAGATGGCACTGACAGCTGAGAAAACCCCTGATCGGCAGGGCACTCTGGAGTTTGCCGTCGTCGACGCCGAGTCCGTGGCAAACGAGGCCATTCGGGCCCGCGATAATTTGTCGATCGGAGCGTGGGCGGGCCTCTTTGCAGGGGAGGAAAGAGGAGATGAGAGGAGAGGAGAGCCTATTCTGGCCTCGAGTCAAGAGGACGCCAACCCTGTCGTTGCCGTTTCCGAGCTGATGACCGCGGTGTCGTCCCTGAGAGGATTAGTGCTGGAAACAGCACCCCACTCTGACTTTTAGTGTGCCAAGAGGGCAGGTGCGGGTGGGCTACTGCACCTTCCCCGACGGATCGGAGCTTCCAGGGCCTGGCGTCCTGCTGTGTAGCGGATTTTCAGGGCAGGTGCAGGGCAGCCGCTGCTTCCTGCAGAGGGAAGGCACTCACCTCCCGCCGTCACTTGTGAGCGGATACGCCGACGGGACAGACAAAGGGGAAGCCACGATGGTCCGGCTCATTCAACGGCGCGGACGGTCCTGCCCGCCCGAGACATGTGGCATCAAGCCGTCGCTCGAGTCGTCTGTCAACCGGGATCCCAAAGTCTTGGGGCAGAGGGCTGACGCAAACACAACGGTTCTTCCTGTGCACAACCACCATCAATTGACGACCACGGTCCATCGGTGATCTTCTCCCAGTTGGACAACAAACTCGTCATGAGACGCGGCTCAGCAGTCCAGGATATCAGCGGAGGACCTTCCGAACTCCGTCAATGGTACACAACCACCATCGCTACCCCCCAACGGATGAATTGGCTGTTGGCCGGCGCGCAATTCGAACTCGGCCTCGACCAGTCGACCCCAACCCATCCCTCCATCCCCTCTCCGGGCTGTCATCGACACACTCTTGCATCCGTCTGGCACTAATGCGGCCGGTGCCAATCCCGGCTGCAGCACCACGCACCCTCTGCGGTCTTGTCCGCTCGCCTTGTGGCCCCTCTCGCTGCCCCCTGGAAAGCTTCTGCGGCCGCAATCTCCTGCTCTCATTTCCTTCGCCAATCGGTGCCGGCCTGCAGCCGGGGTCCTCGACAGTCCCCCCTGGGCCTTGCCCCTCCCAGCCCTCGAAAAAGCCGCCCAGACGGTTCACTTGTCCCCCCTTTTGTGCCTGGCTGTGGACTGCTGCTCCCTCAACGAGTGGCCAGCATGCTTTTGCGACGAGTCGTCGAGTCGAGTCGAGGTGACATTGTCACGGGTGTCTCTGGGGCCTCCCGCCGTCATTGTCTCGAGAAAACCTCCTTGCTTGTCCAGCGTTCGTCTCAGCATTCCCGTTGGGCAGCGTTCGGGAGTTGGAGATCAGCAGCCGTTCGTGTGATCGACAAAGGGGCAACTTTTACATGACTACCGTTACATGACTGGCAAGTCAAGCAGTTGTACGATACCTGCATCTTGATGCCTCATTCTTCGCCCAGGATCCATTCACCCGGATATTGTGCCCGAACTCGACACTGGCCTTGCACAGCACGCACGCACCAATACTTGTACATTTGGCTCGACTCGATTCATTCGCCCCGGCCAGCACCGCACGCAGGTCCGCAGCCCGCCCGCAACCCACCCACTGGCACCCAGCACGGCACGCTCCTTGCCCTGCCCTGCCCTGCCTGCCTTGGTGACCCTGGCTCCTTGCAGGTGGGGAACTACATAATCAGTCCGGGGTGTCGTCCTGCGCCAACCCACCCATCCTGGATCCCGGAAGCTGCTTCTCGAGGACAGCTCCCGGCTAGCCAGACAACAGACGAGGACGGCTCTTCACTCATTCTTTTCTCTGTTTTCCCTCCTCTCCAGGTCCTACCTTGCTCGAGGACGAACATTGCTTTGCGATCGCCATCCTGGCTGTTCTGGCGCCGATTCCGAATCCTTCCCTCCAGCGAACACTTATACGCCCCCCCTTTCTTAACCTCCGGTCGACAGCGCCGCACCCGGGTCCTCGTGTGCCTCGAGCGCTGCAAATCTTCCGAGACCTCGAGCGACGCGCCAATCGTCGTCTTCCTTCACCGCGCGCCCTCGCAGCCCCTCTCTCGCCTCTTTTCTGTTGTCTTGACCGCAGGCGCGTGTCTTGCTTCTTCCGAGCACCTTGCAGGTTCGCCCCAGCGTTTCAACCAGCGCCGCCCAATTTACTTCAGCTTGTAAGTCCCCCTGTCTCGGCCCTATAGACGCAACAAACTGCGCCTAGCCACGGTCTGGAGCAACGACTCGCAGAACCCTTGCTTGAGCCACGCTCGCGGGAACTAAAGGAGCTGACCGCCATGATCTTCAGAACGCTGCCGTCATTTTCTGTTTCCCGCATTGATTCCTTCTCTCCCGACATTGCCTCGTGCTGGTCTCGATACCGAATGCGACTATACCTTTTGATATTCCTGCGACAAAACAGCCAAACCCCAGGTCCGGCGACCCCGACGCATCACCAATATTTGCCGTGTTAAGAGGAAATGCTACGACCGGCCCGTCTCTGATCTTTGGCTCGGAACCCATCCAACTGTCTCGAATCCAGGGTTGAGGAACCGCGACCGTTTCACGCCTGACCCTGACCCGCCCTCGTCTCTCGTCACTGTAAGAGCGAACCAACAAGCCCCTGAGCCGCTGCCATCGTCTCGCGATTCCAGGGGAATGATTTCTGCCACCACCCAGCGTCGACTGACGACTCTTTTCCAGTGTGACCATAACCCATTGGCGTAGACCAATCGACCATCTTTTCTCTCTTGTTGATTTCTGGCGAGGTACGTGGCTTTCGGTCCTGATGCCATGGTCTCCCCTTTCAGACCATTTGACCCCGGTCTATATGCCTTTGGCTCAATGATAGCTGATGCTAACCGCCGCCTGCGCACGACAGACTCTTGTTTACCTGCTGCCATCTGCCCTGTCCGATTTTACCTGTAGCAGGGATCTTCGCTGTGTGGCAGTGTGCTTGGATCCCGTCCGTCTGATTAACCCCCGGACCGTTGGAGATCCGAGCGCAGCCTCTATGCCACGCCCCGCGGCACCCATTTCAGTACCGACCCTGCCTCGACGGATCGGATTCATGTCCATTGACTCCTCACTGCCTGTCGCGAACATCGCGTTGGCGTAGAGCTCCCAACATGACCGCATGGGAGACCGAGGATGAGTATGCTGCCGCAGCGGCGGCGGCATCGCTCCCAACACCCCGAGATACGCCTTACAGAACACCTTCAAGTGGCTCGAAACGATCGCGCCGCTCCATCACGCCGCCCGGAACAAATTCGTCGCCGTCCATTCAGCCTGCCGGAGGCCGGGCTTCGAGACGTTCGTCCAAAGATGTCGCCCACGACGAGGGCATTAGTGTCCTCGACCCCCGACGCTTCACACCAACATTACACGCCAACCTGGTCGCTGAGATTCTCAACTTGAGACGAGATCAGGAGGACAAGATCAAGCTGATCGAAGGACTCGAGGTATCGCTGCATGCGTCGCGCGAGGAACAGGAAACCGTCCAAAAGGCACTCGCAGCCACGTCCAAAGAAAGCCGATCCCTGAAGCGCCAGCTCCAGTTGCTCGAAGGAGGGTCATCATCTGCCTTGGGAGAGCTGGCGCGTGAACGCGACGAAGCTGTCGATTCCATTACCGACACCCGCAAACGCCTAGAAGCAGCACAGAAGAAGATTCGCCACCAGGAACAAGACTCTGAACGCATCCACGAAATCTGGACACAAGAAAAGGAGTCGTGGGAAGAGGAGAAGCGCAAGTTTGAGAGAAAGGTCCATGTCGCGGAGAGTCGCCTCAAGGTCCTCCTCGAGGAGGTTGCCGCGTACCAGGACGCCCAAGCCAACGGCCTCGGCGCACACGGTACGGAGAGCGAGGCTGAAGACCCCGGCAAGGAGACGGACGCGGCCAGTGTCCGAACCATGAGCATGACCAACAGCCTGCGCTTCTCAGTCATGCCGAGCCCTGGAAAGGGCAACGGCAACTCGCTAGCAGACGAGCTGAACCTCGACGGCGATGACGACTGGCATACCGATGACGGCGGACGCGAAAGCGCCATGTCCTACCACAGGCACGCCCGTCACTTCAGCCGAGACAGCACCGTCTCAAAGTTCCACCGCCGAACCATGAGCATCGAGAGCCTCAAGCGACCTGGAAGCGTTGCAAGGGGCAAGCTCTGGGTGAACGAGCCGGTGCTTGAGGCACTCGAGGGTGAGAACGAGCCGGAAGCAAAACTTCCCGAGCCTCCCAAGGTCACCTACGTCGACACGGGCATCCAGTTCTCGCCTCCACCGTCACCCAAGTTGGAGCCCGTCAGGGTTGCGTCGCCGCCACCTCGTCCCAAGATCGAGGCACCCGTCCCGGTTGCTGACCTGGAGGGTCCTCCCCGTGGCGAGTTCGAGATTGAGGCCAACCAAAGGAGGAAGCGTGTCCAGCTGACGAGGCCCTTGTCCATCGAGCCCACGCTGAACCGGCCGCACCATTCGATGGTTTCCGCAGCATCGCAGACTCTCGAGGAGCCGCTCAGTCCGCCCAAGACACCGGTCTCCCCGTACCGCTCGCTGACGCCGCCCCCGCCCGAGACGGCACCACCGCCGCCGCCGATGATCTCCACATCTACGCAGACCGAGAAGGAGGCGGAGCCGGAGCCGGCACCGCGCCTCCTCCTGCCTACCATCCAGTCAATGCCACAGCTGCCGATCCCCAGCATCAGTGTCATCCCCCCTACGAGCAGGCCCGCAACCCCGAAGGAGCATCGGCTGCCATTGTACAACAAAGATGTCGGCTGCCAGGTCTCTCTCATCTCGTCTGGCAGGCCTACCAAGTCTGTCGCCGTTCAGACAGAAGAGATTCGCATCGACCAGCGAATTGCTCGTCTGCCCCTTCACCTCCGCCCTGAGGCCATCTCGTCTCGGCCGGTGTCCCCGAACCCGCAGGCTTTCGACGAAGGCAACAACCAGTTTACTCCTGTTCCCGGCAGCCTGCCGCCTAGAAACCCGAGGAGACTGACCTCGAAGCATAGCATGACCGAGATGCCATCGTCGCCCCCGCCCCCTATTCCCTCCTCGCCCACCTTCTCTGGTGCGCATGACGGGTCTAGGGACCCTCTGGAAGACTCACCTCGCGACGCCTACCCGGGCAACAACGATGACGGTCCTCTGTCCAGCCAGAAGGCGCCCATGCGGCGGCCACACCGCATCAGCAGCCTCTTTGCTGGTTTCGATGCCAACAGCTCTGACGAGGCAGATGACTTTGCTGGAGAGCTTGATCTTAGCGACTCCGAGTACCAGACCGCCCTTTCGGCACCGGGCCAGAGGGCCAAGGCCAGCATCGCAAAGCTCAAGCGCGTGTCGTCCGGCCGGGGCATTCCCTCATCCGATCAGACGGCCTTGCGGGGCTCTGCCATTCCTAGGAACACAGTGAAGCCTCTCGGCACTGAGACGTACAGCTACAGCCTGGAGAACCATGAGATGATCAGGGAGGAGGAGGAGCCACAGCACTCTTCGTTCCCCAAGTCATCTCGTCGCAGCTACGACAAGTCTGCACCCGGGCCCAGCAGCGGCCGGCCGAATGGCATGAGAAAGGCCGCCCTCATTCAGAGCGGCATTGCCAGTCACCAGGGACGGGCGAGGAGCCCGAGCTGGCCGGAACCCCAGGACCCGCCATTCCCCATCCCGACGCGGGCGAGCTCTCGGCGGCCACCCATCAGCGCCAGCGCACCAAGTGACGGCCAGCGAAGCCCATCGAGGGGCGAATCCTGGCATAGGCGTGGAGCAGGTAGCCGTAGCCACTACCGATCCAACAGCATCCGCAAGGTCCGCTCGGCTGCCGCGCTCCCCAGGAACCAGCGGTACAACAAGCGTCAAGGCAGCCGATCTCCTCCGCCCTTCTCGGAGACGACAGAGGCACCGGAGAGCCCAGGCCTCCCGCCACTGCCCCAGAACGACATCACCAGCCCTCGGCTGCCGCCTGACTACGGTCGAAGCCGCTACAAGTCGTCACACAGGTCGCAGCCGTCGACCACGACGGCGCATACGACACACACCGCGCAGACGTATGGCACCAACACGACGACCGACCACAACTCGGTCGGCAGCGCCTCGGCAACAACGGGCGTCGTGGACGCCATTGCGCAGACCATGGTCGGAGAGTGGATGTTCAAGTATGTGCGCAGGCGCAAGTCGTTCGGCGTGCCTGAGGCGGGGGGCAAAGATGACAACAGCAACGACCGCCATAAGAGATGGGTGTGGCTTGCGCCGTATGAGCGCGCGATCCTCTGGAGTAGCAAGCAGCCGGCTTCGGGCAGCGCGCTGATGGGCAAGACGGGCCGAAAGTGTAAGTCGATGTAGATGCTCCTTGCGGTGTGAGACGAGACTGACCCAACGCACAGTGACGATCCAGTCGGTTCTCGACGTCAAGGACGACAACCCGCCTCCCAAGGGCTGCCCGGCGCTCTTCAACAGGTCGATCTTGATTCTGACACCACAGAGGGCGCTCAAGTTCACGGCAACATCGTCAGAACGCCATTACATCTGGCTGACTGCGCTGTCATTCCTTGCGCACTCACAGCAGGCGGTGCCGGAGATCATCGCGGCGCCACCGCCGCCCAAGACGATCGCCCCTGACTTTGAGATGCCTGTGCTTGCTCCCAAGAAGCGGGCAGGTATCCGCGACTCGATTCGCCTGACCAAGAGCAAGACGCCGCAGCTGAAGCAGGGCGTGCCCAGTTTGCCGCCGCTGCCGACCAGCAACCGCAGTGCGCCGTCGTCACAGATGGGCGACGTCTCGAGCTTCCGGCAGCACGAGCCTTTCCCGCCGCTGCCGGAGATGAGCCCGCACCACGAGCGGGAACGATCCGCAGAGGCAGCCGAGCCGCCGTTCATTCCTCGGTTCCATGACCGAGCGAACCCGGCCATGGTCCATGGGCGGAAGAGGAGCAACACGGGCGGCCATGTGCCACCGCCGCTGTCGTTCCGTGGATTCTCGGGCCCAGCAGTGACAACGGGCAGCCATAGCCACACGAACAGTAACGCTGGTAACAGTGTCGGCACCGCCGGGTCTTCGGACATTTACCAGTCACATCAGTCACAGGCATCAAGTGGCGGGCCCAGCTGGGGGATGAGCACCGCTGGATCGCAGCGTACGTCAGAGGCATCGTCGAGGCCGAGCAACTTCTTCGACGCCATCGGCACGGTGCGGATGGAAGCTTTCATCAGTCCGCTGGGCATGTCGCAGTTTGACGGCGACCCAGACGAGCACGATGAACACCGATACCGAGCCAGGAGGCGTAGCAAGGAGCTCAGGAGGCGGGCCAGCCGCAGCCGGCACCGAGACAGCTACACGTCGCGTGGCACACGGGCCACGGACGACTTTTACGGCGGTAGCCGTACGGCAGGAGAGGAGGACTTTTTCCGGGATGACCCATTCAAGGGATTCTAAGAGGTTCTACCTCGGGTAGTGTATAAAGCAAAAGGGGACCTCAGGGTCAACATTTTGGGGGTGCTATTTTGGGTACAGGAGTTTTTGGAACCACCAGCCAAGTCGCGACACGGCGACCGCAAGTCTGCAAGATGTGCCAGACATTCTTTCTCTTGTCTTTCTTCTCGTCTCTCGTTGAAGACTCTAGGGGCCGGCCCATGCACTGATTGATGCTGGACGACACACATGACACCATGTTTTCATAGCCGTCTGTACATCTAGGGGTTCTGGACCGCGGCAGTATCAGTCCCGCGCAGGAGAATGGAAGAAGATGCACAACTCTGGTCTTGTTGGGATGTTTGCCTGTGGTAGGATGTGGCTTGGGTCACACGAGGGCGGCTCAACTGTCAGCACTCCCGTCTCGAGCCGCCGTGGTTGTGCGGACAGACACTGATCGACAGCGAAAACTAATAATACCTTGAGCTGAATGCACCACAAGCAACCGGCCTGTTGCATGGTGTAGCGTCTGGTGGTTCGATTGGATCTTGGCGGTATCTGGAAGCGCGGACAAGGCTCGTAGCCTGATGGCCGTGACGTACCCATGGCCACATTGGATATGGGTTGCAGGAAGAGGGATGCAACCCCGCGCAGCCTGATCCTCCTCGTGCCAAGTTGTGATTATAAATGCCGGCCCAGCACCCTCGTTTCTTCTCTGTCTAACACTGGTGCTAGAAAGTCACATCTCTTAACTTCTTCTCCGTCACATAGGATCACAAACAAGACACTCCACGAGCCATCACACCCACCATGAGTCGCCGTTCATCGAGCGTCGGTAGAAGACCTTCGGTCAACGTCCATCCACCGGACTTGGTCATTGGCATCGACTTTGGCATGACAGGTACGTGTATCGATCTCCAAGTCGAGACCTGTAGCTAAGTTACCCCAAGGCACTGCCGTCGCGTACGCATCCGGCCTGGACAAAGAAGTCAAGGTTCTCAAGTCGTGGCAAGGTTAGACAACTCCAATCACTTAAATACTTGACGCATTGCTGACTTCCGTATCCAGACGCCTCCAACGATTGCGACAAAGTCCCTACTGCCGTTGCCTATAAAGGCGATGAGCTCGTGGGCTGGGGGTTCGGCGTCAGAGATCAGGAGAATACCGCGGTAGTCGTCAAGGCTTTCAAGGGTGTCATCGACCAGAGGGTTCTCGCCCACTTCAAGACACAAAACCCCCATCTCGATAACCAGATGACACGCTACGATACAACGGCTTGGCTTCAGGACTATCTGGAGCAGCTACGAAAACACCTCGAGTCAAGGCTGCAGAGCGCCCTCCCGCAGGGCATGTCTTGGGACCAAAGCGAGATTTTGTACTTGTTCAGCTATCCTGCAACCTGGGACCACGACACCCAGAGTACGTTCAAGAAGACTATCGGCAAGGCTGGCTTTGACGCGAGTGGTCCTCATCGGATCAAGGTCACCATGAACGAGGCCAAAGCAGCCGTTGCCTCCGTCTTCGCCAACAAGACACTCCCTTCCCCAGGGGAGCATCTGATCGTCGTCGACATTGGTGGAGGCATGTCTGACGTTGGAGTCTTCGCTGTTCAGCCTGACAAGGACAAGGGTCCGATACCTCATCTTGAGCCAAAGTTCCATGAGTGCGGAATCAACATTGGCTCTTCCAAGATCGACGAGGTCTTTGAAAACAAAGTCAAGGAGCGGCTGAAGCCGGCGATTCGAAAGATGGTGGCCAAGGACGTCGCCGACACCACCGTGGAAGCACTTGCGGCCGCAGCAATTCGCAAGGTGTCTGGCCATGAATCATACCTGGCAGCAAAACATGGCTACGGCGGGCCCAAGGGTTCGCATCTGGTACGCCCGGACTTCCCGGTTCCGGACGCAGCTTTGATAGGGGACCAAAACTGGAAAGAGAGCATCTGCCCCCTCTTCTTCAACAAGGATGAGTTGTTTGGTCCTGCTTATGAGAGCCAGTGCAAGGAGATATGGAAGCTTCTCCTCGTCTGCATGAAGACCCTCGACTCCAAGGACCCCGCCAAAGGGGGCGATAACGATACGCTAGATTTACCAAGTCTCAAGGAGAAAAAGCTCCGGATCGTCTTGTCGGGAGGAATGGGCAAGTCGCCCTATGTTCAAGACTTTCTTCGCAAAAAGCTCAGCGAGCTGCGCATAGAAACGCCCCTCGATGTGGCTGACAAACCACAACTGGTCGTCTGTCGAGGCTTGGTGGAATCCGAGTTGAGACATCTCCGAGATGAGGACATTTGGATGTACCGGGCGAAGGTCTCCTACGGTGTCATTCTTCGACGAGCAGGTGGCCAAGAGGTGTCGACAACAATCGTCGTTTCAAAGGACGCCCAGGTCGAAACGCGGCAGATCATCAAGGTCCAGATCCGTATTCCCACCGACGATTACGAGACCTGCGAGCTCTACCTCGCGCAGTTTCCGGACCATAGTGTGCCGAGGAGATACTCCTTCACCAGGCCGAACTACGGCACGGCAAGGATCGTCGGCCCAGTGCTATCAAGCAACCACACAGGGAGGCCACCTGTCGAGGCAGTGAGTCACCAGACCATCTCCCCTTACCTACTTAGATCTAGGCATACAGGAGATTCAGGGCTAACGAATCATCTTGCGAGCAAAGTCCGTTTTCAAAATGGATCCCAAGGTCGACGTCGAGTTCCAGTTTGACAGCGGGCACATTCGGTCCACAGTCATGCTGGAAAAGCAGGGACAAGTTGGTGATGATGCCTACTTTGGAGAGCAATGGCAGGGTCACAGCTTGCCCTACAAGTTGGCCGAGTCCAGCGCGACACGAGGCCCCATCGGTCTCTGGTTTGACGCCTTGGTCAACAGTATGAACTCTGAGAAGGCCCTGAAGTTAGCCAAGGGGCTTGGTATCTTTGGCTTCACCGCCTACCGCTTTGGCGAAAGACAAAGGGCGCGTCCGGAGGGTGCGACGGCGGAAAATGTCATGGATGATTTGAAGGCTGGAGTAGATGACACTCACTTGGCGGCGGAGGTGGCTGCTGGAGGAGTCAGGGAGGCCAGGGAACAGGTTCACAATGTCAGAAGTGCGGTTGACGAGCTCGCAACTGAGGTAGACTGGCGTGAGAGGAGGCCAGTCGGTTGAAGGAGCTGGGGCGAGTGGCCTGATGAAGGAATTTGTTGCTTTCGATAGATTTTCTTTTCAAATTTGCTCACATTGTTAGATTTAAATTTATGTTTCGGGAACACGGGAATGAGTATGTCGAGGTTCAGTATTCGTAGGCGTGGCGTGCACGGAAAGGCCAAACATGAGCCGGGCGGATGCTAAATTTCGGGGCATCGAAAACAGCCCGCTGTGCCCCGCAGCGTCACACACTTCCATTCCACGGACTGCCCCGCCATCGAACTGTTCCCGCAACACCACCACACCCGCAACCGCAACGACGTCCCGACCAAGCCTCAATCCCCTCCGAAGCCGTCCCTCGTTCGAGCCGATAATCTCCGAAGCGATTCTTACAAAAAGCGCACCCGACCAAGTCCTGTCTCGGCGATCATGGAGGAGCCGGCAGTCGAGACGCTGGAGCAGGTGCAGGCGCGGCACCGCAAGGAACAGCGGGACCTGGTGTCGCGCATCACAAGCAAGAAGAAGAACGCGACGAAAAAGACACGCAAGGGCGTCAACGATGAGTGCGCCGAGCTCGAGAGGCAGCTGAAGGAGCGGCAGGCCGAGGAGGTGGCACAGGCGACGGGGATAGCAGAGCCCGACGAGACGCGCGACACGGAGGAGGCCGAGGAGACGACTCAAACAAACGGAGATACTGCTGAGGGCGTCTCGACAAAACTCGACGTGACGTCCATCTCAGAGGCTGCCCCGCCGGCCAAGGAAGCTGAGGAGCAGCAACAACAAGGTGGCGGCAAGAAGCGCAACAGACAAAAGGAGCGACTCGCACGACGGGCGGCCGAGCAAGAGGAGGCTGCTGTCAAGGCGGAAGAGGAGGCGGCCAACATGACGGACCACCGCGGTCTCGAGAAGAAATACATGGCCGAGGTGTTCAAGGCCAACTCCCTGGTGGAGAAGGACATTCGGCCAGACGGCCACTGCTTGTTTTCGGCGGTGGCGGATCAGCTGCGGCAGCACGAGGTGCCACTGACGGATGACGAGACGGAGATTAAGAAGTTCTTCCCGTACCAGCTGTTGCGGCGGGCGGCAGCGGCATGGATGGAGGACCACCGGGAGGACTTTGAGCCCTTCTTGGAGGAAGAGCTCGAGGGGTACGTTGAGAGGATCAGGGAGACGGCTGAATGGGGTGGGAATCTGGAGTTGGCGGCGCTGGCGGCGAGGTATGGGGTTGAGATTCGGGTTGTGCAGGATGGGAGGACGGAGACGATTGATGCGCCGAAGAGGAAGGAAGGGGAGGGAGAGGCGCCGGTTGTGTGGCTTGCTTTTTACAGGCATGGGTATGGGCTGGGGGAGCATTATAACTCGTTGAGGAAGACTACATAGATAGAGGCTATGATTCTGCATGATGCTTCCACACGTGTAGCCAGTCTCTTACGGAGCCATCGTCGTTTGTGCCGGCCTTGTGTGTCCTGGTGGGCTTGATGCGCTCGAGGCGGGTGAGGCCGGTGGTAGGGTCGATGGGAGGGATCTCGCCTGAGGAGGGGATGTCTTTGCCTGGCTGGGCGAGGAGGGCGAGATAGATGTCCGAGGTGAGGCCCCAGGGCGGGCCAAGCTCGGCGAGGGGTTTGCCGGAGGGAAATTCGAGACAGATGAGGCGGCCGGTGGTATGGGCGAGGAGAGTAGACATACGAGCGGCCCAGAGAGGGCGGGCTGAGGGTGGGAGAGCGCAGAGAAACTGGGTGTGTTAGAGGGGTGTGAGAGTGAGGGGAGGGGACGTACGGTGTAGTCGTATATCAGGTCAAATTTCGTGTCTGGCGACAACTTCGCATCTTCAAGCCAGGAATTCTCAAAAAAGTCTCCCGTCACCCACGTCACCGAGCCCCGAACAGCACCTTCCCGAGTCCGATAAATGGCAGCTTCAGTAGCTCCAGCATCCAAAGCGAGGGTGACGGCAGCTTCATTCGCCATGGCCTCTCGGATGGCGTCGGGAGCAAAATCTAATCCGACGACGCGGTAGCCCATGGCGGAGAGAAACAAGGCATCATGGCCTCGACCGCAGCCGGGGACGAGGGCTAGAGGGAGGTTTGGGGAGCTTGAGGCAAGGTTTGCAGCGGGGGGGACGAGGTCGGGACGGGAGAGGAGGAGGTCGTGGAGGGCGAGGGAGGGGCCGCCGCGGTCCCAGGGGGTGTAGGATTCGGACCAGAGGGAGGACCATTTGGGGCCGTGGGACGGGAGGGGGGCGGAGGAGAAGAAATCGGAGAGTTTGGTGGACATTTTGGTGGTGGTGATGATGCCGTTAAAGAGTGAGGTGAGAGGTGATGATGATGATGGAGGTGAAGGAGAGGGGTTGGGTTCCAGGTGACCTCAGTGCTGTGAGTTGAGGGGTTTAGCGGGGTTAGGGAGTCGAATGGCAGGCTAGCGCCTGTGGTTTAGGGGACGAGGGGCGAATTGTAGCGGCGATATAGCGCATTACGTCCCCGCACCGCCTCCCGTCGGCTCCGGCTCCGGCTGGTTAAGAGCAGAAGAGGCCTACAACAATCATGTGCACAGTAATCTTCCATGTGTCTCATGGATCTTTGAAATACTCGAGGCGTAGAGTATCGCGTTGGTGTTCTCCAGAGCCTACGGCATGTCTAAACTCAAGTTGTCCAAATGCACGATAGAGCAACCCCGACAGCAACAGAAAATCTGACTCGCACACAACTATCAATTTCCAGAAGACTCAAAAGAAGCTTCTCTAGACAGAAGTCCCCTATCTTGATACAAGATCTAGGCCACACGCCGACCCGGCCGCCAAGACCGCCGAAGCGGAGACGGAGCTCCGACATCGTCGTCGGCGAACCTCCCCCGTTTCCCGGCTCCGAGTCATCCTCACCACAACACCACACCAATCCTCACATCTTCAACTTCTCGCCCTCCAACCTCAACCATGGCCGACCTCTCAACCTGCCCGCCCCTAACCAGGGCCTCCGTCATCGAAGCCCACGCTCTCATCCAACCCCTCATCCACCGCACCCCCGTCCTCACAAACAGCACCCTCACAAACCTCGCATCCACCCCCCGCGACCTCACCGGAACACCCTGGGAAGGCCGCACCCCCGCCCGCCCCTCTTTCCGCCTCTTCTTCAAATGCGAGAACCTCCAGCGCGTCGGCGCATTCAAAGCCCGCGGCGCCTTTCACGCCGTTGAACGTCTCAAGCGCGATCCAAGCTTCAGCCCCGCCTCTGGCGTCGCCACCCATTCCTCCGGAAACCATGCCGCCGCTCTCGCTCTTGCTGCGCGTGAGTCGGGATTGCCAGCGCATATCGTCATGCCTTCTGTTTCGCGCCCCAATAAGGTCGCTGCCACGAAGGGGTATGGTGCCAATGTAGTCTTCAGCGGCAGCACCGCCGTTGAGCGCGAGGCCATGGCTGCAAAGGTCGTCGCCGAAACGGGTGCACGTCTTGTTCCGCCGTATGATCATCCGGATATCATGCTCGGTCAGGGAACTCTCGGCCTCGAACTGCAGGAGCAAGCTCGGGAGCTCATCACAGAGGATAACTCCAGGGAAGCCAAGAAGGGTCTCGATGCTATCCTTGCCCCTTGCGGCGGTGGCGGCATGCTCTCCGGTGTGGCTCTTAGCTGCGAGGACACCGGTATTCGCGTCTTCGGCTCAGAGCCCTCTTTCGAAGGTGCCGACGACGCCCGCCGCGGCTACGAGGCCGGAAAACGCATCGAGTCCGTCAAGAGTCTCACGGTTGCTGATGGCCTGCGCACCCCTGTCGGTGTGCACCCCTGGGGTGTCATCCACGAGCGCCGCCTTGTCTCGGGCATGTATGCCGTGACGGAGGAGGAGATCATTGCTGCGACAAAGCTGGTTCTGGAAAGGGTAAGTCTGGCCACACCCTCGGCATTTTGATATGTATACTGACCCTGCCAGTGCAAACTTGTCATTGAGCCCAGCGCAGCCGTTCCCTTGGCGACAGCCCTCTACAATGAGGACTTCCGCGCCATGGTTGAGCGAGAGGCTGGTCCTGAGGGGTGGGATCTTGGTATCGTGTTTAGCGGGGGAAATATCGCTGTCGACGGCCTGGCGAAGCTGTTTGCCGAGTAGAACATGTCTAAAATGAATCTATTGCATTGCGCTCTAAGTTCTGGTTTTGTTGATTCCTTTGTCCATCACTCTTCACCGGGGTGCTGATACACCATCCTTCCCCCAACCCACGTCTCCTTCACCTGCAGCTCCATCAGCTCTTCAACCTCATAAGCCTCAATAGGCTGCTCGAGCACCACCCAGTCAGCCAGCGCTCCCTCCTTGATAACACCCGCCCGACCCTCCATAAACGCCCCCCTTGCCGCCGAGACTGTGAATCCTCGTAGCGCCTCGTCAAGACTCAGCGCCTCCTCGAGATGCCACCCGTTCGGGCTATCAGGAGGCCCACGACCTGTATGCGGGCTCTTCCTCGCGACCGCTGCATAAATCCCATGGAAAGGATTCGGCGGCTCAACTGGAAAGTCGCTGCCAAGAATAGGGTGCACATCCAGCAGCGAGCGCATACGGTACGCCTCGCCTGCCGTACGGGCTGCTCCGAGCCGGAGCTCGGCGTACTTCATATCCGAGGTGGCGTGTGTCGGCTGAATTGACGGGATGATGCCGATATCGTGAATGCGCTTCTGATCGGCCTCGTGGATAATCTGGGAGTGCTCGATACGGAAGCGTCGTTGGGCCTGGCAGTCGGCGAGGGACATGTTCGGGCACACATCCTTCAGAGCTGCCTCCATGGCATCGACGGCTAGCCTGTTCGCCAGGTCGCCGATGGCGTGGATGTTGACCTGGTACCCGATCGATGCCCAGTCCCGCGCGAGCTGCGTGAGGGTGCTGGCGTTGACGAGGAGGGAGCCCGAGGTATCGGGGCGGTCGCTGTAAGGTTCGATCATGGCACTGCCCCAGGAGCCCAAGGCGCCGTCTGAAATTTTTTAGCTTGCTTGAAGCATGTCTGGTTTGTGCCTCGTTGACTCACCTGCAAACAGCTTGACGCTAAAGACACGCAAAAAGTCATCGTGCCTCGCCACCGGCACCGCATCCGCTGGGCAGAATGTATTACGCTGCGCACATTCCAGCATAGCGTACACACGCACCGTCCAGTCCTCGGAGCCGACCATGTCCTGGTACAGGTCAATATGCTCCGGGAACACCCCGGCGTCGTGCATGCCCACAAGTCCGACTTCGTTCAGCTTGGCCATGGCCGAGGCCACCCACGCCCGCTTCTTGTCGAGGCCTGGCTTGGGGAACACGTCTATCACCATGTCCATGGCGTTGTCGCAGAATACACCCATACCGGGTTCGCGCACAATCTCGCCACCGTCGACGTCTGGGATATCCTTGGGGAGGAGGTCAAGCACCGCCTGAGAGACCCAGATGCCTGGCAGGTCAGTACACGAACAACACTCTTGATAGGAGTCCCAACTCACAATGCACGTCGATCCGATCGAGCATCACAAACTTCCCTTTCAGGACCTCGTCTTCCTCGAGATCCGCCTGCAACAGTCAGTCATGCCACAGCACATGGGAAGAAGCACCCTCACAGCAGTCGGCATCCGGCCATAGGCATCCTGATCCCATCCCACACCCCGGATCCACTCCCCCTCCGTCCCAGCCTCAGGGTTCGCAGCGACAAAGTTCCTCAGCCGTCCACGGACATCATCCAGCGTCGCCGCGCCAAAAAGGTCCGCAGAGTGCAGGAACTCGCCATACTGCAGCAAGTGCCCATGGCCATCCCACAGTCCAGGAATCACATACCCCGGAACAGTCGTCAGCTTCGCGTCGTCCCAGGGGAACACGCGCGTGAACACGCCGTCCTCGACTGTAAAGCACTGCGCCGTCGGCTGCGCGTCGTCGTGCGTGCGTACGCCCTGGTAGCAGTACGTCTGGGGGCCGATATCCGCCGAGGGCGTGCTACCGAGCAGCGGCTGCTGGAAGCGCACGACGGCCAAGGCGACCACGCCCGCGGCGGCAGAGAGGCCGATGCCCCACCTAGCGATCGGCGAGCTGGCCATTCTGGAGTATGAAGTCGATTGGGCGTCGTTGATGCCCGGTGTCGGTGAACTGGTGATCTGGTCTGGGGATGTTCACCGTCACGTGCTCTGATGAGATATTTGTGGGTCACGTGATTGGTTCACATTCGCTATCAAACGCCGCTATCGCTCTTCAACACCACCTTGCTCGGACATCACACTCCGAATCTTGTCCCCAAGATGTGACGGTTCATCTTGCCCAGCCTGCTTCCGAAATTCAATCTTATCCGCGCTGAGCGCGCTGCACAGCCTCACTGATGTCACCCTGGCAAGCATCCCGGTTGGCCTCACCAAGGAAAAGCAGCCTCGATCTTCACTCCCACCCGGTCTCGACTGTTCCAGATCTCCGTATCGACGCTCACCGTCGCACCCGCGATGTCATCCTTTACTGAAAAAGGTCATCCGGTCCGTTCTCCGAACCCTGGAGATCAGGTTCTCCAGACGCAGGGGTCGAACTCCAGGAGCATCACAGAAAGGATCGACTTGTTTCCAAACCCCAAAGTCCCTCCCTCCACCTCGTCACCCTACGTCGACAGTGCAGAAAAGGGGGACCTGGATAAACAAGCTCGCCAGGGTCCAATTCCAAAAGGTGTGGCTCGTCTGCAGGGGTAAGACCCGTAAATCGTTAGCATGACATCACCCACCAGCCACAAAAGCCGCCTCACGCGACCACCAATTGGCCAGCCTCCCCGGAGTGGAGGAGCCCAGAATTCAAGGGTCCTGGGGTCTTGTCCAATCACCTCCCTTCGATGCCCGACGCTACGTCACAAGCCACAGGACCCTGAAAAACCGGCTTCCAACTTTCTGGGCGCGTGAACCTCACGTGAGACCAAGCAATGACAAGCTCACCGGGCCAAGTACGCCGTCTGACTTGTCAATGGAAGCTTGATCGCCTCAAGGCTTCCCTTATTGTGATGGAGGGTCGGGAGACGAACTGTTTCAGCCTGGCCAACGACCCCTCGCGATCTACGGTTGATGTCATCGGCCAACATGTTCCGACCCCCCTCACGTCGAGCCTTGCATGTCGGATGATGATGCCATGGAGGCAGCCGAGATGATGTCGAAATGGTGTTGACCTGAAGCTCGATCCAAACATATAAGCCACCCCGTCTTCCCTCTCCTCATCTGCTTTCTCTCTTCATTCACAACATCATCAAACAAACAAAGCTTCTAAGCATCTCAGCTACTACCATTCCAACCAAATCAACCAACCACCACCACCTTCAAACAACCCTCCAAACAACCATCAACATGCCTCTTCTCAGCTCCCGCAAGGCCCACACCACCACTGCTCCCCGCAGCTCTGGCGGCCTCTTCTCCCGCCGTCGCCAGCCCGTCACCTCTACCCACAGGTCCCACGGTCTCACCGGCCCCAAGACCACTACCCACAAGCGCTCTCACGGCCTGACGGGCAACACCACCACCACAACCACCACCACAACCACCCGCAAGCGTGGCGGTCTCTTCTCCCGCCGCGCCGCTCCCCGCACTCAGCAGCGCAAGCCTACCATGGGTGACAAGATCTCCGGCGCCATGCTCAAGCTCAAGGGCTCGCTCACCCGCCGCCCTGGCCAGAAGGCCGCCGGCACCCGCCGCATGCACGGCACCGACGGCCGTGGCCAGCGCCGTACCCGCTACTAGACGCCTCACATCGGCACATCATTTTCCTTGATTTACACTGTTCGAGCGGTTGACGAGATACCCGCATGAGAATATAGCCAGGGCGTTGATTGTACCATACCTTGTACACTACGAAGTTAAGCAAACTTAATGAATAATGTCCCTTGATGGGCTGTTAATCACAACTTCGTTCCATTGCAATCAAGTGACGTGTGAAACTGGAGGGGCAGGAGTAGCATCAGCGGTTTTCCAGTTTTTTGGCGTTTTGTCACCTTTTTGGCAGGAAGTTACCTGCAATGTAGCAGCGACATGGTCACGAATCATCAACTTAGTTGAGACAACCCATCATAAAAGCAGCAATACTGAAAGTTAAGCAGGCGATGATTCAGGCGAAGTCGGCAGTGTATCATATTGCTGGTGATAGTAATCACAGCGGGAAGGTTCGGACTTGTCCACTGCGTACCCTAGAACACCTATAAAACGACACGGCGGAACAGACCGGAACATTCCGAAACCTTTCCTTCTTTTCTTCTTCTTCAATACAAACAAAGGGCGAGGCCCTGGCGGGTGACCCCACGGCCTGTCCGTGGGGTCAGGGGTTATTCGCACGGTGCTGGGGGGCTCACGTGCCCCCTCGCACCGTATGGTCAAAGCTGGTCCGTGCTAACTCGCACTGTATAGAAAGGGGAATGTTGACCCCCACAGTGACGAGGTCGCACAACTTCACCCCGTTCCTCCCCGTTTGTCATCACCGTAAAGGCCTTTGTCTAGGCCAGTTCATCAACCTCGGACGAATCCACGCCGAGGGGCACCTTGCAGAGGCCGAACCGAAGGGTCGATCGGCTGGAGCCCAGAGGGCCAGGAATACGGGTCTTGCCCGGTTGAGGAGGCGTCTTGATCTGAAGCTCGGCCACCTCACTGCCTGCCTCCGCCTTCTCCTCGTCGTTGCCCGAATAGGCAAGCTCGTCCGCCTCGTCCTCCTTGGGCCTGACTCCGAGAAGTTGGAGCTGGTTGGTGAGCACCTCCAGGTCCTGGGCGCTGGGGGTGGGGTACTTCTTCGTCAGGAGGTCCTGACGAGGAAGCTGCAGGGAGTTGGAGGCAACAGCCCGCTCGAGCTGGCTGAATCCGCCAAGAGGGGCATCCTCCTCAACGCCGGAGCCGTTCTTTCCTACGGCGAGTGCCTTCTGGTAAAGAGGGCTGTTCTCGGGCATCTGCGTGGGGCGGCGGGGAGCGCGAGGGGTCGAGGCCGCAAGAGGGCAGTCGTTGAGGATGTCGTCGAGATCGTCGCTGAACTGGGTGTCATCAACGAAGGGGTCCGCAATGGAGACGTTGACGGAGCTGTCGGCCAGACTGTAGCGGTTCTGTGGGGTCTGAGGGACGGGGGCATTGTAGTTCTCGACGGAAGGCGAGGTCTTTCAAGTCAGTGGAAGGACACTAGAAAAAAGTAGGAATGTACACACCGTCATGGTAGGGAAGCTCATTCCCTGGTGGATGCCCGAGATGTCGTCGACCATGCGAATTGTGGGGTTGAAGTGAGATGAGGCCTGAGTGAGCTCGAGAGGACGGGAGATCTCAAGGCGACGTCCGGCATTCTTGGCTTGCTTCTTGCCGAGAATGCGATCCCAGGCACCAGAGACCTTGATGGTGAGGCGGGACGACATGCGTGACATGCGAGTGTCAGGCTTGGGCGATGGCTTGAGGGCCTGTGTCTGAGCGAGCATGGCCTCGATCTTCTTGCTGACATTGATGGGGCTGGTGGGAGAAGCGTCGAAGCCAGCGAGGGCTGTGGTCTTGGAATCGGTCAGGCCACGGAAAGAATCAGACACCTTCTGGCCACGCGCGGTGTTCCAACGAGAGCTATGGACATGCTGGGGGGTAAGGGCGCCAGTCTTGGACTTGACAAGGGAAGTCTTCATGAGAGGAGAGAGGCCTTTGCGGAAGTTGTCCTGAAGCGCTCTGCGAGACGACTTGCGGGGTATGGTGGGAGACTTGCGACCATTTCCGGGGAGAGCTGGGTTGGGAACAGGGCGTCTGGCAAACAGGTTGGCAGAAGTGAAGTTGCTCGTGGAGGCACTGAAAGCGGGCTTGCTAGTGGGTGAGCCGTCGGTGTTGACATTGCGTGAGGGGTTGTCGACGTTGACGTTAGCAGCGGGATTGTCGCCTCTGTTGTTCTCGGGGTCATTGGTGTTGACGTTGCCAGCAAAGGGATAGTCACCGATGAGGCTGCTGGCAGGGGTGTAGTCGTCGTGGACGTTGATCTCATTCTCGCATCCGACAGCGTCCAGCATCTCCTTGAGCGCCTTCTTGTTAATCACACGCCTAGTTTGACCAACCGGGCCGACGTAGATGCCGTGGGGGAGGAATTCGCCGCCGTTGAGAGGGCGCCGAGTGGTAGGGCTGTCAAGAAGAGCGCTGACGAGGCGATCAACTGAGTCCTCTGGGAACTGAGCGGCGCCGGAGGAGCGGGAGTCATGCCCAGATCCATCGGGGTCTGGCGATGTTAGTAAATAAATGCTTGCTATTGTCAGTTGCAACCTAATCGTAGACACTTACCAGAGAGTCTGCTGCCATCCTGAAGGGGCTTGAGAAGGTTTGGGTCGTAGCGACTGGAAGCCGAAGCCATCTTGAGCGAGGGCAGCGCAGGACGCGACGGAGTGAAGGCGAAGGGGTAAGGTGAGGAAGGGTAAGGCTACTGCGCTCGTGGATACAAGGTGTAGGCTGCAGAGTCGAGCAGGCTGAGTAAAGTTTTGGGTCGCTGGAAACTTCTGAAGAAAAGACTGCAGTTCCCTCTTTGAACGAGAGGCCTGGGTTGGGGAGAAACCTTCGGATGGTGAGAAAAGTCAGAGGCTTCCTGATCTTTGGCGCGCGCGCAAAACTCTGTTCAGTCTGACGAGTGTAGTGTCGCGAGTGCGCGAGGTCATCTGCTCTCGACGCGAATCTGGAATTTCGACAGGGCGTGAGAAGGTAGAGCAGTGACGCGGGCGTGTGACGAAAGTGCGTTTGCCCTCGACGAGTATGGAAAGTTGGGGGTCAGAGGTACGCGGCTGCTTGGGAAGGGACGCGAGTTATGGACGTGTACTGGATTTTGGGTGGGCGACGAACGGCAGGTGCAGCTTGCAGTCTGGCAACGACTTCGATGGTGATGGTTAGGGGGAAGGTGCGCGTTTACGCCCTGTACCTAGAGAGGCCAGCAACTCGCGAGAGGCCACCAAACTGGGTGTAATTTGAGCTCAAACCCCACCTAGAAGCAACTGTGAGAAAATTGCTTGTTTGAAAACATCCGGTCTGCTACTTAGAACATCACCATCGCGATGTAATAGCTTCAAACCCTTTGGAGTCGTGAGTTAGCCCTGATTTTCCAGTCTCCCCTAACGCGAGGATTGCTTCCACCTACAGATAGGTTCAAAACGCGTATTTCAACCGAGCTCCTTGTGATGGAAAAAATGCTTTTCTCAAAAAGCACCATATGTTTGTCATTTCTGGCGATGCGATACCCCTGAACCAACCTCACCCTCACTCACCCGTGCAACCATCACTGTCAACGCAACTTGACGCCGCCAAATGCAGGTCCAAGCACATACGACCATAGCCACAAGAGAACACGGGATCCCGTCCGCTCTCCCCTAGTTAACCTCGTGAGCGCTGGATTAGTAGTTGGGTCGGTGACGACCAGCGAATCCCCGGTGTTGTATGTTTTTTGCCGACGAAGACAAATCGACAAGGCTGAGTCACCCGCAGATGCAGACGCCCTTGTATGCCCCTCATCTCACCACCAATCCGCCAGTAAGGTTAGTAACTTTGAAAGTGACATTCCATCAGACGAACAGCATCCCATTCCTGAACATTGACATGGGATCGTCCGGCCGAGGTTGACGGGACGGCGGACATCCGGGCGAGGGCTGTGTGGCTGACTCATCCTTGCCGTGGCCGACGGTCTCTGCCGGTGATTGAAAATAAGCCTGCTTGATTGGCTGGGAACCCCACTTCCGAGCCTCGGAGATGCTGGCGCGGCTTCTGGACACGGGCACTCCGGCCGGGTCGTACTCGCTGTCGTGCTCGTCTGATCAGCCCAGAATGCCGAAAACGCCCCGTGGCGGGAAAACCTCGTGCTCGTGCCCATCACCGTTTCAGGTCCGCCCTTCCGTCGTCGCGACTTTACCCCGTCCCCTTATTTTTTTCTCCCTTGTCAAGTCAATCACCAATCTTTCCTCCCCCCAATACCCTTCCATATCAATTGCGTCGACTGTGTTGTTCTCGATCGTTTGCTGCGAGTCGAGGCTAAATTCGACATCCCTCCTGTACACACGCCGCCACTTCCTCGAGTCACTCCTTGACTTCTTCGGACCCCTCGCCTCCGCCATCCAACAACACATTCTCAGCCAAACCGCCGCCATGTCCTTCTCTAGCCTGGTCCAAGACCTCAGCCTGCGCGATGCGCGCAACCCCCGTGGCAATGCCTCGGCCTCGACTGTCGAGGATACCCGGTCGCAGGTGTCGCGCGCCATGTCCTACGCCAGCACCGCCGCCACCAGCGTGAGCATCTCTGGTGACATCTCCAGCCAGCTTCACGGTGGCTACAACCACCCGCTGGCTCGGTCGTGGCAGTCTGAGAGGCAGCTGACCAAGGTTTGTGCTCTTTGGGTCTTCCCCGCCACCATGACCACCGCTGACTGATGCCCACTACAGTCGATGCTTATCTACCCCCTCTTCATCTCCGACATTGACGACGAAGAAGTCCTCATCCCCTCCCTGCCCGGCCAGTGCCGCCGCGGTGTCAATAAGCTCCTGCCATTCCTCGAGACGCTCGTGCGCAAGGGCCTGCGGTCTGTCATCCTCTTCGGCGTGCCCGTGCGGCCCGGTGTCAAGGATGCGCTCGGCACCGCCGCCGATGACCCATCGGGTCCTGTCATTCGCAGCATTCGCCTCCTGCGTCAGCGCTTCCCCCAGCTCTTCATCTGCACCGACGTGTGCCTGTGCGAGTACACATCGCACGGCCACTGCGGCATCCTGCGCGACGACGGCTCCCTCAACAACGCCCTCTCTGTCGACCGCATCTCGGACGTGGCCGTCGCCTACGCCCGCGCCGGCGCCCACTGCGTCGCCCCCTCTGACATGAACGACGGCCGCATCCGCGCCATCAAGCTCAAGCTCATTGAGGAGGGCATCGCGCACAGCACCCTGCTCATGTCCTACGCTGCCAAGTTCTCAGGCTGCCTGTACGGCCCCTTCCGCGACGCCGCCGGCTCATGCCCGTCCTTTGGCGACCGCAAGTGCTACCAGCTGCCTCCCGGCGGCCGTGGCCTCGCCCGCCGAGCCATTGTGCGCGACATGAACGAGGGCGCCGATATCATCATGGTCAAGCCCGCCGGCCAGTACCTCGACATCATCAGCGACGCAAAGGACCTGGCCAGGGACGTGCCTATTGCCGCCTACCAGGTTAGCGGCGAGTTTGCCATGATCCACGCCGGCGCAAAGGCTGGTGTCTTTGACCTCAAGGCCATGGCTTTCGAATCCCACGAGGGCATCCTCCGTGCCGGCGCCACCATTGTCGTCACGTACTTTGCCCCCCAGTTCCTGGACTGGCTGGACAACTAGGCGCGCACAGGGTGGCAGAGCAAAAGGAAGGCATTTTTGAAGTTTCAAGGCACGGCGTTTTTGGCATCGGAAAACCCCGGGACACCCCCGCGGGGCCACGCGAGGATTGGAGTTTGGGGATGCAGCATTTCTTGTATAAATACACAAACGAGCAACAACGGTTACGATTTCACGGAAGACTTCTGGCATGTAGTGACGTACCGTGAGGAGACTCACCAGCCTCATATCAGGTATTTGTCCTATGAATGTCTGCGATTGGCGGCCTCGTGACCTTGATAGCGCTCGCGCCTTGCTGCCTCGCCTCGTCTGATACCCCGGCCGACGCAAGGCAAGGCGGCCATTGCGTGCTTCAAGCCAGGCCACAGTCGTCGCCTCACCGGTATCAAGTGCCAGGCGGGAGATTGGAATTCCAGGTTGCCCAGGGCACAACGGTGCCTCGTCTCGCTGCAGAAACAGTTCCTCGACCAGTCGCGCGGGCAAGGCGAACCACGGCTCCGCAGAGATCATCCGTCTCCACCAGCGACGACGAGGCGGATGACACTGGAAAGCCCCAACGGCCGTTCAACGGGTATTTGCCTGGAACCAGACGGGCGCGTCTTCCCGGCGCTACCGATCATCCCGTCCACCTGCACTTTGCATTATCATCGCCGCTTCCTCCAGGCTGTCTTGCTTTTCTCCCCCGGCCGAGTTCGAGGCGGCGGGTGGAGTCGCGGAGGGGGTTGTTGTTTGAAGCTAGCACCCGTCAAAGTCCCTTTGTGAGGAACGAGGCGACTTGCCCCGCGAAGAACCGTGGCGTATCGGCCCCGAGCCCACCGTTCTGTACATGCGGGACCCCTGACGGCAAGTGGATGCATGATGAGATGCAACCAATTGGAATACCCTCCAGAGAAGCCCCGCCGCTTCCCGGTGCCGCGAACCACTTAAACACAACGCGTCGTTGGGCGGAAGGGGCAATGGCGTCCAATGGGCGGCATCGTGCGTGTTTTCCCCCGGCAAGCTCCCTCGTTTGCTATCTTGCTCTCGCATGCTTTACCAACTCGTCGCGTCGATGCCTGGCGTAAAGTGTTAGGCGGCCTGAGGACGGCATATCAGGAATCCGTGCAGCTCGACAAACGGAGTGAAGCGTCCATCTTGGTCGCCATATGCCGGGATACCTGGACTCGAGTTCCCCCACCACCCCGACCCCAGGCTGTGTACGTCCATCCACCTGCCTATCGCCTGCCTTGCCTTGTCCTCGTCGTGCCTCGAATCTTTTTGGTCCAACACCAGTCCCCTCGCGCAGCCTCACTTTTTGCTTGTCGCTCTTGTGTGTCAATCGCTTTCTCCGGCGGGTCTCTCGCCTCGAATCTTGTCGTCTCGGAAGCGCCATCCTTTAAACCTCGACCACCGCCCGCCCGAACCTCCTCGCTGGTAGACTCCCGACTTCCCCCAAGCTGAGTGGGTTTTGCCTCCATCGGACTGCTGCTGCGGGTTTATGCCGCGATCGACTCGCGTCAGGGAGAGTGAGGGGCTGACAGGACCATACAGCTGCGATGAACTAGGCCTGCCTGGCTGCGACCCGGCTGGGCTGGTTTGGGCCGCACCGGGGGACCACCTCGTCGTGTCCCCCTCTTGCGCTTCGCTCCTACATCACCACTTTTCGCCATACATCCATCGTCAACACCCCGATACTCCGACCGATCCATTATCCCTCCCCGCCCCCGGGAGATGACCGCCGCCCGTCCCGATGGCGGCGTCACACTTCGATCCCTCCCTGCCGAGCCCCTCCTTCTTCGACATATACACGGATGGCGCGCCGTCGCGCACGACCATGAACTTGCCGTCGGGAGGATGCAACTACGTGGACCTGGCGCCTGGAGCCAACCAAGCCAAGTGCGGATGCCGTCATTTCTGGAGCCGCTTTGCCGCGGGGAGAGCCTTTGCGGAAACCCTTGGAATGGACAACACCCCCTACTGCATGTGTAACCACCATGCTTGCTTCCACGACCGCGGTGACGAGGTCGTCTTTTCGCCCGTGGCGCTTGTTCCAGGACAGGAGAATGAACGACCCAGAGGAAACCGTGCGCCCTTGAGCCCCGTCATCCAGGACTTCGGATCATATCGCCCGCCCGGCGAGGCAGTGGCGCCCATGGAGATTTTGCCCGCGGAGCCTCCTGTCGTGCCTTTATCTGTGCCTGTGCCGCCCAGGGAAGCCGAGGAGCCGCGGACTAGGACACCTGATCACCACTCCGTACGGCCAGATTCTACACTACAGGATACGTTGAGCTGGGGATACATCCAGTCGCACTCGCAGTCCGGGAATGGGAACGGGCTGAACGGGGCGCTGCCTCCCATCCCGCCGCAATGCCTCATGCCGGCATCGCAACCTACTTCGACCAGCTCTTTTAGCCAAACCCGCTATCTACGGCCCTTTTCTGGCCGGGGGCTCTCGACACTGAGTGGTGTCGGTCTCTCTTCTTCACGACCGCAGCCCCAGGAATTGCCCTCTACCCCGGAACCCCGCGTTGAGGACAAGGAGGACTCGTCTGCTACCATGACAGCCACAGCAACCAACGTCGGGACGCCACGAGCACCGAGCGTGATTCTCGAACCGCCCAGTGTTTTTGGTTCACCTTCACGGCAGACACTTCGACATGTCTCCGACACGGTTCAAGGCCATGAGACGCGGCTGGAGCGGCTTGAGAATGTGTCCTTTACAGCTGCGAACCACGACGAATGCGACGGGCGTCACGATGCCACCGACCTCCGGGTCACCGATCTCGAATGCAGGATGGAGGAGATGGAGAAGAACATCAATGACAACGCTAGCCTCGGTACGGCCCGCCGAATCAACGACTCAACAGCAGACGAATCCACGAACAGCGTCGTTTCCGAGTCGTCCGACATGACCGCCCGAGCTCTCGCATCCAGCGAGACGTACGAGCAAATCCGGTCACTCGAGTCTCAGATGAAGCAATGGCGCCACTATATGCCAACGCCGTTCTCCCCCTTTGAATTGGAAGTTGTCTTCCTGCCGTTCCCGTTGCGGTGCGTGTGGCAAGAGATGAACGACTTCAAGGCCGAGTCCAGCTTGTCAGAGGCCGACCGTTGGACCCAGATGCCGAGCACCAACAGCGCCACGCCGCTCCGACAGCAGTCTCCCTTCTGTGGTGACTGGTCCGAACCCGGTCTCGACTACAGCTGGCTGCTTCCCAAAGGCTGCAACTCCAACGGTGTCATCGACAAGCGGCTGCGGAGTAGAGGGTTTGTCAGGGCAGTGTCTATCAAGGGCCCTGATGCGAGGAGCGTCCAGACAGCAGTGGAGGCAGCCTTTGGCAGCACTCTGGCCGCCATGGCGCAGCGTACCCCTCCCGCAAGTCCCAGGCACGAGACGACTGACGCCAAGATCTCGAGGTTCTTTGGTCTGCAGCATCCATGGGTGCCTCTCCGCAAGATCCACAAGGACGACCGCCTTCGATTCTTGTCGCCACCGGAGATGGTCACCCCGGCTCTCTGGGACGTCTCGTTCCTCAACTCGGTCATGATGCGATGCTCTGAGCCCCGCCTATTCGTCACGCAGCCCGAGGCCTATCTGCAAGACCTACACGCGTACGACACGGGCTGGACGTGGCAGACGGTGCGCGAGTTGAGCAGGGTATACCCAGACATGCCGCAGACCGACGGGGTGCCCGAGGGGGATGCGGCGGAGGAGTACTGGGCATGGTCGGAACGGCTGGACGGATCAGCCAGCGCACGCTCGTCGCAGAGCTCGCAGCAGGCAAGGCAGCCGGCGCCGGCGTCCCCGTCGGAGCAGTACTTTACGCTCAAGTCCTCGATGCGGTCGTCCAGCCCACGTATCTCGCGTGGCCACTCGCAGGCAAAGGGCAAGGAGAGAGCGCAGCAGCCGAGTCGACCTCTTCACCTACGCACCATGTCGATGCCTCCTGTCGCCGCCGCCCCGATCTCTCCGTCTGGCATCAGGCGGAGGGTCGCGTCTTCCGGCCAGCGACACACTCCGGGGCCCAGATCGCCCCTTGTTCAGGTCCGCTCCAGCCCGATGCCCGCGGTGGCTGCTATGGAGAGGAAGCGTCGTCAGACCCGATCCCCCAGCCGTCCGGCCATCACACCACGCTGGACCATGTCACCCAGCCCGGGCATCGCCATGTTCCCGTCCGATGACGCGCGCCTGCCGGGCCGGGGTGTCACTCCTCTGTACTATGCGACACCATACAGCAATGCGCCGCCGCCAGAGGCGCGGTCGAGAGGTTCTGTACATATGCCGGACGGTTACGCCTCAGAGGACGACGAAGACTACGAAGATTTGGGCGATGCAAGCCCGGCCAACATATACGAAGACGAAGACGATGATGACGACGACGACGAAGACGCGAGCGACACGGGTATCCAGCTCGTGCCCACTCACAACGTCTTCCTGCCGGGGAGTAACTCGCAGCCGCGTCAACCCGAAGACGAGCCTTGGCCAGGCATCGAGGACCACGACCGCATGTCAGACGGGGAGAACATCGACCCTCTCTTCTCAGCGGGCGAAGATGATGCAACGTCGGTCGCGAGCAGTCAGCCCTCGGAGTACCCCAGCACACAACGTGGCTGGGAGCTCCCGGGGACGGATGTGGGCATTGGGTTTCACATCCACGAGGACGTGCAGATGCCAGACTCGCAGTGATTTTTGGAGTATATAGCAGATGGTGAGAGGATGTATTATCTATGTGATGAGGCAACGAAGCAGGCGGGCGTTTATGTCTCTTGATTTTGGGCAGCGATTTGTCGTTGAATTGGTTGGAAGGATGGACAGGACAGGACAGGTGATGGATGGATGTAAGAGACGTGGGTCATTTGGACATGATCATGAGGCAACATGGAGGGAAGCGCGAGATGCGAGCGGAGACAGATGGACAGGAGAGACAAAGCTAGGAACTGGTCGGCGAGGATGTGCGATCTGGACCTCGTCGTCGCCAGTGTGTAACCCCCTACAGACGGAAAATCCCCCACACCAGATAGCAACACCCACCCCTCCCCCCAGCGAATAGCAACCCGACTCTCAATCCTTCACAGACAAACCCCTCGTGCCCGAGTGAATGGTGGAAGCATGTCGCGACTTTTTGTCCCCAAGAAGTGTACTCTCTGACCGCCCTCGCGAGTCGTAAGACGGACGCGCGAGTAGGGTCCTCAATGGAGAGCCATGTGGCGCCGTGGTTGGTCCCTGCTGATCCGCCCTGCAGGCCGCATCGGTCTAGGCTCGGGCGTCGCAGGGACAGTCAGGCGGGCGCGGCCCGGGCGTGTCTGGCCTGGACTGTGCTGCTGGAAAGGAAAAAAAGCTGGGCGTGAGGGCGAGGCGTGACATGACGTTTGGAAGGAGGGGGGTGTGGGGTCCCAGCGCCCTGAAGTGTGAGGCGTCTTGAGTGCCGGTACGGCTGATCACACCCTAATATGGCTGCTTCCGAAGGTACCGAGAACATGTCACAGCGCAAGGTCCTGGCCGGGGGTGCCGCTCTTTCCTTTCTTTGACTCGTCCCAGGCGATCCCGCGGTCCACGTTTGCCTCCTCCTTCCAAGTCATCCCCATCCGCCTGACTGACTGAGACGAACACGCTGATTGCTGACCGATGGACCCCGAATACCGTCCAGTGGGCACTGTGACCCGACTCCAGTGTCCCGTCGCCCTGAAGGGCCAGTGAGCCCCATCGTTCCTTCCCCTCTCCTTCCAGACTCACCCCCCCCTCCAAAGCTGCCGTTGCTGCCGCCGCCGCCGCCGCCTTCCGCCGCTGCCGGCCCCCTTCCACGTCAGGTCGTCCCTTGTTTCTGCATAGGTGATAGACCGGCGGACTTTTTTGCTCTGACAAGTCCCCGTGCTTGCCGGTACCTGCTTCAGCCTCTGGTTTCTGTGCAAGGCGTGGCCTCTCTTTTTAGACGCCTCATCCCCCCCTTCCGCCCGTACTCCCATCTTGGGTTCCTCTCTTCCTGTCACCAACCTCAGATTCATCCCTCCCCTCCGCCTCCCCTCATTGTCTAGGCCCACCCTTTTCTTGGACATGGTTCTGGCCTCTGCTCTCCCCGCTCCGCATCGCATCCGATAGATCTTACCCACGGGTCCGCATCAAGTCCGAAAACTCCGAAGATCCCGCGCCGTAAACGGAACTCGTACTAATCCGCACTCCCCCATATTCCGAGTCCTACATCCTTACCTCTCTTGACGTTGCATTTCTCCAGACCAGCATACAGACATTCCCATTGCATCTTCTCTTTCCCTCCCCCGGCGGCTGCAGTCCTCCGGGTAGACGACCGCCATGTATCATCTGCGGCGCTTTACCATTTTCCTCGCCTTCTTCTTCTCGCTCTCCTTCATCGCTTGGTTTGTGCCCAGCTACCTTAACCCGTCGCCGCCGGACAAGCAGAAGCAGATTCAGGATAAGAGATGGGTCAGCAGTAGCCCGTACTGGCTCGACAGACAGGCTTGTCGGTGGTTGAGCCTCTGTGGTGTGCACCACCTCAGCTGGGATCCCGCCGCGCTGCTGCCGTGGAACTCGAACAGCACCGACGACGATAGAGACGAGCTGCGCCTGGACGAACCGGAGCGCCTCGAACTGCGATCCCTCTCCGGCTGGCAGGACCTCAACCTAGACACAAAGAAGAGGTCGGCGCGAGACGACAAGGCCGAGAGGAGGAAGATCCGCCGCGACATTCCCGACTACGTCCTCGAGTATGCGCCGCTTGTACACCTCTTCTCGGGCGAGAACTTCTGGCCCTCGGACATTGCCGAACATGTCAAGCATATGACGCCATACTTAGAAGAGGAGGCTCTGAACAGGTCGACACTGCTTCACGACTTGCACAAGCTCAATGCTGAGGATGGCCGGGTGTACCTCACCAGCGACGACGACGTCGAGTCGCGGCCCGAGTGGCTTCACAGCCACACGGGAATCCCCAAAGCCTGGGAGGACGATGGTACTGGCGACGGCGACAGCCCGGGGTCCGACCCGGCCGGCGACTCCGACTACCTCGACGGCACAACTTGGTGGGATGCGTCTCGTCACCACCCCATTAACCACTATACCGATCCTCGCCGCCAGAACGGACTCAACCAGCACGACAAGGCCAGACCGATCTACCGCCGAGACCAGCACCCAATCGCGCCGCCATCCGAAGGCGATGATGCCGACAGCAGCAAGCCCGATGGCAAGCCCGACGAGGAGGGTCACTCCAAGTCTCCGGCCGTACTAATCCTCGTCGACAAGGGCAACGGCATTGTCGACGCCTTCTGGTTCTTCTTCTACTCGTACAACCTCGGACAGACCGTCTTCAACATCCGCTTCGGCAACCACGTCGGCGACTGGGAGCACTGCATGATGCGCTTCGAACATGGCATCCCGCGCGGCATCTTCTTCTCGGAGCACGAGGGCGGTCAGGCGTACACGTATCACGCTGTCGAGAAGCTCGGCGGGCGGCCCGTCATCTACTCGGCCGTCGGCAGCCACGCCATGTACGCGCAGCCGGGACTGCACCCGTACGTGCTTCCCTTCAAGATCCTCAAGGATGTGACGGACCGCGGGCCGCTCTGGGACCCGGCCAAGAACGCCTACTCTTACTGGTACGACTATATGCGCGACATCGAGGAAGGGCTCGACCTCGATATCGACGGCGACGATCGCATTGAGGCACTCGACACGCACAAGAACGCCAACACGGCCAGTCTTGTGCCCACGACGGAGAACCCGAACGCACCAACAAGCTGGTTCCACTACGCTGGACCCTGGGGCGACCAGGTCTACTCCCTCGCCGACCTGCGGCAGTGGCGGCTGTTCGCCCAGTACCACTACGTGACGGGGCCGCTAGGACCAAAGTTCAAGCACCTCGGCCGCGCAAAGATGTGCGTCAAGGAGCGCTGCAACATTCTCAACAGCCTCAAGCCGGGGCAGACGTGGTACAGCTAGTCGAGGAGGCGCCTCGAAAGAAAAAAGAAGACAGAGACTTACGCTCGTTATGATTACATGCCGACAGCGCTACGCAGCACTCTTTACAGCGCTTGGGAACGGTGCACTGGATAGGGGACCGACAGATGGGACGAGATATATTCGTGATAGATTCCGACCTGATGGTCGGTCGGGCGCTGATACCCCCTTTTTTGATACCACACAACGTAGACCAATAGACTTGCTTGAACATGGAATGCTTCTGGCTTGGGGTTGTGGAATGCAGCGACTGACACTGCATTTGGTTTCCAGCTCGGCGCATTCAGGCGTCAATGTTGGCCGGCAAGACAGCGCTTCCTCAAACCGAGGGGGCCGCCGGCTGGTCTCATCCACAGGTGATGAATCCATCCGACTTGCACGCGCGGCGGCCGACCGCACTGAGCTAGCGCGGACGGGGCCTGAAGCGCTGGTGAGGTGAGTTCGGTGAAGGGTCTGCCCCGTGCTGACGGGCGGTCCAGTGCTAAGAACCAGGACGCCCGGGCCACCAGAGTGCCGTGGGAAGAAACATCGGGTGATGACCCTGTCGCTGGGCCAATGACACGCGGCTGATGTCATTGCTGCGCCGTAGCTCCCGCGAGTGCCGATCGACCGCCGCAACCCTGCGTGCATCATCGAGTCTGCGTGCGCAGGCACTTGTTGGACGGGAGGGCCCCAAGGCCCCTCTCCAGGCGCCTAGGAATAATAGCTTGCTAGGCAGTCTGTTTTCTGTGCCGCGGAGGTTTTCTTAGCTGACGCCGCCGGTCTGGGCTTTTGGGATGGATCGATGGGATGGGAGGACAAAATCGAGTGACGTCCATGGTTTCCGCTGCTTTTCGGTAAGGCCCAGTGACTCGCTCCCTCCCTCCCTTTCTTCGCCTCCCACCCCGAGACACCCGCCCCGACGTATTAAACCCGGCTGCTGCGCATTTCTCTTCTCCCTTGCCCTGGCAACGAGATTTCGTCACCTTCTGAATACACCCCAGCACAAAGCTCAAGACCCTTCGAATAATCAATCCACCTCTTGCGTCTCCTCTCCTCGTGTCTATACTCCCACCTCCCTCCCGCACACACGCAATAGCATCAGTACACCTACGCTCAAAATGCTCGAGGGAATCATGCGCACCGGCCTGCGGGCCCTCCAGTTCCTCTGGACCCTTCTCATCACCGCCCTCATCGGCAACGTCATCGCCTTGAACATTAACGGACACATGGCGAGTGTCAACTTTGCCATGTTCGTCGCCGTCCTTTCATGGTTGGCCATGATCTACGGCCTCGTCGCGACAATCATCAGCTCAATCGCCATCCCTGTCGTCATGCTGGCCCTCGACGGCATCGCGACACTCTTCACATTCATCTCCGCTATCGTCCTGTCGGCGCGCCTCGGTGCTGTAAACTGCGCCAACACCGCTGGCCGCGGAAGCGGCTGGATCGCCTACGGCGCCGCCAACACGGAGAAGAGGTGCCGCGAGATCCAGGCCTCGACCGTCTTCATGTGGTTCCTGTTCATCAGCTTCGCCGCCACTTTCGTCCTGACCTTCCTCGACTTCCGTCGCGGCGGTGGCTCCATGCGCTCGTCCAGGCCCAACATGGCCCAGGTCGGCGTCTAAGTCCAAGTCCACAAGGTCAATGACTATTTCCTTCTCATCGTCACACGGATGGGGTTCTTCAACACCGGTCGGCACACGGAGGTCCGCTGGATAGGGGCCGGAACCGGCGTTTTATGGTTGCGCGGGGGTGTCGGGGCTTGCTTGTTTACGGAATCTTCACGATCATGAAATGATGCGATTATGCGAGGGGTACTAATACCGGTGGCATGGCGAGCCGGATGCGGTCTTGTACACACCCTAGACTCGATTCACTTTTCCTCCTGTATAATCACCGCCTCGAAGGCGAGAATCACGAGTTCTGTGCACTTTACGATCTTCTTAACTGTGATGCAATGTAATCGCAGGCCAATCCTTTTGTGTATCTGGCCCCCAAACGCCGTACGCCCATATGCACAAGCAAATATTCGCCTCTCCAGCATCCGCTTGATGAGCGGTGATGTAGGTATGCCCTCTTCATGCTCCTACAGCGTCGCCGCCGCCTCTGCAGCACCGACGACCTTGAACTTGGTCTTGTTGGTCCACCTGACCTCGACGTTGTGCATCCATTCCATGTATCGGCCCCAGCCTGAGCGCAATCAAAGTCAGCACATGATTTCGAGGTCGATCTGATGGCTTGAAGCACTCACTCCAATAGGCAAACTTGCGACCAAAGTATTTGCCGGCAAAGGGCACAAGGATCATTGTCAGAAGGAGCTGCATCTGCTCAAGACTCCGCTCCCATTCGGCCTGAGCATCCTCGTCGGGCTCCGAATCGAGGACGCTGCTAGAGATGGAAGGGAGGGAGTCGAGCTCGTCGCTGTCCGAGGCGGACGCATCGTGGTCGAGGATGTACGAGTCGGCCATGGCGGAGGAGGGAGGGGAGGATCGGTGGACGGTTGGAGGGTGGGCGAGAATCGGATCAAGGCCGTGTCATGGAGATGGCGTTTCGGTCAGACAGGCTGATGGGGATCGGCTCGTATACGCGTTGACCAGCTGTATGGCCAGAAGAGAGACGTCGTTGGGAGTTGGTGATGGCATCGACGAGCTTCCCGGCGTGCCAGTTGCCGGCAACCCGCTGCTCGGCGGATCCAACGCAGCCGGAAGCCGAGGGTGGCCCAAGCTTGGTGATGTCGTTGAGTCGTGCCAACAAGGAAGGCGGTCAGAGGCTTCATCACGTGATATAAGTGAGTCACAGGGCAAATCGATGCACCAGGAGCCCGCCCGGTGTTGCACCCGCAGTGAATGCCAAGACCCCCAGGCCAACACCCAAAACCCACCCCTCGACGCCCAAACGTCACTGCTCACAGCACTGAAGCCAAAACCCGCGATCAGTCTTAGTCACCTATCAGCCAGAGGCACCCAGCGCATCTCCCCGCTGAAGAGACCTCCTTTCCAGCTCCCTCCACCAGGCACTTTTGCAACCCAAACACCTCCATCTGCGTGCAACCACCTGCCCTTGCACAACCCCTCCCTCCTCTTACCTTACGTCCGAGGATCACCACCCCTCCCAAGGACTTTATCCGCAAAGCAACCCACGAGGGAATTCTGCGTAACCCAAACACACACTCCCCGTCAACAGTTCCCAAGTCCGCTCGAGGAACAACTCGAACCCCAGTCCAAACCCCCATCCAAGGATACCCGTACCACTCAATCGACAGCCGACCCCAGCCGTAAGACAGCACCGAGCACCGCCAAAGCTCTTTTCCCATCCGTCTTCAACCGCCACCATGGAGGTAAGTTTGGTATTTTATTGTGCTAGCGAACCACCACCGCCCAAATTCGCCCCCCCCCCTCCACATTCCCCCCTTACCCGTGCTTGCCTACCTAAGCAACTGCACCTGCCTTGCCTACCTGTCTCTCCACCAATTTATCGTCCACCACTGCACCCAAAGAATATTTACCCCACCACCACACGACCAACACTACAACCACCACCCGTCACCTCCCCAGCACACCGAGAAGGTCAGACAGCTCATTGAAGCCCGCCCTGCACTGCACCGATTCCCTCCGATACCCTCGGACTTTTTCCCCCGAAGCCACCTCACCTTCCACGTACCACCGCATCGCATCACCAACCCCCGAGCGAACGTTGACTCACACCTGCCTCTCACTACAGGACGCACCTCTCCCCGAACGCAAACAGCGAAAGTCGGTCGCATTCACCAACGAGCAAGTCGTCGTCGACGTCGACGGTTCAGTCACAATGGTCAACTCCCCTGACGAGGTCAAGGAGACCGCCCAGTCTCACACGCCTCGTACGCCGCCGCTCTCCGCCGCCCTCGGGGCTTTTACTGATCCCATCCCCACAGCTGGCGCCGAGCAGATTCCCGATGTCGATGCCGCCGAGGCCCCCGCCGCCGACGATGGCGGCCTCGACCCGACACTGAAGAAAAAGAAGAAGAAGAAGGTCGTTCTGGAAGATGGCGAGGAGGCCGCCGCCGAGGGTGCCGCCGAGGACGGAGGCATCGACCTCAGCCTGAAGAAAAAGAAGAAGAAGAAGGTCGCGGCCCCCGCCGAGGACGACTTTGCCGCCAAGCTCAAGGCTCTCGAGCTCGAGGGTAAGACGGAGGAGGGCGCCGCCGCCGGCGAGGCCGAGGAGGCCGTTGACGAGGGCGACATGGAGACCGGCACCGGTATCTGGCAGCACGACGAGACAAAGGCCCTCGGCTACTCCCTGCTGCTTGACCGATTCTTCTTCCAGCTCACCCAGAAGAACCCCGACCACGCCACCAGCGGCTCCAAGAGCTACAAGATCCCGCCCCCGCAGTGCCTGCGCGAGGGTAACAAGAAGACCATTTTCGCCAACATTGCCGAGATTGCCAAGCGCATGAAGAGGACCGAGGAGCACGTCACCCAGTACCTGGTCAGTGCCCTGTCTCCGGATATGTTTTGTAGCCTGCTGACAGTATGCAGTTCTCCGAGTTGGGAACTTCGGGATCCGTTGACGGTAGCCGTCGTCTCGTCATCAAGGGTCGTTTCCAGCAGAAGCAGATTGAGAACGTGCTGAGAAAATACATCAGTATGTCCGCCCTTCTTCCCGTTTACCCTCTACCGCATCTAACTCCCTCCAGTCGAGTACGTCACTTGCAAGACGTGCAAGTCCCCCAACACTGAGCTCAGCAAGGGCGAGAACCGTCTGTACTTCGTCCAGTGCAACTCGTGCGGCTCCAGGCGTACCGTCACGGCCATCAAGACTGGTTTCTCGGCCCAGATCGGAAAGAGGAAGAAGATGCGCGCTTAGACGCGTTGTGTGGGTTGAAGCGGGATGCATTGGACGGATGGCTGCACAACTTTGGTGCGGCTTGTCTGGTGCAGGAACGTGTGGAGTGTACTTTATGCCTCGGCTCTTATGATGCTTTCTTCTCTACGACGCGATGCGAATATGATATGGGCATCGCAGACGGCCGGGGGGTGGTCATAGAACCAGGGACATAGGGGGTGGATGAAAAAATAACCCGTCCGAGATCGGAGGGTTTTCTCACGAGTTATATTCAAGATGTGTGAGCGCTGTCTATATGAACATGTCCATGGCGTCCATCTCGCGGACACTTTCCCGTTCTCGAGCCGCATGCACGCGGGCTTGGGTGATGCGGAACTCGTCCGGCAGGGGGAAGCCCTCGATGAAGCCATCTGCTGCGATGGCCCCGTCGCCGCCAAACATCATGTCCACAACAGCCTCGCCGCACAGCGCGGCCTGGGGCATGCCGTGGCCTGTGTAGGCCGCAGACATCCACAGGCCGTCACCGCCGCCGAGGCCCTCGGGCACAGCACCGACCCAGGGGTTAAAGTCCCGCGAGAAGCCCATAGTTCCAGTCCACTCGTACGCAGCCTCAAAGGGCGCGGGAGGTCCGCCGCCGGGTCCGAGGTCGAGGTCCCGCGCGAGGGTGGCGCGGAGGTACTCGGCGACGACAGGGTCGATCACATCATCGGAACTGATGCCGACGCCGCGGGCGGTACCGCGGCTACGGCCGCCGCCGAGGATGAGCTCTCGCGCTCCGTCGGGGCGCTGGATCAGGTAGTCGTCTTGGCTGGGCCGGGGAGAGGGCGGGGTGCCCATGAAGACGTAGGAGTTTGTGGAGGCGATGGAGGCGTGGCCGGGATGGGGGAGCAGGGCGGCGACTTGGCCGCGGACGGGGACGATGAGGTCTGAGAAGTCGGGGAGGAGGTGGGAGGTGTGTGCGTTTGTGGCGAGGATGATGTTGCGGGCTGCAATTTGGCCGCGGGGGGTCTTGTGAGGTTAGGAGGGGTTATATGGCAGGTGTGAGGGGTGGTAAGGGGCGTACATGGGCGATCCAGCGGGCGGAGGAAGAGGGGATGGAGTATTCTAGGCGTTGGAGGTGGGTGACGGGGGTGGTGGTCTGGAGGTTGAAGGAGCCGTCGGCGGAGAAGCGGCGAAGAAGGTCCTCGATGACCCAGCAGACGAGCTTGTACTGCACGTGAGAAGTCAGTCGTCATATCATGGGTGTTGGAGATATCATCAGCCTGAGATAAGAGAGTGAGATGCTGGGACACTTGCGGGCCAGACAGAGGCAGCATGGGTCTGAGCAACGGCACCGGCGGCCGAAGGCACATGCAGGGCGGCGAGATCCTCAGGCTTCTCAGCAAGGCGTGCTCCAGCACCAAGTTCAGGATCGGAACGTTGGCGGTCAACGAGATGGGCGGTAGCCTGAGCGAAGAGGTCCTTGGTCTCGTAAGCATGGACGCCCTCGAGGGGTACCCAGTCGCAGGGTATGGCGTTGGCGGCGACAAGGTCGCGGAGGTAGCGAAAGGTTGCGACTTCAAACCGTGAGACGGCCGGGGCTTGGGCGTAGACGTTTGGCTGGCAGTGGCCGCCGTTCTGATGGAGGAGGTTAGTATCTGATGATGCCGATAAGGGGGGCAACAAAAAGACTCACCCGTCCGGTAGCGCCCCAGCAGACCTCGCGAGCGTCGAGGAGGACGACACGAGTACTGGGACTCTTATCCTTGAGGAACTTTGCGGCAAATGAGCCCGTGATGCCGGTGCCGATGATGATGGTATCGGTCGAGGCGGGGAGGTCCGGGGTTGTCCGATGGCCGAGGAGCGGGGAGGGGTCGCGGTGCCAGAAGGAGGCGGTGCTGCGCGGGGGCGGGAGGTCTGCTTGACCGTCGCGAAGGGAGGAGGCTGTCATTTTGGGGGTGTGGTTGGGTGGTTGTACGACGGGAAGGAGCGTGATGCGAGGTGAGATGAGGTGAAGTGGGTTTTGGGGTGGTGGTGATGGTGTATGGCGGGGGAGGACGATTGGGGGGAGCGTGTTTGAGGTGCCACGAGTGGGCGTGAGTCACGACGGCGACAGTGCTGGATGTTGGGGTTTTCTGGGTTTTGATTTGATGAATGAAGCTTTTTAAGTATATCGACTGGATGTTTTAATCATTTTATAGAAAATCGCACCATCCGTTATTAGGGAATCGCTGACGGGCGACTTGAGGTGCCTGCCTGGTATCGCGGGGTACCTTACCAAGCAACGACATAACGTCAACTTGGACCCAGTCCAAGTGCCGTCTTCCGATTTCATATTCAACTTCCGATTTTATTTTTATCCCCAAGATTGATCCAATGGCAATTAGCACGTCTGCCTAAACAAGCAACGAATAGCCCGCTTCCTGCCAGAAGCCTCTCAACAACACCTCGGCGCTTCGATACGCCACCTCAAGCCTGAAAGTCAAGAGCGTCGCCGACCCAGCTTTACCACTGCACGAGCTGCAAGTCATCAGCCATTTAAAAAGCTCACTCCTCCCTCCCTTCTATACCTAGTCATTCGGATTCCGTCGTTCTACAAACTCATCTCCCCCTACAACCCGCTTCCTCGCCAAAATGAAGCCTTCGCCCTTCCGCCCCGTCGATGAGGCCGACTTCCAGCTCTACAACCTGTTTCGCGACGAAGTCTTTCCCCTTCGCCAAAAGTACCAAGATTTCGAAGATGGAAAATACTTTCCTTCCGAAGCAGCCGCGAACCTTTTGGTCAAGACGGCTCTGATCTTCGACCACGTCCGTCCCGACAACGCGGCCCTGCTCTTCAACACTGAGCAAATCCTGAGTTCCTTCATCTCTGCTGATGGAGGCACAAAGTCTGCGTTTGACCGCGCTCTGGCTGCGTTTGCACAGCTGGTGAAGCGGCCGAGGGAGCAGGATGGGGAGAGTGTCATTGTCATCGATGACAGTGACGATGAGCGGACAAGAAGGAGGAAGAGCAAGGGGAAGGGGAAGGAAGTGGATCTTGGAGAGAAGGAGAGGGAAGAGGGAACTCCGGATGTGCAGTTTCTGGGAGCTACCGAGGAGCTTGACATGCGAGAGATGTCTGTGTGAGATGCCGGGGGTTGGGGATGGACCAAGCAGTCGACATTTGATGATGGGGCAAGATCAGGAAACACGATCTTGAGAAATTGGTAAGTCGACATGTACATGGTTCTCTGAATACAGTGGCTAACAGGTGCCAGACTCACGAGCGACGAATGACACGAGAGGCATGGCTTGGCTTTAGACAAGTTACTTGAATACTGGCTGGACACCACCAAAATGAATCCCAAATTACATCCATTCCCTCTGTTGCTCGGCACCAAACTCCGTGTATCTCAAACCCCATCCTTACGTGATGATCACCCATCCACCACTTTGACCTGACTACCACACCTCGAGCAGCTATGCTTCGTCTCGACGAAACATCCCATGATACACGGCAGACACGTTGCGCAGACACAGATCAGACACAACACCGCGCCCATGATCCTTCTTCTGTCAGCTACCAGATATTCAACACAGGTATGGGAAGTCTTACATCTGCTTGTCCTCGCCCTCTTTCTTGACGTTTGTGACACCCCGCTGGTGGCAAAAGGGGCAGACGATGAGGGCCGGTGTATCTTTGAGTTCGGAGATGGGCGTGACGCGCGCTGAGGAGTTTGGCGCGGCGGCGTTGATGACGGGCTCGGAGCGGTATTGATGTGTGATGGCTGCGGAGGGAGGGTTGATGCTGGGAGGTGTGAGTAATGGAAGCACAGGTTGAGGCGAGGGGCCCTACGTTTCCGAATTGATGGTCGGTGATTGTGTTTGGGGTTCCGTCTTGGTGGAAGGCGTCTCTTGGGGGGGAACTGTTTGAGATGGTACCTGAATAGGCTCGGGTCGCTGCTCTGGTGTCTGCCCTTGAATGGGAGCTTGTTGCTCTGGCGTCTGTCCCTGAATAGGGGCTTGAGAAGCACCCCCAGCTTCAGGCTGGTACGCTGGGGGCTTTTCGTTGTTGATTTGAGACATTGTATGAGATGAAAGATGATCAATGCTGTTGAAATAACAGAAACAAATCACCGAAGACTTGCCCTTCCTATATACCCATCCTCCACCTCAAGAGATCGACGTCACAAGGCTGAAATAGGGACTCGTACCCTTCCTACCTACCACGTTGTAAACATGTACCCAGCCATATCAACCTTGGAAACATCAATTTGCCCCTGCTCCGCCCCCAGCGGTTGGCTGCATCGCTGCGCCGCCCTATGGATGTTCTACCAATTGATTGGCGTGCCAGGGGTTGGCATACCCTGCCGAGCTGCATTCTGCCGGCCCCCAGCTTCCATCCATCCCTTGGCGACCTGCGCCTTGTTAAATATGGAATGCCTAGAAGTCTTGGGGTTGCACTCCCCCGGTTTTGAGTCGCCCGACTTCCCCGCCCGATGACCGACTGCCCGAGACCGGGTATGACGTTCCCTGGAGAACTGCGAATGTCACCTTGGAGATGTTGGTAAAGGGGTGATAAGGGGTCAATGAAATCTCTCCATACTCTTGAATGATTGCAACCCTCAGTCCCAAAAATTTTCAATGGAATGCGTCTCATCAAAGTTTCCAGTGTTATTGGAGACGGCCCCCTAGTCCTCGAGAACATACCCGCCGATGATATCCCCAACCATCCATATGCCATTCTCTCCCACACATGGGGTCTTGACGAGGTCGTCTTCACAGATGTTGCCAATGGCACCGCCCGCGCCAAGCCGGCATTCGCCAAGGTCGCGTTCACCTGTCGCCAGGCAGCGCGCGACGGTCTCGAATATGCATGGATAGACTCGTGCTGTATCGACAAAGCCAGCAGTGCTGAGCTCTCCGAGGCCATCAACTCCATGTTTCCGTGGGTGAGTTTCATTTCTACAGCAGCGATGGTTCCTTTCATCTGGCCCCTGGTATTGACGCGACTTAGTATCGCGCAGCAGTATGCTGTTACGCCCTTCTTGAAGACTACCACCACGAAACCCTCGTCCCATCTGCCCTCAGCCGCTGCCGCTGGTTCACCCGTGGCTGGACCCTTCAAGAACTCCTCGCTCCCTCCACCGTAACCTTCCACGCTGCTTCCGGCACCTGCATCGGCACTCGCGAGTCCCTCTGTCGTCACATCGCAGACATCACCCGCATCGACGCCGACATCCTCACCGGCGAGCTGCCTCTCGGCGCTGCCAGTGTCGCGAAACGCATGTCCTGGGCCGCCAATCGGCAAACCACCCGCCTCGAAGACACAGCTTACTGCCTCCTCGGTATCTTCGACGTCAACATGCCCATGCTCTACGGCGAGGGTGCTCGTGCGTTTGTCCGGCTGCAGGAGGAGATCATGAAAACCACCGACGACGAGTCACTCTTCGCATGGTGCGATGTTGATGCCGATCCAACTGTACGGCATGGCCTTCTGGCCAGCGCCCCACGATTATTCGCGGCATCGGCAATGTTCATCCCGTATCAGGACTGGGAAGCAAGAGCCCCTTTTCAGATGACCAACCGTGGGCTGCAAATCAGTCTGCCCATTGCTCCGACGGGACCAAATGCCGGCACATACCTTGCCACTCTTAATTGCCCAGCACCTCCGGATTTTAGGAACAGAAACTTCCTCGCTGTGTATCTGGAGAAAATCGCCGGCGGAGGCAACCATTATGCCCGCGTGCGTGCTGGGGAGTTTGCCCGCGTCGGTGCCATCCAGGGCCGAGAGACGATTCACGTCCGCCAGAACCTTGGGCCAAGTATTTCAGAGGACATGCGAGTCTTCCCTCAGCATGCGATCCAGCTCCGAGGCGGTCCTGATCTCTTGACATACCCGTCTGTCATGGTCGTGGCCCCCACAGATCCAGATGGTCACCCGCGGCCATTGATGCAAGAGCACTTCCCAGCACCACGGCAGCCTTTCGTATGGCGGGCTTGGACCCAATGGAGGCAAGAGAAGGGCGCAGGAGAGGTGAATGCTGCGGCGTTCATGCTTCCCCGAGCGCCGGGAAGGGCAGCATGCGGGATAGTGGTGATGAGGAGCAACGGGAAAGGGGTGCTGGTGATTCTGGGGTCAGCAAAGTTGTTCTCTGCTGGCTTCTGTGCTGTTGAGCTACCGCGGGGGGTGGGGAAAGTCGAACCTGATGAGCTGCAGCCGCTGTTTGTCAATCCTGAGCCGCTGGGTACCGAGGTCGAGCTGGAGGAGAATGCGGTGAGGGTTGAGGCAACGAGCATGGTTCTGGGGTCTTGCAAGTATCTTCTTGTTGATATTCGGATGGAACCGCTTGGAAGCGAAGCAGAGGAGGTGGAAGTGGTACCGGAGAAGAAGAAGGCGAGTCGGTGGCGAAACATCATATCTTCGAGTCGAGTTAGATGATCACGTTTTTTTGAAAAACAGGTCCTACAAAACTCTTGATTGTCATCTGTCTCCTCATCGCAACACTGTCAAGGTATTCTTTCTCGTCAAAGTCCAACCACTTCCTCGAGGTCATCCCAAATCACACACGCGATGTCCCCATAACATGCCTCTCAAGCTCCCTGCTCCCACATCTCCCGAATGCTTTCCGGAACATGCTGACCAGGCTTCTTGTAGCCCCTGGGACGCTGCATGTTTGCCTGTGCCGAGAACGTGTAGATGTCCTTGTCGTACTGCCCAAAGTAGCGCCAGGTCCTGATCTGGTACCGATCGCCTTGGGAGATGCAGACGATGTCGGTGGGGCAATCCTCGCAGCTGGCTGCCCTCTCAACTCCTCGGTTCTCGATCAGAAAGATCTCATCGTCCGAATCTGACATGTCTTCGTAGTTGGTGTGCTGGTGCCATTCGTGGCTGCAGGGGTTGATCCAGATGGGCATGACGAGATCTGCTCGGTTGATGAGTCCGCAGTCCCTGACTTTGAGGGTGTACTCGGCATAGGCGATGTAGCGACCGTTGATGACCTTGGGGTGAAAGTAGAATTGCATTTTGCCATGACTCATTTGGTGCATGAAGGTGTCTGCCGGTTCAGAGTGATCATGCGCTTTGAGGAACTGCATGGCCTTGACATTCTCTCCTCGGAGGGTGTACTTGAGAGCCATCTGCACCTCACGGTGCTCGAGCCTCTTCCAAACTGAGCCCTTTTCGTAGCAGGCGTCGTCATCATCTGTGAATTTATGGTGATTGGCAGCCCATGACATGTTGCACCTGTTCTGGAAGTAGAATTCGGTTCCGGGCATGAAGCGCACGTCTGCGAAATGGATCTTCTCGCAGAGGACGCATGCCCATGCATCGTCCAGGCGGAGGGCAACAGCCAAGAGGAAGGAAAACTTCTTTTCGCCGCCCTTGTGCTTGAGTGTCAAATTGTCCTTCCATCGGTCGAGAGTCAGGGCCCGCAGAGTCTGGCAGGTCTGTGACAGGAAGAAGCAGTCCTCAGGACACACATTGCTGAGAATGAGGTCCATGAGCTCTCCCGGAAGATTGAGAAGCCGACCGTGATCCCGACCGACCAGCTTGTCTCGCAGGCTGGCGATTTTGGCAAGATGCTGAGCAATGATGGCGCGTTGGCTGAGGATTACGGCGTTCTGGCGATCCGTCTCCTTGCCCAAGTCAAGGTTTTCGTCGCACATGAAGGTAAATCGGTCCTTCACAGTTTCGATCTCCTTCTTTTTTTCATCGAGCATTGCCGACAGATTCTCAGCCTCGTGTTCACTGTCACAGAGCCGACGCTCCAAGTCTTGCATTTGGTCCATCTTGTCGTTCTGGGAGTCGATCTTGTCTTGCAAGCTGCGGACGAGCTTGCGTTGGTAGAAGGGGTGGTGCTTCCGGCGCCGGCGCCGGCGATTGTGCGCCAGAATCTTGGCGCGCAAGTTCATCAAGATGGGGCTGGGAGATTTTTGGCGATGGCAGAGGGCGTTGATGGTTTGACGCGGGAGGGTGGTCGAGGTTTGGGGGATGAGGATGAGGACGAGGCGAAGAAGGAGGAGAAAGGTGAAGAGGAAGAAGAGACGATTGCTTTGCCACTGACTGCTGCAGTGGGACGGGGACGTAGTCTCATGGATAGAAGACGGGTTCAAGTAGGAAACAGTGGTGGGGGCCCGGCCAAGTGAATTTGGCTGGATGTTCGAGGTAAAATCTGACGCAGGCAAATGATGGGGGAAAGTGCAAGGGTGTTTGCAAGGGCTGGCTTGCTTGCTTGATGGTATGCCAACATCCCACTGCATCAGGGAAGCTGCCTGGTCTCAATGGAATCTAGTTGTTGTCCCAGGAACACAAGGCTAACAAAGAGGCTGCATCGTCAAAGAAGCGGGAGCCGTGATTACTGCTGAAGAACATCGGGGTGGTTTCTAGTTCTATTCAAAAAGACGCGGCTTTGGACTCCTTCTACCTTTGTCCATGCAGAATGACCTATCATCATACCCAAAGCTGCGATACCTCCGTGGGCTTCAGACATGCCAACATAACCAGCATCTTCCCCAGCCTACGCCGAGAGAATCCATTCGATTCCATGAATCATCTCCTCCTCAGTTTGCACCGCCCGCTTGATTTCAGGTGCCTTGAGCCAGAACGTATGCGGGAAACCTTGGACAACCCGAACATCCACTTCAACGCCCGCTTCCTCCAGCGCCATGGCATAGCAAACACCGTCCGAGTACAGCGTATCGTTGGAGCATACTTGAATCCACGTCCTGCCAAGCCCCGCAAGCCGCTCCGGCTCAACCTCAAGCGGCATCCTTTCGAGCCCAGCCCGCGGCGGGTCCATGACGAAAATGCCACCCAGAGACGTCGAGAAGGCCTCGCTTGCACTCGTGTACGATGCCCGCAGACGCTCAGGCACGTACTCTGGCCCGTTGCCCGCGTTGCACGTCACTGGACCTCGGAGGACAGTGCCTGCTACAACCCCCGGGCCGGCGTGCTGCTGCATGAAGGCTGCGAGTTCGCCACCGCTGGAGGAGCCGACAAGGACGATCTTGGAATTCGGCGGCGCCAGCTTCAGGATCGCGTCGAAGGCATCCGTGGAGTCTTGGAGGGACGTCGTCGCTGGGTATGTCGGGTTGAGCCTGTATCCGACAGAGTAGACAGTCGAGTTGGGTATCTGCTTGACAATTCGCCGACACGAGAGCTCCTCACTGTCGGCTTCTCCGACAAAGAGACCGCCGCCGTGGTAGTAGATGACGACAATATCCACAGGCGACGCGCTGCTGTACTGGATGACGGGAATGGCAAAGTCGTCTATCGTCGAGGGAACAGTGAGTGACTTGGCGGTGATTCCTTCGGAAAATTCGTGGAACTGTCCTCCAGGGGCCAGCAGCTTTGCATGAAGCTCCCGCCTTTCATTCGCGTAGACCGGTTGCCTTTCAACTATGGAGGCATAGGCAACGGGAGGCTTGGCGTTGTCCTTCTCCCATTGCAGCCAGGCAGGATCCAGCGGAGGGGGTGTTTCGATGACGAGGTCTTGGAGATTGGGCATGATGGGCAGGGGATGGGAATAATGGAAGGAGGAGTTAAGAAGTTGACGACAACACTACGAGAGGCGGGATATATAAGACGAGACGGTCGTCGTTGGGGCTCGCAGTGAGCTAGAGCGGGGTCGGTTTTTGCACCAACGGCATCATCCGGTTTAGCCGTCCCATCCATGCCCGGCAAAAAGAAGCCGAACATAAAATGCGAGCATATCAGATGGGTGTTTGACACGACATTTGCGATTCGCAAGAAGATGTTCGAGATAATGGTAATTGAATGACGCGTTGTTCGCCTGCTTGTAGTCTCCCTTGATCATGTCGTCGATCAATCTGAACCTGCCAATGTCAACAAACATCATAACATCGCCTGTCAAGTCAACGCAATCGAAACACACGGGTGGCACAGAGTCGGTGGATAAATGGTCGATTCCCCTACCACGTAGGTCTTCCGCTCGCCTCTCCTATCTACCATGCTAGAGTACACAAAGGGAACCGAGGAACAGTCGGCATTATGGTGTTTACAGGACGGACAGGTCACCGAACCTCTCCTGCGGTGGGAGTCAGCAGATGCTCGCATCACAAGAATCGGGCAATGGGATCGTACCTTGTAGCCCGGCACGGACCAGCGGCCCTTGGCGACGAGCTCGGCAGTCTTCTTCTCAACCTCGGGAACAGCGGCGTTGATGTCGTCCTAGTAGCATACGCGGTCAGCATTCGTTCTCCACTCGCCAAAGCACCCTCTCCCCTTCCAGATGGACATACGACGGTGAGGTCCTCGAACGGCCGGGCTTGCTCAATGTTGGTGAGGGTCTTCTCGAGATCCTTCAGCTCCAGGCCGACCTGCTCCTTGGTGGCCTCGGCATTCTTGACGGCCTCGACCTCGAAAGCCTCGATGGCCTTGACCTGGCGGGCGACGTCGTAGGTGGAGGGCTTGAAGGCGGCGAAGCGCTTCTCAATCTCGGCGATGACGGCCTGGTTCTTGAGGGTCGAGCGGTAGTGGGCAAAGTCGACCTCGGTGGGGAGCTCGCGGAGCGACGCGACCTTGCGGCGGGCGTCCTCGTTGCGCTTCTTGAAGGCCTGCAGGGAGGCGACGGTCTGGCCCCGGAGGTTGAGCGAGGTCGTGACCTTGGCCCAGTCGAGCTTGAGTGCTGCGCTTCGCTAGAGAGGGAGAGAGGAGAAATTAGCTCAGCCTATTCACTTTCGCGTGCCGGGCGCGCCCGCTGCAGATTGCCAATTGACGTCGCTCCGATCGGAAGAGCAGTCGATTGTCACTCGGAATCCGCGGGTATACTCACTGCGGCCATCTTGATCGAGTTGTTGGTGGTTCGAGGGGGTTGAAGTGTGGATTGCCTTCGATCGTTGAGGTTGCTGGCTGACTTTGCCGAAGAGGCGGGAAAGATCCGGAGCACCGAGTCACATGGTGGGGCACGTGACCTTCCGAGACATCGGAGATGACCTCGCAGCCGCAATACGCTCTACACCCATTGAGCTGGCAAGGAGCTCTGATCAATTGGAGAAACGATTGAAGATGAGCCCTCGAATTCAATGTCGTGATATATCAGCAAAAGTTGCAAAACACTTCGCCTGATGATCCCGGAAGATTGAGCTTTTATTCCGCCAAAACTCCCCGGACATGGTACAAGGCTGTCACGCCCGGCCTAATTTTTGTCCTTTGTGCATGCATCATGGTGCTGTCCGAACAGACATCCGGTCTGTACGCCCCGACGCTTTACAAAACGGTCCCCGTTTCCTCATGCCTTGCCTCGATCCTTTCCCTCTGCTCCCATCCGGGTGCAAGGGGACCAGACTTCAGCCGCCCTAGATGCTCAGCGCCATGATGGAGTTGACTATGTCGTTGTCGTTCTCCTTCAGGGCCTTGACGGCCTTGTTCCGGCTGACGTTCGCCTGGGTCATGACGAGCTCGATATCCTTCTCCTCGACGCCCTCGGCATCGACGTCCTCCTCGTCATCATCCTCCTCCTCCTCGTCCTTCTTGGCGTCGGCGGAGCCGGCGGCCTTGGGCTCGCCGTGGCTGTGGCCGGCGTGGTCGTGCTCGGCACCACCGGCGGCGGCGAGCTGCTGGGCAGCGGCGGCCTGGGCGGAGGCGTTGAGGTCCTCGATCTTGGCCTCACCGAAGACGCTGCGGGGAGAGGGGTTAGAGGCGAGTTTCCTTCAGGGCAATGGCGGGCAGCTTACATGTAGGTGTTGCTGTTGGGCGACTTGTAGACGTCGGGGTTGTTGATGACGAACAGAATCTGCGTGGGGGAGTCAGCGACTTGCCGAGGCGCGGGGTCTCTCGGAATATGCGGCGACGTACGTTCTTGGGGCGGCGGAGGGTGACACGGGTGATGCCGGGGATCTTGGTCAGGTGCAGCTTCTCGAGGAGCTTGCGAGCCTTCTTCTCGTTCCTGGACTGAACGACGGTGGTGGAGCTGCCGGCGGGGATGCCCTCGCCGTCCTCGAGCTCGCCATCGTCGGAGCTGGCGTCATCGTCGAGCTCCTCGATCTGGGCCTTCTTGACCTCAGCCTCAGGCTTCTCTTCAGCACGTGCGGCGGCCATTTTGTCTGTTCTGTGTGGCGGGATTTCAGTCAGCTTCTGCGCAGCAAACAGCTTTCGAGAAGTGCAGTGGGCAAGCGGGCACGCCTGGCGAGAGTAAACGGGCAATTTTCCGTGAGAGCCGCGAAATCTCGCAAAATCGCCCGTTCCTCCGCCCGGCGCCGGGTGCACGGGGAGAAAACAATTGCTAGAGAGCTTCCCGGGGTCGACTTACGGAGATTCTTGGGTCTGGTGAAAGGCCTATGAGTCGTTGGATTGTTCCGCCCTGTTGTGGTGATCGCGAGAGGAACTGCAAATTCTAGGGTTTGGCAGAAGCGGCGGATGACTAAGCCGAGGCCGGGATTTTTGGGCACTCGACTTCACCTACGACAGCCACCCCACCTGCCGGTTCTACAGCCCACGAAAGTGACACTGAATGAGGGCCAGGCGAGGCTGAGGCCCGCCGTACATTTCCCCAGAAATTACTTGGCCTCGACTCCCGCGTCCCGAGGTTAAGGTCCGATATGTCACAGTAAACGAGACATGGAGTTGTTGCGGTATTCGTTTCTCAATTTTTGGACTCCCTTGGTATTGATTCGTCGGGGTTGAAGGGCACGCCAACATGCTGCCCCGAGTTCCCCAGGTGCAGCGCCGACGGTGTCCCCCCGTCTCCCGTAGCAGCCTCCAGACCAAAAGCGTTGATGCTCTCTTCGTCTAGTGTGCCATGAATATCATTTGTCTCTGATTTTCCGTATCGACGCCGGCCATCTTTATGATGTGACATAGGGGCCCTTCCTGTACGGAGCCAAAGAGAAACGCGGCAGAACCGTTGCCGCGATGGATGCAGACCAGTCCAGGTTTCCATGCCATTTCCACGCTCCAAAGTAAACCAGGCCCAACCTCTCCATGCATCTCGTCCCCTAATCTTCCTCCGCCCGCCGCCGCGCAAAAGTCGTCGTCATCGCCGCATCCTCGTGTAGTCTAGTTCGTCCGGTGCTTTTTGCCGCTTTGTGGTGAAAGTCGGTTGGTTGATCGTGCGAGCTGTCGTGTCCGAGTTTACGCCGAGGCCTTGACCTTGGCCAGAGCCTTGCGCTCCTCGAAGCGGCGCTGCTTCTTGAGGCGGAGGACCTGGAAGCGCTCAAAGTCGGTGAGGTTCTTCCTCCGCTCGATCTGAGTCCTGCGCTTGTACCAGTTGGTCTGCTTCCACTTCTGGTCGATCTCGGACTTCTCCCAGGCCTTCTTGACGGCGCCGGAGCGGGCACCGCGGGGGAGACCCTCAACGACGAGCGAGGAGAGGAGGGCGTGCGAGAGGGGGAGGGACTGGCGGGTAACGGCGAGCTTGGGGTCCTCGGAGGGACCGTCGACAAGAACCTGTTGGCGCAATCATGTTAACTTTCTCTCCTCAAATGTCCTCCCAAGTTTCGGTCTCTTTCTTCTTCTCCTCCTTCTCCGTTCTGACAGAATTGACGTACGCGCTTGTGGTCGATAATCTCGACGATGGTGGCCAGGCGGCCGGCCAGAGGGTGGTTGCCCTCAATGAGGACGACACGGCCGACCTCGACCATGCGCCACTGGGATCCCTCGATGGTTGCGTCACCCATTTTTGCTGTCGATCTGGAGGTTGGGCGGATTAGTTAGTCGGTCGGTGGGCGTGAGGTTGTCGTCGTCGTCGGATTGTTTGCTTACCAAGTCGCGATCAAAAGTCCGATGGTTGTCTGGATGGGTGGTAGATTGGGGCACGGAAAGGGTCGAAGCGAGGAAAGACAGAACGTGCTCCACTGTGTGCCCTAGAGATAGGGCGAGAAGGCACAATCCGGGTGAAAAAATTCGCTGGCAGAACTTCGGCGGAGGTGGCCAATGGGAGGGGAGTGGGTGGTTGGTCCCACTTGGGCCTGCAGCTAAAAAAGCTGGGAGCTCTCGCGACTTGCATCTTTTCCTTCCTGTCTCTGCAGTCCAGACAATTCGACAACGCGCTTCCACGAGCCAACTCCCATATTCTGGGTGATGCTGTGCATCAAGACGCTCGTGGAAGCTGCAAATCTCAAGGTACGTTTTTGACGCTCGTCTTTTTCCCTTCCCCAGCACAATGATGAGGCAAATTTGCGATTGATTTCATTCGATGGCTCTCTTTCGCCGGAGTGGCTATATCGTCTGAATACATGATATTCAATTTCTTACATATTCTGATTGCGTCTTCTCTCACCCTGTTACTTGAGACCTTGAAGACGGCAGCGACTGACTGGCGTTGCAGTGAGATAACAAATCGAAGATCGTGCGATGGGTGGTTTCTTGGGGTCGCACTCGGGTAGCATCAATTGACAACATCTTCATCACACATCCTGATCTTCATGTGATTGACTCTGTGCATCATAATGGCTCGCCTGTAACGCCGTGCTTGTATTCATACAACTTCATGCTGCACCATGTTTCTCAGATGCATCTACTTCTTTCCCTTGCGCTCCAGCTCGGCCTCCTCCTCGGCCAGAATCTGTGCATCAATCTTGGCGCCCCGCGAAGGCTCGTTACCGTGCATCCGCGCCGGCGCAGTGGGGTCCTTCTTCATGGCTGTGATCTCTGGGTCCTCCTCCTCGCCGTTGTTGGCCTGCAACGTGTCAGATGGGAGAAAGCAGACGATTAATTGAAGATGCTTACCTCCTCAGCAGCCAGTCGGTTGGCGATGGACCTCTCATCCTTGGAGTCGAGGTTGTTGTGGGCGTGTGCCTTGCCCTCGTGGAACTTCTCGGGCTGCTCGACCTCCGAGTCCTTGGAGTTGCGCTGGTCGCCCGCCTCGTAGACGCCGCTGTTGCCGACCTTGGATTGTCCAGACATGATTGAGATGTGGTTTGGAGAAAGGTGGAATGTGTGAAGGTTTATTGAGGAGTAGGATGAATTGTTTGAACAGCAAGGGCTTCGTGGTGCAAGCGGCAGCAGTTAACTTATATTAAACCCGTCTAGTGACGACATCATGGTCGCGCTTCCCTCTCCACAGTTTGCTCCATCGTGCGTCATGATGGCGCTCGACGGTCAGACACGCCTTAGTCCAAAGGCGTTAACCCCATCTCTGAGGCACAAGGCAAGAACCTACGTCAGAGGCAGATCTCATTTGGTACAGAGGGATGGCTGACATGAGATCGATCGAACGAAAGTTGATGTTTTCTCCGACATCGTCAACCTGGAAGATGCCGACCACATGCCAAGAGATGATCCCAAGTCGTCAATTGAGGCCCAGCGAGGTTGGGTCTCGATGTGCCCACGGGCGTAGCTGCCGTGGTCATGCACATTGAGTTAAGGACAAGTCAATTGGGCATCCAAGACTCGCATCAGAACTCCAATGTCCAATCCATTTGATGCCCAGAGAAGACGTTCAGGAACAAGTGCTCCCTCCCTCTGCTGAAGCCTCCGATGGCTGGGCGCGAGCTGGGGTCCCCGGCAATTGAGGATGACGTAAACTGCCCGTGCTTCTGCAGCTTGGGGAGCTCCACCATCAACGTCAAGTGGAAGAGCTCCAATGCACAATCGTCCATCCATCGTCACACCCAGACAACCACCCGCAGCACCTCGAAACAACCGCAAAGATGTTTGGCATGGTCAGTCCCCTCCATGCCTTTGACACCCCAAGACACTACAGCTAAAAACCCAACAGCGCAAGACCCTCGATATCATCACCCTCTTCTCCAAGGCGGGCTCCCCCGCGTCGGCGAGAGTAGTCACCCTGCTCAAGCAGGTGTCGGCCAACTCGTCCGCCCCGGCCACCGCCGACCAGGCCAGCGACCACTCTGCCGCCCGCCGCTCCGAGGAGTTCGACCTCGACATCACCGAGAACCACCCGACGGCCGACCAGGTCAAGACCATCCTCGAATACGTCGGCCAGAGCAAGATTTCCACCATTGTTAAGGGTGCCCAGAACGAGTCGGATGCCCTGAGAAAGTTCGGCCAGGACCCTGGCAGCTTCCAGAGGCCGGTGGTGAGTGGAGGCTTAGGCCAGGCGCAAGCCTAGAAGTTTCGTTCCTAAAGGCGAGTCTAACACGCTCACAGGTCGTCGACTGGAGCAACGGCAAGGCTATCGCCAGCGAGAACGAGTCGGAGATCCTCAAGATGCTCAACGCCCTGCACAAGAAGTAATGAAGAAAAAACGGTTGGCCAGATGGCCTGGGACATGCTCGAAAACCCTGTACAATAGCCCTGTTGCCTCTCTACCTACCCACCATATCCAGGACGGCTCTGCCTAATGTACCCTGTTCATTTTGATGCACAGCAGCCTTCAACCTGACGAGACACGTGCAGTGCATCAGGACAGTTCAGCTGGGTGACATGACAACTTTGCATGTTGGCGCTTGTCTCGATGATGCACCATATTGAGCTTTGGCTCAAAGGTGGCAGCATATCGAGTGCCTTCTGGGGCAACAACCTCTGGGTGGCCCTCTGCATGGAAGTGGCTGGAGTCAGACAGCATTGGAAGGCCTCGTTGAATCCTGGTAAGCATTCCATGGCTGCTGCACCCCAGATTCTGCATAAGTTCAGTCAACCCTTGTCTCTGTTGCATGCGGTAGCCTGGCGATGAGCTGACACTTCAACCAGGCTATTCTTCGTCCTTTGTCATGGTGCATGTGCATCTCAGATATCACATTCGAATCCATGAAGACATCTGTGGGCTCGGCCTTTGAAGATCGTGCATGAACACCCCGTAGACTCGAGAGCCGATAAAGCTTCGCCACTGTTGGCCCTAAAAGGGGAGGCCGGCTCAAGTTGCCAGGCGGGATCATAAACTCCACTGCTCGTGGCCGACCCTCCTCAGGCACCCAAGTCGGTGATTTTGCTCCCTTTTCCGTCTGAACTTGGGCTCCTTCCCTGAGTGACTGCCTGCGCGACGCGTCACTGTCAACAAACCCGATGCACGCTGTAAATTCGGGCGACTTTGGGAGCCCCCCTAAATTTTTCCACCAAAACCTCACATCCTCCAATTTGCGTATCCGCACCTGCCAGTCGAGTTCGCAATCCGCGCCCAAGATATCCGCAGTGATCGGGAAGTCTGCTTCCTTCCTCTACTGTTTTTCTACACTGCCTTACTTGGGCTTCTTCTTCGCAATCGAGGAGATATCCTCTGCTTTGTTCTTCAACAACACACCAGAAACACGCTCGACACACTGTTTGACCACGATCACAAACAGCCAACCCTACTCAAGTCCACCTCCTCTTCCCCGACACGACTCATCTTCACTCAACACCTCATAACCCAACTCCCTCATCCGCCCAACACCGCCCATTGGCACAACATTGCAACTTCGTCGCACCGGTATGTTCATACGCGCTCTCATAGTCACTTCTGAATACCACTAACCATCTAGACCATGGCCTCTACCGGCAACACTCCAACTGGCCCTCCAGCTGCCACTCCAGCTGACGCTCCGGCCGCCACCGCTGATCTTCCAGCTGGCCCTCCGGCTGATGCCAAGCCAACTTTCAGGGTAACTCAGGTCTTTCCCGCGACAGGCCGGACCATCGTCGACGATTGGAAGGCAACCTATCCCAGCGGCATCCCTCACGGCTACACCGTCGTCCACGAAACTGGCGCAAAGCAGCCCGAGCACTACATCGAGTACTTCCTGAGCGCCGAGGCCTACACCAAGCCCCATGACGACTACGCCGCCATCTTCAGCACGGAAAACGGCAGGTTTCCCAAGCACACCGTCGTCGAGCCTTGCCTTAACCGCCGCATGAAGCTCTGGGACGCCACGCGCATTCAGGACGTCGCCAACTCTATTCGCAAGAGGCACTGGATCTTCATCCGCGATCTCAAGTATCCCGAAGGACCCATGGACCTGTTCCACTACTTCGACGCCCAGGACATTTACGATCATGGTTTCCTCAACCTCTGGAATGTCATCGCTCACCTCGCTAGCGAGAACTTCAACCTCAAGAAGGCGCCCGCCACTATCATCTACTACGAGGTCGGCGCCTGGACCGACAGCTGGGTCGACAAGCCTGGTAGCCAGCAGAAGCTCACCGCCTTCTACGGCCCTGATGTCATCAGTGTCCTTTCCGAAGAGGAGAAGGAAGAGGTCCGCAAGCTCAAGGACGATGATTTCATCGTCGTCCGCCTTGCCCTCACTCATCGCATGGACATGCTCCGCATGGGCACCTGGGCCAAGTACCGGGAGTGGCCCGGAACCTCCCTCGAGGCTGTCTGGAAAAGCGGCCACATTCATCTGTGGCTCGGTAAGTAGTCTCTCTCATTTCTCGTCTTGTTTCGCCTGACTGACTCTCTCAAAGCTGGCAAGGCCCCCTATTGCACTCGCGGCGGCCTCCCCCCGCTTCACCCTGACACCGCCGACATTGATGCTCTCCCCGAGCAGCATGAAGAGTTCGCCAAACCCACTCCAGCTCAGCCCCAGTACCACACGAGCGGACGCGTCTTGAGCCAGCAGTATTCTGCTCCCATCAGGTCGCCCATGCTTCAGCACAGGTACGGCGAGCAGGCCTCCATGCATCCCATGCAATCCCCGAGGCCTTCGGTGCTTTCCCCAGTTTCTTCGGCTCAAGCCTCGATGACTCAAACTCAGGGCCCGATGCACCCCGCCTTTCGAGGTGCTGGACGCGGCGCCGCTCCCCTCGTCTCCTCGGGCAACTTCTCGAGGCAGTTCACTCCTCAGGCCGGCTTCCCGCCTGCCATCACAGCCCCGACTGCCAACACATCCTACCAGCCTTCGGCGAAGTACCCGATCCGTGTTCACCTCGGTCGCGGTTCCCCGCCTTTCGGTGGCCCGACGCCGCCTGGAAGCGGTCCCCTCGCGCCTACTGTCGCCGGCCTTGCCATGCCTTCGCAGATGAACATGGCGGCCCCTTCCATCACGCCCACCGAGGCCCGTGTGCCTCCTCACCTCCTCTCCACCATGCCTGAGGAGCACAAGGAGGAGGCCGAGGACAAGATCGAGGAGAGGCCCATCGAGCAGCCCACCGAGAAGGTTGAAGAGAAGCCCATGGAGAAGACCGAGGAGAAGCCCATGGAGGATATCGAGGTGCCCACCAACAAGGCTATCGACACCAACGCTGCCCCCACTGCCATTGCCGAGGACCAGTCTCAGCGCAACTTCTCCCTGGCGCAGCCGCAGACTCGCGAGCCCTTCGGCGGACAGCACCGCAACTTCACCGAGCAAAACCCCTCCGCCGCTCCCATGTCGCACAAGCCCGATGGAAATGCCTTCGGTTCCAGCGTCACCAGCTCCCAGAGCAGCAACTGGCACTACAAGGACTCCAGCGGGCTCCACGGCCCGACCTACCGCTTCGAACCAAGCAACAAGCATGCCCAGAAGCCGCGCACCTTCTCCAGGTCGTCCGCCGAGAGCTGCCCCAATGACCTCTTCAAGAAGACCAACGACCCTTGGGACTACGTCGACTGTGCCTGCCGAAAATGCCAGCGCCGGAACAGGAGCGTTCGCTTCGTCATGGAGAATCGCCCCAGCACTACTGAGCGTCATGCCACCGTTCGCATCTTTGGTCAGGTTCTCAAGGCTTACGGCATTGTCGAGGACGCGTACTTTCGGAATCATAAGCATTTCGAGACGACTCAGCCGCCCTGCGGCTTCATCGTGTAAGTTTGACATGCGTCCCCTCTTCCCTGCTCCCCCACCCGTGCCATGACTGACCAGTTTTTCAGGCTCGGAAACACCCAGCAAGCCATGACCGTCGCCATGCTCCCGGAGGCCTGGATTTCAGAGCTGGGAACGACGGTCAAGATGCAGGCTCCGCACGGCAGCAGCTACGGTCGAGACTAGTATGCCGGCCTCCTGTCGCATGTGCCCGCCGCCATGCCGAACCTCCCATTCAACCAGCCGCAGAACACCGTGGAGGAGCAGTGGATTCAGCCCCCCAGGATGGTCTCGCAGCAGTACGGCCCTCCCCCGACTCCCCCTTTCCACTCTCAGATCCCTCTGTCGATGCAGGCCAACGTCGCCCCTCGCCACGAGCACGCCAGGCCCCTGTCGGTCTCGAGTGCCGCTGTCGACCAGCTTCGCAAGTCGTCTGGCATCATCTCCGACGACCCTCATGACCGATTCGACAAGGCGCCTGCTCAAACCTTCGAGAGCAATTCCTACGGCTCAAGCGACGCCTTTGTGGGCCAATGCCCCCCAGGCATGCTTCTCAACACTGCCCCTGCTCCCGCGCCGATGGCTCCCCGCTTCACTCCTCGCAGCGCCTCCTTTGTTGCGACTCAGGAGGACTGGAGGTCGAAGCCTTCGTCTGATGACATTGTCAAGGACGACAGCGAGGATGATCTCCCGGCCGGAAGCCCCAAGTCTCTGAGCCCCGACCACTCTATCATCGTCAGCCTTCCCGCTGATGCAGCGAACGACGACAAGGAGAAGAAGACCGTCGTCGACGAGGTCGCCATTGAGCAGAAGCCCACCGAGGAGCCCAATCCCACCGTTGGGCAGAAGACCACCGAAGAGAAGAAGCCCTCTGTCGAGCAGAAGGCCGCCGTTGAGAAGAAGCCCACTACTCAGAAGAAGGCGGCTACTGAGAAGCCCATCTCTGAGCAGCCCACCGTTCAGGAGAAGACCACTCCTGAGAAGCCCGTCATTGAGCAGCCCGCCATTCAGAAGAAGACCGCTACTGAGAAGCCTGTAGTTGAGCAGAAGCACGCCGGCAAGGAGAGGCGCCGATCATCCCTCTCTCTCGCCAAGCGCCGCTCCGGCAACCAGCCCAAGGAAAAGGCCGCCCCCTCTGACAAGAAGGATGTCGGCGCCAAGGGAAGCTCTTCCGACGAGACGAAGGCCAAGGGCAGCTCACCCGACGAGTCCAATGGCAGGAAGAAGGCCTCTCCTCCCTCCTCATCCGACGAGTCCAAGAACAAGAAAAAGGCCTCTGTTCCCTCCTCATCTGCTGCATCCCCCGAGCACTCCAAGAGGAACGAGTACACCAGCGAGACCTTCCCAAGGCGCAAGAAGCAGAATTCGAAGCAGAAGAAGGATGCCCAGCATACTCAGAAGAACCTTCAACAGAACACTCAGCCCCACGACGGACAAGATGCTCAGAAGAACACTCAGAAGAACACTCAGCTCAACGCCGGACAAGGTGGTCAGCAGGCCGCTGCCCACCAGAGCAGCGCCGAGTCGTTCGGCCAGCCTAGCATCCTCGTTGCCGACACCGACTCGAGCAAGGATGTCCCCCAGGCCGAGATGGTCGGCACCGTGCGTCGCAAGAACAACAAGAAGAAGGGCAAGGGACTAAACCTCTCCCTCCTCGCATCCGAGAACAGTCTTCGGGCCTCCACAGCTGCAAGTCCCTCCCTGGATATGATGCCTCTCTCAGCCACCACCGCTAACGTACTCCAGAATGACAACGCCTCCGAGAGTAGGATCTCGGATGCCTCGTTCTGGACGGCCCCGTCCCGTCAAGCCAGTGGCGAGGTTCAGAAGGACAAATCGCGCATCTCGGATACCTCATCCTGGTCGGCCCCATCCCGCCAGGCCAGTGGCGAGGTTCAGAAGGACAAGTCGCAGGACAAGACCGACGTCAAGGATCAGAACACCAGCACCAAGGCCTGGAAGCAAACGACCCCCACGAAGCCCAAGGACGAGACCAAGGGCACTCCTGAGCAGGCTCAGACCCCTACTGGCGCCGGCATTTCGCTGAACCCCATGGCGATGCCCTTCGAGTCGCCTACCGCGACCCGCAGGAAGCCGACCCCCTCACGCCTCATGGCCGCCGTGCCTCTGATGCCGCTTGGCCGCCCGGTGCACAGGAGCGTCAGCTGCAATGCCTCCGTGGCGTCCTCGCGCACCATGACCCCGAACAACTCACCGAAGAAGGCGACCACGCCTGTACAGACCGAGCCCCTTACTCCGACCGAGTCGAAGGATGTCGAGATGACTGACGCGCCCGACCTGCCTGATACTGGCGCCGCTTCGTCCGACTCGAGTGTCGCGATGGACACGCCCAAGTCGCAGTATCTCGAGATGGACGCTCCTTGCGACACTGCAGGCAATGAGTCGCAGAATGACGAGTCCACGTCGGCGACTGAGCCTCAGAACGCCGATACTGCAGTCGTCAAGACTGATGGCGCTCCCTCTGCCGTCAAGACTGACGACGCTCCCTCTGCCGTCAAGACTGACGACGCTCCCTCTGCCGTCAAGACTGACGACGCTCCCTCTGTCGTCAAGACTGATGACGCTCCCTCTGTCGTCAAGACTGATGACGCTCCCTCTGTCATGGCTATTCAGGACGATTCTCAAGAGTCTGCCGTCACTTCCACCAAGGAAACCGAGGTCCCCATGCAGACCGCCATGAAGGACTCCAAGGCCTTCGAGGATGCCCCTCTGACTGGTGCCGCCAACCCCGAGGCCAAGGCGCCGGAGGAACAACCCCCCAAGGCGGGCGAGACGGGCACCATCAAGAATAAGAAGGGCAAGAACAACAAGAATAAGAAGAAGAAGCAGCAGAACAAGGATGCCGGCGCCAAGAACGACGGCTCTTCCGGCGCGGGTGGTGTCGAGACCAAGAACTAGGTACAAAGTGAGTTCCCCAGTTCCCCCGAAATATCTGGCATTGCTAACAGTCGAGGGAGCCTATCGCAGCGAGCTCCATTGACGCCCCCGATGCCAGAGACGATCGAGTCTGGGAGTGTCATTCGGACAGATCTTGGTTTCGACCTACGTGGCTGCCATTGGCCTTCATGACCCGGACCATTCGCCCCATTGACGACGAAAAACGGCCTGCGGAACAGGCAAGGAGGTTGTGGCCGGTACTTTGGTTGCTGTGTCTCAGCTGGGTTGGAAGGGACTCTGGATCGCTCGAGCTGGCTGGTTATGTTGTGCTGAATGTTTGGAACTGGGGAGGGCTCCCGAATCTGCCACCTGCTTGGCTTGCTGAATGACAATTAACCCACTCACAGACTGTCTCTTCCTCTCCGTGACCAAAGACGTGATGTTTGACGAGTACAATTCTTCCCCTCCGCCAGTTTAATCTTACAGAGCTCGTGGCTCCTCTATACCCCTCGCTCTAACTTCATGCCCCTCTCCCTCATGCCGTCTTGACAAGTCCTGTGACGGTATCCTCGATCTGCTTGTCCGTCAGGCCCTCGAGGCTCTGGGACTTCTCGACACCAAGATCTGGGAAGAAACATGTTAGACTCGAGTGCTGTGCTTCGATAGACCGGGCGGACGGTACCGTATCTCGCGTAGACCCTGGGGGTGGTACCAGCCGCTTCGCGCAGCATGATGGGGATCTGAGGGTTGTGCTTCTTCATCGTGGGGTATGTCCTCGTCAGGAACGACCTGGAGCGCAGCGCATATGTCAGTTCAAGTCGCTGGTTGTAGCTCGGGGGTTGTGTCGCCAACATACCGCGTCGCGGCGCTGTGCTCAGACGTCTGGCAGAACAGGAAGCGCACCTCCTTGAGGGCGGTCGAGAAGGCGTACTTGGTCGACATGGCGGGCGTTTTGGTGGGTTCAATCGCTGACTTCGAGAGACGGGGAAGCTCAAGACGGGCAACGTCGGTCGGACTCTGGAGCTTTTGCTGACCTTGAGGCGTGCCGGGATTCGAGGATGTCGCCAGGTTTTGCCGGCCTTTTCCCGGCCAAAGTTGTCAATTGGCGAACGGGAAGGGAGATGCAGTTAACAGATGTATGCTCTTAGAGAGGCAAATATACGTGCCCGGAGATAGCGGTGGCCGCTGTACCTTAATTCCCGTCCGATAATCGCTGGGGAACGACGGGAAGGAACGAAAGGAGACCCGCCAATTGGACCGTCGCGTGCCTTCCCGACAGTGTGCGACTGGACTCTGTCGAAAAAGTTGGCCCTCCCGCTCCATCACCGGTCCGGCCTCTCCCACCGTGCGTCCGTCCCGTCCCCTAGCAGTGCAGTCACCTCGTCCCTCCGAAAGCTCTCAACCTCAACTCCGCGCCCGCCCAACCAGACAAATCTCCCCTCCACCTCGAGTTCGACATACCCTCCCTTGGCCCTCGATCGCCAAGTCCCGCAAAAAACCTACAGTCCTAGATCCTCCTCAACACAAATATCCGTCACAATGGCCTCCACGGCAAGCTTCCTCCGCGCCTCGCGCCCCGTCTTCCAGCAGCAAATGTTCAGCGGCGCCGCCGCCGGCGCCCGCACCCGCGCCGCTTTCCAGAACCCCAGCTTCCGCGTCCAGTTCTTCCGCCAGCAGTCCAAGAGGTGGCAGAGCTCCTCCGCCGGCGCCGAGGGCGCGGCCGCGAACCCGGGATGGTTCAAGCGCATGTGGGACAGCCCGATCGGCTTCAAGACGGTGCACTTCTGGGCTCCCGTCATGAAGGTGCGTAATATATGAGCCCAGGGGACAAGCGTCGCCGCCGAGCACGCGAGCTCCGACTCGATCCGGGATATCTGAACTAACATTCCTCGTAGTGGTCCATCGTCCTCGCCGGTATCTCTGACTTCTTCCGCCCCGCCGAGAACCTCTCCGTCACCCAGAACTTCGCCCTGACCTGCACCGGCCTCATCTGGACCCGTTGGTGCCTCATCATCAAGCCCCGTAACATCCTGTAAGCCTCCCTCCCGACCATCCGATCCCCATGACTTTCCCCCGCTGACTCCCTCCCTCACCCAGCCTCGCTACCGTCAACTTCTTCATGGGCTGCGTCGGCGTCATCCAGCTCACCCGGATAGCCATGCTCCCCAAGTCCACCGAGGCCGCCGTCGAGGAGATCAAGCAGGACGTTCAGGAGACCGTCCCCACCCCCATCAAGGCGAGCACCAGCTCTTGAGTCGACAGCCACCTTGGAGAGGACGGAGGATGTACAAACAATGCGTGTAGTTCCTGGCAACTCTGCATCGTAGATGTTGCGACGAGACGAGACAGAACTTTTTGGGTTTTGAGGTTCTTTTGGGATGGATGCCATGGACGGGCCCGCCCTGTAGAGTAGGCGCGGGAGGAATACATTGCTCTTTGACAGTTTCACCGAGAAGACATGATTTCTGGAAAGCAGACCTCATTCAGGTATTATTATTCAACGCCTTGTGATGCGAGGCGGGCCAGTTCATGGCCCAAAACATGGTGATACATAACTCCGTCCCCCGTTGTCCACTCATTTCATCGTCCCCGGCCTCGAATGGCTTCGGGGTACACACAGCTCGCACCAAGTCCGAAAGATCTCATTCATCATGAGACGGCACTGTTCGCTCGTCCACGGGTCTGATTATGTCTTCGCATCGTCCAGGACGCAGAGGAGAAGTATTGGTTTTTTGGTCTTGTGAGAGACAAGCCTTTGGTTCCCATATGCCGGATATCCTCATCGGAAAACTGCATTCATGTTAGCTCTTTTCTTGTTTAAAGATCCGGACGCACTCACCCTCCTGTTGCTTGCCCGCCTTCGTCCGCGAAATGCGCTCCCTCTGGCGTGGCCCGGTCTTGCCGACACGCTTGAGATCCTCGAGACGTTCCCTGGCCTTGGGGAAGTCCTGGGCTGCAAATTTGTCAGTACGAGAAACTTCCACAACGAGGAATAAAACCTACAAGCTGCACGCCAGTACCAGCGCTTGGCATCCTCCATGTTGGCCGGAGCACCAATGCCCACTTCGGTAAAGTAGCCCATTGCGTACTCGGCCTTGGCCAGTCCAGCAATGGCCGCCTTGCGTGCCCACAGGTAGGCCTCGGTGTCGCTCTGCTGCAGCACGCCCTCGCTGCCCGTCAAGTACCAGCCGCTGAGCGAGAGCTCCGACTGGTGCTCCTCCTGCGCTGCAGCCTTGGAGTACCACAGGATCGATTGGCGGGGGTCGATCGGGCAACCCATGAGACCAAACTCAAAGGCCGCGCCGAGACGGAACTGCGAGAACTTGTAGCCCAGCTCGGCAGCTTGCCGGAACAGCGTAAAGGCGTAGGCCTCGTCGCGCAGGTAGGCATCGTTGGGCTGAGCCGATTCATACAGCAGGCCGAGTTCGTGCAGTGCGTGTGGGTTGTCCACATCAGCCCTCTCAGCCGCTCGCTTCAGCCAGCTTATAGCCTCACGGGGGTTCTTGTTCTGACCGAGAAGGCCCTTGAGCATGATCATACCCATCTTGTACATGGCTGGAGTATCTCCAAGCGTCGCAGCTCTCTTATACCACTGGATCGCTTTGAGAGGGTCCTTCCGTGTACCGCCACCTTCTTCGTTGCCGATCTCGCAGCAGACGGCCGTTCGGTAGGCGGCTGATGCGTGGCCCAGCTTGGCGGCCGACTGATACCAGGTAAAGGCCTCCTTGTTGTCGGGCTCGGCACTGAAGAGGCCGCGGCCAAGTGCATCGGCGAAAACGAACATGGCGTCGACATTTTGGGCGTTGGACAGCTTCTTGAGGATCTTGTGGGCGTCCGCCAGGTAACGTTCCCTGGCACGGCCCCGTGATCGAGGGTCTGGCAGCTTGGGCACCAGGACGTCGGAGGCCTCGATAAGCCGCTTGGCCAGTTTCAGGGCCGACTCCTGGTCGTTGGGGTCATTCTTGATCACGACACGCAGGTGCTCGAGTTCTTCCGGGGTGACAGGCGTCTTAGGTTTCGCCAGTGAGGCCTGGCTCGACCTCTGAGGGGCTGCCTGCGCCTGCTGGGGCAGGGGTGCTCTGCCAGCCTGATTCTGTGATCCGCCGTCATAGTTTCGCACAGGGGTCGGCCTATCGTTGACGCTGACCATGGATCCCGGCATATGACCGGGCCGCACCGGGGTCGGGTGTGAAGGCAGAGTGTCTGGGTTGGAGTTGCGCGATGGCGAAGGACCAGTGGGCAGGCCAGGGCGCACAGGTGCGGGGGGCCCGCTGGGGCGGCGGCTGTCCCAGTTATTATTCTGATCCTGGTATCCTCCTTGAAGAGAGCCGTGGCGGGTGTTGTCCATGGGAGGCATGGGGGGCGCATCGGACGCCATCTCGAACACAGCGGCCTGTGGCTGCCTCAGATCCGGCTGGGACTTTGTGCGGCTGAGGTCTGGCTGACGGATCGGCCCAGCCTGCGGTTGCATCTGATGGTCGAAGGATCCCCGGGGAGCGCCGGGGGCGGGACCATCATAGCGTTGTCCATGTTCGGAGTGAAGAGGCGCGTTCCTTGCAAATTCGGGATTGCTCATGCGCGAGGGCGCATAATATGGGTCGGCTGGCTCGTTGGACTCCTGGATGGCGTATCCTTGGTCCCCGCCGCCATAGCCATCGTTATATCCCATCTGCGGAGGGTATGCCCGTTGCGGCGGCTGACGGTGTCCCGAGGCTGTCGACGGCCGCTGGGGCATGTCTCTTCCCTGCATGGCCTGCACGGGCATGGTTCCGGTGCGCTGGGGCGGTCCCGGATGCGCTCTCGGGGCCGGCGGTGCCATAGGATCACCATTGTGTGCCGGCATGGTCATGCTGCGGCCAGGTGGTCCGAAGTCATCCCTCAGGGGCGGTCCGCGCGAGGCAGGCCCGTCCGTCCGATAGTCTGCACCAAAGGGTCGTGCTCCACCAGGGCCAGCCCTTGGCTGATCTTGATACTCGTCGTTGTAACGCTGAGGGGGGCCTCGTGAATCGTTTGGCGGTCGGCCCTGGCCCTGGTTCATTCCTATCGAGATGTCCATGCCAGATAGCTGGTTTGCCAGTTGCTGGTCCTGTTCAAAGTTTGGTCTGCGTGTCTGCCCGGGAAAGCCGGGGTACGGGTTCCCAAAGCCTTGAGGGCTGGTAGGGCTCTGGAACCCATCGTGGCGATTTGCTGGAGGTGGGTTAGAAATTGCGTGGGTTGTCTGCTTGGGAGACGTACCTGTTGGGTCCGAGTTGGGCGCTCTGTCATATGGTCCAGGACGTCCACCTGGTCCTGGGGGACCATGTCCTCTCCCGGGCGGGGGGTGCCCACCCCGAGGTGCCGGACCTCGGGCTGAGTCTGCGGTGGGAGGCCGGGCCATGGGCGGAGGCCGGCCTCCCTGTCCTGGTCCTGGGCCGTACTGGTCCTGTGGAGGGTACCCTCGGTTTGGGGGAGGTCGGCCGTAGCCGTTCTCCTGGTACTGTCCGCCGTACTCCTGGCCGTAGCCATCATCCCCATATTGTTCCTGCCCATAGCCGTCCTGTCGATTGTCGTACTGTTGTTGTTGGCCGCCATACTGCTGTTGCGAGGGGCCAGGGTGGTAGGGGTCTCGCGGAGGTGGCATCCTCTGGCCTGGCGGCGGTCCCTGGTATGGACGCTGCCCGCCGTAGCCTCCTTGCTGCTGATAAGCCATATTGGCGGCACTGGCTGTTTCTTGTGGTGTTTGTGACACGCCTTCCGCTTCCTCCGTTTCTCTTGAATCTGTGCCGGGCTCTGTAACCGAAGTAGTTTCCCTGGCGTAGTTGCTGTTCCTAAAAATGCTCCAAAAATGTCGTTACTGCCGTCGCATGGCAAACCCGGGCGGCTGTGGAATGACCGGTGGTAATTCGCAAAGCAGCCCGCCGATGTTTCCGGAGGGGCGCAAGATCTTTCAGTGGGATTCGGCGCGGATCGAAAGAGGGGAGCAGAGTCGAGCTGCAGGCGTGGGATGACGAGGTCAAGGTCGAGGAATGAATGGGACCTAGGTCAGGCGGAAAGGACTGGAGCGACGGGCGGTGGGAGCTCGATGTGCCGAGTTGTAGAATATGTTGGTCGGGAGTTGTGTGTGCGAACAGAGGTTGAATGTGGAAGGAGCGTTGTCGGAAGAGGAGCCTGAGGTGAGGGCAGGACCCTTTGTCTACTAGGTAGTATGCGAAAGCGGGACTCGCGGGACAATGTTCCCTGTAAGACCGGGTAGCAAGTAGAGACAGAGCGCGCGACGACCCGAGACGGCGAGACGGGGCCGAGCAGGGGTGAGTAAGAAAGGCAAGGAAAGAAGTCGGGATGTCGTGCGTGTGCCGCTTTGCAGGATGCAGATGGCGAAGGCGAAATGCAAGTCAGAGACCAAGACCAAGGCGAGGGCAAGTCAAGGCCAGTCGTTGGGTTGGGTTGGTAGGTTAGTGTTGTCTTGTTTGAGAATTTGTTCCTTTGACGAACGAGAGAGGGCCCCGCCTGGTGCGACTCGAAGGTCGAGGTACCTGTGCCGCGGTAGGGCGGGAGTGCTAACAGGCCGTACCCGTCCTAAGAGGCAGCCCAGTGGCAGTGGAGGGGAAGCATGACGGTTGCGGCCGATTGGATTTCTCGGCGAGGCGGGGGGCGGCTGGACCACCGCCAATGGCATGCGCCAGCCGCCCCGGCCTTGGGCTGAGGCTTGCGCTGTCAGGTGTCGCTGCCCCCCTGGAAGGTTCAGGGGGGCGCGACGCTGGAAGACGCTAACGCTCCACACCATGTTCCGTCCGTCATTGGCCCGCCACCAAGCTGGGGCACTGCAGAGTCCGTGCACAGGGGGGGCTTGGGGGGAAAACTTATGGGCATTTGGAGGGGCAGTACCAAGACAATTGAAGCCGACATGTCCGTACATACGTCAGCAGCAGAGGCAGGAGGAGGCAAATAAGAACCAAGTTTGGATGTGCTATCAGATTCCATGTGATGCAGGTGGTTGGTCGAGTCGAGACACCCTCGTTTCTGCCCCTGAAGGGACCCGTGCAAATGGATGTCCACTGACACTGCAACTGCAACGCAACTTCGCAACACACCCAGCACTTTTCGCAAAGCCGCTAAGGCTGCATGCACCGGGCCCGCGCGGCGCCATGCCGGCCCCTGGCACGGGCCATTTCTCGCTGCGCCGGCATCAAGTCCACCACTGCGACAGACATCATCGATTTCATGCCCGACCTTGACCTCGCTTCATGCCCTGACCGTGTCCGAGCACTCGGGCCCGAACTGCTCCAAATCACCCCTGCTTCTTCCCCGTCTCCCTCACAAGGACCCGACAAAGATAATCGTTCGCCTGCAATTGTGCAATCATTTTGAACGTCGGGGTTTGTTTGAAAAGTTCGGCCCTGGGTGATGCTGTTGTAGTTGGGCAGTCCAGAGCAGGGGTTTTTCGGGGGGCTCTCACACACGTCAGATGTGATTTTACCCTCGTCGCGCAGGGCCACCCCCGGAGAGCTCCTCAAGCATCTGGGCATCGTTCCCTGCCACTCCCCGACTTTGTCAACGAAAAGACCGCCATGGACCTGGATGAAGCTGGCCAGTCGACTCTCCGGGGCTCCGAAGCCACTGATGCTGTCACATCGATGCAAGAGAGTAGTGAGGTGCTGTGCAGTCTTGCGTATACAGAAATGAACAAACCCCTCGTCTCTTTGCTTCGATGGTGGTGCTCTCATTGAGAGGCACCCGAGTCCGAGTCCTCGAAAATGTCGGGCACATCCTCTGGGTGGTCTCTCCAACGCGCAAGCAATGCCATTCTGCCGTCGGGTTCGTTCTCCAACAGCCATTTTCCCCAGGCGTCGGCCGACTCCCGAACAGCTTGGACGCTCTCCTCCCAGGCGTCGGCGCGAAAGGCGTCTGGCCAACCGTATCGAGTTTTGAGCGCGCGAGCAATGAGCGCATCATCGATACCCTACAGCAGGGGTAACTCCAATGTGAGTTCTCGTCCATCGATGGGTCAGAAAATTGGACGGACGACTTACAGAATCAGTGCTACCGATGCTGTCACCTTCCATAGGTATAAATCGCAACGTCCACAGATCTCGAATGTACTTCTTCAGTATGAACGGGGCATGGAAGGCCGGCCAGTTTCGATAGTACGACTCGTCTCCGGGTCTTTCTTCCTGAAAGTCTTCGGGCACAACCCGGGAGTTCCATTCTGCCATGCTCTCCAGTACGCGAATGGCGTCTTCAACACGAAGAAATCAGCATTGGCCTGGCATGATTCAGGCAACAGGGGAGGCTCACTTATTCTGGTATCAAGAATCCAGGTCCGACCCTGCCAATCTGCCGGGGAAAGAAGAGCCACATCATCTGGAAGCATAAGACGGTCTGGGGGGAAATCGTCTGTACCAGGCCCTTTCAGTGTTTGATACGGCTCGCGACACTCTCCCAGCCCGCCATCATGCGTCCCATGGAGGTAATCAAAGATTCGCCCCTCGGGGAAGAAGATCTGACCCCAGTAGCCCCCAGTACCTTTGACAGTGTAAGGAAGACGCTCGATAAGGGATATGGCGCGTTCACTCATGCCAAACTCATCTCGAAAGCGCGCGCGGTCGATGTTGGGGTGCCTTCCCGTGTCCTCCGGCGGGAAGATGACCTCCCATTCCTTGAAGTGACGTATCTTGATGAAGATTCGATAGATTTGACTCCAAAGGGCGACGATCTCGTCCTCGTTGTACGCCAGAGAAAGTCATCTGGTGGTGCCGAGGTGACAAGAGGTGCTCCCCGAGGGTATGGCGATGCGTTGGGGTTGCACCAGGCCCCTTCGGGAGCAATGGGCTCATCGGGAATGGTGCCCACCTCGTAAACTAGCTGGCCTGCCATGAAACCCGTAGTTGACGACATTGGAATTCGCGAATTATGGGAAGTAACGCTGAGGAAATCCCGCTGCGTTGCCCGCCCAGGCGGCCAAGGCGAACAGCCAACAAAAGGCCAAGACATCCTGCCCCGCCGTGACCAACAAATCACAGAGGGTCTTGGTAGCGAAGCAAGATACAACCGAAGGTGATGCTCTCTGTCATTGTCACAAGCAGGATTCGTCCACTCGTTGCGCTGATTGTTCGAAGAGATGTTGTTTGATTCAAGCTTCAAGTTATCAAATGCCACTCCTCCGAGATAGGCCGGCTAATTCAGCACTAGGTACGTACCTGCAGGAGCTAGACCCTTGATTACGTCATGTGATCTCACACAAGTGTGCGATGCACTGCACCGTGCCTGTACACCTTCTCCACATCCCACGGCCCTGTCGTGGAGCCAGTTTCCTCACTCACGCATTCGACCTTAACGACTGCAACAGAAGACGGCTCGCAGGCCGAGTGCCAACTCGGCAGAGATGGGCTCCCGGAACCCCGATGACTCAGATGGGAATGTATTGCTCCTGGGCATGCAGAAGAACGATCAATTGCAACAATTTGTCCAGGATCTTCGCGCTTGCGACACCGAGGCGACAAGGTACGAGCTGTGCGTTGCCAAACGTGACCAGTTGCTCGATGGGGCCGATCAACTCAGCGCCGAGCGCGCATGCTATGCAGTCGCCTTCTCCCGGTCGACCACATATCAAACTGCCAGGGACTCTGATGCCGAATGGCTTTCGTTCACTGGTATTACTTCGCAGGAAATACCAAATCAAACCATGCTCTCCCAAGAGCTGCAGAGAGCGGCCAATTACTGGGGAGCAGAGCTCGTCCGTCACTATATTGCCGATGGCCAGGGTGCCCGGTTTGTCGCACGACTTAGCGAAGCAGCAGAGCGGCATCCGAACTGGGAGAAGCAAACGTTGCCCAGGCTTCAGCAGTTGGTTCGCCGACGCATCCAACTCGGCAACCATGGAAGGCACACCTACGGCCACCCAATCGAAACAGTTGACCTGATCAACGCGAGTTCTTGGCTGGACAACCACTCATTTGTGAAGATGAACGACCCCGAGGGTGTTGAGCTACCGTTCAAGCCTTTGACGCCGGAGCAGTTGCCCCCAGGGTATACCTTCGACAAGTACGGGCTACTTGTCCAGGATTCTCTGCCGGCAGAAATTTTCGACAGCAGCGCTGTCTTAAAGCTCGAGGATGAAGGAGACAGCACCGACCGGACAATCAGGCCTCCCGCCGTGGACGACACCAGCGGCCTCCGCGACGCTGCCGCAGACTTTGGAAGCGCTTCTTGCGTGGACGAGAGGATTCTAGCACTCACAGCCGATGATTTCAAGGATTTTGATTTCGGTCCTAAGCAGATCGGATACGGTTCTGCGCACATCACGGCCGGCTTGTCTGGTACCCTCGGACATATACCCCGCGATACCCTACTGCGGAGAAGCCTTCGGAAGGCAACGGTCAAACCAACAGACAGTACCCCAGACGAAGACACAGGGGGCACGCAAACGCCGGCGAGCTCTGCGGGTACAAATGGGAACAGCCGACCTCGGCGGTCGACGGCCAAGGGAAACGCGAAAAGCACGACTTTAAACATGGGGCGCTTAAGAAAGCTCCTCAACAAGCTGCCGTCGACCGGCTTTTCGTCGACATACAAGACGAGCCCCATGGTTCCCTGCAAGAGACAGAGAGCAAATTCCCTACCAGGGGATATGCCCAAAGGCCACTCGAATGGCGGTCCGCCCACAGCCCAGGGCACTGAAAACGTGCCTGGCAAAGCTGGTCGCAATGGATCTCCAATCTGCAACATGGAAGCTGATCAGGAGTATCTCTCCGAGATCATCCTGGAACTACAGGAGAAACTCGCAGAGGCGCCAAACAGTCGGGGTTATCACACTGCTAGAACCTTGTTACCGATTCTTTTGCGCTGCACCCATCCCAACACAGATGCCAAGAACGGCATCGTCGACTTGCTGGCTCTGGACGGACACGAAGCCAAGGCCTTCCTTGATTCGAAGACCCCCGATGTGCCAATGGTTTCAGAAGGACAACAGCACTTTCAGTGGAGAAATCCACAGAGGCCTACCGAAGAGTTCTTCGATTGGATAGAGGATCACGAGCGGGTGGTTTCTGTCCAGATACCCTCTGCCCCGGTCGACATGTGCTCGTTCGAGCCGAGGACGATACGACAGGTCCGAAAGCGCTTTCTCGCCGCACTGGATACCGACGATCCTTGGAACGTCCTCGACCTCGACAACCCGGTGCCCTCCACGCTCCCAGACATACTGACGGGATGGAACTGTCAGCTCCTCGCCCGAGTCCGGGACATGGTCCTGAATGGACAGAGTGCTGAGAGAACCAAGGCGAGGAGAGACGACTGGGATGAATGGACAAGTGTCGAGCACTGGGCCCTCATGTCCGAAGGAGGACACTGCACGGCGCCTCATATGGATAGTCACGGCCTCGCGACGTGGATAACCGTTCAGGAGGGCTTGTTTGGGTTTGTGTGGATGTCCCGCCCGACGAGCCTACAACGAGAGGAATGGATGAGAGATCCCGACACGTCCGCCAGGGACCAGCAGTGGCGATTCCTCATCTTGAAGCCCGGGCAGACCATCTTCTTCCCATCAGGCACGATCCACGGGGTGTTCCGGACGCGAAGCTCGGCGACCCTCGCGCTTGGGGGGCATGTTCTCCAGTGGTCCGGGATCTCGAGCTGGATCGACATTATAAGCAAGGAAGTCGAGTTTCCGAATAGTACCAACGAAGACGTGGGTGACGCGTGGAAATGGGTCCCCGTCATTGAGCACCTGGTACGAACGAGGGTGAATGCGATGAGTCTTCAGGCTGGCGGTTGATGTTGCTTGGAAGGTTGTAAGGGGCATGTCGGTGTTTGACAGCCCTGGTATTATACGAAGGGCGACACAGAGATGTTGGCTCTGTCCTACACCAAGTTGGAGTGTGGTCTGGGTGTGGTGCACAGTGCAGCAAGTCGATACCCCTTTTCTCAAACCCGGCATATGGGCAGGGGTGCTTTTTGGCGTGGGAGAGCGGTCTTCCTTAAGAGAGCGAGCTGTCGCTGATCTACTGCGCTCTTCATGGCGACTAGCTTGATCAACGCGTAGATTAAAAAGGCAGAGCAGTACACCGAGTTTCCTGTCGTCGCTTGGACTGTGAAAGACGCTTCCAGGCGGAGCTGTGGTGGTGTGCGCATCCCTGTCGCTATATGCCGGTACCTGCAGGGGACTCGTTTCGATGGATGCAGGCCTCTGCTGATCCGACACTGCCGGCCAACCTAGAGGACAGCGCCCGCTTTCCGGACAAGGTGGTCGTCAAGATGACCGTCCACGCAAAAAAAAAAACGAGGTCTCGCTTTGGAAAAGAGAGCGATGAGACGGACCAGGCGAGGTCGGCACAGCTTGTAGAGGCAGATTGTAATGCGACCGTTGCTGGACGTTGCGCCTCCATCAGCCACAGTGGAAGCCACGTCACGGTTGGCTTTGTTGTCTTGCCAGTCTGTATGAATCCAGACCGTGGTTCTCGCCGTATTGCTACACTTAGGAGCTGCCGTCCAAGCTATTTGAGGAGAAGTGCTCGTTATTCGTCTTGACTTGAAGAGGGGATACAGGAGTGAAGGACGGAAGTGTGTAGCCAATGTGCACCAGCCACACGCAGGCCGAGCCACACCACCGCCACGGCGGGATGACCCCACCGCCTGCCCAATGCAGAAAGAATCTGGTCGTCATTGATCATCGAGCTCCCCGGTTCGCGATGTGCAACCGCCAACTCCAACAGCATATTGCCCGCTCACCAAGCCATAACCTTTGCAATGGCGCCGCGAGGTAACTGGAGAATCTACACGAAGATGTTCGTGGCGTGAGTAATGCCCCGATACCCACGCAACGCGACCATTTACTAACCATGTCTCGCACAGGGGATCCGTCTGCGTCATCGGCGGCCCGGCATTCACGATGTGGTTGACACCAACCGAGGAGGAGCTGTTCAAGAAATACAACCCAGAGCTTCAGAAGAGGTCGCTAGAGCGGAGAGATCAGACCCAAGCCGAGTTTGACGCCTACGTCAACAAGTTGAAGGAGTACTCCAGGTCCAACAAGCCCAGTGCGTCGCAGGCATCGCCAATATTTGTAGGGGTGGTGCTAACGTTTTGAAGTCTGGTCTGCGTGGGAAGAGGAGCTGGAGAAGAAGAAGGGCGTCGAGAAGCTGGAGCATCAGCGCAAGACGGAGGAGATGAAGCTGCAGCAGGAGGCGATGCGGCGGGAGGCCGGCATCGTCAGCAAATGATGGGCCTGCTGCGTTGGGGAAGATGGAAGCTTCACGTGTATTTGTACAACATTGACGACCCGCAACGAGCGAGGCATGGCAGAGGTGGACGACCTTTGGGGGTGCTGGCCCTTATAGTGCCATGGCTGAGACGGCCAGACTGCCCACAAGGTTAAGGCATGGGTGGACCACATTGGGTCCAGACCTGTGTATATTGAACAACATCAACTCTTCGGTCTTGGGATTAGAAGTTGAGCGGACGACGTGAGAGAAATCCGAAGCTTGGACAGAGCCCTGCACCGGAGGCTCTGGACATGTTGCAACTTGAGAGACCCAAATGAACAATGCGAAACATTCCATTGCACTTCTAAGCTTCAATCAATCACATACTTTGGCAGTTACCTCTTCCAATCGCTTCACTCTGCCTAAGGTATGGCAGTTTCTGCCAATGTACAGTGCCTTCCACAGTGCGTTACTTCCTCTGGTGGTGGACCTCGGTGAGCCTGAGGTACCTGCCTCGGTGAAGCCTGATCGGAACTTAGTAATGCCGCAAGCGAAGAGGTCTTGGCCCGCACACAGAAAACCATTCAACCATTCCATCATCAGGTCAGCCTTGCGATCACAAACGGACGGTACGAACCGAGGTAAGCTGCTGCCCCGACGTACCGCGATCTCGAGCAAAAGCCGCAGGTTGAAATTATCGTCAAATTACCAAAAGTTTCATACGCTGACCCCCGGGCCCGCACATTAGCTTTTTTACGAATTCCGCCCGTTTACCCTTTCACTTTGTGATTTTTCAGAATGGCCGACGTTCAGGAGCGTCTTAGGAAGCTGGGTGCCGTCGCCCAGACTGGTATGTGAACAAATCCCGGGGGAAATAAGTTGTTTTGTTTGGATCACAGCTAACAGTCAATTGACAGGGTATGTTTGATCTCTTTTCCGCCGAACCCGATGCGATTCACACAAACGATGCCCCCCTCCGACTCGACCCCGACGCAACCCCCACCACCACCACAAAATGTCGACCCCCGAGATACCACAACCGAGACTGACTCTGTCGCAGTGGCAAGGGTGCCCCCAGGAGGAAGGCCAAGCGTGCTCCCGCCCGCTCGCAGGCTGATGACAAGAAGCTCCAGGCTTCGCTCAAGAAGCTGAACACCCAGCCCATCCAGGCTATTGAGGAGGTCAACATGTTCAAGTCTGATGGCAACGTCATTCACTTCGCCGCTCCCAAGGGTGTGTAGCCAGCCCCTCATGCCCAACCCTTCCCTCCGGTCTGCGGTCTGCGGTCTGTCCCCCACCAGCTGACACTCTTCCCCCGCAGTTCACGCCGCCGTCCCCGCCAACACCTTCGCCATCTACGGCAACGGTGAGGACAAGGAGCTTACCGAGCTCGTTCCCGGTATCCTGAACCAGCTTGGTCCCGACTCGCTTGCTTCCCTCCGCAAGCTCGCCGAGTCCTACCAGAACATGCAGAAGGGCGAGAAGGACGGCGATGAGGATGATATCCCCGAGCTCGTCGAGGGCGAGAACTTCGAGAGCAAGGTCGAGTAAACCTGCCTCATTCCACCCACCACACACACAAAGCGCGGACTAGGCTGGTTTCACACGAAAAACAACCAGCAGCCGACGACGGGATTTGCGAGCGACAATGGGTTGCGAGGCGGCAAAACGGGAACGGATGACTCACGGTCGACATGAACGGGGTTTCTCGTGCTTCGAGGCAGCGGGCAGCATCAACCCCCCCTGGGGCGGGAAATAGCGCCACACCTCTTCCTTTTGCGGCTTCTGGCGTCGGTATTCCTCCGAGGGACTCTCCTCTGATGTGGCGTATGGCAAAATCTGGGCCATCACACTAGATGTGCCCCCCCAAAGCTGATCGGTGTACAAAATGGAATACAAAGGTCAACTAAAAACATCACATTGAGGGTCCTATGCGTGTGATTGTACACAGCATTTCAGCTTGAGGACATGTGTGTTGGTTTTGATGTCAGGTGAGGGGCTCTATTGTAAAGGTATCGTCTCCGATGTTGGGAGCCCAGCCCGCCAGAGCTTGCACCTTGGCCTCCTGGATCGCCTTGCTTCGAGGCGCCAGACATGTCCCGGCCTTGAATGCGCAGTACTGGTTGGGGGAGAGATGTGCCTGGATGACGGGGGACTGGATGAGAGCCGCGGCCTCCCGCGCCAGTGACCACATCTTGCGCCTCGAACATAGGCTCCCGCCCTTGGGGTCAGATGCCTTTCTGCCCTGAAGTACGCCGTTGACAAGTCCTTCGTCCAACCCATGTGAGTTCCAGGCCGCCGCAAGGTTACAGGTGGCTATCTTGCCACTTCTGGCCTGGACGCTGCGCCTGGAGAACTCAAAGTCCATCTTCGTAGTCCGGACCTCAAACGGGCGATACGCAAAGCCGCCGTCCCATGTCCTCCCAGCCAGACAGCTCATCCTCCCAGCAGGAGAGAAGGATCGCTCACAGGCAGTGACTGAGTATTGGTAGTCCGGGATGACGACAGAGCTTATGTATGCGTTGCCAGGATGAATGAACAGCGACACGAGGGAGGAGAGGATGGAGCTGCACTGCTTGAGCGCCATCTTATCGGAGCATGACTTGGACATGGTCGGCGGCGCATCGGCCCTTGCAGGCTTGCGCCGGACGACACCGAGTTGGGAGAAGTAGCCCCGGCCGAGCAGCGTGCCATCGGCAGCAGGTTCTTCACTTGCATTTGTCTGCTTCGTAGAAGGGAGCTCCCACGGCGCTGCGTCGTCCTGGGCCGCCATTGTAAGCTCCATACTCGCATCGCCGCAAGGCGCCTCGGAGCAGTACATGTGGAGGATAACCCCGTCTCGTATCGCAAACGGCTGTGCTTGCCATGCCACTTCTCGCTCGGCCTGGGGCCCGGAGCATGTCAGCTCGGCATCACTTCGCCGACGAAGGAGGAGCGAAGTCGCCTCAGGAGACTCGGCCAACCGACGACACTCGGCGAGCAGGAAGTAATTGGCAGTTCTCAAAGCCAGGATCTCCGCGTGCCAGTCGTGTAGAGCTGTGCCGTTTGCTTGGGGGACTTTGGATGTGGGGAGACACTTCATGCCGATGCTGAGCAGCGTCAGTACCTACCGTCGATTCAAGGGCACGAGTTCGTCAACGGGCCTCAAGACCACGCGCATCACAGACTGGGCGCAACTCACGCGACAGCGAGGCATTCGAGTTGACCGTCATGTTCTGCTACGATGCCGCTCAGGGGCACCCACTCATGGGCCCCATTGTCCCTGACTTTGGGCTTCCGCCTGCTTTGCAAGGCCCGAAATCGAGTAAGAACCTCGCCTGCAACCAGGTCCGGGTCAATGGAAGACATTTGTTGAGTGATGCGAGTGAATCGCGCCGAGGCCGTGACATGACGTGAGGTGATGGTTGGTGGCGGCACAGTCCCCTGGTAGCCTTGGAGGGGCACGAGGTGGGTCACGTGACAGCCAGTCCAGACTTGGGTAAGCGATGCCCTGTGGCCCCACGGCCACGACACGGCTTCGCAAAATTGAACAGAATTGCCGACGCCCTCTCAATCAACCACCGACCAAGAATCGTTCAGCCGACAACCACCGCCAAAGTACGTCACGTCCTCCCCGTCGACCACCCCGATCGCTTGGTGTACAACCTGGAAACTCGTTTTCCATCGACAAACCCTTTTCCCCCCGACGCCCACCAAGCGACATCGACACACCTACCCGAAAAAGTTCGCCACAGCTAACAGAAGCCTTTCAAGATGCGCACCTACGACGACGTTTTCTCGGGCCAGAGGATCTACCCTGGAAAGGTACGACACACGACGAGCAAGGGTTCCTGATGGATATGGTGGGGGTTCCGGTGCATCAAGTCAAGAGGAGGTTAAAGTGGCATAGGATTGAAGATGCAGGAGCCCTCCCTATACCATTGCTAGGGACGGTTGGTGGAATTGGAATACGGAATGCTGACGAGGCTGCAACATCTAGGGCAAGCTCTACGTCCGTGGCGACAGCAAGATCTTCCGCTTCCAGAACGGCAAGTCCGAGTCGCTGTTCCTGCAGCGCAAGAACCCCCGCCGCATCTCGTGGACCGTTCTGTACCGTCGCCAGCACCGCAAGGGTATCTCTGAGGTACGATTCGATCACCGCCCGCCACGCCAGCCGACTCTCCTCCCTCTCGATCGCGCCCGCTCCACGACATGACGCGCCAACCCCCCGACACGAGCAACACTTCGAGAGCGAGGAGACGGCTGGCGCGACGTGGCATACTCCCTCTATGCCCTGAAGACACACTGACCCCCCGTGCAGGAGGTCGCCAAGAAGCGCACCAGGAGGACCGTCAAGTCCCAGCGTGCCATCGTTGGTGCTTCCCTCGATGTGATCAAGGAGAAGCGCAGCCAGCGCCCCGAGGCCCGCTCGGCCGCCCGCGCCGCCGCCATCAAGGAGTCCAAGGAGAAGAAGGCCAGCGACAACGCGGCGAAGAAGGCCGAGAAGGCCAAGCTCGCCGGCGCCGCCGCCAAGGGCCAGTCCGGCCGCATCGTCGGCAAGCAGGGCTCCAAGGGCGCACAGCAGAAGGTCCAGGCCAACACCCGTTAAGCGGAACACGCCTGCGCACGCCAAAAAACTGTCTTCTTGAAAGCGTCTGGGAACAGGGGGGTAAATCTTTTCTGCGATGGGGGGCGAAACCGGAGGGCATTACTAGAGATGGATGGAGGGGAGGTGAATCAGGCGGGTTTTTTATGAAGCCTCCCCTCCCGCCCGCCCGCCGCTGCCCGCCCGCGCCGCCGCACAACACAAACTGTGGACGGCTCTCATCGTCTCTTTTCGGAAAAGGGGGGCGATGAAAGGGGGCGGGAGGCCTTGGACTCTCGGGACTGTAGCCGTTGGCTTCGGCCAGACAGAGAGAATACACAAACAAAAAACACAAGGGCCGAGGAGGAAATTCACAAAAACACACAATGTCCCCGAGTCCTCCCCCGGACACGGAAAACTTGACGAACGGCTGGAGTCGAGGTTCTTTATGTCTTACGGCTGGTTCTCTACACTACACATCTCGGTAGCACGGAATTGCATGGAAAGTCCTTCGGGATCACAACAGAGAATGAATGTGACCGAGGATGTCTTCTACTGTGATGACATGAGCCTCATCAGCATGACGGTCTTGACCTGAAGAGGCATGCTGTCATTGGAGGCCAGGTGAGTAGTTAAGGTGTCCCTCAGGTCCTCCAGACTTGATCGGATGGACAAGGAGTGACATGTGATAGATCCTGCTTGACTGCCGTCTCAAGTGGCTCGCACGATTTCTTGTCTGAGCTGAGAGGCCATACACATGGCATGGCCTCTATATCGAAAGATTACAAGTTGGCAGTGCAGAATGTAGGAGGAGTCTGATGTCGTTGCAAGCGAGAATTGATGGCATCTACATGTACGGTGCAGGTGCAGGATGCCAGCTGAGAAGACAAGAGCTGTGATGTATGGTCCCAAGGAGTCGCCCTCCTCTCCAGACGTAAATGACATACTCGTCCAAGGCCATGCCGGCATAACCTGCCTTGTCAGTCCGCCCGGTGGCAAAGATTACCAAGTATTCCCGTCAAATACAGACCCCGAGAGCCCGAGCTGCGGACACCGAGTCTCGGCCATCGAGGCCTACACTCCTCGAGTCATTCCAGGAACCCGACAGTCAACACAACGTCACACATCCCAGAGTGACATGCCACTTCCCCCTCCCCCGTGATCACCGGCATCGCGCAGGCTCGGCTCGGTCCAGTTCGCCCTTCGGAGGCCCATCTTCGGCCCCTCAACGAACCCCTCCAAAGCCCGCCAACTCCGGCCATCGGAGCCCGCCGTGCCATCCCATGTCGTGATTGCGGGCCGCCATGTCGTTCCCACCGCCAGGGGACAGCCGTCCTGCTACGTCCCCTCAACGAATGAAAGGCAGGATGCAGGGCCGCAAGATAATTTGTCACGCTGGAGCTTGGAGAGTCCGAGGTTCCTGTGCCGCTTGCCCCTCACCCCTGACGCTGGCGCGGAAAGCTCAACGCCCCGCCCCCACTTCCCAATTGCCGCCGAAGGCCGTAGAACCCTGATGGATCAAGGCGATTCGGATCAAGCAGCGGTGTGCGGGCCGCGTCCGGCTTCAGACGCCGTGAGAACTCTAAAAGGCGCGCGTCTCCCTCGTCGCGAGGTTCCAGATAACGACGTCTTTCTAGCATACTCATTCCATCCCACTACCAAACACCAACCACCACACCTCCAACCATCACCCGTACATCGCCCATCATGCCCGAACTCAAGGCCGGAGACTCTTTCCCCGAGGGCGTGACCTTCCAGCACATCCCCTACACTCCTGAGATCGCTGGATTCGAGTCCTGCGGTGTTCCCGGACCTTACCACGCCAGCAAGGGTACGTCAAGCATCACTACACCCTCCCCTCAAAAGCCCAATCGCTAACCCTTTCCCAGAGTTCGCCAACAAGAAGGTCGTCGTCGTCTCCGTCCCCGGCGCCTTCACCCCCACCTGCTCCGCCGCCCATCTGCCCGGCTACATTGCCAACGCCGACAAGCTCAAGGCCGCGGGCGTCGACCAGGTCGTCTTCATCGCCTTCAACGACCCCTTCGTCATGTCCGCCTGGGGCAAGGCCAACAACATCAAGGACGACTTCTTCGTCTTCGCCACCGACCCCGCTGCCGCCTTCTCCAAGTCCATCGGCTGGACGGCCGGCGAGCGCACCGGTCGTTACGCCATTGTCGTTGACCACGGCAAGGTGACCTACGCCGGCGTCGAGACTGTCAGCGGCAGCCTCGACAACTCTGGCGCCGAGGTCGTTATTGCCAAGCTGTGAGGCGTGGTTCAGCCTGGTGTTTTCTTTCGAGCGACATGATGACGGATAGACCTAGACTCTAGAGCAGAGAATGAACAGTGCATAATCAGGGCCAAGAGTGCTCTAAATATGGTTTTCGAGGTACGCAAGTGTGACGTGGGTTGCTTTGCCTGGTATTGGCCAGGTTCACCGTGATGATGCTGGCGTAGAGTGTCACGATCTAGTGACAACCTCGAAGTGCGTTTGGCACAAGACTTTCCTGGAAGCTTGGTTCATTCGACGAAGACTGAGGTGGCTCATACTTACGCTGCCATCTACCTTCGACATGGACTTTGCGCTGTTATCATATGCCAAATGCAGCAAGGAAGCGAGTTGCCAATTTCGTTCTTGATCCTATCATCAACATCATGAGGTGATAAGGCAAGAAAACCTTAAGCTGGCTTTGACCAAGCCTCCTACTCTTACATGACAGTACATCTAAGAAGTGATTACATGGGTCTGGAACTCCTGCCATCCCTCCAATGGGAGGCGTTATCTCCTCCAAGATATGGGACTGGGTGGCGGGAAAGAGTCTGGGAAGACCTCATGAACCACAGGTTCGAGAGATAATTCTCCAAGATACAAATCTTATTGGCCCAAAGACAGAGTTGAATATCAGCCCTGTCTGGGGCATAACGCCATCGATCTCAGGTAACGAAATTGGCCCCGAAGACGTGAGCATGGCTGCCTTTTTCGGTGGCTCCATCCATTCTACTGTCCTAGCCCAAAGGAGGCCTCTGCACTTGCCATGTGTTGAGCCACAGAAATTGAACGAGGGCATGGAAAAGCTGGGAAGCTTGGACATTGGTCTAGGGGCCGCATGTCACAAAGATGGAAGCTCAGCAAGAATTGGGCTTGATCATCTGTGCTTCTAGTCTCGAGCCAACGGCTTCATCAGTGGAGAATCGAAGATCCCATGTGAGAGCGAGATGGCACTTCACGTGGCAAGCATCCTGAGAGCCACGTTGGCCGCTGGGTGATGCTCGAGGCAAGGATGCCATCAAGCTTGCCCGCGTACCTACCTTAGCCAGGGGAGCCGGTGGATTCCAAAGCCAGTCCTTTCCCCTGCTCGGTGATCGGTGGATATTAGCGATAGCCTCAGTGAATTTGGACGAGGTTCGAGGCAAACATGTGCCCCGTGTGCCCGTCAAATTTCGGGCCAAGACTTGCTTGTCGTCTTCGTGACAGGGAGACGAGCGGGTTCAGCTGACAGTGACCGGGGGTTTGTTGCAGGGGTGGCGCATAACGCCCAGGGTGGTCCCGATCTGGGCCGCCTCGATGGCGATCACCTGAAGAAACGAGCTGAAGACAGGGGGCGATCGCCAATGGGACGCCAGAGGGGCGCTGCAACGCTGCCACTGCCAGGGCCATTCCCAAGATGCAGCCGGAAGAGCGCACATCCGTGATGCGAGTGCATCTCGCTTGGGTTGGATCGGGCACGAAGATAATCGTGACCAATGTCTTTGTCTGTTGTAAATCGAGTTTTTCGCTGTGAAGTGGACGCTGTCAAAAACAAAAACAAAAAAAACCCACCTGCGGTCATCATCTGCGGGTCGATCGGCTATCTCGCCAGTGTCAAGGGCGCTGGAGCTTGGCACGGACCTGTCTGAGAGACAAGTGGACGTTGGAAGGCGTTTTTAGCCAGCAGCTGGCGCCCGAGTTGAGACAATGCCTTTCAAAGCGGTTCGGCAATCGCTAGTTTCTGGATGCTTGGACTCGATTGTCTTTCGAAAAGCAAGCGGCGTCAAAGGGCAGTCCGTCCTGTCGACTCGATGACCCGTCGCTTTGGGGCCGTTCAAGGTGTTTCTTGGTCTGTTTTTGCTTCTCCGCCTAACGATCCCACCATCCCGGCGAGAAACGGTAAAAGCCGACGGCAGGGCGTCAGGGGGCGTTGGGTGCCGGTGTTTGGTAGAGAGATGAGAAATGATGGGAGGGGAGGCGCGACAAGCCACCGGAGACGTTCCCAATCGGGTGAAGATGTCGAGATGGCTGCGTTGGTGACGCTCCAGAGTTCACTAGCTGAGAGCCGGGTCTCAGGGGTACAGTGCTGTAGGTGGGCAGACCGGTTGGATGTTTGGCGCCCTTGGCGCGGGGACGTGATGTCTGTTGGTGGTCGTCCTGCAGCCCTCGCTGCCCTCATTGTTTGCAAGCCTTTGCAGGCTCAGCGGTGGGAATGGCATCGGATCATGTACATGCCGGCGCGGCGCTCAGCCATGACGATTGAATCCAGACATTGGAATCGAGGTGAAGAGGAGGGGGATGTGCCGAGACTCTTCCCATGCAGGTGGTTGCATTCCGGGCACTCGCAGTGCATGCAGGCAGGCCTGCAGGGTGATCTGTGAACCTGAAGCTCGGGCGGGAGGGGTGTGACAGGGGCCCGTGCGCGCATCTTGGTTGGGTCGCGGGAATCGCTGCCCTTGTCTGTGGGGCACCTTCCAGCTATCATCAGAGTTTGGCCGGGGCAAGAGCGCTGGAGAGCACACCTGCCTGACGACAGGACGGGAAGGAGCGACGGCTGGGGCGTTGGCCATCGGCACCGGTAATCCGATTTTTCTTCTCCATGGTGCAGGATCCTCCCGCCCGAGGCCCGTCCGGTGTGGCCAAAGCGACGGGACTCCAAGTTCATCGACTCGACTTTTTCTGACCACCGCGCTTGCACGCCTCACAGTTCCAAGTCGGTTCTATCGACACGATCTACCGTGAAGATCAGCGACGAAATACCACCTTCTCGCATGTGAACCCCGTGGCACACACGCTCCCAAGATGTTCCAGAGACACGGCCTCTCTCCCCTGAGTTTGGTGCTTCCTCACATGGATCACCAGCGCCCTCCGCCCTTGGCCGAGGGCCTGGACTTTTTTCTCTCCCCCGAGTCAGCTCTACCAGAGCACATCTCGCCAAGCCCAAGCGGGAGAAGTTTGTCTCGGAGCTAGGCTTGCTCCCCCCCGTCACACTTCCATCGTCCTGACCCAACCAACCCTCCCTGACCCTTTTAGGCCGAGGGAGGACGCCGCGAACGTCATGGGTGGGCCCTTGCTCAATCTGCACACCCCGGCAGCGATCGACCGGGATCTGTCCGATTCTGTCGGGGCCTGGCTCGTCCACCACATCGGCCACCACACCTCGCCGACCTGCCGATGTCCAGCGCATTCCGAGGCACGTCTCCTTGTGGGCAACCCCCGCGCAACAGCCGGTCGTGTCCCAGAGTCAGAGGCTGCAAGATTCCAGTGCGGAGGGGATGGGGCAACCCAACCGTTGACCATGGCCAGGTCCATGTGTGTGCTGGACCGAGGAAAACCACGCGCATCCCATGTTGCAATAGAAAAGGGAGACTTACTTGTCCCCAGAAATATCCACCAAGATTCGTCCACTTCAACGCTCAAAGCACGGCTACAAGGCTCCGTAGTAGGTCTCACTTCCCCGCGCTCTAGAGGCTCGTCCACATCAAGCTTGTCCTAGTGGTCCAGCTGCTATCACGTCTCCTGTCTGCCCCCTGCAGCGAGGACTGGGGAGAAGAAAGCACCTTTAGCTCGTCTCGTCACCTCGAAGGGGGGCACCCTTTACCGGAAACAGGTTCATCTGGTTCAGCCCTCTCTCATGCGCCTGCGGCTGGCCCTGGATGTGTGGCACGAACCCGGCTCATCTTCCCTGACCACACGCACACCACCATCCGAGTCCACCTACTAGGCCCACCGGGTAACGGTAGAGACTTGGACAGGGGAGGGGAGTCAACGGCTTGCCTCCTCTTCTGCCTCACATGCTGCCCGGCCTAGAAATATCAACCTCTGTCGTTCCTCCCTCCCACGGCTTCATCCGTTCTCTTACTCCCCACCACCCTTCCCTTCCCTCTTACCACAGTCAGACTCGGGACCGTTCTCTTAGCTCGCCACTGACGTCTGTTGTTCCCATTCTTCAGCCCTTTACCACTTCTCCTACTAGCCACTTTCATACCTTCGCTATTTCGTTCGCCTCTCGCCGATTGGATCTCTCCACCTACCTATCCGTTCAACGCCGTCCCGGCCCTGACCTTAGCCAAACCTAAAGTTCGGCATTGCTCGCCGGCGCAGACCTTTCCTCTTCGTCCTCTCGTATATACCCTAAAGACCCGCTGGTCCCCAACACCGAATCCCGGATTTCGACTCTCCTCAGGGTCCTCGACTAACAACACTTGCTACAAAAAACGTGTGCCAAGTCTGCCACTCAAGCACACTTCGACTTCCTCGAAACCAATCTTCCAACATGGGTCTTCTCTCCCTCACCTACAGACGTCCTCAGTTTGTCGAGGATGCCTCTCTCCAGGATAGCGCATCCTCCATTGGCGACAGGACTGATGGCTCGGTTCACTCGGGCTACTCCGCCAGGTCCGCTGGCATTCCGGACTCACTCGCCTTTGACAAGATCATCAATGGAGGCACCTGCCCGGTACGAACCAGCGCAACCTCTACCATCGAATCATCCTGCTAACAATATCAGCCCTGTACTGTGCGCGACTTCATGAACTACCTCATCTACGTCGAGCACTCGGCCGAAAACCTACAGTTCTACCTCTGGCTCAAGGACTACTCAAAGCGCTTCGATGAGGCCCAGACGGCCGACATCGCCTTGGCCCCTGTGTGGACCCAGGAAATGGAGGACGAGGTCCTCGCCCGCGTCCAGAAGGAGAAGGCCACCCGTATGCGCCAGGAAGAGCCCGGCGCTGAGATCTTCAGGGGCACCGATTTTGAGAAGAAGATGAAGAAGCCCGACCCGGTTCTGGCCGCCGTCAAGTCCGGCAACAGCAACCCATTCAACACCCCACCTCGCACCGCCGATGGCAATGATCACGATAACGAGTCGGTCGCCCCGTCGCAGCCCGTCTCGACCCAGGGCACGTACAAGTCCCTGGCGAGCGAGGCTTTTGCCTCTGCCGGCGCCAAGGCTCCTTGTCAGTCCAAGGCTGTTGCCCTGCCCCTAGATTTGCTATACTAACAACTTCCACAGTCACCATCCAGCCATTCCGTGAGGAAATCGACCGTATTGTCGCGACATACATCAGCGAAGGTGCTCCGAGGCAGCTCAACATCTCGGGACGCGAGCGCATCGCAGCTCTTCACGGTCTCGCATACACCACCCACCCTAGCGCTCTGCGTCAGGTGTTCAAGGCCGTCGACTTTTCGCTGCGCCACCAGGCCCATCCCAACTTCATCCGCTGGTCCATTTGCAACGGAAACCCCGCCCGCGTCTTCTTCGCCCGTTTCCTCGGCATCTTCCTCATCGTCGGCTCCTTCGTTGCCGCTCTTCTCCTCACCCTGAGCTCCGTCCCGCGCGGCTACCGGGCAATTCCAGCCATTGGCTTCGTTCTCGGCATCTCGACGCTCATCGCGGCCTGGAAGGGCATGTGCGTTGTGCTCCACGGCATGCACCACCGTCACGTCCGGCCCTGGGAGCTCTTCGTCGATGAGGAGAGCGAGAAGGAGCGCACCAAGGATAGTTTCGAGTCGTTTGGCTCCTCTAACAGCTACGAGGACGAGCCGTGGATCGTTAAGTACCAGAAGCGCAACGTCGTCCGCAAGGTCTTTGACCGCGAGGTCTGGATCCAGGAGCCGGTGCTGCGCCAGATCCAGGATACCATCTTTGTCCAGTCTATGATTGGAGCGGTATTGCTCGGTGGTGTTGTTACCGCGATCTTCGTGGCCGTTCCGGGGGGAAACTTCTTCTGAGAATGTCACACTGTTGCCAACGCGTCCTCTTGAAAGGACGCGGAAGCTTGAAGCACGTTTCAGCGTGCACGATTAATGACGGAGGAGTACTTTGAGAGTGGTGCTGCTGTTTCCTTGTAGGATAAGAGCGGCCGTGTGTCTGCGGTCCAAGGACTAGAGAGCACGGCACGCGAGGATACCACTTTGCTGCGAGGGGGTGTTTCTTGTCTATGTGTTGGGGACTAATACAAATACTTGTTCGAATACATGTTTTTCATGATTCGAGAAATGCCTGCCGTCTAATGTTTGACTTGCCAAGTGATGAACTGGGACGTGGACCGGATGCCCGGGCTGGTGGAGAGCCGGACAACCGGTATACCGAAGTGAACGGCCGCAGACGCCGGCTGTCAGGGGCAGCGCGCCGCTTTAGAGGCCAACTGAAGTAGGGAGCTGCGTCCAGGGATGATGTGTTTGTATTGCACACCTCTTCCAAGGCATGTTGGGTTGAATAGGATTAGAATATTAACTATTACTGTTTTCCCGTCTCGTTCTTTCTAGAGGTCAACTCTTCTATCGATAGGGTTCCGCCGAGAGTTTGGCACGCTCTTCGAGGCTTCTGCCGAGTAGGAATCGCTGCTGCTGGCTGCTCGCTACTGCTGGCGATGCTGTTGTACGTGGATCTTGGTAAAGGTTTTCCGGCTGGGGGGACTCTTCGCACAAAGCCTAGAGAGGGACCACGGTGTGCCAGAGATTCCAAAGTTGAGCCCTGGCGAATATGTCAGCATCCACCCTACCCGAGCACCAGTTTCTGAAGCTTACCATGTGACAGCCATCATTGTTCATATCCGCATTTGTAGATGGGAACTTGTAATCCTCGAGGAACCGAACGACTCCATTCGAGGTGGAGGACTTCGCTGGCCTTTGCCGCATCGGCAACGTTGGTGATTACCCCGTTAGCATGGAACAAGTCGATTGTATCCAAAAACCAGCCCCTAGCCCCCCGACCATTCGCGTCAAACTCGAATCGATGCCGGCCGGACCTAACGATTGCGTTGATAACATCGTTGACGGTGGCCCGGGGATGGACGGAGATACGATAGATCTGCTGAGCGTCGCGGAAGTGATTCGAGGTAGTTGCGTGAACGATGAGGGCGCCCCGCCTGCCGTGGGGGGTGAACAGACTATGATTTATTGTCTTAAGGAGGCTCACGGCAATGTAGATGTTGCCGCCGACGGAGATGTAGAAGCTCCAGCTGCTTCGCGTCTGGCCGTGGACGGGTTCAGGGACGTCGTGGGCGACGAGGAGGAGGTCGCGGATGGGTAGGCTTCTGATCTGCGGCTCGTCGGCCATGGGGACGAACATGATGTGTTCGAAGGGGGTCTCGGGTTTATCATCGTAGAATGCGGGTGTCGTCGGGGTGGGAAGGTGTGGTGTAGCTGGGATGGGCATGGGGAAGTCGAAGGGTATTTCTTGGGGGAGGAACATGTCCTGCAGGTTGAAGTTTGGGGCCGACATGTCGAGAGCGTGATGATCGATGTTGTTTGTCCATGAGGATTGGAGAAGAATGAGAAAGACGCGTTTTGGAGCGTGGTCTTTCAACTTCTTACTGTGCCGTTTACTTGTTGGGGAGGCGTTTATGATGGCGTCGAGAGTCAAAACGAACTTTTGGATAAGCCGCGATAGGAGCAGCCACATCAGGTGAGGCGTAACGGTTGGATCCGGCTGTCATCAGAGAGAGGAGACTTCTGTAGTTTATCCCATTTTGGGTTCGTTCTTTCATGTTTTCAGATCGGTCAAGTTTGATAATGGCAACCACACCCGGCACAGTCGTGCCTTCCCGTTGTAATAACTAATTGTATTTCCAATGTCAACAAAGAAAGCTGAAGAAACGAAACGGATGCCATCGTTTCGCTGTTTCAAAGCGATGCTTGACGGTTGCAATATGGCTGATGTATTTATGTCCCAGAGTTGGCGAAGGTCATCCTCATGTTGGCCAAGAAGGTCGAACAGTGGACGACCCCTATCTTGACCCTGCCACGGGCGGCAGCCACACTAAACCCCTCCTGTTATCGCCGAGCTTCACTGGAGCGAGGTGCCTCGGCCCAGCGGCAAACAGCGGGGCAAAAGTCCGGAGGTGGAACTTCTCACACGCCCTTAGCTTGGAACTTTTATCGATAAGCGAAATACCCTCGCGGAAACTCAGTTGAGTTCAGGAGAAAACGGGGGACCCGCGCGGTGTTGGGACGGAAGGCCGACTCCCAAGGTCGAGTTTCCCTTTGTTGAGCTCCTTCATTCGATTTAAGGTCTTCCACGGACACTTTTCTACCAACCATCCAGCGAGAGCGTTGCTATTCCCAATCGTGCTACGTTACTAGCTTACAGGGTCCGGCCATTTTTTTTCGAGCAACCACCATCGCGGGGTCGGCATTACCTTGCACTATTTCCTCGGTCGGCGCGGGCCTTTTACTCAATTGCCCCCCGCACCTCCGGTCCATGAGCGACATCCCACGATTTCAAAGCCCGAGCCCCCTGGCCGCGGGCCAGATCACGACACAAACCCGACGCAATTGAGCGATAATCCCCCCCCTTCCAACACAATGTCGCCCGTCCTAGACCAGGCCAGCATCGCCAGCGACGGCGGGGTCGCCCTCAGCGATGGCGGGGAAGCTTCGCCCACGACTATCCGCACGCGCCCGAGGACAATGACGTCCCTCGAGGAGATTGACAACACTATCATCCGTCCCGGCGCCGTGCGCATCAATGTCGAGGGCGCCTTTATCGTCGACGCAAACGCAAACTCCCCTGGCGCGAGTGGCAGTGCCGGCGCTGCCAACGGCCGCGGCTCCCCGACCCATCACGAGACCAGCGATATCCGACTGCCGAACCACACGGCTGTCGTGAGCCACATTGCAGTAGACGTACGTCCTCCTGCATCCCCCTATCTTCAGAGACACATGCTGACCTTCTCTTCACCAGATCGGTGGTTCCCTCATCAAGCTCGTCTACTTCTCCCGCGAAGCACACTCCAAGGAACCCGGCGGCCGCCTCAACTTTCTCAACTTCGAAACCGACCATATCGACGTTTGTATCGAGTTTATGCGCCACCTCAAGGATAAGCAGCAGCGGCTCAATGGCTCCCAGCCCGGCGCCCTCAGCGTCATGGCCACCGGCGGCGGCGCTTACAAGTTCTACGACAAGATTAAGGATGTTCTGGGTGTTGACGTACTGCGCGAGGACGAGATGGAGTGTCTGATCATTGGTGAGTCCTATTTCCTGAACCCCTTGCTTCCACCAGTGCTAACCTCTTCTCTCCCAGGCCTCGACTTCTTCATCACAGAGATCCCACGCGAGGTCTTCACCTACAGCGAGACCGACCCCATGCACTTCGTCACACCCTCGGAGAACATATACCCCTATCTCCTCGTCAACATCGGCTCCGGCGTGTCCATGCTCAAGGTCTCCGGCCCCCGCCAGTACCAGCGTGTGGGCGGCACTTCTCTCGGCGGCGGCACCCTCTGGGGTCTTTTGTCATTGCTCACCGGCGCACGCTCCTTTGACGAGATGCTTGACGCCTCGGAACGCGGCGACAATGCGCGCGTCGACATGCTCGTCGGCGATATTTACGGCACCGATTACGGCAAGATTGGCCTCAAGAGCACCACAATCGCCTCGTCCTTTGGCAAGGTCTTCCGCATGAAGCGCGAGGCCGAACACCACGCCGAGGATAATGGCAATATGCACCACGGCGAGTATGGCCAGTCACCACCGCCCTCTGCTGGTCTGCACCCAGCAGAAGCCGCCGAGGCATCCTCTTCGTCACAAACACCACTGCCCTCAACAGCAGCACCGCCAGAAGCAGCCGACCCCGCCGCCGCCCATGAACCCCCTTTCACCGGCGCCGACATCTCCCGCTCCCTCCTCTACGCCATCTCCAACAACATTGGCCAAATCGCCTTCCTCCAGTCCCAGATCCACAACCTCTCCCACATTTACTTTGGCGGCTCCTTCATCCGCGGCCACCGCCAGACCATCAATACCCTCTCCTACGCCATCAAGTTCTGGTCCCAGGGCCGCAAGCAGGCTTACTTCCTCCGCCACGAGGGCTACCTCGGCTCCGTCGGCGCATTCCTCAAGCGCCAGCCGCGCAACTGGGGTCGCAGGGGAAGCTTCGAGGACGACGGCGGCCTCGAAGCGCGGATACGTGCCAGGGATGGTGCCAGACTACATGACCCGGAGATGCAGAGTCTCGTCGACGACTACGCTGAGGACTCTGGCGCCGGCGGCGTGGGGCTGTAGGTTGTGGCTGCAGTCTATTGGTCTTTTTTTTCTGCAAGTCTTGCAAATCTACATTACCAACACTCCCTCGCAGCTTGCGGGCGCCGCGCAGGAGGGGTGTCAAAAACATGGTCTCCGGACTGGGAAAACCTGTTGGGCCCGCCGAAAGGGAGGGACCAACGAAGCCAGGGAGACACCAACGGAGAAAAGTCCGTCGACCTGTAAAAACAACAGTAATCCTTCGACATGCATCGGTGGAGTCGAGCGGGCGTGGCAGCCATGAAGGCCTAGGCCACGAGGCGGGCAACACGCGCGGGATGATGGGCCGCAGATTGGCATGTCTCACGAGGCGGTGAGAGAGAGAGAGGCAGCTCTCGGAGGTGCATGATTTCCATGCATGGATGGGCCGCATGCGACTCGATGCAAGGGCGGCCCGGGGGAGGGGGTATCTTTGAATGTTGAGCGGATACTGGACAACGGGCCGCGCGCGGGACGGCCTGGAAATGAATGAACCCGCAGGCAACGTCTTGATGCATATTCAAGTTTTTCAGTCACCAACAAACAGGAAAGTGACAAGTGATACGGGATGATACTGACGCCATGCTGTTCATCTGGCGACAGTGTATTGTGCTACCTATGCTACCTATATGAATCTGGGGCAAATGCCCCGAGGAAAAGACTACTAGTAGACGTGGGAAAGAGCTTTTGGTGGACGCCCGCGTGAGAAAGCCAAGATGCCGCCCCTCGCTGCCCGCTAATACGATGCCCGCCGAAATCACCAATATAGTATGAAGAGTTACCGATACTGGTGAGAAATGAAACGAGAAAAATGAAAGATGATACCGATATTGCGAGATTACGCAGGAAAAGACAGCATCCAACCACCCAGAACATTGCGCTGTTTTTGTTTCCGGGCTGACAAAACTGCCCTTTTGAATACGCCAGAGCCTGAGAATTAGAGCAAGGAAGACACAGAAAGATGTAAAGCCTCCAGATGTGTTGTTCGCGCTGGGGTATATCGTGCGGAAAGACAGCGCACGGAAGAAAAAAGAAAGACACTTGCACCAAGACAACTCACACCGACCCCTTCCTCTCGTTGTGCGTACGGTACGCCAAGGAGTAAGGCGCCGCGCGCTCGCGAGCCATGTTTCTCCTGTCAGGCAGGCTGCCGCGGCGGCCCGCAGCCAGGTCATGGCCCGCAGGCATACCCATCTGGAGGTGGCCGGGGAACGGAGATGGCGCCACGCCGGCGTAGGGATTATGCTGCATCGGCTGGGCGGAGGATCCGCCGTACCCCGGTGGGGAGGGATACATGGTGTTGGTGTTGGCGTATCCGAGAGGAGCAGGGCCAAGGCCTGCGGCTGAGACACGGGTAGGGTGATGAGCCATCCAGGCGCCGGGACCGACTGGTCCGCCGGAGGGCGCCATGACCGTTGCCATGGCCGCGTCGGCGATGGGGGTGGCCGAGACGGTGGGGAGGAGGGGGCGGGGCTCGTGGAGGCTGAAGCCTGACATGGCTGCGTAGGTTGCGGGCGAGGCTGTCATGTTGTGTTGTTGTTGCATGTGCTGAGGGTGGTGGTAGTGGCCCATGGGACCGGAGCGGTGGTCCGGCGGCGGTGTTGTTGTTTGACCCTGAGTCCAATCGACGGGTGCCATGCCGTTGGAAGGGTACGCCATTGTCTGCGCCCTGCCGTTTGTAGTGGCTGCAGCACGTTGAGCGGCTTCGGTCTTTTCCTTCCGGGCTCCGTGGCCGGTGACTCTGCCTACGCGCTCGGCCTTGTCGACGTAGTCCTGAGCCAGGGCCGTCAGACCCTTGCGAGGCTTCGCGTCCGTGTCAGAAGCTGGCCTGGGTTCGTGCTGACGGACCCCGGACTCTTCGAGGGCGCTTCGACGGATGATCTGGATCATGGACAGGATCTGTTCGGCGTCGCTTTGGAGACGCTTCTGGGTGCCGCCCCATGGCTGCGAGTACTGGGGCCGGAGGGCCTCGAGGGCTGAGGTGACGTTCTTGACAGCAGGTCGGACGAGCTCTAGCGCCTCCGAGACGAGGCGTGCGCGAGACTCGTCTGTGGGGTAGTCTCCTAGTTCCCTCTGGCGTGCTTCGAGGGCATCAATGTCAGGCTTGACGTTGCTCCGGAAGTATTCGAGAACGACGTGGGGTCGGAGAGCCTGCTCTTCTGGCGTTGGCTTGGGTTCTGGCTCTGGCCTCCGACCGTTACGGCTACTGTGCGGCTTGGACGGCTTCGAGTGTTGTGCTGGTCGTGTAGGAGCGCCGTGGTAGTTGGCATCTGTGAGGTTCATGGTGTGTTGCTCTGGGGCTCGGTAAAAGGTTGGCTGGTGGTGCTGCGGAACTGCATCTTGGGGTGATGGCGCTTGGGATGGGCCGCCCTGTGCTCGGGACATGTCGTATGACTGGAGGGAGTCCATCATCTGGAAGTGTTGTTGCCTTGGGTCAGGAGGGAAAGAGACCGAGTCGTGGAACCGGGGAATGTCTGATTGAGGTGGCTGGTTCGTCGACACAGGGTCTGAATACTGGTGCGCCATCTGTCCCTGCCAGTCGTAGCTGGACATGGCTGTGGGTTGTGTCCATGGCTGAGCGGCCTGGGCTGGCGGGGTCCTCCTCTCGTGGTGAGGAGCCTCGGATGGATAGTCGTAGGGTGATTGCACGCGCATGTAGTTGACCTGAAAGTCCGAGGAGGTCGGATTGATCATGGCAGATGCTTTCGTTGGGTCCTGAGGGTACGAGCTCCAAGGCGAGTAGTTGGGGTTGAACATGGACAGGAACTCGCCCTGAGGGTGAGCGGCGTGGTCCAACTTGTCGGCCATGGCCCCATGGGGTTCGTAGGCTTGCGCAGGAATAGGACCGAAGCGGGACAGATTCGTAGGCTGAGGAGCCTGAAGATTACTCTGTGACAGTGTCAACCCCTAGGCTTCTTGACAAAAGGTCCACCAAGACCGAGACGTACCCCCGTGGCATCGTCAAACTGATCATTGTGGCCAAAGCTGATGGCCGAGTCGCGCCTCAAGCTGTCATGAGGACTGATGCTCGCAGTTGGTGTGAGCGGGCTTGCGACGGAGGGGCTGCTGAGGCCTGAGGCAAGGTTGTTTTCGGGGAGAATGTCCAGTTCCGGGACGTCTCCAGCAGGGCTCATAGCAGTCCATGAAAGAGGCGTGCTGCCGTCGGCGGGCAACCAGCACACAGACGAGGAGAGCACGGCCATTGACTGGCCGCTGGTGAGGCTCAAGACGCGCATGACATCGTGACTGCCGCCAGAGAGCTCGTCCTCGAGGATGCTTATCAGGTCTCCCTGGCCGTACAAGACACCATCGAGAGAGTGGCCGCCGTGGGCCATGATCCCGTGGAGGTGATGCATGGTTGGAGACTGATTCAAGACACAAGTACGAAGGGAGAGGATATACACCGTCACCTCACATGGGCAGTGGGTAGGCTAGGTATGATATAAGGAATGATGAAGGAATGATGGAGATCAGGATCAGGGGACCTGAGAAACCTGGGGGGGGCATCTGGGGGGTATTAGTGATTCACGTCTGGCGTGGATCAGCTAGAGGAAAAGGCAGGCCGCAGCTGCGGAATGTCCAGAAGCCTGGACCGGACCCGTCGTATCGTGCAGGTCATGAACGGCCACCAAGGATGAACCCTCGGCGACGTCGCCGTAACCAGGATGCGGAATTCTGTCGCCTAGATTTGTCACATTTCGCATCCGCACGCCCAGGAGCAAAGCAGCAGAAGGTCCGAGTGTTCAGTCGGGCTGACCAGGGGTCGTTGCATCCATGCAGGCATGCAGGCCGAGTATACTGTACGTATCTCTCTTCACCCACATTAAATCGCGGGCGCGGCCCTACTAGTGGGTGATCACCCACTTCGCTAGACTTGGGGCATTAGTCCCAGTCCCAGTCGACGGGCGGCCGCCTTGCGGGCTTGGAAATATGAAGGGTGACCCCCGCCGCCTTGCGGCACAAGTGCCCTGTCCGGGCCTTGCTTGGCGTCGCCGCAGATGACAGACACGCCCGCTGGTGACTCTGATCATTTTCAAGAGCGGGCCATGATGGAGACAGATGTGATGATGTCCCCTGTGTCACACAGCGGCTCCTAAGCCACCTGCGGAGGGCCTTGGTCGCAAAAGAGGACATCAGTCGCAACACTGTGTTGCCGCAAACTAGAGAACCCTGAGCTAGCCGGCATCGTTTTTGCCGGCCCAGAGAGGGAGAGAAGAAGCAAGCGCTAGGCCATCTGCGACCGTCTACAAAGAGAGTAAAGAGGGAGACAGGGGTAATGGTCTGGCTGCCCCAGAATATTACCCTACGATTTGGCAGTCAATTCTTAGGGGGGGGGGGGGGGGGGGTGCTGTTTGGAGAACCCCCTCCGCCAGGCACACACACACGCACATGCAGAGCAGCACGAGGATGCGCCGGATCAAAGGGGGCCCTGGTCCCCCGGTGGTGTACAAGACCATCGTGCGTCCGAGAATCGTCGGTGGGGGTGGCAGGGGCTGCTGATCGAGAAAGACAGCCCTGACAGGTACCGATCCTGAGACGCCAATCCTTGCTGCAGTTGAGTTGAAAGGAGATCGATCGCAGTCTTGTCAGTGTCTGTGTTTGTGGGTGTGTGGATGGCTGCTCCCGAAGCGGTTCGAGTCACGAAACGCTCTGATGTTTGGATGTTTGAGTGTGGGTGCAAGGTGTGAGTGAGTGTCTGTGGCTTGTAAGCGCCTACGGAGCCGCGGGAGCGGAGTGGGCTTCGATTGTGAGTGATGTGATGTGATGTACATATTTGAGCGCTGAATTACGCCCAAAGTAGACGCCATTGTGGCGCGCCGGCCACCGTTTTAGTACATGTCCGTTTTCTCAGCTCGGCTGTATGCAACGAAGCGAGTTCGCCTCGGACGTTGGTTCATGACACGCCCGGGACTAGATCGCTCGACTTGAAGAGAGAAAGGAGAGAAATGCCGAAAGAGACAGCGCGAACCCCTGGATCTACTTCTTCTTGTCGTCTTCCTTAGGCTTGTCCTGGGCACCCTCTTCTGGTACTGTCCTGCCGAACTGGATGAGGACCTTGGCTGCCCACTCCTCAAACTCCTTCTCGGCCTTCTCGTCTAGGTTTCCAGCCTCGCCGTGGATAGACTTGCGCGTGCGCTCCCGCAGTTCTTCCACGCTGGACAGATCGAATGCCCAGGCGATGCCGCCAAAGGTCATGATGCCAGCGCTCATCACATTGAGAGTGGCGAGGCCCAGCGCTTCGACGGCAATCAAGTTGCCTTCGGGGTTGCCTGTCTGGCCAGCGGCGGCGTGGCTGGGGGAGTAGAACTTGGGCAGCGATGCCAGCTTTTTCCGCGCGATGGAGCGCCTCGTGATCATGGTCGAGAAGAGGAAGAAGCCAGCGCCGGCGGCGAAGATGCCGAGCTGCTGCATCGAGCGGCGCGAAAAGAAGCCATTGTCGACAAAGGCCGGGGCGCGCGGCGTCGGCGGCGCGGAGGAGGAGGAGGAGGGTGCTGACGGAGTGGCCATGGCTGAGGTGGGCGCGCGCTGGGCGAACATCGAAGGCTGGGAACTGGTGGTCAGCGGGAGCTGGAAAAAAAGAAAGGTGCGCTGGGAATAGGGCGGCCGGAGAAAGTGACGTACCAGGGAATAGCTTCGGGGTCCAGTCCAGGTCCAGGTCCTGGTGGAGGAGGAGAGGAGATGGCGGGGACGAGAGGTGGAATGGATTGAGCCGACGGCCGTGGATGGGGTGTCGTCGGAAACGCGAACGCGCTATCTGCATGCGCGCCTAGGTACAAGCGGGGGCCCATCAGGGTAACGGGGCGACAGCCGTTGGACGGCAGGCACTGCACCGTGACGCTGCCACCGGGTAAAACCGTCTGTGCTGTGGCGTGGGTTGTAACGGTCAGGTGGAGGTGTGGCACCTGACGGAACTCAAAAAAAGCGCGGACAGGCGGCCTGGCCCGTTCGCTAGCACGGGCACAGCACAGGGAAGGGGCAGGAGCAGGAACCGCAGCCGCAAGAGCAGGAGCAAGGGCCACTGGAAACGACATCCCAGCTCTCCGCCCGGAGACGGTCTTCCCGTCTGGCAGCTCCTGTCTTGCCAGGCTGTTCGTGCTCCAGCTTCCCGTCTCCTCCTCCATGTCCCCGACGTCCTCCGCCATCTCGACAAATCTTCTCAGCTCCGCGCCTCCTTGAACTTCAGCCCGCCAGCCCGCCAGCTTCAATTCCTCGAACAATGCATCTCCGCTCGGGTCCGCTGCCGTCACCGCTCGGGTCCGCTGCCGTCACCGCCGTTGCCGTCGCCGTCGCCCATTGTTGGAGGCGCACGGGTTCCTCTGACATTGAGGGGCTTGAGGGGCAAAGGGGGGAAACCCCTGCCCATCGGCGCTGCATCTCGTCCTTCCCCCTCGCATGGATGCGCTAACAACCCCTGTCAGACGCTGCAACTGAGTCTGCCCACCCCAATCACCGTCGCCCAAGACCATCCGCTTTCAAGGCTAATCTGCGCCGTCCTTCCCTCTCGAGAGGTCTCAAAGTGAGATGTGAGGAAACATGAGGGTCCGTCAGACTCGACGTCGTCGAGGTCGAGTCCGAGTCCACCGTTGTCGTCCCTGTCATCTCTCCCGCCACCAGAACTTCTCCATCACCAACTAGCGTGCGGCGCACCTGCACGTTGAGCCACATTATCTCGGCGGAACCGCCGGAAGAACTCCCGACAGACAACCACACACGCAGCACACACACAACACAGGGCGAGTCCACGGCCGAAGGAAGAGGATCTGCGATCCCAACCGATCGATCAGTATCTACAAATCGAGCCCATGCATGCATCTCATCTTGCCGTCGCATCGGTTGAGCCTGGCCTGGCTGCCCGGGTCGGAAAAGCCAAGAGAGGCAAAGCATGACGAGGCAAAGTCCCCCAAACCTGCTTGAACAGCTGGCCGACCAGAAAAAGACCACCGGGAGAAACAGTCTACCTTCTTTGGATCTCGGTCGAGTCACGGTCAATAAGCTTCACAACACTGTTTGGTCCGGCGATCAAACATCGCATAGTGCCGACTCAGAATAGGACAGCTACGGATGAGCCATCTGATTCAGACACCAAGTGGCTTTGGCCCGATACCAACGGTGGAGGGGGTTCGACACCGAGAAATGCACCCCCCTCCATCACCACCACCACTACCACCACCACCACCGCAGGGACAGAAGATATCACATCTCAGATTTCAATTTCTCTCTCTTCTTCAGCCTGCAGACGCCGAGCTCACAATACTCGCAAACGAATTGAATTTGCGGCCCCGCAGCCACACAAATCACTTTTGCACGTTCTATTCTCTGTCGACCCCGCGACCTCGACGATTTGACACCTATGTTGTGTCACCCCAACATGCCTTGTGTAACTGATCGTTCCTCCCCCTCAGATTCTCGGGGGACATCCGAACACCCGATGACACCACACGTGCACCTGTCACGGCTCAACGGAGAAACTTCGAGAACCTGGAGGCAGCGGCTGTTCCCGTTGCACCAAGACTAGTCGCGGGCCGCCTTAACTTTGCTCGAGCATATTCTGGTCACAAAGGACAACAACCGACAGCCGACAGGCGGGCCAGGTCAGGCAAGCAGGGTCAGGGCCAGCTGGGCATGGCGGTGCGCCAGGGTTGCCAGGGTGGGCGACAACGGACGGGAGACGGCGATCATTCTCGCAATAATATCCGGCTACGGGATCTAATCCAAACATGGGTGGTGCTAAGCTAAGCCCCCGCTGCTAGGCGAAACGAAACCCTGAGCCGAGCGGGAGGCTAGGACCGACTGGAGCAGGTGGTCGTCGGCCTTCAACCTCGCTTGCGTTTTATCAACCTTCTTCCCCACTACACCGTACTGGCCACCCACGATCAAACTGTCTCACTGCCACGACCACTGAGCGCTGCTCTTCTGCTCTGTCCAGGGCCGCCCTGCTGATCATCATACAAAACCGTTGCAGCATCACATGCAACGATAGAAGCGGCTCGCTGTCCGCACAACCCACAACCACTCAAGACACACAACGCCCCCCCGGACGGCCGTCTGTCTCTCTTGTCAACCAGCAATAATACAGGCCTCGACTCCCCCTAGCGCTCAACGGCGTCATGCTGCAGGATCAATAGCTGCCCCCGTTACCACAGCGCCTGCCACTCCCCTGCCTGCCTGCCTGGCTGTCTCACCTGCCGGCGAAGAGCACCTCTCTCACTGGCCCATCAGCAGCCACCCACAGCCTCCCCGTCGACCACACCACCCCCGGCTCTTGGCCGCACCGGATCTCTTCCCCGGGCAGGAACCAGCGTCCAGGGGTACGCCGCACCTGCGCCATCTCTTGGGGGTTTGCTCTTGGATGCTTCGGGCGCCCTGCAGAAGCCACACGGCCTCCAAAGCTCCAAACCCGCCGAACGTCTCCGATAACCCAGGGACCCGCCGATCGCCTGCGTCCGTCAACTGCCACGCCGCCACGATCCAGTCCGCGCCCTCATCGGCCGCAGCAAGACCCAAGACCGTCTCGTTCGTCTGAACTCGCCTGTCTTGCCAACATCCCAAAAGACTCACACCCCCACTACCGGCCAACATCATGCCCAAGCCGAAGAAAGGCACTACAACCAGCAAGGGCGGTCACCCGTCCAACAAGACCACCACCTCCTCGCCTACTCAGGCGCCCCCGCCATCATGGCCCCAGTTCAAGCCGCCCCTGCCCGTCATCGATCTCGCCCCGCAGCCCCTCGAGGCCTGCCCGGACAAGGTTGTGCTGATCCCAAACTTCTGGCCAAGGTCCTTGTGCAACTCATACGTCGCCCACCTGAGCGGCCTGCCCCTTGTGACGACACCCGGCAAGCCAAAGCGCGGCGATGCGGTTCGCGTCAACGACCGCTTCCAGGTTGACGACCCGAGGTTTGCCGGCCGCCTCTGGCTCGAGACGGGTCTGCGCGAGGCCCTGACGCAGGACGAGTCTCTAACGCCGCTTTGGTGAGTGAATTCACCTCGCTGTCCTCAATTCTCCTTCCACTTTTGTATTCCCTGCCACTTTTGTATTCCCTGCCACTGCTACTAAAGCTGCAGCTGCAGCTCTTGACTTGCATTCGCTGACGGCTGACCTGGGTGTCTCAGGGGCGGTGAAGTCGTTGGACTCAACTCCAACATCCGTATCTACCGATACTCCAAGGGCCAGTACTTTGACGCGCATTGTAAGTGATCGACGTTCCTTGTCTCCCTTGTCCTTGAAACCAAGATGCGCCCCCTCGTTCGTGTTCCAGCTTCTCCTAAAGGGGGTTATCACCGCCAGGTTCTAGCCCTCCTGATCCTACCCCTGGCCCTTCCGCGCAGTTCGTACCAGGTTATTTCGCCCCTGTTCAGAGGTCCGAGAGGCAGAGTCTGCCAGGCTAGATCTGGCTCATCTGGCCACACGGCCAATGAACAACAGGGTCTTGTCTAGAATAACCCTGCTCATCGCAACATGGAAAGCCCACTGCGGGTGACGTTCCGCCGTCTACTATGACTAGAGCTGTGTGTTCCAGAACCGCAGCTTTAGGAGAACGAACCAGAGGCCTGCATTCCCGTCGGCGTCAGGTCCGTCGCAACTCTCAGCGAAGCTCTGCATCTTCACCTACCCTCGCTTGCTTAGGGCGGACCCGCCGTTTTTCGGGGTGTGGTGTCTCTCAGCAGCTGCTCAAGGATCGCCTTCATCGACCCGACTTTTTGGCGGACGACCCGACTCGTCAGACCCTGACTCGGCACTTGCCCCCGTTTGCCACGATGCGCTCGTCTTTGTCTTGGGACGTGAGATTTGCTGACGCAGAAACACCAATGATTTCCAGATGACGACTCAAATAACGTCTCCGTCCCCTCCGACCCCGCCGATCCTGCGTCCCCGACGATTCCGTGCAAGACGACATGGACACTTTTGCTCTACCTCACCACCAGCTCCACAGGTGGCGATGACTCCGGCTGCGCCGGCGGCGAGACCGTCTTTTACACTCGCGACAGGCGCGTCGCCGCCGAGGAAATTTCCGTCCCGCCCCAGACCGGCCTGGTCCTCCTCCACAAGCATGGCGACGACTGCATGCTGGTGAGTCTTTTCCAGGTCGTCCCACTCTGAGACCTCGCCGCGACGCTATCCCACTCTGCCCCTTTTCCCGCTCGCCTCGTCTGGTTTCCCTTTAACCTCTGCATCACGCCGCCCTGCATCGGTCCGCGCGCCTGGTTCGGCGCGGACCCAGCGCGCCGGCCCGTCGCCTCGGCTCTTCGTCGCGGAACTACTTACAGTAGTACGCCTTTCTAGTAGTCTAGAGACATTCCAACATCAGCCCCTCCCCCGCAACCCTTTTTGCCTCTGAGACCAGACATACCCTGAACCGCCGTGAGGGAAAAAAAGGACCGGACGATCCTCGGCGTTGGAATGTCTTGTACCTGCGCTGTTTCGGACGCTGCCGAAAGAGAAACGGCATCTGCCGGTTCTATTCCCTTCCGAGCTGTCCGAGACCGGAACCTTTTTCGGAGTATCACCGTGGCCTCTCCTGGCAGAGTCGGCGATACCTGCATAGCTTCCGGCCAGTCAAGCCCTCATACGCCGTCGCAGCACCCCCTATTTCCTCTCCACGCCCTTTACTGGCAGTACCAGGAAATAAGCCCATCATTATCACTGTCTCTCCCTTTACATCACCTCAAGTCGGGCCCGCCGCCCGGCATGGCCAGGTCCCGAACCATGCACAAGCAAGCGCTTCAACCAATAAACCCCCTCCGCCGAGGACGTTTGGCACAAGAAACCAAACGCATGCAGCAGCGCAAAATCTCGATCCTGCCCGCTCAAGAAACACCCCCCTCATTCGCACGTCCCTGTATCGCCCAGACTTTGGTTCCTGGAAAAAATACGCTCGAGCGGCTGAGGGCCCCCCTTTCCCTTGCGGTCTGCTGCGCCTTGCCCCGGTGGTTCGCTGCTGCATGTTTAGCTGTATTACTGTACCTACATGATCACCCCGGAAAAGCAAAGTCCCAAAACACATTGGAAAAGGGAGGTCCCCGAGACTGACGAGCATGCAGCATGAAGGACGCGAGGTTACCGCAGGGGAAAAGTGGATTATCCGGACGGATCTATGCATCAGGAGGTAAGGTAGCTAGCTAGTAAATGTTGCCGAGCGAGCACGGCAAACATGAGATTCTGTACCAAGTCCCAAGTCCCATATCCTGCGTGCTAAATGTTGTCCTGAAGGCCCATGATCTCGTCGAATCGCTCGTAGATATCTCCCTCCGAATCGCTCTCGCCGTCTTGCGAAGCCGTCTCCTCCTCTTCCATAGGGGGCGTGAAGACAGTGCGGACGGTGACTGGCTTGTGGTCGACAATGATGGGGCCCAAACCCTCCTCGTGCGTCTTCTCCGCACCCCAGTCACGAACGTAGAGATTGTCCGCAGTCGTGTCCGTGTCGACGTAGACGTCTCTGGCCCACTCTCCCGTGGCGATGTATCCGAGCTGCGTGTGGAAGATCCAGGGGAACGAGATGAGCGGCATAACATCCGGAGCGTCCTGCTGGTGTTGAGGATTCCGCTCCCGCTCCTGCGCCTGTGCTTCTTTCTCCGCCCGCTTGGCATTGACTTCCTCCTCTGTGACCTTGTACATGGCCGCTACCCAGGGTCCGACGACTTCAATGTGTGAGCCGCCTGCCACTTCGTACACCTGCTCTCGGAATTGCTGCTTGATGATGGAGGCCTCACGGCCAATGTCCTCCGAGAGCTTGTAGCCGCTACCAACGCGGGGACGGCTCAGCACGAAGCCCGTCCAAATCTCGAACTCGGTCTCAATCTCCCTTTGGGCCATGAGACGTCGCACCGCCACGTCGTACCGCGCCTTGATCTCCCGGACCTTGTTGAGCATGTCCTCTTCCAGCTCATACTTGCTCAAGATTCGCTGGTCGAACTTGTTCTCGTAGATGGGGCTGAAGGACACCTCGCCAACCTTGTCGTAGATCAGACCAAGGGCCGACCCGGACTTGTAGGAGTTGGTTCGACGTTCCATGAAGTGAGGCCATCGTTGCGGCTGGAGGGTTCTGCTTAGAATGGCGGGATCACCAGTCTTGACAAAGTCGACGGCTTTGGAATGGAGTGAGGCGAGCTCGAGGCCTACCCGTTCATGTCAGTCATTTGAAGAAGGAGACTTCTGGAAAAGAACTTACACTTTCTGCTTCTGGCGCCATCGATGTGATCATCGGCAATTGCAAGATGCGAGATTGCAATGAACGGAAGACGGTCGTTCCGCATGTACTTGACGAAGAACTGGGCAAGATCGTGGTGATTTACGTCGCGGGTCAGCGCCGTTGGGGGAGGGGCGCGATAGTCCATGGGAGGATAGTTCCATCGAGGGGGGAACAGAGTCGGCTCCCATATGACAAAGAAGTCATCTCCGTCGAGATCGCCTCCGCTCAGCATGCCTGGAACATCTCTGTCACCGATGCTAGGGAAGACGACCACGTCGCGCATGTGATGGAGGGCCTCACAGTCGACGGCCTGAACGAGGCGGATGTCGCCCGGGTGGAGAGAAGGGTTTCGGCCGACGAGGCAGAGGCCCTCGATTACCCTGTAGCCGGGTTTTCCCACAACCTCTGGTACCTGGAGGAAGATCTGGGGAAGTTCGTCGACGTTCATCTTTCCCCTAGAACGTTCGGATTTGGTGGAATGTCCCCGGAGTGTTCCCGTCTCGTCGACACATCCGAGGACAAAAGCACCCTTCTCCACAATGACCCGGGCCTTTTCCTTGAGAAGCTTCATGGACCAGGTTCTCCAGAGCTGGAGGATTGTCATGACAAAAGGCTCTTGGATCTCGTTGTCCATGAAACCCCAGTTGATGAGGTCTTTCATGGCAAGAGACGTTTGGTTCTCGTCAACATGGGTGCTAAGGAGCGTAGATGCTGTAGCTTGATCAACCATGGCCTGCTTGTAGTTCAGCAGCTGGATGTCAGCCAGCTTCAGGAAAGCCTCTCTGGGGACTCCAAGACTGGCAAGGATGGTGATCATCTGTCTGTTAAGAGAAGCGACCGAGAAACGAGAGACGCGGATGATCTCTAGACCATTGAATCGAGCCTTGAACTTTTCCTGCGACTCGCGAATTTGGACCTCAGTCATGCCGACATCTGGCCACACGGCGAGAATTCCCTTACACCCTCCCATGCGGAACTGGAAGGCAGACGGTGTGACTTTGGAGTCGATGCCCATCTCCTGAGAGATGACTTGTGCGAGAAACGAGGACATTTTGCCAATGCCGTCAGTGAAGCAGTAGCCGTTGCGGTTGATGTCGTCGATTCGTGTGACTTTGGGAGTTCTGAAGCCTTGGATCTGCCGAGTCGTGGAGAAGCACTGGCCGATGCGGGCGGCGCACTTGGCCACCACTCGGATGTGGTCAAAATCGCCCATCCATGAGCGGATCGACTTGCAGGTGGTGTCACCGGTCTCGCTGAAGAAGTATGCTCCGCACTCTCGGATCTGGGAGTTTCCAAAGGCCAAGAACTTGAAGTGGCGGTCTCCGACGCGGATTCCATTGACGAGGGTGTGGAAGACACGTCTGAAGAGGTAATGATCCTGATCAACGGTGTTCATGGATTTGAGCCGGCCCAGATGGAGCTCGTCGATGAATTGAACACGGAGGAAGCGGTCCTGCAGGTGCGAGAACTGGCGCAAGATCCTGTTGGATGCCTCCATGGAAGGAGAGCTGTAGTAGATTGTGGTCGGCGTGATCAAGGCCTTGCGAATGATGGCACAGTAGTGTGGGACGTTGACTTTGGGGTAGTAGTGCTGGGCCTGCTCGTCATCGTGGATGCTCATGGGGTCATCGATGGGCTTTCCCTTGTCTGCGAGGTACTCAAGCATATGCTGGGCCCTGATGGGGTCGAGAGCCCGGAGACGAGCGAGAAACTCCCTCGAGAGAAGGAACTCGTTGAGGATTCCCTTTGAGATGCAGACCTCCAGCTGGTACTGAACTGGGTAATTAAGGGGGGGCACAGTTGGAGTGTGGTCTCCGAGGAGAGAGAGTCCGTGGATGTCATCTGTGACAATGACATTCTGATCATAGGAAGCCACGTTTCGAACCGCTCTGTTCTCGGGAGGAAGAAGACAGAGCGTGCCGATGGGCTTTGGAATTGGCGAGTGGTCGAGCGTCTCGATATTGAGGTCGTGGAGGGCACGCAGAAGAGTGTCGAGAGGGGCCGTCGCACGGTCGATGCGCAGACGGATGGTAGTGCACCTGCCAATGTTGATGAAGGTAGGGTCATCCCAATGTACCAGGAGGCCGATGGTGAAGTCCTGAGTGATGTCCTGGTCGTCGAAGATGTAAGTCGTACGAGTCCATTGGTCGTGACGAACCATGGTCAGTTTCTCAGCATCGAAGGAACGCTTCTGGACCTCGTCATCTCGCTGAAAATAGGCAGGAGGGTTCTTCAGGGGGATGCTGAGCCAAGTGGTGTTGTCCTCTGGTGCATCGGGGTTGACGTCCTGGACAATCAGTTCTGTGAGCTGACGGAATTCAATGGCAATCTTGAACTCCCGCCTCCTTCTCGCCGTGTTGCCATCTCGCGCGGGCTTCTTCGGAGCATCCAGGGCGAAACAGATCTTGAGTTCGCGGCGGTGAATGTCGGCGACCATGGCAAACTGGCGAGGATCTTCGCCGTCATGGACGGAACTGAGGCGTTGCTGGGTCCCCGAGCCAAACTCAATCGTCTCGACATCGATCTTCATGCGCGAAGGGTACGAAACCTTGGGATCGACATTGCTGCGGATGATTCTCGTCTCGTTGTAGGCTCCTGACACTCGCTGTTTCCACTCCATCTTGGCCTGCGGTGAGGGATTGAGACCTCGAGGGATGCTTGGGTTGGGGAGGAGACGAGTGGTGGGAAGAAAAGGCGCCGGGGCGAAAAGTAAGAGGAGGGAATTCTTGAGATTTCCTTGAATCTAGGAACGAAGTAATTAGTAGAAAGAGCGATGTGGGTGGTTCTTTCCGGCGGCTGAGGCAATATCTGCGGGAAGGCGCGCGAAAGAAAGGCAAGAACAAAAAGCCAGAGCGCAGATTCAGCACCAACCCAAATCCCCCAACTTTTCCCAGAGAGAACAAATTGCTTGTCAGAATCTTTTGTTTCCTGAGGCGGATGCGCATGTGCCTACCCGTCGACACATCAGCCCAATCTTCTGCCTCCAGCTGCGACAAACAGAACGACCAAAAGACAAACGGTCAACACCAACGCAGAAGAAATGCAGGCAACCCCAGAAGACACCGAGTTTTGCTTTGAACTGACTGTTTGTGCTACAGACCTCGACTCCCGCTCCATGCCATGCCATGCCATGCTCCGAAAGAAGCCAAGATGCTTCGCTTTTCCGGCCAACTACCACCGTCTCCCGACACCGTTTTTCGACCACTTCAAGGTAGATCGATAATCTTGCCCGGGTTCATGATCCATTGGGGATCCAGGGCAAACTTGATGGCCCGCATGACGTCCAGGGTCTCCGGGCCGTGCTCCAGCTTGAGGGACTCCTTCTTGCCCCAGCCGATGCCGTGCTCGCCTGTACAGGTGCCCTCCATCTCGATGGCGCGCTTGACCATGTTCTTGACGCACTGCTCGACCTTTTTGCGCTCCTCGGGGTCCTGTCGGTTATACATGATGCTCTCGTGGAAGTTGCCGTCGCCAATATGGCCCAGGATGCTGGCAAACAGACCCAGGTCGTCCATCTCCTTCTTGCTGATCTCGATCAACTCGCCCAAGCGGCTGAATGGCACAGCGACATCGGTGCTCCCTGGAGACAACGTCAGCGATCGATTTTCAGACACCGACAGGTCACTGTCAACTTACAAACTTCCTCGCCCTCCTTGCGCATGGCAAGCATCGACCACAGGGACTCCTTGCGCGCGGACCAGAGAAGCTTCTGCTCGCGCTCGTCACGAGCAAACTCAAAGTTGCCGCCCGAATGCGCGCGGGTAATCTTCTGGACATGGGAGATGTTCTCCTTGACGCCGGCCTTGGTGCCCGAGAACTTGAAGAAGAGCGTCGGCTGCTCCTTCCACACCCGCGGTGCCGTGGCGCCGCCCTTGTTGACAACTCTCATCTGCACCTCGTCCATGATCTCCATGGCCGCAACCGGGATACCGTTACGCATCACCTCGGCGGCGGCAGAAGCAGCGTCTCGGATCGTGGGGAAAGTCACGACAGCGACAGAAAAGTCCTCGGGGATGACCGCCAGCTTCAGCGTGGCTGCATCTTGTCAGCGAATATCCAACCTGCCCAGCACAAGCCGACTAACCTTCTGTCACCAGACCAAGGGTGCCCTCGGAGCCCACGAATAGGCCGTTGAGGTTGTAGCCGGCCGAGGACTTTCTCGGACGTCTCCTCGTCTTGACGACGGTGCCATCTGCGAGCACGACAGTCAAGTTAATGACCCAGTCCTTCATTGTGCCGTACTTGACTGCGTTGGTGCCACTGCAGTTGGTACCGACCATGCCGCCAATCTTGGCGCTTGGGCCTACGCCGTGCCTGTTAGCAAGAATACCACGAACTGCCACGCGCATCTTACCGGGATCGATTGGGAAGAAGAGGCCGGCTTCCAGCTTGGCAAGCTGCGCGTTCAGATCTTGCCATCCAATGCTTGGCTGGACCACAATATCCATGTCCTCCTTGTTGAATTGCAGGATCTGGTCCATAAAGGCAAAATCGACACTGATACCGCCAAAGGGAGCCGAAAAGTTGCCTTCGAGACTCGAACCACCCGAGTACGGGATGATGGGAACCCGATACCTGTGGCAGATTTTGGCAATGGTCGAGACCTGTTCCGTTGAGCGCGGATACGCCACGGCCACCGGGAGAGTGTCGGGGTTGGTGGAAGACCATTCTGAGTAGCCATGGGCATGCAGGTCCTCGGCATCCGTCGAGATGATGTCCTCAGCGCCTATTGCGCTGCGAATTTCCCGCAAAGCCTGCGAATTGTTCAGCTCATTTGACTCTTGGGTGGACTTGTCAGCCTCTGGCACCTACCGCTTCCATCTCTGCCTTGCTGCCGTACTCGGGCTGGGTACCGTCAACACCCTTGCCGCCGAATAAAGCAAATGTAGCGCTCTTGGGCAGGAATGCCGCGCCTAGGGGCTTCTCGCGGTTCGTGTTGGCAAAAGCCCAGCCTGCCGTGCCGGCGACGGCGGCGACCGCAAGGACGGCCTTGGTATCCCATCCGCGCTGCGTCGACCCTTGGCTGGAGCTCTGGCCGCCTTGCTGGTCGGACCGACGGGCGGCCGTTGTTGACAGGGTGCGTCGACCATGTGCAGACCTCAGTGTCTGACTGCGGAGTGCCCTAGCGGCGCACTGGGCCGAGGACGTGAGCGTCGAGCTGCGCATGCTGAGCGTCTGTTGGCACTGGAGCTTTGGCTGAGCCTGATTGGCCGAACGGCGGTCGATCGCGAAACGACTCTGCTGATGGAGATTTGCGCTGTGTTTGTCTACGCCAGAGACAGTGTGGCTTCGCCGGTGTACAATTTCCGAGGGATATTCAGGCGGTTGAATACGAATTTCGAGAGTATTCGACGTCTGGCCCAGATTGGTGTCGTGCGTCAGCTGAGCAGAGGAGCCGCGGGATGCCTTTGCTCTTGTGGGAGAAGGGGAACCGTGGGGGGAGGGGGACGCAAGTTGGGAGACGATGCAGGCCGACGGGTTTAAATGGGAGAATCTCACGCGAAATGGTGCCTTTGCTGGTACACGCGGAAACCTCTTGATCCCATGGTCCAACGGGTCCTAGCCCATGCCTATTCGAACAAAAGCGCGCCGCGACAGCAAGCTAACGAGGGGGGGATTCAAGAGCGGGATGGGTCCGAGTGGGTATGACGGGCACGACAACGACAGGGTCAACCTCGATGCGTGATGCGCCGGCGTGGGGAGCCAGACACGGAGGAGTGGGTTTCCCGGGGAGCAGACGTTGGAGAGGGACGGCTTGAACTGGGTGTCTTGCCGTCTCGTCGTGTCGATGCGGAGGGCAATGATGGGTGCCGGCTTTGGAGACAAGTTTCCCGACCCCGACTCGGACTGCTTTATATTGCAATACGACCATGGCCGAGGGAGACGACCTACCAGGAGCTCAAGGAGATGCCCTGTGACCAGCCGACAGTTCCTGTGCCTTTGCGTCCGCTTTGGGAACAGCATGCAGGAGAGATGTATGCACCGGCCGAGGGGGCTTGGGTGGCCGACTTGATCTCGTGCCTCTCGATCCAGGGGTCGTCAGCTACGCAGCGCTTGCTCGGCGTATCCTTTGGAGCCCGCCTCGGTGGAAAACATGAGCCTGCAGCTGGCCGAAGAAGCAAGGAAGCGCCGTGGAAAACACCAACAGCTCGGATGAGGGGGACAGACTTTGGGGAAACGAGCTGGGGTCCGGACTGGGGTTGGGCGGTCAAGTCGCCTGAAAGTACCACCAAAGTACCCGACTTCGCCGTGGGCGCGGGGGCGCATGTCCACTGCAGTGGACAGCAACCCGGGATCCTGTGGCCGGCCCCATCGCCGGTTGTCAAAGGCGTCCATTTGAACTGGCCGCCAGGCCTTGTTCCCATCGGCCTTTTTTCCGGTCTCTGCCTCCACCGTGGGGGATGGATGCCCTGAAGGCTGGAGGAGGGGTGCAAACCCACAAGGCGTCAGACGGATGACGAACGTGAGCACAGGGGGGCCAGCATCGCGCATCGAGAGCCTCAACATGGCGCTCTCCCCAGTGGCACCTCACTCAGCGCCGTGTCCTCCATGACGCTGCTCGACCTCCAAGGCGACACAAGCCGAGCCACCTGACATATGACCTGTCGTGGAGGCGAATGGTTAGCAAAATAGAGTAGAGGCTGTTCAGGGGCTGACATGACTGGATAGGACGTGCTGCAGCCCCTGCCAGCCGAGGCCACGCCGTGTGGGACTTTCGGTCGCCGTTTCGGAAGCTGGCACACTTTCTTCCCTCGTGCCGTCTCGGAACCACGGTGATGATGCTCGGTCTTGCCGGAGGACGCCGGAGTGTACTGGCATTTCCCCGGGCGTGAACTAGATGCAATGCAAGGGGGCTGCATCATCCTGTGAACGTCCTGGACGAGATACGGGGCGCCACGGGGACTTCCCCAGGATTCGAGGTCCAGACCAGACGGATCCGGGGCTTGGCGGTCGGGCATGGTCCTGGTGAGACGTGCGGTATCACACCGCATTTTGGGTGCTGTGCTGTCGTGACAACTCATTGTCAGGCACGGCTCGAGTTTTGGGAGAAGGGACGGTCATTTTTCTGTGCCTGGTGCCGAATCAACTACCACTTCACTGGACATCAACCTGAGAAGTGACAGAGGGCCTAGAAAGAAAAGCAACAAGCGTGTCATCCTTCGAGGTTCGGCGGCACCGAATGTCGCCCCAGACTCGAGATGTTGCCACCACCCAAGACCTCGAAAGGATGCAACCACTCTTCGAACATGGCCCACGAACCCGGATCCTCGTCATCCAACGAACTCTTGGCCGTCCACCGCATCGCGAGCAAGCATCCTCACCGGGACCCGCCCCAGGGGCAAGCAGCACACTATCCACCCCGCACGATGCAGCCATGTACATATGCGTATGCCTGCGCCCGTTGCAGCCCTGCCGGCCACCGTATGCAACGATTCTATTACTTAATTCCTCAGGCGCGCCCACGAGCCGGATCGTCAAAGGACACACGGGACTAGGGCTTGATGCCGGCCTTATGCATCCCGCCCGTCCACGTGCCGGTCCTTCGAATGCGGTGTAAGCTGATTGAGAAGGTAGCCACGAGACCTCGGTGAGCGAGCCTGGGCAGGCAAAGCAAGGCAGGCAAGGTAGGCCAGCACACACACGCGCGCGCGCGTGGACAGTCGTGACGTCTGCCTGCTGGCGTTGTGCAGGTCGGAAAAAATCTGAGGTGGCCGAGACCTTCGCCCTGTGCTGCGAGCCGTGGCGTGGGGAGCTTCCTTGGGCAAGCCCTGGGGAGAAGTACCGTTCAGGTCTCGTCAGGTACCTCAGCGAGACGACCGGGGCGCATGGTGGGCTGGCAAAGGCCCCCGTGGGGGTCACTGACAAATTACCTCAAGCCTGAACGCCCACCCCACGAGCGACTGGCGTGTCCTGGCAGTGATTCTCATTGCTGGCTCAAGGATGGCTTTGCCCTCCAGTGGATGGGCGGTCGTTCTGCAATAAAGTGCTGGATTGGGTGTCACAACATGTCCCCGTCAAGGCTTCCGGTGTGGTACAGCGGGGGAGAAATCGCGGGGTTGCTACACAGACTGGGCTGGTCCAGAGCATGTCTGAGGTTGTCTTCAGGTCCGTTTGGCCTACCGGGCGAGGCCACCTGCAGCAGCCGACAGACATTTTGGGCTGGGCGAGCGGTGTGGGATGTCAGTGGCAGGCCCAAGTCTTTTCGTCGGCACACTTGCCGATCCTTCACTCCATGCAATGGACATCTATCCTCCCAGCCGGCGGAAAAGTCTGGTACGGTACTTCACCCCCATCGACCGATCCACGGTGGGATGCGACAAGTGATGAACGCAGGGGCACAACACAGCAGCGAGGAAGCTGGTCGGTGGTGGTTACATTGGATCTGCTTGCTCCTCAACTTGTTCCCTCCCAGCTTCCTTGCCGTCGGCATCACCATTCAAACCCCGGATCTGTTGGCGGAGCCGCCCCCAAGCCCTACCAGTCACCACCCTCAGCGGCCGACGCTTCGGAGGAAGATGAGCCCACAGGCACTCCGCACTCGGCCAGAAACGAGGGCGTGTTGATTTTCCCCGACGGCCTCTTGCGTATCTGCCCCCATCGTGGACCTGCCTGACCCCCTCCGTTGTCCCACTTGTCCGGCGAAATCCCCGATGGGGGGACGACATAAGTGGGAGGGAGTCATGGGGCTGGGTAGTGCTCGCTGCTGTATGACCCGAGGTGCGTTGCTGTCTCTGTGTGGTTGGTGATGTGGGCTTGAGCTGGAGGAAAGGCGTCGAAGGGTTCCGGGTGTAGCTGGTGATCAGCCAACAGGGTAGATGCTGTACTCCAAGTCACGAAACCTCTATGCAGATGATCATTTCAAGAATGATCCGTTATACGTCTCCGTGTGTCTGTCCCAGGTGGCATCGCCCTGGACGGAACGGCGAAACGGATGACAGCACGAGAGGGATGCTTCCGGCATACGAGCATCGTTGCCGTCGGTGATGAGGCTCAGGTCCCGATACATTGGCGACCAGGGCACAATCGCCAACCCCACCGATGGAAGCATCTCTGCATCTCTAGCTCGAGCACGCGTTCCCCATCACGGATGAGCTCATCGCAACAAGAGTCATGTCCATCATCACAATCACCACCCACGACTCAATCACAGAAGCAGCGCAACGACTGGCTCGTGTTCACAGGTGAACTCTCAATGTCATGGTATTGGCCGGATAAAAAAGCAGCTATCTGCTGCCAAGGGTCATCAAAGCCGGCAACTCAAAATCAGCCCTGTACTCCGATGTTGTGTGTTCTTCATGCATCGCATCTCGGCCCTCTCTTTTTAGTGAACCCATATCCCGAATGACCGAACAGAACCCCTGTGTTGTGGAAGAAGTGTGACAAGCCTGAGCACAGCAGCACGCTTACTGGCTGGCCAGGGTGGCGGCGCGGCGGCGGTCACGCTCCTCGGCGATGGTGAGCTTGACACCCTTGCCCTTGGGCAGGGAGATCCAGGGCTTCTCGGCGCCGATGACGAAGACGTTGGTCTCACGGGTGGCGAAGGTGTTGTCAATGGCGTCCTTGATGTGGACGATGTTGAAACCACCGTCGTGGCGCTCACGGTGGGTGATGACGCCGACACGACCCATGTTACGGCCACCGGTGACCATGGCGATGGCGCCGGTGTCGAACTTGATGAAGTCGGTGATCTTGCCGGTGGCAAGGTCGATCTTGACGGTGTCGTTGACCTTGATCAGAGGGTCAGGGTAGCGGATGCTGGGAGATGAAGTTAGCGAGGGGTCGGGGAAGGGGGACACATACAGCCGCTAAATGAAGCTCCGATGTTGACAAAATTGTGATGGAGGGCAGGGCGCCGGCCTTGTAGGATTCCGTGCGGTGACGGGAAAAGTGCAGGGCGCCTTTTTCAATGGGTGGTGTGGGAGTCGACGAACGCCTGGGGCATCTTTGCCGCGACGGCAGACACCTCCGAGACGAACACCTCTCCCTCTTCCTCCCATCGCTGCCCTCCGCAAAGTCGACCAAAGCTTGATCCAACGGCTGAATGATGTCTGACAGAATCATGAGGGTAGAACTCACGTCCTCGCATCGTGCGTGACCAAGAATGGGACTCCGCCGCGGCCGACCTGGACGCGCTTGACCTTGCCGAGCTTGTACTCGGCCTCCTCGGCCTGGATGCGGTGGACGGTGAAGCGGCCCTTGGTGTCGTAGACGAGGCGGAAGTTCTCGCCAGTCTTCTCAATGGTGATGACGTCCATGAAGCCGGTGGGGAAGCCAATGTCGGTGCGGACCTTGTGGTCGACCTTGACCAGGCGCTGCATCATGATGCTCTTGGTCTCGCGGTAGTTGAGCGCATACTTGAGGCGGTTGCGGATGAAGATGATCAGGGGCATGCAGTCGCGGAGCTTGTGGGGACCGGCCGAGGGACGGGGAGCGTAGGTGCCCGACAGCTTGTCGAGCAGCCAGTGCGAGGGGGCGCTGAGGCGCTTCTGGTGCTTCTTGCTGGGAGGGAGTTAGTTGACGTTGCGGGAGAGGATGTGGGCGGCGGCCGTCTCGCGATGTTCTCTCCAGGTTGGGTTTTTTCTTCGCAGACCTCGAATTGAAGCGCGCGTCGATGTCGCCCTGGAAAGAAAGTCGCGCGACGACGCCTTTTCGAATTGCAAGATGCAATCGACTGCCCAATGTGTTCGTAACTTACAGTCCCTTGCCCATCTTGACTGTTGTTGCCGGTCTGGTTGATGGCTGGCTTGTCGGTGGTGGATTGAGAGAAGGTCGGAGGATGGAAAATTACGGCAACAAAAATCTGGTGGGTTGAGAATAAGGAAAAGCGGGGCTAGGGTTGCGGAGCGGGTGCGGTGTGATTTGGCGAAAATGGCCCGTGCGTCGACGCGAGTACACCGACACACCGACGGAAGTGGTTCACCGAAGTCGGTTGACCGAGAAAGATGCTGCCCCTGCCAAGACATCCATCTCATCCTCCCGATCGTTGACCGTTGACCAACCCAAGAAACACGGACACTTGCAGATCATTGCAGATTTGAGAACCATCGCATGTCATTTCGGCATTCGCGTGTCGTCGCTTCTACTTATAACCCTTACTCGAACATGGCAACTATACACAGTCGGAGGGAACGTCCCCGGTCCCGGAAAAGACTGTGAGAGACAAGAGAGAAATCCCTTCTACACCAGAACCCGACGTGCCCAGACCCCATTTTGGTCCGCCTTTCCCTTTCCGAGGGTGTTTTTGGTGAAATTTGCGCCGGTGACCCCAAGGGCGGAGCGCTTGTTCCTCGCGCGTCCGCCCTTGATATCTAGTTCCCTTCCTTTCCGTTCCAAATTCGCAAACCGTGATGACGCCGTGCCGACCATAGGGAAAAAAAAGCAAACCATAACGTCGTACTAGATACAAGTGTTCCAGAGGAACATTGGGCCTCTGGTATGATGGCTCACATGGAGAGCGCGTCCGAGGTGGTGCCCGGAAACTGGCGCACAGGGAGATGGGCAATCTGGTTGTCATCCTGCAAGAGCCGGGAAATGTCCATCTCACTCGTGTTCCCCAGGAAAGAACCGTGTGCCGGCTCGGTCAGTTCAAAAGGCTGCGAGGATTCGCCCGCATCCATACGCCACCGGTTCGCCTGTGGGAGGGGGGCATCCATGGCAGTAGAGGCAGTAGGCTGCGGCTGCGATAGAGGCACGCCAGCCATGTTGGTCGGTATGAAGGACAGGCCCGTGGAACCGCCCGTCTTGCCCTCCTTGACTGGGACGAGCCCCTTTTCAATCTGCTGGTATACATCGGGGTACTTGTTGCGAACCCTGTCGCGTAAGTCCGTCGGTTGACGGCCTGTGAGGCTGAGCGAGGGATCTCTCTGGATCTTTGTCCAGGCGGGGCCGTACTTGGCGAGCCCCTCGAGGATGCGGGCGTCGTCCTGCTCTGAAAAGGGCTTGCGCTCCCGCCTGTGTGACTTTTTGAAGGGCCCGTGGATGCCGAGCTCGGCAAGATCTTCCATCTTCTTTCGATGAGCTCTGCTCTTCTTCGTCTTGGCTCCCGCATCCGAGTCGGCATGTGTGTTGCGCGGCTGCTCTGTTGTATGGATGCGGTCATCCTCGATGAGGATGTTCTCCGAAAGGAGTCCGGTGCGAGCCCTGGCCCTGGGCTCGGCGGGAGGCGTAGGCAGCGAGTCATAGGCAGCGGCAGCATTGGCGTCAGTTGACTTTTTGCGCAGTTCGTTTGGGCAGCAGGTCCGAAACCTGTCCTTGAGGTCTCCCGCGGTGCGGCTGTTGAAGCAAAAGTCTGTGTCTGCCAATATGTCGGTCCACTTGCCGACACCGTGACGATTGACGCCCAGCAGGAGATGTTTGGTCTCCTCTTCTGACCATTTCCTCCTTGGCTTCATAGCCTTCTTCCTCGTCTTGCCCGGCGTGGACTTTTGTGCCTTCGCCGGGGCGGCTTCGGAAGGCTTGTCCTCGATGGGCGAGGTCTGATAGTCTCGGACAGTGCCACGGGCGGTGGCTTGCTCCGTGTCGTCAAACTCGTTGGAGGAGATGGGAGGGAAGAGGGCGGCATTGGGCGGGGGCTCGTGCAGGCCGTTGATGATGGGGGGCATCGAGGGGAGCAGAGGCTGGGGTGCCGGCTTTTGTTTCTTGACGGGCTGAGGCAGATGCAGGATATCGTCTTTGCTGGCCAGAGCTATGTGACGCTTCTTGGAGACAGAGTCGTCGATGGGTTGAGGGGGTTCTTCGGGTGTCCTCGTCGAGGGGAGGGTGGTGGCTATGGGACCAGAAGCCCCGAGCAGCATCCGGAGAGGGATGCGAGGGGCACTGCCCAACACGCCCCGTTCTTGTATCAAGTCAACATCTCGTTGGAAGTCTCGTAGTGGCAGGCCGTCGTCAAGGACGCCGGGCAGAGGGTAGGTGGCGATATGTTGTTGGTGGCCCAATTGGTCGTCCTGGAGACCTGCAATGGGCTCGAGGTGCAAAGGTCGGCCTGGTGTTCCAGGGAAGGCTTCGGCAAAGGGAGGCAGATCAGTGTGACCGAGATGCGGTGTTGTCGCGTCGTTGAGGAGGTGGATAAGCCGCGGCTCGATGAAGGCCATCGTGGGCAAGCCGAGATCGGGTGGGCATCGGAGGAGGACAATGGCAGGTAGCGAGGAGGAGAGGGCAAGGCGATTGATGCCAGAACGAGATGTTCGAGAAGCGGCGGGAGAGGACGAGAATAAGAAGTGCTGCGGTGGTGGCGGACGAAGGTGACTTGTTCAAGAAGCGGCGCCGACCGGAGGCAAGAAATCACAAGACAGAGCCGCCTAGGTAGGTCGATGCAAGGGCCCGGACAGGGAGCGGACCTGATCCTGTGCCCAACTCGTCGCGTCGAGGAGGTCGAAGTCCAAGTCAGAATCGGGGTCGGACGACGGGCATCCAGATGTCCGAACGGCACCGGCGGGTTGATCTGAAGTGAGGTGAGGTGGGTGGCTGCCACCGAACACAGACAGATAGCATCTGATGGTGGATGGATTGAGTCAAAACCGAGCGGAGGGGGGCGGGCAGGGGCGGTTCGAGAGAGTCGGGGCGGGACCACGTCAAGATGGCGCGCTAGCATCCGTGACATGAAACGACGCTAGGGGGTGAGGGCACTGGGAGCCAGGTAACTCTAATCGCCTGGGGAAAAGCCAATAGCGGGTGAGATGTACCTTTGTTGCGGGTGGCCCAGCGCCACGGTACAATGTTGCAACGCCCTGTTCTTCAGGGCCTTCGTCCACTGGAGTGTCACTGACACGTCTTGGCCCCCAGCGCACACACCTGTTCGAGTTCACACGCGGCTGGCGGGCTTGCCACGTAGATTGCCCCGGGTTTGGGCTGGGGTTTTTAGTGCGCGAACCCTCCAGACGACCGGTCGTGAAGCCGTCGACGGGGACCAGAACTCTGTTCAAGGTTCCCCCTCCGGAAAGCGAGGATGAAGTCATGTTCTGTGCGCGTCCAGACTGGGGCCCTCGAGCCTCCGGAGTCTCCTCCACCAGCAGGTTCGCCCAATGACCCCTCCTTCGCCTCTCGCCTCCCCCGGCTAAGCTGCAGCAGGGCTGCGACCGATCGTCATGAACCGGATCGCAGGCGGCAAGCGACCTTGAATCGAGCCCAAGACGTCGCGCCGGCGCGGGCGCTGGCGTTGGCCCGGGCCCCCTCTACCCCTCGCCTCCCCTGACCTGTATGGCCCGACCAGTGAACCCGAGAACGATTCCCCAAACGGCAGGAGTTCGTCCGTCTGCGACAAACCATCTCGACTTTCTCCTCTGTCACCCACGACCGAGCCAGCCCTGACCTGCGAACCCGCATCCGCACGTCCCTTGCCCACCAGACTAACCCTTACCTTGGCTTTCCCGTTCCAGCAAGAAGCCGTGGGAACCCACTGTGTCCGAGTCGACCGAGTCTCGGCGCATCCGTTTCAACTACTGCATACCTTACCTTCAAGCCCCGCGCAAGGACCGCCTCTAACCAGACTGTTTGACATAAGGGCCACGACTACACAAGAGACAGACCGACAGGGAACGACCGCTTCCTACGCGAACTGACTTCCTATTGTGGTGGCACTTGGAACCTCCGTTCCTCTGATCTACTGTTCCTATCTCAAATCTTCACTCACTAGCCCATTACGCCCCTCTCATCCCTTCAGCCATGGCCGCCTCCTTGCCGACGTTTCCGCGCGTGGTCCTGACCATCATCGAGCCCATATCTCTGTAAGCAACACCACTACTACCTTGCAGCTGCGGCCGCGGCCATCCCCAAATTCACCAAACTGCCTAGAAAAGCATGCTGACGCCGGGCCGCCAGTGTCGCGGGCTTCATCGGTGTGGTAGCGGACCCGGAGTGGTTCATCGCCGAGCAGGCGCCCCTGACTGCGCCCCTCGTGCCGTCTGTCCACGCACGCGTCGTCGCTCTACAGCTTGGCAATCTGTATATGCTCATGGCTATGGTTGGTCTGGCCGTGCTGTCAACGACGAGCGAGATCAAGGTGGTGCGGAACTACGTCATCGCTCTTTGGGTGGCCGATTTAGGCCACATCTATGCCTCCTATCTTGCCATGGGCGATGCCTTTTTCGATGTGGCCCGGTGGAACGCCATGGCCTGGGGTAACGTTGGCATGACTGTACGTGACTTGCTGTCTCCAGACTCATTGCCTACCTGTCTGCCTCCCTACACCATGTTCTCCTGCTGACAATGTCCAGCTGTTTCTCTGCCTTACTCGATCGGGTTGGCTCCTCGGTCTCTTTGGGCCCAACAACACCACGGACAAGCCAGCGGTGAAGCGAAACTGATGACGGTGGTCCGACGGGAGGCCTTCGGGCCGCTACGACATCGAGTGCCAAATTCACGTGCCAGGACGGACAGCCCTGAACATTTGTAATCAACTCCAAACGTAGACCCAGGCGCATAGCATTTTTCAATAGACTGTCTATCTCCTCTGATTCTTTGAAAACATTGTTTAATCCATCCTGCCGGACACTGGTAATTGACACATGATGCACGAGGAGACTCGAAATGCTGGAGGATCATCTGAACCTCACCCCCCGGGTGGACCAGAGGGCAAGCAGGCTCAGAAAGTGATATCATTGGTCAAGTCATAGGACATGATGTAAGCAGAAGGGGGTCTTTATATAATGACTAAGCCCACACCATGCACGGCCCCATGCGATGCCTCTCTTCTCTCGATCGCCCGCAAAATAGATCATTGCCCACGCGGGCAACACCTTTTGCTTCAAAAATGAGAAGTGCTTTCACAACAGAATTGAGAAAAGACATTGGCAGTCACGTAACCTATCAAGAGTGAGTAGTATCCACATCGCCCAAAACTTCCAACCGACGCCGGTGACAGCCAAGCTCAGAAGCACAATCTCGTCGCATCACTAAGCCTCCGTCTTCCCCGGGATCTCCTCCGGGATTTTATGGAGGTGCATGTCTTGATTCCCGACGTTCATCGCCGAGATCACGGCGTTCTTCCCCAGAGTTCCCGGAGACGCTCGGACCAAGACTTCGGGTTAGGGTTAGGGTCAGAGCTGATTGGTCAGAATGACCATAACAAAATACAACCCTAACCCGCGTCCAGACCCACTACCCCTGTGACCTGTGACGCGACGTGGTTCCCCCCAAATCCATGGAACCTCCTCGCATACACCATCTCCATTCCATCAAAGAGCATCTCCCCATCATCGTGACTCAATTGCACGCGCTCTCTACGAGCCCCCATCCATCAATCATGGTCAGCACGAGGTCATCCCGTCGCCCATCGCCGCCCGCGGAAGCCCACATCGATCCCCTCCCAGCGCGCCAGCCACGGCGACAGACCAAGGCCAGGGGGAAAAGGTCTTCTGTCACCCGCGGCATCGATGAACTCGATCCCGAATTACTCTCCGAGTCGTCCGGTCGCGGACCGGAGCCTCCCGCGTCTTCTCCCGGCAGCCTGGCCCAACGCTACGGCGAGCCTGCTCGTCGGGCGGCTCTCGTTCCAACTGAGGCTTTTTCGCTCAGCCAACTCACCACGCGCAGCAGTGGCCAAGGCAAGTCGCGGCGTGATGCGTCTGTACTTGGGCGCCTCCTGACCTTGTCCAGATTTCACCAGCCAAGATGCTCCATCCCAAGTCAGGCTGGAATGGGAGGGCGAAGAGGGCGAGTCCTCGACGGACCAATCTACTCCATCGGATCTTCTAACCTTCCCACCAGATCTGCTAGCTGCTACCCCCGAACCCGGCCCTAGTCAGGCTCCTCGCTCGGCGCAAGTGCGGCTTTCCCAGGCCAGCGCCCCAGTCGCAACAGCGACGCCAGCCGATTCCGAAGACGAGCCGCAGGCGGCTTCGCCTGGCGAATCGCAATCTGTTCCAAACAACGAGGTATTGACTGAAGCCGAGGAGCAAGAGCAATCAGAGCTTCGAAAGGCCTGCCTCAAAGACCTCGCCCTTGCCACCAGGAAGCTGGTCGACACACACTACAACCAGACCTCTCGTCCCGCCGTCCGCAACGCGCTCATCAAAATCAATCGCCAGGCATTCCAAGGCCTTCGCGACATCTACAGCGCCGACAATGACTTCATCGACGTCCCCGCCGTCTACAACTCGCTCAGTCCCGAGGCCTCCTCGGAAACCGCGCACATCCTCTGCCAAGCCAACCTGGCCAACATCATCGACAAGCTTGCCTCGACGGAGGACCCCAAGGAACTTGTCGGCATAGCCCAGTTGCTCGACGACCTCGAGTTTCCAAAGCCCTTCAACCCCAACTCTGGCCATACCGACGTTGAACCCGACCTCGTCGAGCACGCCATGGATATCCGCATTCAAGCTTTCATCGCCTCCCTAGCCTCCAACACACAGACGAGCAGGCCCTTCAAGCTTGATAAGTTCCTGAGATGGGTGGTCAACACTTTTTGTAATATTGAAAGTAACGGTGCAATCTCAGACATCACCGAGAGCGACGTGGCTGAAATCTGCGGCATCCAACACCCGCTGCCCCCGCACATTGCCGAGCAGTGCCTGACCAGGGTCGCGGTGCTGTTGGAAATGGCGGAGGGAACAACGGTCGCCGACGTCATCGATGTGTTCAAAAAGGCCTATCCCATCACCGAGTGGCGCGCCTCTCTCCTGGACTTTGTATTTACTGAATTCTTTGGCATGGAAGAGGGGCCGCAGCCCGAATCGGAGGAGCCGGACACCAGGCCAGAGGATCAGCTACGGGGGCAGGAATGGGCCCAGCCCGAAGATTCTGTTCAAGGGGATCAGCCGATCCTCGGACAAGACGAGGAGCCCGAAGAGTTGGAGGGCGAGCCTGAGGAAGAGCTCGGAGACGAGTCCGAAGAAGAACCCGAGGAAGAACTTGAGGAAGAGCTTGAGCAAGAGCCCGAGGAAGAGGCCGAAGAAGACCCCGAAGAAGAGCTTGAGGAAGAGCTGCAAAATTCCCGACAACCAGTCTCGGCCAGGCCCTCGAAAACCCAGCCTAGGAGCATCATCATCCAAGATAGCGACGACTCCGACTCCGACTCCGGAACAGCGCCATCACCAGCGTCACCGCAACGGACCATCCGCCGCCCAGAGTAAGCTTCCCCCTTCGCCAGCCCCTAACGACCCCTCCCCCTGACCCGTTCCTAGGTCGACAGGAGCCCTCCCATTCAACCGAGAAATGGTCTCCTTCCTCCACAACCCCTCCTCCCCCGCACGCCCACAACCACCAGCCCACCGCCGCGACGGCTTCTTCTCGGGACTCGCCAGCCGCGCCAAGTTCCGCATCGAATCATCCCAGGTCACGAGCAGCGGCAAGGCTCGCTTAGTATCATCACAGAGGCAGCCCTCGTCGTCGGCCGCCCAAGCGAACAGCCGCAAGCGCCCCCGCGAGGACGACGACTACCACGAAGGACAAGACGAGGAGGAGGACGACGAGGAGGAAGAAGAGTTCGAGCAAGATAATCGCCAGCCTAATGAGCGGCGCCGTCGTGAACTCGACAGACGGAATATGCCCCCTCCGAAGCGCCAGAAGCACGCGCACGAGCCGCTCCCAGCCCGCCCCCGTCCTGCCGCCGCCGCGGAACCTGAAGAGGAGGACCCCTTCGCCTCTCCCCCAAGGTTGCTAGGCCGTCCGCGTCCCCGTCCCGCCGACCCTGAAGAGGAGGACCCATTCGCCTCCCCGCGGCTCTCAGCCCCTCACCGTCCCCAGCCCGCGTCCCCTGCCCCTTCCGCCACCCAGATCAATTTCGAAGCCATCCATCAACGCAACCGCCTCCACGCCGCTGCCGCCCGCCCTCAGCAGCGCATCCCCTGGTCCAACGAAGATACTCACAAGCTCCTCGGTTTCATCGCCGAACACGGCTGCAGCTGGAAAATCCTTCACGAAATGGCCAACCCCGTAAAAAAGAGCGATGATCCCCCCGAGAAACCCGCCCCTCCTCACAACCCACGCGTCCACTTTTCCGTCTATCGCAACCAACAAGCCATCCGTGACAAGGCTCGCAACCTCAAGGTCGACTTCCTCAAAGCCGACATGGTCCTGCCTACAGGCTTCGACAACGTCGTCCTGAGCAAAAAGGAAATCGCTCTCCTGCAAAGTCGCCACAGGAACCCCGACCGCCGCGAGGCCGACGTTGACGCCCGCGGGTTCGCCACCAACACGTACTACTAGTAATCTGTCCAACATGTATCACGATACCCAATTCTTAGCGCCTACGTGTGGTTGCCCACCTGTTTCAATACCATCACTTCACACACACACACACACACACGATCGATGCATAGTTAAACACACCCATAGAGGGCCTCTGTTGCGTACAATGTTTGTGATGACTTTACAGCTGGCCGAGGTCGTCAAACAAGAACTCGGGACGAAGGGGGTATGCTGCGGTGCTCCTAAATCTCGCAAAGACAAAGAAAATAAGGGTAAAGGCAGGGGTTGGGGTCCAAGTGCAGAGAAAAGTAATAGAGAGACCTCCAATGGGTACATAGAAAGTAGTGTAAGCAGGACAGCTTGGCCCGCCCTGGCATGGACGGCGGGTGCCGTGCCAATGACCCTTTTGGCCAAAATGAAGAATACGCCTGAAACCCATTTTGAAGCTCTTCTTACCATGTCGTATGCGCGCCGGCGGCGCACCCAGAACCCGTCTGGCGCCGCTACTGATCCTCCCTGAGTGGACGGATCTATCGTCGACGGGTACCAGGGCTCTGATTCTTCAGTCGGGACGTCCTCCAGCCCTCGTACCACTGCTCGCGACTGGCCTCGCGAAGCTCGGCCCGCCACTCGCTAAATACGGCGTCCTTGAGCTTGGTGAAGTCACAGTGTTCCTCGTTGTAAGGGTCGGCGAAACCCCAGGGGAACTGGCGGCCAGCCACCTCGGGCTCGTAGAGGTCGGGGCTGATGAGGGAGAGCGGCAGGAAGGGGAGCTCATCCTCCTTCTGCTCCTCCTTGGCCTTGTGTCGCCTGATGGATTGGCCAGAAAGGCGCTTCGAAGCTGGTGACGTTGGCGGCGACGGAGGCCGCTCGTCGACTCCCTGGATCGGCAGGTCCTGGTCTTCCGAGGTCGCCTCCTCCTCTTCTTCCGCGTCCTCGTCGCCTTCGTCGATGCGATCGGAGCTACCGTCGGAACCATCGTCGTCCAGGCCGAGGGCCTCAAGAGGGTCAAGGTTTGCCTTCTTGATGCTGTCCCAGACGGCCTTCTTCAGGACGGCCATGTGCTTGGTTGTGATGGTGTCGGCCTTTGAGATGACGGGGATGACCGTCGTCTTTCCCTGGAGGGTGCGCATGACCTGCAGGTCGAGGTCTTCGTCCAGGCCGCCAAAGATGCGAGATGCGTTATATCTGCCATTGATGCCGTTGGAGGACTTTGCCTTGGCTGATGCGAGGTTCCTGTCGAGGCGGCTGGGGTCGAGAAGGATGAAGGCAGCGTGAACGTGGGTATCTTGTACGCCAGGCGACCGAATGACCTTCATCTCCTCGGCAAACGTCTCCTCGAATCGGCTTTCCAGGAAAGCTGACATCTCTCTCAGTTGAAGATCGACGACATTCTTCTCGAGGCCCTCGGAGTCCCAGAGCGTCAGGCCAACGCGCTCGCCGTCAATCTCGGTCTCGAGGTAGTGCGGGATGAAGCCTCCCGAAGGCGCCACCCTGGGTGCCGAATCTTCCTCCAACTCGCCACGGCGGGATCGCTTCTTCGGGGGTAGGGCGAGGGCTGTCTTGAGAAACTCGAGGAAGGAGGTCTTGCCGGCGCCGCGGGTACCGATGATGAGGATGCTGTGGGGGGAAAAGTCGTCAGCAATTGATTGCCGTGGAAACGGGGCGGCGATGACTTACTTGAAGGGGGTGGGATCCTTGCGTCTCCTGACCCTCCGGGGGCTGTTGATGGTGCTAATAGCACTACTGGCATAGCTATAACGTCCCCGGTGGGTCATGCTTTCGGTGCGCGCGTAGGGGTCGAAACCGCCGTTGGGGATGGGGGGAATGGGCACGGCGTTGATGATGCTCTGGTTGGGCTCCATAGAGGGGCGGGCCGAGTAGGTGCCATGGTAGTGGTCCTCGGAGAAGACGGAGCCGGCCTCGGTGCGCAGGTCGGAGGGGATTGAGTTGGACAGCGGCAGCTGATCGCCGGGCTTGTAGAAGTCGGGGATCTTGGGGGGCGTCCTGGAGACGGCCTGTCGCTGGCGCTCGAGCTCCTGGTCCTTGAGAGCCTGGGCCTTCTTATTGCCCTTGAGCTCGCTGGACTTGCTGCGACGGAGCAACATGCCGAGACTGGATCGACGGGGCGGTGCGCTCATGTTGTGGGTGCGTGTAGCATGCAAATGTCAAGCTCGGCGAGGAGTTGACAAACGAAGCGAGCGGGGATGCTGCTGATGTCGCGGTGTGGTGATCAATTGATGAAATCGGAGATGGCCGCGTCTTTGCAGGCTGAGATGAATGATGGGGTTGTCGAGTAGAAAGAAGCGAATCCGTGTTGCAGGGTTGGCTACGTTTTTCTGCTTGGAAGCGATGGGCGATGTCCCGGGACAAATGGTGTTTCGGAGACGGGGTCGAGGGGTGCTTGGGTGAGGCAGGAAGCTGCGTGGATACGAGGGGCCTAAAGAGAGGACAAGAGGTTAGCCATCTGGAAAGAGGCCATCTGACTGTGACGCGGCATCGACCAGTAAAAGGACCAGGGCGACAAGGTGGCTTCTGGCCATCCAGAGGCTGCCAGCAGGCATCCCGAGTGGAACGATGCGACCTGGCGGTAGTGACACTAGGAGCAACCTAAACCAATGCAGCGTGGTTCCCCGATTGCCCCATGTTTTTGGCTGGCACTCGGGTGGGAAAGGTCTGGGCGGCCTCGTGTCGAATGATGGATGGCGCCTGACGTCAAGCGGCCGGCGCAGAAAGTTGGCGGCGCAAGAAAGGGGTCGCGCTCGCAAGCTGCATACATCCAGGGTTGCGACGTGTCGCTAGTGGCGGGATACACGTACCTACAGCTGATCGCGTGGGGCTACGATGGACAGTTCTCGATGTCGAGTGCTGCGAGTGTCCCGAGGCAGATAAGGCTTCAGAAGACGGCTGGCGATTCAAGATGTTGGCAGCAAGAAGGGTGCCAAAATCGAAGACGCGAAGTGGTAGGAAAGGTCGGTCGGGACGTCGTGCGGATGAGGCGACCTGCGGCCAATTTCATGTTAGATCCAGAGGTTCCTGAAAGCATGTCGAGATGGCAACTGGGGCCCGGAAGCAGCGCTGAGACACAATGTCTCGTCATCGGTGGTCGAAGCCGTCGGGACGGTGCTGGTGAGGAATGCGGCGACGATTGGAACGGCTGCGGACAGACGCCATGTTGCGGGCGGCACAACGGCGCGCTCCTTCAAGTGGGGGAAGCCAAGCGGTTTTGACAACGTACCTGACGATGGACCCAAGTATAATGACGCGCGAAGTGAATGGCGCGATCGGGGACGACGACGAAGTCGAACAGTGAGTGCCGGTGAAGGGGCGCGGTTGGAAGAAGATGGGGGTTTGTGCGGCCGGGCCGGGGACGAACGAACTTGAAGGGGGAGAACAAGGTCGACGGGAAGGCTGGCTTACGCAAACGAAGAGAGAGACCAGGATCCGAGTGCAACGTCGGGGGGGAGGGGGGAGGTATGTAAAGAGGCGAGTCGTACGGGGGGAAGAGGAGAGAGAGGGCGAACAGACAAGCACCTGTGCTGGAGTGGCAGGCGAGAGAGAGAGAGAGCGGGTGAGACCAGGGGGGGAGGGGTTTCCGGGAATCTTTTTCTCCCCTTGCCGCGTTCTGGCTCGAGCTCGACAAGGTGAAGCTCGTGGGAAGATGCAGATCGCGCTCGGCGTCGGTCCGCAAGGCAATGCAGAGACCGGAGAGAGAGTGAGGACAGGACAGGGGTGCGACGAATGGAAATGGAAAAGGAAGGCTTCGCTTTGAGAGGGAGGAACACGGACAGCGGAAGAGACGGCGAGAGCCCGAGTGGAATTGGCCGTGATGCACCAACTTGCAATGCAATTTGCGAGCTTCTGCACCTTCCCAGCTTTGGGTCGCTCCTTCCTGGGCGCACCTGCACTGGATGGACGGGAAGGTACCTGGAGGTTGGGGATGTGGGTGCTGAGAAGGCAGGTACCATCGAAAAAGGGGTCTCTCCTGCCCCCGGGCTCACTTTCTGTAGCGGCCTGGAGCCAATGACAGGCCGAAGAGGGCATGTACCTGCAGCAAGAACTCCCCGAGCACGGGTACCTGGCCGGCCTGGCGTGGGTCCCCTTCAACATGCTGAAAACACGCTAGTCCCCAGTGCAGGGTCCCCATCTAGCCGGTTTTGGTGGCCTTGATCCGCACCGCCTCGTGGGAGATGGTCCATCTTCCTGCCTGTCTCTGCCTGCTGCTCGTCTGTGTGTTAATCACAAGCTGTCTGTCTCTGCAGTGTCATTCCTCGCCATCAGCATCTACGTCAGTTGGTTGCAAATACTCTGGAATGGGCGCTTCTCAGCCCACCGGAACGGACCGACGCCCCCCAACCTCCTCGTCTGTGTCCCGCCACACCGCTCACGATCAGCTGCTTCTTTTCGCGTGCCACGAGGGCGACGATAGCTGGCTGCGGTGGCCCGATGCCGATTGCCCTTGGACGGTGATACGACCAAGCCCGCCAACGACACGGCAGCTGGCCGATGCTGAGCCCTAAGAGCCGGTTTCGCATTGCGTCCAGCGCAGCGGAGAGGGGCAGAAGCACCGCCCTCAATGCGCCCCCCAGCAAACCCGCGAAATGGCGACACTGCGACTCTCCCAGGGAAGAAAGCTTGCCGACAGCGGTGTTTGCTTGTTCACGTTCCCACTACCGATGCCGACGAGCACGAGGGGCAAGCTAGGTCAGGTCAGGTCAAGCAAGGCACAGACAGCATGACAGCGCATGGCCTCCCGGCATGATCACCTTGCTTTTCGTCAACGTCAGATCCACGGGTTGGTTTTCTTTTACACGGCAGACATCCCTCGGCTTGGAGCCACTGCACGGGGGCATCGAGTCATCCAAAGACCGCTGTCGAAAAGAAACTCGGAGCTGCAGAGGACAACAAAGCATCAATCACCCAATGGTCCAGGCCAGCCAGAAACAGACAGCCAGCCATGCGATGTCGACAGGGCAGGACAGAAGACAAGACACTGGAGCGACTCGGAGCAGCATTCACAATCAAAATGGGACCCAGTCTTACCCCTTAACGCTGCAGCCCCCTGGTCTCCCGCTTCGTCCAATCACCCCCTTTCTCGACTCCCGTCCTGGATCCCCTATTCCCGGATGCCCAGGGCATCCCGGTCCATCCTGTTCTCCCGCCCGACGTGAGACTCCAGTGTCGCGCGCCACGGTCGAGACGAGACGGGGCTCCTGGCCTACCACACGCGCGTGTTCCTCAATCTCCGCCCCTGAGGTTGTTCTCTCATGGACGAGCACATTGTGACTTCGCGCGCGCCTCTCATCACGGACGAGCACTGGACAGCCAGCTGGGCAGATCACACCCCAAGATCTGGGCGACTCGAGATGCAACCTCTGCTCTGGCCTGAACACCCCCAAGAGCCGCCATGATCGCCCTTGTCATGCGTCACCCCAAGTGCAACGACGGCGCTCGGCACCTAGAAAGGGGGCACAGACAAAATCATCTTTGCGCACCGGCGGCAGTCACAGTGACATCTGCACCACAGCACGCCGGCCACTGCAGCCTGCAGACAGTCTGTCCACATGCCATGCCATGCCAGCCTGGCCATGCCGCCCGCCTTCTTTCCTTCCTTCGCTCGTCGCACAGACGCATCGCATCGGCCGGATCGCCGTCTGAGCCTCAGCATCCCGGCAGGCTCCAGGCCCTAGGCCCTCTGGCATTTATGACCAGGAACCGGAAATGGGCTCCGTTGATCGCACCGTTTCACCTTGATGACCCGCCCTAGGCCAATGGCCGTGCCGAAGCATATTGCCCGAGGAGAGCATGAGGCCTAATTACACAGCACCTCTTGATGATGTAATTCTTTTTGGCTTCCTTCCCGGCAGCTTCCGCTCCACTCCAGCCGCACAGCAAACGGAGCCCTGGGACAGCAACGCATCTCCATGTCACCATAACAGCAATCATTGATGTGAAAGATGGGATTTCCTCGCTCCTCTGTCCGTCTATCGGCATCGCCATGCCTCTACTGTGTGGTCACCTCTAAAAAAGGCCCAAGACAAAGTGGTGATGATCCGCCCTGTACGCCGTGCTCCCTAAAACATGCCGTGCTCATACACCATGCCATGCTTCACCCCTCAAACACATCATGCTGTAGCTCAATCCCATACTCGGAAGCAACAGCCTTCATTCTCTTCTCCATCTCATCCTCCATACCGCCACCTCGTCCCAGCCACTGCCGGACTTTGAAGAAATAAAACGCCACGTCCGTCGCCGCCAGCACAGTCTTGAACAGCAGGTGTCTCCACGCGTTGCCCAGACGCTGCGCAAACGGCAGCTCGCGGTCCTCGAACAAGCTCCGGCTCGCCCACTCGCCCATCCGCTTGACGCGGTTCACGGGCGATCCGAGGTGCTGGTTGTTGCCCTGGACGATACGCATGTTGCGCCCGATGAACATGAGCTCCTTGGGAAGCTTGTCGCCATCGCCCAGGATCTCCCGCACTCCTTGCTTCATCCGGCGCTGCATCTCATAATGTCGCTCCGCAGGCGTCATGCCCTCTTCCAGCCCGCTCATCAAGCCGTTGCGCGTCCGTCCGTCGCCGCCCTCGTACGGCCTCATGAGCGTGGCGCTTGCGAAAATATCCGGTGCCGCAACACCCCATGCTGCGGTAATGTCGTTGATGGTCGCATTGTCAAATGTCATCAATGCCTTCCAGAAACGACCGTACTGGTTCCGGAAGGAGGGAGACATGTAAACGTACAGTCCGTGATCGATGAGGACCAGCTCGGCGGAACCGTCGGCCTTGCGGCGGATGAAGATGTTGCCGGGGTGAGGATCGCAGTGGACGACGCCGAATTTGAAGATTTGTGCGGAAAAGAGGTCGATCATGGTCGACATGACGTCCTTGGTCGAGAGGCCCAGACCGCCGCGGCCACGACGGCCCTTGTACTCCTGTCGTTCGGGCTTGATGCGCTCAGCGTGGGGATGTTCGCGGTACTCCCTGCGCGCGGTCGCCAGGTCAGGCAGCGGAGCGAGAGGCGCGCCGTTGACACCAGGCGAGGGCTTGCCGTAGCCGCCCAGCCAGCGACCCGTGATGGCCTCCTTGTCCCAGAGACGCACACCCTCAATCCACTCCGTCGTCATGACGCGTCGCGAAGAGAGCTCCGGGTACACAACGGGAACATATACCCTGCCTCTCAGGCTCCGCTCGCCATTGACGAGGGCGCGCATCGTCTCCGAGTTCTTGGCCTCATTCTCAAAATCCGTCTCCAGCTCAAGTCGCTCCGTGATGAACGGCACCATGCTGTACAGCGGCAGGTCGAACCACTTGCTGTATATCCACGCGACGGTCTTGAAAGCCCACAGATCCCACTTGATCTGCTTCTCAATCTCGCGTTTCTGGATCTTGATGGCCACCTCGCGTCCATCAGGGAGCCGAGCCCAATGAACCTGCGCAACGCTCGCGCTAGCTCTGGCCCTTCTCTCCATGACGCCCTTTCCCTCCTCGCCACGGAACGACACGCCAAACACCTCCTCGACGCTCCGTCCGCCAAAGTCTGCTTTCACAACCTTTTCAACATCCTCCCACGAATCCTGCGGCGCATCGTCAAACATGCGCGCAAACATCTTCTGAAACTCCGGCGGCAGCACAGCGCTCTGCATCGCCACTGCCTGGCCAATCTTCAGGTATAGTCCTCCATTGGCGCGCAGCAGATTCGACAACTTCTCCGCATTGCGCCTGTGCACATCAGCCGCCGAGTCGCCCACCCACGGGTCCGGACGGAAGTTGATCTTGTAGTCCAGCGCGACGAGCAGACCCGTTCCAAAAGTCCGAAGCGATCGCGTCACGCCCGACGCGTAAATGAGATTGTCGAGTGTATATAGCGTTCCGCCGACAACCACCAGAATCGCAAGGCGGCGCGCGTACTTGCTCGAGCGGGGATACGTCTTTGCTTTTTGCGGCGCACCCAGCGATGAAGGCGACGGCGGGGCCATGGCCGAGTATGGTCCGCTCGAGTTGGTTCGCAGTGTTCTCGTCTGCATCGCCGTGCGGGCGGTGGCGGGGGACTTGGCCAGGAATCTCGTCGTCATCGAGAGCGGTGTTGTCGGATGGTGTCGGAGGAGGCCTTGAAGCGCAGGGCGCTGCCTCCAAGGGAGGTCAGCCAAGCGCTGACGAAACATCATTTGTGTCTGCGCAGAAAATCGTTGGTGAAAGGGACGTGAACGCAAGAAATGTAGAAAGGGAGGAAAGTATTTGGACCGTCCGTTGGTAAGCTGCCGAAGCCTAGAAAATCAGCGGCCGCGACGATAAGATAAATACCAAAGCGCGTAAGCCGATCAATGACGAAAAGTCCGGGTGGGTCCGGGGTTAAGCGTCTTGGCAGGGGCCGTAACCACCGAGGCCGAACACTCGAGCCAGCATCACCGACAACATCCCCTCATCATCACCTCACAAGCGAGACACGGGCCATCCATTTACATACAGTGTGCTCTATTAGAATGCGTATCCTCCATGGCGAAGACTTCTCAAATCCTCGCTGGCACTGCTACTTATACAGACAATTCGGGATGAGGTCGACAGGATGAAGAGGAAATGCCCTTTTGCGTGAACCTGCGCTTCAGCAGCTCCTCTTCCATCCGACCTCAGTTTCCACTTCCATTCCCTCTCTCAATCTCACACCCAAGAATGTCGTCCGTCACATCCAAGACGGTACCATGCAAAGTAGGTCCGCCGTACCTTGATGATCCCGTGCTGAGCCCGAAAAGCCTAGGCCTAGGTCGTCGACGACTTTCCAATCGCATCCTTGCTCTTGCCCTTGCTGGACGCGGCACCCAGGCTGTTGCGGTCCGACTGCGCCTGAGCCTGAGCCTTCTCCTCGGCTTGCTTCTGCTCACGCTTGAGGGCCGCCTCCTGGTTCTCCGTCTCCTCAAGAGTCCTCATAATCGTCTTGAAGGCCATGTTGAGAATGGGCTTGGCCGCCTCCGACGTCGGCATCGCGTTGGCCTGCTCGATGGTAATCTTGGGGATGGGCGGAGGCTTTGGGCGTCTATCGCCGATGTATCCGAGGTTCCTCTTGCTCGTACGACGTTCAGTCTCCCTAATGGTGTCGTCCATGGATCCGCCCATCTGGTCGTAGCCAGCGTAGAACTGCCGGAGACTTTGCTGGCTGCGTCGCTCCATTTCGGCCTTGTTGATACTGAAAGTACCAGGGTTCCAGGGAGGCCTCACCTGGGCGTGGTCCCTGTTCAGCCAGTTCGGATCGGTGTCGATGACCTCGATCATGGCTGGAGGACCGTCGGGGTAGTACCTCATGATAGCAGCCTCCTGCTTGTTGTCGTACACGGTATCCTGAGCATGGACCCCAGAGTGCACGTTCCGCGGGATGAGCCTAACCTTGGGCTCCGTGACCGTGCCGTGACGAAGCTCCTTGAGATGTTCCGAGGTCTCGCTGAGCACCGGTTCGGTAGTCGGGCGGACTGTGGTGAAGCGGGGTGGGAGGGGACGAGACCATCTAGTCGTGCCCATGCCGTTGGCTCCACGCTCAGCTTGGTGGTCGGGTCGGCCGGTGGTCTGGGGGCGGTCTGCCTTGAGGCCGTCGAAGCTAGGCAAGCCGGGACTCTCGTCGGACGTGGACATCTGGGAGCGGTTGTTGTCCTGAATCGAACGCCGTCCTTCCATCTGAGATGTCTTGTGCTGCCGGAGGCCAGGAGGGCCAGCGGTCAGGGGCTTGGGGGCTCCAGGGCCTTGAGCGAGAGTGGTCTTGTATCCGCCACCAATCTCTTGGGGGCCGGTGGGTGTGTTGTTGAACGCTTCCTCGGGGGTGTACCGGCTGATATTTTGGTAGTAGGCGGAAGACTTGACCGGGATTGGTCGGGAAGTCAGAGGGTGCGGGATTGTGCCGGTAGGGTATGCTTCAGGGGGAACGATGACTCCGCCGGGTGCAAAGACGGTGCCGTCGCCGGTCATCTTGGGACGGGGCCAGTTCCGATCGGGTGCATTGGGCCTCGGGGCACTGTCGTTGTTGTCGATGGTACGGCCACCCATCAGGGCCTTCTGGGCTCGCTTCTGATGAGGGTTTTCATAGGAAGCGAGGCTCTTGAGAGATTGGACTCCCATGCCACGAAGAGGGTGCTCCGTATCGCTGTCGGAGAGATGAGCCTCTTCTTTTTCCTTGTTGTCCTCGGCAGCTTGCACGGTGGCCGGAGGAGTGGGAGCTGTGGGGGCCGTGACTTTGGGAGTGCTGGCCGGGACCGCAGCCGGCGCCGAGGCCGAGCCGGGGACGGGCTTTGCGGTCGTCATTCTCTTTTTGTTGGAGCCGTTAAAGATTATGGGCTTGACGAAGCTGAGGTGGTTGTAAGTCCTTTGATGAGGGGGCAGCTCAGCCTGACTCTCGATGATCTTGTCGACGTCGTCTGGGTGATCTTTGCGTCTCGAGGGGCTGACTGCTCGATCAGTGTTCTGCTGCAGAGGCGAGTATTCAGGAACAGGTCCGTTGTCTTTGATGAGCATTCCTCGCATCTGCAGCGTTGCGAGGGCAGACTTTGGCAGAAGCGAAAGCTCGCCCGAAGACGGCACGCCCGACAGGTTCCATTTAGTGCGGCCTCGACGGTTGGGCGCCTGCATGGGCTGAGCGGTCTTGGGCTTGTAGAGCGTTCCGGCCGTGGTGTAGATAGCCTTGGGTGCGTCTTCCTCTTCTCCAGAGCGGCTGGCCTCGGGGGACGACTCCATGTCGAGAACGAGTGGTGGCGCTGAGCCGGTGCGAGCGATGACTCTTGCTCGACCAGACAAAGCTGCGGGAAGGAAAATATGAACGCTGACGCAAAATAACGATCGTGAGAAGGAAACGGTTGCGAAATCCCGTCTGCTCGGGGCGGGTAGAGCAGACGGGCGAGGGAAGGGGTGGGTGCGGGAAGAGGAAGAGGGAAGGATTCGGGGGGAGAGCGCCGCTGCGTCACTCAAAGCAAGACGTTGGGTTTGAACGCGTGGGAAATTTTTGGCTGAAGGGCGGACGCTGGCACCTTGGGCAGGCACGAATTTTGACCTCGGGGTGCAAGAGCGCTGCAGTGGCTTTGAGTCTGGGAAGGAGGCACCTGCCTCAGCGAGGTGCCCCAGCGCCGCGCCGTGGCTGCCCTGTGGGCCACCTGCCAAATGCCTTTTCACCCAAAGCAGGCAGGTAGCAAAAGTATTCACTCGTTCACCTGATACAGTCGCGTTTCTCAAGCTGGAAACTTATTTGCTTGGGCGATATCTTTGGCAGGACATGTCTGAGCAGGTGGACCAGCAGCCTCACGTGAGCAAGGGGAAGTTGGAAGACAAGGAACAATGGAAGCAGTGACAGGTTACAAGCACTTCAACTCTTCTGATTCTCCTGCCAACTGTTGCATTCATTTCCTAAATACCATTCAAACATCCCCCGGGGCCCTGGCCCAGGGGCACCACCAGCGCCGACTACATCCTCGTGTGTGATTCAACACACTCCTTTCCTACCGTGTGTGCTTACTCGCTCCACTTCACTCAGGTCCAGTCACCTCGCACACACGTCCAGCGTCGGCATCCTCAAAAATCTCCCCTGAAAACGCCTCAGGCCCCTCTCAGGTCCCATCAACGGACCGCATTTTTGTAGTTACATTAGTCCTGGGAAGGGGCCTGAAGAAAAAGACTCCGTGAACAAGTGGGGGAATGACCCCTGGTGTATCCATTGCCTGAATGCAAAATGTATATCTCCAACGAGGAAAGAAAAAGGCCCTATAGAAAATAGGCAAAAGCGAGTCCAGTGGTATATATGGGGCGGGCTAGAATCGAATCCATGTGTGGGGGCGGGCATCTGCTGTGATGCCCTGAAAAGTCTGGCTCGGGTGTTGAGGGAGGGTGTCGAATGGAATTGTCGTGTCTGTGCCCGAATCTATGTGCCTGGCTGTGCTTCGGTGCATGTAAAAAGAGAAAGGTATGTGCCAAGACGAAGAGACATTACATCCGTCCCATGGGGTATGCGCTGCCGGGGATCATGCCGCCGCCGCCGCCACCGGCGCCACCACCGTTGCGCGGGGGACTACCCATACGGCCCGACGGGAGCTGGAAATCGGGGTTGCTGTTGAGGAGCATGTCCTGTCGCTGCTGTTGCGGCGGTCGCACCGGCCGACGAGGTGGCGGGCCCTGGCCACCTTGGTAGGTGGGCATGGGGGGAGGGTTCCATCGGGGGTTGACGCCCCTCTGGGAGATGGAGGTGAAGTTGGACCGGTCCGATTCGGCTCCGGGGCTCCTGGCGCGAGTGCTGCGCTGCTCACGCTGGTCGTCGTACATATCCTGTCCGTTGGTCTGCAGCGCGGGCGGCTGCATCTGCTGCTGTTGCTCGGGAGCTTGGGCAAAGCGAGGATCGACGTCTTCGTAGTAGTCGCTGTGTGCCGGGGCCGGGACGGGTGACCGCCGTTCCGCGAGTTCAACTGGCGGTTGCATGGGCGATGCTGCAAGAGGAGAGCTGCGGCCCTGTCCTTGCGCCCAAGCCTGCCTCGGCGGCAAGTATTGCGTGCTAATGAAGTCAGTATTGTCCCCTTCCCCATCCAAACGGGGGCACTTACTCGTCGGTGCTGTACTTGCTGCCTTCGCTCATGTACGTGTCGTGCCTGTTCGGGACGCTGCTGTTGCTGTTGTTGTTCATGCCTTGTTGCAGACCAACCATGCCGGCAATGTCGGCGTCGCTGTCACGGATGCCATTGAAGGAGCCAAAGTTCTGGGGCGCATGGGCGGGGCTTCCTGAGTAGGCGTCCATCTCGACAGCCTGGCCGACCATGGGAGCCGGGGCATCGCCAGGGAGGGGCGGGGGTGACTCGGCACGGGGCAGGCTGGCCCTTTGAGGGTTGTAGGCTTCGTAGCTACCCTGAGAGACGCTCGGGAGGGAAGGGTTGGTGTTGTTGCTGTTGCTGTAAGGACCAACGGATCCAGCTTGGCCGTACTGCTCGGCGGGGCTTCCTCGCCTGTCGTAGGGGCCCTGGTATCCTCCTCGTCCTCCAGGGCCGCCATAGGGACCGCCGCGTCCAGGGGGGCCATAGCCGCCCCTGCCGTTGGGCGGGGGGCCGCCGTAGCCACCACGGCCACGAGCCCCATAGCCACCCCGAGGGGGACCACCCTGACCGCCGGGACCGCCTCGGCCGTGTCCACCACGGCCACGGAAGCCGCCCGGCGGCATGCCTCCGCGACCGCGCGAGTTGGCACGATCGAAGGAGCGGTTGGTCTCGGACGAGGGCATCCTGCGCATGGCGTAGGCGTCCTGCTGTTGCTGGATGATTGGGTTGCCGTACTGGTCTCGCTCGGGACGAGGAACCGAACCCGCGCGGGAGGGCGGGGCACCGTTGTAGGAGCTAAGGTCTGTGCCAATGTCTGAGGGCATGTGCTGGAGAGAGCGGTTGGTCGGGCTGCGTGAGGTGAGAGGGATGCGCTCATCGCTGACCTGGTCGTCCTTCTTCTGATCCTCAAACGTTGCGAACTGCGGGAGATTGTCGCCAGGTCCATTTCCGCCGCTGATCATAGGCATGGAGGGTTCGGGAGCGACAATGGCGGGCTTGACCTGGTTCTCGCGGTTGTAGTAGTTTTCGCCGCTCATCTCTGCGTTCTCGGCAATCTGCTTCCTCCTGTTCTTGCGGCTGATCAGGGTCCTGCGCATCGCGCACGAGACGATACCGCTCAGACCGACCATGATGGTAGCGGCGAGGACGATGTAGGTACCCCAGGCCATGTGGGGGATGAAGATGAGCACGTCGATGAGGAAAGCCAACAGACAGACGAGGAAGGTGATGGTGGAAAAGATGAAGACCACCAGAAGGTACCTCGCCGAGTGAGAGGGGGAGTGGAGGTGAGCGACGACGGCCAGGACGAACATGATCAGAGTTAGGAGCGCGGCGACGGGGTGAACGATGAGAATGGGGGTGAGCGAGTTGCGCAGTCCTTCGGGAAGGTCAAAGGCATTGCGATCGCTGAAGAGTCCGGCTACAGCACAAGGTCAGCATTTATTCCAGTGCAGCACGAGAGAGGGCCGAAACGCACAAACGTCGTAGCCAATCTGGATGCCAGTGCAGGAGCCGCCATCCTTGCAGTGGCCGAAGACGCCAAAGTTGACGCCGTCGAAGCTACCCAGAGGGATGGCCGTGATGATGGGTGTCGACAGGACGGACAGCAGCAGCAGTGCGAAGGCTGCGAACAGCAGCACCGAGAGGGGCGTTGCCGGTCGTATCATTGTGAGAAAAGAGGCCCGGACGCGCCAAGGTCAGGCTTGTTGGGCGGGTGTTGGCGACAGCCAGCGCCGTCAAGACGCGGCGAGATGTTTGTAGGTGCGGCAGTCGTCTGGGTTGAGTAGTAAAAAGGGAGAGTGGTTTCAGTTGGAGTAGGATGTCGTCGTCGAGGACATGGTGGGAGATGGCGTCGATTGTTTAGATTCGGCGAGTCGGTCGAGCGACATGGAATGATGCGACCGATTGAGGTATTGAGGCGTTGTTTCCAATCCTTTCCTTCCGTCGGCGCGCAATCTGCAAGTCCCGTCGGTCGAGCGCAGCAGTGGTCGTCGAGTAATCGTGGAGTCGGATCGATCGAGAGTCGTCGGGGTTGATGGTCGTGATTGAAGCAGAGGTGTGCGAGTTGTGGTAACGAGTGTTGTTTTGGGGCGAATACGTCTTCCACGATCCAGGCGTGGGGAGAACGGGTAAAGAGGGAATCGGAAATGGTCAAATCTGGGACCGTCGAGTTGGTGGTGGTGTCGAGCGACCAGGGCGTATTGGGTGCAGGTGGTTGAGGTGCCTCGCCTTGCCTGCCTGTGCAACTGAACGGAGACGGATTGAGGCAGGTACGAAGGGGGACAGAGGGGGGGGGCGCTGCACTGGCAGCGGGTGGGAAGCGTGATGGGAAAGCGTGGAGGTGCGCCGCTTGGCCGCCACGCCGCCCCCAAGGAGTCGCTGGACTGCCCACTTTCCTGCGCTGCTGCTGCGGTGCCACGCCGGTCCAAGTTTACAGTGTTGGGGCCATCCTGGACCGCTAGAGGTCCCCTGATTCGGGATCTGGGATTGGACAAGGGGGCTTGTCATAGTGGGGCAGCGAACCCGAACCCTGGTCTGGCTGCTGCGCAAAAAGCTGCGGTCGAATGAAGACCTCCCTTTTCCATTGATCATGACGGAAGCCCGCCCCGGTTCAGGGAAGTTGGACCTTGAGAAGGGGGGCATTGGGGCAAGGGCTGTGGCCAGTGCTGACCCTGGATCGAATGCATCGCGACGGAGAGACGCCACAGTCAGATCGTATCCATCCGGGGGCATCCAGTTGAACCATGTTCGTATCCGGCATCGCTTTTCTTTTCACGGAAACAGTTCCAAGGGACATGATCGAGGACGGCAAAAGAAAATCGACGACGCGTCCCTCGTGAACTCTTGAGGGTGCCCCTGCTGGTTTGCTGCAGTGGTGCTGGTCCAGCCAGGCCCGTCATCCCGGGGCTCCACGGGCTAATCTTACACTTCATGTATCAAAGCACGCGATCGTCGTGGCCAAGTACCAGTAAGGTTCTTAGTCAGGAACGGACCGGAGCCAAGCATTGCGTCTCCCTTTTTTAACGCAAATAAGCACCGTCACCTCCCCCTTGCCCTCGCATCACACGAAGGACGGGTGGTGTCCCGGACAATCCCCCTCACCTAACCCGAAGGAAGAATATTCCTGGGGAACAACATTGGCCTTGGGATGAAAATTCCATGTGTTTCTGTGTGTGTGCTTGGATGATGGGACGATTGATGACGCAGGCCCGGCGGCCGGGACGGCTTGGGCCCGTGCTGATTGGCGTTGCCTGTTGAAACGTCGAGGAGTCCGAGTTTCGCTCCGTCTCGCGTTTTGCCCATCGCTCAAGCCTCATCCGGGCCACGTCGAGCCGGCCTGGGGGCGCCAAACAATGCTCTACCGCAAGGAGCTGCGGACTGGAGGGATGCCACCAGTCTAGACTATGGGTTTTAAAGTGTTCTAAAATCAAAGACGGGGCTCGTGGCGGTGCAAGACAATTGGATTTCATTCCTGCCTGGCATACGAGTCGCTGTGGGCGGAGTTGCACAAATATGCCTGTCTGCCCAACGCAAGTCGCAGATACCACGAAATACCCAGCCCAGCTGCATGACAGTGCCCTGCCGTCATTCCGGGTTGCAGTACTCACGACTCATGCCCCACTCCATTTCATTTCCTCCACCAACACAATCATCAATAGCATCAAAACCAAGAGGCCGATGTGACACGGCCGAAGTTTATCAGTCGATGGCTATCTTAACTCTGTTACTAGCGGTCAGTATCAGCACCGGTAATTGCTCGTATGAAGCAACGCGCCGGCTATACGAGCCGGTCATCATGGCTGCAACGAGGGCATCGTGAAGATGACATGTTGCATCATTTGCTCATGTTGGCCAGCATCAATACTTTGGAGAGAAAGCAACGCTAAAAATTCCAGAGTCTCGTTCTTTGAAGGTCTCCCATGCTTCATATTTTGTGACAACTTCCGAGTGCTGTTCCAAGCAAGGTGGCCGCTGAGTCATCCAGAATGTCACCTCACGACGGACTCCCTCTACGCCGCTCGATCACCCACCTCATTTCCTTGCCATGGCGACATTCCACGGATTCCCTGACCTGCCCACTGAGCTCCGACTTTTGATCTGGAACCATTGTGCCCAACCTGATCCTGGTGATCCACCTCGCATCGTGGAGCTTGGGGTGAAACCCGGTCCCTGAGACCCCGACAGCGGCGGTCGCTGCAATGCCGTTCACGCAGCTTGCAATTAATTTTACGCAAGTTCCCCTACGCCCTCGATCCTACAGGTCTGCAGAGAGGCTCGTTCCGTCGGCGAGACATACTACCGCAAGACCTTTGTCTGTCCTCCACATCTACCTCACCCGAACCACGCCGGTCACTTCGCGTGGCTTAATTTTGATACGGATATCATACGAATGTCCTTGCAGCACGTCGAGAAGACCGGTGGCGAGGACCGTCACCTGATTCAGCATCTGCAACTCACCTCCAACGATGTTGAAGCGACCTCCTTCTCGGTCATCGGCCCAGAGTATCTGGACTTCTGTTCGCTGAAGAGCGTCGACATCCTGCACGACGGCTCGATGGCGGCGTGGTATACACTTTGGGCCGACGAAGACAATTGCTCTTGGGCGTGTGGTCCTGAAATAATCAGGGTGATACACGAACAATCAGGGGAGGTGTTGGATTACGATAAGGACAGGGAGATTGTAGACTGGTCTACACAGTCGGAGGAGTTCTCCGAGGATGAATACTCTTTCTAAGAGATTCAGGCCATGGACGAGTGGTCAGTCCCATGTCGGGAATCGAACCCGCCCTGGGCGTCACAAGAGACCTGCGGTCTTTTAATGGTTTCCTGGTCCACTGACTTAACTACTAAGCCACTGGCGACGCCCGATGGGAAGGAATGGAAGGCGAGGGGCTATAAGGGATGCGCGGTCGGGGACGAGGTTGCTCGGGCAGGCACACGGGCAGTGAGTGGCCAGTGCAGTCCAGCCTCGTCCCCCACCGCGCATCCGACGGACTGAAGCCCCGCGTCTTGCACCCCTCGTCTTGTAGGGCATCCCACCTTGCGCCCAACGCCTCTTCTCTGACCGTGACTGCAACCCAGCTCAGGGTCTCGCGCCAGTCAAGGCATGGACTTTCCTAGCGAGGGACGCTCTCCGCGGGTTGTACTTGGCATTGCCAGTGCCGCCGGGTAAGAGGATGTCATTTTGTAGACAGCAAATGCCTTGATAGCACGTATGACGGTCCTTTTCTTACTGCTGGGCGAAGGAGCGAGCTGCCATCCTTTCGAGGAATGCCGCGACACGCAGGTTGGTCGATGCAGGTATCCTGGGCCCTCGAAGGCATCACCGCCGTCGTCGTCGGTCTTCTCACGCTGGTATTCAACGTGGGCCGTTCGGAAATTGTGAGCTTCCTGGCGCCCTGGAGAGACCTTGACAAGATGCAATACTGTGTCGTCGAAGGATGATCGAAGTCGTTGTTTAGGAGTCCCCATTGCCTTAGTAAGGCAGGGCCGGACTCGCCCATGGCGTGGTCCGTGCACGTGACCAAGGAACATCACGATGCTGCGGGGTCCAGTCCAGCCCCTCTTTCGACGTTGGCCCCCACCCGCCATCCACCACGACCAACTGCCCGCTCCACGCACCGGCACTCCCAGTCCCACGCGCCCAGTCTTCGGCGCCTTGACTTGCTTGCCTCTATCGACGGGATCCTCCGGTCCAGTCGCCACAGACCCGCGGAAACAAGACCAGCTTGCATCTCCAATCAGCAACCGCGCGCGGCCCCCCCGAAGCATCTCAGAGGAGATCCACCCCGGGCCCCGAGCCTTCTGCTTCTGCCGCCGCTTTGCCCTGCAACCCTGCTGCAGGGCTGTCGTCTCAAATTGAAGGCGCTGTAGCACGTCCCCCGCCCATTGTCCGACCACCCCCGTCATCTACTCGCAACCCGTCCTGTACCTATCGGCTCGCCTCCTCCGTGTCGGGTTTGGCTCTTCTTCAAGGGTCACGGTCACAGGTTCACCAGCGCAGACCCCTCCAACACGCCTCGATCACTCGCTCGCTCGCTTCCCATCGCTCCGCGCGCTCTGCCTTACTACTGTCAACGTACTAAGCAACAACCGAATCAAAACTTTCCAATCCGCCAACCAAATACTAACCAGCTGCCGCCCCCCCCCTCCATCATCTTCTTCCCCCCCCTCTTTCCCACCCCACGTCAATCGCGGCCGGTCAGGCAGAACCAGCAAACACCATGGACTTCTCGCAGCAGTATTTCGTCAATGCCCAGCCCTACCAGCAGTTCATCGGCATTTCCCCCCTGACGCCGTCGCACTCCAACTCGGCTGCTTCCGACGACTTCAACGCGACATCTCCACCCGTGAGCGCTTCCTCCCCATGCCCGCCGGCCTTGACTGGTTGATTGCTCAGCTTAGCGCTGCGAGGCCATGCACTTACACAATCATGACTGAGCAGGACGTCTACGCCGAGTACCCAGCCGACCAGCAGTACAACGGCTTCAACGGTTACCCCCCTCATTTTGCCCAAAATGCTCCCCAGCCCGGCTTTCCGGGTCCTCCGACGCCTCCGAACAACCATCATGTCGTCCAGCAACAGCAGCACCATGCCGGCGCCATCAACGGGAACGCTCCCGCTGGAGTCACGGCAGCCAACCTGAAGCAGGCCGCCGCCAATGCCCAGCATGATGCCATCAATGTCGATGACGCCCGGCGCGCCGGCTCCAACTCTGATGACGATGACGAGAACAAGACTCCGGCCCAGGCGAGGCGCAAGGCCCAGAACCGCGCAGCGTACGTCCAACAACAAGGCTCCCACCCGACCCCCTCCAGTGCTAACATGTCCGCCCTCACAGCCAACGTGCCTTCCGCGAACGGAAAGAGAAGCATGTCAAGGACCTCGAGGCCAAGCTCGCTACTCTCGAGGCCTCGGCCAACCAGCAGTCCACCGAAAACGAACGCCTCAAGCGCGAGATGCAAAAGATGAGCACCGAAAACGAGATTCTCCGCGCAACGTCCAGCATGCCCGGCGGCCCTCACTCGCACTCCCCCGAGCCGCGCACCACGGGGCCCATGCAGTACAACCCGACCGACTTTTACTCGGACCTCCTCGCCAAGCACAACAACAAGACCCCCAGCCACCGCGTCGTTACCTCGGACGATGGCGAGCGCCTGCTCGCCGCCGGCGCCACCTGGGACTTCATCATCAACCACGAGTCCTTCCGCAGGGGCCTTGTCGATGTCGGCGATGTCAGCGAGCGCCTCAAGCACCAGGCAAGGTGCGACGGCCAGGGTCCCGTCTTTGCCGAGCGCTCCATCCTCGACGCCATCGAGGCCAGCATCGCCAGCGGCAGCGACGAGCTCCTGTGAGCCGCCCAGGCCCACGTCCGCACAACTCAAACGTGACACGACATGACCGGAGTTTGGGATAGCGACGGGGGATAGGGGGCAGGCCGCATCTATGATTTTTGGTACGCATTCTACTCCCGCAGTGGTATCTGCTGCTACATTCCTTTGGACGGGACAGGGCGGTCACAAGGGGGGAAAAGTGGCGCCCTATGAGGGGTCCACGGGAGACGCCATGGCTCCCTTTTTTCATGTACCCTTACGATTTACTGCTTTTCAGGTGTATTCGGTGTTTTTGGATTCCATGCCATTTTCTTCCTATTTTCCTCTCAGGATTTGCGGTGACGCCTTGGCATCCAAAAGGCCGCCGCTGGCAGTGCGGGGCATTCCAATCGCGCGATTCTTGGTTGGTCGGTCGGGCGGAACTCCGCTGGATGGGGTTTACCGCCTAAGAGCTTGACCGCCTTGATGGGTGCTGAAATGGATGATATCTTCACAGACGAGCAAGTTCCCTGGCTTGACAGCGTCGACCTGCGGTGCTGGTTCTGAAATGACAATGTCGACACGGCTGGGATACCCCGGACTGGGGCATTGAAGCCGAAAGAGCGGTTCGGGAGACTTCGATTGCCATCTGAGTCGCGCTGGCGGCCGACGGGTCCACGCCAAAGATGATGGTCTCTTTACGCTCGCTGGGCCGGTCTGGACCCGAGTCTCGCCTCCGGTAGTGTGGTTCAGCTGCCATCGACTCCCGTGTGGGGAAACAAGCTCAGATCAGCCGTTTAGAGTCTCTGCCGTTGGACGATAGCCGCTGACTATATGTGACAGATCTTATATGGATAATGTCAGAACAGAGACGGGATGATATCCAAGTACTACTTCTGTTGCTATCTTTCCAGGCGAGGGTGACGAGAAGGGTAGGGAGCAGCCTACTGGCAACGCCATGATGTCTTCCTGCCTCTGAGGAGGTTGTGTGATCACGACACCATATTTGCGGCCTCAGAACTGATAGAGGCGCACCACGAGATCGTGCTCGACATGGCTTATCTGCTGTCTCGAATCTTTGGCGGCAGGTGGCGGCCATCTTTGCATTTCCACTATAGGCAAAGAAGGCTGAGGCGCTCAACGCCGCCCTCAAACATCATCTGCCACCAGACTGAAGGGCCCTCAGAAAAGTTTGACATGTGGCGTTTCTTTCCTTTAAAGCCAGAGCACATCTTCTTCCGGCCCTCGAGTCTCTCTCCATCTCCCATCTGCATCTTCTCCGTCCATCGGTCCAGCTTGATCGCAACATTCGAACTTCCTGATCTATCTATCGCCTTCCAAGACTTGAAGCATCAAACACCAGAACCTTTCCACCATGGAGTCTTCTTCCGAGGTCTCTGAGCGAAGCGGCAGCTCCCTCAGTTGGTCGGATTGCAACGACACCCCGGCCGAGCGGAACGAGGACTGGGACTTTGTTCTGCCTAGGAGCAAGGTTCGTTCAGAGGACATTGATCTTACTTTCAGTACTAACCTTTGACGAATAGACACATGTTGTCCCCGATTTCTCTGCTTCTGAGGAGGAGGGTTATTCTCCTGCACAAGACTGCGGAGAAGATTACCAGCTTGTCCAAGGCCAAGAGGAGGATCACCATCCTGCCCAAGGCCAAGAGGAAGATCAACAGCCTGCTCAAGACCACGAGAAACTTCCATCCATGGCCGCCAGCCCAGAGCCCAGCAACATTGAAGCTGGGACCGAAGACCAGACTCAGACCGATGGAGCTGAAAGCGAATCTGGAAACCTCGACTGTTCGAGCACCTTGGCCACCGATGAGACCGCCCTGAACGAGTCCTACTTCACCAAAGAAGAGGCTCTCAAGTCTCTCCGTGCTGAGTTCTATGACGATACAAATTACGAAGCTATTCAACTGGCGGATGCCGAGGGCTGGCTCGACTATCTGTACGAAACTTTGGCTCCCTCCTTTCCACCGAAGGAGACGGAACTGGACAAGGATATGAGGCAATTGTCAGTCGCTATCTTTCTGGAGAGTCAGCTCAAACTCTGTTTCTATCCGGGAGACAGCCCTACTCTCAAGGCTATTGCCTACCGTCATATCCTCCGGCCATCAAATGCGCGAGTGGCCAAACTCTTGTATGAACTCTCCCAGAGGGCCAAGTTCACCTGCCAATCGTCCCACATCCATCTCAAGTGGCCGATCAGCGGCCTCCAACAGCAGAACCAAACACTTCAGGAGACAGTCGCGCATGTCGAGCAGATGAACCAGCGGTTCGTAGAGGACAACGATAAGCTCAAGAAGAAGAACCTTGAGCTCGAGAAGAAGAACTTTTTGCTCGCGAACAAGAACTATCTGCTCGAGAAGAAGAATGATCAGCTCTTTATGAAGATCGATCAAGTCGACAAGAAGAACGAGCAGCTGGAGAAGAAGAACGATGAACTCAAGAAGGAGAACGATGAGCTCGAGAAGTTGAAGAGGAAGTTCGAGCTGTTTGAAGACCGACTCAATGTCGAAACAGGATTTACGGGAACCTTCGACGAGGGTATCAGAAGGGCGCTGGCCACAGCCCTCGACGCATTTTCCCAGGTGTTCGACAACATGCTCGTCGAAAAGATTGAGACCTCTTGCAAATGCCCCCAAGACTCGGCCCCCAAAGCCGAACCTTCCATCCCCCAGGTCGAGGCAGCTCAAAAGCCAGCTCACCCGTCTTCCGCCAGGCGGATCGAGACAGATCGACAGTCGAAGTCAGCTCTCCCGTCGTCAGTCACCAGGGCTGCAGTCCGCGCAGCCGCCGTGAAGGAACGCAATGACAGGGCCGCCGAACGCGCAGCCGCTATCAAGGAACGCCACGACAGGGCTAACCGACGAGTCGCTGCCATGAAGGGTGAGAACACCAAGGCGATCGATTCGGCACGCATTAAGGCTCAGAAGAACGCGGGGGATAGGGGTGCCTGGCTTCAGTCTGGCTCTTCTTGAAGGAATGTGGTGACCAGGAGTCGATTAGGGGGCGAGGTGGTCGTTCTATTATGGTTTGCGAGGCCGGCTGAGGTGAATGCAGAGGTACTGAGTCACGAAGGAAATGGGATTGCGTCTGTCTATTTTCCTAGGTAATGTTCCAGTATAGCAGTAACTATCGGCCATCCTCCTCGCCAAAGCAGATTCCAGTCCCTTCTCTCCCTCGTCCATCGGCCCTAAACAACTCTTTCGCCTCTGCCTTCGTGGTCATGCTATTTGAATGTCATGGGCTATCTCAGAGCCTCAGTAATCGTAAAAGCGGTTGTTGAGAGAAGATGGGAAGATGTTGAGGACATTTAGCTTCGTAGATGACCTACATCACGTTTATCGGGCAGAGCTTCGTCGACATTGCCAGACCTGCCGGGGTCAAGGTCGGGGTCCTGCAGGCCCAGGCTGCACCGACGAGGGCTTCAAAGGTGTGGAAAACGATCCCCGACGTGTGTGATGCAAATCATTGCCAGATCCGCAGCCCTCGCGCTCGTCTGAATGGTGACGAGTGCTCCACGAGCCTGACGAGGAATTCGACGTTGGCTTGTTCTTGCTAGGCTTCAATCTCATGGATGTGGCCCGCCCTGGAACGAACATACTCAGCGCAGTGGTCTGAGTCCATGATCTCCGACCGCTTTTCATCGCTCGGTCATGTTCCCTAAAGAAGGCAAGACAGGTCAACTCCACACACAGGTGGTGCTTCTGGGTGTCGACTTACATTCGGCTCTTGCTGTCGTTGCCTTCCTTGGCTGACAAGAAGGGATGTAAGACGGTGATGAGGAGCCGCTTTCAAAGGGCCCGGGGTGTCAAAGTATAAAAAGCCGGTAATAGTCCATGATGTTGTCGGCGGAACTCTGTGCGAAGCTATATCAGACCAGATGAGTCAGACCGATCAACTCGTGGTCAAGTCAAACCAGCGGGATCATGCTCTGGTACCTGTGTCAAGCCCTGGATCCGCGCTGGATATGTTGTGGCCGCATCCTCTTGCTTGCAAGTGTCCAGAGTGGCCGATGCAAGGCGGTACTGCAGCCATTCGGGCCCGGGGCGGATGTCGTGAATTGTGAGCAGGTGATTGAAGGAGTGGATGGAATGTTCAAGTGGATTGTAAAGTGAGCTCGTTGGGGAGACGGCAGCGAATATTCTTGGTTGTAGTTGGGCCCGGCAAGATGCTGAGCCAGACGACGATTGTATGTTGTCGTGATGAAGAAGGTGCCAAACACTCGGAGTTGAAGCAGTGGCAAATACTCCAGACAGTTTCTCGGAACTTCGACCATACTTGATGCCACGCGGGATGTTCGCCTGTCGGGCAGTGGCCGAGGAAGGGCCGCTTGCTGTGATTTGTGTGACAGGAAGGCTGACCTGAATGGCGTCCTCCAAAGACGGCTTTGGCAGGATGCAGTGGCGTCTCTAGGTATGCTTCAAGAAAGCCACCCTAGCCCCAGATTCGCCGTTATACTAGTTGCTGGATCGCTGACAAGCGTGTGCTTCTGAAGGACCGAAAGCGATTAACTCTGTCGGCCCGGGGCATTTAGGTGCCTCATGATCCGGCGTTCCATGTAGCCGATTGACCCAAGCATCGAAGCAATAGGATCAGATGTCCTTGGGTCGGCAATCAGGTACTGCCGCTCGACATAGTCCAGACGTTGTTTGTGACTGTGATTGTGACAAATCGGAGTGCCATGTACTCCAACCCATGTTGTCTTGTTTTTGGCGAGCCATCATGAGCCTTTTCTTGTTCTGTTGCTTGGTGGCCCCGGGAACGAGCATGATCAAGCCGCGAGGCTTGATGACCATGTCCTTGAGGAGGAGGCTGTTGCCCGTGTTGGAAGATTCAATCCATTTGTCGACGACTTCAATGACACGATGAAGTGCCGAAAGAATCGGGAAAATCGCCGGCGCAGGAGAATGCTTCTGGTCTGAGCTGACCACTGCTCTTGCGATGGAGAGGTGGTTCGTGTCGCATGGGACTTTTCCCATTGGGTCTCTGGGCCCGGCTGAGGAAACGAGGATAAGTAGTCGACGAGTGTTGAGTGTTGATGGGTCCAGAGAGGAGAAGATTCGTAGGCACTGGCTTTGGCGGCTTATATAGAGGGCCCAGGATGTTTGTTAGTTAGACTGGTTTTGCAAACAGGCAAACTTCCAGGTTACCTTAGCGAAGCAAAACAAGGTCAAGCTCCAAACTCCGAGCATGTTCCCATCTACAGCACATCTCGTCAGCCGAGGACACAGGATAAACGCATACTCTCATGAAATTAATGATTAGAGAACCGCATTGAACACGACAGGTCTTCCAGGCCATCCCAGAAAGCCCTCCCAAGCAGCCTCCGTTCGCCATTGCTCCTCAAACATTCACGTCCTCAAGTAGACGCCTCGTACTCCGTGGCAAAATCATGACTGGAGCCCGCCTGAAGTCAGTCCAGCGCGTGGGCCCGAAATTCCAGAAAACCCAGTCCCAACACCAGCCCCGTCTATTTCCTCCCCTTCCGTCCAACCCCCTTTTACACTGTATCGTTAGTACCATCCCCTCTTTGCTGGAACACCGCAGCGGGTGGTGAGCTGTTCACTGCGCCTTCTTGCCCTCCTGTCCTTCGACGTAAGGGTGCTTGATGGTCAGGCACCAAATGTCGAGGTAGTCGCAAATGGTGACAATGACATCGACAACAAAGCTGCCGTAGACGCCAATGGCGACGCCGAGCATCATGAACATGAAGGCGACCTGGTAAACACCGTCGTTGAGGGCGGTAGGCCAACCGAACGGCAGACCAGCCTGCTGCAGCAGCGGGCCAATAGCGTCAATGACGCCAAAGGCCAGAGGCACGGCGAGGATGTTCCAGTACGGGAAGGGCAGCTTGACGAGATGGGCGGTGATCATCTGGCCGACCGAGTAGGCGTTGACAATGGTGACGAAGATGACAAAAGGCACGAGATGGGCGTGCAGGATGTTGGGGTGCAGGGCGAGGTACGCAGCGACAAGAGTCCAGACGCCGAAGAAGGGAACGAGACCGAGCAGCGCGCCGCGGGAGCGATCGCCGCGGGCGCGACGGGCTTGGATGACGTTACGGGCCGACTCAATGGTGTTGAGGACGAGGACGATACCGCCCTGGGCGAGGTAGGCGTCCGTGAAGGAGAGGTTGTAGATGATCTTGGGGAGGCCGAGGGTCTCGGGGACGCCAAGGTATTGGAGCATCGACTGGCCCCAGAAGGAGGCGCCGCCCTGGTAGCCCGTCATGGCGTGGACGAAGACGAGAATCAGGACGCCCTCGACGGGTCCGTTGACGATGCCGAGGGTGAGCTGCTTGGTGTGGTACTCGTCCCAGGTCTGGACGTAGAAAGTCAGGAGGGAGGCGAACAGAACGGCGACGGTGCGCCAGCCCTGGCCCATGTTCTGCGAGGCGGCGAAGATGAGGGTTCCGAGGCCGGTGTTGAGGGCGTCGACGCCGTGGTCGAAGAGTTCGCCGAGGGGACCGCTCTGCTTGGTGCGGCGGCTGCGAGAAGAATACGTCAGTCTTGATCTCTGCTTCTTTCGGGGAAGTACTCACGCCTGGGAGCCATCGACGGCGTCAAAGGTCTGGTAGAGGAACAGGCCGGCGGCCCACGAGTAGTACACCCAGGGCGGGCAATCCTGGTCCAGCGTGGGGTTGTACCACAGGAGAGTCAGGACGTTGGCGATGATGAAAGTAAAGCCCGAGAGTGTGATGAGGTTGGGCGCCATGCTCATGGGGAACAGCTTGATGACCACATTTGTGTAAAAGGGCTTGAGGATGTACTTTGACGTCAACGAGTGGTCGACGGAGGCGTACTTGTACTCCTTGAGGTTGGGGAGGTAATCCTGGCGCACGTAGACCATGGCGGCGACGGTGCTGCTGCGCAGTCTTTCTCAGGTATTGTTCGAATTCTTTCGGCCGAGGGTCCCGTCGGTGTTGGGTGGAACGATTTCGAGGGTCGAGGTGGAGGTGTTGGAGGGGAGGAGCGAAAAAAGGAGTCGCGGGCCAGCTGGCTTCTTGCTGGTCAAAGGAGGACACGCGCCGCTTGGAGGAAACAGGCGGGAAATGAGGTCGGGCGAGGTGGTGGGTGGGAGGAAAGGAGTTGACGGGTCACAGGTGCGTCGTGTGTCCAAGGTTCAGGTTCCAGTTTGTGGACATGTGGTCGCGCCGCGGTCGGGTTTTGAGTGGTTCACGCGTCGGCTCGAGTGTGGGCGGTCACAGTGCAGTGTGTCTCTTTAATTTTTGGCCGCTCCCGGGACGTAACGTCATTCCGCCCGAACTAACCCCTGACCCAACCTTGGCAGCCGGGCCCGACATGCCAATCACAAGGATGAGTCAGCAGATCGGGTCGCACATCGTCATGCACCGAATCTCGACCATCCCCCGATCATCGATGAAGGCAGGCCTGGATGAGGCAGTCCATTCAAGTATACTGTAAATACACTTTTCACTTGCACTTGCACCTCCCAGTCCCATCAGTGCTACTTTCTTGCTTCGTCTTCCCTCTACGTGCTTGCGCTCCCGAAAACTCCGGCCATGTATCATTAAGCAACAGACGCAACCACGAGCGCCGCGACGCCCTCCTCCTCGCTGCGCACCGTAATCTTCATCGTCACCCCCGACTTGGACGAGTACGCCATGCGCACCGTCGACACCACCTTGCCCCCGTTCACCGTCTTGCCAAACAGCTTGAGCGTGTGTGTCGTCTGGTTCACTGGCACGTCCGTGCCTTCCAGGGGCTGCAGCGACAGCGTCTTGGCCAGCTGCTCCGTGGCGTCTGTTTTTCTCGTTAGCCGATGATCTCGCAAACACAAGTACCACTTCGCCGCACTCACCTGCGATGCTCTTCATGCCGCTCAGTTGCAGCGTCTCCTCGGCCTCCTCGCCTGCCGCGCCAACCTGCTCCCAGAGGTGGTTGAAGTTGCCCGCAAACGCCGGGACAACGTAGTCGCTGCCTGCCAGGTCGAACTCGGCAACCTCGTACTCGTCGTCGTAGCCCGTGTCCTCGGGCTCGTTGGTCGTCGGGTCGATCTCCTTGCTGGTGAACTTGAGGATGTTGGTGAAGCTGCTGACCGGCAGAGAGCCCTCGCCGTTGACCTTCTGGAACGCCACGTACACCTTGCCCGGCTCGTCCGTCGCCAGCTTCTCCGCCTGGATGATGAAGACCTCCTCGAGCTCGTCCTCTTCGGCTGGCGTCGCCACCACCGACACGTTCTCCAGGACTGTCGCCGGCAGCGTGTTCTTGACCTCGTACTGGAGCACCACGTGCTCTTTGAAAAGGTGCTTGACCACCGTCACAACGTACTCCGTCTCCGCCTCGGTGAGCTCGATGACCGGCGAAGACTTCAGCACGCTGCCAAACTCCTTCATCTCGGGAATCTCCATCAGCTCCTGTGCGTAGCGCTGTGCCGCCGCAGAGGCCGACGCTGCCGCCTCGGCGCCCGTTGCCGGCGTCTTGGTAGGCCCGACCTTGGGGGGCTTCAGCGACGGCGTCGTCGCCGTGAGCTTCTTCGTCCGGTCCTCGGCATCGGCCTGCTCCCGCGTGACGACGGGGATCTGCGACAGGTCGAAGGGCGTGTCAAAAGTCGACTTGTCCTCGGACGTGACGTACATGACGAGCTGGTGCTCGAAGAAGGGAAGCGAGAACATGCTGTCGTTCTTGACAAACTGGGTTGACAGCTCGTCGTCCTCGTGCATCAGCTTCAGGTTGAGAGCGGCACGGTCGCGCACCTCGTCGTCGACATCGTCCAGACACCTCGTCAACAGCACGTCGACACTCCTCTTGACCTCGGGGTCCTTCTGGCCGACACCGAACTTGGCCAATGCCGTGACGGCAGCGGCGCGAACGATGGCGTTCTCCAGGACGACGCGGTTATAGATGTAGCGGATGTACTTTGTGGGCTGCGACGTCTTGGGACCCTCGAGGCCGAGCAGGTGCAGGATGCGGACGGCCAGCTTGGTGAACTCGCAATCTTCTATGAACTCGCACAGGTGGGCAAGCGCGTCCTCCTTGGATTCGGGCACAAACTTGATCAGGTCGAACATGCTCTCGACAACGGCGCGCTTGAACTCGTAGCCGCCCTCGTCGCGGAGGATGCCGCTGAGGAAGGCCAGCATGCCGGCCTGCTTGCTGGGGAACTTCAGGCAGAGGGTGCGGATGGCCTCGACGATGGTGATCTTGAACTCGTCGGTGATCTCGGACATGAAGCTCGAAATGTGCTTCATCAGGCGGTCGACGCTGGCCTCGTTGCCCGTCTTGAGCAGAGTGGTGATGGCAAAGGTGGCGATGGAGCGGTTGCTGTTGGAGATGAGCAGCTCAATGTCGGGGTTGCAGACGTTGACGGCGTTGGGCTTGAACGAGGCAAAGTTGTGGAGGATGCGCAGGGCGGCGAACTTGGTGACGGCACGGGGCGACGTCAGGAACAGCTGCAGGACGTGGACGGCCTGCGAGGCCTCGGCGTCGGACACGTCGCGCATGTCGCAGATGGCCTTGGCGGCCTCAAAGTTGACCATCTCGCTCTTATGCCTGAGCCAGCCATCCAGCAGCTGCATCATGGGCCTCCGGAGGGATGGGTCGTCCTCGGCCAGCTGGGCGGCCAGGCGCACCAGCAGGACAATGGCGGCGGAGCTCTTGACGGCGCCGGCCGCGCCAAACTGCTGGACCATCTTGACCAGCGCCATCCTGTCGTGCGACCTCATCTGGTAGAGGAGGCCGATGGCGTGGTACTGGGGCATGGTCGAGTTGTTGACGGGAAGCTGGCTGGCCGAGGAGCCGAATCCGAGAGAGAAGCCACCCGAGGACTTGGTCGAGGCGGCGGCCTCTTGGGTCTCGCTCTGCCAGCGGCGAACAACATCCTTGGCGATCGGGAGCAGGTGGTAGGACGACACGAGGGCGGCGGACGAGACGGAGGGGTTCTTATCGACAATGGCGGTCTTCATCACACGTTCGATGGACTGGACTGTCGTGGCCTGGAGGAAAGGGGGTCAGCGGTCAGCCTTAGGGGGTGATTGGATGGGAGCCCGCACGTCAATGATGCGGCAGAGGGCGCGGATGGCATTGGGGCGGAAGATGGCGTCGGTGCTGCCGCCAGTATCCTTCATGATGGTGCTGGTGACCATGATGATGTCCTCGGCCGAGTTGGCGAGCTCCTTGATGACAAGGTGGACCATCTGGCGCAGGCTAGCATCCTTGTTCTGGAAGAGCTTGGAGATGCCGAAGAAGAGGGTCGTGGCCTCGTTTGTCGGGAACTTCTCGCCGGTGTAGAGAAGCAGGGCGATCTTGGTCAGGAGGATGCGGCATCGTCGCGGCTGGATCGGGGAGCTGTTGAAGAGTCGGGCTGCGGTGGTCGCGAGTTTCAGCCAGGGTGGCCCAATTGAGCTCGAGGGGGCGAGGGGAGGAAGCTAACCTTCTTGGAAGACCTGGGTCCTGTCGACCTTGACCAGCCCGAGGTCGGCATCTTCGTCCTTTTTGCCGTAGCTCATGATGGGCAGAGGTACGGGCGGGCTGAATTGTCGTGATGTTGGGTTCAAGGACAGATCGTGGGACGTGGAGGTTCGATAGTACAAGGGGGTCGACTTGGGGTGGGTTTCGACACTTGTCCGCTTAGGTAATGGGGTCGGTGCGCAATCACGTGATGGTGGTGGGCGACACGATGCGATGGCCTGAGCTGGCGGCATGGGGATGCCTGCGGGACGCGACCACAACTTGAAGCGTTCAAACCGGGACAGGGGTGTTGGCGATTGAGGCTGGGTGAATCTTTGATAAAAATGGTCAATGTGAGGCAATTGCTCGAGTGCATCATTTGTTCAAGGGTTGCTTCGATTTCTTGATGCTGCATGGCTTAATTTCAAAAAGTAAGAGAAAGAAAGAAAGATCTGCTTTTCAGCTTGGACATCCCCAATGACTGAAGCTGCGAGGAATGGCCACGTCAAATTTGCAATTTCAAGCTTGCTCTAGACCAAGTGTACTCTCGAGCTGTTCTCGGGGCCATTGCTCAACCTGCAGATGTCTATTCATTCCTAATTTCCACAGCTCATTGAAGGCAACTAGACAGAAAATCACGGCACACTTACACAATTTGCAGGGAAATATCCAAACTGCGAAGAATGCTGAACAGACACTACGACCCGGACATTTGTTCTCTACTTGATGTTCGCATGATGTGGGAAGGTTTCCACCCTTGGTTGCCGGGATGAGCCATCTTCCACCGCACCGAGTGGTGGGCGCCTTATTGGACATTCGGAGGATGAATATTACGGTGTTTCATGTTTTGCAACTACTTTGACGCGAGTTCGGCACTGGACTTCCCATCTGCTTTGACGCAAAAGCTGGACAATAGTTACAGACTTGTCCGCATCATGGTAGGACTCCTTCTTCAGTATCTGCTGCGCCGTCCAAGCTGCGCCTCCCACGACGAGACGTGGCCAGCCAAACCGATACCTCATCCAGCAGCACCACCAGCCTTGGACATTCACGGAGACCTCCGTCCTCGTGGCCTCTCGTGGTCCCCCCGCTACCCACGACAAGCCGCTCGACCTCCCACGCTGCCATCCGAAGAAGGACAAGACGCCAAGGCCACGCACTTGCTTTTTTCAGCATCTCCAAAAAGTGCAAGAGGGAAAAGACCTTGACCCTGAATGCCATTGACCTTTGCCCCCGGGAATGTCTATCCTCCAACCCTCCCCTGATGATCTCGCCACCTCCTCCCCTTGCCCACACAGTGCAGGATCATCAGATCATCGGAATAGACGGCCACTTGAACAAACTCAAAGCCAATCGCCTCCCCAGCCATGTCGCAAATATCAATGGTAGTCACAGTCCCGGATTCAAAGCTCTAGTGTAGATCTGCACATCGGGTGACCCGGTTGGCGCGTAGCAGGTTGGCACAAGGCCATAATAGGAAAGAGACCTGGCACCTCGCTTGCTAGCTCCGAGAGAAAGGGGAGGGGTCCTAGACTCCTTGATGGGAGGGTTGAGAGGTCGAGGGGGGTCTACCTGGCGACCTCGTATCTCGAGCGGCTTGAGGGTTACCCGGAGAAGCGCGATGCTGGAAGCATCAAGAGCACAAAAAGGGGTGGGAGGTCTGGACTTGGCAGCTGTCTGCTAGCTCCAACCGTTCGTCCTGATAGATCGACTGACCCAGCTGGGGAGCGGGAGGGTTGATTTAGTCCAATCAGTTCAACAGCCAGCCAGACAGGTAGAAAAAAAGGGGTGCCAGCGAGCGCCCGCTGTCGATCGCGCCGCCGACGACATGGGTCATCGACTCATCTTCCCGAGCGCGTCGAGAGGGGGACGGAGATGGGCGCGGGAGGCGCGGGGAGAAGAGGCAAAATACAGAGCTTGCAGCCCTTCCCGTGTTGCGCCTCTTCAGCTCGCGTCGACAGAGACGCGGGGACCCTGAAGGGGGGTCTATTGGGGAGGCTGCATACATCCCGCGCCGCCCGAGAGCTTCTTCAAAATGTGAAACCAGCAACTCGAAAGAGGGCTGGAGACTAGCGGCCAACCCGCCCGGCCTGAAGAGTTGATCGATTTCCAAGCTAGCGGCGACTCAATCCTATGGTGCATCGGGGACCAGTACTGTGGGCGCGCAAGCCTTCCCGTCCAACGGTCCCCGCTGGGTGGCCGCTTCCGGCGGAGATACGAGCATCAGGGCCTCCGCCCCCCTCAAACCCCGACCGCCTGCATGAAAGCGACGCCGGAAAGAATGGTGATCGTCGAAAGATCATCACTGTCGATAGGGTCGGTCCCGAGGAGGACCAGGAGACGTCACAGTTTGGGACGCTTGAACGTTGGAAGATGTCGAGGATGATCAGGCCCGCCGGGCCGCCCCTGACAATCAGCAGCGGGATGCTACGCTGGCCGTGAGTCCTGTCTCTGACGCGGAGAAGTTCCCGGAGGGCCCCGAAGGGATAATTCTGTCTCTGATGCTTACTCGGCGGCGTCGGCCAGCGCCAAGAGTTGGACAATCTCCTTGTTGAAGCGGGCGGGCTCCTCGAAGAAGAGCCAGTGGCCGGCGTCGTAAACGGACGACCTAGCCAGTCCCGGCTGCGCGACGTTGACGCGTCTGGTAGTCTCGAGCATGCCCTCGAGGGGGAAGCAGCCCGACCTACGACCGGCCATGACGATGGTGGGCCGCGTGATGAGCTCTGCGGCTTCGCGGTGGTCGTAGCGCGTGTGGTCGGCTAGAAGGCGAGCGAGCCATGACTGGTCACAAAGTGCGCTGATTTCTGTGAAAAAGGTCTCGTCCTCGGCCTGCTGGGCAGGCGAGACGCTGTCAGTGGCCTCGGGGGCGTGTCTGTAGCCCAGGCAAGACGCGACAAGGTCCACGTGGGCGGCAGCAGGGGTGGTGATCCAGGCATCTTGGGCAGCAAGCATAGTAGCCTCGTCGTAGCAGCCCGTGTGAGCTTTCGACGCGTCCCAGGCATCGAAGCGCGGCGAGCGGTCCTGCAGAGGGGCCTGATCGACAAAGCAAAAGGCGGCAAATGGGTCGCAGCCAAAGAGCTCGATGTAGGTCCAGATGACGGCGGCACCAATGGAGCAGCCAACGGGAACAATGCGGACGTTGGGCGAGGCCGAGCGCAGTCGCTGGACGATGGACTGTAGATCGGCAGCGAGGCGGGCGACGTGATAGCCGCCACGGGGACGTCCTGATTTGCCGTGACCTCGCATATCTGGGGCGACGACCCAGGAATGCTCGCTCAGGGGACCAAAGTTCCGGACAAAGTAGTCGCTGGACCCGCTGAAGCCGTGCATCAAGAGGACACAGTGGCGGGGTCCATCTGAGCCGACATTGGCGAGGGGTCGTGACGTCTGAAAGGCGAGTTGGCAGCCGTCGCTGGCCGAGCAGGAATCCCACTCCATGGATGGTGATGCGATGATGGCTGGGCGGGAGTGACGAAGGGGCGCGCCGGGAAAGGAAGCTGGGCCGGTTGGTGAAGCGGGTGTCGACGTAGGTGGATGAGAGGAGGTTGAGGAGATGGTGCCGTTTTCAGGACATGACTCGGCGCAAGGGGACTGCTTAGGTAAGTGGTGTCTAGCAGAATGCACCGCCAACAGCCACTCTCCACACCTCCACCTCCCTCCAACAGCCAAACGTCTCTCCACCACGACCAACCGACATCATCTTGAGCACCAGAAAGACCCCTCTCCAAGACTGAGTGCCGGATTTGTTCCTTTCCCGGGCATTCCTACGTCAATCTCTGCTCCACCTCAGCAATTCGCGGAGAGATTTCAAGTGTCACTGCTGTTCCTGCCTCCACCAGACTTCAGCTCGGACTACCGATTTCTAAACATTCGCATAGGCTACATCCAAAAGCAACATCAGATTGTCGACCGGAATATCATAGCGCACAGATCAGCCCTCACCAGCGCGGATCCCTCCGCCATCGAGCTCTGTCGACAGCATGCAGTTCCCAAGTTCCCCAAGGCCGTTGTTCAGCGCGCGGCACCGGTCCAGTGCAAGAGCGACCGACCCACACCTCCCCCCCAAGCCAATGACAGATGTCACGCTCAACCTGGCAAGGCGCGATCTTCATCTGGGCGGACCTCCCTCTGACAGTGTCTCCGATAGGCCTAGCGGCCGCTACATTAAGGTTTGGAGGCTCCACCGCATCCGGGCGGAAGCTCTGGGTCCAGACTCCGACTCCGACCATTATACCGAACTCCGAACTTGACAACGTCCGTCCTTCAAACACATCCCTCCTCCGACCACAAGCCACAATCGCCCAGCCTCGAATCCGAGACCTTTTCATTATGTGCCGACCCCTGATCAGGGACGAGCAAGCCACAGCCAGCCACCAGATCCCCTGAAGATTGACCCGAACCCATCTTGGTTCAACGAACGCGGTGCTGCAGCATACCATCCCTCTGAACCTTCGGCCCTAATCCCGAGGAACAGAGGTCTTTTTTTATCTCTTCTGGTCTCAAATACCGTCTTCTCTCTTTGCGTCATCTCCTCTTGCCATTGCCGAAGCCAGAGACCTTCATTCCGTGCCCTGATACAACCGCCGTCCCATCGCAACTGGATCATTCCCCGTCATGAGGCGCTCAACTACCGCGACGCCTTCGATTCCTTGGAAGACGACTTCTGCTTGCGAAAGAGGGAGGCTGCCGTGGCTTGCTGTGGCTTGGACCCTGGATGAATACTGCGAATATGGACCGTCTCTTTGTCATCTCACATCGAGCTGCCCTCCGAATGCGACGGAGCAATCGGTCCGCATCAGCTGAATAGGATTCCAACCACTGCACACTCACTCTATCAGCTCATGTCCATCATGCCCAGCTGAAAAACTCCGGGAGAACCTCGTATAGGCATCATCAAGGAAGCCAGCCCGCCGTGGTGGATGACTCCCATACTTCGCTGGTGAGGCCCTAGTTTGCCTCGACATGCCACCACCATAACCATCAACCCGTCGCCTCCCTCGACCAGGACGTTTTGAGATATACCAAGCGACGGAACCAATTAACCCAACCAGTCATCTGCCTCCCCGAAAGCTTGGAAAACTCTGCGGCGTCAGCTGTGATGGGAGAAGAAGCCTGCAGATCGTTCACCAAGTGCCCGAAAACGGTCCTCTAACCGCTCACACCAAGAGGAAAGACAGATAGGGGACCTCCCCTGCCCCCTCCCCCGTCTCTCCCCGTGTGTGGGGGGAAAGACCTGCGACTTAGTGCGTCGCTTGGCCTACGTAGCGCACCGGTGATGCGATCCGCGCACGATAACCGTCTAGGACAAGCATATTGTCTGCTTGCCCTCGTCCTAGGGGGCGCATTACAGTGCAAGAAGACGAATGCGGATGACGATACCTCGCTTGAAGACCCTCCACCATGTCTTCGTCGGGACTTTTCTTGACGGAGGAGACTCAAGACAGCCGGCAGTCGAATTCGCTGGTCAAGAAACACCGAGCAAACCACTGGCATGGACCTCCGGCACTTGGTTGCCCCGGAGTCAGATCTTTCTGTGGCTTTTCCACCACCAGACAAATCTCACATCTCCCGAAATGTGATTGCAGTCAAGATCTCCCTCCCGCTGGAATGCATCGCACTGGGCGTCCAGATGATGACGGTGCATCTGCTCCGTATATGTCTCACCCCACGAATGCAGTGATCTGAGACCAGACCCCCCTTTCCACCGCCCAGACCCAACTGACATCTGACAGATCTCTCTAGCCGACCGGCCAACGACGCCCGTTTGCCGCTTGTGACCACTGACAGCCAAGACCCCGGCAGGCAAGGGGTGCTCCGGGTCTCCTTACCCGCCGCTAGCACCGCTCACACACCCCTAACCGGGCAAACTCAGCCCCCTTCGATCAAGCCCTCGGCGGAAGCGAGGTTGAGATGAGGGTCTCGGAGCTCTGCAAGCCACTGTTTGAGCCCTCCGTCCAAGTGCCGCCGACGCAAAGATGCTTACCGATGCAACGCCAAGGGCCAAGCCGGGGCCTGCTTGCGGCCGGAGGCGACAGGCAACCCCGACCCTACTCCCTCTCTCTCGGCAGTAGGTGGCCCCCCAGCAGCAACCTTTTGGCAGCGGAGGAGAGTCCGCTTGACCGTTGAAGGCCAAGGCCCGGGGGGTTCAGTCTCTGGAACCCACCTACGGAGTGTTCCGCCGCCTCTCCAGCCAGAGAGCCCAGCCCACGATCCGCCCGCTCTCCCTTCGACGGAAGCAGTTTGATTCATCCCAGTGCTGGCGGCCACCACCCACCACCACTTGGTGTCTGGCCCCTTGAACCCCTTCAGTCTGCACTGCACAAGAGGCCCACCGCTGAAAGCAGCATCGCAACACCGTGCCGAAGCGTAAAGTGCGGATCGGTGACAGGACCCCTGAAACCTTCTTTCGAGGATGGAAACGCCCTCAGACAGTGGCCTCGGCGGGCCCTTCGCGAGCCGCAGCGTCATGTTAGACCGGCTTCAGAAGAGTGAACCGGGGGCTGGTACCTACCGTTCTCGATCAGCAGGAGTAGGAGATATCCAGCTCTGGTCTGAGTGATCGTATAAAGCATCCTCATGAACCTGATACCATGCGATCGACGGTACCTCTCTTTCTCTTCATGGGCTTCCAACGACCTTCAACAACTGCCGACCTCTCCCCTCCCCCTCCCCCCCCTTACTAACCAAACATGAGGCAGTTCCTGAATTGGTTTGACCTGGCCGCGACGCTGTCGCTGGCTGGGCAACTCCCCTATACCGCCGAGGCCACTGCCCTCCCGAGAGCCACACATTCCACATCCACATCCACGCCCCCGACACTGGGGCTAGCACGGCGCCAAATCGATATCGCCGCCGACTGCTCATCACCCGATGTCTGCGTTGCCAGAATTTGCAACCCCAACATTGTCAACATTGACGTCGCAAGCTGCGGCACCCCTGGATCTCCCGGCACCACCTGCGCCTCCAACGAAATCTGCCTCGTTGGCAACTGCACACCCCTCAACTTTGCGTCCGAACCCGAGACTTGCGATGACGCCTGCGCCCCCGGCGAGTGGTGCAATGCCGGAACCTGCACAGAGATTGTATTTGGAACAAATTTCGCCGCCTGTGGAGCTCAGACTTGTGGCCGCGGCCAACTCTGCGTCAACGACCGCTGCATCGACATTACTGTCGGCGAAGACCCCGATAACTGCGGCACTATTGGCAACGAATGCCGCGCCGGAACGTACTGCCTCCGTGGCGCTTGTCTGCCCCTGAGCATCGGCACCAGCCCACGCACCTGCACGACTTCAGCCGACTGCTCCCTCGGCACAGAATGTCTCCCCGAAGGCACCTGCTCCATCATGATCATCGACTTTGACCACGAAAACTGCGGAGGCGACAACATCCGCTGCGACGCCGGAACAGTCTGCGTTTCCGGAGAGTGCAGGCCCTTCGACTTTGGCGCTGAGCCGCCTGCCATCAAAGTCATCGAGAACACCCAGTTTGGCTGCCAGGCGGGCGAGGTTTCCATTTCCGGCATCTGTCTCAGCGACATGGCCCTGCCGCCTCAGCCGCTCCAGCCAGTCGGGTGCATCACGCCCGCCGACGCCGCATCGGACGCCACTGAAGCGGCTGCTGCCGCTGCGAGTGCTGCTGCTGCCGCCGCTTCTGCAGCCGACGCCGCTGCCGCCGCCGCCTCAGCCGCTGGTGCTGCCGCCGCCACGGTCCCGACTGATGCTGAGGCTGCCGCCGCCGCGACCACCGCTTCCACGGCCGCCGCCGCCGCCGCTTCTGCCTCTGCTGCTGCCGCCGCTGCTTCTGCTGCCGCCGCCGCTGCCGCCGGCACTGCCACGGCTGCTGCCGCTAATGTCGCCCCCGCTCTCGCGGCTCCCATCGACGCCGCTGCTGCTTCTGCTGCTGCTGCCGCCGCCACGGCCGCAGCCCTTGCTGCCGCAGCTGCTACTACCGATGCCGCGAACGCTGCTGCGACTGCTGCCGCCGCTGCTAATGCTGCTGCCGCTGCCGCCAATGCTGCCGCCGCCGCTGCCAACGCTGCCGCCGCCACGGCACCCGCGGATGCTGCTGCTGCTGCTCTCGCCGCCGCGGCCACCGCCACTGCTGCTGCCGCCGCCGCTACTGACGCCGCTGCTGCCGCTACTGCAGCTGCCGATGGAGCCGCTGCCGCTGCTGGTCTTACTTCTGGTGTTGAGCCCGAGATTGAAGTTGCTTCTGGCGTTCTGTCTCTGGGTGGTACTGCCCCCGGCGCCGATGCTGGTGCTGGCGGTGCCGACGCTGGAGCTGGTGCCGGAGCTGGTGCCGGAGCTGGAGCTGGCGGAGCTGTGGCTGATACCACCCCTCCTGCCGGCGGAGATGGAGGTGCTGCTGGCGGTGCTGGCGGTGCTACTCCCGGTGATGGAGTTACTGGCACTGACACCGCTCCTGCTGACGATGGCGGCGACGGCACCACTCCTCCCGGCGACGATACCACTCCGGCTACACCTCCTGCACCTCCGGCGGACGACGACACTACTCCTCCGGCTCCCCCTGCTCCCCCAGCCGACGACGATACCACACCTCCTGGACCCCCAACCCCCCCCGGTCCTCCTGCTCCTCCTGACGACGGCGACGATGTTCCCACGCCGCCTGGTCCCCCTACTCCCCCTGGACCCCCTACTCCTCCTGACGACGGTGGCGACGACATTGTCCCCGTCGTTCCCATCGTCTGCCCTGCGGGCCAGGTCCTCGTCGGCGGCGTCTGTGTTCCTATTGTCTGCCCGACCGGTCAAATTCTCGTCGGCACCACTTGTGTCACCGACCCAACGCCCCCAGTTCCCTGCGTCCCAGCTTGCGCTGCGACCGAGGCTTGCGTTGACGGCACCTGTTTCCCCATCGCCTGCCCCCCGGGCCAGGTCCTCACCGGCGGTCTTTGCACCCCTATCGTCTGCCCTGCGGGCCAGGTTCTTGTCGGCAGCACCTGTACTCCCATTGTCTGCCCTACCGGCCAGGTTCTCGTCGGAAACACATGCGTTGAAGAAACCGACCCGACGCCTTCGCCTGCCTGTATCCCGCCTTGCAGCGATACTCAGGCTTGCATTGACGGCTTCTGTTTCCCCATTGTCTGCCCGTCAGGAAACGTTCTCCTCTCGGGTCTCTGTATTCGCGTCATTTGCCCGACGGGACAAGTCCTTGTTGGCGATGCCTGTGTCGAAGATACCGACCCCGAGCCGCCTACCTGCACCCCGCCTTGCAGCGCGATTGAAGCTTGCGTTGACGGCACTTGCTTCCCCATCACTTGCCCCGCTGGACAGGTTCTTGTTGGAGGCAGCTGTGTGCCGATCGTCTGCCCCTTCGGTCAGGTTCTCGTTGGTAACGCCTGTGTTGACGACGACGGCCCGACCCCTCCCGCCACCTGCAACCCGGCTTGCTCGCCAACCGAGACTTGCATCAGCGGCACTTGCGTCCCCGTCGTCTGTCCCGCAGGCCAGACTCTTATTTCTGGAGCCTGCGTTACAGTCGTTTGCCCGACTGGCCAAACCCTGGTTGGAGGCGCTTGCGTCGATGATACGGACCCGGAGCCGCCTACTTGCTCCCCTGCGTGTCCCGCGACATCAGCCTGCGTGTCCGGCACTTGTATTCCTATCGTCTGCCCTGCTGGCCTGACCTTTGTCGGAGGAGCTTGCGTGCCTGTTGTCTGCCCTACTGGTCAGACACTGGTCGGAGGCATCTGCGTCGAAGATACGGATCCGGAGCCGCCTACTTGCGCTCCTGCTTGCGCCACGACCGAAGCTTGCGTCGATGGCACCTGTTTCCCCATCGCCTGTCCCTCGGGTCAGGTTTTGGTCTCTGGAAGCTGTGTGCCTATCGTCTGCCCTACTGGCCAGGTCCTGGATGGCGGCGTCTGCGTTCTTGACCCGAACCCGCAGCCGCCGACCTGCACACCTGCCTGCCCCGCCACGTCTGCCTGCGTTGACGGCAACTGTTTCCCCATTGCTTGCCCTACGGGCCAGGTTCTGGTGGGAGGAAGCTGTCAGCGCATTGTCTGTCCCAACGGCCAGACCCTCGTCGGCGACACCTGTGTCGAAGATACCGATCCGGAGCCGCCGACTTGCGCTCCTCCCTGCGACACAAACGAAGCTTGTGTCGATGGCACATGTTTCCCCATTGCCTGTCCTTCGGGTCAAGCTCTAGTGTCGGGAAGCTGTGTACCCGTGGTCTGCCCTACCGGCCAGGTCTTGAGTGGAGGCGTCTGCGTAGTCGATCCCAACCCTGAGCCGCCAACCTGCAACCCAGCCTGTGTTGCTACATCAGCCTGCGTTGATGGCGTCTGTATCCCCATCACCTGCCCTACGGGTCAGATTCTTGTCTCGGGAACTTGCGTGCGGATTGTCTGCCCTACTGGCCAGGTCCTGCAGGGAGGCAACTGCGTCGACGATACCGACCCCGAGCCCCCGACCTGCAACCCGGCTTGCGCTCCTACATCGGCCTGTGTCAACGGTGCTTGTGTGCCTATCACTTGCCCCGCGGGCCAGTCCCTGGTGTCTGGAATCTGCACTCCTGTGGTTTGCCCGACTGGTCAGGTCCTGCAGGGTGGCAACTGTGTTGACGACACCGACCCCGAGCCCCCAACCTGCAACCCGGCTTGCGCTTCCACGTCAGCCTGTGTGGACGGCACCTGTGTGCCTATCAACTGCCCCGCAGGACAGACCCTGGTTTCGGGAAGCTGTGTCCCCGTTGTCTGCCCGAACGGTCAGATTCTGCAGGGAGGCATCTGCGTCGACGACGAGGACCCCAACCCACCTACCTGTAACCCAGCTTGCTCTGCCACGTCGGCTTGCGTGGGCGATACCTGCGTTCCGATCGCCTGTCCTACTGGTCAGGTCTTGGTTAGTGGCAGCTGTGTCCGCATCGTCTGTCCCACCGGTCAGATTCTCGTCGGCAACACCTGCCAGGATGATGACGACCCAACTCCCCCTACTTGCAACCCCGTCTGCGCACCCACATCAGCTTGCGTTGAAGGAACTTGTATCCCCATCGCATGCCCTACGGGCCAGGTGCTCGTCAACGGCGCTTGTGTTCGCATTGCGTGCCCGGCTGGCCAGGTGCTTGTTGGCAACACCTGCGAGGATGATGACGACCCAACTCCTCCTACCTGCAACCCGGCTTGCGCCTCGACCTCGACCTGCGTTGACAACACTTGCGTTCCTATCGCATGCCCCGCAGGTCAGGTTCTTGTCAACGGAGCCTGTGTCCGCATCGTGTGCCCTGCTGGACAGGTTCTCCAGGGCAATACTTGCGTGCCCGACGATACACCTCCCGAGGTTTGCAACCCGACTTGCGCGCCAACCCAGACTTGTGTCAACGCTGTCTGTATCGATGTCACCTGTCCCTCGGGTCAGGTTCTCTCCAACGGCATTTGTGTCCGCATCGTTTGCCCAACTGGCCAGGTTCTTCAGGGCAACACTTGCGTGCCCGACGATGATCCTAACCCACCTACTTGCAACCCTGCTTGTGCAGCCAACGAGGCCTGCGACAGCGGCACTTGCACACCTATCGTCTGCCCTACAGGCCAGGTGTTCAACAGCGGCGCTTGCATCCCGATCGTCTGTCCTACCGGCCAGGTTCTCCAGGGCAACGTCTGTGTTCCCGATGACGATCCTCCCCCACCTACTTGCAACCCTGCTTGCGCAGCTACCGCAGCTTGTGTCAACGGTGTCTGCACACCTATCGTCTGTCCTCCTGGCCAGACCCTCAACAGCGGCGGCACTTGCGCGCCCATTGTTTGCCCCAATGGTCAGATCCTTCAGGGCAACGTCTGTGTTCCCGACGACGACCCTCCCCCAACTACCTGCAACCCGGCTTGCTCTGCTACCGAGGCTTGCGTCAACAACGTCTGCACACCCATCAACTGTCCCGCCGGCCAGACTCTGGTGAACGGCGTCTGCGAAGACGACGGCACCAGCGTCTGTGACCCAGCTTGCACTGGTGGCGCGACCTGCAGCTTCGGCAACTGCCAGTGTCCGACGGGCCAGTCCTTCAACAACGACAACATCTGCGAGCCCAACAACGCCTGTACCGGCGTCGTGTGCCTCGGCGGATCTTCCTGCGACGCAGGAAACTGTGTCTGCCCGACTGGTCAGTCCTTCGTTACAGGCACTTGCACCCCCGATGATGCTTGCACTGGCGTCTCCTGCTCTGGAGGTTCCAGCTGTGTCTCTGGCAATTGTGTCTGTCCTTCGGGTCAGACCCTCGTTTCGGGCGTTTGTACTCCGGACAACGCGTGTACTGGAGTCAACTGCTCTGGGGGTTCCAACTGTGTTGCTGGCAACTGTGTCTGTCCTACTGGCCAGACCCTCGTCTCCGGCACCTGCACCCCGGATAACGCCTGTACGGGCGTTACTTGTACCGGGGGCTCCAGCTGTGTCTCTGGCACTTGCACCTGTCCCACTGGTCAAACACTCGTCGCAGGCGCTTGTACCTGTCCTTCTGGTCAGACCCTTGTTTCTGGCACCTGTACCCCGGACAACGCCTGCAACGGTGTTACTTGCACAGGCGGCGCTACTTGCAACTCTGGCAACTGCGTCTGCCCAACTGGCCAGACCTTCGTTTCGGGAACCTGCACCCCTGATAACGCCTGTGCTGGTGTTGTTTGTACTGGCGGTTCTTCCTGCGATGCCGGAAACTGTGTCTGCCCGACGGGCCAGAGCTTCGTTTCCGGTGTCTGCACCCCAACCAACGCCTGTACTGGCGTGACTTGCACTGGAGGCTCTTCTTGCGATGCCGGAAACTGCGTCTGTCCCACGGGTCAGTCCTTCAACAACGGAGTCTGCGGCCAAGATGACGCCTGTACCGGCGTGACCTGCACAGGTGGCTCTACCTGCGATTCAGGAAACTGCGTCTGCCCGACAGGCCAGAGCTTCGTCTCAGGTGTTTGCACCCCGACCAACGCCTGCACCGGCGTCACTTGCACCGGCGGCTCTACCTGTAACGCCGGAGTCTGCGCGTGCCCTTCTGGTCAGAGCTTCGTCTCCGGTGTTTGCACTCCTGACAACACCTGCACTGGCGTCACCTGTACTGGTGGTTCGACCTGCAACTCAGGGAACTGCGTTTGTCCATCCGGCCAGTCCTTCAACCAACAGGGAGTCTGTGTCACCGATAACGCCTGCACTGGCGTTACCTGCACTGGTGGATCGACTTGCAACTCTGGGACCTGTGTGTGTCCTTCTGGCCAGAGCTTCAACCAAGCAGGAGTTTGCACCACAGATGACGCCTGCACCGGCGTCACTTGCACAGGCGGGTCTACTTGCAACACAGGAAACTGCGTTTGCCCAACCGGCCAGTCCTTCAACCAACAAGGAGTCTGTATCACCGACAACGCCTGCACTGGAGTCACCTGCATTGGCGGCTCTACCTGCAACGCTGGTGTCTGCGAGTGTCCTCCCGGCCAGTCCTTCGTTTCCGGCGTCTGCACCCGCCCCGACGACGCCTGCACCGGCGTTACTTGTACCGGCGGTTCCACCTGCAACTCTGGAAACTGTGTGTGCCCTACTGGCCAGACATTCGTCAACAATGTCTGCACAGTCGCTCCCGTTTGCGCTGGCGTCGTCTGCAACGGCGGTTCCAGCTGCGAGAATGGCGTCTGTGTGTGCCCAGCTGGCCAGACCTTCAACAACAATGTTTGTCGTCAACCTACCGACCTCTGCGACAACGTCACCTGCACAGGAGGAGCTACTTGCAACTCCGGAAACTGTGTGTGCCCAACCGGTTCATCCTTCGACGCTAACAACGTCTGTCAACCTGATGGCGTCTGCACTGGCGTCGTTTGCAATGGCGGATCATCTTGCGATGCTGGCGTCTGTGTCTGCCCAACCGGTCAGTCCTTCGACACCAGCGGCATATGTCGCTCGCCCACTGGCCTGTGTGACAACGTCACCTGCACAGGAGGAGCCACCTGCAACTCTGCCACTGGCAACTGCGTGTGCCCGACTGGTTCATCTTTCGACGTGAACAACGTCTGTCAACCCGACGGCGCCTGTACTGGCGTCGTTTGTACCGGCGGATCATCTTGCGATTCTGGGGTTTGCGTCTGCCCAACTGGTCAATCTTTCGACGCCAACGGCGTCTGTCGTCTGCCACCGGTCGATCTTTGCGACAACGTCACCTGTACTGGCGGAGCCACCTGCAACACTTCTAGTGGCAACTGTGTGTGCCCGACTGGACAGTCCTTCGATGCGAACAATGTCTGCCAGCCTGACAACGCCTGCACTGGTGTTGTCTGCAACGGCGGATCCAACTGTCAAGCAGGAACTTGCGTCTGCCCGACCGGTCAATCTTTCGATGCCGGCGGTGTCTGCCGCTCGCCAGCGGGACTTTGCGATAACGTTACCTGTACCGGGGGAGCTACCTGCAACACTGCTACTGGTAACTGTGTCTGTCCGAACGGCCAGTCCTTCGATGCCAACAACGTCTGTCAGCCTGACAACGCCTGCACCAACGTTGTGTGCACCGGCGGAGCCACCTGCAACGCTGGGACTTGCGCCTGTCCTACGGGTCAATCCTTCGACACGAACAACGTCTGTCAGCCCGATGACCTTTGCGATAACGTTACCTGCACTGGCGGCGCGAACTGCAACCCCGCCAGTGGCAACTGCGTTTGTCCAACCGGCCAGTCCTTCGATGCCAACAATGTTTGCCAGCCAGATGGCACCTGCACAAACGTCGTTTGTACTGGTGGCGCAACTTGCGTCGCTGGGGCTTGCGCCTGTCCTACGGGCCAGTCCTTCGACCAGAACAACGTCTGCCAGCAAGATGATCGTTGCGATAACGTTGTCTGCACTGGCGGAGCGAACTGCAACCCAGCCAGCGGCAACTGCGTCTGTCCTACGGGTCAGTCTTTCGACGCCAACAACGTCTGTCAGCCAGATAACAACTGCGCAAACGTGGTTTGCAACGGTGGCACGAACTGTGTCAACGGCAACTGCGAATGTCCTACTGGTCAATCCCTGGATCAGAACAACGTGTGCCAACCGATTACAACCTGCCCTACCGTCCCTTGTACAGGTGGCTCGAACTGTGTCAGCGGAATCTGCGAATGCCCTGCCGGCCAGGACTTCGATATCAACAACGTCTGTCAGCCGATTACTAGCTGCCCGACTGTTCCCTGCACTGGCGGCTCCAACTGTGTGAGCGGTACCTGCGAGTGTCCTGCTGGTCAGTCTTTCGACGCAAACAACGTCTGTCAACCGATTACTACCTGTCCGACCGTTCCCTGTACTGGTGGCTCCAACTGCGTCAACGGTGCTTGCGTTTGCCCGACTGGCCAGTCCTTCGACGCCAATAACGTCTGCCAACCGGTCAACCAGAACTGCCCGACTGTCCCTTGTACTGGTGGCTCCAACTGTGTCAACGGTGCTTGCGAGTGCCCTGCCGGTCAGTCCTTCGACGCGAACAACATCTGTCAGCCCAACACCTGTCCGACGGTGCCCTGCACCGGTGGCTCCAACTGCGTCAGCGGCACCTGCGAATGTCCTACTGGCCAGTCTTTCGACGCCAACGGCATCTGTCAACCGGATGTCCAGACCTGCCCGACTGTCCCCTGTACTGGCGGCTCCAACTGTGTCAACGGTGCTTGCGAGTGCCCGACTGGCCAGTCCTTCGACGCGAACAACGTCTGTCAGCCCAACACCTGTCCGACCGTTCCTTGTACCGGTGGCTCCAACTGCGTCAACGGTGTCTGCGAGTGCCCTGCCGGTCAATCCTTCGATGCGAACAACGTCTGTCAACCGGATAACCAAAACTGCCCGACTGTCCCTTGTACGGGCGGCGCCAACTGCGTCAACGGCAACTGCGTCTGTCCCACCGGCTTCTCCTTCGACAATGGTGGAATCTGCATTCGAGTCGACGTCTGCACAGGCGTCTTCTGCGTCGGCGGCTCCTCTTGCGTTGGCGGCTCCTGCCAGTGCCCAGCAGGTCAGTCTTTCGACGCCAACGGCAACTGTCAACCGGATGTTCAGACCTGCCCGACCGTTCCCTGCACCGGCGGCTCCAACTGCGTCAACGGTGTCTGCGAGTGCCCTGCCGGTCAGTCCTTCGACGCGAACAACGTCTGTCAACCGAACATCCAGACCTGCCCGACAGTCCCCTGTACTGGCGGCGCCAACTGCGTCAACGGTGTCTGCGAGTGCCCAGCTGGTCAATCCTTCGATGCGAACAACGTCTGTCAACCGAACATCCAGACCTGCCCGACAGTCCCCTGTACTGGCGGCGCCAACTGCGTCAACGGTGTCTGCGAGTGCCCAGCTGGTCAATCCTTCGATGCGAACAACGTCTGTCAACCGAACGTCCAGACCTGCCCGACAGTCCCTTGTACTGGCGGCTCTAACTGTGTCAACGGTGCCTGCGAGTGCCCAGCTGGTCAATCCTTCGATGCGAACAACGTCTGTCAACCGAACGTCCAGACCTGCCCGACAGTCCCTTGTACTGGCGGCTCTAACTGTGTCAACGGTGCCTGCGAGTGCCCAGCTGGTCAATCCTTCGATGCGAACAACGTCTGTCAACCGAACGTCCAGACCTGCCCGACAGTCCCTTGTACTGGCGGCTCTAACTGCGTCAACGGTGTCTGCGAGTGCCCTGCCGGTCAGTCCTTCGACGCGAACAACATCTGTCAACCGAACGTCCAGACCTGCCCGACTGTGCCCTGCACCGGTGGCTCTAACTGTGTCAACGGTGCCTGCGAGTGCCCAACTGGTCAGTCCTTCGACGCGAACAACATCTGTCAACCGAACGTCCAGACCTGCCCGACTGTGCCCTGCACCGGTGGCTCTAACTGTGTCAACGGTGCCTGCGAGTGCCCAACTGGTCAGTCCTTCGACGCGAACAACATCTGTCAACCGGGTAACACCAATTGTCCGACCGTGCCCTGCACCGGTGGCTCCAACTGCGTCTCAGGCAACTGCGTCTGTCCCACCGGTCAGTCCTTCACCAACGGAGTTTGCGCCCCAGACAACCTTTGCACTGGCGTTCAGTGCACTGGTGGCTCCAGCTGCGTTGCAGGGACTTGCACTTGTCCCACTGGTCAGTCCTTCGTCAACGGCCTCTGCACACCCACAGATCTCTGCGCCAACGTGTCCTGCACCGGCGGTTCCAACTGCGTGTCAGGAAATTGCGTCTGTCCCAACGGCGAGTCCTTCAACAACGGCGTTTGCGCTCCCGACAACCTCTGTACGGGTGTTACTTGTACCGGAGGCTCGACCTGCGACGCTGGTGTCTGTGTTTGTCCTGCTGGTTCTGGTCAGACGCTCACCAACGGCGTCTGCGAGTGCCCTGCTGGTCAGACGCTCAACAACGGTGTCTGCGGACCCCGTGACCCTTGCGACGGCGTCGCCTGCAGCGGTGGCTCGAACTGTGTGTCAGGCAACTGTGTCTGTCCCAATGGCCAGTCCTTCAACAACGGCGTCTGCGAAAACGACAACCTCTGCGCTGGCGTTCAGTGCACAGGAGGCTCGACTTGCGAAAACGGTGTCTGTACCTGCCCTGCCGGCCAAGAATTCTCTCTCGGTCTCTGCATTCGCATCAATCTCTGCCTCAACATCCTCTGCACCGGAGGCACCTGTGTCAACGGCGTCTGCCAGTGTACACCTCCGGCAGTCAACAACAACGGCGTCTGCGAGACTCCAGACTGCGCCAACGTCCCCTGCTCAGGCGGTACCTGCACCAACGGCATCTGCAACTGCCCTGCGACTCAAGTCAACAACAACGGAGTCTGCGAATGTCCTCAAGGCCAGGTCCTCAACGGTGCTGTGTGCGAAGCCCCATGTTCCAGCGGCTGCACAGGCGGCACTTGCACCAACGGTGTCTGCAACTGTCCCAACAATCAGGTTGCCATCGGCGGTGTCTGTGGCTGCACACCTCCCGCGGTGATCAACGGAGCCGGGGAGTGTGAAACCCCTTGTACCGGCGCTTGTACCGGAGGCACCTGTACCAACGGTGTCTGTACCTGCACACCTCCTGCGGCGCTCAACGGCGCTGGAGACTGCGAGACTCCCTGTCCCGGCCCTTGTACAGGAGGCACCTGTACTAACGGCGTCTGCACCTGCACACCTCCTGCGACGCTCAACGGCGCCGGAGACTGCGAGACTCCCTGTCCTGGCCCTTGTACCGGAGGCACCTGTTCCAACGGTATTTGTACCTGCACACCTCCTGCGACGCTCAACGGCGCTGGAGATTGTGAGACTCCTTGCGCTGGTGCCTGCACAGGAGGCACCTGTACTAACGGCGTTTGCACCTGCACACCTCCTGCGGCGCTCAACGGTGCTGGTGACTGCGAGACTCCCTGTCCCGGCCCTTGTACAGGAGGCACCTGTTCCAACGGTGTTTGTACCTGCACACCCCCTGCGACGCTCAACGGCGCCGGAGACTGCGAGACTCCCTGTCCCGGCGCTTGCACAGGAGGCACCTGTTCCAACGGTGTCTGCACCTGTGCTCCCCCTGCTACACTCAACGGTGCTGGCGACTGCGAGACTCCTTGCGCCGGTAGCTGCACAGGCGGCACCTGTTCCAACGGCGTCTGCACCTGTACTCCCCCTGCTACACTCAACGGCGCCGGAGACTGCGAGACTCCCTGTCCCGGCGCTTGCACAGGCGGCACCTGTTCCAACGGCGTCTGCACCTGTACTCCCCCTGCTACACTCAACGGCGCAGGCGACTGCGAGACTCCTTGCGCGGGTGCCTGCACAGGCGGCACCTGTTCCAACGGCGTCTGCACCTGTACTCCCCCTGCTACACTCAACGGCGCAGGCGACTGCGAGACTCCTTGCGCGGGTGCCTGCACAGGCGGCACCTGTTCCAACGGCGTCTGCACCTGTACTCCCCCTGCTACACTCAACGGCGCTGGCGACTGCGAGACTCCTTGCGCGGGTGCCTGCACAGGCGGCACCTGTTCCAACGGCGTCTGCACCTGTACTCTTCCTGCGGTGCTGAACGGCGCCGGCGACTGCGAGGTTCCTTGCGCCGGTAGCTGCACAGGCGGCACCTGTTCCAACGGCGTCTGCACCTGTACTCCCCCTGCTACACTCAACGGCGCAGGCGACTGCGAGACTCCTTGCGCGGGTGCCTGCACAGGCGGCACCTGTTCCAACGGCGTCTGCACCTGTACTCTTCCTGCGGTGCTGAACGGCGCCGGCGACTGCGAGGTTCCTTGCGCCGGTAGCTGCACAGGCGGCACCTGTTCCAACGGCGTCTGCACCTGTACTCCCCCTGCTACACTCAACGGCGCAGGCGACTGCGAAACTCCTTGCACTGGTGGCTGTACAGGTGGCACGTGCAACAACGGTATCTGCACCTGTCCCAACAACCAAGTCGTCGATAGCAACGGTGCTTGCGGCTGCACACCTCCTCTCGTGCTCAACGGCGCCGTGTGCGAGACCCCCTGCGCTGGTGCCTGTACAGGCGGCACATGCTCCAACGGCGTCTGTACCTGTACCCCTCCTGCGGTGGTGAACGGCGCCGGGGACTGCGAGACTCCTTGCACCGGTGGCTGCACTGGCGGAACCTGCAACAACGGTATCTGCACCTGTCCTAATAACCAGGTGGTCGACAGTAACGGTGCTTGCGGCTGCACACCTCCTGCAGTGCTCAACGGCGCCGTCTGCGAGGCCCCTTGCACCGCTGGCTGCACGGGCGGCACTTGCAACAACGGTATCTGCACCTGTCCTGGCAACCAAGTCAACAACGCTGGCACTTGTGGATGCTCTCAGGGCCAGATCCTCGACGGCATCAACTGCGTGGTAGATCCTTGTGTCGGTGTGACTTGCACAGGCGGCACCTGCACCGCCGGAACCTGCACCTGTCCTGGCAACCAAGTCAACACCAACGGCGTCTGCGGGTGCCCTCAGGGTCAGATCCTTGACGGCGTCAACTGTGTTCAAGATCTCTGTGCTGGCGTCACCTGTACAGGTGGCACTTGTACCGCCGGCACCTGCACCTGTCCTGGCAACCAAGTCAACAACAACGGTGTCTGCGGGTGCCCTCAGGGTCAGATCCTTGACGGCGTCAACTGTGTTCAAGATCTCTGTGCTGGCGTCACCTGTACAGGTGGCACCTGTACCGCCGGCACCTGCACCTGTCCTGGCAACCAAGTCAACAACAACGGTGTCTGCGGTTGTACAGCTCCGCTGGTTCCTAGCAACGGCCAGTGTGTCGATCCCTGTGTTGGCGTTACCTGCACAGGCGGCAACTGCGTTGCCGGCGCCTGCCAATGCCCCAACAACCAGATCAACACCAATGGTGTTTGCGGATGTCCTACAGGTCAACTTAACAACAACGGTGTCTGCTCGGCGCCCTGTACTGGCGGCTGCCAAGGCGGCACCTGTACCGACGGTGCCTGTACATGCCCGGAGAACACGATATTTACCAACGGCGTCTGCGTATGCCCCGGCACGATCAACCTTCAGGGCATCTGCATCATAGCCCAGGTCGGAGTATGTTCTGCCCTCCTCCCTTGCACGAACGGCGCATGCGACCAAGGAACTTGCAAGTGTCCTACAGGCGCGACACTTGACGTCAACGGACTCGTCTGTCTGGGCGTCTCCGCCACTGTCTGTCTGGGAAGGCCATGCGCTCCCGGCCAAACCTGCTCGGGTCTCCTCGGCGCTTGTGCCTGCCCCGCGGGAAGGGTACTCAGTCTCCTCGGCATCTGTATCGACGTTTCATTGTGCGTTGCGGGCCTTTGTCTCAACATCAACCTCCGGCAAAGCCAGGCAAACCCTGGTCTCGTCACTACAGCCCTCGACAACACGATTGGAGACGATGGCCTACTCACGAATCTGGCGACGAACCTTGCCACTGGTGATCCGCAGGCGATTCTGGAGGGCGTTATGGACGACGTCTTTGGAAAGAACGGAACAGAGCCTGGTGGCCTGTTGACCGACGCCGTCTTCAACCTGACAAACCCAGAGAATGGCGTCGTCCCCACTGCGGTCAACGAGGTACTCGGCCCCGATGGCCTGGTCAACGCAGTGGTGAGCGCCATTGTGGGCTCTGGCAACACAACGGCACTACCAGTCGTCCTGGATGCCATTTTGGGCGACGACGGTCTCGTGCAGACCATTCTCAAGGACGCCGAGGTCGGTCAGTTCGCCAACGTCGTTCCGGACATCATCCGAACTGTGCTGGGCGATGGCGAAGAGAACAAGGGCCTCCTTGGAGGGCTTCTTGAAATTGCCGGCGACGACTTCCAGGGCAACACCAGCGGCCTTCCAGCTGTCATTGGCTCGCTCCTGGGTAATTCCACAGATGGCGACGGCGGCCTTGTCACCAATCTGGTGGATAACTTGGCAGAGGGCGACCTTCCCAACATTGCCCCGGATCTGATCCGGGACGTGGAACAGACTGTCGCAACCCTCAACAACGGCCTGCTTGGAAACAATGGAACCAATGGAGTCGTTCAAGACTTGGTGAATGGCGTGGCATCTGGTGATCTTGGGTCCACGGTGTCGACGGCGGTTGAGAACCTCCTTGGTGGCCCCAACAACAATGGTACCGGTCTGATCAAGAATCTTGTCGATACTTTGGTCGGACCCAGCACTGGCGGAGATGGAGATGGAGGCGATTCGGGAGTTGGCGGTGGTCTTCTCGGTGGCCTGCTCGGCGGGCTGCTGCAGGGAGGAGGGAGTGGTGGCGGTGGTGTTGGATCGAACAACGGCGAACAGGACGGCATCGTGCCGCACGTGCTGAACAACACCTTGTCTGGCAACCTGCAACAGATTCTGCCCCAGCTGCTCGACGACCTCCTCGCCAACGGAGCTATCGACGGCGGGCTGGTGCCGACAATCCTGGGACACCTGCAAAACGGAACATTGAACCAGGTGCCCAAGGACGCCCTCGACGATATCTTTGGAAAGGGCATCAACTTGGGGCTTCTGCCCAACACAACCAGCGTTGGCGACCTCGTCAATGGGCTCCTTGGCGGCGAAGGGGGCATCGGACTGGATATCGGAGTCGACGTCAGCATTGGCGGCGGACTGAACAACAACACCGACGGCCTGCTCGGCGCTGTCGACAGCACTTTGGAGCACCTCGGTCTCGGAAGCGGCAATGGATCCGCACTCACAGATCTCCTGGAGTCGTTGCCTGGCCTCATCGGTGGCCAGCCTGGCGACTTGGCCAACGTGAGCCTTGGAAACGGTGTCGTGCCCGACTTTGTCGCCAACCTTGGCTCCAACGCCAACCAGGCTCTCCAGGGCCTGATTGCCGGACTCTTCGGCAACGGAACCACTGGCACTGGCGCGATTTCGCATCTTGTCGACAACGCGCAACAAGCCGACATTATCAAGACCATCAACGACTTTGTCAATGACCTTCTCGGCGATGGTGCCGTGGGCGCCATTGGCGGTTCGGATGGACTCGCTGGCCTGCTCAACTTGACCCTCGGAAACGGCGGACTCGATGGCCCTGACCGCAACGGTACTGGCATCGTTGCCACGCTGATCAAGAACCTGAGCGAGGGCAACTTGACCAAGGGCGTCACCGACATGCTTGAGGGACTCTTCGGCGGAGCGCAAGGACAAGGCCTTGTTCCCAAGGTCGTCGATCAAGTGGTGAACGGCAACCTCAACGTCACCGTCCCGACCGTCATCGAAGACCTCTTCGACGGCATCGGCAACAGCTCCAACATTCCGGGTGGCACGAACGGCATCACTGACTTGCTCGACAATGTGCTCGGCGGACTTGGCGGCACGACCCCTCCCGCCAACGTCACCGGCCTGACCCAGATTCTCGATGAGCTCCCAGCCGCCATCGGCAACACAATCGGAGGCGCTCTCGGCGCAATCCTCCCTGGCGGTGGAAACTCGACTTCTCCTGGTACTGGCGAGGGCAGCAACGACCAACAGGGCCTGGTGCCCAACCTCGCCGACAACCTCCAGGCCGGCAACATCTCGAAGGCCCTGACCCAGGCCCTTGAAGACCTGGCAGGCTCGGGCGCCATCAACGGCGGAATCCTCCCTACTGTCCTGGAGAACCTGGGAAGCGGCAACCTCGCCGGACTTACACCCGATCTCCTGGCGGATCTCTTCCAGACCGACAAGGGCAGCAACACCGGCGGCCTGGACGGCCTGGTGTCTGGATTGGGTCTGGCCCTCGGCCTCAACGTCACCGTTGATATCGGCGGAACCAACCCTACCCAGCCTACCCAGCCTGGACAGGGCAACGGCGGAGTCATTGGTGGCCTCTTCAACAATCTGGTCAACGGCCTCGCCGGTGGCCTCACGGGAGGCAACCAGGGCGCAGTATCCAGCGTCGCGGCCACGGCAACAATTCTCCCGACTCAATCTGTTGGTTCTGGCATGCCGCAGTCTTCGGCCTCGGCGGCCCCGACTGGAGGCAACGGCGGCCTTCTCGGCTCAGTGACCAACGGCCTCGGCAATGTCCTCGGAAGCCTGTTCGGCGGCAACAACAACTCGGGCGGCAATGGAGTTAGGACAACAACCTCGGCCGTTCCTCCTGCTACCACTTCTCAGCCTGCCGCTGGCGCAACTGTCTCGCCCTCGTCGTCAGCTCCGGCTGGTGGTGCTCAGCCCACGACATCTGCTCCAGCTGCAAGCCAATCGACTGCCAGCGCCAACTCGGGTGGTCTTGGTCTCGGACTCGACGTGAGCCTTGATGTCGGCGGCATTATTGGAGGCGGCTCTGGCCAGCCGACAACCTCTCAGCCTGCAAGCCAAACACCCGCTGGTGGCAACTCCGGTCTGGGTCTTGGACTGAGCGTCGATCTCAGCGGTATCATCGGAGGTGGCTCCGGGTCTGGTTCGACTTCTGCGAACGCCCAGCCGGCGACTTCTCAGCCGACACGAGCTCCTCCTGCAAGCCAAACACCCGCTGGTGGTAACCCCGGCGGCCTGGGTCTTGGACTGAGCGTTGACCTCAGCGGTATCATTGGAGGTGGCTCTGGCTCCGGCGCGACTTCTGCGAACCCCCAATCGTCGACCAGCCAGCCTGCTCAGATTCCTCCCACAACAACTGCCCAGCCTGCTCAGCCGACAACGACCGCGCAACCCGCAAGCCCGACAACAACCGGACGTAACGCGGGTGGACTGGGTCTTGGTCTCGATGTGAACCTCGATCTCGGCCCCATTCTTGGCGGCTCTGGCCAGACTAGGTCTGCCGGAAACGCCCAGTCATCGACGAGCCAGCCTGCTCAGGTTCCTCCCACGACGACTTCTCAGCCTGCTGTGGTGCCCCCAACGACCACTGCCGAGCCTGCCGTTGTTCCTCCCACAACGACCGCTCAGCCTGCCGTTCCTACAACGACCTCTGTCCAGCCCGTCGCTCCGACATCGACCAGGGCCAACGCTGGAGGCATCAACCTCGGTGTTGGCATTGGCGGTATCGATCTCAACATTCAGGTCGGCGGCGCCGGCGGCTCCAGCTCAACCAGGGCTGCTAGTGTCCCTCCGACGACAACGTCGACAACTTCGACAAGTGCTGCTGTGGTCCCTCCGACGACCAGCAGCCAACCTGTCGTGCCGACAACCACTAGCCAGCCTGTTCGGCCAACAACTGTCCAGCCGACGACGACCGCTCAGCCAACTACCGCCCAGCCCGCAACCACTTCGCAGGCTGGCAACGGCGGCCTCGGTATCGACCTCAGCGTCGGTGTTCAGCTTCCCGGCTCAGGATCGACCAGCGCTGCTGCGAACCCTCAGCCAACATCTGCCCAGCCCGCAACCCCAACATCCGCGGCCCAGGGCAACAACAACGGGGGCATCGGCGTCAGCGTCGGTGTCAACGTCGGCGGCTCCGAATCTACCAGGGCCGCTGAGAACCCCCAGCCGACGTCCGCTCAGGCTCCAGCCCAGACAGGAAGCAGCCAGAGCGGCAACGGAGGCGTCAACGTCGGAGTCGGTGCCCAGGTCAACACTGGCACTTCCAACGGCAACGGGCTCGTCCCGAACGCGGCGGAGAATCTCGGGAACGGTGATGTCAAGGCAACCGTCTCGGATGCCGTCGCCGACACCAATAGCGTTGTTAACAATGTGGTCAACAACGTGGGGTCAGGCAATGTCGGAGGAGCGTTGAACGCGGCCGTCACTGGCGTGCTGGGAAGCGGTTCCAGCACGGGTGGCGGCTCATCCTCAGGAGGTGGTTCGACCTCTGGTGGAGGCGGCGGCCTCGGAGCAGCCTGCAGTGCGACCGCCAAGTGCGCCACTGGCTTCAGGTGCTCGACGCTGCTGAAGACGTGTATTGTGTAAGAGAGAGGCGGATGATGATTTCCTTTGGGACTATCTTTGTTTCCCGGTTAACTTTTTGTAATTGGGTGGCTCGCGAGCACTCAGACTGATTCATTCTATTCGAGGCGAGAGAGGTGGCGGCCTCGATCGCCATTTTGTATAAATAGGTAATGATGGGGGCGTAATGGAAAGCAAGTTCAAACACTTTTTGATCATAAGAGGCGAGATGAGGATTTGTGATATGTGATGTGTGAGGTCGTCTTCGGTGTTGAGGGGACGTGGACAAGGCGCACCGTTGACGATGCGCGTCCGAGTGGACTTTTGGTGGCGCGTGGCGGCAGAATCGCGGTCGTTAAATGGGAAGGCGGTCAGTGGCATCGTCTCCAACCCCCTGTCCATCATTCACCAAGTGACGGCCGCTCCGCGCAGTGAAGAGGCCAAATGTAGACAGGCTTGAGTCAAAAGGATGTTCTTCCGATGACTTGAGAAGTTTTACATGTGTACCTGCAAGGATTCCAGCCCGCCAACGTCTCCGCCATGCCCTCATCCCTGGCCCAACCGTCATCTCCGACTCTGTGCCAACAAGACAGGATCCGAGTCTGACCGAGTTAAAGTACTGACCTCTTCTAGCTTGCCTTGGAAATTCGGCGACCTAAGGTGGTCATGTCAGATCTTCGTCCTACTCTTCTGGCTCATGCTGGACTCTAGGGGGGTACCACCAGGTGCGGGCAATGCTTCCTCTGCCTCGTCCACTCACCCGCCTCCTTGCTCGCAATCGCCTCAGTCTTTCCCGTGATGCCTCCTTCCGAGCATGGTCCACTTCGCAGGGATCCTGTACCTCGCGGTGGCATTTTGCCGGACATAGGCGGAACATGATGACGGGCTGGAGCTCAGGCATGGGCGGGAAGTCCTCCCAAAGGTCATCCTCGGGTATATCCATCGCCGTCGAGATGAGTATCCGCCTAAAGAGTGGCGTCAAGCTCAGAAAGTCCTCCTCGGTCAGCAACGCCGTGCCCTGGTTGGCCCTTTTGCGCATCCAGGAGAAGTAGAACCATAATTTTGTTGCCGATCTTGACCACTCGCTCACCCGGGCCTGCAGCTCCTCCGCTTCCGCTGCCTGCTCGAAGAAGGATGCAGCTTCGGCGTCGGTCGGACTGAAGGTCTGCCATAGGAGACGCGCCTTTTCGATACTTTTCCAGTCGCTGATGGGATCTATCAAAGCGATGGGGGAGTCGCCGAGGGTGCCGAATAGGTCGTCGCCTAGAAGCGAGGCTTCGGCGGTCGAGGCGTGGACTGTGACCGTCTGCAGGCACATGAGATATTTCTTCTGTTTGCAACGTCCGAGAGACCAGACGGTGGTGTCCTCTGCCTCCCAAGGTTCCCAGTTCAGGTCCGGCTTCTTGGATGGTCCGAAGGGAAAGAGGGCGGCGGCAGCGAGAGACACCTCGGCGGCCTCGTACTTGTTTGCCACCTCGGCAGCCCACGGGATAGGATCTGGCCGCTCTGGAATCTCGACAAAACTCCCGTCGCCATAGTCGCCAGCGGCGTGGAAGTTGAGATTGATGACATCTTGACCAGACCTGATCCAGCAGCCCTGGGGTTGCGACAACCAGTCGCAGGCGAGGCTCTCCAGCCCCGGCAGCCACGGGGGAATGTCGGCGCAGCGAGTCTCGACGACGACCGCGCGAGATTCGCGGCACACCCGGGAGATGAGCGGCCACCTTCCGTTCTGGGTCGTTGTCGCGTGAAGTCTGCACCAGGAGACGCGGACGAGTTCGCTGAATTCGTCATATGCGTGGCGGACCGGGTAGTCGAGCTCCACCACGCGGCGGGCGGGGAGGCATTCGTTCCATATCATCCGGCGTAGCTCGCTAGGAAGTTTTCGAAATTGGGGGAAGTCCTCGGAGAGGGGGAGGGGTGGTGATGCCATGTGCAATGCTGTGGTTCGGGGCTGGAGAAAAGGGCGCTGTTGGACGGGTTGGTGGGGGGATGCTGTCCGGGCTCGGTCCCAGGCGGACGGGCCGGCCGGCCTAAGTCAAGATGGACTTGATGAGAACTTCGCTTTGATTGATGCCGGGGAAGTTTGGGAGATATGGTTCAGTGGTTTAGTGATGTCTTCTGCGGAGGTGAAGTAAGGTGAAGTCGGTGAAGTGAGGTGGGTGGGGCGAGGACTGTGTTCCGGGTCTGGGGCGTGTGCACTGTGGACGCTGTTTTTGCACCCCTGCTGCTGAACCACCCCCCTGGCTGAGTGACCGCAGCAAACGACTGATACACATTAAGGTACCTAAATAGGAAGTCAGTCATTGTCGTCTTGATCATTCTGTCAGCCTTTCTGATTGAGTCAAGTCAGAGTAGCAATTCACCCAACCTTGAATTGTCGATATTTGTCGAAAGCCGCTCACCTAACGGGGCCTCTGCTGCGGTGAGACCGCGCGATGTAGACCGGCCGGCCTGGTCTCGCCTCAGCGGTCATTTCTTCCACTCGAGCTGGATCAGACCCTCGATTATCGAAAGAGGGAGGCAAGCCCGGTGAGGGCCATCATGCCGCTGATGATGAAGTCACTACAGTAGACGTGAGGCTGTATGTGAGGGATGACCTTGCGCCATACTAAGACTCCTGAAGATCTAGCACTTCCGATACTCCTCTCACCATATCACTTTCTCTCCCATATCGTCTATAACTATGTTTCGTCTTCTTGTTGATGCCCTCTTGATGGGCCTCGTAGCTGCCCAGGAGTCGAACAGCAGGCTCATGGGTGCAGAGCCCAACCTCCCCATCGACCCCAAACGTCGGAATACTGCAGTTTTTGCCCCATACATGTCTATCTCCCTACTTCCGCGGCTCTGCCCAAAGTAGATTTCCTACATACGTCGATGACTGACATGGTACATCCTGATGCTGGGATAGTTACGAAGGTCAGCCCCAGCTCTCATGCAGCGACCTCACCAAAGGCCTGGCAGATCAACATCAACAACTTCACGCGATGGGTGGCTCTGGGTCAATGCCTAGGCCTGCGTGAGGCTGATCTGATGGAGAGGATGCGTGGTGGTGCCTGCAACTGATGGTGAGAACATCAGGGGCTAAGGGGGAGGGAGATGTTCGGTGCCGGTCGTATGGGGTGCACTTCGCCCGCCGATGGGTGCCATCATCTTAAGCAGAGGTACCTACTCTGTAATATTGGAATCCATGAGCGGCAGGTCTGGCCCAGCGGCATTGTCGCGGGCGCTGAAGCAAGGCCCTCAAAGGGATATCTTGGCCACGAGACGGACAGACCGTGCCTCCAGGCGTCCTCGTGGCCCACCCGACGCCGGGTCTTGCGTGGACTTGAGCGGGCAAAAGATGCCGCAAAGCACCTGGCGGCGCCGCGCTGCTGGGCCAAGGAACTGCCAAAGCGCCAGCTACCGAACCAACGGCGCAAGACAGTCCCGTGTGCACTAGACCCGGAAGCTAAGCTCCCACGTGGTGGGCAACGGCTTTGGGATGCAGAGGCGGGATGCGCTGGTCATGATCGGGCTTCGAAGGAACTTCGTTCCTTGAGCGCTGCCTCCTGTCACCAGCTGCAGTATTGATGCCTGTGATGCCGTTGAATGTGTTTTTGGTGCAAATGCGATGTGCCAGCAGGTGATGTTGACGCCAGGGATTGTCTCGACTTGGTTCAGCTGGTCTCCCAGGTGCTAGGCTTGGAGGTGGGCTGTGAGCCATTCCGAGGGAGCGCGGGCGGTCGAGTCTGTCTGCTTGACGAGGGGGAAGGATCGCCGATTGACCACAATCCCAAGCCTCCGTGAGCGCTCAAGCAATCCGGCGAATGGATTCAATTGCCCACGCTGCCGCGCATCTGTTGACAATCTCACAGTTGATGGGCCAGTCGGCGCTTCGAGTGGAGGGCATCGTGATCGCGCTCATTCGAACCGCCACCCAAGCAAAGTCTGCTCCCGCGGACACCGACGGCGCGACGACGTCGCTGACAGCGTCGCTGCCGATTCGTACGTCCGGTGCTTCGCCTCGCACGTCCGAGCCAACCGGCGCTGAGGTCTGTGATGGGTATGGTGGCCGAAGTGGTTTTGTCGACAATGGCATCTCCGAGTGATCGATCGGACGGACGAACTTGAGCTGGAAAAGTTCGCAGTACTTGTACGTGCTACTGAGCACTAGCCAGGATGGAGTCGGACGGCGCTCTTGTCATGAACTGCCGATAGCTGTCAAGCCGTTGAATTGACGAGTCAGTCCTGGCGTCTGCGGGCGTGGAGAACCTGGCTGTTCGTCGACTGCCGAAGGATGCGCGGCGAGTTTCCTTGAGAATGTATGATGTTGACAGTCCCGGAGGCCCCGGCAGCAGGCAGCAGGCAGCCGCCAGTGCAACGACGATGTTACCATGGACGTCATCCCAGGGGATTTGGGGGTCTCACAGGGGTCCAGGGTCCAACCGCCCCCGACCTTGTGCCTCCCGAGTCCCGACGGCAGTGTTTGCTTCCCTCCATTGCAAGCAACAGCCTTGAAGGTTGTGTCTGTCCAATGACTCGATCCGATGGCAAGGTGATGCAAGGCCGCGAGGATCGCACACGATCAAGCTTCGGGCAGGTTGAAAAGTGGGAAATGGGAAGATAATAGAGCTGTGGGACTTTCTTGGACGGGTATTTCCAGGGACTATCATGATGCGGAGTGGGTTCCGCATGCAGGGGTCTGAGACTGGCGACGGCGGCGGCGGCGATAGCGGCGTGACGGCGGGAGGCACACTGCAGTTAACAGGACGCAGGGGAGGAGGCCATTCGTCGCCGAGTGTAGATGCAAGACATGGACGGCTTCTCGTGTCTTTAGAAACATCTAGAACACGGTCAGTGGCGAACAGAACAGACAGGGACCGCAGAGAGGGGGCACGGACAAACAAAGTCCCACGCAAGCACGTCAGGGGAGCCCGGGAGAGCGAGTCGTGTGGTCGAGTCGTGGAGATGATTGTCGCTGGGCACGGCTGTCCAGTTCCGACTCCGCACGCCAGTGGATATTGAGATGGCATTCGCCTGTCAGCGCAAGCTTGGTGCTCAGTCAGTCACTCCCACTGGCACTGGCAAGGGGGTCGAAGGGGTTCGGGGTCTCGGCGCGTCGCATCTTCAGCGGGGGTCGGGCAGGCGGCTCCTGTTTTCCTCGGACGGGGGCATCTTTTTTTTCTTGTGTGAATCTCACCGCATCGAGGCGCATCGAGAAGAGTGCCAGATCCAGCTGCCTGCCTGTCTGTCCAGGAGTCCGACCGCGCCTGCTTCTTGCCGCAACCTCCAAGGAAGGAACCCCGTATCCCAGAGAGCCCCCCACCGTTCTTTGCTGCTCCTGCTGCGACTGTGGCCGTTGGGCGCTTGCTTTTTGGTGGTGCCTGCCAAACGTCAACGTCAACTTCCAGCCTTGCAAGGAAGGCACGACCTGGCGCGCCTGCCTCCTGTCTTTCCTTCCATCATTTTCGCAACTGCCAGCCCACCCACAGGCCTTCAACTTCCCGGATTTCCATCTCCTTTGAGGTGTAGTCCCTCGCCGGCTACATCTATCACTCCTTCGCCTCGTCCCCGTTACACAAAGGATCGACGCCGCTCGACTTCAGCCCGTACCTACCTTCAAGCCACCGGAACACGCCGGGCCAACGAAACGTCTGCGCTTCTACCCTGACCCTCACCCTTTCGACCTTACATCATCGGCTACCACTGCCTCCGGATCGCGTTCAATTGGCCTCGCCGCACATCTACCACAAACACCGACTCATCCACCGGGGCCTCACCGAACGCCCCCGGACTTCACCCCGGCTCAACAATAACCAAGCGACGCACCCTCGGGCTCCCGCACCCAGGTCACGTTTCCGTCACCGCCCGGCCCCGCTCTTCCTCCCCGGCACCCGACTGCCTGCCTTGTTTCCTGACGACCTCTTGTGGCACCCTCATCCAACCATCATCCATCCATCGCGGGTCCGGTCACACCTCCGTGAGACACCTGCAGCCGTGCCCTGGCGGCCCGTCGCTCATCACCTCGGCCAGCCGCCCTCTCTCTATCTCACTCTTCACGCCTCTTCCCCCTCCGAGTTGGGACGTCACACGCCCTACCTCGAGAATGAATGGAAGACTTCAAGGCTTTCCCCTCCGCGTTTCCGCCATCGCCGCCAACTGAACCGCCCAATCTCGACTCTGACCTCCCCCGCGGCGGACCTCACATCATGTACCCCCCACTCATGGCCATGGGCCTGGTCGATCTCCTCGAGGTGGACCCCCGCGCTTCGTTTGTCGTGGCCCTTCCGGAAGCTCTCGACCCCCCCTCGCCAACGTCTGTCGCCTACAGCAACCCGGCCCTCACCAAAGACTCGGCCCTCCTGGATGTGCTCGTCTCAGTCTCGTCCAGCCTAGATGTGGACGCATTTTGGAGGTGGATTAGAGGTCAGGGAAACGACACCTCCTCAACATTTTCCTTCAGGGGCTCTCTATGGACCAAGATAACCCTGCAGTCGAAATGGGTCGTTGTCAGCCGCAACGATCATCAGGCTTCCGCTGAGACCAGTCAACCCGAGAACACTGCTCAGACCAAGACTTCTGCACCACCAACTCCCGCGGCTACCCTGATTCAGGATATGATTCTGGATAAGCCCACCGCACAACGTGTGGCCAGTGAGCCCGGCCTCAAGCTTGCTAGCCTTGCCGCCGACCTGGAACCCTTCTTCGAGGTCATCGAGGCTGTCGACTGGAGCAAGACACCACTGGGCCCCATGGCAAAATGGCCGACCCTCCTGCAACAGACGTATAGCCAACTCTTGTGCAGCTCACAGCCAGGTGCCATCTACTGGGGCGATGAATTCTGCACCGTATACAACGAGGCCTTCGCCGAGCTGGTCGGCTCCCGTCACCCCAATCTTCTTGGCAAACCCATGAGAGATGTCTTCCCGGACATGGCTCCTCAGATTGAAAGGCTTATGCAGGTGTCGGTCAAGCGACAAAAGGCCAGCAATCAGGACGAAACCAAATTCTTCATTGAAAGAAGCAACGGTGCCTCTCAGGAGACCTACCTCAAGTGGTCCATCGTGCCTCTGATGGAAGACGGAAAATGCCTTGGATTCACCCACCCCATCGCCGAGACGACCAGATATGAGCTGTTTAGAAGACGGACCAAGATGCTCGCCAAGATGGGCGAGGCCCTCGGCACCGCCAAGGACGTCAAATCCTACTGGAGCAGCGTCATTAACGAACTCTCCTCCTGTCAGCCCTCCTACGACGTCCCGATGGCCATCGTCTACAGCGTTGAGAAGAAGCCGGCAGAGGCCGCGGAGAAGACCCAGACCATCTACGACTGCCAGCATGTTTGCAGCCTAGAAGGCGTGTTGGGGGTGCCGGATGAACACCCGATGATTCCTCAGCAGCTTCAGCTCGGCAACTCTGATGATGGGCTCGCTCCCCAGTTCCGCAAGGCTGTGCACTCCAGGAAACCCATTCTTGTCAGCACCGCTGACGGAAGCTTGCCCAAGGAGTTACTGCAGGGCATCGAATGGCGCGGTTTTGGCGATCCCTGCTCGGCCGCCATCATTGTACCCATCCGACCGACCAAGGACGAAGACGTCATGGGCCTCCTTGTGCTGGGCTTGAACCCTCGAAGGCCATATGACGACCCCTACAAGCTCTTCATGCAGCTCCTCGGGCAGCAGCTGGCCGCCTCTCTGGCCTGCACCGTCCTCGTGGAGGAGGAACGCCGCCGAGGACGATCTGCTGCCGAGCAGGCGGCTTACGATCAGGCTATGCTCAAGGAGCAGCTTGCCTACCAGACCAAGGAGACCATCGAGTACACACGGTTGTTCCAGGTTGTCTCCGAGTTCATTCCGAACGGCTTCTCCTTGGGCGATCACCAAGGCAGCATCACCTTTGCCAACCGCTTGTGGTACCGCATCACCGGGCACCCAGAAGGGCCCATTTCTCCCGAAGGATTCTTGTCCTGCATAGAAGAAGATGACAGGGAGAAGGTCCGCACGGCATACGAGAAGCTTCGAACCACTGACGAGGTCGAGTTTGAGTTCCGCGTCCTGCCGTCGGAGAACGACGTCGACAGGGAGGTGACATCACCCTTTGAGGATACGCTCCTCGATCTGGGCACCTGCCGCGACGACATGCGCAGACACGTCATGGGCCAGGTCAAGGTCGAGCGTGCGGGCGACGGCACCATCATCAGAACGTTTACCTGCTTGACGGACGTTACCGTCCACCGAAGAACAGCAGAAACGGCGATGCAGCGAGCCCAGGAGGCTGGCAACCTGAAGCGCATGGCGGAACTCGCGACTGTGGGCATGTTTGACATGGACATGAGCGGGCGGCTTCTCGGTGCCAACAACGTATTCTATGAGATGTGCGGCATCACCAAGCTGAATCCCGCAGTGGTCGACATTCGGCCATGGGCCGATGCCATTGTGGAGAAGGACCTGCCCCGACTGCGAGAGACGCTCGCGAGGCTGGGTCGCGAAGCAACTCCGCAAGTTGTGGAAGTGCGGATGAAAACAACGTGGCTGGCAACTGACAAGGCCGGCAACAAGATCACGGCGCCGCGATGGGTCAACGCCACATTCATGCCCGTCAAGGACTCGGACGGCGTCGTTCAATCCTTCACCGGCTGTCTTGCCGACGTCTCGCTCCCCAAATGGCAGCTCGAGCTCGAGACGGAGAGGAAGGAGGAGGCCATCGAGTCGAAGCGTCAGCAAGACAACTTCATCGACAGTAGGGCTCCCTTTTATCATCCTGACAAGCCCTCATTACTGACACTTCCCTCATAGTGACGTCGCATGAAATGAGGAATCCGCTCAGCGCAATCGTCCACTGCAGCGATGCCATCATCGCATCGCTAGCCAAATGTCATGAACTCGTGGAGAAGCACTTTACGTCACCTCCGCCGACAGGAGATGGCAGCCGTGCAACCATTCTCCAGCTGATCACAGATAGTATCGAGAATGCCGAGACGATTGTTGCCTGCGCGCAACACCAGAAGCGCATCGTCGACGACATTCTCACCATGTCAAAGCTGGACTCGAAACTGCTGGCCGTCACGCCCTGTACGGTCAACCCGGTGCAGATCGGCTTCGAAGCGATAAAAATGTTCGACGTCGAGGCCCGCCGGACGGACATTGACCTGACCATGACGATCGACCCATCGTTCACCAACCTCGGGCACGAGTACCTCGACCTTGATCCCTCGCGGGTCAAGCAGGTGCTGATCAACCTGCTCACCAACGCGCTCAAGTTTACAAAGTCCGGCTCGACCAGGACGGTGGCGGTGTCAATGAAAGCATCCATCGAGCGACCCACTGACCAAACCTCGGCCGTCACCTTCATCCCACGGTCGTGCACTGTGGAGAGCGAGTACGACCAGCCGGCGCTGGAAGGCAGACGAAACCCGGTATACCTCCTCTTCGAGGTCAAGGATACTGGGCAGGGCCTGACGGAGGAGGAGAAGGCCAGCCTCTTCAACAGATTTGTGCAAGCAAGCTCCCGCACACACGTCAAGTACGGTGGCTCTGGCCTGGGGCTGTTCATCTCTCGTCGGTTGACAGAACTCCAAAAGGGCGCGATCGGCGTGTCGAGCATGCCGGGCGTGGGCTCGACGTTTGCGTTCTACATCGAGACATACGTCCCGAGCGCGGAGTCGCAGCTGGAGGCAGAAAGCGCAGCCGCTGTGCTGAAGGCGTCACGGTCAGGAGGGGCGACCAGCCCGTCGGGGCGTACCAAAGCGCGGACGCCATCCATGAGCCAGCGACCAAAGCAGCCTCCCGAGGACAAGAAGAAGAACTTCATCGACGGCATTCTGATCGTCGAGGACAACCTGATCAACCAGCAGATCACAAGGCGTGGCCTTCACGACCGGGGCTTCAAAGTGCAGGTCGCTAATCATGGCATCGAAGCGCTGGAGAAACTCGCGCTCTCCGTCGCGCATCACGGCGGAGGCGAGAATATCCCATCGACACAGACAGGGTCAGAAGATTCGCCTTCGGGCGCAGTCCCGCCACTCCCGATCAACTTCATCCTCATGGACATAGAGATGCCGATCCAGGACGGGCTGACATGCACGCGTCGGATCCGAGAGCTGGAGAGCCAGGGCAGCGTGTTCGGCGACGGAGGCAGGATACCCATCATTGCTGTCAGCGCCAACGCGCGACCAGAGCAGATGAGGCAGGCTATAGATGCGGGGTGCGACGATGTGGTTGTCAAGCCATATCGGATGCCGGAGCTGATTGACACGATGCAGGTGGTCATGAAGCGGATGGCCAAGGCTGAAGAGATCCGTCGTCAGCAGGCCAAGGTTTGAGCAAAGCATGTAATGGGATGGAGTTTGAAGATGCTCGACGATTTTGGCGAGCGAGCGTGGGATTTGCTTTTGAGGGACACAACAAGTGTATCAGGAGTTGCATTCTCCCTGCCTATGAGGACATGGTGAGAAGGGGTGTAGAATTAGATACCATGACACTGCATGTTTTCTGATAACTGAACATTTTTGCTTTCTTTCTGGACGAAGGTAAGAAGTGAAGAAGCGAAGAATGAGGGTAGCGTTGAGTTGACATTTCTCACGGAAATGATATGTTTGCCCTCGTTGCCCTGCCTCCAGTATGGTCAGGGGCCGGTGAAGTTCACCGAGGGCCCTCGGTGTACCTCGGTAAGGCGGGGTCATGCCCCGCATCTCTCGCCTCAGACGGCCAGAAGGAGCGTCGTCACGCTCAAGACAGTTACAACACAGACCACGACGCTTCTTTGCCGAAGTCCTGATAAGCAGGCAACACTCGTTTTCATCCCTATAATCTCAATGCCCTCGTGGACGTCCATCCACTAGCCTGCTAAGACCCTTGGATAGCCACCCACCACCAGTGACATCATCACACCATGTCCCTCACAGACGACGACTACGCCGCCCTCTCCGAGGACATTCCCAACCCCTCAGATCCCTTCATCCTCCAATTCATCAAAGGCAGTTCCGCCCTCCGCGCCCAAGAAGCCGCTCTCCGCGCCGACTTTCCTTTCCGCAAGAGTCTCTCCCCCATCGCCCGCCGCGCCGCCACAATTGTCTCCCGTATCCGCGCTCGTGAGAACGAAACCGTATGGAGCGCTTCTTCCGACGGTGTCAGTGGCGATATGACGGTACATCCTGGAATGTCGTTCCGCCAGGCACGGCCGTTGATTGAAACCACGGATTTGTGGAAGGTTGTGCGCAAGATGCCAAAGGGCGCGGCGCTGCATGCCCATCTTGATGGGATGGTGGACAATGACTATCTGCTCGATGTTCTTCTGGAAACGCCTGGGATGCATATTTCAGCAGATGCGCCGCTTTCGACTCCAGAGGCGTTGGGAAGTGCGGGAGTTGGGTTTAGGTACTGTAAGGAAAGTGGTGGAGGGGGATCGATTTGGGAAGGTGAGTATGTCCCTGGCACGTGGAAGAGTGTCAAGACTGCGGCGGATGAGTTTTCGGATGGTGGGAAGGAGGGGTTCTTGCGCTGGTTGAAGGACCAGTGTACGTTGACGCATGAGGAGGCCATGGCGACGCATCGTGGGCCGGACGATATCTGGAAGAGTTTTGGAAGGTGTTTCCAGATGACGAGCGCTATTTTGCACCATGAGCCTATCTTTCGCGCTTTCTTGCGGCGTCTGATGCAGAGTCTTCACGAGGACGGGGTCTCATGGATCGAGCTGAGGTAGGCTGCCTTCCTCCCCTTTATGGACTTTGCTGATCTTGCAGATTCACCTGGGGCCTCGACTACTACCGCGAAGGAGAGGAGACACCCGAGTCAGACTACGATGCCATGTTCTCCGCCATGGAGGAAGAGCTGAGCCGGTTCAAGTCAGACCCTGAACACGCTTCGTTCTGGGGCTTCCGTACCATCTGGACTGCCCCAAGGGCATTACCCCGCCGCGGCATCATCCAAGACATGGACAACTGCATCACTACCAAACTCGCTTATCCAGAACTGATCGCCGGCTACGATGTCTGCGGTAAAGAAGACCTCGGTCGATCTCTCAAAGACCTCCTCCCAGAGCTATTCTGGTTTCGCAAGCAGTGCGCGCAAGAGGGCGTCGAGATCCCCTTCTTCTTCCACGCCGGCGAGACCCTCGCAACCGGCCCCAACTCGCCTGATGACAACCTCTACGACGCCGTGCTTCTCGGCACCCGACGCCTCGGCCACGCCGTCTCCCTGCATCGTCACCCTCTTCTCGTCGACCTAGTCAAGGAAAAACGCATCCTGATCGAAAGCTGCGTGATCAGCAACGAGATCCTCCGACTCTCAGGCCCAGTAAAAGCCCACCCCCTCCCAGGGCTTCTCGCACGCGGCGTTCCCTGCGCGCTCGGCAACGACGTGCCCGCCATGTTGGGTCAAGGCGCCTCAGGTTCATCGCACGACTACTACCAGGCCCTCCAAGGCTGGGACGACCTAGGCCTCGAGGGTCTCGGCGCCCTGGCGGAGAACAGCGTCCGCTGGGCCGCGTTCGAGGACGAGGCCGCGGCGGAGTGGACGGCCGGGGTCAGGGAGGCCAGTCTCGGCGGCGGCGTCAAGGCCAAACGGCTGCAGGAGTGGGCCACGGCGTGGGAGCGCTTTTGTCTGTGGATCGTCGCGGAATTCGGGGATGAGTGGGAAGAGGAGGGCGAGGGCGGCGGAGCGAGTTCATCAACGGGCGGAATCATCGCCGGCGAGGGAAAGACGTGATTCGCCCGCCGGAAGTGCGGCCGGACAAATGTTGAAGGTATTGGAGGGGAGGAGAAAAAAGAAGAAAAAAACACACCACTTGGGTGGTGCAGTGCAATATCCCATCTCCACAGCCTCGTGAGAAGAGATGAACCGGCCCATCGCCCCTTGCTATTGTTCCGGGTTATGTACCCGGACAATCTCCGCGCATCCATTTTGAGCATGATACCGAACCCGGAATGTGCTCCGATGTCCCCTCGCCTGACAAATTCAAGTACCTCTCAACCTTGAGCCTTACGGTAGTAGCTCCAAAGCATGTCAAAGTCCTACATGACGACGACGCAAGACGTGCAAATAGACGTTAGACAATGTTCTGGAACTATTCCAGGATGTGACGGCTCACTGCATCGTCCCCTGCAGGGGGCGCACGCACCGGGCGGCGGTGGGCGAGGGGGCACGCAGGCGGGCTTGGGAAGATCCCAGGATCAGGCCTTCTAACGCACGCGGTGCCTCCCGGGGTCATGGGCCCCTGTCGAAGCACACCACAACAGGGTTCTCGGGAGCGCCGATGCAGGACTCGGTGCACCGGGTCCCCCATGCACCGCGATGATCACAACTGCTCGTCAAAGTGATGATGATCAGTCTCGGTTTCGCGGCTCCAAGACTGCCCATCATCATGATTGTTTCGATGGGACACATCCGCTTAGGGCGGTATTGCACGAATTGCTTTCTTTTTGTGGTCAAGTGCGTGGAGGGGGGTATCTAGAAAAGGGGGGATAGAGGTGGGAAATAGGGGAGCAGCAGAGTCCTGCATGCCGAGCCCGCCAACACGGCGCCGGGTATCTCACTGCGGTGGCGCCCATAGCATCTCCAGCCAGGTCCGGAATGGTGTAGGCGTGAAGGCCACTTGATCGTTTCGTGCCACCATGTCGTTGAGGTTGGCCACCCGGAAGTCGTAGCGGCCGTCGGCTGTGGCGCGGAGCCTCTGAAGATACCACCACTGGGCCCAGTCCTGCGCCGCCGCGGCCCGGGATAGCTCCCGGTCGAACTGCGAGTACCGTGTCGTACGGAGGTTGAAGTCGGCTGCACAAGTTTACAATTAGCAATGATATAAAACGAGGGATGGGGGAACGAACCTCCGCGGACGTTGCTGCACGTTGCGAAAATGTCTCGCACCGAAAGACGATCTCCTCGCATCTTGAATTCCCTGGGCCACGTATTCAGGCCCAATTCGACGGCCGCGGCGACGAACCGGGCCACATCGTCTACCGCCGTCAAACACACATACGTTGTCCGTCCGCCGCCGTTCGTCTCCACGATATGTGCCGACCCCTCGCCCATGTCGACGAGAAAGTCGCCCTGGTTGATGATGCTCATGCTCGTACCCAGGCCGTATGCTCCAAGCCCGCCGGGAGCAAACCTTTCGTAAAATATGCCGCACGAGAAGACTGTCCACTGCATAGGCCGGGAGTTCGAGTTGGCATATTGCCTCAGTAGGGCCAGGGCCTCTGCTGATCCAAAGTCGAGCACGTCGTCTGTCGCGCGGTGAGAAAGCCCGCCCTCAAATTCGGCAGGGACAAAGTGCCTGACCCCAGCCCTGCGCGCAGCTTGAATGAGGCTGATCTGGGAAGGGCCTCGAAAGGTAGAGATGACGAGGTCGACGCCTTGAAGGGTGAAGCGCAGACCGGTGGCGTCGTCGTAGTCGACCACGATGACCTGGCATTCGTACTGTTCTTCAAAGTCGGGACGAGGCTGCGGTGGAACGATCAGTGGGCCGATCAGGCCATCAGGCTGCCGGGGAACAACTCACGGATCTCGAAAGCACGATGACCGGGTTAGGGGTCAGGCAGAGGTGGTGGGCGAGACGCTCAGCAAACTGGCCGGCACCGGCTATGGCGATCCTCATCATGACTCGGCCGGCAGTGGGGAAGAGGGTCTTTGTGCTCGATGCTTTTGCTGCTGCTGCTGCTGCGGTGGTGGTTCAAAGGGGATCTCGGGGGCCTGTTGACGTGGGCTGGCTGCGAGGCTGGGCTGATGCTGGTGTTTGAGTATTCGGGACAAGGACGCAGCATAATAGTTTCGTCGACGTGTTTCGAGCATACCGACCATCTTCATCTCCCACGCGCAAGTCTTGGGGGAGAGCGATATCACAAAATGAACTTGGGCTCCTCCCTCTCTCCGTTGACTGGTGGTCGCGTGTTGGGTCTAAGGCAACCGTCTCGCCATGGGCCAGGTTGACCTCGTGAAGCAGCCAATGCGAGTGTTCTGTTGTAAGTGTGTGAGGTTTCCAGGCACAGGAGGCGGCCTTGCCGCCTAGGTAGTAGTCCGCCTCTTAAGTCCGCGCCGCCAGAGGAAAAGGTACATGTGCCGAATGGTCCTGATGCAAGTACCGTCGACAGGCATCATGAGCTCATATGCCCCGCAAGCTACCCAATGTGCACACACTCGAGGGCAGTGGATGGCAGCGGAGGGGAGCGGAGGGAAGCCAAGACTCGGTAACCCCTGGCCGGGGTTCTCTGGAACCCCAGAGGTACAGTCGCTGACCTGCAGGGAGAGTCCTTACAGCTTTCCGAGGCCTTGGGCGCCGATTGGGACCGCATCCGACCCCTGCCAGGGAACCCATGCGGACGACGTGGAAGGGGTGGGAAGTCCCACAGGACGTCCAATATTGGGAAACACCCAAAACGTCGGGACTGATCCGAGGACCGCGTGGCATGGGGGAAGGTGTATGGAAGATATACGAGTATAGAGGGGTTCAGTGATGATCACTGGGGTCAGGGAGTGAGCAGGCTCATATCAGAGCAGAGAAAAATCATGACGGTTAGACTGATGCGACAGGTTGGGTGCGTGGGACTTGTAGGCACAACCTGCCCCCCCATCGGCAGTTCTGTCGGGTCAAAGTTGAGTTGCAACGGCGCGGCTTCTTGCTGGGGAGAACTCCACCGGAACAGGTCCAGACTGGGTTGATTTCCTCGTCGAATCGGTGCGCCATTTCTTAGTCAGGAGATAAGTGAGCAGACAGATTGGAGTTTGACGTGGCGTGCAGCCGCGTCAAGTCGCATGTGAATTCGAGGGGTCAGGGTCGATCTGTGGATGCTTGCGCTGGCCTGGCGCCGGAGAGCCCGCCGTTGGCAAAGGGCGGTATCAAGGCAGAAGCGAGGCCTAAGATGCCGGCCTTTCTCAGTTTGATCTCGGTGAACGAATAGACTTTAGTCTGGACCATGCTGCAGAACAGGTGCGCTCGGCTGATTGGTCCCGGCTGCGCAGCGTCGACCCGGATCAATGTCGGCAGATGCAGAGGCCAGGAGAAGACCGCATGATGGTGGTGTCCTGTCGCAAGTCGACCTGTGGCAGGGGAGCGGGGGCCCGAGGGACAAGTAGGGTGAGACGAGGCCGGGCACGTCATGATGCAGCCTGCTGGTGGTCAGTCGGGTCGACATGTTTCCCCGTGTGAGTAGCCGTTGGAGCAGCGATTGGAGCAGCCGTTTCGAGAAGAACAACCAGTCGCGGATGAGGCTGGTCTCTCTGTCAAGTCTTGCCTAGAATATTCCTTGCGATTGAGTCATACCGTCACAGGGACAAGGTGGCTCGTGGTTGCCTTTTCTGGAGAACTGGAAAAAGAAGAAGAAACTGAAATCCCTGTGGTCGAAAGGATCAGGCTTGACAAGAGCCGGCTCCCGCTCTGGTGCACCGTGGGGGCCGCCGCCTACGAGCGGAGGTCGAGGGCAGACACCACATTGGACAGCCTTACAGGGCTTAGTTGGTAGGCCAAGCTGATTGCTCCTGATGGAAGTGGCCAATGTCTGGCGGAGGATGCTCCTCTGTGGCTTCTGTAGCGGTTGCTCAAGTTTCGTCATGATGACAATCGCAAATCTTTCATCTTTCAGATCACCCGGTCCATTCGATGATCTCGGCGCTCGGGGTCTCTTAGAACACCGCCGCGGCCGAAGACTGGCCGAACAAGACCGGCATTAAAGACAGGCATTAAATTAGTCGATGGTGTGGTGGCCGCGGTGTGCAAACAATTGTCCAATCTCCCACGGACTTGGCCGATGTTGATCTCGAGCAGAAGCTTCCCGGGCGAGTGGAAGGGGAAGGTGCCGGTACGGTACCCTGGCCGGCCGGCTGTGCATCAAAAGATCCATCGAATCTCGAGGACGCTTCTCTTGGGTGGTCGACCGTTGGGGTGGAAGAATGCTTCCGCCCGTGAACGGGCCACAGGCACGGCAAGCCGACTGGAAGATGGTTAGATCTTCCGCCGAGGGTTGGACTGGGATGGGGGGTCCCCGCCGATAGTTTGGCACGGGCGTAATTCCGGTTTACAGCAAGGGTCGTGAAGGTGCTGGAACAGTGGTGGTGGGAGGGTGCATCGGGTGGTGGATCGGAAATGAGGGGGCATCGCGCCAGAAGTCGTGCGGAAACACGACAGGGGACGCGAGGGACATGAGGCGGCACCCGAGGCCTGACCGAGCTGACCGAGATAAGTCATTCGCCCCACCAAGCCGCACCGTATCAACCTCGGACCAGACGCAATCGGCTAATCGAACTTTTGCCCAATTCCGCGAGCCCACACGAATTTCTGACGGAATTTCCAGAGCCAGCAGCATCGTCAACTTCTTCTCCCGCCCTCACCAAATCTCCCAAACACGCAGGATCAAACTTCTTTGCGTTCTACCCCAATCCAAAACAGTCAAAATGGCTCCCCAGGCAGTATGTACATGACACCGCTTTGCTGTTGGCCCAGTCCCGGCAACGGGACGGTGGCGTGAAGCAGTAGGCTAAGGTCATTTTTTCTCCAATGTAGGCGACCAAGAAGGGCGGCAAGGCCCAGAAGACCACCAAGAAGGTACGATGCTCCCGACACTCCGAGACAACTTCCGACCGAAATACTAACATGTTCCGTGCAGTTCATCATCAACGCTTCTCAGCCCGCCAACGACAAGGTGTTCGACGTCGCCGCCTTTGAGAAGTTCCTCCAGGAGCGCATCAAGGTTGAGGGCCGCGTCAACAACCTCGGCGACAACATCACCATCTCCTCCACCGCCGATGGCAAGGTCGAGATTGTCTCCCACAACGAGCTGTCCGGTCGCTACCTGAAGTACCTGTACGCATTGACCCCTCTTCTCGGTAATGGCCCTTAGCTGACCCCTCCACAGCACCAAGAAGTTCCTCAAGAAGCACCAGCTCCGTGACTGGCTCCGCGTTGTCGCCACCTCCAAGGGCGTCTACGAGCTCAAGTTCTACAACGTCGTCAACGACGAGGCTGACGAGGACGACGAGTAAACGCGTCGTTACTCTCACGCACTTCTCCCGGGACTTCCAAACCCCGACGGCACTTTGTGATATTACTGGACATGGGACAGGTTCGCATGGTTTCGGCGTGGAATGGCTATGGAATGGCAGCATAGGAAGGAATTCAAAAGTCGGCACCCTCTTGTGTCATTTGATCTGCCAAACTAAGACGTCTGTCTGTCTTTCCTCCTGGGTATCTCGGTCTATAACCTTGTGCCTCAAACACTCTATGATGTACACGCATATCTCTCTCAACCACTACGGCAGCGTTCGCATCACGCCCTCGAATGCCACCAAGGCCACAGCGTTGGCGGGGAACGCCCTCAGGAAGCACGGGAGGAATCCGCGCCAATATCCCTTCCATCCGGCTTCCTTGTACACCGCCTCAGCAGCATCCTTCCACCGCGGGAACTTGCGCACACCGTCGCCGAGTCCTCCGCCCAGAGGATCCGTCATGATGCGTTGCTTCACCACGTCCGACGGGTAGCTTGTCAACCAGAACACCTGCGCGCTCAGTCCACCCGCCCAAAAGTTGACCGCTGGCGCGCCCAGCGAGGTCTGTTCTCTCAATAGCCTTGAGAAAATGTCGTAGGAGCCCCACCAGGCGAAAAAGAAGGTCCTGAAAAGAAGCGTCGCTCCAAGACCGTGATACACGCCTCCGAGGCCATGGGCACCGTAAATCTTGCGCACACAGTCGATTGGGCCTTTATACAGGCGTTTCGACTTATCAGCGGCATACTGAATCTGCAGGCGCGCCTTGATGTGCTCGACGGGCGCGGCGATGAAGCTGACCGTCGCGCCGGCCATGATACCGGCCATGCCGTGCCCGTACCAGGGTAATGTCGACTTGCCGGGGCTTGGCGTCGCTCCCGGCTGGAAGACGGCTGTGTGGAACAGGTTCTCCGACAGTAGTCGGCGATACACAGTCAGGGACCCGAGCATGACCGAGTCCATGAACATCCATCCTACCAAGGGCGGCGTTGCGCCCTTGTACAGAGCCGAGGGGCCTTCATGCCGGATGGTCTGCGTCAAGCATTGCAGCGGACCTGAGAAGCGTGAAGCGTCTGTTGTCTGGAGACGGACCTTTATCGTATCGAAGGGATGACCGACTGTGAGATGGTGAGTGAGAGCTCGACGTGAAGATGAGGATGGCCGGCAGCTCACCAGATAACTTTGCGATGCCGGAGAAGACACCCGCGACAAACCCCTTGTAATTTTTGAAGGCCGGCTTCGGTTCTTCCCTGATATCCGCCGCCATGTCTGAAGATGCCGTTTTTGGTCCGGCCGAAGCTGCCACAGCGAATCAGAAAAGCCCGAGTCTTGGGACCGTTGAAGAAAGATCGTGACGCTTCACGCTGACTCCCTCGTGGCACAGCCTCGATACTTGAAGCAGCGGAGCGTTCGGATTGCGAGCAGCGCCTAGTCCGAATGAAGGCAGAAGACAACAATCAATGACGAGTTGTCTTGAGATCTTGAAGGGTCGCGAACCAGGGTGCACGATGCCGAGATCGGATTGGGGGTTGATTCGGTTAGATGCATATGGGTTGGGTCACTTGGTACAACGATCAGATTTGATATTGAACGTCAACGCAGATGCAGTCCTCTAAGAAATGAGAACATTATTTGTTTGCAGTCATGATGTTGTTTTTTCTGTTTGAAGTGCAAAAAACCCAGCACCACTGATGGGAAGCCGGCTCGAACCCTGAAGGAGAAGCGCTGGCCGGGCCTGAAGTCATCCGGGGGGCTCCAAAGGCTCGCAAAGCTCTAACCAGCTACACCAGATAGTACTTGGTCCCAGAAAATGCGCTCCTGCCTTCAAGTAGGAGACAAGGCAGGTGCATGGTTTTCTGCCACGGGCAGGCGCACCACTGCAAGCTTGGGCCCCGCGAGTCCTGCAGCTCATTCCCACTGACACTTACGCTGTGGCACGTTCCAGTTGCACTTTGGGTATCATAATTTCTCCTCTCCTGTATCCAACACTACAGAAGCTCAAAGTCATCCAGCTTATCCCTGTACTTCATAATATCCCTCTTGATCTTGCTGCCCGGTGCCCAGGTAACCAGATCCTCCATGTTCCTCGTCACGAAGAACGCCGGGTCCGTCACCACCTCAACGCCCACCCGGATGTGGCCCTGCTCAACCCACTTTGTCGCCGTCGTGACGTTCTCCGCCATGTGCAGCCTCGTCAGGACGACGGGCAGGCGCCGCCGCGCAAAGGCGGAGACGGTCGCGCCGTGCTCCACGGCGCTGAGCTTGGATGTTGTCGAGATGACGCCCATGTCGTGGAGTTTGTCGAGGAGGAGCTTCTCGTGCTTTTGGCGCACGGCGCTGTCTGGCGGGAGGAGGGAGAGGCGGTGCGCGAGCTGGCGGATGTTCTGCACATGGGGGGTTAATGGAGGATCAAGGGCGTTGGGGAGAGTGTGGTGGACGTACGCCGCATATCCTGTTGTACTTGTGGTAGTCTTCGGGCTTCTGGATCATGTATCGCCTGCGGACGTCGGCATCCCGGTGGCCATTGTCGGACTTGTACTCGATGAAGTCGGTCTTCCTGAGGAGCTTGGCCTCGTGGTGCCTGAGCTTGCGGACCATATTGGCAAAGGCGCGTGGCGCGTAGGTTCAGCGATCGAGTTGACCTGCGATTTGTGTTCGGTTTTCGTGGGTAGGGCTTCGATTTGCTGGCGATTGATTCTTCCGTGTCGTCGTGTTGGTGGTTGCAGTCCCGTTCTTCAATCCATCGAGACGCCGCTGAACAAAAAATCCCTTATCGCGGCGGAAGTGGGGCCCGTCACCCCGATAAGCGGGCCATGCCGCGACCCGTCCAAAAATCTCCATCCCAAGCTGGAACGACATCGCGTGTGCCTCATCCCCGAACCTCAGCAGACCACCGGCCATCGGAGCAATTCGTCACCATGCCGCCCAGACTACCATCCCTCGGCTTCGCCGCCGGCCCCTCGAGCTTCATCAACCGCATTGCTCGCCCTTTCTCGACAAACACCGCCTGCAGTACGCCTCGCCTTACCGCGCCCGACCGACCCTCCCCTTTGCACCAAGCAATCGACTAACGTGCACCAAAACAGATGCTCCCCCTCGCAGCGGTGCCGAATTCTTCCTCGGGCTCGACAAGGCCACCAACAGCAGCGCCTCGAGCAACGGACCCAGGACACTCTCGCTCTCCCGCGAGAAGATCCAGGCTAGGACGGAACAACACCTGAACCGCCAGCGCCGCGAGGCCGAGTCCATGCGCGAGCGCAAGGTCAGCGACGACTACATGAAGCAGATGCACCGCAAGTGGAAGGCCGGCGACACATATGCCCCACACGATCTCAACCCCTTCCAACAGCTCAAGCACCGCCGCAAATCCCTGGCACCGCGGAAAGATGTCATTGATGAACTGGATATTAGCCCCTTGGACCTGTACAAGGTGCGCTAGCCCCTCTCTCGATCTAGCACGAGATGCGTCGATCAGTTCAGGAACACAGTTTGCTAACGCGCACCGCAGAACTACTCCATGATCTCCGAATTCATGACACCGGCGGGCAACATCAAGCACTCCAACGAAACGGGCCTGCGAGCGAAGAACCAGAGGAAGATGGCCAAGGCCATCAGGCGGATGATCGGCATGGGCCTGCACCCCAGCGTGCACCACCACCCTGAGATTATCATGAAGAAGGGCCGCTCCGGCACCTTCTGAGCAGGGGCAGAGTTGAGGTGATGTGGAAATAGATTCTGGCACGGGGAAAGCGTGCGTGTATGCCATTGTACAATATATCTACGTGGCGTTGTTGGCCACCAACATGTAAAAATCTACATCGGGGTTCTTCTTGTTCAAAACATATATGGTACAGATCTCACGCCGCAAGCACCCGTCCAATGTTGTACTTGCGCACGCCGCCAGCCACCTTGCGGGCCTTTTCCCTCTGCAGCGGTGCCCAGGCATCACGGAACTCCTTGCTCGCCCAGTCGGCGAACTTGGTCTGCAGCGTCGCTCCGGGTAACGCATTGAACGCTACGCCAAGTCTGGATGGTGTTAGCTTTGGGCCATGAATGATGCGACGGCTGTACTTACGTGAACTTATCAGGGGCGTATCCCACAGTTTGCTGCATCGTCGAGATCGCGTCTTGCACGGCCTGGACATTTCCGTTGCCAGCAAGGGCGCCTGCGTACGCGGCGAAGATCCTTGGCGGCACGTCAATATCCAGGCTCTCGAGCTTCTTCCAGATCTCCCGGGCTTTCTCATCGCCAAACGGCATCCTCTCGCACACGGAGAAGACGACCTCGAGGGTGTTGTACGACGGGCCCTCCGCAGAGTGGACAATATCCCCCCAAAAGTCGAGGGCACGCTCGGGCTTGCCACACGCCGCATACGCGAGCATCAGGGCATTGTAGAGCCTTGTGCTAGGCTGGACCTTGAGGTCCATCTTGAGCATGTTGTGAACGAGCGTCACGTCATCCAAGGAGTCTGCGTCACCGCAGTTGCCCAGCCCCTCGAAACACTTGATGTAGACATCAGGCGTCGGGTGGAAGTCGCGGTTGACGTGCTGGCGCATGTGGCCAAAGACGTGGATGGCCATGTCTGGGCGCTTGCGGTCGAAGAAGTTCTGCATGAGCAACACACGGTGCTCGACGCTAGTCTCGAGGAAGAACTGGCGGAGGATGGAGTAAGCGTCCCATGCGCGGGAGGTGCTGACGTCAGGCGACGTGCAGTAGGCGACAAAGGACTCGCGGATGGACCGCTTCTGGTCGGTGCTATGCTGGAAGATGTTGAGGGAAAGGGTATCAATGATGTCAAAGTGCTGGTCGTGCCTGAGGAAGACGCTGCAGAGGGCGACGACTGTCGCGGGGGTAAGGGTGACGACGCGGCGTTCCAGCTCATCTAGGACGTCGCGGATGATCTTGAGGTCTGGCTTGGAGGCCTCGCAGAGAGCCTGGAGGAAGGTGTTGACTACCGGCAGGTCCTCGTCGGCCGCGGCGGCGTTGTTGGAGAGGTGCTGGTAGGCCTCCTTTGCACCCGCCAGGTCCTTTGCTTTGATGCGCAGTTCCAGGATCAGGATGTACGACCTGGCGTTGGGATGTATGCGACGCTCAGCCCCCAGAGCCATCAGTCTCTCCGCCAGGTACGCATCGCCCTTTTCGTTTGCAACTTCGAGAAGGGCGTTCAAGGTATCTACGTCGGGGCGGAGAGATTCGTCCTCGGGGTTGTGTTCCTGCACCATATCGAACATGTCCTTCATTTCGTCAAGGCCCTTGCCCATGCTCATGATGGACCATTGGTAGACGACGTCCCAGTAGGGCTTTGAAGGGTTCCTGTCCACAAGTGCCTGGAAGACGGTGGCTGCCCATGTCTGCTGCTTCTTGGCGACGGAGAACTTGAGGATCTCCTTAAAGGTCCTGGGGGTGGGAAGCTGGGCGTTGGGGATGGCCTTTTGGAACCAAGCCATGGCCTCTTGCGTCCGGCTTTTGGTTGCGAAAAAGGTCGTCATGATCTCGTGGAACTGCGGCGTCATGTCCACTCCGTTCTTCCGTGCCTCTGCTGCGGCGCTGATCAGTTCGGCTTCCCGGCTCTCCTGAGAGAGTCCCTCCAGCACGTATATCCAGAGATGCTTGGCCGTGTTTATGGGAACTTTGTCAAGCCGCATCTGCTCTAGATGCTCCCGCACCAGTAGACGAGCTTCCTCTGAGGCGCCGTACGTCGTCAAAGCTTTGATATGGGCGCTAAAGTCGTAGGGTGTTGGGTCGTGGGGGTCGAGCGGCCGCGGGGTGTCGTCATTCGGGACGCCCATCTGGCGCTCAATCTCTGCATAGAGAGCACGGAGGAACATGAGGTGCTCCGCAGTGTCCTCCTTTGGGTGCTTGAGCAGCGCATCTCGGGCGCTCCGGAGCTCAGGTATCGTGAGTCCATTCCCGGGCTCTTGGTCGACGTTCTCGATAAGGTAGTTGAGCAGGTTCCGGCAATGCCTGGCTTGTGTGCTGTTGACCCTGACATTGTATTGCTTCTTGTAGCTGAAAAGGCGTCGGAAGGCGGCTACGAGCTCGTCGCGCGTTGGCGGCCGCACCTTGTCGAGCATCCGGTTCCTCCAGGTCAGGACAACGGTCCATCCCGGCTCATATTCTGGGGCCTTGATCTTCCTGGGCTCCTTTTTCAAGACTCCAAAGAATGTCCGGGTCTGTTCTGTTCTCGGCGAGTATCTCGTGACGGGGATCTGTCGGGAGTTTGTCGTCGTGGCTAGCAGCGGGCAGGACGCCGTCAGAGTCCCTCGCCCTCTTGCGGCGAGGGCTCGTCGGCAGACATGGCGCGCTAGGTGCGCCCGCATATTGTGGTCGACTTCAGGTGGGTGTCGGCCTTGGATTCAACGGCATGGTTCACCGGACGGGCATTTTTCGGAGCAATTGGGCGGGCGGTACCGAGGGGTGTGATGTCAAGTTGTGGACGGTGATCTTTTGAAGTTTCTAAGCTCCGGGTTCCGACCTTCCAGCGCGGCCCACTCCGCCAACCAACGCGATTCCGAGCCCTGTGATTGGCGCATGAGTGAAGGTTCGGGGTCTCAACGTCGCCCGAGCTTGCGTTCATTCAAGTTTATCTTTTACCTCCCATCACACCCGCCTGTCCAGAATAATAATGCGATTACATTTCTCGACTCTGTCATTGCAAATCTTTGCCAAATTACAGCTGCCCCTCGCCTGGATACCACCCAATGGATCGCTTACGTGCCGCCACCGGTGACCTTGATGACTTGGCCTGGAACCCAAGGGTCAGCAGATGCAGAGAGTGAGAGAAGCGAGGCTCCAGACGACTTACCGTTTATCCACTCGCAGTCCTCGTGGCAGAGAGCAGCCACGGCCTTGCCAACGTCCGCAGGCACGCCGACGCGCTTGAGGGGGTTCAGGTTCGCCAGGCCCTTGTCGATGATCTCAATGGGCATGCCCTTGTATCCGCCGGGGACATAGTGCCACGAGTTCTCGTCGTACATGTCAGTCTTGACGCCGCCAGGCGCAATTGCATTGACAGTGACGCCCTTCTCGCCGCAGTCGACGGCAAAAGCGCGGGTGAAGCCCTCGACTGCCGCCTTGGAGCCAGCGTACAGGGCATGGTTATGAATGCCAGTCATGCTCGCGGCGACCGAGGACGTCAGGACGATGCGTCCCCCGCGGGCACAGTGCTTGAGACCCTGCTGAGCAACGAAGAACTGGCCGCGGCAGTTGAGGTCGAAGATGGAGTCGAACAGCTCCTCGGTGACCTCGGTCTCGGGGCACCAGACCTCCTTGCCCGAGTTGGAGATGACAAAGTCCATGCGGCCAAAGTGGGCGATGGCGCGGTCGAACAGGTCGACCACCTCGGCGGGCTTGCTAATGTCGGCCTTGAGAGCGATGCTCTTGGAGCCGACCTTGTTCAGTTCGGCGACGACGTCCTCGGCGGCCCTGGCAGAGGCGCTGTAGTTGACGACAACGTTTGCACCGCGCTTTCCGAGCTCGAGGGCAATGCCTCGGCCGATGCCGCGGCCGGAGCCTGTGATAAGCGCCACCTTGCCAGCAAAAGGCCGAGCAGGGTCGACTGGTGCCGTAGTGGTGGTGTCGTGCTCTGTCGGCACGACAGTGTGGATGTCCTCTGTCGCGATGGGAGGCATGTTGGAGGAGGTTTAGATGGAATGCTTGTGGGATGGTATGATGGATGTGGTGAGTTCTGGTTTCCAGCGGCTAGGATATGGTCTTTTATAAGGAGGTCTCCTGGAGGATCACCATGGATGGGCAGTTTCGCACCTCCGGAGGGTGGCAGCTTGCAACCTCTGCTACAAGTCCGTCGAATTCATGCCCGCAAGTGCACAGAGGTAGACCGGCCGGGCATCGGTCTCCGGTCGCGTACTCAGGGGTCGGTTCCGGAGTCTTGAGGTGGCAGCCCAATTTTCCATTCTGCCAGTCTGACACCGGTTACCTAGAGCTCAGTCCGTTTCAATGGCCGCCTCTGCTGGGGCCTGCGCTCAGCGTCCCCAACGGATGTCCGAAGTCAGGCTTGGGGAGGTCTCGGACCCTATTTCGGTCCCTGTGAGATCAGAGAGTCGCTGGAACTCTCGAGCACAGAGCAAGCGCCGAGGATTGCTGCACGGTAATGTGCCTTTCATTTCTTACGGGACTTGAGCTGGGCATTCCCCCCGTCGATACCTCAACCTGACCGAACGTTCACCGAGATGTCGCTTATCGCTTATCCGAAACGCACGGACCCCAGTGGTTGCTCGACGACGGCGGGAAAATCGCCCAGATCCACTAAAATTTCGACTCGAGTTCCACGAGTGCCCCCCTCCCAGTGCTCCCGCCCCATCACCACCACTTCACCATCCTCATCGTCAAGCGACAATCGACATGGCCCAGGGAAGCGTCAAGAGCGCCTCGCGGCCAGCCCCAACGGGCAAGCCCAAGGGCACCGTCCGAAAAACCAGCAAGGTCACCAAGCCGCAAAAGGCCAAGGCCACCTGCGCCGCCGACAAGATGCAGAAGAAGCTCACCGCCGGCATGGCTGCCCGCACCGAGAAGATGCTCGGCCAGCGTGTCCACCATCTGGATGTCATCGGAAAGGGCCAACGGGCGCAGAGGAACGAGAAGGGCCAGGAGAAGGTCAAGGGTGGCAGCAGGAAGTTTGGCTAAGCCCATCGATGCTTGCCCGCCATCTGAGGGGTCTGCGGCGACCGGGACGGGGACACTTCACACTTCTGTTCGAATTTTCGCCAGATTTCCTACTACGAAATCTCCTCTCACGAATCTCGAACGTACGACATCCTCTCGGCGACATCGGTCAGGATCCTGGTCACCACCTCGAGATCCCGCGCGACATCAACACCAAAGTTCGACACGGCCAACCTCACCGCCTTGCGACCGTTCCACGACGTCCCGCTCACATACATATCCCTCGTCCCGTTGATCCTGGCGACCAGCTCCTCGTTAAGGGCCTCGTCTTTGGCCCTGAAGAGCACGACAATAAAGACATCATCAATATTTCCCGTCTCCTCGGGCAGCCACTCGTAATGCTCCGAGTCTCGGAGGAAGACGGCCACGCCGCGGGCGAGGGAGACCATGCGGGCGAGCATCTTGGCGACGCCTTCCCTTCCCTCGGCCCTCAGCATGGCGTACGCGGGCAGCGCGCGGAAGCGGCGCGAGTTCTCGATGCCTATGTTCAGCGGGCTAGGAACCGTGGCGCCGGCGGCGGAGGCGAGATATACTGCGTTGGGGTTCTTGAAGACCTGTGTCTGGAGATCAAGGGAGCGAGAGAAGAACATGCCACAGTCGTAGGGCTAGGAAGTGCCCGGTCAGCCAAAAGACAAATCATTTCAAACACATTGGGTGGGGGTGCGTACGACGTTGAGAAGTTTGTGACCATCCACGGTGACACTGTCGACGTATTTCTCCATGTCCTCAACGCGGCGGCGGAGGCTGGAGAACTCTGGGTCTGGTCCAAGGGCGCGAGCGAAGATTCCAAAGGCTGCACAAATTAGCAAGCTTCACGGAGGATGTTGATTGAGCACACCTACCACCGTCGACATGGAACCAAGACCCGTACTTCTTCGACAGGGCGCTGAGCTTCTGGACCTCACTCCACTCGTCCACGGCGTAGCGACCTGTGTTCACTTCGCCGAGGCTGATGGCGATGATGGTGGCCGTTCCGTTCTCAGAGCCAGCCTCAAGCTCGGCCTCGACGGCCTCAAGATCCAGGAGCCATGGCTTCCCCTTGCTGCAGGGCATCTCGACGACATTGGCACGACCAATGCCAACGATGCTCGCGGCCTTGGACAGGGAACTATGGCCCGCGCTGGTCAGGACCTGGATCTTCTTAATGCCAGCCGCGGCACATGCGCCCAAAAGACCTAGTTCGCCGACCGAGGGCGAGTCAGCCGGGAGACGTTGAGCAACGACACTCTCGCGTCCACAGGCCAGGCCGAGAACATTGCTGGCAGTGGCGCCGGTGGTGAAGGTCCTGCCGGCGAAGAGGCGGCGGCCGCCGGCGCGCTCGACATGGTCCTTGAGGCCAAGCAGGTCCGCGAGCATGTCGAGGGTGACGGCCTCGAGCTCCGTTGCGATGGTAGCATCTGGGAGGTGGACCTGGACGTTCTGGTCCGTGGCGGTGACGATGTTGTCTGCAGCGGCGGCGGCGGGGTGGACGCCGCCAGTGACGAAGCCAAAGTAGCGAGGGCCAGACTGGCCGGACAGACCGGGGATGATGTCTTGGAGAAGGTGGTTGATGGCTCCATCTGTGCCGAGAGGCTGTGAGAGTCTGGTGGCAGGGAGGCCGAGAGCAGCGGATGCGTGTGCCAAGCGCTCAGGGGTAGGAAGAGTTGGCGGGGTGGGTTTAGGTTGGTGGGTGGCCAGGGCCTCCTCGAGGCGAGCGTGGAAGGATTGAATAGACATGGTGTAGCTTTGATGTTCTGAGTTCCAAGATAGTTGTTTGAGCCTCATACATGATATGGGAGATATGCTGTCTTTAAGGTCCGGGTTTCGTTCATCGGCTCCGTCCCGGCTTCCGGCACGATGCCGTGTGGAAAAGTCGCCGGTGAAGCTCGGGGTTTGGTATTCGGGTTATGAAAATGAGTCAGCATCGGAGACATTCTCTTCGTGCCCGTTTAAAACATCGAGCATTTTACTCTTAAGCCATGCTGATGTTGGAGATGCCGCGATAGCCGCACCCTACACTTCTACGAAAGCAAGCCGCACATAACAGCCCAATTGTGTTGGCATGAGTGTCATAATGCCAGAGAACTGTGGTCTCACAAGCGACACAACGACCGCAACAGTCCACGTGTTGTCTACATCCGATCGACTTGAAATCTTCTCGAGCCTGTGCTTGACAGGCAGCAATGCGACGTGCTCTGGTGGGAGGTGAACAGCGCCCTTCTAAGCCGCCACGTCGGGTTCCCCCAGAGGCCTCTGGGCCAGTTTCCAGACTAGAAACCAGTTGCTGGCCAAATGTGGATCGGCGCATTCGCCGCTCGTGCTCAGGCTAATCTTCTCAGCCACGGCTCAGATTGCACAACGAATTGTGGAATACCATGGCTCGAGTCCCGAGATAGTCCTGTTGGCGAACTGATGCGCTCAGTGTTGCTGCACTGCATTAAGAACAGCCATCTGCTTGACGTCGAGGTGTGTTTGTTGCTCAAGCATCCGACTTCTTCTTCGTCACGACAAATCCGTGATAGGGCAGGCCAGCCTCCCCTCCCAGGACGACAACCTTGATGTCCCAGTCAACACCTGGGCAGTTGAGCCGAGGCATGATGAAGTGCTGGGGGCGGTAGGTGACGTAGAGGAACACGCCATCATCTTTGAGAACACGGAAGACCTGTAACATGCACGTCAGCAATGCAGGTTCCAGGTCAGAGGGTTTGTTACCAACCTCCTGGATGTATGCGGCAGTCTGATCGATGACTTCCTGAGGAGGACTCCACGGACTCCCGTGGATCATTGCGTCGAGAGTGCCCTTGTCAAACGCAACATCTATGGACCCGGACGGTATGCTGTCCATCTTTGTAACGTCCAGGAGCCTCCATTCGATGCCTTTGATATCGGCATGTCTAGCGGACATGAGGTCCACGGCCACCTTGGAGAAATCGACGCAGAGTTGGTCATTGTATCCGCGCTCCGCCAGGTCCCGCGGCATAGTCTGGATCACTCTTAGCTAAGCTATTATGTAAATGCAACGCCGAGACATACACTGTCGCCTGATCCGAGGTGAAGAATCTTGGGGTTAGTCGAGGGTCCCCGCGTCGCAAAGAGGTTCTCCTCGAAAAACGGCAAGAGCTCGTCAAATGTGCGGAACCATTCGTGCGTTGGTGTCTCCGTCTCAGCTACGGCATACCGCTCGTCCCAAAATTCGGGATGGGCGAGCTTTTCGAGCTCTTCGTTGCTCATCATGATTGCAGGTGCAGGGGTGATGAGGGGTTGAGAATGGCAGTGGATGAGGCTGGTCGGTGGAAGAGACGATGAAATTTTGTGCATGTGCCTGGTGTTCATGCTCCGCCGCTAAATTGCCCACGAGGACTAAAAGCGGCGAGGCGAGTGTCCATATTCAGCCGAGTCGAATGAGGCCCTGGCAAAACCCAGGCAGGTTGATGTTCCAGAAAATTCCGCCCTGAGCAGCCCCTGTCGTCGTCCTCGACCTTCTGCTTTGGGGTCTTGGCGCCGTCGACGACAAAGGGGGCTGCTGGTCTAGAAACATGTGCGATTTTCACGATGATTGTCCAGGATGACTTGGGGGCAGCGGATGTCGTCCTCTTTGTACTGGGCTTGCCTCCCTGCGGCGCAGTGGATGGTGGTTTGCCAGTTGAGAAGCCATAATGCCTCCATGACACCTGTGACGGCAAGATGCTTGCTCGAGATATTCAGACGTAGAGTTTCAATCAACAGACAGGCCTCAACGTCGATGCCAGGAATCATTGCTGACACGTGACTCTAGTGCTGATAAGGTTGCCTCCTGTTGGCAAAGTGTCAACTGCGGGAAGGTGCCCCGGTCGGGTGACCCACAATAGCTCCTCCAGCAGGCACGCGTCGCTTCCTCACCTGCCCCTCGGCACCTTCACTGTCTCACTTCATCACCAGACCACCTGGGAGACTCGATTGCTTCAGCCTCACTCCCGCGACAACTTATCCGAATCGCTTGGCTCTCGACAGAATTACCTCCACAACCCTTCGACGATACCCTCACAACCCCGAACCCGCCGTCCATCGACGTGACGACGTCATGCAGATGCAGATCGCAGGACCCATCACCCTGCTCCTTGTGGTGTATTCGTACTTCCGCAAGGCGCTGACACCTACCGGCATCCTCGCCGCCGTCTTCACTGCCTATGTTGCCGCCTCTCATCCTTGGAACCTCCCATTCACCCTGCTCTGTGTCTTCTTCCTGGTCGGCACTCTCGCAACCAAGGTAAGCAGCGCATCGGAGAAGCTCCAAGGCAGTGAATGCTGACACATGGCCCAGGTTAAGAAGGAGTACAAGAAGACTCTGACGCTGTCGGCCACTGGCTCTGGCGGAGAGGGCCCTCGCACCCATACCCAAGGTGTGTTCTGTCACATGTGTCCTGGCATGCGCAACCGCTGACTTCGAAGCAGTCTTTGCCAACTCTCTCATCGCTACCGCCCTGACGTGGATGCACACCCAGCAGCTGAACAAGCGCAAGGCAGATCTTCTGGGTCCCGAGGCCGACACGGTCGAGGGCTCGCTCTGCTACTCCTGGAAGGGCGACATTCTCCCCATCGGCATCATTGCTTGCTATGCTGCCGCCGCCGCTGACACCCTCGGTTCCGAGCTGGGCATCCTAGCCCGTAGCGAACCCCGCCTCATCATGGACCTGTCCCGTGTCGTTCCCCGGGGTACCAACGGTGGTGTCACTCTCGAGGGCCTCATTGCTGGCCTCCTTGGTAGCACTATCATCGCGTTCGCCTCCATCTACACCATTCCCTTCTGCGAGGGTGATGCGTCGGCTGGCGCTCTTGGCGGCGGAGAGCCCTGGAGCACCGAGTACCGCACCTACTTCATCATCGCCATCGCGTTCTGGGGAGTTCTCGGCAGCATCTTCGACAGCTGGGTCGGCGCCAACATCCAGCGCACTGTCAAGGACGTCCGGACAGGCAAGGTCGTCGAGGGTGAGGGTGGTGCGCGCGCCATGACCACCGCCGACGAGGAGGAACGCGCCAACCGCGAGATCAGGGCCGAAGAGAAGCGCAAGGAGATCGAGGCCAAGCGCCAGGCCTGGCTTGCCCGGAACAGCGAGCCCTGGGGTCCCAAGGCCACCACTAGCGGTGTCGAGCAGCCGGCCGAACTCAAGCCCCGCGAGAAGCCCGAGGAGAAGGCTGAGCAGAAGGTCGAGGAGAAGAAGGCCGAGGTCACCAAGGCCGATGAGACCAAGGATCACTCGCGCGTTGTGGAGAACGGCATGGATATCTTCGACAACAACGACGTCAACTTTGCCACGTCCTTCTTCATGGGCATCACGGCTCTGGGTGTTGCTTGCCGGGTGTTTGGCAAGGGCTTTGACTCTGTTTCCATCTCCTAAGGGGGTCTTACGCTGAAGCATCATGGAAGGGTGGAAGAAAGGGTGGGGCTTACGATACAGACGGGGTACATGGGCGGTGTAGAACACAGAAAGGGCTTGGACGGATCGGTCTCTCCGGTACATGGTAATCACTCGAGATAGGCATGCAATGGTAGCGACGAGATTTGACAATGGCTGCTCATCAGGTTGAATTGTGTGACAAATCAAGAACCTCTCCAAACGCCATCAATCCTGGGGTATTGAAAACACAAGTGTGCCGGAACGCCTTGCCCATTCTTGTTGGTTGCTCCTTCAGATCCTGCCAGTGTGCTGCTCCCACTGATCAACCAGCTGCTCCGCCGCGCAACCCAGATCGCCCTCGTCGGGGTGAATATCATCAACCCGCTTACGGCCGAGGATGAGGAGATTGACGAGGAAATCGACAAGGTCCACGGTGATGTAGTTGCCGTACTGGATCTCCCAATCGTGGGCGAGATGGAGGTGGACATTGGCCACCTCAGCAATCAATGCGTAGTACCTGAACTCATCGTCCTCGGCATTCTTGCTGCGGAGACGGGGGTAGTGGTCGATGTACTTTGCGGCGGCCACGGTGAGGAAGTGGAGGAAGCTTGTCAGGCAGTTGCCGGCGGCCTCGGCGGCGAGGTCGTTTGGGATCTCGGAGAAGAGCCGCGGGCCGCTGGGGAAGTTGAAGATGGTCTCCAGACGTTGGAGGTAGTGGAGGTTGATGAGGTTTCCATCAATCTCTTGGATGGGGAAGTCGAACTAAAGGAAATGAGTGACGGGATATGGGGAGAGGAGAGGAAAGGGACGTACACCAGGCAACTTGTGGAAGTAGTCCTTGATGGCTTGGGTTTTGCAAGGCTTAAAACGACGAACGAGGAGGTCCAGCAAATGAGGAGGCAGACGGTTGACCTTTTCGAAAGGGGGACTGGGGAGGCGATGAGTCGCGATGACGGCGTTGGAGACGCGAGTCTTCTTGGAGATGCCGGCCGAGCTCTTGGGGATGCGGCGCATGTTGGCCCTGAGAGTGGTGGTGGTGGTGGTGGAGGGAGCCATGGTGGTTCTGGTGACAGTGAGGGACTGGTAGTAAGGTAAAAGTGCGTGAAGTTTGTTTGGGAGCAAGAAGATGATGTGAAGAAGTCTGAGTCTGGGTTGAATTAGACTTGGTAGGGGTTGTGGGAAGCAGGAAGGAGGAACCTGTCTGATGTTGGTTGTGAGATGGATGGGAAGGAGAGAAGGGAACTGCCGGCCCTTTTATTCACGAAAAGGTGCATGGGAAGGTATTGTGAGCGCGTTTGACTTTCCTCAATTGTGGATGAGTAAATTGAGGCATGAGCGTGGGCGTTTGTCCCTTCCTGCGGCGTCGTTGGCGATGCGTTGTGAAAGTGCGCCGCTATCAACGTGAGTCTGAGGAGGCTTGATAGCCTGCGCAGCCTCATGGCAGGGATGTGTCTTACGTCGTTGCGGCCCCATCTCTCGTAAGTGGTGATGTTTCGTAGGACAGGCACTTGAGTTGTCCCATGCCTCGGGACATAGATACCCAGATGACGACCACGACAGAGGCGTCTGCAATAGGGACGCCGATGATGTGGAAGAACGAGGAGACTCCCAGCCCAGGTCGTACATGTGGAGGATGGTGCTGAAGGCTGAGAGCAGGTGCTACATTGCGAGAACGTATGGCTTGGTCGACGTAGGCAGACGGCCACCAAGAGCTCATGTGACGGCGCCGGCGAAGAGTGGTAACCCGGATTGATACCACAAAGGCGCTCGCCATGGTCAGCCAGGTTTTGATGTGGTGGGATTTGAGGCGGATGGACTGAGTTAATGTTCTACGAAACTTCACCACCTACCAGAGATGGGGCGGGAACGACATTTGCCTTTGAGTGTTCGCGTGCCCAACCGAGGATAATCGAGAGCCCCATCAACCCTTGGGACCAAGGATCCTGGAACAAGAACCTCACCCACGCCATGGGGGCAACATGCGGCTGCGCCATGGATGCTTGGGATTGTGGCTGCCTGTGGGTAGGAGGGTGGTCTGCCACAGTGTGGTGTGGTGAGGTGGCTCCATGCCGAAACCGAGGGACCGGCGCCTCATCGATGGAAGGAGGAAAGGTGAGCAAAATTGTGATTGATGACTGAATTTCACTGACCAAATTATTCCCCAAAATCGAACATGAAACCAGTTGAACTCGGGACAAGCCCCGTGTTCCGACAGTGACCAACCACCATGATCAATCAAATCAACCCAACTGGGTCAAACAATCCAAGAAAAATACCCCCAAGCCAGCCTCCGAAGCCACTCCTACTCCGTCGACACCTTGCCATTGTTGACGTTGATGATCGTTGTACCTTCCGGCTTTGTGATCTGATCCCATGTGACCTTTCCCTCCCTCACCCCATCTGAATTCATGATCTGCTCCTTTAACGGACGGAGGAGCCTATCAAAGTCCTCTTGAGTGCGAGGAGTTTTCTCCAAACCAACATTTTCGTCATCGTGTCTTTCCCAGGGGGCGAGGGGGCGGTCTTCCTCTTCGTCGCTGGCCCAGGGAGGGGTTGGGATGTCTTCTTCTTCGTCGTTGGCCCAAGGTGGGGTGGGGATGTCTTCGTCGTTGTCATTCGCATCGTCGTCGTGAGGAATCGGGACACCTTCATCGTCGTCGTTGGAATCAGACCAGGGAGGTGTCGGGACATCTTCGTCGTCGTTGGTGGCGCCCCTGTGAATAGTGTATGTCGAGACACCATGTTCGTCGCCATCGAATTCCGACCATGGAGGAGTAGGGATGTCCTCTTCTTCAATCTCGATCTCTTCGTCAACCTCGTGTTCTTCAATCTCGGGGTCTTCGTCGATCTCGGCTTCTTCTTCAGTCCAGTCCTCCCACTCAAGGATCGGCTCAGGCGATGGGCTCAGGTCTTCGGTTTCAATCCATTCATTTGAATCCTCTACTCGGTCTATCTCGACATTGTCAGATACATGTCCAAGCAGCGATTAAATGAAATCCAACTCTCATCCCCAGAGACCAGAGGACAAACCCCTCTTCACCATCTCATCCACCACCATCTCCCTCTCCTCTCTTTCCCACCATGGACCGGGGTTGGGTATGCTCACATACCATCGCCGTGCTCCTCCTCCTCGTCGTCGTCCTCGTCGTCGTCGTCGGGGTACGACTCGTAATCGTCCTCAACGGTGTACTCGTCACTCTCGAGGCCGCGAGGCGAGACCTTGGGGGCGGCCTTGGGGACCTTGGGGTTGAGCATGGACAGCTCGGAGTGGTTGGGGGCGACCTCCTCCAGGAGCTTCTTGTACCTGTCCCCGATGGCCTGCCAGTCGATGTCGGCGCCGTAAGAAAGATCGCGAGATTCAATTTGAACGCCGGGCATGGCGACATCGTCAATCTGACGAATCGCCTCGGCCTTAATCGCATCAGCCTGCTGCCTCGTCTCCCGGGCGGCATCGATCATCTTCTGGTTCTTCTCCCGCATGTGGGTCATAGCGGGCTTGTAAGACTTGCCGCGACGAGCGAGAACGGGACCAGTGCGAGCGTCCTCCAGCTCCAGCGAAGCCTTGCGCCTCGGAGCATGGACAATGGGGCCATCGACGTGAACCATTTCCTTGAAGGCCTTCCTCTCCATCGCCCACTCCTTCGCAAGTTGCTCGGCGGACTTCTCACCCTTGGGCTTCTCCGCCTCGAGGCCGCGACGAACGATAGGACCCTCCACGTGAATCATTTCCTCAAACGCCTTCCTCTCCATCTCATCCACCTTCTTCAACCTCTTCTCCTCCGCCTCCTCTTCCCTGAGCTTTTTGGCCGCTTCTAGCTCGGCGAACTGCAACCTCGTGAGCCGATCGTTGATAGAGGGCGTCATGCCGCGAGGATCCAGGTCGAGGTCAATGGGATGAGCGTGCTCCTCGTCTTCGTGCTCCTCATCGTCGTGCTCCTTATCGTGCTCCTCCTCGTCGTGCTGCTCCTCCTCGGGCTTCTTCGGCTTGAGCTGTCCCTTGACGGTGACGACCTCGACATCCGTAGGGAGCTTGCCGGTGAGTGCGTGGTTCAGCAGGTCGTTGAGGAGGTTCACCTTCTGTTTGAGGAATTTGAACATGGGAACGGCGGGCATCTCGCTGCGAGGCGAAACCTTCTTCTGTTTCGTGACGGGGAGCTTAGAATCGGTAGGCTTGACGGACTCGCGGAACTGGTCGGCGATACTGTCCACCGTCTTCTTCGTCTCTTTGTCGAGCTGCTTCTCGGTGGGCTTCTTTTCCTTGGGCTTCTTTTCCTTGGGCTTCGTCTCCTTGGGCTTCGTCTCCTTGGGCTTCTTCTCCTTGGGCTTCTGCTCCTTGAGTTTCTTCTCCTTGAGCTTCTTCTCCTTCGCAGCGAGGATCTCAGTATCAGTAGGCTGCTTGGAGCCGGTGAGCTCGCCAACGGGCTCGCGCATGTCCTTGGCGACACGGTCAAGCAGCTTCTTCTTCTCTTTGGCGAGGTCCTTCGGGTCGATGGGCTTCTTCTCCTTGGGCTTCTCCTCCTTGGGCTTCTCCTCCTTGGGCTTCTCCTCCTTGAGCTTCTTCTCCTGGAGTTTCTTCTCCTTCGCAGCGAGAAGCTCAAGATCAGTAGGCAGCTTGGGGCCCTTGAGCTTCCCAACGGGCTCGCGCATCTCCTTGGCGATTCGCTCAAACATCTTCGCCGCCTCCCTGTCGATCTTCTTCCGGTCGATGGGCTTCTCGCCGCGAGCCTTGAGCTGGATCTCAATGGGGGAAGACTCGGTGTCCATGTCGTCCATGTCGGCGGGGGCAACGTGAGTCTCGATCCCGTTGGGCATCTCCATGGCGTGGGAGACAATCTCGCTGCCGTACTGAGACCTGGCGACGGCCGAGATGGGCGAGGCAAGGGCAGGCATGGCAGCCATGCCGATGGCCAGAAGGCCAGTGCTGTAGTGCATCGTGACGGAGGTTGGTCAAGTAAGATGTGGATCAATGAGTCGTGTGCCTGTCTGGCAATATCGGGTCAAGTGATGGCCGAGTCCTTGATGATAGAGAGGGAAAAGAAGAGACGATCAGGGCCCAACTGCCCAGAATCCTTCCTCTTATAGACCATCTGTCCCCTTTCCAAGTGAAAAAATCACCACCTTGTTGTCCTGGTGGGTTGCCGTTTCAGCCATGGAAGCACGCATTGGAGTGCTTGTTGGAAAAGTCAAGCCATGACAGCGCCACTTGATGGGGATAACACATGGCAGGACTGAGGCCAGGCATTTGGGCGTCCGCCGCACTGTCTGGGCCTCGGCGTAGAAACTCATGGAAATGGGAATAGTCTGATGTGGCAGCCTTTCATGTATGAGGCTTCTCATGCGAAACCAGCCTCGACGTTTTTGAGGAGGCACTGAGGTCATTCCCATGTCACGTGCCCCCCCGGCTTGATCCTCAGAAAACCACATGACCCGGGTGCTTGTCGGCCCGGCTTCTCAGGGCATAAGGGCTTGGGATGGCGGAATCAGTTTCAAAGCCCGGTGCAGTGCCATCTGCCGCCCTCTGTGTGGACGGCATACGAGAGCACTGGTGCCGGCCGCAGCGTCGGTCGCCGGGGATTATCACCCTCGATTGTCGGGTGCTCGCAGATGCGGGCTGTAAGCCTCCTGCAGATCATGCCGACAACCTCGTATCCGTCTCGCGGATCCCGCCCTACGGTTCCCGAGCGTCGCCGACCTCGCGGATGCAGGACGGGGAGCAGGGCTAGAGGCAGAGGCCAATCGGGTTGTTGTCAGTGGCGGACGAGCGAACGGTTGAGTCGGAGATGCTGGGGTTGTGGCTTGAAGAATTTGCTGCGGTCACTGAGAGTGTGGGGGATCCCCTTCTCGAACTCCGGGCTTGGAGAGGTTGATGGCTTGGCAGGTTTTCTGCGTCGTGTGTCTCGAGTTTTCCACTGCAATGGCCTCAAGCAGCCTTTGCAGTGCCGTCGTCTCATGGCAGACCAGACAAGTACGCCAGATCATGGACACCAGAGTTTGTCAGCCCCCTCCCAAGAGCCAGACACCATGATGACCATCCCTGTTTGTCGTACTACGCGGGCTTGTGCGAGGACAACGGAGACAAGTCCCCGGACCCCCTGGCCCTGCACGACAATGTCTCGGCAGAGCCTTATATTGCCCGATAGCCAACGGCACCTGCAGGGTCATCGCAAGTCAGCAGCAATGTCGTGATGTTGAAGCGTCTGGGGCAGCGGGATGTCTCGTTGTCATCGGGAGCTCCCGAGACAGCGTCGTCGCGGGGTATGGAGATGCCTCGTAGCGAGCACGAGACCGCAGCACCACGGGTAAGTCGTCAGTCAATGATGAAGTGATCTACAGCATCCCCTTGCATGGTCAGGCTGAGTATCATCGAGGCTGAGCCAGCAAGTCCCACGAGATGCCCGCCCCCTTTCACTGCATCGACTGAAATGCGCCCTGGACGGCGAATCCTTTGGTTGATAGTCGGACCGGTAATCTTGCGGCGCTGCTGCGTGGAACCGATGGACATGGGATGTGCCTGGATACTGCCTGCATCAACACATGGAAGCCGAGCAGCCGGGGATGAGTCCAACATGGGCCCAGACTTTGCTCGCCCGCGAGGACGCCGTCCTGCCTTGGTCCGGTCACCTAGTGTCGGCTTCCATCCTATGCGCTTCTCGCTTGAGTCTCACCAGAAATTGCAAGGGGCCAAGCTTCTTCAGGGGCAAGGCAGAGTCTCCTCTTTCTATCGGCGACGATTTTTTGTCGGTGTTGATAGGATCCCTGTTGCAAACAATCAGGGACTTGACATGACGTGGTGGATGCTTCGTATCTTGGACGCATGCAAGCTTGCAGTCCGCGAGGGTAAAGGATGCAGCCGACGGCTAGGAGGATGAGTGTCAGCTTGTAGCACTTGTATAAAGGGGCAGCGGCACTCGCACACACACCACTCGGCCGGTCGAGTCAGATCGACAGTGTGTTCTCTGCCCCAAGATCTCCCGTTCCTCTCGCTACGTTGATCATTCAATCGTTATCTTTCCTGATCGTCACGATGAGGTGCAATCTCGCGACGCTCATCGCGTCCTGTCTGCTCGGGGCAGCTGAGGCGGCAACCGTCAGGCTCGACTGGGAGGTCAGCTGGGTGACCGCAGCCCCTGACGGGTTCTCCCGACCGGTCATTGGCGTCAACGGACGCTGGCCATGTCCCGCAATTGAGGCCTCGGTTGGTGATACCATTGTCGTCAAGCTCACCAACAACCTTGGGAACCAGACCACTGGCCTGCACTTTCATGGCATTAACCAGGTTTACTTCCATGAACCCTTCACCGATGGACCTTTGCTGACAGGCCTCAGGTCAGTACCAACTTCATGGATGGCCCAAGCATGGTAACCCAGTGTCCTCTACCGCCCAACATGACCATGACATACCAGTTCACCGTGAGCCCAACCTTGAGCAAAGCCAGACTCGTACTGACAGCCCTAGGCCGATGCTCCCGGCACCTTCTGGTGGCACTCGCACAATATGGGCCAGTACCCCGATGGCCTGCGCGGCGTCATGATCGTTCGCGATCCAGTCGACCCCTTTGCAGGGCAATATGACGAAGAACACGCCCTGACCCTGTCAGACTGGTACGTGATTCTTCTTCAACCTCGTCTTCTCTTCGCCCGCTGACCCCTTCAGGTATCACGAGCAGACAATTCCCCTGGCCCAAGCCATGTTCAGCACAGCAAACACCCAGCACCGACCTCCTCTCCCCGACTCGGTCGTCGTCAACGATGGCGGAAGTGGACAATACACCTTTGAAAGGGGCAAGACATATCGCTTCCGCATCATCAGCTTCGCGGCGCTGGCGTCCTTCTTTGTCCACTTTGACTCGCACGACATGGAGGTCATCGCAATTGATGGCGCGTACGTGACCAAGACGACGACGTTCATGCTCCGTGTGGCGCCTGCGCAGCGGTACGACATTCTCGTCAGCGCGATTGAGCGGGATAATAGGAACTTTCCCTTCCTCATTGCCATGGATCGGAACCCAGAGTATGGAACCACTGTGCCTAGGGAGAGGTATTGTGCTGACGGTGCTGAAGCTTTTCGAACCCCGACCTCCCCCGGACTTGGGACCACAACTACACGGGGCAGCTGGTCATGGACCCAGAGGGTGAATTCACCCGCGATGTCGTCGATGCTTGGCGCCCTCATGACGACTCCCACTTTGAGCCGCTGCCGGGCGGCGCCATCTTGCCGAGCCCCGACAAGACCATCGAGCTAACCTTCACCACCTGCTTCGACGACGCCGGAATCCCGCGGTGAGTGCTACTCTGCCAGGAAGTTTCCCACTGCTAACGGACTGTCCCCCATCCAGGGCCTGCTTCAATGGCAGCCCCTACGTCGACCAAAAGGTGCCGAGCCTGTACACAGCCGCCACAGTCGGCGAGGCAAACACCAACCCCGTCGTCTACGGCAACGTGCACCCCTACATCGTCTCCAGCGACGACTACGCCGACATTGTCATCAACAACGCCGACATTGCCAACCACCCCTTCCACCTGCACGGACACCACTTCCAGGTCCTCACCCGTCCTCGACGCGGCACAGGGGCCTGGCCCGGCGCAGACCGTGCCTCTTTCAACCAGAACCCGCCCATGAGGGACACGGTCGAGGTGTGGGCCAATTCGTACGCCGTGCTGCGCTTCAAAGCCGATAATCCGGGCGTGTACCTGTTCCATTGCCACATTGAGTGGTGCGTTCCCTTTGCCCCTGGTGTCGTGTTAGAGAAACTTCTCTGACAGGATGTGCACAGGCATGTTGAGATGGGCCTGACGGCGACCATCATCGAGGCGCCTGAGAGGCTGCGCGGGCTGGATATACCCGGGGACCACATTGAGATGTGTAGGCGTCTCAGGATCCCCTCGAACGGTAACGCGGGCGGGAACCTTGAGGATCCGCTTGACATGAGCAACTTTAACGTGGACCCGCCGCTTGAGTACATCGGGTAAGTTGGGTGTGTGACTCAGTTGGAGTGTAGATGGCTGACCGGTGCTTTTGACAGGGCGACGTATGTGCCGCCGCAGGGGGCGCGTCGGTTCCGCCGTGGGCGGGTCTTGGGGGGTTTGTGAAAAGGGGGAGGGGTGGTGACGAGAGCGGAAAGTGGTAGGAAGGTTGGCTTGGGATGATGGTGAGGTAATGGTGCGGTTTGTGATGGATGGAGAAGAGGATGTTGCCACTGGGTAGGTGCTCGAGGGGGGCAGGTCTCATCTGTCGAGGATGTGTGCTTCCGTTTCTTGGGGTCCCAAGTTGGATTTCTTGAGTCTCTTCCCGTAATGGCCACGACGTCGGGAGTCCTGGCGTGCCCTCCATCCTGGGTGTGGTGCGTGGCCGGGACTTTTCATGAACTTGCAACAACCAGATTTGCCTTCTAGGGCATTGTCCGAGCCACGTATGATCAGAGTGTACTCGCTCGTTTGCCGATAGCTGAAAAAGATGAGCACAGGGTGTGCTCAGAGGTTCATTTGCCCAAGATGTTGAGGGGGTGTGTGCCAGCAGGGGCGAGGGGGCGGGCGAGTGGAAGATCCCTGAATTCCCACATCGTCAGTGAACTGCAACATGTTCATCTCAGGGTCTCTCACAAGTAATTGCTAAAAGTTTGCTTGTGTGTTTTGATCTGGCCACAATCGACTGCCCTGGGTATTGCCACCCACGTCTCGGGAAAGCATCTGGCAGTCATGTCCTCGGGAAAGGGTTGGCTGCCCCAAGAGGCACTCGAACAAAGCGAGGATAAGATGATACTTTAGTGAAGCAGGATGGAGGGCATACCAAGTTGGCAGTGAGGGGATGGGATGAGATGAGATGGCGAGGAAGAGGGGGGTGCTCTTGGTTAACAGCACGACTGACGGGGAGAAGGAGCCGGCCCGTCAGGCTAGAACAACCCCAAACAGCACTAGGGAGCTGGTGGCAAGCAGGGTACTGGAAAGTCAGCCCGTCCTGGAGTACACTCGTTATCCGAGCTCGTGGGACCTTTTAGCACCATAGGTGGCGTGCTTGCCTGAGGAGATGGTCGGCAATTGGCTCGGTACGAAGTCGTGAGAGTCTAGTCATGTAACAGGACCGGACGCACGACTGTGGTGACTCGGACAGAGCTGACAGCAAAGACGTATCATGGCGCAGAAGACGGCCTGTGTTCTAGTTAAACAGTCTCCGGATGAGGAGATGCTTATCCGGCAAGCCTAACCCAAGTCCATCGCGATGGACGGACGACGGGATCTGTCCGAACATGGCTCATCGCGATGGGAGGACGAACGGCATGAAAACCACTTCAGCCCTTTCCTGTGCTGCCCATCGCCGACGGCTGACTATCGAGTCTCACGCAGACGCCCCCTCCTGGAGACTCCATGATGAAGACTTGGTGATCTGCATACGTAGGCAGATATGCGTGTCGGAGGTTTCGGCTTCGCACGGCCATGAACGGGTGAGATCTCACCTGGATACGACGTAGCCCAGGCACGAGCGGATGGCTACGGCTGCGGAAGGCGTACGCACTGAGAAAGTCATCCGACGGGAAGAGTGGCTCCGAGCCTGGGGGTGCTGGCCGTCTGAAGGGCGAGAGGTGCTCTTGATGTTGTTGGTTCTGCTGCCACGAAAAGTGACCACTGGGACGATCTGCCGCGGAAGATTTGCACAAGGGCATAAGCAGATCCTTCCCCTAGGAAGCACTCGGGATAGGCCTGGTGCCCACGGTGGAGTGGATGCGACATAGACACACCACGGCGAGCATGCCGATAAGAGCAACGCGATATCCGTCCCAGCACTCGCAAGAGAACTCCCACAGGGTCCAGAACAGACGAAACCAGCGGCGCAGAAACTTCTGCTGTATAATTGCCCAAAGCGGAACATGCCAACAGTTGTCCTGGTTTGATCGAGAGGCAGGGCAGAGGGGACAGACTGGCCAGGAAGGTTGGATCGATGCAATCTGTGTAGGAGAGATTCCATGCAACGAGCCTCGTAAGCAGAGGCTGCATAGAACTCGCAGAATGTTCTCTGAATGGGACTCCTGGGAGAAAGATGAAGGCCTTGGAAGGTTGCTCGCGTCATCGACGTTGAGCCACGGTGACACGACGTGCCGGGGGCGCCGCGAGCTGCGTGTCTGACATGTCGGATACTTCGGGGGGTTTTGCTTCGGCGAGCGATGCCTGCAGGTGCAGGCCGGGAGATGCGGAGTGTATGTGTGTGAGGGTGGGTTTGTCATGGCTTGCCCAGGCAGGACGGGCAACGTATCTCCTAGAGAAGCACGACGAAAGCCAGCCAAAAGTCCAATGACAAGGAAATTCGGTCTTGCGAGATTCTGAACCAGATAGTGGACCAGATGGATGCCGAGTGGGAGTGCTCGCACTCGGAGGTCCGGTGTTGAACTCCCGAGCATGTGTCGGCAGCGCCAGGTCCCGCGGCCTTCCAAGAGTGACTGCCGACGATATCGCTGACTAGTGAAGGAAGTACCCTGAATCCGCTTGCTTCTGATCCATGGTTCGAGATACGGCCTGCGTCGCTGGACGCTGACGCGCTGACATGCCCACGGCGGGCGCGGCGACCTGTCCTGCCTCGGGCTTCAGATGTCTCCCGGTGCGACATTTCACGGGATAAGCACACAAGAAAGGGGCCGAGGCTGTCCCTGCTGGGGTTTGCCCCCATCCGCCAGGGCCGTCCTCCTAAGATGGCCTAATTCTGTCGCATTCCTCCGTGGAGAGGCTGAGACCGAGGCATCGGGGCATCATCGACAGGTCATCGCCCGTCTGTCGTGCGTGGCGGTGTCATGAACCGGACATGCGAGTCGATGTCTGTCGGTGCCCGAGCTGCGAGAGCGCGGCGGTGTGGCCATGGCGCAGCAGTGATTGCTGTGAAGATCAAGTATCGAGGAGGGTGAGGCCTAGCAGGGCAGGGAGGGGTGTGCTGCAAATGGCACCGAAAAGTCCGTCCGTATCACGATAAGGCGCGTCTCTGAATACGGTGGCTCGTGCTGCGTGCTGCGGTGGGTGTGATACCTGGGCGACGGACTGACGTGACGGTGGACGTGGGCATTGATGTCAAGCTTAGACTGTAGAGTGGGTGAGCTGGGCAAGGTGAGGCTCGGTGAGAAGGTGTGGGTAGGCCACGTGACTTGACCCCACCCATTGGCCCGGACATTCCCCGGAGAGCCTCAGCCAACTTCACACACTTCCACGTTCCTCCCAAAATGGTCCAAGCTTCTTCACCTTTCCCATCCTCCAGCTTGAACACCATCAACGGCCGCCCGCCAGATCAATTGCTATTCCCGTATGCCATCGACTAACACATCAGTCTTGTATCGCCGAGCCTTGGACGATTGATTCATCTCTCCGGACGGCCATGTTGTTTCGCGGGGTGTCCTCCGCCGACCTGACATCAGCACCACGACACCCGTGTTTGGGGATGTCCGTCGGACACGCACTGGGCGGTGGCCCGTCCTCCCTCCTCCACCTCCGCCGCACCCTCCCTGTCCATGTCGCCGCGCTGGGTTCCGCTGCCATCGACCGCGGGGAGGACAATCTCGTCCAAGCTTTTACCTCGTCGGCCATCAGTGTGGTCTTTGGTCTCGTATCTCCAGGTTTCACGGCCCGGCGGCAGCGTCTCCGTTTCGAGTCGTCGCTCCTCCTCTGCCTAGGGTAGGCACCGGTGCGAGTCCCGTCGGGGCCATGTTTGTGTCTCTCAAGGATTGGTCCCTGTCAGTACGGACGAGCAGGGAAGGACCCTTCGGCGACCGGTGTTCTACTCTGTTTCACGCCTTGGCCTGGACCTGGCCTGCTCGGAGCACGTTGCAACTACATGTCAATCCTGCCAAAGGCATGGGACCACGCCCATCATCCCTCTGACGTCGTCCACGAGGCTGCGTACACGGCCCTCTTGGCCAAGGACTGGATGAGATACGCATCTTGGAAGACCGGAGGCACCGTGCCCTCTCACCCCTGACCGTCCGGTCTTGCGGTTCGCGTCAACTGGCCCTGCCGCCGACCCTGCCACCGACCCTGCCACCGGCTCGCCTTGTGGCCGTCAGCCTGAACCGACGACGCCAACCAAAAGAGGAAATCAATGATCCTCCTCCCGCGGCTTCGGTCACCGAACCTCCTCCACGCCGGTCTCACATCTCACCATCCCAGCATCCTCGCCGAGAGCCTCCGGGCACTCAGCCTGGGGAGGGGCGTGTCTGCAATCGATCGAGCACCGCCTCTGCTCCATCCTGCCCCATCCATCGCCCCTCGTCCGTCCGTTGCCGTTTTCGCCGCCGCCTTGATGCTGACGCTCCATCTTTAGCAGTGACAGGCCGGGCTGACATGAGTTTGAGATGTCGCCGGCCGGACCAGAGCGCGGGTGCGGGTTGCCGCTCACACTTTGACCCCCTCGACGAATGTTCCATCTCGCCGTGCTCTGGTATAAGACCTTCTTGGTGTCCTCGCAAAATGGGATGGATGCCACCCTACTCACCAAACACCTCTAATCACTCACACCACATCTCTCACCATGGAGGACGCAGTATCGTTTCTCCTCTTTGGAGACCAGTCCCTCAACACCTATGCGTTCTTGGCGGACTTTTACCGCAACGGAAACCCCAGCGTTCTCGCAAAGACATTCCTCGAGCAGGCAGGCCAGGCCTTGAGGGAAGAGATCGACAACCTCACCGCACTTCAGCGATCCAAGCTCCCCGTCTTCCGTACTCTTCAACAGCTCAACGAAAAGTACAACGCCGGCAACGTCAGGCACCCTGGCCTCGATAGCGCCCTTCTCTGCATTTCCCAGATTGCCCACTACATTGAGTATGGCTTTCCGTTTCGCAACTTCATGACCATTCTAACTATTCGATAGCCGTACCGAGAAAGAGCCCCAAGATGTCACCGCCCACGAGCAGTCATACCTCTTGGGCCTCTGCACAGGGCTGTTCGCCGCCTGTGCCGTCGCTTCTACGCCTTCTGTTTCCACATTGATACCCCTTGCTGTACAAGTCGTCTTGATGGCCTTCAGGGCCGGTTCGCACGTCGCCTCCATGGCCGAGAGGCTCAGCCCCTCCAGCTCGAACGAGTCTTGGAACCACCTCTTCGCGGGATTGCAGGAGTCTGCCGCTATCGAGGCTCTGGAATCGTTCCACACCTCCCAAGTAAGGAGCCCAGCCAACTGAGAAAAGTCCCCACTGACATTCCCAGTTCATCCCCCCCGCAAGCCGGGCATACATCAGCGCCGTTTCCACGACGAGTGTGGCTATCTCCGGCCCCCCTGCCACTCTCAAGGCCTTTGTTGATAGCAGCATCGCCAAGGTCAACTCGACGCCCGTTCCCGTCTACGGACCCTGGCACGCAGCCCACCTCAATGCTGATGCCGATGTCGACAAGATTCTGCACCTCGCAGACGCCCGAGTCCAGGCCGTCCTCGCCGATACCAAGCCTCGCTCTGCCGTCATGTCCGGCGCCCAAGGCACTTGGATCTCCGGTACAAGCACCGCAGACCTCCTGAGGTCTGTCGTCCGCGAGTGTCTCAACGACTCGCTCCAGTTCCAAAAGGTCCTTGACACTGCTCTCGAGACCGCCACCAGCTTCTCCGGCTCCAACTGCCTGATCGTTCCCTACGGTCCCACAGACAACGCCGAGACTCTGTCGAACCTCATCAGCGAGAAGACCAAGCTCACTGTTCACCTTCGCCAGGCGAGCCGGGTCGCTTTCGACCGGAGGCCCTCACACATTGGCAACCACGGCGCCAGTGGCAAGTGCAAGCTGGCCATCGTCGGCATGGCTGGTCGCTTCCCCGATGCTGCGAGCCACGAAAAGCTCTGGGAGCTTCTGTCCAAGGGCCTCGACGTTCATCGCGTCGTGCCCGCTGACCGCTTCAACGTCGACACTCACTACGACATTACTGGCAAGGCCGTCAACACTAGCCACAGCCAGTACGGGTGCTGGATCGAGAACCCGGGTCTCTTCGACAACAAGTTCTTCAGCATGTCGCCGCGCGAGGCCTACCAGACCGACCCCATGCAGCGGATGGCTCTGACCACTGCCTACGAGGCACTGGAGATGTCAGGCTACGTCCCCAACCGCACGCCATCGACGCGACTGGATCGCATCGGCACCTTCTACGGCCAGACCTCTGACGACTGGCGCGAGATCAACGCCGCCCAGGAAGTCGACACCTACTACATCACTGGAGGCGTCAGAGCTTTCGGCCCTGGCAGGATCAACTACCACTTTGGCTTCAGCGGCCCCAGCTTCAACATTGACACGGCCTGTTCCTCGAGCGCCGCCGCCCTGCAGGTTGCCTGCACCTCACTGTGGGCCAAGGAGTGTGACACGGCCGTTGTCGGTGGCTTGTCTTGCATGACCAACCCCGACATTTTCGCCGGCCTGAGTCGCGGCCAATTCCTGTCCAAGACGGGTCCCTGCGCTACCTTTGACGATGGCGCCGACGGTTACTGCCGTGCCGACGCTTGCGCCTCCATCGTGGTGAAGCGTCTCGAAGATGCTGTCGCCGACAAGGACAACATTCTTGCCGTCATTCTCGGCACCGCCACCAACCACTCTGCCGAGGCCGTGTCCATCACACACCCTCACGGGCCGACGCAGTCGGTGCTGTCGACGGCGATTCTCGACGAGGCCGGCGTTGACCCCTTTGACGTCGACTACGTCGAGATGCACGGAACCGGCACCCAGGCTGGCGATGGCACCGAGATGCTTTCTGTCACCAACGTCTTCGCCCCCGCAGACCGCAGACGTCCTGCCGATCGTCCTCTCTACCTGGGCGCAGTCAAAAGTAACATCGGCCACGGCGAAGCTGCTTCTGGCATCACTGCCCTGACGAAGGTGCTCATGATGATGCAGAAGAACGCCATCCCGCCCCACGTCGGCATCAAGAAGGAGATCAACCACAACTTCCCCAAGGACCTGTCCGACAGGAACGTCAATATTGCCTTCCACATGACGCCCTTCAAGCGCCAAGATGGCAAGCTGCGCAAGATCTTCGTCAACAACTTCAGCGCAGCAGGTGGCAACACCGGTCTTCTTCTCGAGGATGGCCCCCGCTACGACGCGCCCACGGTTGATCCCCGCAACGTTCATGTCATCACCGTCACGGCCAAAGCCAAGGCCTCGCTCCTCCGCAACGCTGAGAAGCTCATCGGGTGGATGGAGGAGTACCCCGAGACCCCCGTCTCCCATGTGGCGTACACCACCACAGCGCGCCGCATTCAGCATTACTGGCGCATCAGCGTCGCGGCGGCGGACCTCAACGAGGCCAAGCGCGGGCTCAGGGAGCGTCTGCAGCAGCAAATTCAGCCCGTCTCCACGACTCAGCCCAAGGTTGCCTTCCTCTTCACCGGCCAGGGATCTCACTACGCCGGTCTCGGCAGGGAGTTCTACGCCAACCACGAAGTCTTCAGGGAGAGCATCGACGAGTTTGCCAACATTGCCAAGGTCCACGGCTTCCCCTCGTTCATGCCTCTTATCGACGGCAGCGAGCAGGACGTGTCCAAGCTCTCGCCTGTTGTCGTCCAGCTTGGCCTCTGCTGCTTCGAGATGGCCCTCGCGAGGCTGTGGGGTTCCTGGGACATCAAGCCGTCGGTGGTTCTTGGCCACTCGCTTGGCGAGTATGCTGCTCTGAACGCTGCTGGTGTTCTGTCCGCAAGCGACACCATCTACCTTGTCGGTGTCCGCGCCCAGCTGCTCGTGCAAAAGTGCACCGCTGGCACGCACGTTATGCTCGCAATCCAGGGCTCCGTTGACACTGTCAAGGATGCTCTTGGTTCCAAGGCGGATGCCGTCAACGTTGCCTGCGTCAACGGACCTCGCGAGACTGTCCTCAGCGGCAGCGCCGCCGAGATGGTCGAGGTTGCCACCCAGCTCAGCGCCTCGGGCTTCAAGTGCACCCAGCTCAAGGTTCCCTTTGCCTTCCACTCGGCCCAGGTGGACCCGATCCTGGACGACTTTGAGCGCCTTGCTGGCGCCATCCAGTTCCACGCGCCCAAGGTCTCGGTCATCTCGCCTCTTCTCGGTGAGATGGTTGACTGCACCGACGCTGCCGCCTCGCAGCACTTTGGCCCCGCGTACCTGCGCAACCACGCTCGTGACGCGGTCAACTTCCTTGGCGGCCTCGTCTCGGCCCAGCAGCACATGGGCGCCAACAAGATTGACGACAAGACGGTCTGGCTCGAGGTTGGACCTCACCCCGTCTGCGCCAACATGGTCAAGGCCGCTTTTGGCGCCACGACTGTTGCAGTCCCCACGCTTCGACGCAATGAGGCGGCCTACAAGACTCTGGGTAGCAGCCTTTCCGCTCTGCACACAGCCGGCATCAACCTCGATTGGAACGAGTTCCACCGCGACTTCAACTCGTCGACTCGTCTCCTGGACCTGCCAACCTACGCCTTTGATGAGAAGAACTACTGGATCCAGTACACTGGAGACTGGTGCCTCACGAAGAACAGGGGACCTGCCGCTGTCAAGGAGCCGGCGCTTCTGGAGGCTCCCAAGCTCAAGCTGTCCACGACCTCAGTGCATGGCATCACCAAGGAGGAGATCACTGGCGACGTCGCCATCATCGAGACGGAGACGAACCTCTCCCGGGAGGATACGCGGAACATTGTCCAGGGCCACCTGTGCAACGGCGCCCCCCTCTGCCCGTCGACGCTCTACGCCGACATGGCCATGACCATCTGCGACTACGCCTACAAGAAGCTTCGCCCTGAGGCAGGCAAGGTCGGCGTCAACGTGTGCAACGTTGAAGTTCCCAAGACTCTCATCTTTGACGAGAAGCTTGATGCGCACATCCTGCGCACGACCGTCACTGCCAATGCCTCTCAAGGAGCCGCCGACGTCGTCTTCCACACGGGCGAGGGTGCCTCCAAGACGGTGCATGCCCACTGCAAGGTGGTCTACGGCAACACGGACCAGTGGGCGGACGAGTTCGAGCGCGTCGCCTATCTCATCAAGGGCCGCGTCGAACACCTTCTCGAAGCCGAGAAGGCCGGCAAGGCGTCCAAGATTGGGCGCGGTCTGGCTTACAAGCTCTTCTCGGCGCTCGTCGACTACGACCCTCGCTACCAAGGCATGGAAGAGGTCGTGCTTGACAGCAAGACGTGCGAGGCGACGGCCAAGGTCACTCTCCAGACGACCGAGGCCGATGGGCGCTTCCACTTCAGCCCCTACTGGCTCGACAGCTGCTGCCACATCTCGGGCTTCATCATCAACGGCACTGATGCCGTCGACTCACGCGAGCAGGTCTTCATCTCGCACGGCTGGGGCTCCATGCGCTTCGTTGAGAAGCTGGACCCTGCAAAGTCGTACCGCTCCTACGTCCGCATGCAGCCTGTCAAGGGCACCAAGATGATGGCCGGTGACGCTTACGTCTTTGACGGCGACCGCATCGTTGGCGTCTGTGGGGATATTCGCTTCCAGTCGATTCCCCGCAAGGTGCTCAACATGGTGCTGCCGCCGCGTGGTCGCGCTGCCGCTGCCATGGGATCGGTTGCTGCACCTTCGCCTGCGGCCAAGGCCAAGGAGTCGTCGCCGGTCAGGTCCAAGTCCAAGTCGCGGAAGTCGGCCATGAAGCCGGACTTGAAGACTGTCAACGCCAAGCTCGCGCAGTCCAAGTCTGTCGTGGACGCCGTCTTTGACATCATTGCCAAGGAGGTCGGTGTATCGCATGACGAGCTCGGCGATAACATTGCCTTTACGGACCTTGGGTGCGACTCGCTCATGGCGCTGACGGTAGCTGGACGGATGCGTGAGGAGCTCGATGTTGATATCGACTCTCACGCGTTCGTGGAGCACTCGACCGTGGGCGCTTTCAAGACCTTCCTCGCCCGCTTCGAGACTCCCATGCCGGCCGTTGTCATCGAGAGGCGCCCGCACATGCGCAACATCAGCTACGGCGGCCAGGACTCGGCCGTGTCGTTTGTGTCCGAGGTGTCCTCGGAGGCAGACACTGGCGAGTCGCCTCTGACCACGCCCCCCAACGAGGAGAGCGAGGAGGAGCGCGGCAAGGCGGTGGCTGGCGACGCGGACAACTTGCAAGAGATTGTTCGTGGCACCATCGCCTCGGAGATGGGCGTCGAGATTGAGGAAATTGTCGCGACGCCCGATCTCGCCGCGCTCGGCATGGACTCGCTCATGAGTCTTTCGATCCTCGGCGCCCTGCGGGAGAGGACAGGCATGGAGATTGCCAGCGACCTGTTCGTGGTCAACCCGTCCCTCGTCGAGGTCGAGAAGGCTCTCGGCGTCGGACCCAAGCCCAAGCCCAAGGCTGCACCCACGTCCAAATCCAGGTCCTCTTCGCACAAAAGGTCTCGGTCGCGCTCGGTATCGCCTAGATCGGAGCTTCCCCTGATGCCCACCACCGTGATCAACACGCACCCTGGGAACACCACAGCATCAATCGACAAGCCACCCCGTCCTGCGCCTGGCTCCGTCGTCGACCACTTCCCTCACCGCAAGGCGTCATCGATCCTGCTCCAGGGCAGCACGCGCACAGCGACCAAGAGCCTCTTCATGATCCCCGATGGCAGCGGGTGCGCGACTTCATACACGGAGATTAGCCAGATCTCGCCCGACTGGAAGGTCTGGGGTCTCTTCTCGCCGTTCATGAAGACACCCGAGGAATTCAACTGCGGCGTCTACGGCATGGCGACCAAGTTCATCACCGAGATGCGCCGCCGCCAGCCCGTGGGCCCATACTCACTCGCAGGCTGGTCCGCCGGCGGCGTCGTGGCCTTTGAGATGGTCTGCCAGCTCGTCCGCGCAGGCGAACGCGTCGACCATCTCATCATCATCGACGCACCATGCCCCGTCACCATTGAGCCGCTCCCTCGCTCCCTGCACGCGTGGTTCGGCACCATCGGCCTCCTGGGCGAAGACGACGGCACCGGCGCAAAGAACATCCCGTCTTGGCTGCTGCCGCACTTTGCAGCGGCCGTGACAGCGCTGAGCAACTACACTGCCGAGCGCATCCCCGCGGAGATGTGCCCGCAGGTGACGACGATTTGGTGCGAGGATGGCGTGTGCAAGCGGCCCTCGGACCCGCGACCTGACCCGTATCCCAAGGGGCATGCGCTCTTCCTGCTAGAGAACAGGACTGATTTTGGCCCGAACCGGTGGGACGAGTTTTTGGATATTTCCAAGATGCGGTCGCGTCATATGCCCGGCAACCATTTCTCGATGATGCATGGCGCACTGGTACGTTGGACCTCACTCATGAATTACAGGACGTTTGCTGACATTTACTTCACAGGCCAAGAAGCTGGGCGATTTCATCAGGGAGGCGATTTGCTAGATGATTTGGGTACATTGTTGCGCTTTGCATTTTCCAGCATGCGATACCACTCCTTTAATTCATAGTACAGGACAGGACAGGCAGACTGTGGGGGATGGTCTAGACGGGGGGCCTGTTGGCGTTTTGGGAGTATTTTTACATTGCAATGAGGGTTCATCGAGGCGAAGTAGAGAGATTGTCCTCCGCCATCGATTTTCTTTAACATCACAGACAGAAGCAGAATAGAAGCTGGTTGTGTTCAAGCCCAGTGTCGTGGATGTTCATGATGATGCCTGCTGTGTGCGACCCGGGATGGGAATCGGGGAGAATTGCATGGACGGGGAACGACATCTCGTGTCGTTTGTCTCCGACGGCCCGATGTCGTGCGTCGTCACTGTCTGGACTGGGCCTGAAGATCCTCGGAGGTTTTCTTCTGGCGTGGAGGACGACTGGGCGACGACTGGACGACGACGTTCTTTGGAGGACTTCAGACGCGAGAGTACATGACCCTCGTCACGGAGTTGGGACCGGGAAGCCGCATCATCGAGTGCCGAACATGCAATGCAGAAAGCAGGCATCCATCCGCATGTGTTCCTCGGCAGACATGCGGGTTGATTCTCAACATGAGCGTCGGATTCCATGATGCGCAGAAGAAAAAGGCAGCGAGGCCAGCCACGTGGAAGCCGTTGGTCGGGAGAGTTGTGCCGGCCGGACTGGGCGCGTTTGGGCTATTGGATTTTGTGCGACGGGGCGGATACGAAGGACGCTGCTGCAGAATGGGGAGGTAATATATCGAAGGGCTGGACTTGGCTGGGCTGGGCGAAGGTGAGAATGATAAGACGTCCGCGCCTATGGGAGGATATCGCCCGGGAAGACGCATTGCATGAGCATGCAGGCGGGCGCCCGTTCGCTGCATGTAATAAATCGTATGTGCCGGTGGCTGAGAAGAGCGGGTAGGTGCTGTTGAGACCGCATCATCGATCAGGCGACGCCTTTTCGCACAGATAGTCTCGATTGCCGAGACGCAGAGGTATTTGGCCGGGTCGCTGCTGCGATAGAGGCGCTCTGGGGGCACTATGTCGGTCTTCTCGATCGAGCTTCTTGCAGGCAGCGGAGGCCAGAGAGCCAGTGCATTTTGTTCCCGATGGCGTAGATGGTGATGATGCCGGGTTGGTCATGCCAGGGCGGAAGGCTCGGCGGGGTTGGGTTGCATGAACCCGCATGATGTACTGAAGATTATGAAGACCCGCAGGCTGCATTTTCAGAAAGATAGATAGACTACATGATGATTCTGAGCGAGAATATTTGTGTAGAGTCTGCAACAGAAGTCGTCGATGGAGTGGTGTTTGTTTGTTGTCGCCCGGGTGGTGTTGGAGGGGAGATTTGCCCCTCCATGCCAGTGCCCGAAAATGCGGGGCAAATGCCCGGCGACAGATAAGAACGTTGCACCGTGCTTATCGTGAGCTTCCCCTATTCTCCCCCGCCCTCCTTCCTCCTCCTCCCCTGACCACCGTCACTGGCAGTTACACCTTGTGGTATCCAAAATTTCCCGTCAATCCCGTCATCTCAGCCGTATCAGACAGCAAACCTATTCGTCCTGTCCGTCCCCCGCGGACTACCGAACGTTGGCCTGTTATGCAACCCTCCCAACCGTGAGCCTCCCCCACGAGACTGACCACCTCTGGGCATCATCTCTCGTAAGCAAGTTCCTTTCGGCGATTTCCCTGCTCCCCGCTGACATATGCCTGCAAAGGCGATTCGGTTCACCGCGGCATGAGGCTTACTGGTCATCGCCTGTCAATCTCACGCCAGCAGCATGACATGTGAGCGGCACATCCTCGCCTCCTCGCCTTCGAACCTGTCAGGACCCGAGGGGACGACAGTCCCAGATGCATGATGGGGCGCCGTATCTTCCTGCCATATCAAAGCAAGGCGGACTGGGCAAAAGGCGGCTACCGGACATCCCAGATGTGACAGCATCGACCTCGTCCTTGTCCCCGGACATCGTGCGAACCCCACGAACGAGTCAATGACGCCTTGCCGAGACTTCATGCATGTTCTCGGTCTCGTACCTGCGTGCGTATCTCTCTACCTTCTTTCAATATCTTCTGAGCTGCTCTATGTCGACCCTCCCCGAGCTCCCGCACCCTGCATACTCACCTGATCCCTCTGCATCCTCATCGCCGCCGGCCCGACCTCGCCATGACGCGCTCAGGCTCCAAACCTAGGCAGCCCCGTCTACGACTCTCCTGCGACGGCTGCTTTCTCGCAAAGGTCAAGTGCTCGCGCGGCCCTCTATGTGCGCGTTGCCTTGCCAACGGGCTCGAGTGCAGATACTCTGTTTCCAGCAGGGCCGGCAAACCAAAGGCATCAAAGCCAGCGCAGGCCTCGACATATGATATTGGAGGGTGGAAAAATGAGCCCCAGCTTGAAGAGGCGGAGATTGACTTGGGCTACTTTGGTATGGCAGGAGCTGAGGATCCTGGCATGCTCCCGTGGTCATCAGATGGCGACATTTCGACAGCCGACTTCAACAACTTTGCAATGTCGTCTCCATACATGTCCGACGAGGATGGAAGGTCCCAATCAATGGACCTAGCAAAAGTCGCCCATCTCGCTGCCCGGGCAGGTGCTACAGCTCAAGACGCAATATATATGCCGGCACCCTCGTCCATAGCCCTGTCAACTCCAACAACCTCCTACCTCCCAAGTCCCTTCATCACTCCCAAATCTCACGAGCCATCTTCCTCCAACACCTTCCCAACCTCCACCTGTGGCTGCTTCGCCGACTGTCTCGAGTCCCTCCACGCCCTCCACGGTGCCTCGGCCGCCTCACCACCTTTCGACGTTGTCCTCTCCCTCAACAAAAAGGCCGTCCAAGGCTGCACCGCCATGCTATCCTGTAAAGCCTGCATGGGCCGCCCCGGCACCCATTCCACAGCCATGCTCCTCGCCACCATGATCGGAAAGATCACGATTTTCTACAAGAACGCCAGCCGTGCTCACTTTGAAACGTCCAGAATGCCCGGTCCATCTGCAAGTGTCAGTGTTGGTGCATATACCCTTGGCGAAGCTGACGGATGGTGGCTGAAGCTGGAGCTATTGGCACGGGAGCTGCGCCGATTGGAGGAGTTGCATGCGCGTTTTCGAGCGGTTTGTGCTGATCTTACTGATGATGCTGAGGTGTGTCGCGTTGTTGTGGGGTATCTTGAGCAAAATCTTGGAACGGCACTCGAAGTTGTTAATCACCAGAAGGGCGTGAGGGCGTTGCTTGACCCGGGGGCGTAGGGAAAGGCAGGCATGGGCGAAAGATTGAGCGTGTACGGATAAGTGAGATTGTCCTAGCAACCAGCGTGACTGTACGATACATGGAAGTAATACGATCATGCTTTAGGTCGGGGTATCAACCTGACGGTACTTGGCGTGCCAATCCTCCATCGATCCCTCTCCCCTCAAAACATGTCGGACGCTGTGTCTGTGTCGTCGACTTCTTCAAAGTCCTCCATGTCTTCATCGCTCAGCTCTAAATCTTCCCTGACTGGCGCTGCACCATTCTTTCCCGGCTCTGCTCCGTCACAAAGGCTCGCCATCCTGATGATATCCCACTGGCAATTGACAATATCACCATCTGGCAGCTCATCCTCTGAATCAGCCCAGATCGTGACGACGTCGCCATCAATGATGCGTGTGTTGGTGAGGACGTTGACTGCCCTAGTGGACCGGGGCAGCGGCATCATGCCGGCCAACAAGTCATGGGCCGTTTGGCGATAGACCGCTTCAATCGGTGTGACCTTTTTCATCCAGTAGAACCCAAGCCGCATGAAGTACCTTCTCGATTTGTGATCCTGGCCTGTTCCGAGAAACTTGAGGGCGAACTCGGCCCGCCCCCACCGGGCGCGGAATGAGGGGCTCAGGCACATGGTGTTGGCGAGCGTGTTGATCATGCCGTGGTCGAATAACTTCTTCGCGAGAGCCTTGCCCCGATCGGAGCCGTAGATGCACATCAAGGCCCAACGGAATGTTGAGGTCTTGTCGGAATCACCTCCACGGATGGGCAGGAAGTGGCAGACTTCGGGGTAGTCCTCGCCTGTAATTACGCATCTAGATGCGTCACGTCGCAGACACTACAGAAAGTAAGAGGGGGAAATCGAAGAACTAAAGCTAGACTCACCTTCTTGCGGACGTCTTTGTCCATCTTCAGTACGACTTTGACGCCGCCTGAAGTCTTGAGCATGTCCCCCTTTTCCATGGCTGTCATCCGGATGGGGAAGACTAGGGGAAAGGTAAAGATCAGTCCGCTGATGTGTCTCGACAGTCCAGTGTTGATAGCTTACATATCTTGAAGTGCAAGGCCATTCTGCTCTTGATCTCCTCGGCGTCGGTAAATAGCCCAGGTACTGTATCCATATCGTTGAGCTGTCGATCCCACAGGTTGATTTGGTCGACATGAGCGACTTGGATGAGGGCCCAGATGACCTTGTCGAAGATAATGACGTTGGTCGAGATTCGGTGACGCACAAGAAGCTCATGGCGCACCCGTTCGTAAAGCTTGGCGAGAAAGGCCCCTCGGTCTGTGTCGGGTTCAAAGTGCGATATACCCGACTCGGCCCTTGGGACGCGGTCGATGACGGCGTGTACATGCGCCGCCAGAAAGTCGAGGTCATCTTGGCAGCGACCATTGGTTCCTTGATGGCATTCCTGGTATGTTCGACGAAAGTTGGCAATCCAGAGATCCTTGTCATCTTGCATGAGGTACCGGTCCTTCATGATGCTGTGGTGATGCAGACATTTGGCGTGGAGAAATCTCGGATAGAGGTCGTGGACCAAGGCGAAAACTTTCGAGGTGCAGATCCATGATTTACAATAGCATGTGGTGCGGCTGAGGTATCATGGACCGGAAACATACTAGTTGAGAATCTTGAAAGAACGACAGAGTCGAGATGAAAGGAGGTTCCTTGGACAAAGGAGGCCAGGTGCTAAGATGTCTCACAATGACCGAGGCTGGCCGGGCCTATCCTCGGCTACGTTGATCAATCGACAGAGCAGCAAGCGACAGTTTCCGACGTCTGCGAACCATAGTACGCAGACATGGCGTACATCTATCGTCTTCGACTTCTTCCACACTCCTTGAAAGTGGGTTGAATCGCACCGCCCCGAGGAACATCACGTACACTCCCGTGACGTGACGAGTCGTCAACCAACCCTCGCTATCACAGCTGGGCGTCGTCGGTGGTCGGGGCTTCGGCGCCCGACGAGACGACCGGGGTAGCTTGCGAACAGGACACAGGCTGCCATGATGACGAGTGGTTATGCATGTCTCGAGCCGGGGACATGGATAGGCCTCGGGCAGCAGGGCGGCCCCCCAATGGATGGTTCGCGAGGAGAGGACCAGGATCCCCAGTGATACGAATCCTCAAAGTCATCACCCTGAACACCTCAGCCTTCTGGGGAGTGATCCGCGACACATCCCCACGGCATCTCCAGTGACTAGTCGGCGTGGGGTGCACGAGAAAGGGCGCCATCCACAGCAACACGTAAGATGCACCACCAAGCTAACACTCCCAACGGCGAACACCTTTCTCGGGTACCGGGAGCTTCCTCGGGCCCGAGGCCATGGTGATGCACCTGCTGCGGCCGGACGCACATGCATCACCAACGCAGACGAGAGACTGAGGCTTCGGCGACCGTGTGCATGCTGACGACAGCTTATCCCCCAGATAGGAGAGCCCAGAGGATTCTGGAGACACCAGAACATCATGAAGCCTCCGGTGATACACGCACTTGCAGTAGCAGGGGTTGGGGGCTGTGAGCTGACGTGAATGGTCTAGCTTCCGAAGGGGAGTGATAGAGAATGTGCATGGCCTGTCTGAATAGGTAATTTACGTCGTCCGGAAATGAGTTGAGCAGAGGAAGAAGAAGAAACCATCAAGAGGTGAGAGAATCAGACGCACCACACACGTCTGTAGAGGACTGGGTGCTGGTGCGACGGTACAGGTACGGCTCAGCAGATGCCGGTGCCAGAGGGACGGTCTCGATGCGACGGCACAGACGGAGCTGAGCCCGCGGCGGGAGGGCAATGGGCAGTGGGCCCCTGGCGGAGCGGAGTTTTGAAGTGACGGGGGGGGGGAGTGTTGATTACAGTTCTCCTGGCGTTTCCTTTCTAGGCGGGGGGTCCGCTGCTTGGATCTGTCGTTGGGATGGCATCGAGTGACAGAAAGGCTCGGCGGCTCGCATGAAGGAGGACGGCAAGCCGGCGGCCCGTGAGGGCGGAGGACAGCTGTCAGGAAGAGTTTCTCTATTTCCGGGCGATGACAGGCTTCTGGCGCGATCGCAAAGTCTTGGGGGGGTTGGGGGCCGTTGTGTTGGTGTTTCTGGTGGAAAGTTAGCCAAGATGGGTTGGAATCTTTTTGAGCCGGGATTGTCGGTTAGTCTGGGGGATGCGATCAGCCGGTCATGGTGTCACAACCGACAGAACCACCAAAGACTAGCACTGGAGGTCTAGATATGAGCCCGGCTACCGTGCCAAGGTATCATGCCAGTCCAGATCTCGTCGCCATGGTCAAAGACGTGGAGTGCAGCTGCTGCCAGGAGACAGTCAGGCTTCGGAAGCGTCGAAGAATTGCTTCCGACGGACTGCGCCAGAACCTCAAAGAGTTTCCTCTTTAGGCAATTGCTCTCAAGGGCGGACCGTCTGAAGTCAGCGCGTGGCTGGGGGGCTGACGGGCCTGTTTCGACGTGGCAAGTTGACGGGCAAGACAAGTTCCTGGGGGTCTGCCAGACGTGCCATCCCAGTCTGAGACGCTGGCGTAAATCGAGTGTGAACGGTCTAGTGACAGCGGAAAGAATGGCACAGGGTGCGATAATCAGATGGTTGGTGACCAACATTGGAGTCGAGGTCTGTTGAAAACGAGATTTCCGAGATTACGAGGTGGTGTGTGTGCATCATCAGCCTTGCCGGCCACGCTATAGTCGAGCTACTCGTCGTCCCGAGTTATTTCAGGAACAGCCGAGTCGTGTCTGTTGATCGGTCTGTCGTGAGGGTTGCATTGAGTTGGAGCCAGGCCAGGCGTCCAGGGGAGTTTGCGATATGGTTCATCGTGGATTGATTGGGTTTCCTGACATATTGCTTGCTTTTCGATGGCTTGTTTCTCATCTGCTTGCTTGTTGGGTCTTGGTTGCTTTCTGCGTCAGCTCCTGCATTGCGTGCTCGAGTGCCCGATGGGGGGTCATGACTCTGGTTGATTCGCTCAGGCCTCGTCCATCGCGCCCCCGCGAGACGTCGGGGAGGGCGCCGAGGGGTGGTTGCAGCCAGCAGGGCCCTGGCCTCCCCTGCGGCGATCCGGCGGGCCCGGCAGTCACCTACTCCCCGGCGCTAGGGGTGTCGGTCTAGGCTTGATTCAGCGAGAACCTCGGGTGGTGGGTGGTCTTCACTGCATTTCGAGAACCCTTCGACCCTTTGGCCTTCGACATCAGGCTCGGCGACGGCAACTGGGGTGAAAAGTGCCCGGGCCGTGATAGGATGGATTGGCCACAGTGCTGACGCGGCGTGGGTACGGGTAGGGCTTCTAGACTGTTTCCCTTCCGGGTTCCAGGGTCGTCGCAAGTCTGAGGGGCCAGAGGCCATCTGGCCGGATTGATTCGAGGGAGAGGCTGCTGCAGGGCTGGAGCGTGCCTGGCGTGGAGGTATGTTGTGCTACGGCTGTCGTATCGGTTGCCAATGGGGTGGTGGACCGCTGGCCCGGTGAGGTGTTCGTGCAACTGGGTGCTTGTCGTATACGAGCCTGGGGGATGTTGGGCGTGCAGGAGGACAGACTGTGGACACAGGAGGTGGTGCTGAGCTGAGGTGAGAAGAGCGGAAGAGCGGAAGAGCGCTGGAGCTGGGGATGTGGGCCGAATACGTGGTGCACGTGCACGGGTACGTACCCCGGCATTGTTAGTCAGCGGTTCAGAGCCACCACACCAAGGCCAACGGCTGCTCTCCTCTGTGTCACTCAACCTCATCCCACCACCTCCTCCTCGACAATGACCACCGCCGCCCCGGCCCTCAAGTCTCCCGCCTCACCGAAACCTGCATCACTAGCCTTTCATTCAGCACCAAGATGATCGCCCCCGCACGGTGTTGGTCAAGCCCCGACGCCCTGGTCGGCGAGCGAACGAGCTCGTGTTTCCGTTTCCCTGTTTCCTCGGGCCGCTCCAGACCTGGTGCTCACTGCTCCTCGGCGATGGATGATCGCTAGCACAAACCATCCTCAGCACAGGCATAACGCTGTCCCGATTTGTTTCGACCAGGGCCATACGTTGCCCTGTTGGGGGGGAACGCCGCCCGTGTGCGACAAGTGACGGGGAAGGCACGCCCACACCACACCTTTTTTTTTCATCCCAAGTTGCCGTCCCTGAAACCGACCAACCATCCCCCGGCGAGAGAACCCTGGATCACCGTGGTATTTGGCTCCGAGGGATGACCCGATAGCCGTTGAGGTCTTGGGAGTGGCAAGCCAGGAAGTCCTGGTAGGAGGGAAGAACCTGTTGCAGATGATTAGTCGTCATCAAAGACACCAACGTATCCCGAACCAGCACATCACAGCTGCATATGTGTATTGGCATCACCACTTTCCAAACCCGATCGTATCGAGCAGAAGCACATCTCCAACACCCGGGGCGCGCCGATGCTCCCACAGAGGGTACGGGTTGTTGGCCCCAGTCTGTGCGGAAGACTGCCGCCCCGACTTGAGGGACGGATCGGGCATACTCATCGTCCCTTTGACCTTCACTCACCACCAACAACCTCCATCAGACTCTCCGTCTCTCTCCTACTTTGGCCGAGTCAGTCTCTGACATGTGCCGGAAGCATCCTCCCCACAAGCATCGCTTGCCTGCTATGCTAATCTGCACCGCCCTCTGCGCTATGATCGCTCCCGATGAGGCAGAGCCTGGACACACTTCGTCCAATGCTCGGGCAGCCTTTCCATATGGCATATGCTATCCGACCTCAGGCCAGGCACCTTGATCCACCGTTGCCCCTGGCAAGTCGAACCCTCTTCCCCCAGATGTCGGCTAGTGGCGTCTCGGAAACGACCCGACAGCACGCCCCCCACCGTCCGTGTCCCGCCGCCATGTCTGGCCTTCTGCTGTCTGTCTGTCTGTCTATCTATCTGTTTGGCTGTCTCTACGCTTGGTCTGTCCCCGCTGAGAGAGGGACAGTGACTAACGCCGATGCACTTGCCTCCCATCCCCCCCGTCGTCCCAGCCTGCAGGCGCGGCTGGGAGCGAGCCGGCGTTCCTGAGCCCGCACCCTTCCCAGAACGGATGCCTCCATGCGAGATGTGTCTGCACTTTGTTTGTTCGTCCTGACGCAAGCCTCGTGTCGGCCGTCCATCACCCATCACCACCATTCAGACGAGCTAGAGCTGCTTCTGCTGGTTGCTCGGGACGTTCTGACGCCCCGGTCGCCCGTTGAAAGTCGTGATATCACGGACCCTGCCAAGAAAAGCCTCCCAAGACATGTGGATGCCTCGATGTCTGTCCACCCCGATCCTCCCATGTCAGTGCCGAGTATATCATGGCCCCGTCTGCCCACCCTCCACGATCGATCCATCCAGTCTAACACTCCATCTCCAACGAACACCCACCCCCTCTGCCCTTGCCATCCATCTTATGCAAGCCTTTCCTCGACGTCCCACACACTAGCGGCGTCCAACGCATCTTCCCCGACCCGTCAGCGCAGAACCTCGCCTTCCCTCGAATTAGCTCTCACCTGTGCCCTCGTGTGTCGCCCAAGCCCCGTGGCCACCACCCCAACTACCCTTGCACGAGCAATCTACTTTTAGGCCCTGCAACACCCTCTCCCCCGACTTCCAGGCTTGCCTCGACATATCAACCCTCAGCCGCAGAGCGAAGACTGAGTATCCTTGGCCGCCCCCAGCAGACCACGCCTCCCACATATACCCTTCAACTCCCCCCACATGAACAAACCACCCACCGCTCCCACAATGACCGTCTACTGCACGTACTGTGGCAAGTCCTTTACCAGAAAGGAGCACCTCGAGAGGCACATTCCCACACGTGAGCAAATCTCGCCCCCGGGTCTTTCTCGTCACAGCCTACTGACCGCATCCGCAACAGATACAGAAATCAAGCCGCATCGCTGTGGTGCTTGCCAGCTTGGATTCGCACGGAGGTGAGTGCCCTGCTTTTTGACCATTCCCATACGTCCCATCTGACCCCCTCCCAGAGACCTGCTCCAGCGCCACTACTCGACCTACCACGAGATCCGCGACCCAATGGACCCCATCCCCGGCGGCGTGCCCACCGTGGCCGGCAGGACACCCATCGCCTGCCAGAACTGCGCCAGCGCAAAGACCGGCTGCGACAAGAGGGTACCCTGCTCGCGGTGTGCCGAGAAGGGCCTGCCTTGTGCCGCCCGCTTCGCCAGGAGAGCCTCCAAGGCTGCCGTTCGCGCCTCTCAGGCCAGCGTCGCCTTCCAGCAACAGATGATGCCCGTCGTCGTCGGACACCAGCAGCCAGCACCCGCCATGACTTTCATGGATCTGGATCCCCTCATGTCCAAGCAGCAAAACTCGCCCAGCCAGATGCTCAACATGTCTCCCATGGGACCCCTGGACCCGACAATGAACGAAGCATCCCACAGACACCACTCGCCTACGCACTCGCACCACGGTTCGGCAGACTTCCCCTCGCCATTGCACAAGATGGATGGCATGGATGGCTTCATGCAGCTCGACAGCGGCGACTTCCTGACCCCTTCCATCCCTTACCACGACATGATGGGCTGGCAAGACTACACCATTGACTTTGACATGTACTCGAACCCCCTGCCTCTGATGCAGGATCTGCCTCTTCCCATGCTCGGCGACATGAGCGACGTCGCCTCCGTCTCGGAACCCCTGACCGGCACATCCTCCCGCGCGTCGACACACACGAGGAGCACCAGCATCATGTCCTCGGCTGACTTTGAGCCATGCTTCAAGCCGGTTGAGCCGAAGCACCCCTCGCCACCCGGCACCGAGGCCGCCATCCCCGAGTTCGACGTCATGCTCGCCGCCGAGAACCACTGGAACATGGCCCGCGTCAACCCGACTGTTGGCACATGCCCTCGCACTGCCATTGTGCACCTCGAGTGTCTCGAGGAGAAGTGCAAGCAGGAAGGCACCTGGGACGCCCTGGCACAGTACATCTCCAAAGCCAACTACGCCGCCGTCGACCTTGCCGCCATCGTGCCCATGACAGATCGCACCCGCGATCGCATGCTGGCCGTCACCCAGTCATTTCTCCAGAAGGCTCTCGAGATCCACCGGGGCGGCTCCGAGGGTCGTCGCTCCTCCATCCAGGCCGACTTCTTCATCGTGCTGCCGCCTGGGAACATCCTCGAGTACTTCCTCCGCAGCTACGTACGCAGCCTGACGTACTACTTCTCCCTGACCGGTGGTGGCGGCGGCATGTTCGACCCCAACGAGATGCTCGTCAACAACAAGGCCTCCACCCTGCTGGTGCTGCTCATGATTGCCCAGGGTGCGGCTGCTGTGCCCACAGCCGAGGCGAGGTATCTTTCGGCTGGTCTTATCGAGACGTGCCGCATCTCGCTCTTTGATATGATTGAGAAGGACGTTGAGCTGGCCGCCGATCCGGTCGTGCTCAGGTGTGCCCTGCTGTTGATGAACTTGGGCACCTGGTCTGGCGACAAGTGGCTTCAGGACATTGCCATGGGTCAGAGGGGGATGTACCTTTCGGTGAGTGTGCTCATTTTCTCCACTGCTTTCACCTGCTGACAACCTCAGATGCTCAAGCACGCCGGCATGCTCGAGGCACAGCCTGCCATGATCCCCGTGGCCGACTCGACTACCAGCAGAGACCTGCAGTGGCGAGCGTGGCTCCACCGCGAGTCGCAGAACCGGTATGTCTGACGGTAACCCCCCTGAAAATCCAGTCACTAATTTGTCCAGCCTCGTCTACAACTGGGTCATGAACGACGGCGAACTCAGCCTCTTCAGCGACACCACCCCCATGCTGGCCATCACAGATCTCGCCTGCCCCCTCCCCGGCCCCGAAGCACTCTGGCTCAGCCGCAACACGGATGAGTTCTTCGACAACGTGCAGCACATGTACGGCGGCCCGGGCCCGCACGCCGCTCCCTCGCTGCTCGATCTCTTCCAGGAGTTTGTCGGCGACAACATTGCCAACGGCCAAGCAAGCATGACGCCACAGCACCTCCGTCTGCTCCTGCACCCTCTGCAATCCATGCTCTCCCACCTGAGGCAGATGATGTCCTGCTTCGGTGAGACAGGGTCTCCCCGGCGCGGATCCTCCCGCAACGGAACACGGTCAAGCACCATGATGCGGCTGGAGGAGGTCCAGGGCTTGCTGCAGCGGTGGTACGAGCTCGCCACCGCCATGCGCAAGGAGAACCCGGCTTGCGAGGCGACACAAACGAACCTGGTTCTGTATCACCTCATTTCTCTCAACGCCGTCACCGACTTTCCCGAGATTGAACGCCTCGCCCGCCGCGAGGCATTTGACGGTTCCTCGTGGCAGCTGGCCGCGCGCCACGCTCGGTGTGTCTCCAACCCGGAGGAAGCCATTTTCCACTGTGGCCAGGTCATGCGCCTCGTTCGCGCCATGCAGCCTGATCGTCGCCCGAATTGGTGGGCCGCTGCTCTGTACCGCGCGACGCTCATCCTCTGGGTTGAGGGTGTTGCCCGTGCCGATCGCGGCCTGCAGGAGCAGAGGAACACTCCCGCGGCTAGCACCCCGAGACGCCCACATCAGCGTTCGTCGAGCACCGACTCGCATGTTTCGACTTCATCCCTGTCAGCAGGCATGAGGCACGCGACGCTCGACGGGGGGGTCTTTGCCGTGGATGGCGTCATGCCTGAAGACCCCGTGCTGATCCGGTACCTGTGGAACGGGGCTGGTGAGGCTACTGCTTCGAAGGCATCGACGCCCATGTTGACGAGAGCGGATGGAGGGGCGGTCTCGCTTGAGAGGCCCGGTGAGGTGTTGGCGTATGGTGTGGCTGCTATCGAGGAGGGGACGACTTGTAGGGTGGGAGATGGGATTAAGAGGAAGTTGACGACTTTGGGACAGAGGTGGGCGCTGTAAATGGTGTGCGTATCTGCTTGGATGCTTTTGATGGCGTTTAGCATATATATCCTGGGGGCGTTCAGATACGGGCTGGTAACCTGGTTTAGGGTGGATAGATGGCCCTGGTGCAGCAATCTACGTTCATGATTATGTTTCGGTGTCTTCCTTGACGATGTGCTTTGATGTGTCTGTCTGGTTTTTTAACCTTCCTTCTGGGTTCTTGTGGGAAGATGCATGGTTGACCTTCCGTGCACCACACTCGGGCAGGCGCGGCGAGCTCGATACTTGAGACAGGAGCTTTTCAATCCGTCCACCTCGCCCGACTTCACCTCGACAACCTCCCCGCACTCACCATCAGATCACTGGTCCCAGACGCACCTCAACGCCTACTCTTTCGCATCCAAATCCATCTTCTCTTGCGCGCTTCTCAAGATTGACTCATCGCCGATGGGTCTGCCGCCTTTGCGCTCCATCCTGCGTGGCATCACCCAGCTTCGTCCAGCGTGTCAATCTGGTCCGGATTGTCAGGCAGCTTGGCCAAATACAAGCAGGCGCGTCGATGAGGCAAACTCAACTCGGCGGTCTTGAGAAGTATTTAAAGACCCTCCTCCATCCAAAACTTCCTGACAACTTCATCCCAACTTCCACCATCCACACATACTACTCTACCTCTCCGGGCCCACGATGAATCTGCCTTCACCACCCTCAATTGCAGCAGCGCCCAGCTCTTCGATGCAACGGGTCAACTACGACCCGACCATGAAATGTGACGAATGGCCAACGATCTCGTCAAGGCAACCGGAGCCTCCGGCAAGACATCAGCACCATTCGATCACCATTACAGGATGGCTGGGTAATCTGCGATAAAACCACACGACGAGCACGATGACGAACTTGTGCCGGCCGATTGGTTTCCCAAGCTCCCGATATCTTGGTCCTGCATCTGGCTTTACTTCAGGTCGCGAAGGCCATTCTTTGTCCCCCAGAGTCCTGAGGGTGGACCATCGCAGCTACTTTACCAAGGATACGACGGGCACGAAACACCCGGTTTACCTGCACACCACATGCTCTCAACACTCGTCTGGATCAACCTACCGCTATTGAAGAGTTCCTACAAAAGACTTGGATCATCCAAGTCGGAGTCCCGCGACACTTTCGAAAACTTCAATGGAGAAACTGTCCCAACAGTCCTCGACCATGATCTCCATCGACTTGGCCTTGAGGTTGTCTCCCTTACATTCGCCAAGCTACACTCTTCTTTGTTTCGACCCCCAACTACGTATCTTGGGTGTTTAGTCATTCCATTTGCTTGCACGATATCTCAGAGGAGCACTGTACCAAGAGCGACGGCCCCGGGCCCTCGGTGTCGAGTCGACACCTTCTTGCCAAATACACTTCTAGTACGACGGTCTAGACCCGATCGAGTGCTCCCCTAGAGCAAAACAAAGTCGAAGGTATCATCGCCCCGGGTCCACACGCAAGCCAGAGCTCATTCAGCGCGCTTTGAGGAGATATTCGCCATCATCTAGGACCTGGCGCAAGCCAAATGCCCTCCCTGAAGACGCGCAAGAAAATGCTGCCGTCCAAGATCTTGCTTGGTCTCTTCCAACATGCCATCTGACTTCATCGTCAACAACGTCATGTCTCCATGAGCCTTCACGGGCTCAGACGAAGCACGCAGCAATGCCAAAGCCAAAGGCAGTTATGGCCACGCAGAGGCGCTCATGACGGCCCAGATCAAGGTCTAGCTCGATCTTGGAGCATGCCCGCAGCGTATTCTGTACAAGCCTATCTTGACCTACTCACTGTTGCCCGTGGGTTAAGGGAGCCGGTGAGAAGAGATTTCCTGGGTTTGGAAGAAGATTCCCCGGGCCCCAGAGGATGCCCGTCAATGCCTTGCAGGTCCAGCCCAACAACGCGGTCGCCGCCTTGTTTGGGCCAGATGACCTGGAAGAATCTCACCTTTGAGGCTGCCTTGCCTGCCTGCGTAAAGTATCAGGCTTCTTCCCCGGCGAATACATCGATCACACTGCTTCTGTGTTGCTTTGCCTTGCATGAAGATCCGTTGGACCCCACGCTACAAGGGGAACAAACCCTGCTACAAGCAGCCCAACCTCATTCAGCAAGGCCAGGGCCAGATTAGCGACCGCGACAACGAGGGCCGTTGGAGTCAGAGTCACACCGGGGGTCACTCATACAGCCCCCACTCCCATCACCATTTCCACTCCCACCACCTTTGCCACTCCTACTCTTGCTACCTCTCCAACAGTCAACATGCAGAGGGATTGATAATTACGGGAAGAAACTGGGCGATTCACTGCGGACCGAAGGGAGTGGGCAGTCCCATCACGACGCCTTTTTCTTTAGTTTTCACGAGCTTTGCTTGCCGATCAAATCGCATCCTTCTACTTCGCCGCTGCCGCTGCCGCTGCCGCTCGCTATCCCAGTCAAGTCACCCATCTGAAATCTGGACTGGCCATCATGTCGAGGCTGCTACCAGCGACGTACTTGGTCTTCTCCATGTTGGAAACCAACACAGCCCAACTCGGGCCCATCCGAACAAGCAACAACTCTTTGGCGATGGCTTTCAGGACAACTACAACCCTCTCTGTTCGGATCAGAATCGCACCTCACAAGCAACCGTGTGGAAAGGTGGTCGAGGAACGTGGAATGGGTGGCTCGTTGTTGGGAAGCGAGTGTCGGGAGAAGACTTCTGCCTAGGGGGCTTGGACGATGGTGGCCGCTGAACAGGGGGATGTTCTTGTTGTGGTAGCGAAGATTGGCCAGGTTCTGCAGAGCCCATCCGGATGATTCCATTTGAGGACCGACATGGAGTAGGGGCCCACGGCTGGGTGCGGTGATTTCACGGGAGAAGTTTCGGGAGGCTAGGACGATGCCTCGGGCCACCAGACTTACACTCGAGAGGTCCTTGCTCCCCGGGCGCCATGTCTCAGCCTTGTGGTGACTGGGTCGGTCCATTCGACGATGATGATGTCGTACCTGGTACCCTCTTTGTCGAGGGCCGTCGCCAATTACATTAGAGAACTTGACGCCACTCTGCCCGACCACTTTAAGAACGGCGCAACCACCAACGTCTTCCTCCACTCGGAAGAGCGATCGCTTGGAGGAGTCCCTTCAGGACATCAAATGGGTCTCACACGACACAACTCTCGCTGACAAGCCTGAGTATGCAGGAGATCGTCCCGAGGAACAGACCAAGGTGATAGATCGCTTGGTCACACGACGTGTCCGTGGTCCACCGACGGCGGACGAATGCCTCAAACTTGGTCGCGTCCTCGATATTCTCACCTGGTTGCCAACCACAGCAACAGTCTAGCCGTTACAATCAATCTCCTGCACCCGGGCCCTCTTGGCTAATTCTCGATGTCTTCTCTTTCCCGCCAGAGGAGAAACTTGGACATGCCGAGGTACAGGGGCGAAGGGGTGAATCTCCCCACAAGCAATTGCCTCTTGTTCTTTCCCATCGAGGCGACACGAGGGGAACGTCCCCGGCGCACCCTTAACAGTTCGCTGTCGCAACTCAGGAAAGATCAAGGCCAAGGGTGCGAAGACTGAGCGAGACACTCGGGCCGGTCGGGCGGAATCACATTCTCATCCTGCCTCAAGCCCTTTCTTGCGGAAGCACCGAGAAGCTCAACACATTCTTGCGCGCCATCCGTCTGGGTACTGCCGCAACAAGCCATTCGAATACCCAGTTCTTGGCCAGGTCAACCTCGATTTTTCGAGTATCGTGTTTGATGTGAATGGCGGCGCATGCGGGACGCAGCGCATTTTCCGAGGGGGGCATTGTCAATGGCTTTTGCTTTTGAGCTCGCGCATCGGATGTTGCCAGCTCTATTTCCATATAGTGGCTAGGAATTCAGCTTCCTTCACATCGCTCTCTGGCTTGCCTGTTTGCCACCATTCAAAGTGGTAGTGCGATCTCGACGGCATACTCGGGCCCGCCAATGAGTCGGAGTCGAATGGGAGCTCATGGAGGTTGAGTGACCAAGAGACTTTGTAGCTTGACTTTGAGCAAGCGATAGTCAAACTTCTCAGTGGACATCAGAACCCTTGTCCTCGGAACACATCAACCTTCCAAGCCTTCTAGAAAACCCGTGTCACGGAGCACTCCCCTCCCCAACATCGCTTCTCTTGCAACCTTCAAGGCGGCGTCCTGGAGGTGACAATCCGCGGAGAGCGGAAGATTTACCCCCTGACAGCAAACCATGTGGCGAAGGACCCTTCCATCCCCAAGGTGACGGCCCTGACCCAAGTTCTCTGTCCTGCACAGATGCAGCACGAGGAATACATCGACTACTTGAAGGAGTTCATGGCATCGTGCACGCCAGGAGCTCAAGACTTCCCATCCCACAAACTCCTATACTTCGTTACGCTGTAGATGACAACATCGCCGCCGTGCAGCATTTTATACCCGGGCCCATCGGCTCTATTTGAATCTCCCCGAGCCGCCCACGATGAGTACGAATCCCAAGGGTCGTTCAGAGGATCGCCCAAAGATAGAAACAGGGGCGTGAACTCTCGAGTCACCTGGTCGACGAAGAGCGTCGCAACAATTTTCTGGTTCCTGAGGAGAATCAGGTTGCGACAATCCGTACGAGATCAATCGTCCGATGCCCTCCTCGATGAGCTGGAGGACATCGCGACTGGTCAGGACCATCAAGACAATATCTCCTTGACGATGTGCAACAAGCTCAAGACGATGCTTGAACTGGAGATGAAAGGGCTTCAATTTTGGGAGGTGAAGCTGGAACCAGCGATGATCGGCACCTGCGAGCAGCGCAACCCATACACGTTGTACCGTGCAGTGTGCGACATGATTCCGAAGCAACAGTTGTTGAAATGGTCAAGCAGTGTGGCACACACTCAATGCTGAGAATTACACTACAACGGAGGCGTTGCCCAAGCATATGTACGAGATCCACACGCGTCTCCGTCAGCACTTCGGCTCCTGGGAAGGACCCGATCATGTCTACATAATCATCAGGGCAATTCGACATCCGTTTTCCATATTAGGACCGTTTGGCTCCTCAGTTGATGCTGTACAAGGCCATCCGAGGCATGTCCTGGGGGGATCATCCGCCGGGCGTCACTGCATCGTCACCTTGGGTTCGCCCCCAGCTCTTACTGGACAGACTTGACTGGGTCCATCATCAGTAGCCGCCCCAAACATGATACACCCTTGAGGATACCACACCCTCTGCCCTGTCTTCCAAACAACGCAATGCATATTCTAGTGAGGCTCTCAGCTCTCATCTTCTATACTTCTAGTTCACTTCCATTACCCCCTAATACCCATCATCAACCCCCCTCTCCTTCTCCCCCCTCCTTCTCTCAGCATCCGATTCCGCCCACCACCCATGCGTAACCCTATCCTCCTCCTTGCCCGGCCCCTTCCACACCCCATCCTCACCCCTCTCATCCCACGGCTTCGGCGCAAGGATGTAATGCACAACCTTGACCTCGTCATCCCTCCAAATCTGATCATGCACGCCCGGCCACCGCAGCGTCTTGAGCGCGTTGTACACATACGGCAGCGCCACCCACCGCCCACGGTACAGGTCGCTCAACAGACTCTGGTCCGCAAAGTCCATATCCGCGGCGCCGGATTCCATGCGCTCGACAATCTGCTTGTATACTTCCCGGCCCGGGTTGACGACTTGCAGACCGCCGTTCATGTAGCCCAGAGGACTGGCGGTGACGGGGTCAGGACCATCAGTCTGCGCCACGTCGGGGGTGTCGTGCTGCGTGGTAAAGGCGCAATTTCCAGGGATCCAGTCCTTGGGGTAATGCTTCTTTCCCAGGGGGTTGCAGACGCAAGCATGTCCCGCCGCAAAGACGCGCGCAGACACAGCAGCGTCCGAGGTTGTAGCAGCGACAGCAGGGTCGTCGAGGGGGATATGCATAAGGTCGTCAATATTGCGACGCACAAGCATATCCGCATCAAGCTGAACGACGCGGGTATATTGCGTCAAGGAGAAAGGCGTAAGCTTTGACCAGCAGTCGTAGAAGCGGGGATCATTCGAGTAGTCGCGCCCTTCGGTGGGGAGGAGGTATTCGATGCGTTGCTTGGGAATGTTGCGGCGGTCGATGGCGGCGTGGGCTTCTGCGGAGACGGAGTCGGTGTAGAGAGCTACGAGGGGGTACTTGGAGCCGACGGCGCGGAGGGAGTGGTCGAGCGTGAAGAGGCCGGGGAGGTAGTCGGCGTTGGTGATGAGGACGGTGTAGACTAGGCAGTTAGCAGAGGAAGTAGAATTAGTGGTGGAATGGAACGTACCCTTGTCCGAGTCTACGGCGCGCTTTCCGTCTGCCATGGCGAGTGCTTGGTGCGACGCGTCGCGATGCTTGGGATGGTGTTGAGGGGTGGTTGATTTCAGATGGCGGGGTATTTTTGGCGTTGGGGTTGGGACGAAAAATGAGACAGCAACACAACACGCAGCTAAACCAAGTGCCTGAAGGAAAGGATCAGCAACACTACTTATTCGAAAAGATATTCCCTCAAATCGAAATCTCAACTCTCCCGATGCGCAATCTAACAAATTCCTCCCCCAAATAACCCCCGATCCGATCGGACCGGTGCCGGACTGATGACGCCATGACCGCACTTTCCCATCGGCTCGGTCAGCAGCCCTTCGGTCACCCCACTTTGTTCGGTCAACTTCGGTGAGCCTCTCCATCTCCGCGCCCCGTGTCTCCGCATCTCCCCGTCCGCGTCTCGGCCGCTTCGGCCAAGCATCATCCGCATCATATCCCAAAGAGTAAACCCCGTGACACGACTACAAGACGCCACAGAGGATTCCCATCGCGAATCCATCATAAGATTTAGGATCAACGAACGAAACACCGACAATAACCCCTCCACCCCGCCATGTGGACCGACTATCGCTGCGTGATCCCCCGAACCACCGAAAAGGGGTCCCGAGCCTCGGTGCCGGAGCCCGCACGCCATCATGTAAAGTAAAGTCTTCGTCCATCTGACAGTCTTCCATCTACTTTCTGCTTTCTTTTCCAGTCTCTTTATTCCCGAACAAAACCTCCTCTCCAACTCCCATCCCAACTCTCCCCGCCAAACCCGACCCCCCTATCCGACCAAACCACCAAAAATCATCACCACATCCCCTCCCGCCTCTCAAAATGTCCTCCCCCCCTCCCCACGGAATCTACGTCCCCGTCCCAACCTTCTTCGCCCGCCGCTCCTCCCCCTCCTACGACGCAACCATCCCCCCCTTCGACGCAGAAACCCAAGGCGCTCACGCTGTCTACCTCGCCCGCGCCGGCATCCGCGGCCAAGTCATCCTCGGCTCCACGGGTGAAGCCGTCCACCTCCTCCCCTCCGAGCGCGGCCCCGTCCTCGCCGCCTCCCGCAAGGCACTCGACGAGGCCGGGTTCCCCGACTACCCCATCATCGCCGGCACGGCCTCCAACTCCATCGCCGAGACGGTCGAGCAGCTCGTTGATGCCAAGGCTTCTGGTGCGCAGTATGGTCTCGTCCTTGCGCCGGGGTACTTTGCCGGCGCGGCTTCTCAGGATGGAATCATTGCTTGGTTCCGCGCCGTTGCGGACCGCAGCCCGATCCCTGTCCTCATCTACCACTACCCCGGCGTTTCCAACAATGTAAAGGTCGCCCCCTCCACCTACGAGGCCCTCGCTGCCCACCCCAACATTGTCGGCTGCAAGCTCTCTCACGGCGACGCCTCCCACACCGCTTTGATCGCCTCCAACCCATCCATCGACCACAACTCCTTTGCCACCTTCACCGGTCTGGGCCAACACCTCCTCCCCGTCGTCTCCGTCGGTGCGGCCGGTGCCATTGACGGTTCCGCCGGTTTCTTCCCTCGCTCCGTTTCTCGTCTCTACGACCTCTCCATCAAGGTCCGCCCTACCGACGAAGAGTCCGCCGAGCGCAAGCTCCTCCAGTTCCGCATCAGCGGCGTCGAAGAGCTCGTCGTCCGCTTCGGCACAGTCGGCATCAAGGAGGCCATCTCCCGCCTCCGCGGCTTCGGCGACCGCGACGGCACTCGTCTGCCCCTGGCCGGCGGCATCCCCGGCGGCGATGCCGAGTGGGAAAACTGGAAGGGCGTCATCGAACCCCTCGAGGCCATTGAGAAGAGCCTCGGCGGACAATAGACAAACAAAAATAAATAATAATAGAGATACACACATCACCACCACCATGTACGCAAACATCGCATTGACTGTCTAGGGTATTGTGTTTGTCCTGCTTCCCATGCCGGCAAATCACTCAAAATGACCGTGATGCAATACCTCCTTCCTCCAGAGATGACATAAGAGCAACAGAAAACAAAAGGCAATGAAAGAAAACCTCCTTCGCCGGTCCGGGTCCATTCTATGATGCAGTCGAGATGCGTCAGACCAGAAAGAGGCCCATCCGCGAGGATGCCTCCGGAAAACAGTGTTGATGCGCCGCCGGTATGCACTCAGTGCCGCTTGTACTTCTACAAGAATTGTCAGCTTCACTTCACCCTCAGGGCACTTCTTCAAACTCACCTCTTCCACACGCCGCCGGTTCTCCGGGTCGAGCGAGTTGGTCGCGCCCATGAGCGTCTTGCCAATGGCCTTGCTCGCCCCGATCGCCGGCCGGAACACAATCGTCGGCGCACGCCGCAGCATCACCCGAGCCAGGCCCGCCGCGTCGCCGCTCTCCATCACCTCACCGGGCACCGCAATGATGGCGTCGCGTGCCAGGTGCAGATCCCGCGCAAGGCTTGCGTAGCCACCCCGGAGTCCCTGGAGGACACCTGCCGGCTGGTCCGCATACAGACTGATCTGCTTGCGCTGCTCCTCGCCCTCGTCGCTCGGGTCGTTGCCGTCCCAGGTTGTCGCCTCCGCCTCGGCCGCCCGCCCTGATGTCAGCAGACCCTCGGCACCCTGCAGCGCCGTCTGCGTGCCCACCGCCACCTTGGCTCCAAGCTTGATGACCTCGGTGCCGGTCGTGCGTGCAAAGGCCGCGGCGCCCATGCCCAGGCTGCGCAGGATCCTTCCGTCCTTCTGGTACTCGCGCACGGGAATCTCCACAAGCTCCTTGAATCCGCTGCCAATGTTGACCAGTCCGCGGATCGGTGCGAGGGCACCAAGAATTCCCGGCAGCTGCGTCTTCTTGACATCCGGCATCCATATGTCGTTGAGCGTCTTGCCCATTCGGTCGAATCCTTGAATACCGTAGATGATGGTGTGTCGCAGCGTCATGCGCGCCTGGTCAAGCACGATGAAGTTCATAAACTCCGTTGTCCGCCCCGACTTCAATCCCGCGTAGTCGACGCGCTTCGGCTTGAAGTCCAGTTGCACAGGAATGTCCATCACCTCGACTCGCTGCAGGAACGGTACGTCGCTTGGCGACGCATGCACAGGCACCTTGTCGTCCTTGAACTCGAAGAACCGGGTGATAAAGTCAAGCGCGTCCTGGTCCACGTGCAGCCGCAGCGGCATCACCGTCACCTTCAAGATGATGTCTGACGCAGCCAGGTCCGCCTGCGGCTTGACGGTGAGTACCTCGAGCCGTGCCATGCTTGTGTTCATCTGCCGCTCGCCCGCGTCCTTGTCGTACGTCGCAAACATCTTCCACGTCGAAGTCGGGATGTGGTCAAAGACATCGATCGAATGGATTCGCACGTCCACCGAAGCCTGTGTCTCGCCACTGCCAGGCGGGAACAGGATCAGGTCCGCGTTGACCCCTGACAGCTCAAAGGTGATCTTGTGGTTGCGGCTGCGATTCAGTCTGAGCTTCTTCCTCGACCTGCCGCTGCCACTGGGCCTGCTGGGTGTCGCCGTTGCCGTCGTGGCCACAGACTCCGTCTCGGTGTACGTCGCGTTGTCGTTGATGTCCTGATTGATCATCTGCGCGAGTTCCCTCGGGTCGCGGTTTGCGGGGATGCCAATGTAGATCGAGTTGAACAAGTAGTCCCCGATCACGTCGATATCCTCGTCCTCGTCCGGCTCCGGTTCCCTTCGTCTGCGCCGCTCCAATGCCTTGTTCTCCACCTGCTCGACCGTCTTGGTGATTTCGTCACGTGTTCGAACCCAGTCATAGCCGTCGAACAGATTCCAGATGACGTGCACCTCGCGGACCGAAACATGTACAGGGCTGCGGCGCACCAGGTCGCTGGGCGCCCGATCGTAAGAGTTGCGAGTCGAGTTCCAGATCTTGGCAGTGCTGTCCAGGTCTTGCTTCTTCACAAAGTAATTCTCCTCGATCAGCAGGTCGTTACCCTGGTCGGAATCCTCGGAAGAGCCAGCCCCGAACATCAGCTCGCCGCCCCCGCGCCTATCGCTGGCCGCGGAGACGCCGGACATCATGGAGCCACCTGCGCTAAAGAGCTTGCCAGCGACGTCGTACTCCTGTTGCAGGTAGTTATCTTCGGGAAGCGAGCCCGAGTCGACCATTATGTCGTACTCGTCGTCGCTCGCCGTGCCCTGAGCGCCCTGGGCTGCCATGGGAAAGTCGTCGTCAAAGTCGTACAGCCCTTCGGCCCTCCCAAACGCCTCGGGCGAGATGGATGCCAGCAGGTCCTCCATCGGCACCACCTTGGTCCTGTACTTGTTCTCTTTGCTCGGCGGCGTAGGGGGCGAGAGGCCGTTGGCCAGGGAAATAAGCGTTTGCGTCGAGTCGGCGCACGTCTCGAGAACGAGCAGGTCATCACGGACCTCCACCTCCACCTGCTTCTCGCCATCCTCGGAGCCTGTGAGCTTCACAACGATCTTGGCAGCCGACATGTAGCAGATGTTGACAAAGCCCCTGGAGAGGAGTTCTGCAATACCGTCGGAAGCGGCGGGACGCTGGCGCCGGGCTGTCGAGCTGTCCTTGGACACGGGCCTCGAGGCGTCGTCGGTGAGGAGAATGTCGGCCTTGTTGATCTGGAAGGTCGCCTGCATTTCCACATCCTTGGGCAGCACGACCGTTAGCTGGGCGTCGTTCAGCGCAAGGATGAGTTTGGACGTCTGCTTGAGCGGGTTCAGACCCAGCATGCAGTTCTTGAACAGTATGTCGACCTTTGTGGGCTTGCTGTTAGGTGCCTTGCTGGGATCGACGGATCGGCGGTTGCTGGGAGGCGTGGGCTTGGTTGCGAGTGCATTGTGTGCCTGGTCACCCAGATTGGCGACAGACGCAGCGAGGCTGGCTTCGAAATCCTGTGGCGTCGCTTCAGGACCAAGCCCCAGCACATCCATGATGGTCGGCACGCGGTAGTCGATGGTCACGTCCCGCATCTTGACCTTGATCACCGGCTCCATCTCGTCTCCGATCATGCGCACCATAAGCACAGGACCTGGCGAGGTGTCGAGTCGGGAGATATCGGGCGAGGTGACGAGGTCCTCACGACTGTTGCGGTCCACAGCGATCGAGTGGACACCAAAGGCGATGAGAGAAGGCACTGTAATCTGCGCAATCTCGAAAATGCCCAGTCGGGAGTTGATGGTGCCAATCTTGCCGCCCAGCTCGACCGAGGCGCGAACGTCGAGCACCTTCGTCAGCGTCAAAAGACCAGGACGGTCGTCTTCAGGGAGATACTTGGCGACAGTGCCCAGGCGCGCAAGCTCCTCGCCCAGTCCTGGGAGGCAGGCGAGCAGCGGAATCTGGCTGACCCTGGCCTGGATCTGGTCGATGGTTATTCGCAGAATTGGGCCCTTCCTCCGTTGCCGCAGAAGTGTGTCGACCATGATCTCGTCGTCGCCCTTGTCAAACTTGATCTTGGATGGTGTAATGAGCTCCAGCAGCCGCTCAAGATCGCCATCGGTTGGAGTGTTGAGGAAGTCGAACCGAAGGCCGCTGACATCGACGCCGATCGGAGCGCTCCTGGCAAGTGAGCCGTTCAAATAGGGGCCCTCAAGGTGCGCCTTACTAATGGCGAAACCCAGCCCCGATTCTCGACTGACCATCTTGACGGCGCTCGTATCGAGCGCCACGAGACACTCCTTGCCTTGGATCTCAAGGTGAAAGCCCCCTATGCGCATGTCAACCTTGTTCTCCGAGGCAGCTGATCGGTCGTCGGGATTGATAGGGGTGTCGAAGCGCACGCCCCTCTGCTTGCGCGGCGATGTCACTGGGCTCTTGGCCGAGGACATGGACGCCGCGCTCGAGGTGACGGAGGAGCTCATGTTAAGGAAGCTGCTCAGCCCGCCGAACCAGCTGAAGGTTTCGTCGAGTCGCTGCAGATCGAGCTGCACGAGCAGCGGGAGCGTCGTGACTTCGGTCCGCGTCGCTCTGGGTGTCTTGATGATTTTTATGGAGACTTCGGATCCGGCTGTAGGCAGCTTGTCCATAACTGACGTCCGCATCTGGAGGCTCTGGTCGAAAGAGATGATATCGTCCTTGGCGTACCCAAAGCTGAACTTTTCCAGGTCGATGCTGGTCTCGACGGTGGGGCCGTCGGTGGTGACACCAATGACGAGGTTGTCGAGGACCGTCCGCAGGAGGACGTCCGGCTGCATGAACAGCCTCGAGGGGGAAAGCGCGCGCTCGGCGGTGTCGGCAACTCCGCCGAGCTGGCTGAGGAACAAGATGGAGATTTTGTCCATAACGATCTTGAAAGCCGACGGTTTGGGTGTCTCGGACTGCTGGGGAGTGGCCGCCGGCTTTGTTGGAGGCTCCGTAACGTCTTTGACAGCCTCCAAGAGCTTTCCGACGACAGTCACGAGGAGGAAAGCCAGTGACATGTCGAAACGCACCTCGAGGGGCGACAGGATGACCTCGAGCGTATTGTCATCCTCGCCTTCTGCTTCTGAGGCCTGCGGCAGGGGAGATCGATGGGAGGTGCTCGCCGAGAGATTCGGGGTCGTTGAGTACATGGAGAATGCACCGGGAAGGTGAGGGGCCGTGGACCTGGACAATCTAGGAGATGCATCCGCCAGGTTGGCGGTGGACTCTTGGCCAGGATGGACGTGAATGTGCTTGTGCAGAGAGGGCACGTAAACAGAGACGCGGTCGAGACTGATAATCTCCTTGATAAGGCGGGTCGGGCCTCTAGGTGTCGGCACGTCTTCTGGGGACGGCATGAGGGGGATCTGGGGTTCGTCCGTCTCATACGGCATTGGTGGTGTCTGGGGCCGAACGGGTTCGACTGGTGAGTCGGCCTGGACCTCGGCCTTGGCCTCTGGCTGCGGTTCTGGGACAGGTTGCAAGACGGGCGAGGGAGCCTTGGGGGGCGATGGGGTTCTGACAGGCACCTCCTGGGGTAGGTGCTCCTCCGGCTGCGGCGCGGGAGGCGAATCCTGAGGTGGCGTGTTGACCGGCGATAGAATCTCTTCCTTTGGCAGTGGAGACGACTTCTTGGGAGAAGACTCGGGGCTTTCTCCCCATGCACCTGGCATTCCGGACTGTGACTGGGCCTGGGCTTCCGTTCCCGCGTGCGAAAAGGCGCTCAGATACATGCTCTCAGCTTCCTCGTGGGTGAACACTTGCGACTGGGCAAGGGCGTCGGGAACGCCGCTGTCGTCGGGGCTTTCACTCCTCGCGATGGAGTATTGGGACTCCTGCAGGTCAGCAGACCGCATCGAGTCGGAGAGGTGGAATTCGGCGGGAAGTCCCAGGGATGATTGAGACTCTGCTGCAGGCAGCCAGGGCAAATTATCCTCGTCCGACTGCTCATCTGCAGGAGAATCATGCGGCTGGGCCATAGAACCATGCGACTGAGCAATAGAGCCATGTGACTGGACAATAGAGCCGTATGACTGGCGGGCAGGGAGATCTTGGTAAATAGAGGCCCGTGGCGTTGTGTTGATCTCTTCGTCCTCTGGGCCGGGCTCGTCGCTGAACTCGTAGGGAATCTGCAAGGCATCCTCGCTATCCCGAAGGAGTGCATCGTCGGCATCGCCAAGTTCCACCGACTCGACGAGATCGCTCTCATGCATGCCCCTGAACACGGGCGATGGTGACCTCTCGACCGAGGGCTGCCTCTCAAGTGGTGGTGGCCGCCTCTCGAAGAATGATTGCCGCTCCGGTGGCGACACTGGCCTTTCGGGCTCGGCGAACGAGGCCACCCTCGACATGGCGGGCGACGAGACAGAGGGAGATCTCGCAAAGGTGGAAAAGACGTTCGCTTCTGAGATGAGGCAGGCGCTGATTTGCGACAGGGCGATGTGCCTCTTGCCCTCCTTGGGCCTGATGAGCGGCTCGCCGTCGGCATCGCGCGCTTCGGCCGTGACGCCCTCGACGTCGATGCTTTCCATGGCGACGCGGAAAGTGACACGCTCCGTGGCGGCAGTGGCGGATGGACCGGACTCGATGGGCACGTCGATACCCATCTGGAAAGCGACGCCGCGCACGGCCACCTGGGTGCGGTCGACGATGCCCTGGAGGAAGTCGGCGAGGAAGGTCGGTAACGATAGTGGCTGGCCAGTGCCGATATATTCGTCATCATCGTCGCTTGTGGAGCTAGATTCGCTGAGAGCGACGGATGCGCCGAGGTCATGCGACTCTGCGGCCAAGGCCTCCTCGAGCTTCTTCTTCTCGTCTTGGGGTTGGGTGGCGAGGAAGGAAGCGGCAAGGTCGAGAGTGTGAGGTACAACGGTGTCATCGCCGGATTGTGAGCCGCCGCGTGTCCGTGTCTTGGTCTTGCCGTCATCGGGGCCGAGCAGGCGCAGGCGTATGTCGATACCATCGACCTCTATCGTGATAGGACTGGTGTAAAAGTCCATGGGAATGGTGATGACAAGTTTCAGGACTTTTGCCTTTTCGAGCTTGAAGGACGGCGGCAGGCCGAGCATGCGCTCGAGTTTCTGTAGGCAGAAAGTCAGCGGTGGCGATGTATGGCGAGGGCAGGGCATCATACCTTGAGTCGCACGCCAACATCCTTGAACTCTAGAGTGGTGTTGCGTCCTAGGGCAAACTCTAGGTTCTGCAGATCAAGGGCCTCCTCCTCGAGCAGTTCCAGTTTCGAGAGAGCATATCGGAGCAGCAGCTTTGGCATGGAGGAGCTCCTGAAGCTCTGGAAGAAGAGCGCCATGATGGGCAGCGGGCGCTCCTCGGTGGGTGGTTGGGTGTGGTATCTGGTTCTTGATGGGAGGAATGGAAGTTGGGGTTATAGAGGATTTGGAGATATTCGGAGTTTTCGTTCGCAGACAGAGGTGGCGTCGTGGAGTCAAGCCCTCAACTACGCTTAGTCGTCGATGTTATGCCACGCCTCGGGAGGGGCTTGGGGGGCGGCCTCGGGTTGGGATCTACCGGCGGCCAAACCGGACAGCAAAAGTCACCGTGTTCTCCGTGGACCGACGGCCTGTAGCAGGGACCTCTATCATTGTGTGTTCGTCATTCGGAGGAGAGGTCGTTGGAGGAGGAGGAAGTCGGTCGGTAGATGTGTGGTCACGGTACGGTGCGGGGCAGCCCTGGTGGCGGAAGAGCAGGCAGGAGCTGTCGGTATAAAGCAAGGGAAGTCTACAGGGTTTCTGAGACTGCTCGCGTGTTGTTGGAAGAAAGAGGTCTTTTTTTCGGATTTGGCCTCGCTGGCGGGTGGAGGTGAGGAGGAGTGTTGACGTGGATGTCGGGTAGACAAGGTGATGTGATGGAAGGGCACAAGTGCAGGTGCAAGTGCAGGTGCAGGTGCGATGCAGGGCGTCACCTCTCAGTCAACAGTATCGGGGTCGTGTCGCCCCACCGGCCTGCGCGATAGGTCACTCGCACCCAGTGAGAGGCCCGGGGCGGACAGTGAGTGGACACGCCTGGACCCCATCGAGTTAGCGTTCACCAGCACTCGTGACTCTGGTCCCCAGGCGCTGTCTTTCCCTCCATTTCCCCGTCACTTCTGCCCGCTGTCTTGAATCTCTCACCGCCCGCATTGACTGGCTGAACGTCATCCATCCATGTCATTCGCTCACACGGCCGCAGTCCTTTGTCACTTGACCTTCCGTTTCACTCCGGCCCTCTTGTCATGTCCCGCCATGACCGGTGTTGTTTACCAACCCCCTTCTGCCTCGGGTGTGCCTGGCCGAGGAGTCAGGCCGGGGCTGCCCGGTCAGCGCCACGAATGCATGCATTGCTAGGGTCTGGCCAAGTGTCTATCGCTCAGGAACATGGTTGGGGATTGATGCATTCGGGTCGAGGTGAGACCTGCGGGCACCAATCCGGGAGGGGCCGGGGAGAAGACCCGGTCTCAGCTGGTGGCGTCTGGTCAAAGAAACATCTCCAGGACCCTGCCCCTGAGATGTTTCTCTCCGGCACCATTTCTTCAAGAGCATCATGAGAGCGTCACATTTCTTACAGGTGAGATTCCAAGAGTGGAGCTAGTGAAGGGTTTGTAGTGTGTTGGCCTCCCAAGGTACCTCCGATCACATGTTCCCTTCCTCCCCTCCGGCCTCTTTGCCCACCCCTCCAGTCGCCCTCCCATATGCCTCAGCAATACGCCGGCCGACAGATTCGCCTGCCCAGTACGCCCCTGTAGCCGTTCCCAGCGCAACAAATGGCGCCGTATGCTCGCCAGCCAGCCACAGGCCCCTCTCTGGGAGCCCCTCCCGCATCACTCGTATGTCTTTGTCGCCCTGTTCGAGGCCTACCTGGAAGTTGCTGTAGCTGCCGTTGCCCGCGAGATCGTCTTGGAGCCATGTTGTTGCAAGGCATCCCGAAGGCTGGCAATCGGCAGACTGGGCGTCGTATTGCGGAAGTCGTGAGTAATATGGCCGGAAGAGTTCGTACAAGAACTTGTCGCGCTCCTCCTCGGTCTTTGCCTGGCTCACATGTTTCGTGACGTGCTTGGACTCCTCGCCGTAAATGTAGAAGAGAAGCGTCGGATGAGCTGTGTCCGGTCCCGAAGACGCCAGCTCGACAATCTCCTGGTTCCATCTCTTCGGGTTTGTGTCCATCGCATACTTGGGCGATAACCACTGGCAAAAGCCCTGGACCACCCGGCCCTGTTCGTCCGGCACGAGCCAGAAGGCCTTCGGGAAGCAGATGTAGACCTTCTCAAGGCATCCATACCCGATGGATTGGATTCCTTGCTGCAGTCGTTCCGGGAGAGCAGGCTCAAAAGCGTCTAGATTCTGCTTGAGCCAGCCCAAGGGTGCCGTGAAGACGAGCTCGTCAAACTCAATAGTCTCTCCAGAGTCGAGCTCGACGGTAGGTTTCGGGCGTTCCGTTGTCTTGGTCCGCACTTTGACTGCCCGCTTGTTGTACATTATCGTCGCATTCTCCTTGGCCGCTTTGGCAACGGCCTGGAGTATCTTTTCGTACGTGCCAGCGCAGAACAGGTTTTCTGGTCATGTCAGTCGACGTCCTGAAGCCAATGGACGCCTTCACTCACCACCCTCGATGCACTCTTCAAGCCAAAAGTACTGCAACACCATCAGCCGACACTCAATGAGGACCATAAACCGGACTGCATACCCGCAGACTTTGCCTGGTAACAGGGCCCCCCACGAAAGCACCCCAGAGCTCAGCGACCTGCAAGATGATACGTCGCTTCCTCTCAAAGTCGGGCTCCGTTTCGGGAACCTTCTCTGGCACTTTGCGGAGGAAAAAGTCCCACAGGCTCTCCTCGGGCGGGATCGTGGTCCAGTGCTGATTTGACCATTTGAAAGCGTCTTGTACAATGTCCCACATCTGAGTTGAATATGCATCACTGTCCTCGAGAGAGAACAGCTTCCCATCTTCATCAAAGAGGGCACTGTTCTCATCCCAGCTGCCGGTAGCAGTACCGGTAGCCTTGGCCAGGTCAAGCATAGGATTGTCATCGGTGCCGTGGATCCAATTGGGACCGAGGTCAACAAGATGGCCGTTGGGTAACCTCTGCTGCGTCATGCGGCCGCCGAGGCGATCTCGGCCCTCAATGATGGTGACTTGAAAGCCGTGACTGTTGAGAATGTCGGCACAGCGCAGTCCCGTAAGCCCGGCGCCCACGATGCCGACGTGAGGCTTGGGTGGCATCTGGGGCAGTCAGCCGATTGCCCCATAGCTCTGACTGCCCATAGCACGCACCTCTGCATTTGAGCCCATGGCTGGGGGCGTGCGACCGATGGTGCTGTGGTTGGCTGCGCTATGACATCGAGAAGATTGGAGGTCCTGGTATATCATGCTCAGGTGCTTCTCAGAAGCACTTGTGCAGCTGATGGAGTAAGCGTCCATTGCGGCGGAGGTAGGTCAGGCTGGTGACGTGAGGGTGGCAAGGCTGAGATGGGAGGTGGGGTCTGATGCTAGGAAACGGAGAGCGGAGGTGAAGAAGGAAATCTAGAATCAGGACAGGAAAGAGTAAAGCTACTAGTTCAGTCAAGCGGTTATAGCCCAAGAGATGAGATGCCTCGGTGAGGAATTTCGGTGCTCGCGATCAGGCTGTGGGCCAAACGAGGCGGCAGATAATGGTGATGCATCAAGGGAAAAGGGAGGGGCTGAGCAAGCGAAGGAGGCCAGCGCCCGGAGCTGGTCATCCTGCCGGGGGCCCCATGATCACCCGCCGCTGCATGCTAAACAGGACGGAGCCGCATGGCGTTGGTTCTGGCAGCCTGGCCCTGAATCCGGGAAGGCGCCCTCGTGCCAGATCTGGGAAAGGGGCTAGGCCATGTAGGTAGGCAGGAGCAAACATTGTACAGTACCTTTTGTATGCGGCGTGATAAGAGGCTGGGCCTGATCGCCAGAAATGCCGCGCTGCGGTCATCAGGAGGAGCCAAGAGGTGGTGTCCTGATCCCTGTTGCGGAGAATTGGAGGCGGGGATCGGGTTGCGGGGATGATAAGACATCACGTGTGTCTGCACGTGAGAGCGGAGACATCATCTTACGCCAAAGGGAGACGACAGCTTGACTCCAACGTCGCCCATCCGACGACAGTGGTCAACCAGCGTCAGCGGCGTTTGAGCCTGAGCTGTCCTCGAGCCATCCAGACGCCCGCAAGATATCCATTTCGACATCATCTGGGGCTGTTCAGAACCTGGAAAGGGGACACACAGCATCATCCCCGCTGCCTCATGGGCTTCTCGCATGCCGTCGCCCAAGGTTGTCCGTCTTGCCAGTCGACCACACGGACACATGGAGCACTCGATCCAGGAATTCCCTTGGCCGACCTCAGGGATCAATTGGAGAGCATCTCAGCCTTTATGTCGGACTCCTCCATCACGGACAGGTCCCCGATTAATGTTGCCTACATGCGACGATCCTCCAGGCGGTGGGGGCCGAAAGATGCTGCGCAGGCATGGCTCGATTGACTCTACCGGTCATGCGCAGGTCGATCCAGACCTTTCCAGCCGAGACTGATCGAATCGAGGAAGTCGGAGTCGAGGGCCGGCTTCTGGCGACTTGATTGCTGCCATCGCGAATGGCTTCTCCGAGTGCTTGACCATTGCTGACATTTGTGCAGTTGCCGTCGATGGTGCTCGTCGGAGCCATCCCTCCAGCAGAGGAGTCTGCACGCGCTTCTGCACGCGCTTCGCTGCTTATTTGGTGAGAATGGACGACCTGTTGGACGACCCGGGTCTCACCGCGGAGTCCGTCCTGCCTTGGTGCAGGAGTGCGTCCCTCCTTGCGACTGAGGTGGTGCAGATTCCGCTGCCGGGGGGATGGCTTCGCGCACATTGCATGCCGGAAGATCGACGGCGGGGGCGGCGCTGTCAACGCGCCTCGATGCAGCCCAGCCAGGCTCAGCGGACCATGGCCAGAGACCTACCTGGCCTGGCCTTGGGCCCTGGCTGCGAGCCTGCTGGCAACCGCGGGGGCCTGGTGCACCGTGCACGGGCTCAGAACGCGCACCTGCCCCTCTACCCTTAAGTATAACGTCCTTTGGCCCATACCCCAAGTCAGTACCGGGGCGGCGCAGTGGGTGGCGTTCAGGTCAAGCGGTACTGGTGAGAGGATCGATTGGTTAACCAAAACGACGACATCACCCAAAAGGGCAATCAGGCACGGAGATCGCCAGTTCGAACCACGACAGGGACGTAGGAGCCAAAGAGCTCCGAACCCTTTTGCCATTTTGGATCATGGGTCAGATGCGCAGATTGGCCCTGGGAATCCGGGGAAGCTTTTTTATTTTGCACAGGCGCAAGTGGGCGCGCGCAGGGTGTTTGCAGATTGGGTGCACGACATTGCCGACGCGGGTGGTGGCACTCGCGGACCCGACATTCAACAAACACGTTCGTCGCGCCTCCCTGCGTCATCTCGACATTGCAACACGGGCTTACACGCTGGATGGGGTTTCAACTGCCTTGAGTCGACATCAACATCGATGGCAACGCATCGACAGCACTTCATCGTATGACTTCTTGCCAGAACGAAAGCCACGCCGGGATTACCCCTCTCCGGAGTATGACCGACCGTTGAGCTGCGCCTCGCTTCTTGAGTTGCCCTCTGAACAGGTCGCCAATAGGCAAGCAGGGAGGACACAGCATGGTCAAGAAGCGGTGGTGATCTAGATGGAAGGCCTCAAAAGCACCCTGCTGTCTCAGTTATCGAACGCCGGGCATATTGCCTCTGTGACTTGACGGGGCACGTACTCGATCGAAGCTGAAGCTCTTCACTGACTCCGTCAGTCTTGCTCTGCAAGGCCAACTTCACCTAGAACGTAGCCGAGCAAGTGGCCGCCGCAATCCGACAAGGTTGCGTTATGCGCTGAGGTTGCATCCAACCCCGGTCAGCAACGAACAGGAAAGCAGGCGCAGCCGGTCCATTTCGCCCGCATCGCCAATCACACCCGATCATGGACCCCTCCTACCCCTCTCGTTTCTTACATACAGCCTGATGCTCCACGGTCATACTGCTCAAAGCTGGCGCTTCATTCCTCACAACTTGCTCTCACATTTACGGACTACCAGGTGGATGAGATGGACCCAGCGAGCATCATCGGCGTCGTTGCCGCCGCCGCGCAGTTCGCCAGCACCGTGCGGAAGCTGGCTCATCTCATCAAGGAGGTCCACGCCGGAACCGAACCCGGGCCCACGAAGCGCCGCCTCATCCAGCTTGAGACATGGGCCGAGGTTGCAGATAAGATTCGTGACTCGGGGGAGCAGAATGATCCGCAGACGGAGAAGATCATGAAGCAGTGCATTCCGACCGTCGAGGCTCTGACCAACCAACTTGGCCGTATCCAGATCAGCGAAGGAGATGGGCGTAGGGAGAAAACGCGCAAAGCTTTGCTGGCTCACTGGGAAAAGGACGACATTGCCGACCTCTTTGCACAGCTGCACCGCGACCAGATGACGCTTCTCACGTACCGCAGCTTTGCTTCCGAAGGGTGAGTGCATGCTTCTACCATGCTGGGCCGCTGAGATACTTATCTTGCCTAGCCATTTCCTGCAAAAGATCAAAGATTCCATGGGTTCACTCCTTGATGAGCGTCTGCAGTACTCGAAACGGGACAATCAGTCCACCCTCGAGTCAGATTTCCTTGGAGCCATCTTCATCACGGACCCGCGAGACGACCGCAGCGCTCTGGTTCACCGGAAGACAGCCCGTGCCGAGGGAACATGTGCCTGGATCACCAAGACGGACGAGTTTCTCGACTGGATGTCCACCACCGCCTCATCTCCCGGGCTCATGATCGAGGGTGGGCCTGGCAAGGGCAAGTCCATGATTGCCATTTCTCTGACGGAGTTCCTTGAAAATCTGGCGCAAACGAGCGAGGCTGGCACCGAATCGGTCATTTATTTCTTCTGCGACAATCGCAACCCAAGGCAGAACAACGCGCTGGCCGTCATCCGGTGTCTCGTGTGGCAACTTTGCCGACTACGGCCGTGTCTGTCGCATTATGGTATCAAGGAACTAGAGGCCAGGGGTGACGCCAAGCACCTACTCGACTCGCCTACCGCGGCCGTGGAGACTCTCTGGCGCATCTTCATCAGCATGATCGCCGATGATAGGGCCGGGATCGTCTCCTATGTTATCGACGGCCTGGACGAGTGCGACGAAACTTCGATTCTCTCGGTGCTCACCAAATTTCATGAGCTTTCGAGAGGCCATCAAGCCCTCAGGTCCAAGTTCAGGTTCATCATCTTGAGTCGCCCTCTCAGCTCTCGGCGTCGGGCACTGGCCCTCGACATTCCCAAGGTCTGCCTTGACCTAGACCTGAACGAAAGAGACATTACAGCCTTCATTGAGCAACGCATCGACGAGCTTTCTCGGGCCAATCCGAGAAAGCCATGGCGCGACTCGCTCGTGAAGAAGGTGAAAACCACTTTGCTGGAGAAGGCCGGCGGCACGTTCCTCTGGGTGGGCTTCGTGACAGATGACTTGCGGGGAAAGCAAGTCTTTGAAGTGAAGCAGTGCTTGCGAGCCTTGCCCCAAGGCCTCAACGGTATCTACGACAGGATATTGCTCAACATGCCTCGGATTCATCGGTCCAAGATTCGCTCTCTTTTGCATTGGATATGCCTGGCAGAGCACCCTCTTCTCAAGATCAAACTTGCTGGCCTCATTTACGACGAAAGCGCTGACGACGATGGAGCCTCTGATGCAACATCGAGCGTGGCGTCCGACTTGGGCTCCAACGCGACATCGGACACGGCAGCTGACACGGACGAGTTGGAAGGCCTCTTGGAATACTGCAAACCCCTGATCAAGATTGCCGAGGACAGCTCCGTCCACTTTGTGCATCAGTCTGCCAGAGATTACTTTATGCGCACCGATCGCATTGAAACCCCCGATCTCGATTACTTCATAGTGGGCAACCTTCAACACGCTCACGAGAAGATGGCTCTATCATGCATCGACGTCATAGAAAATCACGCAAAACTGCTAGAGAAGGCGACCGAGGTGCCTCATGGCCAGTTGATAAGGAGAGCACCTTCGGGCTCTTATGTGTACACTGATGAGTCTTGGCTCAGATATGTGGTTTGGAAGGAGCGGGGCTCGACTTCATTCGACTATGCTGCAGCCTTCTGGGTGCATCATGTCAGATGTAGCGGCAAAGAGTACCACGGCGCGGCCACGGCGGAGAGGATCCTACGCCTTATCGACAACGAAAATTTGAAGCAGGTGTGGTTCCCTGTCTACTTCGTCATCCATGAGCTTGGCGATTGGATGGGGTACGAGGCAAAGGCGTCGGGACTGAGATTAGCCATGATCCTCGGTCTTGGCACGACAACCCGTCTACTCATTCAGTCGATGAGTATTGACGACTACATCTCCATTTCCAAGTACCATGCCTCTACTACCAGAGGTGAAGAGAGGCACCACTTGCTCAAACCTGTCCTCAATTTCGACCAGCTTCACATCATCGACATTTTGCTGGATCGATACGACACTGAGATTTTCTTAAGGGATCCAAGTGATGTTCTTTCCACTGCAGTTGAGCGGCAGATGGATGGGGCTGTAAAGACGCTTCTTGCTCTTCGACCCATCCCCCGAGAGGTGCATGGGGAAGATCTCGACCGGGCGCTCTACATGGTCTCCATGCCATTCAAGTCTATGCGTCGAAGGACCGACATCATAACCGAACCTGTTAATGCAGGAGCAAATCCTTGCGCGACCACCAACAATCACACTCCCATAGCGTTGGTTCTTCAGTGGATTGAACGTCGGTACTTTGGTCACGAAATCGATGGGCAGATAGAGGTGGTTCGGCTAATGCTCGAACGCGGCGCAGGTGCAGATCTGAAGAACACCCTTTCGGGGGAGACCATGCTGCACCTTGCAGCTTCAGCGCATAACCCCTCCCTGGTGTCTCTGCTTCTCGAGTGGGGAGCGCCCATCAATGCCGTTGATTCGAATGGGAGAACACCACTGCACTCTGCCATGGGCATGTTTGCGAAAGGCACGCGTCTCTGCAAAATGCTAATCACAGCTGGACAGAAAACAGCCATGCAGGACACATCCGATGAGTGGCCACGTACCGCCACATGGAACATCGACTCTCGGGATTCTCAAGGCCGGACTGCGCTTCTCTTGGCCTCGATGTCAGCATGGCCTGAGGCGATTCAGCTGTTGCTCGAAGCAGGGGCCGACCCAAACTTGAGGGACAACAACGGACAAGGGCTGACTACACTCTTCATTGATCACATGTTGAAAGAAGATACATACGACGCAATTGCAGATGTTGGGGACGAACTGAATCTTGATTGGGGATATCACAGCCACCGCTGCGTCACTTGCATAAAGCTTTTGCAGGCGGTGGTGACAAGCTGGAATGAGCAGGATGTCTGGGGCAGGACTGACCTGCACTTTTTGGCGCAGCTCATGAAACCGATTCAAGGGTCTTTTGCAAAGAGAACATACCGGGCTGGACTCCAAGTTCTGAAGCTCCTCAGAAGCATGGGCATTGACGAGGACTTGAAGGACGCATCTGGGAAAGTCGCGAGGGACTACTACCAAGGAGACGTTTTCTGGAGGACGGAGGAGGATCCCTTGGTCATCGATGACATGGACCTGCCCTCACGTGAGCATATCCCGTGGTACCAACCGATAGAGGATGCACTTCCGGTCCCGGAGGAAATCCCTGCTCATTGAGCATGTTCAGCATGAGCGTGGTTTCTCTAGGTCTGTTCTGTTGGTTGGCGAGGCCTCACCGCAATTTGCGCAAACACACAACCCCTCACTCGGTGAAGTTCCCGCCCCCCAATGTTGTTTTGACACCGCCACGAAGAACAGGCTTCGCCGCCGTAGAGGAAAGTCATCTCAAATGCTCGCGACGCGCATCCTCATCGCCGTCTCGTCGAAAAGCCGGTACAAAGACGATGCGTAGGTAGCACCACTCAGCTTGCTAGGCATTTCCCTGGACGCCATCATCTCCGAGCCTACCCTGGACATGACATGACGCTGCAACCGCCATTATCAAGCTCTTGGCCGTGGAGAGATGGGACCTGCGGACACGCATCGTGCTCGACGCTTACAACGGGGCATACGACCCCCAGACGGCGCATCTTTCAAGGGAAAACAACCTCCCCAAGGTGGCAGTGTTCTTCGCCATGAACAAGAAGGCACACGCCGCTGGGCCACTGATGAAGTACAAGGTCAATGCCGATTCGAGGGCCGTTCATAACTCGACTGGGATTGAGAGCGAGCATTCCTTCTTCGTTGATCATGCTGTTAGAGCGGTGCCGGTGTACTACAACCCCCGCACGTTGGTCAAGCGAGAGCAAGCAGACGGATTGAGGCATTGAGCCCGGCCTTCGGATCCGAATGACCGGCACCCAAGGTACTTAAAACGAAAGACGACGAGAGATAAGTTACTAAACGCGATCAATTCAATCGATCAAGCCCAGCACCCAGACTCAAAACTCCACCTCTCGTCTCAACATTGATGCAATCATGACCACGATATCATCCGACCCAACCCCTGAACTTCTGAAGTCCCCCCTGAATCCCCCCGGAATGCCCCGCCCTCGACTCCACCCAGCGGAATCCTGCCGCGGCGGCCATCTCCGCTACCCCAGATCCAGCCCACCCAATCACCACCGCCGGATTAGCAGCTCCATCGACCGAGGAGCCCACCAAGCTGACAGCGTGCCTCGGCATCTCTGACGGGCGCGGGGGGCAACGCCCTAGACGCCCTGTCGTACTCAAACTCGTTCCAGCCGAGAAGCCGTAGCGTTTTCAAGTCTCGAGTCGCGGACCGCCCGTTTAAAACCGACCCCAGCCGCTGTCCTCTCTCCCTCCCACCATCACCACCAACCACTACACATCCTTTGACCATGGCGCCCTCCACGTACACCCGCGACGAGGTCGCAAAGAACACCTCCGACGACTCTCTCTGGACAATCATCGACTCCAAAGTCTACGATCTCACCGACTTCCTCGACGCCCACCCCGGTGGTCCCGCCGTCCTTCGTCAAGTCGCCGGCCGCGACGCAACTGCCGATTTCTACAACCTCCACCGTCACGATGTCCTCACAAAATACGACTCCACGCTGCTGCTCGGCACCATCACCGGCGAGGAGCCCCAGGTCGTCAACCCCGGCCCTGGCGAACTCTCTGCTGTGCCCTACGCCGAACCCCTCTGGCTGACCCCGGCCTTCCGCAACCCCTACTACTCCGACTCGCACCGCCGCCTGCAGCGCGCCATGCGCGAGTTCACAGACCTCTACGTCACTCCCGAGGCCCTCGCCAATGAGGAGTCGGGCGACTTCATCTCCCAGGACCTCATCGACCGCATGTCCAAGTCGGGTGTCCTCCACATGCGTCTCGGCCCCGGCCCGCATCTGAAGGGTGTCGAACTGCTCGGCGGCGTTGTCAAGCCCGAGGAGTTTGATTACTTCCATGATTTGATCATCGCACAAGAGCTTGCCCGCACTGGTGCCCGCGGCTTTGGCGACGGAAACATGGCTGGCATGACGGTACGTACCCACTATCCCTTCTCTCAACAACCACAACTAATCACCTCGTAGATCGGTCTCCCCGTCATCCTAAACTTTGCCAAGAAGGAACTCCGCGACCGCATTGCCCCCGAGGTCTTCGCCGGCCGCAAGAAGATCTGTCTCGCCATCACCGAAGCCTTTGCTGGCTCCGACGTTGCTGGTGTTCGCACCACTGCCACCAAGACCGCCGATGGCAAGCATTACATTGTCAACGGAAGCAAGAAGTGGATCACAAACGGCCACTTCTCGGATTACTTCGTCACTGCTGTTCGCACTGAGAAGGGTCTGAGTGTGCTCCTCATCGAGCGTGATGAGAACGTTGAGACCAAGCTCATCAAGACCTCATATTCGAGCACAGCCGGCACAACGTACATCTCTTTCGATAATGTCAAGGTTCCTGTCGAGCACCTCCTCGGCGAGGAGAACAAGGGCATCCACGTTGTTCTGAGCAACTTCAACCACGAGCGCTGGACCATGGCTTGTAAGCTCAACCCCCCTCTCCTCAATATCATCTCACTAACCGTCCTAGGCGCCACGATCCGCACCTGCCGCATGGTCGTCGAAGAGTCTCTCAAGTGGGCCAACCAGCGCCTGGTCTTTGGCAAGCGCCTTATCGAGCAGCCCGTCATCCGCCAAAAGCTCGGCAAGATGATCGCCCTCTGCGAGGCCAACCAGGCCTGGCTCGAGACCATCACCTACCAGATGAACAACATGCCCTACAAGGAGCAGGCCAAGCATCTGGGCGGCCCCATTGCCCTCCTGAAGATGTCCAGCACCCGCGCCGCCCACGAGGTTGCCGACGAAGCCGTGCAGATCTGGGGAGGCCGCGGCCTCACCAGGACGGGTATGGGAAGAGTCATTGAGATGTTTAACCGGGGATACAAGTTTGACGCGATCTTGGGTGGCGCGGAAGAGGTCTTGTCGGATCTCGGTGTGCGGCAAGCGATCAGGAATATGCCAAAGGAGAGGTTGTAGATGAGGGGCGGTCTGGGGGGATGGTGATGGCTTCATGCATGTACGAAAGTGGGTCTGGCGGCAAAGTCGCCAGAAAAGCCGCACGGGGTGTAGAATACAAGTTCGATCTGAATAACGGTTCAAGTCTCTCTCACTCAGCCTGACCTCACTCTGCTGCGGAGGTTCAATTCGAGGCCACCACCCCAAATTCGAGGCCGAATCCATGGTGAGGGGCGCATCCTTCCACGTGCATATTGCTCAGGACTCGGGAATCAAAGGCAATTCCCGTCAAGAGGAGCTCCTTGTAAAAATGAGGCGTGCGTGACGCCTCATCCTAGGACGAGGACTCGGTCATCACGAAGAGGAGCTCTTCCATGCCTGATGACATTGCTGGAGCACATGATGGCTGCTTCAGTCAGATGAAATACATCCGGAGTCTGAAAGAGGGCCAGGCATTTCAGCATGACATCACATCTCAACAACAACACAACCAGCCTTGAAGCCAACGCCAAGACTCCGAGTACACCTCCGAGTGCACCGCACCCGTCACACGGCATCCTCCTCGAAGACATGCCTTGGTCATGTCTCACACATCAACCACCGAGGCAAGGCCGCCTCGCCCCGTCCATCACATCTCACTGCGAGACATCACAAACGTCAACATTGGACCCCATTGTGCGACACAAACTTCCATTCCTGCCATTGTCACGACCCTCGAGTCGTTCCGTTCCGCCCGGGGCTCTTCGTCCATCGTCCCCGGCGGTGTCTTCCGGCAGCTTAGTCTCCGTCTCGTCTGTCTGCAACCTGTCGAATGGGAGCGCCATTCGAAGAGGTCCACCTTGTCCTGTCTTTTGCCTTTACTTCCAAACCATTGAGAGTGTAGAAGAGGCAAAACCAAGCCTGAGCTTCCCCGTTCGTCCGTTGCCAATGCCATCTTCATCCAACACTGTTGGTCCCGAGAACCAACATGTCATGGTCGGATCCAGCGACCGAGCGCGCGTGCGAGGTATCATGGTCGAGCATGAGAAAAGAAAAGAAGCCCGTGAAATCATGAGTGTGTTTTTAGAAAACTTTTCCGTGAACCGTTGTTTTTTTTTCGTTGTGCCATGCCGAGGGGGTGTGTTTGTCGGATTAGAAGAAGGGGTGTGGGGGGGTTGAGAGCGAAGTATGAGAGGGCGAGGGGTAAAAAAGAACCGTTCACTGTACAGGCCGTCGCATCGTTGACGGCATCCGCGCCGGGTATTTCTTCCGAGTCATTCGCAGCGAGTGCACAGCACACCCTCGCTCGAGGTAAAACCATTTGTTTCCCTACCCTCCCATCGTGGGGGCCAAGGGCAGGAAACGACTCATCACCGACGTCGTCGCAGCGCCCTTAGTTGTTGGGGCACTGGGACTGGACGTGTCCGGGCTGCTGGCACTTGTAGCAGATCTTCTCGCCACCGGCAGACTCCTTGGGGCAGTCACGGGAGAAGTGACCGTTCTCGCCGCAGTTGTAGCACTTCGATCCGTTGGTGCAGTCGCCTGTGGGGTGTTAGTTGGATTGGACTTCAAGACGAGGGTTCAAGTTGAGTCTGGGGTGCCACTCACGAGACATGTGGCCGAAGCCACCGCACGAGTAGCAGGTCTTGGGGGCGCCGTAGCCGCCACCGCCGCTGTAGCCACCGCCACCACCGTAGCCGCCGCCGAATCCACCCTTGGGGCAGTTGCGGGCCATGTGGCCGGGCTCACCGCACTGCGAGGCTGTTAGTATATCGGGAGAGAGAGAAGTCAAGTGGGAGTTGTCTGACCTTGTAGCACTCACCACCACCGCCGCCGCCACCGCCGACGTTACCGCCGGACTGGGGGCAGTCGCGGCTGATGTGACCGGCAGTGCCGCAGCGGTAGCAGGTCTTAGTGTCCTTGGGACCGTCAGGGCACTCGCGGCTCAGGTGACCCTCGTCTGTGGTGTTATGTCAGTCTCTGTCTTGGGATGGGAGGATGAGTCGGGAGGCATACTGCCACAGTTGTAGCTAGGAGAATGTCAGCATATGTCGCAGGTTTGGAGCAGAGCAGAGCAGTGGAACATACCACTTAGCGGGGCCCTTCTGGGGGCAGTCGCGGGCCTGGTGGCCAGTGAGGCCACAGGTGTAGCAAGCGCGGGGCGCGGGAGCGGCACCACCCTGGTAATCCATGTTGTTGGTTGTGAGGGGTTGGTAGAAGCTGAAAGATGTCTTATTAGTTTTAAGTCGGTCAAAGCAATGCGATGAAGCAAGACTGAGTATGGGTGATGTATAGAAGAAGGTTCAGTTGGATGGAAGTGGGAGGGAGGGACAGCCTAGGAGTAGACAAAGCTTGGAGGGGCCTCGGTCGGACGCCGCCTTCCTGGTTGGGCAATGACGCTGTAGGGCTTCCGAGCAGCAGGGGTGCGGCGACAGCAGAGGCGGGGGATTTCCCACTGTCCACTGTAGCAGCTTGAACGCAACGATGCTAGCGGCCAAGCCCAGGAGGCCGAGGCGAATGCCAGTCGCCACTACCGCCGCTGCCGTGACTCGTGATCTGAGTTTGTGGGGCAACCGTGGACAAGAGACACTTGATCCCAGGCCAGGGAAAGACAGTGAAAGGGAGCTGAGGTGAATCTGAGGGGTGGGGATGAGGGGCAGCACCGTGACTCGGGAGCATACCTTTGGGGGGGAAGCAATTGAGGTTTGGGGTCTTTGTTGCGATAGCAAAGGGTGGGATGGGATTTGTGAGGGAGGGTGGAAAATTCGAATGTGCCGTGCCGTTGGAGGGGCGAAAATCTGGGGTGGAACGACAAGGGAGGGGAGGGGGGAGAGAGGAAGAGGAAGAGCGATGGGATTTGAGGACGAAGGGGAGGAACGGGAATTTGAGTTCAACGGCAGGCAAGCGAAGTGAATGATTGAATCACTTTTCGGACTTTCCAAACAGACCAGACCGCCTTTGTGAGTTTGAATTCACTCGAGGTCAAACGGGCAGAACGGGAGGGCAGGAGGAAGAGGGGGAGGGGGAGGAGCGCAAAGCCAGCCAGCTCGTGCCGCCTCAAGCGAGGACGACCACCAACGCTGAGACCCCGCGGTGCAGAAAAAGGTGTCGCAAAGGACTGAAGATGCTGATCTGAAGCTGCAGATGGACTCACAAGTTATTGGTAAGGGGTGGTGATGTTGCGATTTCGAGGAGGGGTTGCAAGAGGAGAGGTTGTGTTGTTTGATGTTGTTGCTGGGTTCCAGAAGAGGACCTAGAATTTTTGACGAGGGCGAGAAAACTGAGATCCTCGCGCTAGTACTGGGGCGGGTGAGTGGGCAAAGGTGGGCAGCGACGGCGCCAGCGCTGGAGTGGAAGTGAATGGATGCAGCAGCTGGCGCGTAAGCCACACCTTCCAGGGCCTGCCTGCCTGCCCTTGGCCCCTCCAGCCCACTGCCCAGCGTCCAGCTTCCGCCTCCCAATCCACCTAATTTTGCCCCTCCCCCTCTTCTCCGACGTCGTCACTGTGCGAGCTGATGGAAATTGAGATTTAGCCAGGATACGATAGTGGGGTTGAGGCGACAGAGGCAGCGACATCCTCCGTCCAACTCCGAGTCCAGTACAGCTCTCGCCTCTCTCTGGATGCTTCTGCCAGCCTGCCAATGGTGCCAGATCACATCTGGTCCCTTGCATACAGCACAGGCCCTAAGCCTCGCTCGCTGACCACGACAGGGGCCGAATCGGAGGCCACTGATGTGCGTGTAAAAAAAAAATATGACCACTTTGCTGCCAGGCCAGGGGGCAACGAAACACACAAACAACCGAATTCGCCAGGGGTGGCCGCACGTACTTACCTCACCTCACCTCTCAACCAGCTTGCTCTCGGGCCATCTGGACAGGCAAACCGCCATCATCAGCGCAGCACATGTCGTCTGTCATTCATTTCCGCCGCCTCGCTAAAGACGAAGCGAGGTCATCGTCCTCGGCCCAATTCTCCAGTGACACACGTGTGCGCCGTTGCAGGCGACACGGCGGGAAACGGCCGAGATATGCGACCTCGGGGGATTCGAGGTCACACTGCGCACAACCTGCACATTTTCCCCGATAGCTTTCGCTTCGTCGTCCCCCCAGGGCTGAACTTGACCGAACACAAGCCCGTCAGCACGCCGGCCCGTTTCACCTGCTCAACCACCGCCACATGCCCTGACCCGAAGAGGCGCTCACTCGCTCGCATCTTCGTCGGACGACCTGGTGACACCGTCTGGCGAGGGTCCCTGCGACAGCCTTCCAATCCCGCCCCTGCAGTCTTCCCCTCTTCTCGTCAGTCTCTGCCTTGCTACCAGGTTCCCTCACCTCGTGTCGCATCTGCTGCACTGTGCGTGCAAGCGGGCAAGATCAGCAGCCAAGGGCCAGACATCGGTCAACTGTGGCGCATGACCCTCACGTGATGTGGCGCTAGCTCAGCTGTTAGCGCAAGATGCACCTGCCCCCCGCACGCGTCGCGAGTCCCCACCACCGCGTGCTAGTGAGTGACATGGATGGGCCTGAGGGGACCGACTCGAAAGCGCATCTAGGAATATGCACCCATCCAGGTGCACGACATCCAACCTGCATTTTCAAATCGCGTGTCCCCGGAGTCAGGTCCGCTCGAAAGTATGGCTAGCTGGCTCCAAGGGGGCCGCTCAGCCCTTCTTGAGGCTCTCAATAACGTCTGCGACACCATTGACGAGCAAGTCGACGCAGGTACGTGACGCGCTCCCTTCCTCCGCGGACATGACGTGTACTGACGACAACGACGTGCAGAGATCAGGGCAGCCGAATTCCTTCGAAAGAAGCACGAGTCGGATGAGCTCGTGGCTCTGAAGGAACGCGTCTCGAATGTCGACCGTCTCGAAGAAGAAAACCGACAGCTCCAAGCTACCGTCCGACAACTCCAGCGAAAGACTCCAGGACTAGCCACGTCCACGTCCGCGTCCGCCACACCCCCGCTGGATATCAAATCGTTGCAGGACGAGAATGGAAAAATCTCGCTCGAACGCCTCAAGACCACGCCCGAAGATACCCGCGAGACACTGGCGCAGAAGAACCGCCTCCTTGTTCGAAAGTTCCAGGCCCTCGACAGTAACTACAAGAAGGTCGCGCCGATGTATGATGTGGTCAAGAAGAAGGTGAAGGACAGAGACGTCACAATTGCTGCACTGGAGGCCGAGTGCGAACACCTGAAGCGGCAGCTGTCGGTCGAGAAAGATATTCAGGAGGACGATGATGGTCTGCCATCCCTCATCCGCCGACCTCGCGCTTCTAGTCACGAGCCATCGAGCTCGCTGGGCCATGATCCGGCCAATGGTCTGAGTTTCTCCTCAGATCCTGGGCCGGACGTGGCCGGGGATGAGAGTGGCCTTGTTGCACCAGAAACGGTCCGCATCGAGAGACATCGCGCCAACGTCCCTCCCAGTGAGGCCACGACCGTAGGCTCCGACCCGTCAGAGCCCGAGCTTCCACCTCTCCCAAGGGCTGTGCCTGAAGAGACTATCAACATCAAGGACGAACCTTCATCGGAAGAACCCATCATTATATCAGAGCGTCGTGTTAGAAAGAGAAAGGCCGACGACGACGACGAGCTCCCCACACCGAAACGCCATGTCAAGAGCGAGAACGAAGACTCGGGACCCTCCCGGGTTCATGACGTGCCAGAGCCGGATAGCCTCGACCTGGATGAGGTCGGGCCCAGACTCAGCACGCCCAGGAAGCTCCGCCCGTGGGCTGACGAACCAACAAGTGGCCCTACCACAGCGCGCAGACTTGACATGAGTAACCGCGCCCAGGCGGCCAGAACACCATCAACAAATCCTACCCGGCCAGCCATCGAGTCGTCCGTCCTGACACCAGTGGACGCTAACATCAGGACACGAAAGCCACAGACGGTGGCAGGCAAGCCCAAGTACCGGGGGAGCGATCTGGCGTCAGGGATAAGATCCCTGGCCGAGGATGGCGGGAATCTCTACCAGAGGGCCGTGCGACGCAAGACGGGCACGCATCTCCAAGAGACACCTGGCGGTTCGCGGCTTAGAAGTCTGCTGGACTCGCCGGGGCGTACAGAGGAGCCGGCCATATTGCGGTCGGCGCCCCCACTTCGCACCCAGACTTCACTCGGACTGCCACCGCGCCGCGAACTGCCGTACGACAAGAATGGACGCTCGAGGACGAGTGAGCAGACACCCAGCCGAGCAGCAAAGCCGACCCCCGAGCGAGGGGTTCTCACCGGCGGCTTCAAGCCTCGCGCCGACCTGACCGCCCCCTCGCGACAGAGCCGCAGGGAGGAGGCACCAGCGCCGGTGCCGGTGCACGGCGCCCTTCGACGAAAGGACATCTCGGAGCTGCGAATACAAGACTTCAAGATCAACCCCAAGACCAACGGAGGCCTTGACTATGCCTACAATGAGGTAGTCCGAGGCCGGGCTGAGCGGGCGTGCCTCCCTGGATGCACCGATATGCATTGCTGCGGCCCGCAATTCCGAGCCTTGGCGAAGATGGAGATGGGCAAGCGAACGGCGGCGGATGACGCGCGGTTGTTCGAGGCGTATCTGGGCGATGCAGTTAGTAAGATCAACGGGCTGCCACCCGCGGAAAAGGACGAGATGTGGCTGGAGGCGAAAGCGTGGGAGCTGGCCAACAAGCAGGGAAAACACCGGGCTCGACATACGAGGAGGCAGTCCCCGCCGGGATTCTGGGATACAGGGTTCCCGAGTACGCAGGAGATTGCGCTCGAGAAGGAGGAGGCGGCTCGGAGGGAGAGGGGGGTTGTGAGGGATAGGCGGCGGGAGGCGATGCGGCCTGGGGGAAAGTGGTTATTCCGGGATGAGTAGGGGGCTTGGAGTTTGTGTGTTTGTTACAAAAGCGAAGCGATTAGGGTTACGGGGTACTTTAAACCTGAGAATGAATTTGGAAGCGTGGATTGAGGGCTTGATGATGGTGATGTTTTGGGTGAGGTCAGGAGAGAGGTGTGGTCGTGATGAGTGCCGAGGACGTCAGACTACATGAGCACATTCTTCGCTGAATTCTGCATCGACCGGCCCCTGGTCACAATCAGGGATGTTGAAATGCGCCGTTGGTCTAGTGGTATGATTCTCGCTTAGGGTCACACCCTGAAGCATTGCTTGCGAGAGGTCCCGGGTTCAATCCCCGGATGGCGCCCACGTCATCAATATTTTTGCTTTCAAGCATTTCGTAGACATATTGTTTTGCTCCTTGGGGTTGCTGACAGAGTGGATTTTGAATGAGTGCTTACTTGTTGGTTGAGATTGTCTGAGGCTGATTGATATCTTTTGAATAGAGGACTCAGTCTCTTTGTTGCTCACCGAGGACCGGGACCGTGCTCATCGGCGTTATGGCCAATCGCCGCAGAGTCCGTTTGACCTGGGCTTTCCATTGTCCTCCAGCTCCAGCGGCTTGGTTTAGTCAGACAGGCAGAGGCACCGGGCGTGGGTGTAATTTTTTGTCCCTCCCGGCGCAGCGCATCGCATCACATCGCGTCAGGCATCCGTCCGACCTCAACCTTCACCCTTCTCTAGGACTTTTGCCTCCGCATTTCCTATCCTGAGGCCATCGCCCGCGACAAGCCATCAACCTTTCTCTCTTTGTCCATCACCTACAAGCGACCAGGGACACTGCAAAGGAAGAGGAGCAAGATCCCGCTCCACTTTTATCCCACTCGTGTGCCCCGTGCCCCGTGCTCTTGTGCGCCGGAGAAAGAACGTCCAGTTCCTTCCACCCCCGGGCCCTGCGCGACATCAACCTCCGTCCATAACCCCCGACGCGACAACATCGCCCTGCCTCCCTCCCCCGCGACACACGACAAGTCTCGACCGACAACAACTCTCCCGACCTTCCCCCGGACCAGCGAAGCACTCTCTCCCTCGGGACCGGGCGAGCGAAACATAGGGCAGTGGCAGATCCCATCGGTGGTCGGTCACTGCACCAACGCGACTCCCACGCCGGCAGGATGAGCCATCGTCATCTGCCGGCTGGGCAACCCGTGCCGGGTGGTGGCGGAGGAGGAGGAGGAGCAGGAGTGGCGGCAGCGAGTCCCATCGTCTCGGGCGACATGGCGCACGCGTACGGAGGAGGAGGAGGGGGCTACAATGGTCAGGGCGGCTATGGTGGAAGACGACGCGGCCAACAGCAGCATCATCACCACCACCAGCAGCACTACATGCAGCAGCAGCAACAACACCAGCTTCAGCAAAACCCCTACCAGGCCCAGGGCGCCCATCACACCATGTACGGCGGCTACAACATGAGCCACTACCAGCAGCCCTACTACCAGCAGCAACAGCTGCACCATCAATACCACCAGCCTGCACCCTACCAGACCACGCCCTCCATCCCGAACCCCTATCAGAACCAGTACTACCAGCAGCAGCAACAACAATCGCCGCAGGTCCAGCAGCAGCAACCCTACGGTGGCCGCTCTCCTCCCCCCATGCAACAGTTCGTCCCCATGGCAGGCGTCACAGTCGGTCAACAGTACCCCGTCCACCATCAGCATGCCTCTCCCGCTCTGGCTACTCCTTACCAACCCCCGCCTATGCCTGTGGCGCCAGCCGTTACCGCCCCTGTCCTGCCTCAGACGCCTACTTCGACACACTCGTCGCAGTTTGTGCCCCCCGCTTCGCATTCGCCCTCGGTTGCGCACGTCGACCAGATCTCTCATGCTCCTCCTGCGCCTGTCGCCCCGGTTGCTCCACAGGTCGAGACCCCTGTGACACCTCAATCCTCGGTGCGCTCCATGGCGCGGACCTACGATGAGGATGTCATTCCCACGCCGAGCAACTTCCGCGCACCTGTAAGTCACAGTCTGAGATGTATCTTGCTTAACCCCCGCTGATGGCCATGTCTAGCTCCCCTGGTTGAGCCGTCCCGATCTTCCCTTCCCCAAGCGACGCACCCGAAGACGCAAGAAGACACCCGCCGCTACGTCCACCGATGACGACGAGCCCGAGACTCTGGCCGTGTCCCTCCCCGTCAACCAGTCCTCTGCCGTGTCCGACGAAGCCCCCGAGGCCGAAGCTCCTGCGCCCCCCAAGGCTGTTGCCGCTTCTCCTGAGGAGCCTAACAGACCCACGACCAGTGCTTCCAACGCCTCGGGCTCCGAGGTCTCTGCTCGTCTTGCCACCTCTCGCCCTGCTGTTCCTGCCATCCCGGTCGTTCCCGCCCTGCCCAAGTCGAGCCCCAAAGCAACCAAGACTGAGACTGAGTCCGCCGCCCCCGCTGTCGCCGATGCTGAGTCCGCCGCGCCTCAGGAGGATGCTTCCCCTGCCAAGCCTGCCCCCAGGGCGCCGCCCAGCAGCTGGAGCGCCCTCTTCGCCAAGCGCGGAGGTCCTCCCGCCAAGGCTCAGTCTGGCGACGGCGAAGTGGCCCCTGCTGAGGCCGAGTCGCCTGATGCCGCTCCCGCCTCGACTGCTGTGCCGGCTCCCGCTGTCAACGGCAACACCGTGGCCGCCGCTCTCCAGGCCTACCGCGTCGGCCAGCCCGAGCGCGTCAAGTACATCAAGCCCCGTGGCCTCGTCAACTCGGGCAACATGTGTTATATGAATTCAGTGAGTACACAGCTCTTACGATGAGTAGGCTATGGCTAACCGCCCAGATTCTCCAAGTTCTTATTTACTGCACCCCCTTTTACGACTTCCTCGACCAGGTTAGCCGCAAGGCTTCCCATAGCTTCAAGAGCCAGACCCCGATTCTTGATGCCATGTATGTTCATCACCCTGATTGATCCCGTCAGCAACTAACTTTTCAGGATCCTCTTCATGAAGGAATTCCCCGTCATTCAATCGGCCGAGTCTCCGGCCGCGCTGCGCAAGATCCTCAGGCAGGAGGACCTCGTGCAGTACGACGACTCCTTTGTCCCCGAGTTTATCTACCGGGCCATCGAGCCCGAGAAGCGCTTCGAGAACATGAGGGTCAGTCTCATTCCATCACCTCTCCCTCCGCTCTACTGACACCCCCCAGCGAGGCCACCAGCAGGACGCGCAAGAGTTCTTCGGCCTCCTCCTCCAGTCTCTCGAAGACGAGTGCTCCAAGGTCATCGGCAGCGCCGCCAACGGATCGAACGGCGAAGAGGCCGACGCTTCGGGCGCCGATGGGTGGCTCGAGGTGGGCTCGAAGCAAAAGGCGGCAGTGACGCGGACATCCGGAGCGAGCTCGTCAACCCCCATCAACCAGATCTTCGGCGGCCTCCTGCGGTCGGAGTTGATGGTTACGGGGCGACAAAACTCGATCACAACGGAGCCGTACCAGTCTCTGGCGCTGGATGTGGGCGCGCCTAATGTGCGCAACGTGGTCGATGCCATCCGACAGCTTACGTACGGCGAGAAGCTCGAGGGTGACGGCTTCGACACGGACCGCGGTCGCAACGTGTCGGTGACCAAGCAGACGCTCATCGATACTCTCCCGCCCGTGCTCATTCTCCACCTCAAGCGGTTCCAGTTTGATGCCACGGGCGGCATCTCCAAGATATGGAAGAAGATCGGATACCCGCTGGAGCTGGAGATCCCGGCCTCGGCGCTCTCCAAGCAGTGGCGCGCCAAGCAGATTCCGCGCTACAAGCTCATGGCCGTCGTGTACCACCACGGCCGCCAGGCCACGGGCGGCCACTACACTGTGGATGTCCGGCGGCAAGACGACGTCGAGTGGGTCCGCCTTGATGATACCAGCATCCGGCGCGTGTCCAGCGACGACGTTGTCGAAAAGGAGGAGGCGGCGACCAAGGGCGGTGTCCCGCAGGCGCAGCAGCAGTCGTCATCGCGCGACGCCTCGGTCAACCGTTTCGGCGCCATCAACGACGAGGACGGCGCCGAGCAGGGCGAGTGGACGGCTGTGGACAAGGCCAACGGCACCAAGAACGCGTGGAAGGGCGCCGCTGCCAACGGCAAGACGACCCAGCACAAGGAGAACGTGCGGGACAACAAGGTCGCCTACCTGCTCTTCTACCAGCGCGTGTAGGCTGCTGCAAGGTGAGAGGAGGCGACCATCGGCATAGTTTGGAGGATCTGACGCAAGGCGAGGCCCTTCTCGGGGCCGTGGCCATCTTTCTGTTCTTTCTTTCATCACCTCTTGCGGCAGGCGTTCGACACGCGGAACACTTGAAGGCTGGGGGAGGGAGGAAAAGGGAGGGCGGGGGGGAGGCAAGGCGGCGTTGGGGAGAAGAAACCTGGCTTATGCATACGGAGGATTTCCCGTCCATCAGGTGCTCTTGGCACGGTGCGCGTCCTACCTGGCCGGAGGCCGGAGGAGCCGGTTGGGGAGGATGGGCTTTTGTAATAATAAAAGCATTCCACTGACGACGGACTGACGAGTGACTGGGTGACTGATGAATGCGGTCGCACGATGGTACCACCGCCAACAACATGTTGAGTGGTACAGAGAGTCGCTGGCGTGATTCTTGGTCAGCTAAAATATAGGGCACTTAGCTGTCGCCGGATAGGGCATGTAGCGGCCACGTTACAGGACAATTGAGCGGTCTGTTCTATTTACCTTTCTTTGCCTGTTAATTGACCTGCCTTGCGACCGCCGATTTAACTACTCGCCTTGCGACTACTAAATACCCCATCGCGCTACCGGTCGTGAGGCAGTTCAAGTAATAGTCGCATGGCAAGCTATATAATTATTGTGGGGTAGGTAAGGTGCATCTAGCTTTCCACAGGGTTGCCACAGATGGCGAAGTGGTATTTTTGGTCAACCGTATTGGGGGTGAGCTATGTCTGAACCCTGGGGTCTCAGGGGTTTCTCAGGGTGTTCAACCCCTGTGGAGACAAAATGCCCCCTGAGGCGAGGGGTTGAACCTTAATTTTACCTCAACTTTCTCAGCCTCCCCCACACACAGACAATGCATTTTCACTCACTCAACTCACACTCAGCATCACCGATAAAATGGCCACACCCGCCCCCGCCCCCTCCCCGCTACCTCAGTACCTCTATAAAATCCTTCCCTCAGCGCCTCCCTCCCCTTTACCCGCCGACTATCCCCTCTCCGACCTCGACCGCAACGACGGCTTCATCCACTTTAGCACCGCCGCCCAAGTAACTTTCACCCTTTCCATCCCTGTGTCCCCTCTGACGGTGTAGGTCCCCATCACCGCCGGCCTCTTCTTCACCACCGCTTCAAACCTCTGGCTCCTCAAGCTGCCGTATGCACCTCTTGCAGAGGATGATATGCGCTGGGAGGCTGCGAGCCCTGGAACGAGTTATCCGCATTTGTACGGGCGGAACTTTGGCGCCAAGGATGTAGTTGAAGCGCGGGGCTTTGAGAGGGCAGAGGGACAGACGTGGGGAGATGTCTTCACCAGCGAAGCATGGCTGGAGGTTTGAAAGGACGAATAATGCCATGATGTGTGCGGCTTTTCGCGCAACGTTGTTACAATTACATACAATGCGCCCACCCCCTACGAAATGTCGATCAACTCGCCCATGTCAATATCCTCCATCACAACCTGTACAGGCGTCAACATCCCAGGGGAGATACCCCCTTCTCCCCTAGCAGTAGCTTCCCTAAGCTCCCTCGAGACCCTTGCACCGCTCTTTTCCGCCCCCGAAACTGGCCACGCGTCACCCTAAAACGCAGGCTCATTGTCCGCCTCGGCAAGCCAGAGCTTCGACAGATCCCTCGCAAGTCCCAGCCTCAACATGCCCAAAACATCCCTGCTCGTCGTGGCGGCGAGAAGGCCCGATCGCCAGTCCCATCCGCGGGAGACGCTGCCGCTGTGTGCGCTGACGGAGCGCTGGAGCTGGCTTGCGAACATGGAGCTTCCCGCGAGAACCCAGGAGCCTGAGCCGGCTGTTGTGCCGCTCTGCTGGAGGAGGTCGTGGGGCGAGGAGCCCTTGAGGCCTGGGGCGGATGCCATGACCGTGCTGAAGAAGGTGTCGGCTGCCTCGAAGACGTGGCCCGAGACAGTTTCGATGTCTTCGATGGCCTTGAGGAGAGCGTCCATTTGGTCAAAGGACACGACGGACGGAGACGAGGAGCCGCCCTGGCTGATGAAGGGCAGCGCCTCGCCCAGCAGGGCAAGGATGAAGTCCTCGCTGACCACCGCGTCGCGAGTCGGATCGTACAGTCCGCCGCGGATGTTGTCGTCGGCACTAGCGATGACTGCCGCAAGTGCCGTCATGGCATCACGGCGCAGCTTGGCCGCCCGCCGGGAGTGCTGGCCCGTGAAGCCGTCCGTGTCGCGCAGGTCGTAGAACTTGCGCAGCGTCGCGTAGCCACTCAGCATGCGGCCGAGGAGCTGCGCAGCCTCGAGGTCCTGCTTGGCCAGCTTCTCGAGCGTCTGGCCGCGCTCCTTGAGCAGGCGGTACAGGTGGTCGTCGAGATCGTTGGCCGGTGGGAAGGGCGCCGACTGTGCGAGAGAGACGGACGTGAGGAGGTTGAGGACATCGCGGACCTTGGCCGGACGATGAGCGAGAGCGTAGTACCAGAGCGCCTCGCCGTAGCGGTGCGTGTTCTCTTGCAGGTGGCTGGCGAATGTCTGGACAACAGTTAGCAGTGTTTCGTCAACTTCCAAAGAGGGATGCTCACCTCAGCCGTCTCCTCGGCATACTGGAGCATGCCCAGGCTGTGCAACAGCCTCCAGGCCTTGTCGACAATGTCGGACGAGTCCACGGTGAGTGAGTCGAGAATGTCCTCCAGCAACTCCCCGACAACGTCCTCGGACCGCTTCGCAGAGTCCATGTGGCCCAGCACCTCAATGGCCAGCTCCCAGCCCTCCTTGTTGCCGGGCAGCAGCTCGATGCCAGCAAGGCCCTGCGCATATAGCACCAACGTCGTGTCCTTCATGCCCTCCGTGTCGTCCCGGCCCTGCGGCGCCACGCCAAGCATGTCGAGGTCCTCCATGTCCAGACTGCCGAGCGCGATCAGGTTGGGTGCCTCGGGCTTGGGCAGCCACTGACCCAGCGATGCCAGCTCCGCGACAGCCGCCGCGACGGGGAGCGACCAGGCCCGCAGGAATCCTATGACGGCGGAGAAGTTGCCCTCGAAAGCAGACGCCACAGCAACCTCGACTGGGTTCATGGCATTGAAGTGGAAGTCGGACTCGGTCACGGCGTGGAAGGCCGCCTGCAGCCGGTCAAAGTAGCCTTCGGTGCCCGGGAATGAGCTCGGCAGCGAGAGCGTCTGGGACCGCGACATGCGCAGGCTCTTGCCGTGGCCAGCGCCGGCGCCGTTCCGGCCAACGTCCCACCAGCCGAAGAGGCCGACGGTCGCTTCGCGCCAGTCGTTGGAAATCTCCAGCACCGCCTCGGGAATGCCCAGCGACACCTCGTAAATACCCTGCAGATGCTCGTAGATGTCCCAAGGGACCTGACTCTCGGCCTTGCGCGCCATCGTGGCCAGAGACCTGTCCTGGGCGCCACCGTTGCCGCCCGGGCCGATGAGGGCCGACCGGTCCTTGCCCTCGGCAAAACGCTGCAGCTTGTCGAAGGAGCCCTTGGCCTGGATCCGGAAAAGGGTCCAATCGCTATTGAACACCTCCCAATCGCCCGGATCGTCGTCGGCCTTTTGTCTGCCGGGGCACATTTCCAGCATCTCGCATGTCAGGGCCACGGCGCGGCGGACGTTGTCGAGCACCCGGTCCCTATACACAAAGTCGCCCGAAGGTCCCTTGCGCACCTTCTCCCATCCAGCATCCTCGAGCAGCGCTATCACGGCGCGGATATCGCCGCGCAGCTGGGCGGCGCTAACCGTCTGCCAGAAGAGGCTGTGTGAGGCGGGGCTCGGCATGTGTCGGAGAACCTCGCGGACCTGGTTGAGGTAGATAGTGTCGCTCTCCTGGGACCACTGGAAGACGACACCGGGGAGGGGACGGGGCACGACCTCGCCGCGCTCGAGCAGCCGGGCGTGGTGAAGCTGCAGCGCCAGGTTGGCAACAAACGAGGCCTTGCGGAAGGGCTCGTCTCCTTCGCTGGGTCCGACCTCTGCCTCTGCCTCGCCCTCGGGCATGGGCAGCGAGTCTGCGTACTTTTCCCAGAGCTCGCACAGCGGCTGCGCGACGTTGGCGAGTGTGAGGTCGAGGTGCTCGGCATCCTCCTCCTTGCCGATGCCCTGGTCGTAGAGCTGCTTGACGTAGCGCTCAGTGCTGATGATGAGTTCGGGGGATTCGTCGACGGCGGGGTAGCCCAGGCTCTCGTACAGGTTCTTGGCGACCGAGGCGTACCTGAAGTCCTTCCTTCCGGCGGAACGGCGGAACTTTGAGGCACGGAAGATGCTCTCGGCCTCCTTGCGAGCGCGCTCGTTGACGGCAGGGGGGATGAGCTCCATGAGGTCCATGCCCTGGGTGTCGGCAGAGCCCTCGTCGTCCTCGTCGTCGTATTCGCCCTCTGCATCTTCGTCTTCATCGTATTCCTCGGATCCCTCTTCATCGTGTTGGCGTCGGTGCGACATGCTGAGGAACATATCTTCACCATCGTCCTCTTCTTCCTCCTCCTCCTCCTCCTCCTCTTCTTCGTCGTCTTCCTGCATGTCGCGGTCGAGGTATCGCTTCATTTCTTCGTCTGCCGCAGCGGCCTCGTCCATCTCTTCTTCGGAAGCGTCCTCTTCAGACTCCTCATCGCTCGGGATTTCGAAGCTGTGGGCGGCTGCGGTGGTGTTGCCATGGCTGACCTGCTCTCGGAGGGACGAGGGTTGCCTGGTGCCGCGCGGGGCGGCGATGGACCGTCCGAGGGGCTGCTGTGGCGAGCTTCCAAAGGAGCTACCGAGTGTGCTGCCGAAGAGGTTCTTTGTGAATTTGTTGGTGTTTGCGCCGCCAAACGGCGCCGGCTTCCTGTCGGTAACGCCCTGCATCATGGAGCTTCCGAGGAAGGATTCTGTCGGGATGCCGGCGGGGGTGAATGAAGCGGCGGTGTCATCGTAGGGGTGAGGGCCGGCTGGCGTCGTGGAGGGTTGGTCGCCGAAGAGGGACCTGCCTGAGCCATAGCGCTGGCTGCGATCGGGTGTCGACGGCGGCAGGGTGTCGTCGTTGTCGTAGTCGTCCAGGGCAAAGGTCGGCATTTTGGCGGAGCTCGTAGCGACCTATGGCCGCGCAACTGGAGGGAAGAGGCGCAGATTTGGTAGCTGAGACGAATGCGATTGGGTCTGGTTCGGGTTTGGTTGTGGTGTTTGTAGCTTGTGGGGAGCTTGGTGGCGGTGTTTTGGTGGTGAAGGCGGGAGCTTCGCAATGTTTGAATTGGGTTGATGCAGGGAAACGCGCTCCAGCTCAGGTACGGGACTTACACTGAAATTCTCGTGTCCAGTAAGGTGCCAGTGCACCGATTGTTGCTGTGGAGCCTGGCCTGCTGGCCTGAGCTGTCTGCTTACATAATCTGGTCTTTGTCCCGTTCGTCGATCAATTGACGTGACACTAATCGACCCAAACTGCGTCAACACACGATCAACATCTTCATCATTTGTGCACCGAGCCAACTTCGACGGTTCAATTCAAGACTCTGTTTTCCATCGAACCAAAAAACACGCTGCCGAAACGACAGGCTCGAACACATTCACACTCGTCTAGACGCAACGAGGAGAGCCCAATGCCACGACGGCCGACAGAATTCGATGCGTGTGTCATGACCATCGAAACATCAACAGCCTCGTTGGCTCAGTGGTAAAGCGCATCACTAGTAATGATGAGATCACTGGTTCGATTCCAGTACGAGGCACTTTCGGAAGCATTTCCTTTTTGCGGTGTGGACGTTGTCCAAGTGGGTATTCATATCTTTTGCCCCGTTCATGGACGGGGCTACTTTCGGTATCGGAATGGTCTCTCCCGGTCCCCGTGTCACGCACCAGCCTTGAGGGAGGCATGGTGTACAGCTGCGAAGGGGTGGCTGAACTTTTGGATCCTCTCCAAATGCGCATGTATGGGAACAGCTGACAGGGCGCAATAGAGTGGTTGAACCTGTTGTGGCAGGGTGATCTGAGGGGGAGAGTCGTGTTAAGCGATGGCGGCCGAGAGTGAGAAGAATGAAGTGCTGGTATCTGGTTCAGTCCCGAGAACTGCTTTTATGTTGGTCAAGGAGATGGCTTGGTTCACGTTGAGCGTCGTGGCGTCCGACGTCATGGTGCAGCCACAGTTTGAGGATGGCGACTATTCCATGACTGTACCTGTCCGTTACCCAAATGATCATAGCAACGATCGGCCCGAGGCAGTATAGATTCAGGGGCACATCTCAAGTCCAGCTCGCTTCATTCGAGATAAGCCACGCTTCGATCTATTTTGGACACCAAGGGGATGACACAGATGACAAGCTAAGAAATAAGACTCAACAGCATGCACCCCTCAAGCCATCTCAAGCCTTTATCAGCTGTCACGGAGTTGACGTCCGTCCATCCCGCCCACGTGAGTTAGCCGCCGGGTATCTTACTCCATCTCAGTCCAGAACCCGTCCAGAACCCCACCAGATTCTCCGATCAGATACGACAAGGCCCAGCCCTTCTTCTAATCTGCCAGAAGAACCCCATCATGACTCCTTACCGATGCCCCCTCCCGTCTCCCCTCTATTCGGAATGGCATCGGCATTCGGGGATATTCCGACACGTAGCTGCCGAAGGAATGCTTTCGCCTGGGTCTTGGCCTCACAACGCGGCGCATTATCGCCGCCAGATGATTTTCGGCGTTAGCGTCGGCAGGGTTTCAAGGCGATGCGGGCCCCTGACAGCCAAACAGCCCGAATTCCGAGCTGCACTACCACCAGAGACGAAAGCAAGTGGGACATTGACTGAGACTCCCATTTCTCCGGGCCTCGCCGTGATGGGGAATCGTGCGAGAAGGACCCTCTGAACAAGGACAAGGACAGAGTAATAATAAAATATGAGAAAACTCTGGAGTCTCGGTCAAATTTGGTCGGCCCAACTCCCGAGATGGCTGGCATTTGCCGGGGCGGGGGAAAGCAAAGCCAAGATGCAGTGTCACGCTGGGGGGCTACAGGTACATCGCGGGTAATTCTGTTTGGCCTGTTCGTGCAATCCTGACGTAGTCTCCCCGCCCTCTAAACTTGCCGAGCTCCCCCCGAAAACGCTGCTGCGACAACCACGACATGACGACCCCTCACTCGGGCGACGACGGCTGGGGTGGGGTGCTAGCAGCAAAACCAACCAGACAACCACTCCAAGACGGACCTCGACCCGCGCCCTCAAAAGCGGCACATTCCCCTTTTCCCTCCCCTCCCCTCCAAACGGATCGTCTTCTTCCATCAAGGTACTCATCCTACCCGCATTGAGAACAGAAAGTCCAGACAAATCACCATGTCTTCCACCGAAGGAAAGGTATGTCTCCTTGAATCCTTGCACGATGCCCCTCGCCGACAGCGGTGTTCTGTGGTGCGGGGTAGCTTCACGGCCGGACGAGCCGACGAGCAGAGCATCATGACAAGAATGCATTGCCATTGAAAGACAGTGTGCTGACGGCTGCAACCTCCAGACCATCACCTGCAAGGCCGCCGTTGCCTGGGAGGCCGGCAAGGACCTCAGCATCGAGGACATCGAGGTCGACCCCCCCAAGGCCCACGAGGTCCGCATCCAGATCTACTACACCGGTGTCTGCCACACGGGTGAGCCTTGATGTCCGATCCTTATTACCCCCCACGCAGGCTAACCCCCCCAGACGCCTACACCCTCTCCGGCAAGGACCCGGAGGGCGCCTTCCCCATCGTCCTCGGACACGAGGGCGCCGGCATCGTCGAGTCCATCGGCGAGGGTGTGACCAACGTCAAGGTCGGCGACCACGTCGTGGCCCTGTACACCCCCGAGTGCGGCGAGTGCAAGTTCTGCAAGTCCGGCAAAACGAACCTCTGCGGCAAGATCCGCGCCACCCAGGGCCGCGGCGTCATGCCCGACGGCACCTCTCGCTTCCGCGCCCGCGGCAAGGACCTGCTGCACTTCATGGGCACCTCGACCTTCTCCCAGTACACCGTCGTCGCCGACATTTCCGTCGTCGCCGTCCAGCCCGATGCCCCCATGGACCGCACCTGCCTGCTGGGTTGCGGCATCACCACCGGATACGGCGCCGCCCGCATCACCGCAAAGGTGGCCGAGGGTGACCAGATTGCCGTCTTTGGCGCTGGCTGTGTCGGTCTGTCCGTCGTTCAGGGTGCCGTGATCAACAAGGCTTCCAAGATCATCGTTGTCGATGTCAACCCTTCCAAGAAGGAGTGGGCTGAGAAGTTTGGTGCCACTGATTTCGTCAACCCCACCGAGCTCGGCAGCCAGAGCGTCGTTGACAAGCTGGTCGAGATGACTGATGGTGGTTGCGACTTTACCTTTGACTGCACCGGCAATGTTGGCGTCATGCGTGCCGCCCTCGAGGCCTGCCACAAGGGCTGGGGTCAGAGCATCATCATCGGTGTTGCTGCCGCCGGCCAGGAGATCAGCACCCGGCGTAAGTTTTCCCCAAAAGATCACAACGCCTTCCCCTTTGCTAACACCTCCCAGCATTCCAGCTCGTCACGGGCCGTGTGTGGAAGGGTTGCGCCTTTGGCGGTGTCAAGGGTCGCTCGCAGATGCAGGGTCTCGTCTCCGACTACCTCAACGGTGCGCTCAAGGTGGACGAGTTCATCACGCACCGCAAGACGCTGCCGCAGATGAACAACGCCTTCGAGACGATGAAGCAGGGCGACTGCATTCGTGCCGTCGTCGACATGCGCGATCTTTCCGAGTAAACTAGGCAAAGGGGTAGGGACGGTGGATGTATCAAAACGAAAGCGAAAGGTGATGATGATGACGATCATGAGAATTTTCAAGGCAAGGCGGGCAGACAGGGGCTACCTAGCCGTGCAAGGAGGGATGGATGCTCGAAGCAGCACAATATTGAAGCACATAATTCGAGCTGAACATGCGCACCACGTGAGCAACTCGCATGCACGGTCCTTGGTTGTGCAATGCAGGCGGATTGAGGCAGCTGGCTCCTTGCTTCGACCAGTCAACAAATAGGAGGCTGGCGCAGGCGAGGGAGGGTGTGCCAGGCGTGGTGGACGTCCTGGAGATTGCCATGTTGGGGGGTCACGGCACGCTAGGCTGGGATGGCGGCGCCCGGGACAGGGACAATCCGGGGTCGGGGTTCCAGGCCCGGGCTCGCTTCCAGACCGCGGCGCGGGAACGCTGGTTCGCCAGGAGGCTCCGGGTGAGACAAGACGGTGGTGGGTGGTCCAGGCCAGGCCCTGCAGGACAGCCTCGTGTGGATGACTCTGTGTGTGTGTCCGGATCCGACAGAAGTTTGCCGTCTGGCAAGCTTGATGGATGGCCGTTTGGAGTGGTGATCCTCGGGTGGTTCGTCCGCCAAGATCTGGCGGGCTGGCGAGCTGGGGTGGCATGGCGGGAGGATCCCAATGTCGTCACTGGCATCGCGGGCGAAATGAGGCGCATGAGCGGGCCCCCTGGGATTGCCCTGGGGATTGAAATAGGTAGCCAGATGGGACGGACGGACGGGCGGTCCCCCGGTGGCTTGATGGGATGGCGGTCGCGTGCTTGGTACCTAAGTAGCGGTATGTCGGTGTCGGTTGTGCCATTTCGTTTGACACGGCTTGATTGAAGGGAAGCATCATTGAGATGAGGGCCCCCAAGGCCAATTAACCGGGTACAGCATCGCATGCATGTCCCCAAGGGGAGGCCGAGACAAGCGCGGACCCTGGGTGCATCAGCATCATGCGGCAAAGGCACGATTGAGGAACAGGCGGCCAGGGAGAAAAATCGATTTGAAGCGGCGTCAGGAGAACCGTCTCCGGTCGATTGATCTGCATTGCGCTCCGTGCATCTTCTAGGCGGGCGGGCGGGCGGGCGACGGAATGACAAGAAATGGATGGATGACTCTTCAGTGCTGGTGCTCGTGCTCGTGCTGGTGCTGACTGGCCTGACTCGACGCCCTCTGCGCGGTGACGACTTTTGGGTGGGCGATGCGCTGATCGGCCTGGAGTACTTGATCAAGACCCTGACTCGTGCGGGTCGCAAGACCCTGTGGAGGAGAGCCCCGTCCGTTCCAACGTCACTCCAGTGCTCACGTCACGAGGGGGGACGCAAGCGGAACGGGCCACGGCGGCGGTTTGAAGTTTTTCGGTTCCTCGACGGCCACCCCGAGACGACTGCCGTGTTCTCGGGGTATATTATAAATTGCATGTTTTTGTTCCCCGAGTCTTGTCGGAAAGGCCCGTCGGCGAAGAGAAGAAGCCGAGGCAGCTGAGGAAGCATCGGGCCCGAAGTTCAAAGTCAACCAGGGACGCCAATCGAACGCCCCATCGCCGGTTGCGGTGGCGCCGCCGTTGTGGGAACGAGCTCGCAGGGTCGCCTTCAAGTTCTTTTCTTTCTTTCAGGCGTTGAGGGAGGCTTGTTCCCTTGGGCTGTTCCCTGGGGCTAGGCGCCGGAGGATGGTCTGGCGCCGACGCCGTCTGCTTCTATGCGGTTCGACCTGCAGTGACCTAGGTAGGAGGAAGCGGCCGTCTGTCCACGCGCCACGTTTCCCACGCCTTGCTTGTCCTGTGCTTCGCTGGTGCTGATGAATTGGTGATGGGGGGAAAAGGCCGTGGGCGTGGGGCTAGGGGGCGTGGGAGACCCGTCGTGGGCTTGGCGCCATCGCCAATCGACCTGCAGCGAGCCAGGGGACCACAGCAGGCGCCGTACGGGGGGAGGAGCGACCCGCTCGCTCGCAGGAACAGCGGCAGCGCGCAGGAGCGACCCCTCCGCCCAGGGGTGCCTGTAGAGAGACACACAGCAGGCAGGCAAGGCCACCTCAGCAGCTGCTACCTAGCCCCAGTGGTCTTGGGTGCTCCTCCAGGTGCGCCGGTTCGGCGGCCAGCCACTGCACGTCGGCGGCGGCAGCAGGAGCAAGCAGCGGCGGCACCTTCCAAGGCCGGGCACTGGTCGTCCAAGGGGCCCGCCGGTTGATCAGGTGTCCCGGGCCTAGACGCCACAGCGACTTTGGCCTCCTCTTTGACCCGATTCCTGTCTGTCTCCTCAAATGTCACTCCTCAGTCCTCACCCACTTAATCCAGCCCGGACCACGCCAGCCAACCCTTGTCTTGTGCATCGGAGGCGAGCCAGATCCCTGACCTGGAGTGACTGAGGTACCTCAATGTCCACCGCCGCAACACACCGTCACGTCGTACCACGAGCCACCCACCGCCCATCGCCCAACTCGGCCGGCCCTGCCTCGCCTCGTCTCGCCCCGGCTGACACGTATTAGTCGTCCTTGTCCTTCCATCTCCGTCCACCTGCACCCTCCTCCGTCGCCTTCCTTCATAACCTTGCCCTCCCGCCCTTTCCGCTCCCTCCACCCGCCCCAAACCTCGACCCGTACATACTCTTGTCACCAAACCTGACAACCCTCCCACCCTCACTCTCTTTCGGCGAACAGTCACCTCGACACAACCACCACACCACCACCCTCCTACCTCTTATCTACCCACCCACACACCGCCATCATGCCCCAGAAGAGGATTCGCTGCAACTTCAAGGAGTGCCGCGATGCCGCACAGCGCATCGTCGGTGACTGCGGCTTCTGCACAGGTCACTTCTGCGGCAAGCACCGCCTGTTGGAGGACCACAAGTGCTCCGGTCTCGAAGACGTAAGCTCGTCCCCTTCCCCCTGGTTGCTCGGCCTCGCCGATGTGCTCCTGGATGATGAGGGAATCTTGGCTGACATGGCTTCCCACTCGACAGTGCAAGAAGCAGTCCCACGAGCGCAACGCCGCGCAACTCGAGTCCGAGAGGACCCAGGTCGTCAGGGGCGTCTAAACACCCCGAACGCCTCCTCAACACCCGGCGACGACGCCTCTCGCTCGCCTCGCACCTCGAGGCGGCGCCGGGATAGCCGCCCACGGCGCCGCGGCCGCGCGAGCAGACGCCCTGCTCACTCGCCGCGCGTGCCACCGCCGACGAGCACCGCCCGCCCTATCGTCCCCCTTTCGGCATGAATAGGAGCACGAATGGCCGCGGGCCTGCCCACGAGCGACACAAAGACCTGGCCAACCACCCCCTGGGGATCGACAGCCCTTGACCGGCAGCGACACCCAGACACCGACCAGGCATACACACATCAACACCCTCCATATTTCCACCGTTCATGGCGCTGCCCTGTCGCAGCGTCGCCACTGCCGCCCTCGTGTGATCGAGAAACGTCACTCCGGGCTTGCGGGGCCGTCTCTCTGTACCTCTAGAGATTTGATTATTACACCTGGCATGGCGTCTCGGGGTTCTGGTTTCTTCTTACGCGCTGGCCCTTGAGCGGCCGCGCCGGGCCATCTAGCAATGCAATACAATCAATTTACATACATCAACATCACTCTATAATTCCTCTCGTGACCACTGTGACATGTTCCCTATCTGAAATGCCTTCTCTTCATCTATGCAAATCCAACCATCTTCCATTCCCCGCAAACCCCCCTATACCCTCATGCTATACCGGGCGCGCGGCCTCGGCGCTCCACCAGGGATTGCGACCGCCCCCTCGTGACCCGGATCCGAGATGATGGTGAACCCCCAAGAACCATCACGAGGTCCGCTCATCTCGCACGGCCGGGCGCCCCTGGGAACAGGAGCGAAACCCTACTTTGCAGCAAAGTCGCCAATTGTCGCACCACAAGACACAATAACCCGGACTTTGCCCTCGAGTCAGTCGATGTGTCACATCACCACCCCGTCGTTGACCTGCTGGCACCACTCGAACAGTGGTACCACGGCGCTGCGCTGCATTACAGCACACCTCAGTCAGCAGCAGCCAGCAGCGCGACCTCGGCCCGGGCGATCCCCTCCGTTCGTATTTCGCCATCCGGGCCTCGCCTTGAGTCACTCACCCAGACCCAGCCCCCCCCCCCCCACCGCTGTGCACTATCGTCTTATCTCCGGTATCGTATCGGTTGTTAGCCCCTCCCAACATTCCGACCCTGTTCTAGCTAGTGCGCTAGACTGTATGTCCGATTAGATTAATGAGGATGGCACACACTCACATGCGCGCGCAGCGTGCCCAACAGACGAAGGAGGGGGGCCAACTGAGTAATACAGAGGTAGTCGGACTTGGCCGGTGGACTAGGCGATGCGACTGTGCGAGTCACGGTGAGAGGAAGTGGTCAGTCAGAGTCGGAGTATTCTCGCCGTTGGTATTTGCTTGGTGATGATTGAAAAGGTTTATTGTCGGTTAATACCGTCACTGCTTCAGTGGGGCCGACTTCTGACGACGGTTAGGTAGAGCTTGTTGGGTATATTTCGTGAACTTGGGCACGTCTACATATGAGAGCCCTTGGGCATACAGACAACAGCAACCTGACCTGATACTAGTACATTTGTTCATACATCCCACCCCCTCCCCTCCCCCCACGTGCTACGTGGCCGCCACGCAGCGGGGAGTTTGACGTCGCAGCCGGCGCATATGCACAAGCCTGCAGGCTGCAGCACAGCAAAGCACCCTCGTGCAGGCTAGGGCTTGTCGTCCTACTCTTCCTTTTTGATCGTCATGTGTTCGTGCGGCTCGTCCTTGGGGGGCGTTGTCGGGGCGAGTCGGGTATTATCCCGGGTGTGTTCGACGGGGGATGCTTCGACTTTGATGTGTTGGGTTCGAGAAGGTGCGGCGGCGTCTGAGAAGGTCTCGGATTTGATGCGGACTTTCGATCTGTGGCGCGCTGTTCGTAGGCCGGGGGAGGCTTCAGACTTGACTCTGGCCAGTGCTACCGCCGGTGACGACTCGGTTTTAATGTGTGGAGCTGTCCTCATCGCCATCTCTGGCGAGTTTTCAGCCTTGATGGGTGTCGGCCTGGCAGGTGTCGTCGATGACTCCTCCACCTTGATACGCCGGGCCGGGATGATGGGTGTACCGGGCGACGTTTCCGCCTTGACCTGGACCGACTCCGTCTTCGTCCTGACCGCGGCCGTCTCGGAGCGGCCAACGCTTTTGATTTCGACTTCGGTTTCCGTCTTGACTTCGACCTTTACGGCCCCTGGTGCAGCCTCGACGTGAGCCTCGGCCTCCAACTTGACATCCACCTCCATCCCCTCGGCCTTGATACGCCCCTCGTTCACCTTGCGCCGGTCAGCGCCCGCGCAGAGTCCGCGCAAGCCGAGATCGCATTCGCCACACCGCTTCGCCCCCGCCTGCGATGGACATATCGTCTGACCCAGTCCGACGAGCAGCTGGTTGATCTCACGCCACTTGTCTTTCGGGAGCCATGACTCGAGGGCCACGCGCGTTGCCTCGGGCGTGGCAGTCTTATGCCAACCCCACATGTTGGTGATACGGTGGACATGCACATCCACGCCGATGCCCTCGGTGCGGTCCCATGCTGCCGAGAGACACAAGTGCGCCATCTTGGGACCAACGCCGGGAAGGGCAGTGAGTCCTGCGATGGTATCAGGAATATCGGAGTCGTGGTTGTCGCGGAGGATGATGGCGGCGGCCTTGATGTATCTGTGAAGTTAGCGGGTGCCAGATGGCCGTGGACCACAGAGGCCTTACTTTGTCTTGTTGTTATGGAAGCCAACCTGGCGAATCAGCGTGTTAAGCAAAGTCGGGTCGACAGCCAGGACGTTCTCGACGTTGAGGCCTGGGGGAGCACCTGGTGAATGTGGCGGTAGCTCGGTGTGTAGGCGGTTCATGGCGACGGCGTTGACAGTATCCTTGGTCTGGCTGGAGAGCATGAGGGCGATGAGGATGTGGAAGCGCTTGTTGCGGGGAGTGGCGTCCGGGGTGAAGAGGCGATCGCAGCCCATGGTGTCAACGGCAGCATCTTTGGCAGCGCCCGTCAGGCGCATGCGCCGCACCAGGTTATACATCTCCTCCCAGTCGGTCGGCGGCTCGACGGTCGGAAGGACGGAGGGTGAGGCGCCCCGGATGACGCGAGCGGGCAGGCGGCGCTTTCGGGCTGGAGTCGTGGCGTCGGATTCCGTCTTGATGGGGAGCGGATCGTCTTTCACAGCGGTCGCGATATCGGTCGGCGACTCGGTCCTCGACTTGGTTTCCTCCTTCTTGACCTTGACCTCCGCCTTGACTTCCCGGCGAGTCGTCGACGGTCCGGCCACTTCATCCTCTTCCTCCTTTATGACGCGCCGTCTCTTCCGTGGCGTCGAGCCAGCAAGGTCCTCAATGTCGGGGATCGGCTCCTCATAGGCGAAGCGCGCGAGAGCGCTACGGGTGACGCGTCGCGCGGGCATCGAGTCGAGTTGAGCACGACCGACCAGCGCGGCCGTCTCGCGGGAGACACGCGAGCTGCGCATGTTCCGGTGCGAGGCGCCCGGGGGACGGGGGCTGACAATCGGATGGATGTGAATGGGCGGGAGCTTGGACGATGGGGGGTGGATGGGGAAGGTTGTGAAATTATTTTGGGGTCAACGGGAGGCGGAGGAACGGCACTGCCAGGAGAAGCGGGCACGTGTGGTTAGCGGGAATAGCGGCCGGGCCCCTGAGGCTACCTTAGTGTGGTGGCGACCCGGGGGGCCGGGTCGACCCCTGTCAGGACCTTAACGCCACGGTCTCCACAGGTTGGCAGAGGCAGGAGCAGTGAGGAAGTGGCGATGCGACTGAGGTCATTCAGAGGTCACAGTTGAAAAAGGGTCGAGATGGTGGTGTTAAAATTGCACAAAATCATGCTAAAAACTAAAAGCAAAATCACGTATGATCGCTAATCCAACCCCGTACGCCGGCCACGCACTCTCCAGCCGTCACCCCTACACCAAGAATTCCTCCTTCAGCCAGTGCTTGAGCACGACTCGTCCCTCGCCAAACGTCTTCTTGTCCCAGCGCACAATAATGGCAGCGTGGCTGTGGCGGTCCTTTTGGATGTAGACGGGGTACTTGCGCCAACCAAGGGAGTCAAGAGCCTCCACCATCTGGAACTGATCCGGCGCAAGGGCGAGGGTCGGCTGAGCCGGTGCCGACATGCGACGCTCGCGAGAGAGAAGCTTCTGCACTGGGACCCCAGCTTCGGCCTCGTCCTCTTCCGTCTCGGACCCCAAGAACTCGTGGTCCTGCAAGCTGTTGAGTGCTTCATAGGCCTCCTCAACCTCTGTACGGATCTCCTTGATCCACAGGGGAAAGTCGCGGTAGTCGTCGACGGCAACGCCAGCAAGACCCTTTTCATGCAGGCGGATACGCGAGGAGGAGCGCACGGTTTGGATGCACGAGTTTGCGAGGAAAGCGATGACGCCGATGGGAACGAGGACGGCAATGGCCAGAGCCAGGGGGACGCGGCGCAGGACTTGGGCGGCGGCCGCCGAGGCGGAGGAGAGGCTTAGGGGCGGTTCGCCTTTTGCTTTTGGGGAGACGGGGCTTCGGGGGTCGAGGATGACGTTCTCGTAGCCTTCCAAGTAGTTGAGGTTGATGCGGGACATGTTGACATACGGGTCGGTCTTTGCGATGCCGGTGGTGTAGTAGACTGCGCTGCGATCGTTGACGATATTTGTGTAGAGGGTGTGGCGCCGGAAGCGACGGAGGCCGGTCATGAAGATTGAGTTGGGGTCGGACAGGACAGCGAGCAGGGGGCGGCCAGTGTCGCGGAACTCGTCAATTGTGAAAAGTTGACGACCGGACATGGAGAGGGTGCGAGCGCCAAGAACGTTCCAGATGTGATTGTGCCATCCTCGCAGTGGTGTGCGAACACCCAGGTGCGGTGTCGCAAAGGTGGTGAAGTTCTGAAGAGGTCAGGGGGATGAGCCACATTGCAGACAAGCAGACTCACCATGCACTCGAGGTTGTCGAGGATGCCTTTGGCGTGGAGGAGGCCGACGGCGTAGCGGGCGACGAGACCACCGAGAGAGTAGCCGACGACACTGATTTTGGTGATTGCGCCGCCCTTTGCCTTGATGGCGCGCAACTCCTCCTCAATCTCGGCGCATACGCGCTCGCCGCCGCGCTCGATGCCGTCATAGGTGAAACTGCCGCTGTTTCGTTTTGCCACGAGAATGTGCAGCTTGTCGGCGGCATGTTGGGCGCGCAAGCTTTTGGCGATGTTGGCCATGTGGTTTGGGTTTCCCCAGAGCTGCGGATGTTAGTTTCATGGGACAATGTGGCGATACCGTCAAGTGGCAGTGACAGTGACAGCTTAGCGCATCACAGGGGCTGTTGGGGGCGGATGACGTTGGGAGGGGACTTGGCGACTCACCCCGTGAACAAGCACGCAGAGGTGGTCCGCCTCTGCGGTGCCGCCGGTATAATCCATCATGCGAGAAAAGTCGTGGGAGATTAGGGACCGGTCAATCGAGCGTACGGAAAAGGGCAACAAAGCTGCTGTTTGTAGAATATTAGAGGGAGAAGAGAGGCCAGCGAGGGAGAAAAAGGGTTGGGCCTTTTTTGCTGTATCGCAACGGTCCGAAGATCTTATCTCCGGACACGCTGTGATGCAGCTGGTTGGGCTCCCTGTTTTCCCCCAGCGGACTCCTTCTCTCTCCGGGCCGAGCGGATGTTTCGCACACCCTCAGCCACCACACTGCGATTTTTCAGCGGCGGACTCGCATTCGGCTGGCTGGGTGTAATTGCTCGGAAGTGGGCGTCACCACTGTGCTGGAATCGGGGTGGGAATCGCCCCGACTGGTGAGTGATGGTGGACACTCTGGCAGTAGGCTGCAGCCTGCAGGGCACGTGCGATGATTGCAGTGGATGGTCAAGTGGTGTGCTGTTGTCGGACTTGTTGTGTCGGAGCCGAGGCTGAAGTGATGACGATACCACTGCAAGTTGACAACTTGGACAGAATAATTGATGAAAACCTCGGAGAGCGCCGGGTGCGAGGGAGCAGTCAACCCCTCCTAAATACCCTCCACAGTCATGTACGACCACAAGCACAAGCACGACCTCGCCTCGACACCGTCCAGCACAGAGATAGATAGACAGATAGTACAACTTCACCGCCACGGACGCCCGGCTCGTGTCGCGTGCCTCAATGTACGTCGTGCGCCCGATAGGAGCTTCTGTCCCGCGTCCCCGGTAGAGGGGAGGACCACTGACAGTGACAGGGTCAGTTTGCGTGTGTTCAAGTTTTGTTTGGGCGTATCCCGCCGATGTTGGCCTCTTGTTGGCTTCTCCCTTGCGCAAGCCACCCGTGTCGCTCTGATAAGCTCCGCAGTACAAAGGCCGGGCGCTGGCTGGTGTGTTCCGTGACCTCCTGCCGTGCTTGGACACTCTGCTTGCCTGCCAGCAACAAGCGCGTCGAGATAAGGAATTGCCCACTGCCACTCGGAGTGAGGCACACGCACTCGGCTGGACTAATGCCGGGGGAGATCTGGAGATGCAGAGGCGGGGTTGCTTGCCCTTGGCCTTTTGTGTATCCCTGAACCCGGGTCGAGGTGATAAGGATGCCAAGATGCGTCCGCGGGTACAGCAAGGCAAGCAAGCAAGCAAGGCATATGACCTGCCACCTCTGTTTGTCATGTCATGTCCTGTACGGGGCCGATCGGAGCGGGCTCCAGGTCTGGGACACACTCGCACTTGGCACTCAACCCAAGATAACCTCGCAGCAACCACCACCATCCACACGATACCGCCCGCTTCAGCCCCTCACGCAGATCATTCTCGGAAACCCCCTCTGAGGCCGTGCCGTAAACTCAGAGTCGTTTAAGCCTTGGGATCCGAGACTGGCAGATCATACCACGTCCTCTTATGGAGGTCGCCCCCCTCCCCTCGGGAGTTTTGGAGATCCGATCGCCACCACATCATGCAGTAAGCACGAAGCAAAGGCATTAAGCAGGTCATCCACCTCCCTCCCTCAGTGCTGCCCTGCGACACGTCTGCACCGGCATAGAAACACCAAGCATCGCATGGAGCTGCCCGTCTCGCTTCAGGTGACACGTCTCCTCCTCCTCCCAATGCCCACGTCAGTTCATCTTGTCACACGGCAAAAGCTCTGACGGGGAAAAGAGGAGGACGCATGATCCCACGGGCATCAAGACTGGATGGCACCATCTATGCCGTCAAAGGGGGTCCCCCGCTGGCTTGCCTGGATTTACCCACGGGCCCACGGCGTCACACCCGGAATACCTGGGACAAGAGACATTGCAGAATTGTAGGGCAGATGTGACGGAGACGTTGGAGGTGACAGGGAGGAGGGGGGGCTAATGCGTTGGGAGTTCGGTCGTGGAAGCCGGATAGACGACAGGGGGCGGGAACTAAAATGACCGTCTCTTCAGGGCACATGGTCGCTGTAGGAGACCTGTGCTTTGAGCTGCCGGCACCTGCAGCCAATGTGGGACGCCATCTGTCGCAGATGCCAAACCACGGGCCGCCGGCTGGGTCGTGGAGGCACCGGCCGGCTGCACCGACTGGTACTGTACCTTACCTAATCCGGCCCCATAGTGATCGACCTCAGACCTCGCACCTTCCACGTCCCCTTCCTTCCGTCTGCAGCGGCCGTCAACGTCAACGGCCAACGTCCTCCCATCATCCAACGTTTGACCACCCACCCCCTGCTTCTTTGTTTGCGTCTAGGCACCGTCCGGGAAATTGCATTCTCCTCATTCCTGGAACCACACCATACATCCGCACCCAGGCACCTGGGCCGCTTCCACCACCCATGCGGTGCAGCTGGCTCCAAGTTTGCATACGAAAAAGGTTCATCACTTGCCACCACGTACCCTCCATCACATATCATCGGCCTCGCCTACAGAGCAAGAGGCTACTAGTCACATCCGCCATGTCGTTCGCAGCTCTCAAGAACATTCCATGCCCAAAGGGAAACAGCTGCACCGCGTTCCAGTGTCTCTTTGGGCATGAAAAGGACAAGGCTCTCGTACCCGCCGCAACGGGTGCCTCTACACCTACGTCCACCACACACCGCCAAACTCCAGACGATCTCGACACGGACTCTCCATCCCAGGCACAGGGTCCCCCCCGGAAACGCCAACGTACCGAGACCAGGCAGGAGCCCATCCAGGGTACAGGCTCGACATCAGCTGCCGCAGGAACTACCTCTGCTAGCAAAACGCCCTCAAAACCCGTCACCTCATCCCGCACTCCAGATGGCAGCTTGGCCACGCAAGCAACAGCACCAACACGGTCCATCACCTCTCCAGCCGTGAACCTCCTCCATAAAGACCGCCCCCTTCCGCCCTCTTCTGCTACCTCCCCCTCTGCTTCCACTACATCGCCCTCACCCTCACTCTCGCTCTCGGTCATCCCAAGACCTTCCCCCCAAAACCACAGCGGGCCTGCCACTCCGTCGTCACATTCACGACCGCCGTTCACTCCTCGTTACACTGATTCAAAGCCCTCACCAATACCACACACGTCCGTCGCGTCCTCGACCGTCACATCTGCTACCACTACCAAGTCTACCAAGCCTACCCTTGCCTCATCTCCTACCCCTAATATCCCTCCTTCCCCCTCGCCCTCACCCGCGCCTGCCCCTCCACCCCGAAAGGCAGAGTCCCTCAACCCCCGTTTCGTCCCCAAGGCCCCTTCCTCCTACGAAACTCGCTTCAAGCTCGTCAAGCTCCTCCACACCGAGCTTGCCCGTCTCAACTCGGCCCTCAAAAAAGACCTCGAGGCCACTCCCAAGGACGAGGCACAAGGTCTCGTCCTATCCGATCAGCAGCTTATCTGGGACGCCCTCGACCTCGAAGAGCGCGCTGCCGTCGACAAACCCAGCATCTACAACAACGTACTTCGAAATCTCATCATGCAGTACAAACGTATGACCGTCAAGCAGTGGCGGGACGAGAGGGTCGTCGTCCGCGACCAAAAGGCGGCCGCTGCCCCCGGCCGTCCCCGTCCCCAAAAGCAGCAACACCACAACCTCAACACCCGCCAGCAACAACAACAACCCCAACAGCAGCAGCAGCAGCCTAAAAAGGTCGTCACCGGCCTTACTCCCCAACAGGAGGTCAAGATGCTCAGCTATCTCATCACACCCATTGACAAGCTGTCCGAGCACGGCTATGTCTCGACCGCCCCCACCGAAGCAGAGATCCAAAAAGCCCGCGAGGGCCTCGAGGCTGCCCAAGGCTGGGAAAAGTGCGATCGCTGCACCAAGCGCTTCCAGGTCATCCCTGAGCGTGGCGAGGACGGCTCTCTCACCACTGGCGGCAAGTGCACCTACCACTGGGGCAAGACATACATCCCCGAGCGCCAGCCCGGTGACCGCACTCGCGTTCCCAAACGCTACCGCTGCTGTGGCCAGGAGGTCGGCGACTCGGCCGGTTGCACCGACACACCGCATCACGTCTTCAAGGCCTCGGACCCCAAGCGCCTTGCCACCGTCCTCAACTTTGCCAAGACCCCCGCGAACCCCACCGCCCCCGCCATTGACGGCGCCGTCTGCTTCGACTGTGAAATGTGCTACACCGTCAACGGTCTCGAGCTTGTTCGTCTCACTGCCACTGCCTGGCCCTCGGGTCAGGAGCTGCTCGATACCCTGGTGCTTCCCGTAGGCCAGATCCTCGACCTCAACTCCCGCTTCTCCGGCGTCTGGCCCGATGACCTGGCCCAGGCCATTCCCTGGTCGGCTAAGGACACGGCCAAACTCCGCGAGCCGATTCAAACTCTGAAGAAGACGACCCCCCAGCCCTCGCGAAAGGACCAGCCTATGCGCGTGGTCGGCTCTCCCGAGGCCGCTCGCGATCTTCTCTTCTCCCTAATCACCCCCGAAACCCCTCTCATCGGCCACGGCCTCGAGAACGACCTCAACTCGGTCCGCATCATCCACCCTACCATCATCGACACGGTCCTGCTGCACCCCCACAAGCATGGCCTGCCCTTCCGCTACGGCCTCAAGATGCTCATGGACACCCTCCTCAACCGCAAGATTCAAGTCGAGACAGACGGCAAGATCCAAGGTCACGACTCGGCCGAGGACGCACGGGCCGCCGGCGAGCTCGTCCTTCTCAAGGTCATGGAAAAGTGGCAGGAGATGCGCTTCAACCACTGGACAGTCGACAAGACCACGGGCGCCTTTGTCGAACCGCCAGACCTGAAGGCCCCTGGGCTCACGGTGGAGTTTCTGGAGGCGGCTACCTAGCAGTCAGCCTGGATGGATTGCGAGCGCTCGGACGCCTTTTGGATGGATGGTCGTTGGGATGGCCGCTGGGACGGCCGTTGGAATGAGGGTCACTACGATAACGGATACCTAATGGACAGTCACCAAATCCAACGTCACTGGGAGAACGGCCACAGGCGCTGCAGGGGCAGCAGCCATTAATAGGCCGGTCCCGGACCGAGGAGCACTTTCTGGCGTTCAACGGCGTTTATAGGAAGCGTCTTCAGGATCTCTCCCCCGCGGCTTCGGCCTGCCACTTCGGCCGGCAATAGCCGGTCGTAACACGAGCATTTCACAACCCACTTCACTTCCTTCAATGCACTTGTGATGATTGTGAATGATGAGCAGGACATAAAATTACATGGTATTGAAGTGGCGACTTGTCAGCCCCGCCCGTCATTGTAGATACGTACTCATACAGCTATCCCCGCCTTCTCCGTTACGGCCCCTATGGCCGGCCAACGTTGAGAAGCATCTGGCTACCGCCCTTGCCGCTCGGCAGGTAGGCAACGTTGGGGTTGGCAGCAAGAGTCTGGGCAATCTCCCTGCTCGCCTCGATCTTTCGGATCTGGATGAGGCCGTCGCCGACCTTTGCGATGGCCTTGCCGATGGCGTCGGCGCTCTCGGCCTCGCCCTCTGCGCGGATGACGTTTGCCTGACGCTCCTGCTCGGCCTTTTCGACGATGAAGCGGGCGCGCTCGGCGTCTTGCTGGGCAATCTGCTTCTGCTCGACGGCCTTTGTGAACTCCTTGCCGAACGTCATGTGGGTGATGGAGACGTCCTCGAGGGCAATGTTGAACTCGGCGGCGCGACGGGTGAGGTCGGACCGGATGCGTTGGGAGACGGCCTCGCGCTGGGTGATGAGCTCGGCGGCGTCGAACTGGGCGACGATGGATTTGAGGACTTCGTTGCCGATGGAGGGGAGGACGCGCTCGTCGTAGTCGGAGCCGAGGTTCTGGGGGGGGACGTCAGCGGATGCTTCGGAGAAGTGTCTCTGGGAAGAGAGTATATACCTGGTAAATCTTGGGAAGAGCCTTGACCTCGGGCCTGTGCAGGACACGCAGGGTAAGGCTGACCATTTGCAGGTCCTTGCTGCCGGTCATTGTGGCGATGCTCCGCGGCTTGGTGCGAACGTCGAAGACGATGCTCTTCTGCAGCCAGGGGATGAGGAAGTGGGTGCCCTCGTTGACGACGTCTTCCTTTACACCCTGCCAGCGGTCGAAGATGACGGCCCGCGAGCCGCCGCGGACATCGTAGATGGCTGCGTTGGCGATGCTGAGGGCCACGGCGCTGGGGAAGGCGAACTTGTAGAGGAGGTTGAGGGGGGCGGCCATGTTGGCGGTTGTTTCGTGCTCTACAAAATCTGTTGTTTCTATAGGGTGGAGGGTGCGACGGCGTCGAGGGAGCGTCGTGTGGTGGTGGTTGGGTTGGGGCGCCGGGGGTCTCGGGTGCAGTGGTGTCACGGGCGACTTTTGTGATGTTGAAAGCTTCGGGAGCTCTTAGGATCTGACGGCTCCATTTGGGGTTGACCGCCCATAATGTGGCGCCTGGTTTGGTTTAGCGCGGCGGCAGAATTGGGTGGAGGTTGAAGAGGTGCACGGGCCAGCTTGGTCGACGACTTACACCACACTGACACCTCCATCACCTCCACGCGCCTGCCTGCCTGAAGGCGCTGTTGACTTTACGCCTCCCATTTTTTTTCCCCAACCGACATGAATTCAACTGAACCTTTCTTCAAAACCATTTCTTCGCCAATCTTCAACCTACTTTTTTCTTCTTCGCATCTATTCTTCGCAAACGATTCCGGACCGTCTTCGTCCCGTCTTCTCTTCCACTGTCCGTACTTTGAGCTTCGTCTGTTTTTCTGGAATTTGGCCCATTTGGCGTTCCTCCAGAAAAAAGAGATGCAATTTATGTACGCACCCCGATAGCCTTAACACGATGTTTTCCGCTCCATCTGTCCTCGTGTACAGTTTTCAGCAAGGCAAGTTTCTCATTTCCTTCTGTTTTTCTATCACCCCTCCCTTTGGTTTTGTTTTTCCTCCCTTCGCTGGCGTCGGCTTCCACTCTCCTGGTCAATCGGCCACCCCTCTGGCGATGATGAACTCCTCAAACAGCACGAACGGGTCCTCTGAGATCATGTCATGCGCGAACCGGGGAAATCTGCGCAGTGCAAGTCGAGCAATCGGAAGCATCTGGGATGGGATATGACGAGATAAGCACGAGGAGACGAGCACGAGGGATGATCACGGGGGAATGTTCCACTTTGTTCACAATGTGAGAGGTCATACGCGGCGAGGCGTTCCGCCCGGCCAATCACTGGAATCCAGTCCGGTGGAGGGTCTGGGGGACAAAGTGGGTTGAGTCCTGTCTGGGTAGGAGACAACCACGCTCCTAGACGTTTTACCACTATTGCTTAGAGACAGGGCCGCGAAGGCAATGATGATACATCACAGTGCTGAGTCTTCGCAAAGATAAGAATATGAGAATGATGGATATAATGATGTTGGGGTGGGGTCGGGGCATGAAGAAGAGAGAAGAAAAGGAAGAGGGACGGGGGAAGGCGATGGCTCTTCTACTTGGGCGGACAGAGGCCGTCCTGTCGTTCATCGGACAGTCGAGAAGTCAGCATCACGAGATTCAGTTGGATGACATGCAGATGCAAGGAGTACATCTCGGTTCACGTGGTAGCAAAAGACCAGGTCAGGGCTGTCACGAATGTCTGAACAGAGGCGGCAAAATCCCGGCGGCCTGTCCGAGATCAAGGAACTACTCCGCTGCTTTTGAGAATGCTCAACACTTTTCACGCAGCTCTGATAATGTCAGATACAAGAAGAGTCTATTCTGGCGATCACTGGCAATGCTACAAGAGGATGTGTGAGACCCTCGGTTTGGCTTGCATGCATTTCGGCCATACCCCCGCATTGCTAGCTGGGGAAGGGGCGCTGGGAGACTCCACGGGTGGGAAATACGATGATCGAAAGGCATAATTATATGAACATTGAATCCCCGGATTGCGACTTATGGGGTGACAGCCTTTGAAGAGAGGGCTTAGGGAAATTTACAATATGGAAGAGTCGATATTGGCAGCTCCCCCTCCTGACCACGCTGGCGCATGAGTCTAGACAATGATGAACAACCCGGGCTTTATTCAAGAACAAGCACATTGGATCGCGTTCGTCTTCAATTGAACATTAGTCAATTGATGGGCAGTCTCCCGGACGAAGCGTGTTTGGGCCGTCACTTGAGGGCAGCCAACAGACGCCCATGACAGAATGTATGTCGGCCGAAGCCGGCGTGTCGTAGTCCTTTCACCTCCCTAAGATGACAACTGCCTGGAGAAAAATGCGCACATTGAGCCGATGTTAAAAGCCACTAATTGCTGTGATCTCGCTCAGGGAGTGACGCCAGAATTGGACCTTGAAATGAGCCCCTTTCAGCTGCACCGCGACATGTCGTCTTGCTCGTTGGTGGAGCCCGAGCCAACCAGAGCGACCGCAAATAAGCGGGCGTCGGGTCCTCCTCGGCAAAACGGGAACGTCAAGATTCTCGAGACCTCACCCGATTGCTTCCATCTAATCCCGACCGACCTCCAGCGCCCTTTCCTACCCCCCGAACATTCGACTTTGCACCCCTCGGCAGTCACCCAAACACACCGAAACCGACACAATGCGACCTACTCAGGCACTGCGCGGCGGCGGCGGCGTTCCTCAGGGAAAGTTCGGCCAGTAAGCAACACCACAATGCCCGCGACTACGATGACGCCCGGCTGGTGCGCCTTTTCGTCTGGCCCGCAGAGGACAGGCGGATGGCGGCGCTGGGGGTCAATTGCTTTGGATTATGTTCTGGATAGCTTGCTGACGCTGCGAATAGCTTCCTCGGCGACTGGGGATCGATTGGTTAGTCTTGCCCATTACCCGACACGAACGAATACCCCGACACGACGAGCGAAGGAGAAGCACGATGCGGCAGCGGATGTGGACGAGGATGAGAATGGCGATGATACTGGCTGAGAACATGCCCATCCACGTCCTCTGCCCACTCGCTGCTGTCATCTGGAATATCATACCGCCTCAGACCATTTCGCTGACCCCATTCACAGGCGGCCAGAAGCAGCGCGGCATCATCACCTACGGCCTTTCCGCCAACCGTCAGAACCCCTTCGCGCACGCGGCCCACGACGCCGTCTTCAACACCTTCCGCCGTTTCCGCTCGCAGGTTCTCTACATCGTTCCCCCCATGGTCATTGGCTACTACGCCATGGACTGGGCCATCCACCGGTAAGTTGGGGCGGGCAATCACAGACGCGGGCTATGGCCTGATGAACACCTACTGACTATCGACAGCAACGAGTACCTCAACTCCAAGGCTGGTCTGGCCGAGTTCGCCGAGGAGGAGGAGTAAGCCTGCGGGCCGGGGAATCAGTTCAATGACTAGACGAGGGAGCTTTCTTGTGTCAAACACCTGTACATCAGCTGAGCGGAGAGCGGAATAGACGCGATCGAAGAAGCTGGAGAGTTTCATTGTTATATGCTGCCGTGTGATTCTGCTGTCTGATCATTCTCCTGCCATTTCACTCGACTTCTAGCAAGGGGCACTCCCTTGTGTCTGATTTGACACCAGGCTCGGCAGTGCATCGCACCGCAAAGCGATAGAACAGACATACATTTGTTTCCACCTATTTCTAGCCATCAATTCCCATCCATCCATCCATCCGTCCATCACTCGTCTCGTCATCGCATCTCATCGAACCACCGAATCATCACGTGACTGCTGACACATCCTGCGGCACGGATCTTCTGGGGCGCCGACGAAATTTCCGCCGCGCCCACTGGACGGGCTGCTGCAGGCTCCCCGCAAAAAAAGTGGCAGACGAAAAATTTCCAGCTTTCAGTGTTCCAATTGAAGGCCCATCGATCGCACCGCCGTGAACCGACGACCGCCCAGCAACGACCGACACGCCTATCGACCGTCGCCCCTCGAAACCCAACACCAGGACTCGAGGATATCGTCCCGTCGGAAACACACCAAACTTCACCTTCTCCAATTTCCACAATCGCAGCAATGGCGTCCGAGAGGCCCGACAAGAAGGAGAAGAAGGACAAGAAGAGGTCCGAGGCCGACGGCGTGAGCAAGTCCAAGAAGGATAAGAAGGACAAGAAGGAGAAGAAGGAGAAGCTCGCCGCCGCTGTTGAGGAGCACATCGAGACTGAGGCCGCCGAGGTTGCTGCGCCCGTCGTTGTCGTCGACACCGCCGGTGTCAAGAAGGTCGAGCCTACCGTCCCCGGCGCCCTGGTGCCGTTTGCCGTGCCATTGGCCGACGACAAGGCCCAGAAGAAGGTCCTCAAGGCCATTCGCAAGGGTGAGTTTTGACAACAGAGCAAACAAAACTGAAGTCCCCATGCTAACGACTTGCAGCCGCCAAGAACAACACCCTGAAGCGCGGTGTCAAGGAGGTCGTCAAGACTCTCCGCAAGTCTCCCCCCGCCGCCCCCGGCCGCACCACCTTCCCCGGCGTCCTGATCATCGCCGCCGACATCTCCCCCGCCGACGTCATCTCTCACCTTCCCGTTCTGTGCGAGGACCACAACGTCCCGTACATCTTTGTGCCCTCGCGCGCCGAGCTCGGCGCCGCGGCCAAGACGAAGCGCCCCACGTCGGTCGTCATGGTCATGGAGACGCGGACGGGCGCCGACGCCAAGAAGGCCGCGAAGAAGTCGGCCGAGGACGATGGCGAGGATGATGGCGAGGACTACAAGGACGTGTACGACGCGCTGGTCAAGCTGGTGCAGAAGGAGACCGCCAAGCAGTCCTTCTGGGCATAGGGTGCCTCTTGGAGCGGCGGCGTGGGCATGTTTCTCGATGGCAAGGAATGCGAGGCAAAGGGAGGTGTTGAGCTTGAGGAGACTGGTGAGCGTGGAGGATCTCTGAAGCGCAAGGGCTCCAGTGCCAAGCGTAAGAGGACTTCTGGGCACGCCAAGCACAACAAGTGAGAGCACTCTTTCCCTGTTGAGGCCGAGGGTTTCGAAAAGATCAAGAGGGAGTCGCCCTAGGCGCCGCGCGGGCATCGGGGAGGCTGGCGTGATGCCAGCTGTGCGGGTATGGTTCTGTATTATACCTTCTGGCCATGCCGGGCACGGACACATTCGGACAGGTATCGGCGTTAGGGTGCTGTTTGAGGTTTAGATCAACATGATGACCATTTGCGCTTGCTGGCATTGGACGTTGCACATGACGCGGGCATTGAACATTGGTACTTGACACGAGCATTTGACACGAGGCAGACAGAGCATGGGGGACATCGGATGTGTTGGTTTGACTCAATTCATTCTCTAAACTCCTGGCCTCCCAATCCGGGACTATTAACACAAAGGCAGACCCTGTCCACCGCTAATCCGTCGCTTCGTACAACGGCACCATGACCACCTTAGTTGAAGGGGTTGGTGCGAGTGCCCCACCAGGTGAGGAAGACGGACAGGCCGACCGTCTCAAAGACCTTGGCGAGGACGCTGACGCCGACGGTGTCAATGGGGCGCTTCTCGACGAGGACCTGGGAGATGTATCCGGGAGCGGCAGTGGCGGCGAAGATGAGACCGCCGAGGTAGGCGGCGCCCTTGTAGGAGAGAGTACCGGTAGCGTTGATCAGAGCGCCGACACCGTAGGACTGGAGAGCGGAACCGATGAGCGAGGTGCCCCAGGCGGCGGCGGCACCGGCGGCCTCCTTGGAGCGGATGAACTCCTCCTTGGTGTTGGCGGACTTTGCGCGCTGGTAGGTGGCGCCGAAGAGGGGGGTGAGGACTGGAGGATGTGTGAGCGGGGAGTGAAGCGGTGGGTGAGGTATAGGAAGCTTACCGGCGAGCTCAGCGGTCTGGTTGAAGATGGTGCCGAGGGCGATGGCCGAAGGCTTGACGGGGGGGAGGTCTTGAGAAGGGTCAGCACGATTCATGTGGATGAAGCTTGATGGAGCTGGACGAGAGCATCCCACGGACGGCACTCTCACGAGTCAATCCAACATGGAGCTCATCATCCATCCAGCTCATCAGATCCAACACCGGACACTACTCACAGTGCAGAGACATGGTGATGGTTGGTGATGTGTGAGGAAGTGGTTATTGGTGTTTTGTTTGTTTGTTTGAGGTACTGTGACGACAGAGGAGAATGATGACGGAGAGGGGGGGACGGAAACCCTTTTATGAAGAGCTGGCGGCACAACGGGGGCAGCTGAGAGCCGAGGGAAAAGGGGGGGAAGGAAGGGCATCTGAGACCTGGAATGGGGGAAGGTGCGGTTTCCGGGCCACCCCCCCCTCCCGCAGTGACGAAATAGCATGAAGTGACCTCGTGCTACTACTGCATCCCGCGCCATGGACGAAGTACCCAGCCGCCCCGGATAGACGCGGTCCTGTTTTCAATGGGGTCATTCCAATCCACGCCGCCGCTCTGGCAAGTCCCAAGTCCCAAGTCCAAGTGAAGTGTAGCGCCGCCCTCTTTCATCATCATCATCACGCAGCTGCCGTGCCCGGGTTCAAGTTTGGTTGGCTGGAACCTAACCCCCCAGGCCATAGCTCCTTCTTCCTCCCTAGTAGCGCGCTACATCATCCCGTCGCCACAGGCTTCACCTCCATCCAAGTCGCTCCCTAACCCTGGTCATTGCTCCGCACCAAACTAATGCATTTCCTCTTCTCCCTGCGACTTATTTTTTCTCACAAAGCTCCATCCTGGGAAAAAAAGAGGGCGCATCTCCCGGGCAAAAGGGGCGGGAGGGGGGAATCCAGGCGGCCAGACCAAGCTGCATGTCGTCACCTGCGCCGGTGATGTCACCAGTGGCTTGTAACCTTCCCCGGCCCCCGCTATTCCCCTTTTAGAACCCCTGCTCCTGCCGCAGGCAAGACAAGCTTCCAGCTTTCCCACTGCCATCCCCCCTGCTCTCTCTCTCCCGTCTGCTCAGCTCGCCCCATCATCAGATCAGTTTCATCTCCCTTTTTTTGCTTTTCGGAGCTTGTCCTCCAGTGCAACATGGTCCACCACCGCCAGGTTCCCTGATCCGGGTAATGAGAGGATCGGCCCGCCCAGGCCTCGATCTCCTGTGGCTGTGCTCCTGCTGTAGCACCTCCGAGCTCGTCCCTCTCTCCCATCCCACCAAAATGAAAATGCCATCACCGCCAGGCCCGCTTGGCGTGCTGCCCTAGTGATCTCCATCGGGGGTGGTCATCGTGATCGCGACGGCGGGGGCACGCGCGACACGCGCTACGGTGCCAAGTTTCTCCATGGCTGTCCGTGGCCAGCTGCATGCGGCCAGCGTCTAGCCTCAGGAACACCGCGCCCCTCGTGCTCGCCACAGTGCCACACCATGTTTTCCCAATTTCACAGGCTTCTGCTTCCCGTTCCTGTGAGGGTGTGATGGTGTTAAACCCTTGACCCCTGGCCAGAGCCTCTGCACTGCTTAAAGAGTAGCATCACCCCCCCTGACATGTGCTCGCCAGGACGACCGTGAGGTAGAAGACGCGAAAAGATCTTTTCTCGCTATTATGCCCGCTGTCCCAGGCGCGTGTCGGAGAGCTCCCCAAAAAGCGCCCCGGCCCGCTGGTAAAAATCCCCATACGTCTTATCGATACACGTCGTCACAAGCCGCGGCGACGTTGAAGTCGCTTCTCTCCTACTCCCCCGCCGTCTATGCCAAAGTCTCTCTCTCTCGTCATGCCATGTGCTGACCATCCTCACCTCCGCGGAGAGCCAGCAAAGCCCTCACATCCGACACATACTGCAGCCCCTCGAGCAGTGGAACCAGGTGCAGAAGATCGTTGTCAGTCGGGTCGTTGATCCAACCTTGGATCGGGATGGCGTTGTCTGCGTGTCGTCAGTGCCTGGACAGAAGCCAAGAGAGAGAAAGAACATACCCTGGTGGAACATGTAGCTCAGGGGGCTGTTGTCGAGGATCATGACCTTGCTCAGGTCCGGCTCAACTGAGCTTAGATCCTTGATAAAGGCCCCCTGGCGGAACGTGCAGTGCTGGCGGTAGTAGCGCGCCGAGAAGAACTTCCTTTCCGACTCGAGCCAGTCGATAACCGGGTCGGCGTACTCCTGCACCGACGCTGTGAAGACGACAAGGTTGTACCATTTGCAGATCTGGAAGTCCGTCAGCATACATACTCGAAATGTCCAAATGGGGGGAAGCCTACCCTTCGCAGGAAGTCGTCGCAATGGGGCCGCTTGTTCACCCAGTACAAGATAGGGTGCTGCGGCCCCAGCGACATCTGCTGCCCACCAGCAGCCACGTACGTCTGGTTGAGACGCACTTCGACCATGTGGCCGGTGCTCATGCGGCCGCCCTTGGACATGCTGTGAATGAGGGTCTCGTCAAGGTCCAGGATCAAGGTCTTCATGTGCTTGCGATCGACGGGCTCGAGATTCAGGTACGAAGGCTGTCGCCGCGGGATCAGCGGCCGGGGCGGCGCAGGAGTCCTCGGGTACTTTGTCAAGGCGCCGGCGCCAGCAGGCGAGGTCGGTGACTTGAGCTGGGCCGAAATGTCCGAGACGGCGTCTCCCTTGGTGCGTGCGCTGACTGACTGTGACTTGCGATGCTTGCCGCCGGCTGCTCCCTCGCTGTGAAGCTTGATGCGGATAGACCTCCTGGACGGGGCGATTTCTTCCGCGTCGTGGAGCGTCTTGGAGCGCGTGTGTCGTTTCGAGGGGTCGCGGCGGGCGTGCCTACCGTCCGGGTCGGATTCAGATTCAGACGAGAGCCCGGACGATGAAGAACCTGACGAAGCCATCCGTCTGGACGACGGCATGGTACCGTAGCCGGCGGCAGTGCCGTGCGCAGACGTTAGACCCGTCTTCTCGTCGAAGCCGCCAGAGTGAGCATGGCCAGCGGCCAGCTTGGGGTCGTCATAGGTGCCAAATAGCCGCTTGAGCTGGGAGAAGGGGGCAAAGGCGCCCGAGGTGTCACAGAGAAAGGCGAATAGATACACGCCGGGAGCGGCGAGCGTGGAGAGTACCCAGCGGATCGAGTTGATGAAGCTGGCGGCGATGCGCCTCGGGATGGCATGCCATGAGGTCGAGCGCACGCTCGCGACGTGCTCGCCGGGAACCTCGAAGCTCTCGACGTCCTGGTTAGATTCGGCAGGCTTCTCGGATAGGGGCGCGTCGTCAACGGCACAGTCGTTGCGCTTCTCGTCCAGTAGGAGGCTGTCGGCATCGTCGACGTCGTCGGATTCGACCGTCAGACCTATGGGTCCAAACGAGTTGGAGCGCGAGGGGCCGGGGCTGGGCGGCGGCGAGACGCGCGCGGTGATTATGTTCAGAGAATTCATCTTTGATTTATGTGCCACAGTCCATCAGGCGAGGTTTCTCGGATGGGTTGATCGGGGATGCGACGCGGATGCAGCAAACGGGACACTCGGAAATTTGGGTGTCGCGCGCCGCGGAGGGAGAAGAGCTCTCGCCACACCCGGAAGGGCAATTGATGGCGGGAGCTGAAGAGCCGGCGTTGGAACGAGTGAATGGGAACAGCCTCGAGTTCGGCTAGGAGTCGTCGATGGGTGGTTCGGTAGTCCGTCGACGGAGGGAGATTGCCTCAGGTGGTGGTGCTGCTGACGTTGTTGTTTCGTTCGCCGCGAAGGATTGTCGTCGGTGGATGCAAAAAGGAAGGGATCAAATGTTCGCCATGCGGTAAGTCGAAAGGTAATGATGTTCGGTCTGTTCGTCTCTCCCTGCTTTTGCTTCGTTGATGCGACGGGAGCGGGCGGGTGTGGATGGAAGGGGGCTCTTGGGGGTCGGCCTCGGGACACTTCTGTTGAGAAAGTCCTCGTGATTGTAGTCGAAAAAGAGCCGAGGTGGGGGGGCGATGGACACGCCGAGAGGGGAGAGTCGTGTTGTGAGAATTGGAAGGGGGGATTAAAAAAAGAAGGCCGGCGCCGTGGAATGGTGGTCTGTACTGAACGGGCGACGTGAGTGTACAGTACCTACACAGAAAGGTGAAGGGGAGGGACGTTTCGAAGGCGAGGGGGCGTGGGAGGAAAGACGGGACGGACGACGGACTGGACGTGGAGGAGGAACTGTGACCTGGTGCTGGAATGCTCAACAGCTTCCTTTAGTTTGGGCTGGAGGGGGACGGCGCTAGGTAGAGTCGGGAGCCTAGGTGCCCCCGTGGTCTGGTCTCTGGCCTGATCGAGCCCGGGTGGAGGGTCGCGGGTCGTTCACGTGTCCCCGGCCGCGCCTGTCACTCTGCGGCCTCTGCCCTGCGTGCTGACGGCACTGCTCCTTCGGGGTGTGTCGTTCCAGTGGAGCCAGACCCGCCCTGAATCGCATCCGATCCGCCCAGGCTCCTCCTACGTAATTGTCGCCGAGGCTCTTCCACCACACGCCAATTTCAGTTGTCGGGTCGGATTCTTCGTGCTTCTCCATTGCAGGCATATTGTCCACTGAGGGGTATGCTGCTGGCTTTGCGAGTCGTCCACGGGGCGAGGATTAGCTTAAAAGGCAAATTGCAACCGAAACAGAACAGCTTTCCGGGGCCGACGGGATGGACGCCTAGAAAGTAAACGGCCTCGGACCCTGGAGCTTTTCATCCGCTGGCAACCTGGCGTCCATTGCATTGGATTGGTCCACGATTTTGAGAGTTGACTTGCAGATATCTGTTGTCACAACTGCATCTGTATGGCTGATGAACATGGATTAATTGGCTGACAGAAAATAACATGATGGAATTATTTGTTTGGCAAAAGAATCACTTCTTCCTGCCGCCTGTGAACTTTCTCACCTGGATCTGAATGAACCCCTCCAATATTTGGCCCCCCAATTCACGTGATCGCAAACCATTCTATTCACGCTAGTCCCCTTCCAGAATGGCGCCCATTTCCCTGCCGTTGTTCTGGAAGGCGGTACGTACCTTTTGGTGGGATGTGGTCGTCCAATTCACGAAATCCGAGCTTCGTCCTTGAGTCACTCACTGATCGCACCCATCGCCAATTCTGCGCCGCCGCCGCTCCAGCTTCCCACCATACCTTCATAGAGCACGAAACGCATTGAACGAAACCAAAAGACGTCTGGATTAACCTCCAAGATTTTTTCCACCAACCCACCTCCCGGCCCCAGACCCCGACCGACCACTACTCCCGAACCCTACCACCAAGCAACTCGCGATCCGGCCTACCCACAAGATCCGCGCTCCCACCATGGCGGCTGTAAAAGTCAGCATCTCCGAGCTGGAGAGATACCTCAAGTCACTCAAGGGAAAGCCCCTCGATGCCTCAATTGACAGCCTCATCTCGTGAGTGCCCGTCCCACCTGCCCCTCCCTCGAGTTCCCCGCTGACCTCTCCAAGCCTGCTGAAGCGGCGACAGGTCCAGGGATCCGAAGCGTGCGCCGTTGCCACCGCCCACATCCTCCTCCAAGTCGTGGCCAAGACGAAATTCCTCGATGCCGACCACATGCTCGAGAGGGTCCAGCAGGTCGGCTGCCGGCTGGTCTCGGCCCAGCCGAGAGAGCTGGCCATTGGCAATATTGTCCGGCGCGTACTGGGCCTGATCCGCGACGAGGCTGCCGAGGATCGCAACGAGGGAGGCGACGGTGATGACGACGACGACGACGACGACGTGGCGCTGACCCCCAGCGCTGCCGTTCCCGACCCCTCCAAGCACAACAACCAGTTCCCCGCGTCGACATATGCAAAGCAGGACGCCGGCGCCGACTACATCTCCAGCGGACCTCGGCCGGTGCGCCCCGGTGCCCTGACCTCTGTCAGCTCCTTCTCCGTGCCCAAGACGCTGCTGTCACTGCTCGAGGCTGCGCCGTCGGCCCTGACGCCATCAGTGGGCTCTCTCCGCGACTCGGGCACATCTACCCCGATGCGCGGTCCCCAGAACACAAAGATCAATGCCCTCAGGTCGGAGGTTATCGACGGAATTGAGGAGATCAAGGACGAGATCAGCCAAGCGGACGACCAGATCGCGTCCTCGGCAGAGGTGCAGATTCACCCCAAGGACTACGTGCTCGTGCACCAGCCGTCACCCACGGTGCAAAAGTTCATCCTGCGTGCGGCCACGCGCCGGCGGTTTACTGTGCTCATCGCTACCGAGCCCCCAAGAGACGTGACTGACGAGGCGCCCTACGCCTCGTTCCGCCGCAAGCTGGCGGGAGTCGGTATCGACTCGATCAACATTATGAACGGAGGCCTGACGGCACACATGTCGCGTATCAGCAAGGTGATCCTTGGTGCGCGGTCAGTCCTGGCCAATGGAGCTGTTGTCACAGACGCTGGCGCTGGACTTATCGCGCGGGCGGCCAAGGAGCGTGGCAACCCCGTCATCGTGCTCAGCGGAGTGTACAAGCTGAGCCCCGAGAGTGCAGCGACCGAGGAGAGCCTGATCGAGTGGGGAAGCTCCATGTCGCAGGTGAGCTTCGCCGACGGCAGCCTCGTCAACGGTGTTGAGGTGAGGAGCGCCGTGACGGAGCTTGTGCCCCCAGAACTCGTCGACACGTATATCACGAACCTGTAAGTTCCTCGGACTGACCTCTCATGATGACCCCGCTGACCAGATGCAGGGGCGCCCACTCGCGGAATCACCTTTCGAGCATCATTGCCGACCATTACAAGCCGGAGGACGTTGACTTTCAGCTTTGGAAATAGAGACGCGCACGCGTTTCAGGAGAGAGGCTCTGGCATGCAGCATATAAAGAGGCGCATCGGGAACGGAGCGAATGATAGACCCCGGAGCCGACAGGGCCGGCATGCACCTCGAGTGAAGCCGCCCGCAGCTCTCAGCCGGTCAGGGGTGGCCCAGATCTTGCGGCAGCGTGTGCTGTCATGTCATGTATGATGGATGAATGACAATCTGTCTGCCTTGCCGTCTGCCCTGCCGGCATTTAGCCCTGCACTGCGGGCGGAAGCTGATGGAAATTGGAGCCCTGTGAGGCATTCGCAGAGGTCAATGGAGGGGCATTTGGGTGCTTGTGCAGTGGTGCCTACCGAGGCCGCGTCAGCGATGTGGGCTGCGGCAGCGCCGTGCCGGGGCTTCTGGCTAGGGCTCTTCGGCGCCGTTGGGTTAGTGCCCGTTGGCAGCCGGCAGCGCCGGGGACTTTTGCTTGGTTCCTGGGAGAGGAGGACCGAGAATTGACGGGATGACGAGGCTTATACTCGCAGCGGATGACGGCCATCTACAGCAGCGCGGGTAGGCAAATCATGGAATCTGGCAAACGAAACATGTGAGGGAGGATGGGTGGTTCGAGATGTGCAGGAGAAGACAGGGTCCCTGAGTGTTGCGTAGGGCTGGGCGCCGACGAATGCAACCGCCGAGGGTGGGGTTGCCATGCAGAGCCGAGCCTCCTGTCGTGTCCCTCATCGTGGTGCCGCAGTCAGTGACTCGAGGCTTTCTTTTCGCTGTATGTCGATGCCAACAAGATGAGGCCGCCGATGATGTTTCGTAGTTGCGAAAGAAGACAGACGAGGAGTTGCCAAGGACCAGGTAATAGCGGGACAAAAGTCGGCCTGTCTGCTTTAAGCAGGGTCATGATGCCACCCCTGGAAGGAACAAAAGGCTGGCACCTCCTCCACAACCAGGTCGCTCCTGCCGAGTGAGGGGCAGTCCGGACTTTCCATTTCTTGCCCAGCCCAGTCCAACGCGGCGGCACATGCACATGCAGCGCTGGCCCAACCAGCCTATCGCAGAGCCTGGTCGTTGGGTTCCTGCCATCTTCCCCATCTTGCAGTGAAGCGGCGTCCGGTCTTTTGTCATCGGGCTCCCGACGTTGAAGCAACGTCTCACACCTCCCAATCTACATCGGTCCAGCCCCAGCCCAGCTCTCCTCTGCTGCCTGGCTCGCCGTAATCATCATCCTCACCCGTCCTTTCCGAACACCCTGGAGTGACACCGAACCGGCACATCGTCTAGTCGTTTGCTATTTGGCTCCGACATTTCCTTGAGGACCCCGGATTATTTGCCTCCGTCTCACCACCACAACCTTGCAGTGTCCAAAGACTCATCATCGCAATCAATTATACTCACCAAGTACTTCACATCCATCATTCACCGCAACTATAACACTCAATACCACATTCAGTGACTCTCCCACCGCTGCTTTCTAAGCAGCCGACCACCGGTCATGAACGTCCCCGACAGCAACGAGGCACCGCCGCCGCCGTACTCCGAGACGGACATCTACTCCAATGCTGGCTCCGGAAGCCGGTCGTCTGAAGGGCGCACACCAGCGACGTCCCAGGCCACACCCTCTGTCGCCGGCGAGTCGACGGCCTCGAGGTCTCACCCACCCACCTCCATTGGCTCATCACAAAGCGACCTCGTCTATACGCCGCCGTTGACCCCCCGCACTGGCAACACCAACGACTCCTTCCTACCACCGTCATCCTCCGCCCCGGCCGCTGAGGCATACTTTGAGTCTCGGCCCACGCCCCCCAATGGCTTTCCTGGTCCGATTCTCGCACATACTGTCAAAGTCTCACTATCTTCTCGGCCAGATGACTTTCCCTTCCCCGAGGCCTGGGCCGCGAGGGATGTCCTGCCTGCTGACTGGCAGACGTTTCTCAACTTCCTCTTACCGGCTCACACCGTTACGAGCAATGACGAGGTCTTGAGCAGGAAATTGCGCGCCGAGGAGGAGAGCCTTGCCTCTGGTACTACGTCGGGACCTGCGTCCTCCAGCGGCAGGACCCATGCGTCGACGCAGCTGGAGCATCTCCGGACCTCAAACAGCGATACCGCTACCCCAACCGCCGCCTCAGTCGCAGAAGCAAGACGGGAGGCCACGTGTGTTACGTCCGAGTGGAATCAGGGGTTCTTCTTGCCGCGTCACTTGAATGTCCACCTCGTCCTTGATTCGACCGTCCCAGGGCAGGAGAATCAACGCCCGCAAATGCCGGGGGCCTGGGACTCGGGAAGCGATCACAATACACCACAGCATCGACCTCAAGGGCAATACCAGCCGCCCCCGCATCCTCCTCCGCCTCTCGTCGGTCCGCCACAACAATTCCCCTGGGGCCCCAATTACCAGCAGCAGCCGCGGCCCGGGTTCAGTTTTGCCGGGATCCGTATGAACGACGACGGCCTTTACATCGGCAACTCGCTCGCAGCAGACCGCAACGGGCTCAGACTGGGTGGTCTGGTGGCTGATACCAACGGCCTCCGGTATCGAGACAATGTTGTCGTCGGCCCAGGCATGTTCAGTGGCGGGCCCAACCCTGAGTATCCAGGGACCCAGTATCTCCCTCCGGCTCACCCGCCGCCACCCATGGGGCCCCAGCCAGGCTTTTCTCCGCAGGCCGGTATTTCTCCTGGAGGCTTTCCTCCAGCTCAGAGTCCCTTCCACGATTCGTCGCCTGGCCGGCCGAACCTCAGCCGTGGACCCTCCGGATCGCACCCTCATCTCCACCCACCAGGTCCGCCACGGCGCTCGCGGTCCGGCTCGTCCGTCTCCTCAAAGAGCTCTGCGACCTCCTCAACCTCCAGCCTCGGTTCTCTCCCCGACTACGATGAACTAGAAGCCGCGCAGATCCCCGTGTACCGATCAACACTACAAAGTTGGCTGATCGCACCGGAAAGGCAGGTCACCAAGCAGGATGTGCAGCGCCTCCGGGCCGAGCTGCGGGAAGCAAAACGCAAGGAGGTCGAGTACCCGCAAGGCAACATTGACAAGCGGGCGCTCAAAGCGGAGATCAAGTCCTTGAAGCACGAGTGGCGGACACTGCGGCGGGCGCAACGAAGCGTAAGACGCGAGGCGAAGCGACAGAGACGAACGCAACGGCGGCAAGAAAAGAGGGAGCGCCGGAACAGTCGACAGGCTCAGAAGCAGGCCGAACGGCATCCGCAACACGGACGGGGCGGGTCATGGAGCTTGCCCGGCGGGCTACCCCCCGGCATTGGTAGAGGCATTCCCGGCCCAGGTGTTCACCCGCCTCGCGGGCTCCCGCCGTTTGGGCCCGGCCCCTGGGGCGGTGGTCCTCCGCCTGGAGCTCCGCCGTTTGGATTCGCGCCCGGCTTTGGGCAAGGGTTTGGTCTTGGACGAGGTCATGGGCCTCCATTCCTACCACACCCACCGATGCCAGGCTCTTGGGGGCCGGACGATTCGCAGGGTGACGTTCAGAACCAAGGGCCGGGAGCAAGCATGCGTCAAGGACAGCAGGCAAGTCCGCAGAGGCAATCACCTCAGACAGAGGCGGGGCCGGCGAAGAAACCGCACGAGGCATCACAAGCCAAGTTTAAGCAGCTCGACGAGATGGAGAAGGAGTTGGCCCGAAAAATGGATCAAATGTGTGAGACCACGAGGGAAGACACGGAGGAGAAGAACAAGAAGGAAACAGGAGAGAAAGTGGAGAAGGAGGTTGGGCAGCCGTCGGGTGAAGCGTCAGGGGCAAGCCTGCGGGAGCTCGAGACGGAGGTGGACGAGCTCCTGAAGAAGGTGGAGAAGCTGAAGATGGAGGCGGACGAGACGTTTGCACGGGAGCTCGAGGAGGAGGAGCGGAGGCAGGCGGGGGTGCGGTAGGAGTAGATGCCCGGTCACGGCATGTCGGTTAATTGTAGGGCATGATCCCATGGCGGTAATACAAGCATTTACCTGATGTTCGTTGGCGCGGCATGTCTCATGAGATGTATTTGAACGCTTTTGATCCCCCTTCTCTATGCTTTCCTCCCTGCCCGGCCACATGTTCGCAGTATATGTATCGCCCCTAGTTTGTCTCGTTCTTCTCAACCAGCTCGCCAACACCGAGGCCACGGCCAACCTTGACCTTCTTCATGGTATCTGCGCCAGCGTCCTTCTCCGGGTCGCGACCGACATCGCCCACAGCCTCGCCCTCGTCGGGGTGCGCGTCACGCTCGGCCTTACGAGCGTCCTCGACACGGCGACGGGTCTCCTCGAGGTCGAGACGCATGCAAAAGGCGTCCTCGCCGTCGGCGTAGTACTTTGCCTCTGTTTTGTCGGTGGCGAAGCCGAGGGTGTCGCGGTAGAGGTGGATGGCTGCCTGGTTGGAGACGCGGACGTGGAGACTGATGTAGCGGGCGCCAAAGGACTCGACCATGGCAAGCTGGGACTGGCGCATGAGCTTCTCGGCGATGCCAAGGCGGCGGTGGGTGCGCATGACGGAGAGGGAGGTGATGTGGCCGTGGGCGATGCCGTCCGAGGGCTCCTCCTCCATCTTTGCGAGGACGTAGCCGACGATCTTTGGGTAGTCGTAGGGCGTCTTGGGGGGCCGGGAGGCATCGACGGCGACGAAGGAGAGTTGGGGCCAGGAGAGGGCGTGGTAGAGGTAGTACTTGAGGAAGTAGTTCTCGGGGAGGTTCTCGAGGTTGGCGTGCTGGATCAGCGGGAGGTCGGAGGACCGGAGGAGGCGGATGTCCATGGCGGGCAGTATGGCAGAGGGGAGAGGGAGGTTGGTTTTCGGAGGGGGGAGGGTGGTGAGGTGGGCGATTGGGGTTGTTGCGAGGCTGATCGGCGAGGCTGAGGGGTAGTCGTGGTTGTTCGTGGGAAGAGGTGGTCGTCCGGAGGAGGTTCGGGGAAGATTTGAGAGCTGGGGGGTTTACACATGGTAGACATGTGTGAGCCCCGCATTTGCACGGGGTGAGGGGTCTTGATTATGTAAGTGGGTGGTGTCCGCTTGGCGAAGGGTGGGAGGCCCGCGAGACGAGGGCATCGCGGGGCATTTGGCGGGGTTGCCGTCGTCCACCGAGTCGGTCGGGATGGATGGATGTCGAGGATGGGTAACGTTCCCCAGACGCCGCGCCCTTGGGTCTGGGTGTGTCTCCTTTTTAGTTCGAGGCAGCGGGGGTATTATGGGTCAAAAGCGTGAGGCAAGCGGGTTCATAAGAGAATGACATCTCGCTCCAAATGTTCAACACCATTCCTCTCATCTTCTCACAGTACAACACACACGCACCTTAGAATGTCTCGCCCTCTTGAAGGAAAGCTCGGTATCGTCACCGGCGCGAGTAGAGGTAAGTACCCCTAGAGACCAAAAAAGCGCCCTCACTGAGATTCATAGGCATCGGCGCCGCTATCGCCGAGAACCTCGCCGCAAAAGGCTGCAACCTCATCCTCGGCTACACCTCCGACTCATCCCAATCCGCAACCTCCTCCCTCGCAACATCCCTCCACGAAAACCACAGCATCACCGCCATCCCAATCCAAGCAGACCTCGGCACCCCCACCGGTCCAGCCAAACTCATCCGCGACGCCCAGACCCTCTACACAGCTACCACCCCCTTCCGCATCGACATCCTCATCAACAACGCCGGCGTAGCCATCAACAACCACCTCCCCGACATCACCCCCGAAGATTTCGACACCTCCTACCGCGTCAACGTCCTCGGCCCCCTCCTGCTCGTGCAAGCCGCCGCACCGTTCCTCCCCACCGACCGCTCCGGCCGTATCGTCAGCCTCTCCTCCGTCTCCTCGGCCATTGGTTTCCCCGGGCAGGCTGTGTATGGCGGCACGAAAGCCGCTCTGGAAGCCATGACGCGCACCTGGGCGCGCGAGCTCGCCGAGCGCGCTACAGTTAATGCTATCAACCCCGGCCCTGTATTGACGGATATGTATGCTCGGAACCCGCCGGCGTTCAAACAGTTCATCCGGGGGTTTATTGAGCATGCGCCCCTGATGCGCGCGCGGAGGGGCGTTGATGCCGATGAGCTTGTTGAGGAGGCGGAGGAGGCTGGCGGGAGACCGGCGTATGTTGATGAGATTGCTGGGGTTGTGGGCATGTTGTGCTCGGCCGAGTCTGGGTGGTGCACGGGACAGGTTGTGAGTGCTAATGGGGGGATGATCATGGGGATGCAGTAGCTTGGAGTAGTACTGCTAGCAGTAATGACGCGAAGGGGGTGCATCAGGACCTGGCCCCTACGATGACGACCGCCTCTGTGCGATGAGATTTCCCCCTAAGCGCTGCCCTTATTGGATCGGCCGGAGCCGAACTTTCAGGCCAGTTGTGTCAAAAGCCTAAATGAACGGAACCTCCGCCGCGACAGTCAAGCCCTCAAACATTCATCGGCAATCTTCAATCTCCATCGCAACTTAATCCTTTGCAAAGAAGCACCAAAGGTCCCAAGACCCCGCACTCGCGCCCAAATGCCCAGCTCAGTCTACCTCGTGCTCTGGCGCGACTCGGCCAGCTCAGAGTTCCTCGTCACCGCCGTCTACGCCACCCTGACCGACGCCAACAGACACGCACGTCGCCTCGGCAATGAAGTCCTCTCCGATGGCCTGACGAGCCTAGGAGACCCGGAACCCGATCTGCGCGGCCTCGGCGCCGAGCCGCTGCGCTGGGACACTGCCGATGGGTTGTCATGCTGGGTCGAGGAGCACGTTGTCAAGGGGCCTGATGAGGCGGCGCGCGAGGATGAGGCGGCCAAGGGTGGCGAGAAGAAGGACGCATGAGGGGCAGAGGCTGGGAGTCGCGATCTTCAACACGGCGATGCGATGTGGTCAACGGCTCTGGTATTCTCCTCAACATCTTGTACAACTCAAATCTAGATTCTACACTCTCGTCTAGCTTTCGATCTCTAGCTCGGCTTCTAATCTCTAGCCGCCCTAAATGCACACTCTACCGTCTATCGTCTACAGCTTGGCCTTGGGCACGTCCTGCTTCTGCATCGTCTCGGCGACGATGCGGCGCTGGATCTTGCCAGTGGCCGTCTTGGGCATAATGTCGGTGAAGTAAATCTGGCACGCGGGTCAGCACAGTGGTGGTAGGAATAAAGTCTGGGGCAGCTCACCTTCTTGGGAACCTTGAACTTGGCCAGCTTGTCGGCGACCCATCCGCGGAGCTCCTCCTGGTCCAGCTTCTCGCCCTGCTTGACAACAACGGCAACACCAATGTCCTGGCCGTACATGTCATCGGGAATGGCGAAGCTGACGGCCTCGGAGATGGCAGGGTGGCGGGTGAGCACGTTGTCGAGCTCGATCGGGCTGATTTTCTCACCGCCCTTGTTGATGAGCTCCTTGATACGGCCGGTGATGATAATATAACCGTCCTCGTCCTTCTTGCCCTGGTCGCCGGTGCGGAAGAAGCCGTTGTTGCGGTGGTAGGCCCCCTCGTTGGCCGAGGGGTTGTTCAAGTAGCCCGAGGTGACGTTGGAGCCCTTGATGCAAATCTCGCCCTCGGCACCCTGGGCCACCTCATTGCCCTGATCATCGAGGATGCGTACTTCGACGCCCTGGCCGAGGCCGACGGTGCCAGGCTTGCGCTGGGCGGGCGGCAGCGGGTTGGAGGTCATCTGGTGGGCGGCCTCGGTCATGGCATAAGCCTCTAGCACAGGCGCCTTGTACGTCTCCTCGAGCTTGTGGAAGACGGTGGGCGATAGCGGCGACGAGCAGGAGCGGATGAAGCGGATGTGAGGCAGGGGGTTGGGCGTCGGGTTCTTGAGCAGAATCTGGTGAATGGTGGGAACTGCTGTGTACCAATTGGCGCCGTGAGTAGCAAAATCTTCCCAGAACTCGGTGGCCGAGAACTTTGTCGGCACAACCATGCTGCCGCCGCTAAGCAGAGGCGCCAGCAGGGCGCACAGCAGACCGTGGACGTGGAACAGGGGCATGACCAGCATGGTGCGGTCCTGTGCGGTGAGCTGGTACGTCTGCTGGATGTTGTCTGAAAGGGGTCAGCGGACGGACCGAGGAAGTCAGAACAGGGTCACTCACGCATGGTCCTCGTCAGGTTGGCATGGCTAAGGGGGACGACCTTGGGGCGAGAGGTGGTACCACTGGATGTCCAGGCAGGTCAGCGTCTTTCTCTCTGACATCTCGCTCACTCACTCACTCACCTCGTGTGCAGCACCAGGGCAACATCGTCGGCCTCGGGGCTGAGCAGCGGCTGGGCAGGTGCGCCGGTAAGTGCACCCAGCTCCTTAATGTCCAGAGCAACCTCCTTCTTGGTGGCGTCCCAGTAGGTCTCCGCGATGGCGGCCTTGAACTTTTGGGCGGCGCGGACGGCAGGGGCGTTGGCAGCGTATGCGCCACGGGGGACGAGGACGATGGCCGACTTGACATCGTCGATGTAGAACTCAAACTCGTCCTGCTTGTAGGCAGGGTTCAGGGGGGCAGCAATGCCACGCTGCCACGAGGCGGCAAGGAAGCCAATGATGAACTCGTACGAATTGACGGTGGCGATGGACACGGGGGAGCCGCGGGTGATGCCGATAGCGGCGAGCTTGCGCTGGAACGAAGTCGTCTCCCGGACGAGGTCGGCGTAGGTGACGGTCAAGGGTGTGGGCCTCGAGGGGATGATGACGGCCGTCGAGGACGGGCTGCCCTTGACAGCGGTCTTGAGTGTCAGAGCCATGGTTGTGTTTGGTGGTGGTGGTGCTGTGAGAGATGGTGTCTGATAGGGATGGGCAGAGCAGAAGGAAACACGGCGCCGGGCCGATGGATATTTCTGGGACGGAGAGCGGGATGGCGTGCTCGGCACTAGAGCCGATGGAGAGGCGGGAGAGGGTGATAAGAGGCGTGGGGGGATGTCGAAGCCTGTAGATTATGGCAAAATGTGAGCTTTAGATGAAGAGATGTAGACGGGAGAGAATGTGGTGATGAAAGACGTAAAGAAGAGAGCGAGCCAAGCAAAGCGAGTCGTCATCCAACCTGAAGCATGGAAGCTCCTGATGGAGCTCCTCCGGCAAGAGCCCGAGTCGTGCCTGCCCTGTCTGTCTCTGCGTCCACTGTCGCAGTGTCTTGGCCGGCGTCGGGTGGGTTTCCGGCGGGTCAACGTCGGGGAATCCAAGGCGGGTGACCTATTAGAGGGCCTGCTTTGGGGGGGTTCCAGGGGTTGCCCAGGGGTCTCCAGCGGTTCGAGCCCGCCATCCCGTCTCGGCAGTAGCGCACGCCCTGCTGGACCTCTCACCGGCTGCACTTTCCGGGCCAAAGGGCCCCGCTGAAATCGGCTCCAATTGCCTGCCCTGGTTCTCTGGCGGGCAGTTACACATTTCGACGGAGCTTCAACACCAGCGAGCATCGCAACCTCAACACCACCATAACCGCCACCTCGACATCTACCTGACTTCGTTCCTTACCTCGCTACCTATTCTCGGCGCCCATTCAATCACTACCAAAGAAGATTGTGCGACGACCACCATGGCAGCACCGCCACCCCCGCCGCCGCCGCGGGGAGGAGGCTTGTCTCTCTACGCGAACCTCCTCGAGCCCGCCGCGGACGCATCTTCGGCCACAATCTCGAGCGCTCCCGTTCGCTACGACCAGTCCGGCGACTCCAAGGATGCCTCGACCGCCAGGAAACCCCTAGACCCATGTCCTTGACCGCCCTCCCCTCCGTTCACGCGCCGCGCGCTCACATGTTCCCCAGCCCTCCGCTTCCAGCCCATCCGCCGACCCCAGGCCAAACCTGCCCGGCCCTCGAAGCCTGCATTCCCTAGGCCCGCTGCTGCCGCCGCAGCAACAACACAAACAAACGCGTCAGCGCCGCCTCCGGCCGCAGCATCAGCAACACCTGCCCCGCCTCCCGGAAAGACCACGCTCGCCGACTGGGCGGCAACTGAGGAAGACGAGTGGCGATACGGGCTAGGCGAGAAGCGCCAACGCGGCGGGCGCAAGAAGAAGAAGACCAAACGGCATGGCGACCAGCTCGAGACGGACTGGGACGAGCTCTACGACCCTACAAAGCCGACAAACGTCGAAGAGTACCTGCGCAGTGACGAGCGCATCCGCGAGGTGCAGGACTGGAAGGCCGTGCTGTACAGGCACCGGCGACGACGAGCATCGACTGAGGACAGCGAGGAGGACACGAGGCCGGTCAATAGTAGGTCCCTAGGGAGAGAGGGCAATGTCCGCAAATCGAGAGCTGACAACCCCCTTGACCAGTTTGCTCCGCCGCCCAACTACGCTTTTGCCCCCCCGCCGGTATCACCGCCGCCTCCTCCGAGATCGCCGACACCTCCGCCACCCCCTCCGGCAGGGGAGCCTGCCACGAGCGCGGCGACCATATCCCGCGCACCTGTGCGATACACGCAGCCGCAGCAGCAGGCAGCCGACAACAACGACCCCCCACCCGCCGACGCTCCCTCAGAAGATACCTCCTCGGACGAGCCGCGGTCGCTACGGCCAGGTCAGGCAGGATTCGCGCAGCGGCTCATGTCAAAATACGGATGGACGCGAGGCTCGGGCCTCGGAGTAGACGAGTCAGGCATCCTCGACCCCCTTCGCGTGCAGGTAGAGAAGCGTCGGCGCAAGGCAGACGCCGACGGAGGCGGCTGGGCGGACCCGGCGAACAAGGCACGCATCATTGGCGGCACGCGTAAGGACGGCGAGGCGTCCCGATTCGGAGCCATGAGCGATGTGGTGGTGCTGCGCAACATGCTCGAGGGCATGCCGGACCTGGCCCACGAGGTGGAGAGTGGGCTAGGACAGGAGATTGGGGAGGAGTGTGGCGAGAAGTATGGCCGTGTGGAACGGCTTTACATTGATGTGGAGAACCGGCAAGTGTTTATTCGGTTTACAAACTCCGTGTCTGCGTTAAGGGTGAGTTTGGCTTTCATCTGTGGGTTGTGGTACGGTATGCTGACGATTTCGCAGGCGGTTAATGAGCTTGATGGGCGGATCTTTAATGGGAATACGGTAGCGGCGGCGTTTTACGATACTGATAGGTTTGAGAGGGGGGAATATGTTTAGGGGAGGGATGAAGCTGTTGCGGATGAGTTGACGAAATAGTAAAACTCATATTGTTCCTCGATATGCGGTTGCCGCCCCTAGGGATGTCCCCAGTGCAGCGACAACTCTGCAGCCGTGACAAACTTCCGATCCACCACCACGAAGGGAAAGGGAGCGACGCCGGCGACTCTACGGCGTGCTGGACGCACCGACTCCAATCACGGACGGACGGCAACGCCCGAACTGGCAAGGAGGCAGATGGGCTGTCACTAAGGCTTCGGCTCGTGTGTGGTCAGAAGGGTAGGAAGCTACTCAACGAGGTCAGTCAGCTTGAACCAGGCCTGCCGTGCCCTGGACATTCTGGCATCTGACAAGGCGTGCCAGCCCACAGCCAGACACAGCCGCCGGGCCATCGTGGACATTGGAAGCGAGCTGGTCAAACCACGACAGAAGTTGCTGGCTCAGCTTTTCGCCGCCACAGACGGTAAGGCTTTCGTGGTTCAGTGCAACCTCAAGAATCCAGCCGCAAGACTCAATGTCTTGCTCAGCTGCATCAGCAGAACACAGCGCTATGTCCAGAGAGTATTCGAGATCGTCGCCATATAAGACCCCCTTGGCTGCCTTGACCGGAAATTCACCAACACTACAAATATCGATGGCCGAAAAAAAGGTTCCAGGACTCTTGCCCCAGGGTGGCCTTCCATGTCTGCACCATCGGACCTAGGTGAGCCTCTTGGTGGGCGACTACGACCTCTCCCATCCAAACTGAGATAGCATCTCGCGGGCAAGCACCAGAAGCCCAATTACTTTCCAGGCTGACGGGAAACCAGGGACGGCATGGCCCTCGTCCACTACGCCGAGGTCCTCGCCCCGTACATCGGGTACCTTCTTCGAGCCTCCATCACCATGGGCCTACACCTCGATCACTCCAAACAGGCAGTCACTGTAGTTATTCCCAAGCGCTACAACCAGGAATCATTACCTTGATCTCCAGCATTGACAAATTCATCAAAAGAGTTATCACTCAGCGCATAGCCGTTTAGGCTGAGCAGAATTCGGACAGGACCGCGATTTCCAGCGAGCAAGTAAGCAGCCGCCTAGATCATTGACTTTGTTCGATTGAGTCATTCTTCAGCTACCGGAAAACGACTCTTGTCCTAGCTACCACTGACTGTCAACCGCGGCGTCTTGCAGGGTAGCCCATAAACAGGAAAGGTCATCATCATCAACTAAGCCACGGCGGGGGACATTCTGCCATCCGCTGGGAAGGAGAAACGAGGCCAAAAAAGCCTGGCTTATTTCATGTCACTATTGCAGGCACAAGTGTTCGTCGCATCAGAACTGAGACCACCAAGCTCCAAGATAACCTGTCCAGGTCCCAGAAGGATGTCCTCTTGCGGCATTGGGCAGCAGACAGCAATGCACATGCTTCTCATGATTAAAACTCATTCGTCGTTCCTGCGTTGGGAGTCAGCGGCTAACCCTAAGCGTTTCTATACCGAGAGGGGCTGTCCTTATCCTGCACGTCGGGGACGCTTGTCAGCGTCCAATGTATGCCTCCGACTTCTTAGGAGCCTCTCTCTCACAAAGAGAGCCCACCTTCGACGGATACGACTCGTCGAAGATCGCCCGTCGGGTTTCTTTCGACCGGAGTTTCGAGGAGGTTTACCAGGGCTTGTGTCATACTGCACCGAGTGTCCCAAGCTTCACATTGAGCAGAGGGTGCTCCTGTGGAACAACGTTTATACATGGGCGCTTTGCCTGCAAGGCTTCGCCGTCGACCTGGCCGTGGGCCTGAACAGCTATATCGCGAGCGCGGCCAAGTTGCATGGGCTCGGCATGCCTCGTGGGTCATTCACTCTCGTTTTTGACGCCCAACAGTCGCCCGAGCAGGCAACCGAAATCTTCCAAGACTTCCTCCATCCAGATATTGCCTGGGCCAAGGCCATTTCGCTGTGGGAGACGGCACATCCTCCCAGGTACCGCGCGCTGACGACCATTGAATCCAAGGACCTAGTCATACAGGCCGTGGACGAGCTTCTTGCCGGGACCTCGTCGCTCATCCGCTGCAATTTCAATCCCGGACACCCAGTCGACGTCGCCCCCATCTCAGCCCAACTGGAAGGTCTGACACGCCTCGAGGTCAAGCAAGCCTTTCGAAGGCGCGAACCACCAGTCGTTCAAGAGACTAGGCCGCCACTCCCGTCCTGGCAAGCTCTGGCTGATCAATGGGAAGAACGTCGGCCATCGACTGATCCCGTTTCAGGATATCATGTCCACCAGGTCCCAGCTAACGACGACTATGACTCCGACGCTCCTGAGAACAACAACTGGCGTTGGGAATCGGCTTCGGACTCGGGGTCAGATTCGGGATCCGACGCGGCTTCCGACATGACCGAGCCAACGCCAGACGACCTGGAGGCTTTTCAAGAGATGAGGTCCACAGACAGGGACTGTCGCCAACACATGCCGCGCCGCGTTCTTCGAGCATGGATGTTGACAACAATTCCCTAGCGTGCTACCGAAACCTTCTGATAAGATCGAGTTCAATCTACCACTTGAGAACAGGGGGGGAGCGCACCGTAACTACTCTTGCTACTCACATCTTACCGTAGCGATTCAAAAAATTCGCTGCTGCGCCAAGACGACCTTTCCCTCAAACAAGTCTCTAAGCGAGCAACTCCCCAGATTCACCGGCGATAAGCTGCGGATCAGGTCCAGTTTTGTCAAGGATTCCAGCTTCCGATCTGACTGTGAAGTCTGGCAGCTGGATAGTGGCTCTTGGGGCAGGAACGAATTACTTGAATCGTTACGGTACCTGGTGGTGCAGCCGTGTGCGTGTCCACCTTCTCTACCCATGCGACATTCAACATCTCATCTCTACATCGGACGTCCTCAGATTGTCTCGCCGAGTTGAATCGCGGCTGGACGTCCGCATTGGAGAGCATGAGCACTCTCCGCCTCTCTTTTCAGGCTGGATACCTACAGCGAGAGGGGAACACATGTTGGTTTCTGTTTTGCAATTTGTACGTCAACAGGTGGTGTGACATCTGGGCACTCACGAAGGAGTTTCACGGGGGACGATCATTTGTGGCATGGGATTGGGCAAGGAAAGGGTTTCTGTTGTGGACGTTGGATTTCTTACTTGGCAAGTAAACGGTAGTCAATCTTCTCCAAATGTCATGTCCTGACAGTCTGAAAATGCGGATGTTGTCGCAGCTTTGATGCATTCAGTGGCGTAGCGCGGGACGTAACTGTTCGTCCCGAGATTCAATCACAACAAAACCTCACTTCTGTCACTTGCTGTGCGTTCTTCGTGTCTAACCATCATCCAGTATTAAGTCTAGCCGTCTCCTCGTACGCGAGTAGCCGACAGGAGAACGCGGTGACCCGCAACCAAGCTATATCAAGGCGTTATTGCAAAGAAAGGAGACAAACGCCGCCGCCACACCTGATCCCGTGTTTCTCTTGCTATCACAGTCCACCTTACAGCAGCTGGGCGAAGATGCCAATGGCGCCAGCGGCGACGAGGGCGAGCATGTTGGCCGAGACGGTGCCGGCGGCGCTGTCATCGTTGTTGGAGGAACCGCCGTTGCCGCCGCCGTTGCTGCCGCCATCGGTGTTGACCTCGTTCTCGTCGTTGGCCTTGTCGTCGTCGCCGCGGCAGGCGAATCCGCCCTTGATCTGGTCGCCCTCCATGGACTCGAAGGTCTTGCAGGTGTCGGTGATATCTCCGGTGCTGGCAAGAACGAAGTCGCCGGCAGCACGCTCGAGAGCAGGCAGGGAGACGCTAGTGGTCAGTTAGCAAGACGCGTTCGGCAGGATAGGAAGGGATGGGCTGCGTACTTCTGGAAGTTGCCACCAAGGCGGATGGCGCCACCGACCTCCTCAAGAAGGGGGAAGCCATCGACAGTCTCGAGGGCGGTGTTGTTGATGAGGGTCAGGGAGCCGCCGATCTGGGTGAGGGAGGGGAAGGTCAGGTTGCCCAGCTCGAGGTTGGCGACAAAGGCGAGATCTCCCTTCTCAACCGTGGTAAGGTTGGGAGCGGAGAACGAGGTCAGGCTGCTGTCGTCGAAGCGGATCGAGTCGTTGATGTACTGCAGGGCGGGGAGGTTGACTTCGGCGACGTCGGTGAAGCCGAGGTTGTTGGCCCAGATGAGATCGGGCAGGCTGACAACGAGGTCGGCGCCGTTGGAGCTGAAGGTGAGCTCGTCGGTGACGTTGGCAAGAGTGCTCTCGTAGGTCTGGAGACGATCGTTGTTGTTGATCTTCATGATGCTGACACTGGAAACCTTGAACTCGCTAAGACTCGACAGGGCAGTATCCGAGATCTCGACCTCGGTGGCGCTGGTGACACCGGACTGGCCCAGCTGAATAGAGTTGAGCTCGGGCAGATGGATCCACCTGATGGAACCGATGTCGGTCAGGGCGGGCATCTGGATGCCGCGGATCTGAGTGAGGGCCTCGAGGTGGAACTCCTGGTCAATGGTGCGCAGCGTGGTGGAGCTCAGCTGGTTGATGGCCGAGGCGTTGGTGATGATGAAGCTGCCGCGAATCCTGGTGATGCCCTCGACGACCAGGTTGCCCGAGACAGTCGAGTCAACGATCAGGTCCTTCTCCAGGGTGGCGCAGGGGATGTTGGTGGCCTGGGCGACGCTGGTGATGGTGAAGTCGTTGCGGCAGGCGCTGGACTGGCCTGGATTCCGAGGTGTTAGCTGGAGTCGATACTTGCGATGGACAAGACGGCCCAATAGGGGGAAGAGACGACTTGCCGGCAACGAGCTGCGCGCCGATGACGGCGGCAGCCGTAAGAATCTTGACGGACTGCATGTTTGCTGTTGTTTGTGTGGTCTGGAGAGACGGGGGACAGCGGTTAGCGAGGAGCTCTCGGGATTTCAAATAAGAACGATATTGGCGCGCCGCACGGGGGAAATGGATGCCGTGGTTGAGGGGGGAAAGATAATCGAAGAACAGAGAGTAGTTGAGTAGAGTAGTGCAGTGCGTTGTTTGGCGTGATGACGAGGCAGGCCACAGATTCGTGTTCGGCCGGGATTGTCAGACAAGCCGTTGTTCAGAGAACTCGGGGGTTGGTCGGTGGCAGGTGGGCTGGACAGGGCAGGAGTTGGGCGAATCGAGGAATTGGTGTGAGAAGTTGCCGCCTTCTCGAGAGTGTCTAGGCGAATCCGTAGGGGAGGAAGGAATTGGTGGCTGTGTCAAGTCGAGGAGTTGTGCCCGTGGGCGGTTGGGCGGGCTGGGAAGCAAGGGCTGTTCCGTCCTTCGGTTGGCGCGATTTCTCAGCGAGGCAAAGGCGATTCGTTTTTTTCCTTCGCAGCTAGCCACACAATTGCACTTCCGAGATGGCGCAGGCGAGGTCGATGGCAGGCGGGCGGGTAAAGGGCCAAGCCCGCGCGTTCCAGAGGCCAGGAGGCTTCGTCGAGTCGAGATGGGCAATGTCTCGTCCAGAATTCCTCGGGGTGGGAGGGAGAATGCCACGTGTGGCAAGGTCGAATTGGATCGAATAGGGCCGTGGAGGCAGGCAGGAAAACGACAGGAGGGCAGGCGCGACGGACAACAACAACGTACGTACCTTCGACGGGGACGAGTGGTCTGTCCTCTTTCTTCACGATTAGGTAGAAAAAGGGGAGAGGATGGTGTAATGACCGGATCGACGAGAGACAGGCTGCGCAAAAGAGGCAGGCTGTAACACTGTTGACCTGGATTGAACGAGTGTAAGAAGGACAAAAAACAACAAGGACCTTGGGGACCCGAGTTGGAGGAAAGTGAAGTTGTCACGGAAGGGGGTGTACGGAGGACAGGACAGGACGAGAGAGGGAGGGAGAGGGAGGGCGAAGGGGGAAAAAAGACCAGTCGGGGGAGGAAGTGAAGCAAGCAAGACCAATGGAATGAATCGCGAGACCAGCGGCAGGGGCGACGGGGGGGGACGGGGGTGGGCAGGAGGCGGGCCGATGCCAGGTCCAGGTCATTGGCGGGCGACTAGCCGGTGGTAAGGTACTTCCTAGCTCGTACAGGATGCAGTTCGTGCGGGTGGTGCTGGGGGGGTGGCCGGTTGGCTAGGGGGGGCTTTTCCCAGTCTGATCTTTCAGGGGCGGGTGGCATCTCAGTGGTCCTGGGGCTGCCATTCGCTCTTCCATCGTCCCAAGAGAGGGCCCCCTCCCGAGCTTTGCGCTAGGGGGCGTGCCATGGGGCGCGATTAGGGGGGTGCATCGGGAGACGTGGACTGGACCAGGTGGCCAGTGGTTTTCTGTAGAGAGGGAGGGCCGCGTATCATCCGAGATTGAACCAATGATTAGGGGGGGAAATACCAGATTTGAGTCGAGACGAAATCACCACCACCAAAAAGCCTGCTTTGCTGGATACCAGAAAACTTGTTCAAGCTTGTCTTGCTTGTCCTTTCGGGCCACGGGACGGGACCTCGCGATGCGACGGGAAGCACCCAGAAAACCGCGGCAGTGTTTCTCTCTGCGGTGACACGGACTCTCTCCTCTACCCCCGTATTCCGGACATCCCGACACAGGAGAGGGTCCCGTTCTGTCCCCCGGACGACGTGATGACAAGACTCATCGGTGCCTGCCCCGAACACAAGAGCGATGACGATCATGATGATCGACCGACGGGTCAGGCATTCGCAGGAGGTGGTATTGTATTTGCAAGCGGGCACATGCGCGACGACTGTTCTTGGTCGCTCAAATCTCCCCTATCTCTGGGTGCCCGCCCTGTTGTTTTGGCGAGATTTGGCCATCTCCTTCCAATCCTTTCCTGGGTGTCTGCCTCAGGCCCTGCTTATCCTCACACCCCTGGCGTCGTTATGTGCTCCCGTGGCGCCACACACACACGCTTCTTCTCCCTGGCACGCAGTAGCCAAGGACGTAGTGTCTTCCATCGGCCGAGAGGCAAGACGGGATTCTTGTGCATCGCTGGGCATTGAAGATGCAGTCCGCCAGTCAGTACAGACACTGGAGCGAGGTGCGGAAAAAGCTTCAGAGGAAAAAGCCCTCTCGTCCCGTCTCATTCTGCTAGTGAGGGGCCCATCATGTTTCACCATCTTGCACTCCAGACGACCTGGCGATGGGGCGGCCAAGATGACGCAGTCCGACGAGGAGAGACGACACACGCCCGCTCGGGAAAACAAAAACCACTGTCAAAAGTCCAGACACAGATCTGCACCCCCTCAACCTTTTTGCCTCGGGCTCCCGTCCGTCCATCAGTGCGGGCTCTGTATCGGCGGTTGGCAGCCAAGCTTCCAAAGTTGTCCGAGCATCATCGCGCGGCCGCTAGTACAAAAAGCGTGCCATCCAGATCCACCATGCGCCGAACGGACTTGCCTCCTGATGCTCCCGGTTCCTTGGCCCCCCCTGTCGCCGACGAGCTAAAAGGGAGGACCACTGCACGCACTCCGACGGGCTTTCGCGCTGGCTTTCCCGTCCGGACTTTTCCTCCCTCCGAGCTTTTCTTGCCTGCCCTGCCTCAACTTGGACCAAACCCGCCTGGGGGCTTGCTCCGCCGCAATACCCTTGGCCAGATGGGCCGCGTTGTATATTTGCCACACGAGTTCCACACAAACGAAGAGGCAGCCGAGACGGTAGAGTCAGAGAGACCACAAACACAAGGACCATTCGAATCGGGATGCCTCACACATGTCGGGCCTGGATGGCAATTCGACGTTCAAGCCGCGCAATGTGCATCCCCCCCACACCAGGATCGATGATTCGTCCATCGCCCACCCCCTTGCAAGCACTGACCTTGTCGCCGGTATTTACCCGCCCCACCCCCTCAGGAACAGGAAAATAGCCCGGCCAGGGGGGTGCACGCTCACTCTTCTCTGCGCGAGCTTTCAGATTTCTCATTTCTCAGGCCCATGGAGCCAGGCCGAAATGGTCAGTCCAGACCGACCGGGCCTTCCTCTCCTGGAGTAATATTGATGCACCTCGATCGCTGCATCTCCAATTTCCTCAGTATTACGCATGTGCCTAATCGGCCGGGCACCTCACACGCATTGCTTGCTTCTGCTGCTGACGCCAGACTTGCCTCGCTGTGAGCCCTCCCAAAACGTGTCGCAAAAGGCCTTGTCCAACGTAACGTCATGCCCGGGGTGGCCTGTCTCTTCATTCCCGTTGCATGAACAACACGACGTGCCAAAACATGTTGCCAACGTCTGCCCCCCGGGAACCGATGACTCGTACAGTCTAGAAACACTGAAATGTTCGCATAATGACAACTATCGGCTTGCCCAGTGCACCGGGGCAGCCCTGGGTTCGTCCCGTCGCCCCGCATCGTTGGTGTTCATCGTCGTCTGTGCTATTATTATCAAGAATATTCCCGCTCGTGATCCACCCACTGTTGACTCTCGCTTCTGACCTAATTACTCCAGGGTGCTAATGTCCGTCTCTTCAACCCTCCACATATACCACATGAAAACGCTACGATAAGGAGCAAACTTGGCTGATATCTCCAGCATCTCCTTCTCCGACATGTACTTCCATTTGCCGCCGCCCTTGGCCTTGAGCTTCGACACGTCGCGCCCCATAAAGGCCGCCATGCCCCTCTGTACACCCAAGTCGCCCAGCGAGAAGACGTCCATCCGCTTGAGCGCGAAGCATGCAAACATCTCAACCGACCACTGGCCTAGTCCCCGTACCGCGATGAGTTTGGAGAGCACGTCTTCGTAGGATGCCTCGGCGAGCATCTGGGCGCTCAGCTCGCCCGAAGCAAACTTCTCCGCAAGGCCATAGATGTACTCTGCCTTGCGCTGCGACAGTCCTGCCTTCCGCAGCTGCTCCAGCGTCCGGGAAGCCACATCGGACGGGTGGGGGAACCTATCGCCAGCGCCGCCTTCTTTGTCAAAGAGTGCAACAAACTTGGCCTTGATCGATTTGGCCGCTGCGCCCGAGACCTGCTGCGATATGATGCCGCTGCACAGACTCTCAAACGGATCAATCTTTTCGCTCAGTCCCTCAGGGGAGAAGACGCGACATGGGTTCTTCTCAATGAGGGGCCTCATGCGCTCGTCGACGCTGATGAGGTGCGCGCAGGCCTTCTCCAGGATGTTGCTCGTCGTCGTTGGAGCCTTGTGGTTTTCCGTACCAACCAGTGACGAGGATGAGTCCAGCCGGGGTGCTTTTGACGGTGAAGTTCCGGGCGCTGCCCCAGGCACAATCACACGGGACGTCTCCGGCGACAGTAGAGGGGCGTTTGTCGACGCGGGGTCGGCCAGACGGGCGACTGCCTGGGCACGGGGCTTCTTGCTATCCGTGCCGTTGATGCTGGCGAGCCGCTCGGCCATGAGCCCGACGGCACCGGGGGTGGGGGTCACGGGGGGAGCACCGGAGTCGGCCGGCCTCTGTGCCCTCCGCTTTGGTGGCGGTGTCACGGGTGGAAGTTCTTCGGACGCGGGAGCGCCCGTGGCCGTGGCCGTGGTTGTGGCCTTTCGCTTCCGTCCCTTTGGAGACGCGGGAGCAGGCGGAGGAGGCATGACAGTCTCGGGTTGCACTTGTGATTGCGAGCCGAGGCGGGCTGAGCGACGCGTGCCTGCCATGACGATGGAAGTCACGGAAAAGGTTCTGGAATGGGTTCTGAGAGTGATGTGTTCCTTTTGAAGAAGTGATCTGTGCCACGGTTGGCGGCTTGTGATGCCCGAGGTAGGTAGCCGTGGATGTGCACGGGGAAGGGCGTGTGACGATGGGGACAAGAGGCAGGTCAACCAGCGGGTGTTTGCCGGGTGCATCGAGCGATGCCTAAAACTTGACTGACATGCGTGTACCGGCCTTGAGATGGCCGTCTGTTTCTGGGGTTCTTGAAGCTGGATTTGGGCAGAGTGGGCGATGACAGTGTATGAGAGATGGTCAACCATCGCCAACATTCACGGTCAGAACTTGGCATTTGTCCGTCTGACGTTGCTCAGGGGCTGCTTCCGTTCCAAGACGGGGATCACGTGTGGGAGATGGTCCGTGCGTCAACATCAGCCACCGAGGCTGGTGTTGTGCCGACATGAGAAGAGAGGGGGAAAATTGAACAAGAAATCGAACAAGAACAACAGACCATCAGACAAGTCTGTTGACACCACTAGTGACAGCCTCCTTCATGCCACCAAACTCGTCGATGCCGTTGCTCTTGGCCACCCAAGGCTCAGCCACTCACCCACTCGAGCGCGCAAGAAGTTCGTCCACCATCTCCCGACACGTCCCCATGTATCTCGTCGGATCACAGAGCTTCTCCAGCCTCTCATCCGGCACGTTCTCAACAACAACAGGCACCTCCCGCAGGGCCTCAATCAGTGACCTTCCGCCTTCATGCGCAGCGACACAGGCTTGGTAGACGATCTCGTGCGCCTCCTGCCTCCCCGTCGACTCCGCTAGGGCCATCATGACAGCCTCGGCAACAATCAAACCCCGCGTCGACCGCAGGTTGGCAAGCATGGCGTCCTCGTTGACTTGAAGCCCTGACAGGGCGAAATCGGCCTGGTGTAGAGCGCCGACGACGGACACGAATGCCGTTGGGATAGCCGCCCACTCGAGGTGCCAAGGTCCCGACGCGCGCTCAAAGTCGGTGATCATAGCGTCGAGGAGCAGGCCAGCCTGGGCGCGAAGAATCTTTGACTGCGCGAGTATAACCTCGCTCGAGATGGGGTTCCTCTTCTGCGGCATCGTCGACGAAGCGCCGCGGTGGGGGACGTACGGCTCAGCGACCTCGTTGAGCTCATTGGACGACATGATCATGAGGTCGAGTGCGATCTTGCCGAGACTGCCACCGATCAAGGCCAGGAAGCCGATGATCTCGGCGACGGTGTCTCTGCTCACGTGCCATGTGATGACTGGATCGCGCAGGCCGAGCACGGCGGCGAGAGTTTTCCTGACGCGCACGCCATCGGCGCCGAGGGACGCGAGCGTGCCGGCTGCGCCGCCGAACTGCACCAAGAGGCAACGCTCCTTGATCTGTGCCAGGCGCTCGACGTGTCGCTCCAGGCCTGATAGCCACACGGCGCACTTGTACCCGAATGTCACGGGGAGAGCGTGCTGGAGGTGAGTACGGCCAGCCATTGGCGTGTCTCTGTACTTGGCCGCCATGGACCGCAAGACAGAAGTGACGCGCAGTAGGAGACGTTCCACGATATCGAGGCCGTTGCGCATCTGGAGGACGGATGCGAGGTCCATGATGTCCTGGGTAGTGGCGCCCCAGTGAATGTATCCAGCTGAATGGGTCAACAAACAGATCCCAGATTTGAAGGCTTTGAACATACCTTTGCTTTCCGGACACCATGTTGCCATTTGCTCAACGAGCGGGAGCACCGGGTAACCCACAATCTCGGTCCTGGCAGCGAGCAACGGCCAGTCAATTTTGGCCACGTCACTATATTTGCAAATAGCAGCTGCGACGCCGGAGGGAATGATGCCCTCGATTTCTTCGGCCTTGGCGAGAGCGCACTCGGCTTCGATCATGTGGGCGACATAGGACCGCTCGGAGAAACACTCGCGCACTTCGTCTGTGCCGAAGATGTTGCCGAAGAGGACTGTGTCGAAGACTGATGTAGCAGACATGATGGAAGTTTTGCGAAAGTTTGGTGAGAGGAGTGTCGACGAGTGACCGGCCATGGGATTGACATGTCAGGTTTATAAGGTGATTTGCCCTTGTAGACAGTCGGGGTTGAGGCGGCATGTCCGGTGGTGCCGTTGACGGAGCATCGGCGACGGAATAGCGGGATAGCGGGATAGGACGGGCTGCTTTCGGACACGATGCCGAGGATCGGGAAAGGCGTGAGGACCCTTGAGGATGCTCCAATCCTACTTAAAACATGATTGGCTTCAGATTGCAATATTGTATCGATCATTTCCCGGTAGTGGCCGATGGAAGGTCTTGCTTGGCTTGACGGCCGTCCGGAGTGCTGGGCCAAAGGGGGAGAAAAGGGGCTCCTACTCACACTGTATATAGCACTGTCCTGCCTCCCTCCCCCTGAGCTTCCCACCTTACCTACAAGGCCCGTGGACTTCCTGCAAAAAAGTCTACTGGTGCCACGTCCATGGAATTGGTAAAGTCAAGGACAGACTCCATCGGCCAATCCCACACGTTCCACGAGACCTGATCCCATCCGTCTGGAAGCTGTGCCCCTGGATCTGCCCCTTGCCCCGCATCGGATGCTCTCGGAAACGTCTTCTCGCGCAGCATGTCGAGAACATCCGCACATTGACCGAGTCGATGCGTGCTGAAGTTCTGTTCATCGCACGTCAGGTCTCCCAGACGGCGAAGAGCCCGAACGCATCGCTTGACGGTCGCGTCTAGTTCTACGTCAGAAAGTGCCGTGTCGTCGTTGTTGTTCGGACACCCCGCTAAGCGCTGCTTCCAGTGGAAGTATAGCATGGTAAGGCCCGATTGCCATAGCATGTGTGCACCACTAGGATACAACAGGCTCAAGAGGATACCTTCGGGAACCGGTTGAGAAGTAGCTGCTGCGTCGTGAACCGCAAGACCAGATGCCAGAAGGCCGATCAGTTCCGCCGAGGCTCGTGTACATGCGTGAAGCGACTTGGTGGACTGGGGATCTGGACTGGTGAAGCTTAGTGCCGGTCGGTGGATCTGAATAGTTGCGACACAGAGCACCACCTTAAGGAACATCGCCTCGAAAGATGCCTCTGGCTGCAGAAATTGGGGTTCGGTCTCTGAAGCTCCCTCCGAGGCCGCTCCTCCTCCAGCACCTGATAAGGTCCATGAACTGGTGTTCGTCGCTGCGCCCGGGAGGCTGCGTGCCCACATGTCCAGCTCTGCTTGGAGTCGAGTGATCTTGGCCACACCACCTCGCCTCTTGGTTGTGGTGTACAAGTTTTCCAGTGCGTCGCCGATGATCTGAGAGATCTTGAATAAATGGAGGGCGGCATCCACCTGAGACCCTTCGCCAGGGAGTGGAAATGCCACATGGGACCGCGACAGAAGTTCATGGTCAACACTGGTTGGGAGGTCGGTGTCGACATCTTGGTCTCGAATGAGGCGGGGCAGGCCATGGTACGTGCTCGAGAAACTGCGGCGGTCATGTCAGAGATGCACGAGGAGGGGTCGATGCGTTGCCTACTCACGTGTCGAGCGAGTACTGACACCACCACACCCTTCGCCGCAGCTCAGTCTCGAGTGGGTCGAATCTGAACCGTTGAGAATGACGATGCAGACCCAAGCTCTGTGCGAGGCGTGTGGCAATACCGCCAAAATGTGATGCCATAGTATAGCGAGATGACACTTGAAGATACACCTGCATGATCTCCAAGGCCTGTAGCGCCTGGAGACACGGCTGCTCCAGGACCTTGTCCAGGATGGTGGTCGAGGCAGCGTAGTGTGTCTCGGAGAGACAGAGGAAATGGAAGTGTTGTTTTTCGCATAGGCCACCGTGGCCGATGGAGCCCAGGGCGAGGAGACCCAGGATCTGATGCAGGACGGCGACTGATTTGTCGTTCAGTGGATTGTCTATGTCCATCAGCTCTCTGAAGGCATCGAGAGTTGTATTAGCGTGCACAACGGGGTATATAGGGGTCCATCTGTTGATTGCCGCGGTCAGGACGTGCTCTGCGTTGAGCGGCAGCCCTGTGACGATCGCCCGTACCACTTCATGGTGGGAGGGTCGTTGGGATGTGAAGCCCCAAAGGTCGTGAAGATGCAAACTATAGATTGAGCTGGGAAATTTGCCTGCATCTATTCGAAGCATTTGCACCTGCTGTTCGGCCTGGCTGACAAAGTGAACGCCGGTGGTGGAGCCTGCAAACATGGCGACGCCTTGGTCGTTGTTGACTAGTCGACCCATGTGGCCGACGATGGCTTCCGTGACTGGCCTGCCTGTAGGAGGACCCTCCGTAGTTGCCAAGGGGGCCATGGCACGAGTGATTGTGGTGGAAGTTGATCCGAGAGTAACAGAGTTGTTGTGAGGACGCAGCTCGGGGATGGTGGTTTGGGGCAAGACCATTGCGTGCTGGTTTGGTTGTTGATGGAGGTGAGACGGAGTGGTTCGCCGTTGCTCAATCCCTTCTGCCTCGTAATAGCTAGAAATTCTCATTCAAAATGGGTAGTCATGCTAAGAGCTCGATAACCTCACCTCCTTCGCTTCCGATTCCTCTGCAGCTTCGCGGACCGGACACAGATGATGCCGGCAGCCAGGCATGGCGAACACTGGAATTGTCAGGAGATGCCTCGAAAGTCCCAACTTCGGCTGGATACTGTCGCAATACTGACCTCATCTCCTTCGCCATGGCATCTAATCTTTCGCCTGTGTGCAACGTTAGTCATGTCGTCGCAGGGGGTGGCCACTACACATACCGTCTGCAGCGGTCACTAATGTCGCTGGTCAGCAACACAGCGTGGTAACGCGTCTATTTCTGCACGAGCGACGTACCAAACCTGGCCTTTGGTTGGATTGACAGGGTTCATTTGGTGAACGAGGTGCAGGGCATCGTGATTCTCGGGATGGCACAGCTGGTGGTGGTGATGACATGAGGAGTGTCGTCGGTCGCGCTCGGCTCCACTGTCGGCATCTGCACCGGCGATGTGCCGGACGGATCACGTGGGGCAACTTCCTGGTGCTTCACGTGCACTTCAATGGCGAAGACATGAGAGCCAAACAGTCTCGATCTTTTGCTTCTATCTACAAGTCGATGAAATGATCTCCTGAGACCTAAAGAGAACAGTTCCTCAACAGGGTCTGTACTTGTTCCCGGTTAAATTTGAAGGTCGTGGGCTAACCTTGGAGGCATGACCAGGAAGGCAGGTGCTGTCATTGATAGTACATCACAGCTCCTCGCAGGAGAAGGAATTGTATGATCTCCAATCGTCCTGTTCTTCCCTGTATCCCTTGTGCCAAGATGATATCCTCAACATAAACACAGGACTTCCGTCTGCTAATGCCCCACCTCGGAGCGGGATAGCGGCCCCGGGACGGCGAAAGTCGGAATAGCGAAATAATGGCCCGGACTCTACTCCGGTCCACCTCCAACATGAGCACCCCAGAGATGCTCCGGACTCAGACTCTGGAAAAGTGCGCCCCTCTGAAAAACGTAAGGAGGAGCTCACTTGCAAAAGCGAGGCATACATAACCATGCTTCATCCTCTTCCATCTTCCATGTCTCTAGCCATACCAGCAGCCCCGAACACCACGGGACTCAACATCTCTCCCCATCTACCAACATGGCTTCCAATGCTTCCCATGTCAAACTTCCCGTCGAGCACTCCGAAGACCCCTCGAGCGCCGACTGCATCTTCGAAAAGCCGTCGCATCCCCCTAACCCCGTCGCCGCTGAAGTCTTCGCAGGTCTCGATGGTATCTATGGCGTGGCGGGCTGGCAGTGGCTCTTCATCCTCGAGGGCGCTCTGCGCCTAAGTCTGACAGACTACAAGACATACCTCTTCGTGCGCCTGCCGCCTCTTGCCATTGTCGTCAGTAAGCCTGCTAAGTGAAGTATCGCAGATGCTCTTCAGCCTCGGCAATCTTAGGCATGGCTGTGCTGACAACCATCATGGCACTGGCCACAAAGTTCGTCCGGGCGTGCGAGAACAAGAAGCTCAGGGTCGAGCCGGAGGAGAGGGGGGTCATGTACAACCCGTGGACGCTGTGAGTGGGCCAATGCAGAGGGGCGGCTGATATAGTCTGGCAGTGATCCAATTCATGAAACTAGAGATGCATCCTCTGTTTTGTACACGTTCGGTGAAATAGACGGAGGTTCGATCTCGCAGGAACGCACTCGTAATAAAGTTCCAAATTTGTCATTTGTCATTTGGCATTCAATGGTGGTGACAGGCACGCGGCCACTAAAGTTGCCCCGCAGTAATTCACGCCCGGGTGAGCCTAGACACAGGACTGCAGGGGTTTTAGAGGCCAGACGCGCCGCCTTCCGCGCTCTGATGATGTACCTGTGGCTTGAAGCTCTTGCCTCCTCAAAAAAAAGACAATCCATTGACAGACTGACAAGATTATAATTCTGCCGGCTGCATCGGGCGGCATACTCAACATTCGTTCTCCCCGGTAGAAGCACCACACCTTGGGAATCCAACGGCCCACGGTCGCATGTTCGAAGCGGCTGCATTCTCGCAAAGCTTGACACCCTTGCTGCGGCCGAGGACAGGGAGCCACTCTTCAGGTCATCGCATTCCCCGCGTCCAAGTAATTCCCGACAACCTTCAACCTCGATCTGTCTCCTTCTCCTCCACGTCTATTCCTCCAATTACTATCGGAGAGGGACCGGACGACACCCAGGACTTTCAACCCACCACGTAGCCTGTGGCCTACCTGGCGAAGCGGCTTCGATCTTGCCCCTTGTGCAACCTGCACCCGACATCCCGAAAACCGATCCGAGTAGCACCGACATCCCTTGAGCAGCCTGATCGCCTGCGCTCCCTACACCCTGCCACGCACGCTGTTCACCTGTGACGACGGGCCCGGTACACGCGAGGTCACACGCGACACAGCCTGCCTGCTGGCGACGAACCGAACTCTCTGCGACACACGGCGGCGACAGACTTCGATAAACAGCGGCTGCGATGCTCCTCCCCAAATACGCCAAGGGCAAGGGCGGCGGCTGGAGGGCTGCCGCTACGTCCAGAATCCCAGCGCTCAAGACTGTCGTGACGTACCTGACCCGCTCGCGGCTCATCTACCTCGTCGCTGTCCTGGGCTTCTTGATGCTATGGCGTACTATCAGCGGTCGAGCGGCGAGCCACGGCATGGATAGGTTCGTGGCAATGTCTGGGTCAATATCACGCGTGCGCTCCTCACTAACACCCATCCTTCCACAGGTTCTACTGCTGGGGCCCGCCAGCTGCGCCTATGGACATGAACGCCAACGATCGTGCTGCATGGCACAGGCACCTCCAGACCCCCGTCCTCTTCAACCACCACGCCCCCGTCGAAGTCAAGGCCGGATCTGTCCAGCATGTCGACCTGAACACCGTAAAGTCCACGGCGCACGCCGTCGCCAACAAGGAGCGCATCCTCATCCTGACGCCCCTCAAGGACGCCGCTCCCTACTTGTCCAAGTACTTTGAGCTCATCGCCGAGCTCACCTACCCCCACGACCTGATCGACCTTGCCTTCCTGGTCGGCGACTCCACCGACGACACCATGGCCGTTTTGGCTGCCGAGCTGAACCGCATCCAGAGCAGGCCGGACAAGGTTCCCTTCCACAGTGCCATGGTCGTCGAGAAGGACTTCAACTTTGTCCTCAGCCAGGACGTCAAGGAGCGGCACTCGTTCCAGGCCCAGGGCCCGCGGCGCAAGGCCATGGGCCGGGCGAGGAACTACCTGCTGGCCACCGCCCTCAAGCCCGAGCACTCGTGGGTGTACTGGCGGGACGTGGATATTGTGGAGAACCCAAAGTCGATCATTGAGGACTTTGTCGCCCACGACGTCGACATCCTCGTGCCTAGTAAGTCACATGTCCCATGCCGACTGATGTGCACGTCATCACGAACTAACACATCACAGACATTTGGTTCCACCGCTACGTCGATGGCGTCGACATTGAGGGCCGCTTCGATTACAATTCGTGGGTCGAGTCGCCCAAGGCCCTCAAGCTCGCCGCCAAACTGCCCAAGGACACTGTCCTCGCCGAGGGTTACAAGGAGTTTGACACCGGCAGGAAGTACATGTGCAGAATGGGCGACCGCAGCGAGAACAAAGACGTCGAGCTTGACCTCGACGGCATTGGCGGCGTCAGCATCGTCGTCAAGGCTGACGTGCACCGGTCTGGTAAGTCGCGGCATATCTGGAGCAGTAACTTAGGCCATTTCACTAAATGCGTCCACAGGCATCAATTTCCCGGCATACGCCTTTGAGAACCAGGCCGAGACGGAGGGCTTTGCCAAGATGGCCAAGCGTGCCGGGTACAGAGTCGTCGGTCTGCCAAATTACGTCGTGTGGCACATTGACACGGACGAGAAGGGCGGCAACGCGTGATGAATAATCCCGAGTCGTCTTCTATTCACTTTGTTAGCGATTTTCCTGCATGTCACGAGGGTTTGGGTATCATGTAATGAGGGGTGACCGTCGAGGGGCGGTTGTCCTGGAGGCGTTATGGGGATTCATGTACGATTCAATATAGAAGGCGTAAGATAACAGAAGCCCAAGTCATATTAGGGACAGCATTCGCTGGTGTGATCAGATGCTGCTACGTGCTCGGTGGCACCTGGCATGGCAAGCATTGAAGCAGGGCCCGGGTTCAACAAAAGGCGGAAGGGAGGTTGCATTGGGAGCACAGAATCCCAAAAGTCTATACATAAGGTAGCTTACACAGACCGCCATAACGCTCATCTCGCGCCCGTCACCTTCCCCTCTACCCCCTCTACCCCCTCTCTCGCTCTTCTTCTCGTCATGTCTCCTAACCGGCTATCATAAGCATGGTCCCGAGCCGCAGCGCCCTCCCTCGGTGGGGCGGCGGTAGGGGGTAGAGGTGGTGCTTTGTTATGGTTGTACAGCGAAGAACAGGGCACTCTCGGTCATGGTATCTCGTCGTCTCCGGTGAAAAGGGGGGGGTGTTTAGTGCTTCTTGACGACCTCGAGGGTGTCGAGGGCCTCCCTCTCCTGGATCTCGGCGCGGGCGGCGTCAATGAGGGGCGCCAGGTAGGGGACGTCCTGGGACGAGTGTCAGTTTGTCGTCGTCGTGAGATTGGGTTGTGGGCATGGGCTCACCTCCTCGGCCTTGGTCCACTGGTCCTTGGGCAGGAGCTTGTGCTGGTAGCTGCACTGGACGGCGCGGCGGATGCGGAAAATGCGGTCGTAGCTCTCCTTGGGCGACAGGCGCTTAAGGGCGAGGGCGACGGGAGCGCTCTCCTCCTGGTAGAGGTCGTCGTACCTATCAACAACAGCCGTCAGCGTCTCTTTTCGATTCGCTTCATGTCGCCGCGACTTGTGGGCGTCATCGAACCATCCTCCTCTTCGCAGTAGCCACGATGCCGTTGGTCGTCTTCCCTTCCCCCCATGCTATTCCATCTACATCGGCCACTCTGCCCCCTTTCGTTGTCCAATTGACCCCTCGCAGCGTATGTTTCCTTACCTCAGACCCAGCTTGCGCCAGCCAGCGGCGTTGGCGTACCAGCTGGCGAAAGGCTTGACCATGCTGAGCAGGCCAGGGCGCCTGACGATGTTCTCGGCGATGCGGGCTCCGAGGTCGGCCATTGTGAATAGAGGGAAATCGAGGTCGTAAATCGGTCGGGGAGAATTGAAGGAGTCGGTGTCGTCGGGCGGACGGGGTTGGGTCGGAGGGTTGGGAGGGTGGTGGTCGCGGGAATTGGACGCTCTGAGATTCTGGCTCTGCCACTGGTCGTTCGCGAATCAGACGAGTTCCAATTGCGAGCAAAATCGAGGACCCGGCTTGCCGGAGCCACCCGGGACGGGAAGGCGAGTCACGTGTGTGATCACGGACATGATTGTGGCGGTGCTATGTGGCTGAACGGTATGCGGTCCGTCAATTGTCGGACCTGAGCGCTCAACGGGTCCAAGACTTGTTTTAAGCACCGATTGATCCTCTTCGGTTTAGATAATATCATCATCGAATTGGTCATGTCTGTGATTCTTGTTGCATATCTCTGGCGAGCTCACGGGTTGTAGAAGTCGCTCGGTGTACCGGTGACCAAGCAGCGAATGCCGAACACCGACCGACGTCACAGCTGATGCTCGTTCCGTCCCAATCTTGGTACAACTGTACCACCCGAAGCAAGCTCCCTTTACTTCCAAATTCTTGCAATGAGTGTCTGATGATATGCCTGTTCTGATACACCGGGGATTCATTTGCCTAGGTGTAATCACATTCGTCGAGCTCTGAGGTTTGCCTCAAGCACATGTCTACACGTGAAGCAAGCTTGGTACATGCACCTTGCGAACCCGGTCCACAACGCCAATTTTCAATCGCCGCAACTGGGACACCCGGGCCCGGGTCACGCAGCGGCTGCAGCACACCTCAGCGCACCACCTTCCAGCGCGGTTGGTCGCTATCGGCGCATTTCTCCCCTCTCGTCCACCACACCTCACGCTCTTCACTCCTCCCACCCCTCATCCACATTCCCACCCGACATCCCCTCCCGTCCGCCCGCCCGCCCTCGTCGGCCTTGCCTTTGGCACCCTTCTGCCCGTCTTCTCTCAAAAGGTCAATGGCCTGCGACAACAGGTAGTCGGACAGTGTCACGGCAGCGTGGGAGCTATTCCCCGCCAAACCGGGACACTCCACTAGGGACCATTTCATCACCGGCCGGAGAGCACCGGACCACTCGACCGACGACAACTCCAGTCTGACCCGCCCGCGACAACCACCGCTTCGTCCTGCCCTGCAAATCCGACACCACCAGACGCTATTTACTCGCCTCCCCGAGACGCGACACATTGTCAATCCTGACGTCGCCAGGGCGTCGAGCGCAGAAGGACTTTTTCCTGCCCCATCTCCTGACCGAGACGGAGACGCACGGCACCGTCGGGCATGTCTTCCGAGGGCAGCACAAACCCCTCGAGAGGACATTCTCCGCCTCATCCCGAAGGAGAGGAGGAGGACTACGGCCCCTACCCGACTTCGACCTATCCCCATTACAGCAGCGTCCGCTCTTTCCCGCCGCCGCACCCTCGACCGCACCGGGACGAGACTGGCGCCTCTGAGCCTTCAGAGGCGGCCATGTCTTCTCCCGCCGATACAGCCGCAACCCCCCTCGAACGATGGGCCGCCCGGGCGTCGGTGTCACAATTCAACGCCCTCTCTGGGGCCATTGGTGGCTTCACCTCCGGCGTCGTCACGTGTCCGCTGGACGTTATCAAGACCAAACTGCAGGCCCAAGGCGGCTTTAATCCTGTCACCAAGGGACGGCATGTTGGACACCCCAAGCTCTACGACGGACTCGTCGGTACCGCACGGGTTATATGGCGCGAGGAGGGCCTGCGGGGCATGTATCGGGGTCTGGGACCCATAGTGCTGGGATACCTGCCGACCTGGGCCGTATGGTTCACCGTGTATAACAAGAGCAAGGAGTACATCAGGCCTTATCACGGTAGGTTTCCCCGTACTCTTCCCCTTTGGTACAGGGTGAGGTAGGCCTCTTGCTGACCTTGCTTCCCCCAGACAACATCTTTGTCGTCAATTTCTGGTCGTCCATTGTGGCCGGCGCCAGCAGCACGATAGCAACGAATCCGATATGGGTGATCAAGACGAGGCTCATGTCGCAGAGCGTGGCACATCGCTCGGGGGACCATTACTCGCAGTTTCCCAAGCCCGGTAGTACACCAACCTCGAGACCGACTCTCCAGTCGCCGTGGCACTACAACTCGACACTCGACGCAGCGCGCAAGATGTACACGTCGGAAGGCGTTTTCTCGTTCTACTCTGGCCTGACGCCCGCACTTCTGGGTCTTACGCACGTGGCCGTGCAATTCCCAGCATACGAATATCTCAAGACAAAATTCACGGGCCAGGGCATGGGCGCTACGACCAGCGGCGACAATCCGCCCTCACATTGGATCGGCGTCCTGTCAGCATCTATTCTCTCCAAGATTCTCGCCAGCAGCGCAACATACCCGCATGAAGTTATTCGCACGCGGCTGCAAACCCAGCGGAGACCGGTGGCGGGCGCCGAGTACCTGCAGGGTCTGGGCATTAAGATGCCCCCTTCAGCAACACCCGAGGAGATCGCCTCAAAGGTCAAGGAGGCAACAGCGGTCAAGTACCGCGGGGTAGCATCGACGTTCCGCATCATTCTTCACGAGGAGGGGTGGCGGGCATTCTACGCTGGCATGGGCACTAACATGATGCGCGCAGTCCCGGCAGCGACAGTCACGATGCTGACGTACGAGTTCGTCATGGAGAGACTCAACCTCGCCAAGCAAGAGGGGCGAAGGAAGCTGGGCTACGAGGACGCAGAGCCATAGGGGGCTTCGGTGGCGCGGCAGCAACAAATCTAACAGGCACGGCAAGCCGCATGATCGGGCGGGAGACGACAGAACACGGACGCATCCCTCTCGGGTGGGAGACCGGGATGCTCGCGTCACCTACCTATGGACGGATGTACATGTCATGCCTGGTCCTGGGGGGTTTAGGAGGACGGGCAGGGTCGGTTTTTGGGCGAAGAACAAACGCAGTCGGGAGGACCTCCACTGATACCCAAGATCTTCGGTTGTGTACGCATAGACGAGGCTGATTTGCAAGTACCAAGGGCATTTTCATCGCTATCATTAGGGGGAGACGAGGGTCCGTCTGGCTGAGTCCTGGTTCATTGTGATGCTATTATTCATGATCCTCCTTTGGCGGATTCCGCGGCCCATATCCCTGGTTACGAGCGGATTTCTGCTGGGTCAGCGGGGGAGGCCGGAGGGTGTAACATGACGAGAATCGGTGCGGACTCACTGCTTGCTCTCTGGCGGAGCGGATCGATGAGCGCGTGTAGGTGAAGAGGAGGCAGGCCATGGTGAAGGCGGCCATGGGTGCCATTATGGTCTAAGGGAGATGTCAGAAATTCCGAATCACTGAAAAATCTATTTGAAAACATACCCGCGGATTGATATTCCCTCTGGGCGCCATCTTGCATCCATACTCACGAGCAGTGAGGGAGAGAACTGGTCCAACTTTTGATGCAACCCGAGTGAGCTGATCCCAAAAGTCGAAGGATTGCCGATTATGTCAGCGTTGAACGTTGCCGGGGGTCGGGGGTCGGGGGTCAAGCGTGGGGCGCAGCCGTGCAGCTGAGCCACATGGCGACATATCGGCCGATCCGGTCTAGACCCCCGGACAGCTCTACACTGAGGCGCCGTTGATTGGCCCCGTCTCCAGGGCGACCTGGGAGCTCCCGAACCGACTCCCGGTCGGATGAATTGGAACTTGGGGGGAGCTCCTCGAGTTGTGGTAGGTCGGTTCCTACAGCTGCAGTTCAGTTCTGTGCTGTGGTGTCGCAGCTTACTACTCCAGCACCACCTACGTTTCTCCCGGCCGGGCCAGCCCAGCTACCTACTTCTAGTAGGACCCGACCGTCCTCGCCCTCCTTCAGTTCCTCAGTCTGCTCTCCTCTTCTCCCAACCCCCTTTCGTCCCCCTTCTTTACTAGCCGCCGGCGCAAAGCACTTCATCTCAGTGTCGCGATCCGTCTGTTCATCCCTCTCACCCGTCGTCAGCTGTGAAACCCGCAGCGCGCGCGCGCCCGGATCTCCCGCCGCCTCAGCGTCCATCGTCCTTCTCTCCCTTGCCTTGGTCTTGTCGCTCCCCCTGGTCTTCTAGTCGCAATGCCCGTCACTCTTCGTAAGCGCAAGGCCCCTGAGCCCGCTCCCGCCCCGGCGCCCAAGAAGGCGGCCGCCGCGCCAAAGGCAAAGGCCAAGGCCGCGCCCGCGAAACCCGTCAAAGCGGCGCCCGCAAAGGCCGTCAAGGAAGCTGCCCCCGCCGCTTCCAAGCCTGTCAACGGCAGCGCCAAGACTAAGAAGCCGGCCGTCGACGATGTCATCACCATTACGGGCTTTGGCGGCGAGGTCGAGACCAACGATGGCGACAAGACCACCCTCGAGGCCCTTCTCGAGGAGAGCAAGGCTGGAGTCGTTCTCTTCACCTACCCGAAGGCGTCCACCCCTGGTTGTAAGTCGCAACCCCGGACATGTCACCCTGAAGTACTGCTGACATTCCCCGCCAGGCACAACCCAAGTCTGCCTTTTCCGCGACTCGTATGAGCCCCTGACCGCCAAGGGGCTGGCCATCTACGGCCTCTCGGCCGACTCTCCCAAGGCCAACACGACCTTCAAGACCAAGCAGAAGCTGCCTTACACGCTGCTCTGCGACCCCCAGCGCACTCTCATCGATGCCATCGGTCTGAAGGTCGCAAGTCCCGCCAAGACCACTCGTGGCGTCTTCGTCGTTGACAAGAAGGGTCGCGTTCTTGCCGCTGAGCCCGGCGGGCCTGCTGCCACACTTGCTGTTGTCAAGAAGCTGGCCGAGGACCTTGAAGACGTCAACGGCGGTGACGCGGCTGAGGCGGCGGCCGCCAATGGGGACGCCAAGGTTGAGGAGCCTGCCGCGAAGGAGACAGAGGAGACTGAAGACAAGGGCGACGAGAAGGTCGAGAAGACCGAGGAGAAGGTTGAGGAAAAGGCTGAGGAGAAGGTTGAGGAAAAGGCTGAGGAGAAGGACGAGGCCAAGACAACCGAGGAGAAGGATGCTGCTTGAGGAAAATGAGGGCTACGGGTGTACGGGGTGGGTTTTGGGACGTCTGGTGTCGTCCATATCTGATTACTTTTCCTGAGACTTGTATGTGGGAGCTGGGCGGGGCGAGCGATTGGTTGTACATGATATGCTTATTTGATCTATTTCTGCGTCTTTCCACTGGGGTCTGGGGACTGGGGTGAATCGCCTTGCGTCTCTCAGCCAACTTGGGCGACGTCGGCGATGGGTGTAGGCATGAATACGAAGTTGGGCTTGGTGAGAAAAGGTCAGTGGCATCTATGATGGAATATTCGCAAGAAGACTGCGACTGCATAGAGTGATCTTCTCGATGATGACGGAATTCGGATTGCTTTGCGAGTTCGTCTGTTTGGACGAGTGCGTTTTGTTCGAACGTTGGCATGTTCTGCAGTCATCCTTGGCTATTCGCCCAATGGGCAGCATGGAACTGTTGAAAGCCAGCGATAACTGGCATTCTTCATGATGGAAACACATACCCAAACGCGAAAGTCCAGATAAGCACTTCGCTCAGGGAAGACAGACATGTAGACTCGATGTTGGCACGATGCGCAGTTGGGTCTCTGCCAAGGCACTTTCATTTGACAGCAAGTGGTTGGTAGGCCATGCTAGCCGGGATAAACGAAAACTTCAATAACTCGATGAAACCAAAAGATCCAGTCCTTTGAGCCTTGATGATTACCCATCAAACAACTCACTCAAATCCTGCCGTGATCTGAGGCGTCATCGGGAGCTCGGCGTCGTCCTCCAGAGCCTCGCTGACCTAATCACTCACACCCAGCCAATCACCCTCGCTCAATTGATGACAGCGCCCCACAGCAGTCCAACGGCAGCAACCTGCGTCCGACCTCTGGATCAAAGTGACCTCTATCCTGGCACCGACGACGAACCTCACCACCAGCCGCCCTCCGTTACAGCCGCCAAGATGGCCTCCAAGGTTGTTGCCAAAGCTGCCGGCGGCGTCACCGAACTTTCCAAGGTAAGCGATTGCCATTGGCACGACACGAGCGACGCAGCGACCCGAGTCCACGCCATGATCCAACCCTCCCGAAGAGCAGCTTTGCTAACAATCTCCTCCCCTCTTCCAGAAGTACACCCTCCAGTCGACCGGCGTCTTCGAGTTCATCCGCCGCGCCCTCGCCCTCGACCCCAACCGCTCCTCCGGCGTGCCCCTCAACTCCCAGTTCCGCACCCCGACACCCGGCGGCCAGGACCCCCTCGCCTACGACGACCCCGTCACCGTTCCCGCGGGCGACATTGCCGACAACGCCTACTTCCGCCGCGACGTCCGCCGCGCCTACCCTCGTCTGAGCGTCGTCTCCCAGCCCGACGTTGTCAGCCTGCTGTCCGTCGGCAGCGCCGCCAGCCCCAAGGTCGAGCTGATCGGCGAGGCCGGCGCGCAGGCCCTCGTCGCCGCCCGTGAGGAGGGCGAGAAGGGCGGCCTGGCCGTCTTCTTGCAGAAGGCTGAGGGTGTCGCCGAGGCTAAGAAGGATGTCTTTGTCAATGGTCTGCCGCCTCTGCCTTCGGGTCAGGCGCAGAAGCCCGATGGCAAGTGGGACGTGCACAAGTGGGAGCTGACGGAGGAAGGCTCCTACCCTGCAAAGTGAGTGACTTGAGATGCTCGCGGGGTTTGCCCGCCGGGTTTTGTTTTTGATTGAATTGTGCTGACGAGAAAACCACAGGTACCCCTGCCGATCCTTCCAATAGGCCATGACACGAGGGTGATGATGAGGATCTGGGGCTAGACCCGTGATGGGTCGTGTACATGGAGCGAGATAGATTCCCTCCCCGGCCGAGATCGCCTTCTAGAAAGTTTCTCTCTTTTTTGTTCCCAAACGCCCCGTCCATGCATAGTGTGTGTGCTTTCAAAAGTTGAAGTGGTCCTTGCCGCGCGGCGGTAACAGTAGTCGACCTGAATCCTAGCCTTTGCTCAGCGCCATGGCGATCAAGCGGCAGGGACTGCTGCCTGGTCCTGGGTGTGCTCGCCGATCGCCCGCTCGACGATCTTGGCCTTGCCCTGCGCCCTCTTTACGCGGTCGTCGAAGTCGTTGACGGCCTCGTCCGTGTTCTCCGTTGCCAGCGTATCCGGCTCGACTAGGGCTCCGACGGCGATGACATTCTTCTGTAGCCGCGCGTTGCTGTTGGGGATCTGAGGTAATAGACACGGCGCGGGGTTGGCTTGGGCTGATGCAGATGACCCCTCCGATGCAGGCTGCTGCTGAGCAAGTTGCAGCCTGTTCCCCCAAACGACAGCCTTGCCGTACAGCCGTCCACTCTCCAGAAACTTGTCAAAACCCTTGGCTAGGCCCACGGAGCGGCCTTCAATTTTGCCGGCCTGAATCCCATCTCTCGTTCCCTGCTCGTATCCCTCGGCGTAGAATCGCTCCTCGATGTTGAGGACGTCATCGAAAGGGTCGGACGGCGCGTTGGACGTCATTTATGAGACTGTACTTTGGAAGCGAATGATGTGTTGCTACCAGAATGAAAGACTGTAGATGACTGCAGACGAATGGTATTGATGTTGAGTCGTAGAGTGTTGAACGGCGCTGGGCTGAGTGAGTTGTTAGTGAGGCGGGATGCGGATTTTAAGGCGGGGCAAAAATCGGTGTATTTCTAATGCGCCCATGGTTTAGCCAACGCTTGCAGTCAAAGCAAGAGAAGTACTCAAAGATAATTCCTATTTCACTAGATAAGTCACAAATTGAATCATTGTGAAACTTCTAATCTTTTCTCTGGAAACCAAACTCCAGGATGTTGCGCTATCTTGCTTGTCGCACCCATCATGCCATGTAGTCCCGAGTCACACCTCATCATGTCGATACCTTGGCAAGATTGGCTTCGAACTTGGATAAAGCGGAGAATTTTGACCTCGGGCGCCGATGTCCCCATTTACCCATCTGGAGGGCGCGCATATTGTCAACTGAAAGGCGCCGCCTGTAGCCGACTCGAATCCAGCATCGGTGCGGGCCGGGCGACCAGCGGGTCACGGTCCCCCGCACTGTAGTGGCTCTCCAACCCGACCCCCGGAGCCGGAACCCTTCCGTTACTGGCCGACCTTCCAGTTCTCCTCTTCATCCCACCATATAAAACCACCACCACTTACTTCCCTCTCTTGTTCTTTTCAATGGCATCCCGTCTCTTCTCAGTTTCTCGCTCCCACCTCTCCAGCATAGCCAGCACCGTGACCCGCCGTTCTCCTCCCCTTATTCGCAACATGTCCTCATCGGCATCCCCCCGCACGTTCGAGTGGCTCGTCGTCGTCCCCGACAAGCCCGGCACTCTCGCCAAGCGCCTTGAGGTTCGCCCGTGAGTATGCCCTGCCCTCCTTCATTGGTTCCCGCCTAAAATCTCTGGAGCACACACTTCGCCAACCTCAAGGACAAGCTGGACAACGGCATCTACAAGATGGGCGGCGCCGTCCTGGATGAGGTCCCCGAGACGGACGACCCCACTACTTTCAAGTTCAGCGGCAGCACTCTTGTCTGCATTGCAGAGTCTAAGGAGGAGATCCTTGGCTGGCTCAATGCTGATATTTATGCTGAGACTGGCGTCTGGGATGTCGAGAAGGTGCGTTTGATTATTCCAAAAGGCATCTGACAATTCATACTGACAAGACCGAATAGGCCCAGATCTGGCCCGTATGTGCCCATCCAGACCAGCCCTCCCCTCAAGATACTGACACCTCTCTAGTTCAAGTGCGCCTTCAGGCACCAGTTCCCCTAGAGCACTCCTCATCTCTGACTGGCCTGACAATGGATGACTCATGTGAGCAGTTGATATTAAAGCAATACCGCATTCTCCTCAGTCTGTCCTACAAATGTGCAAGTAATCCACGCCGCCAGTACGCGCCACAACCCCTTACACCCCGGCCCACCGCGAGATTGCCTCTCCTTACTGTATGATGTGTCCCTCGCCGAAGTCAGAGACTAGAAGATGGAAACGTAAGACACTTCGAAAATCAACCATTGCCAACCTAAAACCAGCTTAAAACCAGCGCTTGATTCACAGACAACGGGCAAGCACCGCGCCGTCCTCGGGCCCCTTCTCCAGTGATGATCGCCCCGGGTCCTCGATAATGTGCCCCTCGGCCACAGGGGCGAAGGCTTCCACCCCCGTGACCGGAGCATCGGCCGGAGGCGTCCCCGGCTCGCCTCGTTCAGGCACAGCCGTGGCGCTCTACGCCTTGGCTGGCGTGTCCGTGGCTGGCGCTGCGTCCAGCCGGCTCTCGGAAAGAGTGTTGGCCAGTGCCTCCGTCTCCGACTCTGATGTCTTCACATCGCCAGGAGTAGCATCGTCCTCGCCATCATCCTCTTCCTCCGCAGTAGACTCGGCGGCAACGCGAAGTTCGTAGTTGAGCTCGAAACATTCCGCCAGCAGCTCGTTCACGCTGCCCTGTCCTTCGGGGATGTCGCCGTTGAAGATGAACTTGCCGTCAACGCGCAGGTTGTCGATTGAGTTGAGCTGGTCTATTGTCAGAAAGTCATCATCAAAGGTGATGCGTGACTCTTACCTTCATGCTGTACGGGTACAGCTCTCGGACGGACGACACGCCGCCGCTGTTCTTCACCTCCACCAGGCACGTCTTGAGAGTCTGTAGCTGGTTGAAGATGGGAAGCAGAGCCTCGGACACGGGCTTTGACGACAGCATCAAGAAGTAGACGTAGCCGTAGCTCCGCCTCACCAGGTAGAGCATGGTCTGTCGTTGTGTTAGCACAGTTCTGCTGCCCCGCAATTCCCCCCGATGTGACTTACCCGTTGCACGTAGAGCTCGGCCTCCCGGCCATCCTCGTCAACCCAGTTGCCGTTGACACGCTGCTCATCGATCCAGTCAAGTTCTCTCGTGTAGTCGTAGAGATCCGCCTCGCGTAGTGCCCACCTCCCCGTGATGGAGAGCTTGTCAAGGTCGTTCTTGATACGAACAAGCTTGGTGTACATGGGCTTGAAGGAATCCGGAATATCGCCGGCCCTGACCACGAGTTAGCATCGAGGAACCATATCCAGTGAGGTGCATCGCCTTACCGGTCGAGGACAATGTCTGCCCACAGCAGACACTTCCTCAGGAGATTGTCGACCTCGGCACTGCCCGAGGGCCATTCGCCATCTTCCTTCTTGTACTTGCCGTCCTTAATATCCTGCTCGATATCCGTGAGCTGCTTCCGCAGCTTCTTGACCTCACTCGGTGAGAACTGCTGGTGCTCAGTAATCGTCCATGTTGGTGAGGGGTAGTAGGACCCACCTTTGACCGTGTGTTCGCCCAGGAGATGGATCGCAGGATTGAGATCAGGGTCTCGTGGACCTTTGGCAGGGGCTTTTCGTACTTCTCCAAGCGCTTCTGGAGCTTGGCAAGCGACTTCTTGCAAGAGTCCAGGCGGTTCAGGAGCAGCGTCACCAGGTACGGGGACTGCTCGGCGGCGGCATTCTTGACGTTCCGCGTCAGGGTAGTCAAGGTCTCCTCGAGGCTCTCGAGGTCTTTGGCGCTGAACAGGTCCACCTCGGCGAGATGATCGAGCAGCCGCTCTGTCGTCACCGTGAGCGCATAGGCAGCCGGTGCTGTGTTGTTCTGGCCGATAGTCATGAAAGACAACGACAGCAGCAGGAAACAGCTGTCGAGCACCCTGTCCACTGGTCTCTGGTCAGCCCCGGCGATACGTGTGGCAGAGCCGCATCATTGGCGGCCTGCGGTGAGACGTTGGACGACATGTCCTTACCTCTGTTCTTCTCAACTTCCTGGTCCTGCGGCCGGGCCTCAGTCAGCCGCCGCACCTGCTCAATCGTGTCTTGGTACAGCGGGATGATATCCTGCTTCTGCATGTATGTCTTGCGGTTGTGCTTGAGAAGCTGGAGCTGGTCCCGGATGGTTACGAGCTTATCCAGGATATCCTGCTCCGTCGCATCGCGCGGGGGCGGGAAGCTGGGGGTGTCCATGATGGGAGGCGGGGTCCTCGTTGCTCGAGGTGCTTGGGTGAAGTGTCAAATCTGCGGAAGAAGCAGTCGATGAAAGCTTGACGATGTGTCGTCGTGGTTCGAGATGACGATCAGTCAATTCGCCGAGGCGCTGTCGACATGGGTACAAGGTGACAAGTCGGGGGGTGCTTCGGATGCTCGGTTGACGGAGCAAGGGCACAAAGACCAGTCCAGGGATACGCTGTTGCTGTCACGGTCTCAACGTTCCACCGGGTTCGATGCGACAAGCTTGGAGCTGATGTGATGAGGCGATTGGTAATCTTCGCGGTCGCGAGTTGGAGGCTATGCGGGCAAAGAAGGACGACGTCAAGCTGCCGCGATGCGGGACACTGGAGGTTCCCAGTCACTCTGCAGGCCCGGGAGCTCGCTGCTTGGGACCAAGACCGTCAATGGTGGGGGAGGGGAACTCCAGCCCCAAATACCGGGTGGGGCGCACTAAGCCTGACAGGGTCAAGCTGCAGTTAACACCCTTGGCAGCCCGGCGCGGCCGGATCTCGCATCTGATTGGATGAGTCAGTCGACCAATCAAATGACGCCCCGCGGGGCCGGCGCCTGCGTTTGTCCGCGCCTGAGGGTGTGCCGAAAATTGCCCGGCTGATTAGGTTTCCAAAGCCCTGCTAAATTTTGACTGGCCATTCGGTTTGGTGGGCTTCCTCTCCCGCGATACGCAACCTCGACTCGGACTCACGACGACCATCACACTTTGTGTAGACCAGACCATCAACGATCAGTCAACAAGTCACCGATCACCACACATCAAGATGTCGAACGCCGAGCTTGCTTCGTCCTACGCGGCGCTTATCCTCGCCGACGATGGCGTTGAGATCACCGTGAGTCCCGCCCTTTTCGCAAGGCGCGCGGGACAGAGAAAACCCCCGCCGCCGCCGCACCGAGCGCGCAACGCAAACTTCGCATTTTCGCGACGGACGACACAATCGGAAAGGAACATCAATGCTGACTATTGCTCTTTTCTCCTGCCAGGCCGACAAGCTTCAGACCCTGATCAAGGCCGCGAAGGTCGAGGACGTCGAGCCCATCTGGACTTCCCTGTTCGCCAAGGTACGACGCCTTCCGCCGCCAGTCGAAACACCGACCGACTGCGACACCTGAACAACCCCCCGCCATTCGGCGAAGCGACAATTGACTAATCCGATCTTCGTTGAACAGGCTCTTGAGGGCAAGGACGTCAAGGACCTGCTCTCCAACGTCGGCTCCGGTGGTGCCGCCGCTGCCCCCGGCGCCTCTGCCGGTGCCGCCGCCGGCGGTGCCGCTGAGGAGGCCAAGGTTGAGGAGAAGGAGGAGGGTACGTCACCAACCCAAGACTGGCCCCCGCCAGGTGTTCTACATGGAACAACACTGACCCCTCACCACAGAGAAGGAGGAGTCCGACGACGACATGGGATTCGGTCTCTTCGACTAAACGACTTCTATCCGCGACGACGACGATTTCCTTCCCTTTGTACTTCAACTGCATGGCTGCGGGGGTTCTGCGAATCGCACGATCATACAGGGTTGGGTGGAGGCACGATATCCGGCTGCCGGGACAGAGTAGCTTATCACGCCGTTGATGAAAAAAGCACTCTAAATGGAGTTCACTGGGTCAACCTGAAAAAAGAATCACCGAGTTTGGCAGATGTCCAAAGTCCCGCGCGGCCGAGTGATGGCGACCCTCGTTTTTTTGGTCTGATGAGGCCATGCCGATCAATTCAACTGAGTACTTGGGGATGGACTGTGGCTCGCAAGCATATGCGTTGCGTGTGCCCCGCGGCGGCGTGACAACCAGCGCCCGCCAGTGCTACCCCTCCCAACTGTAACCATGACTACCCCCCGTGACGCCGTGATGATGCAAACACCCATGTTCCTTCTTCCTCTGCCTGCCCCACAGCTGTTCGGCCTCTACTTGACAATCACGGCGCAGCTTGGCACCATGCCAGCCTCCTTGAGCGTCTTGCTAAAGTCGACGTCTCCCTGGAAGGACTTCTTGGGGAATGTCGTCTCGAAGCGAGTGACGTCAATGCTGTGCTCAGACTGCAGGGACTGGGCGACCTCGAACAGTGTCGTGTCGGCGGGGAAGGTCTTCATGATGTTGCCTCCGGCCGTCTGCAGGCGCAGGCGGGCCTCGGCGTGGTTCGCAGTGACCTTGGGGACGGACGGTGCGGCCACGGGGCCTGGGGCTGGGGCCTTGCCGTCTCTGATAGCCTTTGCCTCCTCGGCCTTGCGGCGTCTGTCCTCCTTGTCGGCCTCGATCTTTGCCTTGATGCGCTTCTTGGCCTCGATGTCGTCGAGCTTCTCCTGGCGCTTCTTGGCGGCCTCCTTGATCTGCTCCTTGCGCGCCAGCTCCTCCTTGACGTCTTGGGTCTCCCTGGTGGCCTTTTGACGGATCTTTTCGTTGAGCTTGTTGTCCTCCTTGTCCTTGATAGCTTGGTTGGCGCGCTTCTGCTGGAGCTTCTCGCGGAGCATGTCGAGCTTCTCCTTCTTCTCCTGCTCCGTCAGGGGAGCAACCTCCTCGGTCGATTCGGAGAAGTCGGTGTGGTCTCTGCATGGGCGGGTTGCATTAGCGAATGTGAGGGGAGGGCAGTAATGTACGCTTGGGGACGTACGTCTTGGAGGCATGGTATGAGGCGAGATCTTGGTTACGGAACACCTTGCCGCAGTCGTTGCAGACAAGCGACTTGGCGACGCCAGATTCGAGGGCATCAATGTTCGCCTTGACGGCATCGAGGTCATCGTCTTCATCTTCCGCGGCCGCGTCGGCGGTGAGCTCCTCCAGCGGCTTGTCCTGGTTCGTCTCGAGCCACTCCAGAGCGCCCTGCACTTTGATCTGTCAGCGGGTACAACACAGCGCGCTGCAGGGAGGAGCCTTACGGCCACCGGACTTCTTGACGGCAAGCTCAGCCCGGGCCTTTTCAAAGCCCATGTCGAGCAGGGCAGCGAGATCGGATTGTGTCATCTTGGCGGTTTGGTGTTTGTTTGTTTGGTGATGTGAGGTGTGGCGGGGTAACTGCAGGAGGCGGGAGGTTGTAGAGGTAGAGCTCTGGGGTAAGCTACCTGTGACGTATTAGGTAAGGTACTTAAGTACCTCCCTTTAGGCACCTCAGGTACGCAAACGATCTGGGTCAGACTGTGACAGATGGAATCTATCACTCCGGAGGGGATGCTTCACCAAATGACCGGAAATCGTGCGACGCAGCCGAGTGAACAGCCTTTTGATTGTTTCAATTTTCTGCTACTCTTACTTATGCCCAAGAACCCCGACTATTCACCACACCGACCGGCGACTGCCACCATTCACGCTGGGAGCCCTCCGTTTTTGACGCATCCTCCGTGACAGGTTATCCCTCCGACTCCGCCAGCAGAGCTGCCCAAACTCAGGATCCAGCTAGCCTGACCACCCATCGCATCCCGATCAGCCCAGGTCTGAACCGAGAGCCATGTCCTGTCCAACTGTACGCTCAGTTGTGGCTCATCGCCGCCAGTTCACCGACATTGTTGCGCACTGGATCCCTGGGCATCTAGGCACCGCCTCCCCCATCGAACAGCTCCGCTGTCCGTCGCCTCGTCGCTCTAACGACTCCTGTTTCCCGCGCTACGGATGAACGGCTCGAGTGGGAAGACTTCGGTCTCGGGCTTCACGTCCTTGTAAATCTGATCCCACCTGTTCTGAAGGACCGCCGGGGTCGTCCACGCATGCTCGGGGTCGCGCAGCCAGAGACGAAGCAGATGACGCCTTTCGAACATGTCAGTACCACATGGCGGTTGATCGCCACTTGCATTACACATTAATGGTGGGTTGACTTACTGCTTCTCGCCTTGGTTGACGAAGCCGTCGCGGGCATGGAAGATGCTGAGGTTGTTCACGTACTGGATATCGCCCTTCTGGAACTCGGTGTTGACGCAGAACTTTTCTCCGGTGAAGTGCAGGGTATCCAGGGCCTCGGCCTGTGCCTCGGTGATGGGGGGAATCTCCGTACTACGCGGTAGGGAACCGAATCCCACAAAGTAGCGGAGCCCATATTGCAGGGAGATCCTCTGGGGAGCAGTCTCCGTCGCCGGCAGCAGGAACATCAACGGCCTCTCCGTCCACTGCTTATCGGCCTTTTCAAACCTGAACACTCGTCAGCACGCGAACAACGACGAGACGCGACCCCTTCAGACGACTTACACTTCCATGTCCCAAGACTCGGACAATGTGTGAATCAGGTCAGGTCGAGTACGGGCAATCTCGTTGTATACCCGCCACGTGCTGGTCAGCTTGCTCGCGCCGCCCTCCTTGGCAGTCTCGAGGGCGAAGAGGGCGACAATATCGCCAGAGTCGGTATGGAAGACCTGCTTGTCGGTGGTATACGCCGGGCTGCCGATGCTGTTGCTGGTGTCGGCGCTGCTGAGGTCCCTGACATGGGTAAGGACCACGTCAGCGGGCTTGCCGTCGTACTTGTGATCCTGACGGCCTCGCTGGGCAGCTACGTGGGCTGAGATGCCGGTGTAGATGATGATGTTCTGGTCCCGGGTGTACTTGTCGACGTTGACGCCGCGGATCACGAAGAAGCCGTGGCCGTGATGCAGCTCGTGAGATAGGCGTCTGAGCTCAGAGTGGAGGGATGGCAAGGGGAATGTCTCGACATTGATATGGCCGAAAGGAAGGCCCAATGCTGTTATGGGTCAGCTACTGGGGAGTCTTCACGACAGACAGTACACAACTTACACTGGAAGTGAGCCAAGGCTTGTTCAACCTCGGCCAGCTGTTCGGCGTTGAGGACATAGGTCCAATCGTACGTCTCAGCCAACGTGCTGCCCTCCCACACCGTGGGCCCCGTAAGTTGAGTCGGGAAACCCTGGGGCACCTCGGTGGGAAGGTTTCCCGCAGCGAGGCGTCGGGCGACACGCTGCTGCCAGTTGTCGTAGTCGGGTGCATAGTTGATGTCGGGCTGGCCGGGGGGCTTCTCGGCCGCCGGCGTGACCCATGTAACGGTGCTGGTAGTTGTTACGGACATGGTGGCTAGGGGTATGCCTGTATAGGATGAGATGTCGCCTTGAGATTTGAATCACGAGGGGAAAAGGAGCTTGGTATTATTGTCCTGATCTGGTACGGGTCAACAGGGGACATTTATTAGTACTTTTGGTATTCAAGAAGTAGAAGTCATTCGATGAGAAAGGCTCGGACAATTTCGAGTCGTGCATTGCCCCCGTCTGCGGGTGGCCGAAATATGGAGTGTCGACGGAGGGATACGTGATTTGCGACGGCCATCCCATCATTCCGCCTTCTCCATAATCGCCGAGCCGGGCCATTTCGCCATCCATTAGTACCAGCCTGAGGCCCGAGATTTACGACCAACATACACTGAGCTCTGATGCAAAGCTGCATGCCTGCAATACAGCAACTGAAAGTCTGGGATTGTACAAGGGCATCTAAATACATAAATACATTTCAATCTGCCATCAACGCTGCTCATTCAAAGTGTCTGCCATTGCCTCCATCCGATTTCCCCCTTTTACCCCTTTACGCAGCTCCCATCTCGCAACCCAAAATCTATCTCCGAAAACACTCAGGATGGGCGCCGAAAGCGTTGACAATCGGTCAATCACCGCCTCCCCGAGGGTCAATGGCGACCTAAGGACGGCCAAGCGGGCTGGAAAAGACAACTTTCAAGACGATGCTACGACACTCTCCGACAGCGAACTCGCCCGCGAAGCCGCGCTCACCGCGCTGACGACTGAGGAAGAAAAGAAGCTTCTGCGCAAAGTTGACTGGCGCTTGATTCCCCTTCTCGCTATGCTGTACCTGGTCAAAAAGCTGGACGAAATCAATGTAAGACTCATTCTACAAGTTACAACTTGGTGGCAATTCGTCTGGTAACAGGGTACTAACATCTTGGGCCCCTACCTAGGTCTCTCACGCCCGCATTATGAACAAGGGCACGGAGAGGAATATCATAACCCAGCTCGGAATCACGTCTGACGAGTACGGAATGGTCACGGTCCTGTACACGGTACCTTACATCTTGGCCGAAGTGCCTTCCAACCTGCTGCTGAAGAGGTTCAAGCCTTCGAGGTGGCAGGCTCGTATTATGCTCTGCTGGGGTATTGTCACTGCTTGCACGGCGGCGGTCAGTAACCTTGGCGGCCTCTACGCCTGTCGATTCTTCCTTGGCTTGGTAAGTTCTCAGTAAAACAATCTCTTTGGCCCTGAAACCTTTGCTTACAACGACACAGATGGAAGCTGGAATGTTTCCCGGTATTATCCTGCAGCTGTCGTACTGGTACCGTCCTGACGAGATTGCCGTCCGGCTGATGTGGATCTGTAAGACGACAGTTCCAACCCGTGTCGACTGAGACACATTGCAAATGTTGAAGCGTTTGGCTAACAGGATTCAAGTTGCTTTGGGAAACTTGTCTGGAATTCTAGGCGGCTTGCTGGCTTACGGCTTCCACGCGGCGTCAGGAGCTGGAGGTTTGTCCGGTTGGCAATGGTACGTGTCTATCTCGACGAGCAGCCTCTCGTAGTTTCATCCCTGTGCATCGCTGACTCTGCCTGCCAGGCTCTTTGTATTTGAAGGAGTTTGCACAGTTCTCCTGTCTGCGCTCGTATGGGTTACTCTACCAGACTGTAAGCCACCCCTATTCTCTTCTCACGGCCAAGCACCTAACCTTGCCAGTCCCCGGAAACACAAAGTGGCTCTCTCCCGTGGAGAGCGCATTCCTCCAAGCCCGCCTGCCGCAGAACTCGCCCCGATCATCCGAGAAGCACTTTGCAGGCAGCGAGATCATCGCAACCCTCAAAGACAAGCGGCTCTGGCTCTTTACGCTCAGCTGGGCCTTGATGACGTGCGGCAAGAACGGTATCGACTTTTATCGCCCCACCATCATTGCCAACATGGGCTTCAGGTATGCCACCCTGAACGTGAGGTAGAAGGACGCCGTCCGTTAACGTTTAATATTAGTGACATTGCCACCGCCCAGATCCTCAACATCCCGACCTCAGCTCTGGCCATTTTCCTGATCCTCTCGCTGGGGACGTGGTCGAACAAGGCAAAGATACCCCAGCCATTGTTCCCCATTGGATGCACTATCATCATTGTCTGCATGTACTCGCTCCTCGTCGTGTACCCCAACGACATCGGCGTCTACCTCGGAATGATGGTTGGCGTCGCGTTCGGCACGGCCTGGTTCCCGTAAGATTCATCCCTTCCCCTCAAAGATGTACCTGCTAACACTGTCGTGAAGCCTCATGTGGCCCTGGCGAGCCCAGACAGTCAACGGTGCCACGGGATCAGCCTTTGCCATCGGTTTCGTCAACAGCTACGGCCAGGTGGGCGACGCTCTTGGCCCGCAGATGTTCCAGGAAAAGTACGCGCCGTCGTACCAGCTGCCATTTGGACTCTCGATGGGCCTCGTTGGTCTCTGCGGCATCGTCAATGGCGTGACTTGGTGGGTGACGCGCAGGACAGAGAGCGACACACGCAAGCACAAGCGAGCTAGGATTCTGGCCAAGCTGAGCGACGAGGCGGTGCTGGATGATGTTGTCGACAGAGACCTCAAGAGTAAGCTGCCTGCTTGATCGGACTGGACGGGCCTGGATGACCAGGGGCGACTCAGGGCAGACCTGCCACGCATAGGTACCATACTGCAAAAGGCAAGGGCATGCGTCAGGTACCTGGAGGCCTCGGAAAAGCAATGGCGGAACAAGGGGGACGAAGGACAGGTCGATGTTGGCTCGCAATAGATTCGGCTGTCCTGGTTTACACCACATGTATTTGATGCTTCAGTCAGCTTATATTATTGGGCCTATCCTTCCGTATCTACCAACTCGGAAAATTAAACTTCTGTAGCAATATGTTATTTATCCACACCATCTTCGGCGTCTTTGTACTGTATAGTGATAGCATTCCAGCAGTGACGCTCGCGATTCAGGGGGGCTGATGACGGAGCAATCCAGGCAGACTCCGCTCGCTCTGTCGATACAGTACACTCACGACCCAGCTCATGTGGTGCTTGTTCGCCGTGGTCGATCTATCTCAACTGATTATGAGAAAGGTCAGCGGAGGTACCCGTACTGACCCCTCACGCAGCGTTGCACTTGACGCATGCATCATCCAGCGGGGGTGGTGATGTACCCAGGTACCTTCGAGTGTTCCAGTGCTTTCAAGACATAAAATGTCCGCTGTGGGGTAATCTTTCGCCGCATAATCCTCCGCCCTCGCAAAAAATATCCGCTGTGGAGGTCCCCTGTGAAATGTCCCCGGCTCAGGGTCGCATCGCATCAGATCCCCTATCATCATTGATCCGTCGTCAAATAACATCCGCTCCGGAGACATCTGAGCAGTGAACATCGATTCGGCGAGTATCTCGCGGCATGGAAATATCGGGAAAAGGTACACAGTCCCCCCTGACCGATTTTGAGAACAAATACTTACCAAAAGAAGCACGCAAGATGGGCTCCTCCTCACCCAACCTGGCCGTACAGTTGAAGGCCGCGAACGAACCATATTTCGACCTGGGCAGCTTCAGTCTCAAAGTCAGCACCACCTCGGCAGACGCGCAGGCGTGGTTCGACCGCGCGCTCGTGTGGACATTTTGCTTCAACCATGACGAGGCAATTACGTGCTACAAGCAGGCCATCGGCCACGATGACAATCTCGCGATTGCTTACTGGGGTCTCTCATTCTGTTCGGGGCCCAACTACAACCGCACCTGGAGACTGTTCAACGAAGGGGACAAGCGCCGGGCCGTGGATCAGTGCTTCGTCTTTTCGCAGCAGGCCATTCTGAGGGCTGAGGCCGCGACGCCGTGGGAGAGAGCGCTTATTGAAGCCCTGGGACGGCGATACCCGGACGACAACCCGGACCGTGACCTCGCCGCCTGCGACAGGGCGTACGCCGATGCCATGAGAGAGGTATATGGCCGGTTCGGGGCGGGGGACTTTACCATCATCACGTTCTTTGCCGATGCCTTGATGAACGTCGCGCCACGGAGGCTGTTCGACACGGCCACAGGCCAGCCGATCCCGACGTCGCCCGTCTTCGAGGTCAAGGCCCTTCTCGAGGCCGCGCTGAAGATGCCCGGCGTGGAGAGACATCCCGGCGTCGCGCACATGTACATCCACCTGATGGAGATGTCGGCAACCCCCGAGGCCGCCCTCCCCGCGGCCGACATGATCCGCGACCTGATCCCCGACACGGGACACACCTACCACATGCCTGCGCACATTGACGTTCTCGTGGGGGACTACCGCCGGGCTGTCGAGTATAACCTTAAAGCCACCCTGGCCGACGACCTCTTCTTCCAGGACAGCGCACGGCAGCCAAGCTTTTACAGCTACTACCGCCTGCACAACTTCCACTCCCTCATCTACGCGGCCATGCTAGGCGGCAAGTCCAAGGCGGCGCTGCATGCGACGGACCGGATGGAAGCTGCCGTTACGGAACGCCTTTTGCGCACGGAGGCTCTCGCCGACTGGATGGAGTTTTTCAAGGCCGTTCGAGTCCATGTCTATATCCGCTTTGGTATGTGGGAGGATCTTAAGCAGCTTCAGCCTCTCGAGGACAAACACCTCTACTGCGTGACCAACGTCATGCGCCACTACGGCAAGGCCATTGCGCACGCCGCCACCGGCGAAATCGCAGAGGCCGAGGCCGAAAAAGAGCTCTTCCACCAGGCATCGCTCCTCGTGCCCCCGGAGCGCCTCGACTTTCCCAACAAGATTCGCGATATACTCAAGGTGGCGTCGGCCATGCTCGACGGCGAGACTGAGTACCGCCGCGGCAATTTCGCCAAGTCCTTTGAGCGGCTCAGCGACGCCGTCGCCCTCGAGGACGACCTCCCCTTTGCGGAGCCCTGGGGCTGGATGCTCCCCGCGCGCCATGCGTACGCGGCGCTCTCGCTGGAGCAAGGGCTCGTCGAGCAGGCGGCCGTGGCCTATGCCGAGGACCTGGGTCTCCTTACGACGCCGAAGCGGGCGCACCAGCATCCCAACAATGTGTGGGCTCTGCATGGGTACCACGAGTGCCTGGTGCGACTGGGACGAACGGCCGAAGCGAACATTATTCAACAGCAGCTGAAGCTCGCGCTCGCCGAGGCGGATGTGGAGATTACGTCCTCTTGCTTCTGCAGGCTTGGTGTGCTCAAGTCGACAGTCAACGGGGAAGGCTGCAGGACAAAATGCTGTCTTTAGCAAGAAGGGGGGAGAGGGGGAGGGGGCAAAAGGGGTTATTGACAAACTCGGAGAGTACAATGTGTCTACAACCCAGGTCGGCACTATGAAATCGTGAGGCAAAACCATACAGAGCAGAGCAGAACAGACATGACATCACCTCAGGGCTTCCTCAAACTGCCGAATCTTGTCCCTGACCTCGTCAACCACACTGAAACACGGTATCAGCGCCCTGGCAGCCGCGTTCTGCGGACATATATCCGTAGGATCCGGGTCAACGACGTCCGTCTCCTTCCAGCAACGACCGTCCTGGTCCGGACACGCCGTGTGGCCGACGCTGTGCCTCCGGCGCTGCCTCTCGGCAAACTGCTGGCCAAGGATTCCGAGTCTCTCACAATCCCTCTTCAGGCCCTGGGTAACGAGGTCATGGAACCCGCTGCTGCTCGTGTCAAGGTCCAGCAGTAAAGAGCCGGCGTCGGCCCCGCCCAGGATGAGGTAGACGGTGTCGCCGCCCATGTTCTTCTCAGCGAGGCCGGTGCAGTACTCCTTGAGCCAGCGCAGGTAGCGCTGGTAGCCGGCCATGACTTTGAGACACAGGCGGCCGATGAGGAGGACATTTTGCAGAGTGACGTGCGCGGGCGTGGAGACGTCGTAGCACCGGGGGCAGGTCAAGAGGGTTTCGAAGAGATCGGTGCCCTGACGGAGTGTGCGCACCGTGTTGTGAGAGACGGCGTCGTTGTTGAGGGACCGAAGCACGTTGAAGACTTGCTTCGCACAGTCACACGGGGTTGATGCTGGTGCTGGTGCTGATGATAAGGATGGTATGGTTGAGGTGCTGTCGTGAGGAGAGAGTTGCGGCTCCCCACGTTGAGTGGTGGTGGTTAGGCAGCTTCGAAAGTAGTCTAGAGGTAGCGTGTCCAGCTGCCCGCTCATATCAAAGTCGAGGAACGGCAGAATGCTGAAGCCGCCATTACCGTTGTCGTCGCCAAGACCAGCAGCAGCGTCTGTCGAATCGGAGGATGTTGCTACGGATGAGCTCTCGTTGGCGGATAGGAATGGCACGGCCTCGGCATGTGGCAGCTCCTGGGCGAGCGCGCGCTGGACCTGACGGGATCGACGGCCATGCTCTCCTTCAAGATCAACAATGGACCACTTTCGAGGTCGACCGGGCATTCCTCTGTCGTGATATTTGCAGGACAGCCCGAGGCGAACGCATCTTGAACACCCAGTGTCTTTTGCCAGAACACTTGAGCTTCCGTCCGCCTAGGCGCACAAGTCAGTCAGCGCCTCGCTAGAACTGGAGACCAGGTGGTGGAGACGGGACTCACGACATGCTTCACATGAATTCCGCTTCTTCTGTGGCATGGCGGTGGTCGTCGTTTGGGTTGCTGCCGTGTAGTTAGACATGAGGTGGACAGGATGATTTTGGTTTTACTCCGAGGCCGCTCCAAACTCTCCGAGTCCGCGCCCGCCAACAACCAACCCGAATCCTCCGAGTCCGCGGAAACCCTCGTCTCCCGTGATGGCCCGGTTCAGAGAGAGTGATAGGGTGTGATAGGGAGATGCCCGGAGAGATAGGGGCGATGCCCACTGAAAGTATGGCGAGTCTTAGCGGGGCGATGGCGTTTGTTGCCGCCGGAGCAGTCACTGTCACCAGCGCCGGTGTATTTAAGGTGTTCTCATCCCCGCTGCTTGATTGGCTGAAAAAGCTCCGTGGCAGCGGACGACTGGCCGGAAATGGTCCGCCGGATTTGCAGTGAAGGCCAATCGGGAAACCCCAGGTTCCCCGTCGCTGTGGGATGTGAGGTGGCTGACTTCCATGACCACATCTCCAAGTTGCGACTTGGACCTAGAAGCTTTTAGATTTCCTTGGCACCTCACTCTTGCTCAGCACGTTATTGTTAAAATGGCCAAGACAATCACCGCTCACCAACTACGCCAGTACTGGCGAGACGGCCATGAAATCGCGCTCATCGACGTCCGCGAGGAGGGCCCCTTTGCCGAGTCTCATCCCTTCTTCGCCCTGAGCGTCCCCGTCAGCGAGCTCCAGGTCAGGCTACCCGCCCTGGTTCCGCGCCTGGGAGCGCCCGTTGTCGTCTACGATGATGGCGAGGGTTACGTGGATCGCGCAGCGGCGCTCATCAGCGCCATGGGCTACCGCGACGTCTCCATTCTGGCCGGAGGCCTAGCCGGATATGCAAGAGTGGGCGAAGTCTTCCGGGATGTCAACGCGCCCTCCAAGGCTTTTGGAGAGCTGGTTGAAGCCATCCGCCAGACGCCACATCTGCCGGCTCCCGAGGTCAAGAGCGTCCTGGAGAATGAGGAGAATGTCGTCGTCCTGGACGCGAGGAGATACGAGGAATACAACACGATGAGCATCCCCAGAGGCCAGAGCTGTCCAGGCGGCGAGCTCCTGTACCGGGTGTTCGACGCAGCACCCGACCCAAATACGACGGTCATCGTCCATTGCGCCGGGCGTACACGCAGCATCCTCGGCACCCAGTCTCTCGTCAACGCGGGCATCCCGAACAAAGTGGTCGCTCTCGAAAACGGGACCATCGGCTGGACGCTCGCCGGGTTCAAGCTGGACACGGGCAGGGACTTGAAGGTCGGACCGCCGTCGGCAGGGGCACTCGAAAAGGCACAGGAACACGCCAGGGCATGGGCGCAGCACGTCGGCGTCTCCGTCATTGATGGTGATCAGCTGCGGCAGCTGGTAGCAGACTCGGTCGAGGACAGGACGACCTACTTTCTGGACGTCCGAGACCCAAGCGAGCACGGCAGAGGGCATCCTGCCGGGTTCCTCTCCGCCCCGGGAGGCCAGCTCGTCCAGGCCACGGATGAATGGGTGGGCGTCCGGGGTGCTCGGGTCGTCCTGTACGATATTGGTGGTGTCAGGGGCCTCATGACGGCCAGCTGGCTCCTGCAGCTTGGCTGGAACGTCAGCGTCTTGCGAGAGGATGTCACGGTCCCTGACGACCTGCTCCCGGCGCGCAAGACCCAGGGACCACCTCCACAGGCCTCGTCTGGCATCGATGTCGACACGCTGAAAAGCCTAGGCGACGCGACCATTGTAGACCTCGCCCGCAGTCCCGCGTATCGCAAGGGCCACCTTCCCGGCGCCTGGCACGCCTCCGGCCCTGAACTGGTGCGAGATCTCGGCCGCGTTCCGGGCACCGGCCCCATCGTGCTCACTTCGCCGGACGGTCATGTCGCCTCCACCAACGTCGAGCATGCGACCGGTCACTCTGCCCGGAAAATCTTTCACCTCATCGGAGGCACTGCGGCTTGGAAGGCAGCGGGCGGGCCAATCGAGACCGAGTCACGGTGGTTGTCGGAGCCCATTGACGTGTACAAGCGTCCGTACGAGGGGACGGAAAATGCCAGGAAGGACATGCAGGGGTACATTGACTGGGAACATGGCTTGGTCGCTCAGCTGGCCAACGATGGCATATCGCGTTTTCGGGTCGTCCGGGAGAAGCCTCTCTAGAGGGTGACTCTGCCGGAGGATGATTAGCGTTTTGATAGTCAAAAGGGAGTCTTGGACTGAAGACTCAACTTACCGAGTCGCACGACACATGGAATCATGAAAACTGCATTACTAGCCAGTATGAGTCTTGTGGTGTAGCTGCTTGCTGGTGTTTGCTTGCTTCTGTGTTGTTTGACTAATCGGCCAATCTACTTACCTACCGTTTGCCGTGGGGATAAATCCGGGCAAGCCAAGCTTCAAGTGGCCTCACGTCATCGCCTCCAGAAGCCGAAACCTCACTGGCAGGGCATCCGTTCCAGGTAGTGGGCTCGCCGGGAAAGGCCTCGGCAGGGCGGCCACAGGCGAAAAGGCAGGTCTAGGCTAGGCCGGTCTTCAGCGCCCGCCCGCCTGTGATTGTCTGTGACTTGACTTCTCCCCGCGACGGTGCAGCGCCCCACCTCTCAGTGTACAGCTGCTAACCCAATTCGAGCTCAGTTAGCATTACGTCGTCGGGAAACCAACCCAAATCGCACCGCACGGTTGAAACACCAGGGAAGGTGTGTCCTTCGCCCGCCAGCTGCCCTGGTTTCTTTGATCACGTCCATTCGCACCATACATCACCCCCCCCCCAATTTCCAGATTCACCGACGTCACGCGCTGCTGGCCCTCGCCCTCGCCCTTCTCCCACCCGATCCACCTGCACACTCGTCTATTCACTTCTACTTCCCTTTCGCAATCGCATCGGCCCCGACCCTCCTGCCGCACGCACCACAACAACCAAACCCCTGACCGACCGAACTGCCGCCGACAGATTGCACCCTCCTTCAAAGAACGAACCACCCACCCACCGATCACAATGTCTGTCGATATCGAGCCATCCGAGCTGAGCTTCCAGAGTGCGCAACTATTTCCCCATCATTATACCCGGCATCACAAACTCACCTCTGCCCAGAGCCATTCACCGTCGAGATCTCGCGTACTCTGAAGATCAAGAACCCCAACTCGACTCCCCTCGCCTTCAAGGTACGCCCAGGTCGCGCGCATCATGCAGAACTCCAACCCGAAGCTGACACACTCTCCAGGTCAAGACCACCGCTCCCAAGCAGTACGATCCGACCTCATCGAGCCCCCCGCCAGTCGTGACGATGTTTACTGACCCGACCCCGCAGATACTGTGTGCGCCCCAACTCCGGTCGCGTCGAACCCGGTCAGGATGTCGAAGTCACCGGTACGCAGAGGGAAACAATTCCATGAGAGAGAAGTTTGCTAAGATGTGTCTAGTCCTTCTCCAGGCAATGAAGCAGGAGCCCGCTCCCGGAACCAAGTGCCGCGACAAGTTCCTGGTCCAGTCCGCGCCCATCACTGGCGATAAGGAGTTTGTCAGCATCGCCAACATTGTAAGATCCATGGGCACGCGATACATGGCAAGGAGTAAAACGCTGACCGAATGTTCCTTTCCAGCTCGATTCGACCGACAAGTCTACCATCCAGGAGAGGAAGATCCGCGTCACTTGGATCACTGACAACCAGCCTTCCGCACCGGTTGCCGCTACCCCCAACCGCCACTCTGCTGTCACCGACCTGACGGTATGTCGCCACTCTCTTCCTATGCGGTACAAGCTTGCTGACAATATCTAGGCCGACACTCCCGACGTCAGCCGCACCTTTTCTTCTCCCGGCCAGGACACCGTCGGTGGCTCCAGCCCGCCTCCCTACTCGACCAACGGTACCACCAGGGACGATTCCTCCGACCACGATCAGTCCACCGTCTCCGCCGCCACCTCTGCTGTCACGCACGCGGCGCAGCTGACATACGAAGAGATCAAGGCGAAGCTGGCACAGGCAGAAGCCAAGATTCTCTCTCTGCAGGAGACCAGCGGCCTGCGCCAGAGGGTCAAGGCGGAGACTGAGAAGCTTCCCTCGACGCAAGAAGCTGCCCAAGCCGTGAGGCAGTCTGTGGAGGGTGTCCCCGTTCAGATGGTTGCGCTGCTCTGCTTCCTCAGCTTCCTCCTCGCTTACTTCTTCTTCTAATCAACACGTTGGCCCAGGCTGGCACAAACCCTTGTACGAACAGCCTCGCCAGCCGACGAGAGAGACCAAGCTGTCGAGGGATTGAATAATACGACCACACACCCGGGAGTCGGTGATGAGACTGCCCACACGAGCTTTGGGGGTGGAGGAGATGCGGGCACGCCCGGCATGATGGAGCGCAGCAGCGCGGAAGAGCGCGCAATGGCAATGATGGAGTGGCGGAACAGCGAGAAGCGAACGACGGTAGCAGCTCGAGGGTTATCCCAGGGCCGGATTCTGTACGACTAAATTCCCTTGCGTTATTAAATAGGCGACTCTAAAGCAGTGGCTTTCATGATGCTTTTCGTACACGCCACTATTCTCTACTTTTCGTCATACTGTTCATGCAAACCAAAAGAAACAACGATAACAAAACTAAACACGTCGATGCAGCATGCCCTCCAAAGTCTATGTGCTATATGCAACCAAAACCAAGGCCATGTACGAAGGCAGCCAGTGCTTCCGCTCATGCCTCGATCTCCTCCTTGGTCCACTTTGAGCCGCCGCCGACCATGCGACCGCCTTGCTGCCTCTTGACGCGGCAGTTGATGCCGACGTTCTCGTCAAAGATGAAGCGCCAGATGGCGTAGACCCAGCTCTCGTGCCTGGGGAGATCTTCGTAGAACTCGCTGGCAATGTCGCGCAGCTTGTGCAGCCTGGTCCAGGGGACGGCAGGGAAGTCGTGGTGCTCGTTGTGCAGGCCGACGTTGTAGGTGAGGAAGTTGAGGGGACCGTAGTAGGAGAAGGTCTCGGGAATCTCGAGCTTGTTGTCAATGTTCTTCTGCTGGGGGGTGACGGTCTCGTAGACGTAGTGCTCGGCGATGAAGTGGCCGGCCAGGGGGTGGAGGGAGCCGGCGAGGAAGGAGGAGAGGAGGAAGTAGAGGACGGCGTTGGGGCCGGCGAAGCGAACGAGGGCGTAGTCGAAGCTCAGCTGGACGACGATGTTGAGGTAGTGGACCCAGGTGAGGGGGATGCGGAAGATGGCCATGGGGCGGACGGCGTAGAAGAAGATCTGGAAGGTGCAGAAGAAGGACTTTCCGAGGATCGAGTTGAGGAAGACGGCCTCGAGTGCGGTGGGCAGGTCAGTGTCGAGACCGTCGACGCCGAGGGACTTGTGGTGGGTAAGGTGGTAAGGGCGGAAGGAGGCCGAGTAGGGGACGCCGATGGGGAGGTTGGCGAAGATGGCCAGCAGACGGTTGGCGAGGGGCGAGCGGAAGGCGAGGTTGTGGGAGATTTCGTGGATGGCGAGGAAGAGGTTCTGGTTGGCGGTGGCGCCGAAGACGTAGGCGACGGCCCAGAACTTCCAGTCGAAGAAGGAGGTGTTGCGCAGGGAGTAGGCGAGGAAGACCTGGAGGGAGACGACGCCGAGGACGACCCATTTGGTCAGGGGTTCGGGACCGCAGAGCTTGGTGACCTGGAGAGGACTTGTTAGACATGATCAAAGGGGGAGTAAGAGGGGGATGCGCACCTCGGGATGGGCCTTGATGATGGCGAGACGGCGGCTGCGGTGCGGCTCTTCGGTGTAGGTCCAGAAGAACTCCTTGTGCTTGACCTCGAGGGGGTCGCGCTCCTCGTCGGGAGGCAGGGGAATGTCGTCGGTGCTGGGCCTGATGGGCGCCGCGGCGGCGGCAGGCTTGGTGCGCCTAACAGGCTTGAGGACTGTTGCGGAGGAAGACATTGTTTCCGTCGCGATGTTGTAGTGGCGAAAGGAGCGTGAGGTGTTGACAGGAGAATCAGGGGGAGGGACGACAGGTTATGCTGGCATTGGCGTGTGTATATATACGGGAGTCAGAGAGGCGAAGGACTCGGATGCTGGGACTCCTTTTGTTGTACCCGTGAAGAATGGGTGTGTTCGAGCTGGCCGAGGTGCGGTTCAGTCGGGAATCATGCGGTCGGGAGGTGCAATGGTCTGATAGGGGGCGCGGGCGGTGAAGTTCCAGGTCCCTCCGTGCTGTCCGACGTGGGGCACCTGGGATATTTTAGGTTGCTGCTTTAGTGGAGGATTTGACGCGCAGAGGTTTCGCGACGCGGCGCAGGTTCGCCACTGTGGAATTGGGATGGACAGGAGTGGCTGGTGGCGCAGCACACTGGTACGCAGTTTCCCCTGACGGGAATTCTGCTTCTCGATTTCTTCGATCTATTTTCTTAAAGTCAAGGTGATTTTTCGTTCAACAAGAAAAGTTAGTCTTCATGTTCAAGCCTCGGATATTCCACGTTCAGTTCCCACTGACCCGACCACCCGACTCCTCGCATCGACTCGGGTTCTGATGCGCATCCCCACCGGAAATGCGATGCGCCCCAAATTTAAGATGAACCCTCCTTCACACACCTAAAGCGGCGGATGCCCATCTCAATTCCCTTCCCCCCCATCTGATCGAAGCTCGCAAAGTCGGTGCGCTGCCGCGTGGAGCAACGAATCCGCCACCCGTTGAACCCCTAAAACAGCAGTCCAGTCTGTTGTCGGCGCCCAATCAACGAGCTCGCGCGTCGCACGGATCGGGGGACTCGTCCAGGGGTAAAAAGGGTAAGCGCAGGAACAGGAACAGGAACACACACTCGTCGCGAACACATGCTTCTACTTCACACCCCTCGAGTCCTTCTGTGGGTGACACGCTGCGAGGCGCGTGTGGGAGATACAGCGTCTGGCGTCATACGGACGAGAATGTCGCGTTTTCGTCGCTAAGGCGCGGCCAATGGGCTATGCGAGGCGTCGTCGAGGGGTGATGGCAGGTGATCAGGTTGTGCGCCCGAAGATGGGAGTTGCCGGGCCTGAAGCTGCGCGGTGGTGATGATGGTGGTGCTGGCAGGGTTGCACAAGCAGGGGGCACACGAGGGCATCGCCGTGGCTGGGTTGGGGATATAGGGGATCGGAGGTGCATGGCATGGCACGAGGGCGTGACGTCGTCAGCAACGATTTGCAAGAGGGGGCGTCCTTTGACGACGAGGGGCAGCAGCAGATGGTCCCGACGGCTGAGTCAATAGTTCAGGGGCAGGACGTTCGTGGGAGTGGCCTCGTGAGACGCGGGCTGACGTCGTCGGGGGGTCGCACAGCGTCGGGCATCAATCTGCTGCCAGGTAGGCAGCCTCGGCTTGCCACGGTGCCGGATTTTCGAGAACAGGAGGGGCATGGTACGGTGCCTGGATGGCATGGCCTTGGTGTGGAAGGGGGAGGCCCGTGGTTGGCATGTCACGGAGGATTTGATACTCGGTCTGACGTGAGGCCGTGCTGTCCGACGTGGTCTATCGGGCCGGCCCCTTTTCCGACCGGACACAAGGTGCGTGGTGCGTGGTGCGTGGGATGGAGGGGCCCCGGCTCCTGTGGCCGGCGCGGACGACGGCCGGGAGGTAGTGCCACCCGGAGACCTTCGTATCCACGCCGGGTCCTATTTCGGGTGTTGACTTTGGCACTGCAAATAGCGAGCCCGTCATATGTCAAGATCGGTCACTGGCAGCGACAAGAGATGGTTCCTGGGCGAGCTGTGGCGCGGGGGCAGGGTGATCGCCATTGCAGCAGCACCCTGTCTTGTTTCCTTCGGACGAACAGAGAGGGCTAACCAAGGGCAAGCCATGTGTTGCGTCGGGGTTGCACAGGTGATGATCTGAGACGGTAGGAGAGACAGAGACGTTGTTATCTGTCAGGCGTCCGTCTGAGACGTCTGGATCTGCTCTTGGTCTCTCTTCCCGTGGGGGCTGTCCATGGCCGAGATGGCGGTCAGGCATGGTGTGTTCTCCTTTCCAGCGGAAGCAGACAAGAGATATCTGTCTCCTGACATGATCATCCTTGGAGATGTCTCGATCTCTAACGGCGCGGTCCTCGTGAGATCTTTCCACCAGACCACGCGCGCCACTAGAGAAGTTGCGTGCGAAGATGGTGCAATGGCGGTGCCAAGACGCGGGCCACCTGACAGAGGGGGCGGGGAGCCTCGGGGTTCCAGTCGGGGGCGCTTCCGGGAGGGCTGCTGCTCACCGCTGGGAATGCTGCCCGGGGAAGAGGAAAAAATACCGCATCGGCCCAATTCTGAGTGGCGATTCTGTCCAGCTGGAGAAGCAAAACGCAGCAGCAACAGGAGGTTGGGTCAGTCTCCTGCATCGCCCACGTTTGGAGCGGTGAAGCTTGACGATGCACCCAGCGAACCACTCTGAGGGACTGTCACATGCATGAGCAGGGATGCGGCAACCCTCCCGCCCGGCTAGCGAGGCCTGGACTGGCTTGGTGTGTTCCTCTGGGCCCAGCGTCGAGGGGGGCACGCGACCCCAAAGTGCTCTGAAGCATCTCGCTCGTCATGGGCGCTATTTGCATTCCAGGGCGTAGTGTCCTCCTCAAACACTTGTCGGATTGTACCTGTTATCTTGTCAGCGGGGGAAAGACCAAAAGCTGGGGGGATGGAAAAAAAAGTGTCGTGTCGACGCCTGACAGGGTCTGAAGTGTTGTTCTCCGATCAGATCCTGGTCGTCTGCCAGGGGTCTGCAGCAAGGGCCAAGGGTGTGCTTTGGGTGCCTGTCTTTTTTCTGAGCTGGCACTGGCACACGTGAAGATAACGACCTCCCGATAAGAGAGGGAGCGCCAGGGCAGCAGGGAAAGTCCCAGCCCAAAAGCCACGACGCCAGAAAGTGTCAGTCAGCAGCCAACCACTGGCAGTGCTTTGCCTGGCGTTGACTGGGCCTAAAAATCTCCCACACCTCACTGGAAGAGAGAAAGGCAAGACAAGTCAAAGACAAGGCAGGCGTCCCGACTGGCCGTTTGCACACCTCTCAAATCCTATCGCCCACTGGCAGCTCAAACTTGAACCCGCCTCCAGGCTAGCACCTATCACCTCCTCCTCCAACCTGCCAGTGTCTCCCCCAAGCACGCGCCGTGCCGTCATAAGGCGTTTCCTACTGGCACCTGCCTGCCAGCCGTTGGTACCTCACCTCACCTACTCCAATTTACCTACAACATCAACAGAGTCAACAACGCCCTCTTTTCGGAGACCCATCGCTTTTCTCCGTCCCTCATACAAGCCCAACTACCAAAGGTCGCCGTCAGATGGCCCTTTTGTCCGCCGTTATTTACGCGTCTACACCCCCGGCGACCATCGGGCTGCACCCCACGCACCCTTGAACCACAAGCGACAGCTCACCAACGCACCAACGCACGCAGGAGCGCACGGTACCATACCGGCAACCACCGCACATCCACCACACCCGCACCGCACCCGCACGACGAGAATCTGAACCCTGCGCAAGCTGCAGCAGTGAGAAACGACCCCCGACAGACCGTCCGATCGACCGTCCGACCGACCGTCCGACTCCAGTCTTGACCGATTCTTCCTCCGACCGCTCCCGCCCACCCCTCCGACGCTGGTGCTTCGACAAAAAAGAGAAAGGCATAACGCTCCCTCTGCCTTCGTCCCCCTCCTCCTCCTGCTCTTGACGGCAGTCCCAAGAGGCACTCGTCAGCCTCTTTCTCCCCCTCCCCTCCCCTCCACTCCCCTCCTTTTCACCTCCGGTCGGCGCGGCTCCCCAAGCCAGCTCGTCGCGCCGATGTGGTGGCTCTTCCGGATCCTCTTCAGCTCCATCTTCATCTTCAGCGTCGTCCTCTCGATACCAGTCGCCTTCGATGTCGGCGGCCGGGACAGCGGTCTGGCCTACAGCCTCTCCCTGTGCGGCTTCTACGCCGTCCACTCAGCAATCAAGGCGATTACTCCCGACACCTCGCGCGTACGCTGGGCCATCTCCCACATTCTGCGCCTCTCCCAGTGGTTTGTCCTGCCAGCGTTGCTGATCTGGTCTCTGGGACGATTTGCTGTCGACGCTCCCGCCACAAACTGGGTCGAGCGCACCCTCCAGGGTCTGGTCTCCTCCAAGTCGGAGACTTGGAGCGAGTGGATCTTTGGCGAGAATGGAGTCCTTGAGACCTTGACCCTCGGCGGCTGGGACAACACTCTGCGCTACTCGAGCCCCGTCTTCCAGCTCATGGAAGGCTTCTGCAGCTTGCTGGTTATTCAAGCCTCGGGTCAGATTACCCGCTGGTTCGTCCACAGGGGCCGCAGCGACACTTGGATGGTGAGAACACCCCTCTCACACCCCCTACAAATCCCGAAACGAACGAAAGACTGACACCGTTCCTCCACAGATCATCCTCCTCGTCCTCTCCGGCAGCATCATATCCACCTCGTTGTACTTCCTCTGGCGCGTGGCACACTTCCCCTCTATCAGCAACGTTGACGGCACCCTTATCGGTGTCACCATGACCTCGGCCTTCTTCCTTTGCGCCTACGGCATGCACAGCGGCAGGGGCAACGTCGTCGAATCGTCGCTCCTCTTCGCCTACATCGTGCTCTGCGTCTACCAGATCTTCACCGACTACCTGCCCTCTCCCGAGGCCATGGCTGCCGAACAGCTGGCCGCCGAGGAGCCCGAGTTCCCTCCGCTGCCGCCCATTATCATGGCCTCCTACTCGACTCTGCTCCACTTCCTCGGCAACCTTCCCTCGGCCTTCCACTCATCCTTCACCCTGCTCTACGCCGCTTTCCAGACCATCACCCCCTCGGTCATCATATCTCTCACCTACCGACTCTTCGTCTTCTACTGCGCCACCCGCATCATTCCTGCGCTGCGCGAGTCCAGCGCCCAGGTCTCCTTTGGAGAATCCGATTCGACCAGCGCGTTTCTCAGCACTCTTTCCTATTTCTCACCATCCATCCTCATTGCCATGTACACCAGTCTGCTTCTGCAGCACTTCACCACCAGCCCCGGCCCCGACGGCTGGACTCTTCGCGGCGGCGATGCCAGTGGCAACATCTGGCGCTGGATCAACCTCGCCGGCACAATGTCCCTGTACGCCGTTGAGCTGTACCTGGGCAACGACGATCCAGACAGCAGCCTGACGGAGCACTGGAAGACGGATTGAAAGCCTCTTTTGTGCTCAGAACAGACACCAAACAAGACTGTCATTGGACGCCAACAGTCCAAAAATACCATCACCCAAGGATCATGGTTGCGGAGACGGACGCCGCACGAGCAAGCTCGACCTGTCGGACGTCCGCCAATAGGCAGGAACGAATCCATGCCGCCATGATCTGAGGACGCTTCTCCTTGACGTTTACGGTTCACCATGGGACAGGGCTGGGATCGCACAGAACCACCGGCGTTAGGGGGCGGTCATGTCATTGCGACGCTTACGGGACTCTGAGGAGGATGACTCCATCGGGGCCCAGGGCGTGGGCGTGGGCGAATGCGCCCTGAATTATCTTGATTCCCACCGCTGCAGTGCTTTTCAGTTGTAGCACTTAGCTTCGCATAACCAGTTTCTGAATTCATATCTTCCATGTGTGTGGAATGGTCGTGTGTCGCGCGATGTCTGTGAGCTGCCTTGGACACTGTGTGTGGATCTCCACTTGACGTCAACTGAACCTCGGTTCGTCTGCACCAACCGTCTCAACTACATGCCTGCACCACACTCGTCGACATTGCTCAGAGCATCAACGTGCTCCTCATCATTCCGAAGAAACCAAGGACTGACAACACGCATCCGCCATGGCTGAAGCAAACCCAATGTCGGCCTCGGCCTCGAAACAGCGCGTCTCCAAGCACCAGATCATCATGGCCGGACTCCTCTGCGACGTGTACGGACTGGACGAGGAAACATTCAACCGCCCAACCGCCCTCTCCTGCCTCTGGCTTCACCACCCCCGCACCAAAGCCAAAGAAGACATGCAATCTTTTGCCACACACATCGTCAACGCCTGGCTGAGCCGGAAAGAGACTCTCAAGGGCGCAGCGTCCCATCGAGGCCTCGTCGTCGTCGCTTTTGACCAGAGGAACCATGGGGAACGGCTCGTGGATGAGCGGGCCAATGCGGCCTGGCGCTCAGGCAATCCCGCCCATGCACCGGATATGTTTGGCGCTATTCGCGGGATGGTGAGTGATAATGCTGGACTGATGGACCTTGTTGAGGGGTATGTGAGGATGACTATGGAGGGTCCTAATGGGGCCGGAGGGGAGTGGCCTGGGGTTGTTGACCAGCATCTTGTGCTTGGGGTGAGTCTGGGTGGGCATAGCGCGTGGCAGGCTCTGTTTTCGGAGGAGAGAGTGAGCGCTGCTGTGGTCGTCATTGGATGTCCTGATTTCATGGGTGAGTCTCCTTCTTTTCTCACTTGTGCCTTACTGACGGGACCAGGCCTTCTATCAAACCGCGCGCGGCTATCGAAGCGTGAGTGTTTCAGTGCCCTTGACAACGGCGCATCCTTCCTCGGCAGCAGAGACTTCCCTCGGGACCTCGTACGTGCGTGTCTCCGGTACGATCCCAAGGGAATCCTCTTCGGCACCGACGCCGTGCGAGATCCCGAGAACGAGGAGGAGAAGCAGCGGCTCAGGGGGCTTCTTGACGCACGGATCAGGGGGAAGAAGGTCCTTGTGTGCTCGGGCGGCGATGACAAGCTCGTGCCGTACGCCATGTCAGAGGCATTTGTCAGGTTCATGGAACGGGCGGCTGGGACGTGGTATGCTGATCGGGGGGTGACGGTTGTGAATAAGGTGTATGAGGAGGTTGGGCATGTGTTTAGCCCGGGGATGGTGGAGGATGCTACGGCTTTTTTGCTGGAGGAGATTGCGTCGGCGCCGGTGGCGGTTCCGAGGGCGGGGACGTTTGGGGAGAAGGGGAAGCCGAGGATGTGAGCAGAGGGAGAGGAGGTTGAGTGTTTGATAGAGTGGTGCTAAGTAGCCCACGGCCGTATGACATCTTCTACGAGGACCTCGTCGCCATTCTCTGATTGCGTTGTGACGAGACCGCTGCGTACTCTCTCCCCTTCAAGTTCCGTCTCAAAAAGTGCTTGACTGATACTCCAGACATTTCTTCGCATTCGCTTCCCGGTCAAAGAATCCCCTTGGCCGTGCGGATCTCGCTGCCACTCATCCACGGCACGACGCTCGCCCGCCATGGCGTCGCTTTTGGACACTGCCCCGTCGGCTGATGCCATCATACCCGGTGGGTTGATGCCAAGGTAGGTGACCCGAGAAAGGGGGAAGCCAATGGCGGCGCAGTGGCCATCAACGATGCGTTCACGCTTGAAGCCGTGGCTGACGACTGTCATTCGGGCGGGCCATGTCCTGGTGTGTTGCCAGAAGGCTGTAAGTGAGAAGAGTATGTTGTGATAGGAGTCTAGGGCGCGCTCGTCCAGAATGATGCGACTCTCCACGGAGGACCGGGACCCTGGGGTGATTGTGAAGAGGTCGTTGGCGAGAGCTACGTTTCTGTAGCTTTCGGCCTCGGAGAGGCGGGTCTCTTTGCGAGTTGGGCCTCTGTGATGCAGTCAGAATGGAATGACTCTCAGAATCAGGTTTCTTACCCCGAGATGACCAGTAGAGCTTCGCCATCGGTCTCGAGAAGACGGATGGCCGCCTTGATGTGCTCAATGAAGGTGGGCGTCTCGCCGTGCTGAAAGTCGGCAATGAGCCAATCGGATTCGTCATGGCCACGGCTTAGCCCTCCGAGCCAGATGCCATGACAGCATAGCACGACGAGATGTGAGGGTGACGCTGTTGTCATGGTGGTCATGGGTGTGGTTGAGGAGGAAGAGTCGGTCGGGAGGGGAGCTGTGGGAGAAGTGGGTCCAGACATCACACGATGCAGCACTTGATGGAAAAGGGGGTATCTTGGTTGGTCTTCGACACTCTATAGAATTATTTCTTGTCTGGCACCAGCTCGCCGTATAGTCGATATGCGTCTCCGACCAGGTATAGGCTACCGGTTACGACGATTGGGCCCTTGGACGTTGCAGCCTCGGCCATGCCGGCGGCAAGAGACCCCTCGGTGGGATCAGTCTCGTCAAAGCTGGCGGCAGTGATGCCCAATCTGTCGAGCATCTCCTGTAGCAAGGCAGGCTTGACGGGTTCTACCCAGGGCATCGTTGGCCTACGGCTAAATGCGACACATACGACAGAGTCGCCCGGCCTGGTCAGCGTGCGCAGCATGCCCTCGGCGTCTTTGCCGTCTTGCTGTGACACAGCCACGACCCATGTGACTGACTGGCCGTTCCCCCGCGAGTACTGGTCCACGTATCTCGCCAGCGTTTCTGCCGACTGAGGGTTGTGAGCACCGTCTATCAACGTTGGAAGTCCTGACCGGTTGGGGAAAGCCTTGCTGATGTCTAGCGACGACAGTCTCCCCAGGTGGACGGTGCTCTTTAGCAGGGGAAGAGCCTCTTCGACGGAGAGGGCGTGCTCGGGATATGCTAGGCGGAACGCTGTCATGGCGCAGGCCATGTTTTGCGCTTGATGCGGCATGACTTCGGCAGCGTACAACGTCTCAAGCAGCCCGTCCTGAGCAGTGGTGAGATGCAGAGGGGCGCCAACTCCGGCGGCATGGCTGCGGAAGACGTCGAGCACCTCGGGCGGGTTGCTGCCGTCGACGACGCAAGGCACGCCACTCATCATGATCCCGGCCTTTTCCCTCGCAATTAGCGGCAATGTGTCGCCAAGCATGCGCTGGTGGTCCAGACCGATCTTTGTGATGACGGTAACACTCTTCCTCTGGAGAGCGTTTGTCGAGTCGAGACGCCCACCGAGGCCAACTTCAACAATACCGGCGCGGACGCCAGCATCATCAAAGGCAGAAAAAGCCACGAGAGTGCCGAGCTCAAACTCAGTCAGCCGAATAGGTGTCTGCGTGTCTTCCATGGGCGGCGGGTCTTGCGCAAGGCGGCGCTGCTCATCGTCAAGTATGGCCTGGCGGTAGCGGGCGTAGGCGGCGCGGGATATGGGCGTGGCGTCAATTTTGATGGCGTCCCGGGGTTCGACGAGATATGGTGATGTGAAGAGGCCGTTTGAAATACGGGCCTGCCTGCAGAGCGCCGATAGGTATGTGCAGACGGAGCCCTTGCCGTTGGTGCCGGCTACGTGCAGGGCGTCCCATCGCTGGGCCACCGAGGTCATGGCCCGGGCCATGCGGCTGAGGTCCAGGCTGATGCCCTTCATGGAGGCGGCTGCGGGTTGGCCGGCGGTGGTGGGGGACGTCATGGCATCCCTGAAGGTGTGGCGATGGAGGATGGTCGTGGAAAGGGTCAGTGGTGATGGTGGTTGAAGTGGTGGATGTAGATATGCCGTTTAAGCCTCTAGAAGATATTCAGCGAATTCGGAGCTCATCTCTGCATCGAGGCGCCAAGCAAGCCACCACAGCCCACCCGCCGTGCCGGAACCGGGCGTGGCTGATGAAGAATACATGCTTTCTGGTGGCTCGTTCCGCCACTCTCGCGTACCTGCTAGCGTCACCGCACAGATGTTGACGGAGCCACTCGCAACTTTGGCCTGCTAGCGTTTCCGGAACCCTTCTCTTGTCACGGTCAGCCGCCTTCCCCCCTGGATCTTCTCATCCTATCCACTCCCGCCAATTCTCCGCGCTACCCGTCTTCCGAGTCTCTATCCACAATCCTCAGAGGTGGCTCTGCTCGCGCATCATCGCGTCGCACTTTCAACGTCCAACGACCCGCGACGCGGTTTTTCCATCGGCACATCCAGGAGCATCAACACCTAGAAGTGTCCGACTGTCCATTGCCGCATCCCTCCGCAGCATTGCGACGCTTCCCCCCGTCGCGCTGTCAAAATGGGTCTCCCGTAAGTTTTGCCCCTCTGGTGGTTGCGCCGTGCCTGTCAACCGCAGCCTCGGCCATCCATCGCATACCCGCCTCGTCATCGTCATCGTCATCCATCATCCGCTCCCCGCGACCGATCTCCTCTCCCCCGCGATTTTCTCGTCGATCTTCAGATTCCTCCGAACTTCGATGGCTTCCTGCGCCCTGCCTCCCCCGAGCCCCTCCCTTGACAAAGCCTGTTCGCTGGTGAAATCGAGTCCCAGCCCCGACAATGCCTGGCCACTCCCCTCCTCGCTAACACTTGGTACAGTCTCTTTGTCGCGCCCGTCGAGTCCGACATCAGCAGCAAACAGAGAAGGCTCACGACCCACGAACGCATGCCGACTATTCGCCGGAGCCGCCGTGCCGATGATCGAGAGTCGCGCGCGATACGACGACGCGCCGCCATTTTGAACGATGTTGCATCACTATCTGTGACGCCGGACCCGTTGCTCGCACGTCTGCAGGCTACAAACAATCGCCCGGGAACAATGGCCGAGATCTGGGTTACTAACTCGGTTCACGGCAACTCCGCGGTGCCTGTCAACGCCAGGATCGAAGGTCCCGAGCCCAGCTCTCGCGAGAGAGCGCTGCGGAGCCGCGAGCTTTTTACTTGGGGCACTGGCGAACGGAGGCAACCGGCCGAGGAGCGGTCTGCATACCAGAGAAGCAACATTGTAAGACTCGCCCTTTTGGACTCTCTGTCATGAATCTACTGACACAATCTATGTAGGCTCCATCTGTTGCCGCACGCTTCGACAGAAGCCCTGATCCAGTCTCCTCGTCGGCTGTGCCGCCCCCGCCGGAACCACCTTTCCGCGGGCATATGATGAGGAGGGTCGGCCGTGCCAGACCACTGGTCGGTTTTGATGGCCTTGGCGACCGCAACCGAAGCCTCAGCCCTGAGGTCTGGGATACGCTACTGTCGACACTGACGCCGGATCCCCAGCCGCCCAGCGCTGGCTCATCCTTTGCATCAGCTACGGCATCAACAGCCGCGACATCACAGAGGCAGAGCGCCGCCGCATCGTCGCGTACCTCGCTGGCGGAGGCCGACGGTGTTGACGGCCCCGTTGTCGATCAGCCCTGCGAAACGGGCGAAGCTACGGACAGCGAGGATTCCGGTCTGCCGAATGTCACGGTCCCGTCGCGATTTCAGCGGTTTGTCGCCTCGCTGAACCCTCACACCGTCGATAACGTCTCGCACGTCCGTGCCGAACCCGTGGACCGCCCGACCCTTACATTCAACGGCCGACCCGACGGCGTCTGGACGAGCATTGACCGCATCCGGGCTCGCATGGCGCGCGTAAGGGAGGATATCGAGGCTGACGAGCGCGAGGACGAGGCCGCCAACAGGAGAGCGGGCACGGCCTTGCGCGCGGCGACGGGATACTCTCTCTGGACAGGCGCAGAGCAGCAGACGACAAGTGGAACTACAAGAGAAGGCAGTTCAGAAGAGTCGGATAGCCTCGATCAGGGCGACCTGGAGCCGTCCAGCGGCGACAACGACCAAGACCCGGGGCTGGGGGACATGCAGCACATTGTGCGACGCCTCGTGGAGAGGCAAGACATCCCCGACGAGTGGTGGGCTGAAGCTGGTCTCAGCCGCCTGATCTCGGAAGACCCGTGAGCGGGCGGGAGGAAGCACCGGGGTGTTTTTTTGCGTCTTGGGAGAGAAGCCGCGGACAGAGGCACATTTGCCGACGTGTGACGCTGTGCTGCGACCGTCTCGGACAGGGAGCACGGGGTGGAAACGGATACTGGAGTTGTGGCGAGCCCTGCCCGGCCTGAGGTGACGGGGCTCATGTTATTAGTATACGGATTTGGGGAGGAAGCGTGTTTATGGGGATATTTGCTTGCTGTTGTACATTACAAAAGGACGAGCGAGCGAGGGCAGAGATCGGCGAGATATCATCATAATGAAGAGGTTTCGGTGCCCAAGGAAGACACGCCCAATTCTATGTCTTGTGCAACGAACTGAGTGTTTCGCCGGTCTTGGCATCAAGTCAATGGGCATGGTGTTTGATACGCGGAGGACAAGGTAGATCATGGATCGATGATCACAACTGGGCAGATCGGTGCTTTGCACAATACCTATGTTGACTCCAAACCCATAATGCATGCCTGGCGCCTGCAGCTAGAAGATGCTGTGAGACACGTGGTGACACACAATAACGCACAATGCAGCCCGTCAACTGGAGGAGGGATGCACATCCTTGGCTTCAATGGACGGGAGACGGAAACCGGACCAAGTGCCCCTATTGGGTGCTGTGTCGATCCGATGTTCAGGGGACGCCTGACCCCGCTAGCCGCTTAGTGCCGCTGTGAGCTGGCACCTGTAGGGGCCTTGCACTCTGCCTGCCCAGGTGCTTCCAGCTGAGGCGACACCCGACCCGAATCCGCGATGCCCAGCCCGTGGCCCGTTCATGGATCCATTCCACCCAACCATCATCCACTGCGTCGACTCGACCGACTCGAAAGCAACGGCGCGGGCTGCCAATATTGGACCGAACCTAGGCATTAACCGCGACGCCTTTCCTCCACCCCCCAAATTCCGCCGCTTCGCGTCTCTCTTCCCGACTCCATTCACGATCCTACCCCAGGCCAGGCACATTCTCGACCTCGGGGAACTGAAACACACACACCAAGTCCCTTTGGAATCCTCGACGACATTTCGCCCCGAAGCTTGCCCAGCTGCGCCGTGCCGTGCTGCTGCTGACGCCGCCCCGTCGTCTGCCAGTGCTCCAGTTTTGTCGGCGGCCGCCCTCTGCTCCCTTGTCACCCTCCGAGTACCACCTCAACCCCCCAAGGCCACCACCACCCCCGGCTGCTGCTTTGATCTCGCCTGCGATCGGGACGAAACTCTTGACGAATACCGTCCTCGGCGGACATGTGGCAGCATTGGGGAATGTGATGCCTGCGCGACACTCCGACTCCGACTCTCTCCCCCTCCGCCCTCGACGGGAACCCACGCTCTTTGACGACGAACCTCTCTCCTCCTCCCCGAGCCCCGCGCTCTGCTTACAACGTCAACAACAAACAACACAACCACTACCACCAAAGCCCGACAGCACACCCGAGGCAGGACGACGCCGACGACTTCCTGCGATTCCTCAGGCCGGCCCCCGGCCGTCCGACACATAGTGGCCATGCCCACTCCGCTGCCGACGGCCTCGTCCTCGTCCTCGTCTGCCGACCGGCAATACCACGTCAATGGGAGGGCAGCAGTCGTGGCAACGCGGGAGCGAGCCCCGGGGTCGGGCACTCCCCGCAAGGAGAGGCAGCGAGAGAGCTCTGCCGTGCAGGATCCCGGCCTCAAGGACTATGTGCGTACAATCGGTCAGACCAGGCCAGGGAGAGACCGAACGGCTGCATCCGTGTACGCGACCACAATAACTGACGAGGTACTGCTGCTGTAGCGTCTAGGAGAATGTCTGGGCAAGGGGGCCTTTGGCTCTGTCTACAAGGCCTTCAATTGGGGTACCGGCGAGGCTGTGGCTGTCAAGCAGATCAAGCTGGCTGACCTGCCCAAGAGCGAGCTGCGCATGATCGAGGTATGGGCCCCAGTCCCGTTCGATACATGGACGACAAAGGCTGACTGACCCCGGCGTCTAGACGGAAATCGACCTCTTGAAGAACCTGCATGTACGTCCACAAGCCGACCCGAGCCTCAGGCGCAGGCGCTAACAATCCTCCCCAGCATGCCAATATCGTCAAGTACATCGGCTTTGTCAAGTCGATTGACTGCCTGAATATTGTCCTCGAGTATGCGCCCCAACTGCCCGAATCCCAAAGACCACCGCCGTTGACAGCCTGACTAGATACTGCGAGAATGGCTCTCTGCACTCCATCTGCAAGGCCTATGGAAAGTTCCCCGAGAACCTCGTGGGCGTCTACATGACCCAGGTCCTCCAGGGCTTGCACTACCTCCACGACCAGGGTGTCATCCACCGTGACATCAAGGGCGCCAATATCCTCACCACAAAGGACGGAACCGTCAAGCTGGCCGACTTTGGCGTGTCCACTAGCACTTTGGCAAACGGCCAGGACAAAGAGGCTCAGGTCGTTGGCACCCCATACTGGATGGCCCCCGAAATCATCCAGCTATCAGGCGCCAGCCCTGCCTCGGATATTTGGAGTGTAGGCGCCACGGTCATCGAGCTTCTCCAGGGCAGGCCTCCCTATCACAACCTGGCTGCCATGCCCGCGCTCTTCGCCATTGTCAATGACGACCACCCGCCCCTACCCGAGGGCATCTCACCGGTGAGTTTCCCCCCTCCCTCCCTTTCAAATGCCGTCGTTCCCCAACCCACCCCCTGAGACATGACTCCGCCTGCTGATCCACGAGACAGGCCGCACGCGACTTCCTAATGCAGTGCTTCCAAAAAGACCCCAATCTCCGCGTCTCAGCACGCAAGCTTCTGAGACACGCCTGGATCATCGGGTGCCGGCGCAGCGACGCCCCCGTGTCCAAGGCCCCCTCCGACTTTAACCAGGCAGTCGAAGAGGTCAAGCAGTGGAACAAGGCCCTCAAGTCATCCGAGACATCGCTCAGAGCGTCCACTGGCTCTGACGGCGGCATGCCAGGCCCTCCCTCACGCTTCAACGCCAGCGACCCTCATCGCCCCAGCTTGATCAACCCCGCAAAAGGCCCGCTGGCCCTGGCGAAACCTCGTCCATCTGCCGAGGCCTTTAGGTCGCCGGAACTGGCTGGTGAGATCTCAGCCCCGCGCCGCTCCCCCGCCATTGTCCATGGCACTCTCTGTCCCTGCATTAGACTGGGCACTGACACTGGACCCTTTTCTAGATGACGACAACTGGGACAACGACTTTGCTACATCCATATCCCCCAGCGCTCTTCACCTACCGCACCTCAAGCCGCAGGACAACTTTGGTGGTTTGCTCTCTTCTGACAAGCTCAAGGCCTTCGCTTCCATTGACGCCCGCAACGACTCCTCCACCTATGATGATGACTTTGACGGCGAGCTCATGACCATCAAGGGCCCCCAACACTACCAGGACTTTGACTCACTTGACAGGACTATCAGGCCCCTGCCTCGCAAAAAGAGCGACAAGTTCGCTGACCCGACAAAACCCCCCTCCCCATCCAAGACGAGCCCCCGAAAAGCTAGCCATGCCCGCAAGCCGTCGCACGCAAAGTCGCCCAGCAAATCACACCTGCACCTGGGCGGCGGCGGCGGCAACCGATTTGAGCTGCCCGCCCGGCCGGACCTGGCGTATCGCGAACAGTCGGTGGAAGACTACTCTGATCTCTTCTTCGACAACGACCATGTCTTTGATCAGAGGGTCGACCCGTTCGCCAAGAAGGTGTGTAACCCGCCAGCGGATCGTGCCCGGATCCCTCGCATCCAGATTATTCACACAGATGATGTTGAAAAGCTCGATTCCCCCCAACTCTTCCACCCCTCAGACCTCACGAGCCTGCCGCGCTCCACCGAGTCCCTCGTGGGCGGCAGCATGCGGCGGAAACCCCAATCGCGGCCCTCGGTGCTGCCCGACCGAAACATGCGACGGACCAGATCAACCATCGAGATCCAGCGATTTGCCGAAGACGAGGAGGACGAGGACTTTTCCGACATGTTTGGCCCCGGCAACGTCCTGGCCGAGAAGGAGGAGAGCGAGCGTGGCTCCGAGGACGGCGGTCTGATGCTGTTGTCTAAGCTGTCTAACAACTCATGGCTCGGTGACGAAGAGGACGAGGACGACCCGTTCGCTATGATGGATCCCGGCTGGGACGAGATGGACCTCGAGGCCAACATCGCCCGCGACCGGCACGCCCGGTTGGCCGTCAAGGTGGAGGACCTCGTGCGGACACTAAAGCAAACGGAGGGCGAGGATAAGCTTTCAGTGCTATCCGAGGAGCTGGTGAGTCTGGTGCATCTGCTGGGAGGTGTTAGTACTGACGTGAACAGCTCGCCCTGCTCTGGGAGAATAACGACGTCAAGGATCTCATTATCAGCTCGCACGGCTTGCTGCCCATCCTGGAGATCTTGGAGCCTTGTACAGTGAAGAGCAGGCAGCATATGATCCTGCAGCTGCTGAAGGTCGTCAACGCGGTAAGTCAGGTGGGTGTTTGAGGGCGGGACTTGGGCTGACTTGGGCAGATCATTCTGGACGACGTCGAGATTCAAGAGAACCTCTGCTTCGTCGGCGGCATCCCCATCATCACAAAGTTCTCGGCCCGGCAATACTCGAATGAGATCCGACTCGAGGCGGCCGCCTTTGTTCGCCAAATGTACCAGACCTCGACTCTCACGCTACAGATGTTCGTGAGCGCCGGTGGTCTCAACGTGCTGGTTGAGTTCCTTGATGAGGACTATGACGACGCGAAGGAGCTCGTGCTGATTGGCGTCAACGGCATTTGGAATGTGTTCGAGCTACAGGGCCCGACACCCAAGAACGACTTCTGCAGAATCTTCTCAAGGAGCAAGATCCTGTACCCGCTCGCGCTGGTGCTCCACAGAGTACTCGATGAGGAGGGCGAGGACGAGCTGGACGAGCTGGTGGAAGGCCGCATCGTCAACATCTTCTACCTCTTCTCACAGGCGGAGAACTACGTCAAGGAGGTCGTCGCTGATCGACAGGTCTTGAAGAGTAAGTCCACTACCCCGTGCTGCAACTGGCCGTGACGCTGACAACAGACAGGTGTACTGAAGGACCTCCGGCGAATGACACCGGCCCACCAAATCACCATGCTCAAGTTCATCAAGAACCTGTCCATGCTGTCGACAACACTTGAGACGCTTCACTCGGCAGATGCCATCGAGTTCCTGATCGACCTCCTTAGCTACAGCATGAAAAAGGGACACCCACACTTCCGAGAGATATCCAACCAGGTCCTCAACACAATGTTCAACCTCTGCCGACTCAGCAAGGAGCGGCAAGAGGACGCCGCCGTGGGAGGCATTATTCCGCTGCTCATGCGCATCATGCAGACGGACCGACCGCCCAAGGAGTTCGCCCTCCCAATTCTTTGCGACATGGCGCACTCGGGGAGCAAGGGTCGCAGGTACCTGTGGCAGAACAAGGGCTTGGACTTTTACGTGTCCCTCCTGGCGGACCAGTACTGGCAGGTCACCGCCCTGGACGCCATCTTTGCATGGGTGCAAGAGGAGACGGCAAAGGTGGAGAGCCATCTGCAGGACGGCGAATTCACCAACGCCATCATCGCTTGCTTCAACACGAACAAGCTCAACTCGTTCGACTCGAACCTGTTGGAGCCGTTGCTCAAGCTACTCCGACTGAGCCCATCCATCTCCGGGTCTCTCGCCAAGCCCGAGATGTTCGCGGGCGTGGCTCAGCGGCTCGGTCACAAAAAGGCAGTCGTCCGGCTCAATCTGCTCCGTCTCGTGCGCATCATCATGGATGCCTGCGGGCCTGACACGCTCGGCGCAGGCAATGGCAGCAGCACCCTCACCGCCAAACAGGTGCAGTCGCTCATGGGCGCAATCCAGCTCCTGGCTGAGAAGGACTCGGCCGTGCTTGTGCGCAACCTGGCCTCTGAGCTGGTCAAGTACCACACAGAGGGCGAGGCGATGGACGGGATGCCGTCGGAGCGCAAGGGCTCAGCTGGCTCTGTGACGTCTCGCCGGTCTGGGTCTGGGCCGAGGAGGACATCGTCATACACCCCGCCGGGGTTGCATTCCTCCGTGTCGATGCCCCCGACGCCCACGCAGTCGGCTCACTCGCGCCGCCAGTCGCACCACCCGGGCATGTCCAGCGCCTTTATCGAGGTGGCCAACAGCCCCCGCCGGACGGCGGTGACCGGGACGCAGGAGCGCGAGTCGATCCTCTACCGGCCGCGAAGCAGGGACGGGGCGACGTCGCTCCCACGGCGCGTCAGCGGGGACCAGTCGTCGTCGTCGGCTGCCCTGTCGGCGCCAGGCTCTGGCGTCAAGAGTAGGCTGCCGAGGACATCATTGGCGCGGCCCAACGGGCTGACGCTGCAGCCGCATGTTGTACGATCCGACAGTGCGGCGTCCAACAAGGAGAACTACGCCCGCAATGCATCAGCAGTGTCGGCGCCGCCGGCTTCACCAGCGCCCACGACCAGCGTTGCTGCGGGCAAGAGACGCAGTAGGGCGCCGAGCTCGGACACGAACTGGCCGTAGGGGAAGCCGGTTCGCAAAGAGCGATGAGCGTGCTGGGGGAGGGGGTGAAGGAGATGGAGATGGAGATTTTCTATGTATTGAAGCATAACGGAGCATACGCCGTTACGTCACGCCGGTCGGTCGGTGGTGTTTGGGGGTGGGGGGCATGGATTCCATGGTTCACTTGTTTGGTCTGCGAGGGTACAAAAGCAACTGTTTTTGACATTTTGGTGACGTGCCCTTTTATTTTTCTGGTCAGGTAGAGACGTATGTATACGGGGCAAGCAATTGCACATATCACGATGGAGAAGACTTCAGCACAGGTGAACTTTTTGTATTACGCCGTCAAAGTATGGCCTACGAGCTGGTGCTCTCGGCGGCGGGCTTGTTGACCATGCCGCGGAGGGAGAGGTCATAGACGACATCCTCGACGCGCTGAACGTGGTATTTGACGCTGTCGACGCGTTTGCGGAGGAGGTCATTCTTGAGGTTGAGGACCTGGAAGCCGGTGAAGATGTCCTTGACGAACGAGGCGATGCGGAGGGAGAGATCTGGGTCGCCGAGAGTGACGGCGTTGGTGGCCAGGCGGCTGAGTTCCTGGGTCAGGTCGATGAGGGAGAAGAGGTATTCCTCAATGGTGATGTGGAAGGCGTCGCGGTCCTTGAGGTTGACGGGGACTGGGAGGGTCAGTAAGGGAGTAAGAGGAGGAGGGAAGGGGGGAAGTACCCTTGAGGAGCTCGCCGACTTCTTCAATGGTGACGAGGCGGCCGAGCTCGCCGGGCTTGGAGTCTGTGCCGAGGCCGCCCAGCCAGCCGCAGAAGACGACTGTGAAGATAGTGTTTTGAATGGCGCGGGCCCATTTCTGGTTGTACCTGTGGTGGATTAGCTTGCTTGCGTTTGAATGGTGAAGGTAGTGATGGCTCACTTGTAGTACGGCTGCTTCGAAGCCTGGGCGTCAAGCTCGGCAATGGCCTCGATCTGGTCGCGGATGCTGGCCTCGACTTGGGCGAGGAAAGAGGCGTCTGGGAAGATTAGCATGGGACGGCAGTATGGCGGAGAGAGGCTGGACAAACACTGCGACCGCGGGGTGCCGTGGACGCGGGAGAGGAGACCCTGAGCGTGCGAGGTGGCGCGCTCGAGCTTCTGGACGATCTGGGTCAGGTCATCGCGGACTTGCTGGTCCTCTTCGATGCGAGACTTGAGAAAGTCGAAGATGGCGGGGTCGAGGAGGCGGTTGGCCGTTGAGGAGGAGGCGGTGGCGGCGGCGCCTTCGGCCATGCTGGTGTCGTTGTCCATGGCGGTTTGGTTTGAGGTGGCGGAGGGGAAGTGGGAGTTGGCGGTGGGGAAGGTGTTTGCGTTTGCGTTTGGTGCTAGGCGCGAGATGGAGATGGTGGATGGACGTCACGCTGCGAAATCTTCGGGCGCATCATTTTCTAGGAGGGATGTGAAAGGGACGGCGATTCCAGCGTCATCGAGAGGGCAGGCCGGTGTTTTAATTGAACGTCATGAAGTCGTGATTTAATCGTTAACTGATATTCGATGGCAGCGACTCGGCGGTTCAAGTGACCGAGCGCACATCTACAGCAGCGAATTTCGACGTTCACGAACTGGCACATCAACATTCGCATCGCTGCTCCAATTCCCCCACTTCTTCTTCAACCATCTTCCTCACAACCCTGCGAGCAGAGCATGCAATGAAAACGTTTTGCGTCGCCTGGAGGCAGTGTAATACCAGGGACACGGTGGGTGCGATCATGTGCAAGCACAGAGGACCATACCCGAAGACCAAAAATAGGAATAATCAAGATTGGTCTCAATAGAGACCTTTCAGAGATTAAACTGAAAAGAACAGATACTACACTTGATCTAAGCCAAAAGGCTGGAGACGGGCAGTTAGCAAGATGCTGCAGGGCGAACTGTTGGGGGGTGGGCGCGACGTACCAAAGAGAGCTAAAGAGGAAAAGAGGAAAGGAAGAAGTGCGGCGGGGGAAGATGAGAATTTATAGAGAGGGTGGGCAGGGCACGTGCGCTGAGATCAGCATGTGGGGCGGTTTGGCCTCAGTGGGCACGTGAGTGCTGACTGCGCAACACTGTGAATTGACACTACGATTACAGTGGCTCCGTCGCTTGGTCGACAGAGTCAATCTCTCCCAAACAACCTTACAGCTTGAACCCTTCCAACTCCTTCTGCGTCCAGTCCCACAGCTCATCCCGCGCCGCCTTGTCCTGCGCCGTCTTGGTCATCTTGCCAGGCCAGCCAACAGGCTCATAGTAGCCACCGTTCTTCAGATTCTCGCGCTTCGTAGTGGCCACCCAGCACATGGTGTACGCCCCTTCCTCGGGCGTGAGGTACTTCCCGCCCGTGTTGAGTCTGGTGAACAGCTTATCCAGCAGACCGAAATAAGTGCCGGCAATGTCAGTCGCGACGGCACCCGGCTGGATGGAGCAGGAGATGATGTCCGGGTAGAGGTCGGCGATCTTTTGCGAGTACAGCGTGTTGGCCAGCTTGCTCTGCATGTAACGGCGGAAATGGCCAAAGACCATGGCCTGCGGCGTCTTGATGGTGGCGTAGTCGATGCCGGAGGAGCCTTGGAAGGCGCTTGAGGAGGTGGTGACGATGCGCACATCGCGGCCTGCGGCGGCCGTCTTGGCCATGAGCGGGAGCAGGTACTTGAGCATCAGGGCATGGCCCATGTGGTTGGTACCAAACTGGACCTCGTAGCCGTCCTTGGTAAGAGCTGGTGGGACCGCCATGATGCCGGCATTGGCGAAGAAGATGTCGAGCCTGTCAAAGACGGACAAGAACTTTCTGGACATGGCTGCGACGGAGGAGAGCGATGAGAGATCGCATTCCATGAATGTGACGGGAACATTTGAAGCAAGCTTGCGGGCTTCGGTTACTACTTGCTCTGCTTTGCTGGCGTTGCGGCCGGTGAAGACGATGTGGCTGGGTCTGTGCTTGACGAGGCTGAGAATCGTCGTCCTGCCGATTCCCGCGGTGCCTCCAGTGACGAGAATGATCTTGCCGGTGAGATCGGGAATGTCTTCGTCGGGCTTGAACTGGACGCCCTGTGGGTGGATTGCGAGGCCGGACATTATGGCGAGAAGAAGAGGATGTTTAGGTTGATTATGAATTGTAGGACATTCATTTTGACTCCAGGGGGCCCTCACGCTTTATGTAGTTCCTCATGGCATCCTGAACTTTGTCCACTTCCCATCTGCCTTCAGCAGCGCGCCGCCGCTTGGAGGTAGGAGGCACATTGGGGCTATCAACGGGAGGAAGCCCACGAATGAGCACCACGGCTCCCATCCTCGTCCCCCACATGACTTTGGACAGGGGTGTCAGCATTCTGCATCGATCGCATCGGCCGCTGGGCGCACTAGACCGGGAAAGGGGAAGTCTGTTGGGTGTTGGAAAAGATCTCCCGACCGGGATGTCAGCAAGCCCCGAGAAAGCCTCGGTCTCACCGAGTGACCTCGGGACATTGGCACGCCAGAGCATTCCCTTGCTGTGAAACATTGTCATTATCAATTCAAGACGAAATCAAGTGCCATCTCGCCACGCTTCTCCCGCCACGAGTTGGCCGTCTCGAGGACACCAGGGCATCCTCGTACTAGAAATCCCCATTTTCTGAAGAAACTCGGCCCGAATTCCCAGTTCCGCGCATCCCAGGACTCGCCCCAGATAATAAGACTCGGAGTCGATGTCATGCCCAAGTCCACGAGATCACCGCAGAGGAGCTCCGAGCACAGCTTGCGCGGCTCACACTCGCCTGCCTTGATGGCTCGGAGGATGTTATCTCGCAACCCGGGGATAGGAAGGATATCCACCCATAGCTTGTGCTGCACTTCCCTCTGCAATGCGGTAGGGCGCAGGGCTGGGGGGATGCCGCCCGATAAGTCCGGGAGTTCTGGACCCTGCAGGGTAAATGGAGACCAGTAGTTGTTCCCCGCCAACGGTTCCGAGGAAGTGTAGAGTGTCCGGGCATTTTTGAAGATGGCGTCCACGACGTTGACACGTGTGAGCATGGGTAGGTCATCTGGGGTTGGGTTGCCGAGTCTCCAGTGAAGCGAGGCGTTGAAGATGAATTCGGCGATGCCCTGGCGCATCTCAGGGCACTTGAGGAGGATAAGCATCGGTGGATTTGACACCGCGGCCTTGTCATCGACTCTTTTGGGCTCTTTTGAGACCAGGTCTTTCGGGGCCATTCGCTGGTACAGTTTGTTCTTGCCTGGGCACGATTCAGTTTCTGTCTTCCTTCTTGATCGTTTCGCTTCAAAGGGTGAGGTGCGAGGCCAGGGTGAGGTTTCTTGGGTTCAAAAGGGGCTCAATTGGGTTCAATAAGGTTCATTAGGGTTCAATTAGGGGTGAGATGAATTCTCACTGTGTGGGGATACGCCAGCCGTACGCTCTGTCAGGCTAGACATTTCTACTTACATCGGCTCTAGAACATGCAAGCAGATAGCTAAAATGATGAGACTCATCTTCATCGATAGATCTAGTTCATTGGTATCTATGAGTGACTCTTCATCTTAATCGAAGGGGCATGGCAGTCTGTAGACCGTATTTAGTACCGGAATTGAACTATTTCGAGATCTCAGTGCGTTTCTCAGGAGCAACCACATTTTGGGGTTGGCCCGAGTCAAGCAGTGATCAGCCCGAAACTAGCGCGATGAGAATCATGCCAAAGCTTAAGTCCGGATGGCGGATCCCGAGCCACCCGATCCGCGTGCAGGGGTGTCAGCAAGCTACATATACATACCGCGTCCTAGCTCACGGGCCCGTCCTTGTCACAAAGGTTTCTCCTCACCGGAGCCTTACTGCCATTATCTCCGATTGCAGACCTGACGTGCCGCCACCATGCCACCTCGACAGGAACAGCTTTGGGACCAGGGGGACGACTGGTCAGGTGTGGCAAGCACCGCGGAGAGAAGGAGACTCCAGAACCGGCTGAACCAGAGGGCATCTCGTCAGTCTACCCCTCGATGTACCTCGTTGTACCTCACCCTCCCCACCTAGGTACCGCCATCCTTACCCCGACTGAGCCTCACGACGACGCCTCGCAGAATCACGATGATTCTTCAGGCGGCCTCAGAGAACTCGAAGAAATATATCTTACCTGGACTTTGGTACATCGGACTTGGAATGGCATTTTTTTCGTCGTTGACCGTGTGACCGCCTAAGAACGACGGGAAGTGAGCGATGATTCCAGCTCTCGGGTCGCTTCGTTTTGGGCGTTGGTCTGTCCAATGAGACACAAGCAACACTTCTCAACTGGGTTTCTAAAGACAAAGAGAAAGAAGCCTCCAATCCATTCTCAACGCTTGTCAGCGACAGCCGGATGGTCCGATGTGCCAAATGGCAACGGCACCGGATTTGGGTGTCTTTTCGCTCCATTTTCCAGCTTCAGCTGTATTTTTTGCACATTCTGCGACATATGCAGCGTCCCTTCGCCTAACACGGAAGACGGGGGCGCATGGCGTCGTAATTGTTGGGGATATTCAAGTTGGACCCGCCAAATTCGTGACGATTTCTTGCTGTCGGTGGCCCTGATTTCATCTTCTTGTTTTTTCTTCCTCGGATCATCCATCTCGTTCTGCTGGGAATATTCTGCTCCGGCAGTCGACTCAAACTTCACAATGGCTCAAGCCAAGCTTCTTCGCCTCTGGGATGCCGAGGCCGTCTTTGATCTCAGGAATGACGAGTATGGCGACTATATCACTTGTTCTGCAATCACGCAAAAGGGCTATCGGTGCTGCAAAATGCCTTCCACCAATCTGAACTCGTTCCTCCGACGCCTCGAGTCTCTCACTCCATCAACAGCCGCCATGTCACCAATACTCGAGGACGCCGCCGAGGCCAGCGTCTGCCACATGCACTGGGGCCAAGTCGACGGGATAGAATCGATCTGGAGTGCTGCTCTCCTTCGGTGTACAAAGAGTTACACTGCACCGAGCAACCCCAGTTCGGAAACAGATCCATCAACGGATTCCGCAAAGGTCAAAGTCGAAGAAGCAGTTGAAGAAGAAACTGAAGACGAACCCAACTGGGAGGCCCAGCTCAACCTGAAGCTGGAGAACATGAATCTGAAAGTCTCCTTGTCGGTCCCTAAGAAGAGCACCCCTTCGCCTCGGTCGCCAGCACAGCCGATTGTTCGAGCAGGACGTGGTACACTGCATGTGGACACGTCCGAATAAACCGGAACAGGCCCTCGAATGCGTCACGAAAGGAGTAAAGATGATGCAGGTGTTCGCGAGCTCTTCAAAACGGCCAGGCTCCACCGGGTTCAATTGACACGGCACTGGGAGGCGAGTCGGAAGGCCTTGGGGTGGGCGCTGGCGAGGTGGCATTCTCATAAGGTTCATTTTGCAAGGTGCACCTCAGCAAGTCCGCATCGGAGAGGGGGCCAAGATGATGTCGCGGCTCATTGGTTTTCATTACGCCGAGCCTAAATGAACCACAGGACAACCAGGAAGTCGCAAGTCTTTGCAGGATAAATACACAGCCAGTCATTTCGGGTTTCATTTGAAAACTGATGTGGTAGGTAGACTGTGAAGCTGACGCTGTAATCCAGCCAGTGACAGGGGTCGATGATGTAGCCACGTGATCATGCAGGCATCTGCATCTCGAGACCTTCACAGCCTGAGCCTGATTTCCCCTCACCAACTGCATCCGGTTCATGAGTACCGGGCGCCATAACGAACGAGGCCTTTGATGGCACCAGTGCACTGCACCCACAACCTGTAGGCAATCAACTGATGGCCTGTTCTCGAGGACAAGCATGGCGGCTCATCAATCCCTGAGCTTGCTGCTATCGCCCAGCCGACAAGCGGCAGATACTGGGCTGACAGTTGTATATGAACCGGAAAATGGAGGCCCAGTTGTCGAGTACGTTACTAGTATGCCTCGGAAATAGTCGAGATCTGACGCATCGCAGTATCATCTTTATCCACGGCCTGCAAGGCCATCCTTTCAACACCTGGGCCGCAGAAGTAGACGGCGCTAATTCCACTGTGCTGAACAAGCTATCAGGCAAGGCGCGGGGCCTGTTCTCCAAGAAGCCTGCTTCTGAAGCGTTGTCGGCTACCGATAAGAACCGTATTTTTTGGCCGAGGGACCTTCTTTCCGATGACTGCCCCAGAGCCCGCATCTCGGTGTTCGGGTACAATACCGTCGTGGCCAAGCACCAACTTGCGGGAGCTGCGAACAAGAACAGTGTTTTTGCCCATAGCAGAGATCTTGTCAATGAACTTTGTCGACGTCGTCCTCTGGGGAGACCCACGATCTTCGTCACCCACTCTCTCGGCGGGATTCTCATCAAAGAGGTGCGTGCCTATACAGGACCAGGGAGAGCTTCCGTGCTGTTACATCCTAGCCCTTTTTGCTAATGTCTTCCAGGCTCTGGCTGCGTGTTCAACTTCCAATGATGTAGATGTTCGAGACATTCTCGAGAGCACAGCTGGCATTGTTTTCATGGGCACACCGCACCGAGGCAGCTCCGCCGCAGGAATAGGCGAAATAGCTCGCAAGGCCGCAAGTGTGTTGCTGATGGACACCAATTCGCTCATTCTTGACAGTCTGGCGTTGAAGAACTCGGATCTCGCTCGTTGCCAAGAGATCTTCTCGGCATTGTGGCACAAGCACAAATTTGCTGTCAAGACCTTTCAGGAGGGGCTTCCTCTGAAGCTCCCCATCAAGATCGGGCAATCCAAGATGATCAAGGCAAGTCTACCCATTGTATGTTTTCTAAATCTTCAATGCGACTGACTGTTTTCAGGTTGTCCCCGACGAGTCATCCTGTCTTGGGGACGCCCGAGAGCGCGCCGAAACCCTCACCGGCGATCACAGATCAATTTGCCGGTTTTCTACCAAAGATGATCCGAATTACAGAAAAGTCGCCACAGATTTAATCAACCAATACTCATCGTTGCTTCCAAAGAGCGATTCAAGACAGGGAAACATCAGGCTTGATCATCGTTTCCCAGAAGTTCGAGACAAACTTCAACGCGATCCATCCAACCCAACAGGCAATTCCAGCCGCCACGGTATGTCAGTCTCCGAACACCGGGATACAATAGAAAATTGACACATGACACCAAACAGGGAAACTGGACCTTCTCAAGTACAACGAGATGCTTCTGCGTCAAGACAGTATCAGTACGCCTGCAAAAAACACATGTCAGTGGCTTTTGCAAGCCGCAGATGACTTCCAGACCTGGATCACTCGAACAAACATCGATGAACACTTTGGGCTGCTCCAAATCACAGGGAAGCCGGGCTCAGGCAAATCAACCCTGATGAAAGAGACCCTGGAAATAATTCGATCCCGTCACCATCCAGATACTGGGACTTGTGTTGCGAGTCACTTCTTCAGCAGCAGGGGATCTCCCATCGAGCATTCCGCCCAAGGAATGTTCCGTTCAATACTCTATCAGATTTGCGCTGCCCATCCCGTGTGCCTCGACAGTTTTACCGATCAGGAGATTCAATTTTTGGCCCCGTCTGATTCACCTGACTCATCGGAAGACGCAAACAACAAATATCGGCCCCTCTCGCAGATTCTGGAGCGCATTATGCAGAGCGCGTTCGCCCCTAAAGCGACGTTCATTCTCATCGATGCGCTCGATGAATGCAACCAGGGTGAAGCTATCAAAGTTGGTTATTTTCTCGCAGGACTCGCGCGAGACGCGTTTGATGCCGGGGTATGGCTGAATATCTGCATCACTAGAAGGGAGTATCCTTCTATCATCGTCAAAAGCCTCAGTATTCGCATGGAGAATCACAACTCTTCGGACATACGACAATATGTCCATCGAAGATTGGATATGCTAGGAGTATCCGCCCACCAGTCGGCAGAAATTGAGGACACAATTGTTTTGGGAGCCAACAACATTTTTCTCTGGGCAGTACTTGCTACCGACCGAGTCTTCAGAGATCTTGAGCACGGCATCAACACACGTCAGATACTCAGACGCACTCGAACTCTGCCAGAAGTTCTCGAGGATCTGTTCACCGAGATGCTCAAGGACATCAACCCCGAAGACGTCGAGGTGACACTGCGTCTTTTCCAGTGGGCTGTTCTAGCTACTGACCGCCTTCGAATTCGAGAGTGGCATCACATACTGGCTTTCATCCGTGACAGGCCCCCGCTCTCCCTGGAAGAATGGGGGACTTCGGAATTTTACACTGAGACCGACGTCGAGCTTGCACGCCAGATCAGGCGACTTTCCAAAGGCTTGATCGAGATACACTCTGGAAACATCGAGGTAGAGGTATCCGAAGAGGTGGTGGATGACATCGCGTCTCATCTTCCTGGAGCCGGATCACTGGACAGCAACAATGGCGACAGTCGTTTCGTCCAAACCATTCACGAGAGCGTCGGGGAGTTCTTCATCAGCGACCGCGCCAATCGACTCTTCGGCAAACCGGATTCCTACGACTTTGTGAGGGAGGGCCACCAGACCATCACGACCACCTGCCTAGAATACGTTCAAATCAGGGAGTTTGATGATCTGGTAGCTGCTAGGAGGGCGGCAAATCGTAGAATAGCTCGTATATCGAGTGTTGCAAGATTGGAGTCCCCTGATCCCTACCAGATTCTGCGTCGCAAAGCTAGCGCCACGAGCTTCATGTCCTCGGCGTCATCTCATTCCGACTGGAATCAGGGCGGCACAACGTTTGAAACATCGCCCGACGCGTTGGTCATTTCCCAACCTCCAAATTCCACGAGTTCTGCTCCAACCAAACCTAATTCGAGCATTGAAGAAGAATCGGGAACGCCAGAACCAAGTACTTCAGAGTCAGATTCTTCTGAATGGTACGACAACGAGCCGATTTCTTTGGCTCTGACAGACAACCCCATCAGCAGATTCCTAATTCAGAACTCCGCGCGTCTGAAAGGAAGCCTGAGCATTACTGTCAAATCAACCGGGCACGAAGATCAGCCAAACTCGAAACCTTCCAACTTCCAGCTTATCCCGATAAACATTCCATGTCGCAGATTCGGCCTCTACTCTCGTTTCCCTCCACGCAAAGTCTTCGGTTCTAAGTACATCCCTTTTGCCAAAAAGCACACTAACAAGGCTCGAAAGAGCCGGTCATTACCCCAACTGGCAGGTTTTCTCCCACTCCATAATGCTGCTGCACTTCTGCAGCCCAGACGAAGAAAATCCTCAAATCAAATCAACACGTTTGAGCCACAGGGAACAGGCGGCATAAGGATTTGGCACTTGATAGCAGCTGGTGTTTTTTCACTGCAATCACACACATTCAACGAGCAAAAGTGGCATGCCTTCAATTTATCAGGCACGACTTACTGGTGGCAAGTGACGGAGAGTCACAACGAAGCCAGGACACAGAGTATGAAGCTGGTCAGAGAAGGTTACAAGGGCAGAATACTTGCTTACATTCACCCTTCCGATTCCTCCAACTCATCGAAGACACCAGAGATTGACGACTGGATCGCGCCCTCCGAGGTGGTCATCTTCAAACGGCTTCCGAAAGCGGCTGGCAAAAGCCATTCAGACCTAACAGAAGAGTAAGTTAAAACCATTCTCATCCGCAGTATGCGTACTGACAGTATTAGGATTGTTATATCAACAGGCCTGATGGCTCTCCTGGACAATCGCATCAAAGAACGGTCGGATCATTCATGCACGGACTCTCGAACTCAGAGCTGTCCTCAGGACTCCTTGAAGACCTCCGAAGAAGATTTCACGGCCATTAAAGCCTCTCTGGTGCAATCATGGTGGCAACTGAACAGCATGCCCGAGCCTTGGCGCGGAACATTGTCACCAAAGTCTCCCAAGGACAGAAATTCAGAAGACGAAGACGACAACGACCCCAACAGCAAACGTGACTACAGAGACGGTCTGACCACGTCCGAGTTCTCCGTTAGATCGCGCGTTCTTGGTGGATACACTGCTTTGGCATCGTACGCTCTCAACCGGGTAGAGAAACACGCAGCTCTAGGACAGGGCATTTCGTTCGCCACGCGTGATCTTGCACACCGAAGGCAGGAAGGCTGGCAGCGCTGGGAGATTTTGAAAGGACGGGCCTCAAAGATCGATCATAGATTGGTAGGTTGGTTCTATTGAAGTAGTGCGGAAGTGTGTGGGTAACTTCTGAGTTGGCAGAAGCTGGAATCCGATTGCCATCTGCGAAGCGATAATTCTCTCCATCTTTCTAGGCCTTCAATGATCAAGATTGATAACAACGTCAGCACGTTGTCAACCTCTCACAAACATCTTGCACAGAGGAGGGAATAAGCTACGGAGAGTTGAAGAGCTCTTTCAAAGGTTCACCCCAGGATACCGCCCAGCCTGTCCCGGATTTTGGTTATGCTGTTCGATACCAACTGAGATTTGTCTTTGGCCCATGGAAACAAACACGACAGCTGCCCTGCCGTATGCCTCTCAAATGACTTTCATGTCGATCCGTGGCCCCATCGTCGCTGGAATGAACGTGACCATCGTCTTCGGGCAGCTCATTACCTACGGCGTCATCCGCGAGACGAGAAAGCTCGGTGACAGCCTAATTTACAAGATGCTCTTCGCCATGCAGTTCGTCTTCCTCAGCATCGGTATTCTCGTCAGAGCCACCGCTGGAGGGGATGACCGCCCCGGTAATGATGGGCAGGCGCAAGTGCTCGGACGAATTTCAGATTCAGTCCGCGAGAAACACTCGTAATAAGACATGTCATGACGTAAAACAATCTGAGTATTTGGTACTTCTAATCACACACTATCCAACTGAACAAAGGGAAAAAGAGGGCACAAGAGCCCGTTTCCCCCCACCCCATCTACTTACTTCACCAAATTTTGCCCTGCTTCTACACCTATGCCATTTTCTTAGCCCGCGGGACCCTTGCCAACCAGTATGCCAGCAATGCCACACACATGTTGAAGACACAAAAGGCGAACAAAATACCAAAGTTCCTCCACCGGTGGTTGAAATCGACGCTGACCGATGCCAGAAACTGGTTCGTCTCGGTAACGGGGCAGTATTCGCAGGTGGTGCTGTCGGGATCCAGAATGTACCCCCCGGCCTCAGAGATGAACGATTGTGCATACTCGGCGCAGTTTGAGCCCTCGGGAGCTGTGAATCGGATGAACTCATTGTCTGCGCAGTACATGGGTGCGTTGCCGAGTCCGGTGCCGAGAAGGCCCTCGATGATGTACGTGAAAGGGTTGACGCGGTACATGAAGATCCAGAATCGTGGAAGGACATCCGGCCCGGCCAGAACACTGTTCACTGGTCAGACAGGAGGCTGAGCACGGTTGGCATGGAGGTACTTGCCCGCAGAAAGTGTACATCATGACCATCAAGAGGTTGCCAATCCCGCCGGCGATGTCGGCCGTTTCCACACCAGCGATGAGCATGTGGGCAAAGGTTGTCGTGTACATGAACAAGATCCAGATCTGCATGAGCATCGTGATGCCTCGAGAGTTGACAGAGTCGGTCCACTCGGCGTTTCTAAAGAGGCCGATGGGGTAGTACCAACAGAAAAAGGCGAGGAGTGCCATCAGCTTCGCAAGTCAGTAGGTAGCTCCAGCAACGAATCCAGTGTCCTCCCACGTACCGAGTTCCAGGTCAGCTCGACCAGCATGTTGGCGGCCATGAACGCCTTCCAGGAATATGTCTTGGAAGGGCGCTCGCGAACTTCAAACATGAGGCGCTGCGCTGCAAAGGCGGGCATGATCTGATTGACCAGGTTCGAGAAGAGGCTGAGCAGGATGAAGACACCAAACACCTGGTTCAAGAGACCTTGCTGGGTACTGTTGCCGTTCAGGAATGAAAGACCGATGAAGAGAGACTAGAGACTGTTCAGTATGCGACTTGTTCATGAGGCAAGGCGACGAAACTTACTGTACCAACCGACATTGTGATCTTTGCAAAGATGTACGCGGGCGATCGCCAGTACTGTTGAAAGACGCGCTTGATGACCTCGCGGTGTTGTTGGATCGTTGAAGCAGCAAACTCCTTGTGTTGCATGCCATCACCTTGGAAATCGGGAAGACCAGCATGTGCTGCAAGCCTTGCGAGCTCCTGCTCGACCTGCTGGAACTCTGGACTGGTTCTCCAGACGGCTGGCCAGTCAATGTCGGTTGTCGCGCCGGGAGCCGCACCGATCACATCGAGCATGTACTCGGCCGGGTTCGAACCAATGGGTAGAACGTGAGCCCCGTTTCGTGTGAAGTAGTTGACCAGCGTATCGGCATTCTGGCCAATGTTGCCAAAGTAGATGGTTCTACCCTTGGACAAGAGAAGGAGGCGGTCGAAGCGCTGGAACAGCATAGCGGAAGGCTGATGGATAGTGCAGAGGATGGCTTGGTGGTTCTTCGTCAACTTCTCCATCAGGTTGCAGATGGACTACGACGTCTGGCTGTCAAGTCCTGATGTAGGCTCGTCGAAGAAAATCAGGAGCTGCGGTCGTGCTGCGAGCTCCACGCCGATCGTAAGTCGCTTCCGTTGTTCGACGTTGAGGCCTTCACCAGGGACACCGATCACCGCATCGGCATAGTCCTCCATACCGAGCATGTTGATGACGGTATCGACGTATTCGATCTTCTCCCGACGAGTGTATCGGTCCGGCTGGCGTAGGAGCGCACTGAAGGTCAAAGCCTCGCGAACGGTCGAAGTGTCGAGGTGAAGATCCTGTCGCGTATTAGCGTTGGGGAAAACAGCTCGAGTCTGCAGCAAGGGTACAGTCAAAGCAACGAACCTGTTGTTGAACGTATCCAGTCTTTCGTTGGAATGATTCATCTCGAAGAGTGCCGTTGACGAGCATGTCGCCAGTGACGACGCCAGTCGTAACCCGGCTGGCGAGAACATCGAGCAGCGTCGTCTTGCCTGCTCCCGAAGATCCCTGCAGATGGAATTGTCAGTGTTCAAGATCCAAGAGGCAAGAGTCAATTCTCAAGACGCACCATGAGAGCAGTAAGTGTGCCTGGCTTCACCCAGCCATCAACATGATCCAGGATCCGACGGGTCTCGCCCTTGATCTGTACATCGTAGCACACGTCATGCCAGTGAAACACCGACGTCTGCCGGTCAATGCCTGCCACGGTATCGGAGCTGTCGTCTCTGATCTCGTGAGTCGAGGTTGGTGCGCCTCCAGACTCGGCATCAACTGCCTGCTCCCTCTTGAGCTTCTTCATGGCCTTTCGGATGAAGACGAGAACCTCGCCCTTGGATCGCTCCGAGGCGACGTACTCGGTCGTGAAAAGATGCAATCCGGCGTAAAGCACCATGAATGCGATCATGACACCCCAGTTCCGCCACCGCACGTCGGGATTGTATCGGTATGCCGTCTCGATGTAAGTAGTTCCGCTGACGAAGTCTTGTCCGGGGACAGAGCCGATTGAGGCGCAGGCTCTTGACACAGCTGAGACATTGGCGTATATGCTCCCCGACGGCACGAATCCAACGCACGAGAAGTCGACGCCATGGAACTCGTTGGCCATGAGGGCCTCGAGACCATAGTAGACCGGATTCCCCCAGCGAGCCCATGAGATCCAATCGCGCATGTTGTCGATGGAGATAACAAAGCCCGAATAAAGAACCAAGGCCAAGAGGATGACGGAAGCTGGCGCCATGGCTTCGGGCATGGACTTTGAGCAGGATGCGATGAGTCGGAAACCCATGGACATGGTCATGGTCGTGGTGAAGATGATGAGTAGGAAGAAGAAGAATGCCCCTGGTTCGCGACGTAGGTTGCCCATGAAGTAAGTGAGAACGTTGGTGATGATGCAGTTGATCAGCTTGTACGGCAGGTCTACCACCATCGAGGACAGGGCTTCAGCGCTCGGATGGTAGAAGGCATACCGCGCATGCTTCTCGACGATCTTGCGCTAGGCGTAGAGTGTGAGAATCTCAAGAATGCTGCCGAAAGCGTTCATCATGATGATGAAGAACAAGAGCGTCGCCCTGCGCTGGAGAGAAGCTGTCGTCTCGGGCATGTTGTAGAATATGCTGCTGACAACGAGAGACTGAATGAGGTTGACGGTAAGCATGGTGAGGGGCAGACTCGGATCGTTCTTGAGCATGACGAGACTGCGGCGGAGGGTGAGACTCATTTGTCCAAGGAAAGACAATGTAAACGGTGACTTGGCGCGCTGAATCGATGACTGGTCCTGGCGTCTGGACTCGAGGAAGTTGCCGTAATGCTCGCTGTTGAAGGGGAACTTTTCCATGTAATCATCGATCTCCGTCTTCAGAGCAGCTCGGTCGGCACTCTCCTGCCAGGCGCGAGCAAAGTCGTCGGCAGTACGAGGCACCTTGGCACCCGGCCTGACAATGCGCTCGCTTGGACTCGTCATCGAGGTCAAAAAGTCTGCAGTCGTCTGTTGGTCGGGGCAGATGAAGCCAAGCTCTTCAAAGTACTGGCGCGCTCGCGATGTTTTCCCGAAGAAGATCTGACGACCGTCGTACAAGACAAGCACCTTGTCGAAGAGCTGTCAAAGGCAACGCGTTAGCACCTGACGCTTAATTCACCAGGACTGAAATCAACTTACATCGTACGCATCCTGAGGTGCTTGGTAGATTGCGACGCATGAAACACAGCCAAAAACGTCGGCCTGTGTGCGAATAGTGCGGCAGAACTCAATCGCGTTCGCGCTGTCCAGACCGCGAGTACTGTTGTCCCAGCATTGGATCGGAGCATAGCTGAGAGACGCTTCAGCGATCGTCACACGCTTCCTCTCACCGCCGCTGACCCCGCGAACGAAGTCGTTTCCAACTCGAGTCTGTCTGGTATGTGACATACCGAACATCGCCATTGTGACGTCGCGGAGATGGCTGATGTATTCATGGCGTTGGATACCGTCGGGGATAGTCTTCGGGCACCTGGCAGCTGCTGCAAAGTAGAGTGCATCGCCAACACTCAGCTGCGGGAAATGATGGTCGACTTCGGCAGTATAGATAGCCTCGCCCCTGAAAGCGCTGGTCATCTGATCGGGTCGGATGCCCTGATAGTTGAGCTGGGCGGACTTTTCGAGGTGGAAACCATGCGTTTCGCCGGCGATGGTGCGAAGAAATGTCGAACAACCTGATCCTGGCGGACCGAGGACACAGAGCGTCTCACCGCTGTACACAACGCCCTCCAAGCTGTGCAAGATATCCACACGTTTCTGGGCCTTGCCCAAGAGTCGCTTGGCCACGCGAGTGATGTCCAGAAAGATGTTACCGACGGTCTTTTGGAAATCTGTGTCGGCACCAAATCCGTACACGGAGAGGTTCTGGAAGGCGACACTCGAGGTTCGGGGTGCACTGCCCTAGAGAGCCTCCTTCCTTGCCTTGTAGAAGGCCTTGGCCCAAAGCTTGCCATCGAAATGCTCGCTGTTGGGGTCCAGGTTGGTGCTTGGTGCCAGGGGAAACAGGGGGGTCGGGACGCCCGATGCATGGGAGCGCGCCGTCAGCCTTCGGGCCAAATTGGCCATGTTATCGTGAATTCGCTCTTCCGCTTGATCGTGGATGACATTGTCGTCCTCCTTGGCAGCGAGGGTGTTGAGCGAGTGTCGAGATGAATCATCGTGAGCCAGCACTGGAGGCGGCTTTTCGGCATGGGACGGCGGCGCGTTGGTGGTCATCTTGTCTGGCATGAACAGATGAGGTCTGATTGTAAAGATCAATAAGTGTGGTGTCGGAATCTCGATCTAAAAAATGGTAATGTATTCGTTTTCCTTACATGTGCAGTCTCTTACTTTACATATTCGCTTCGAGCTTGACTAGACACGGGACGGTCATGTTGAAGTGCCGGGACTCGCGGTCCCAGAAATATGGGACGGACTTTCGGATTGTGACCATGATTTGTCCGACGTCATGTTGAAAGGGCCAAGTAAAGAAGAGAATGAGAAACACAGGGAGAAGCCGCAAGCCCATGGCGAGATCGGGCATGGTGCTCCTGGCGGGAGACTCGACAGAAGCGAGACCGAGTCACCGGCCGATCCTGTAGTGCGCAGCCTTTTCTGAAAGAAAAATGAATCTCCGTAGCTACCCTGCTATAATGTCAGCTTTCGCTAACGTGATGTCGTATCTACGAGACATCCTATCTCATAGCATGTGATTACTTACTCGATGGGTGAGTGGTTCAAGGCCTCGCTACTTCTCGGATATGTCCCGGTGTAGGCCCCAAGGTTCCGAATGTCCGTCCCACATTTTACTTGTTATTTCATTGATTCACCGATGACACGCCTTCGGATGGGGCGGTAAGGCCGAAAGTCCGTCCCATATTTTTCTGTCGTGGTGAATAAGTCCGGCGGCCTGAAGGTTCGGCCGAGCTGGGCGATAGGGATTACAAGGAAAGTCACAGCCTGAGTGACAAATTACCAACTACATCGGAAGTATGAATATGCTCCCTTGATGTACGTTGCGCAACCAAGCATGACCACTAGGTATCATTGTCGATGCCGTCGTCGGTGACCTGGGCATCGATCGACGGGGGTGTCAGCCTGTCCTTCTTGCTGCGTTTGTCATCTCTCTCGGTGGTGTCTGCCTGCAGTTCTTCACTTCCGAGAGGAAAGCCCCTGACTGGCCTGAAGCGTACCATATGTTGGCCATGCCGCCAGACACCAGCCGACACTTTCCCCTGGCCTGTGGGCGTCTACATCACCGCCGGAATTCTGTGTGTCTCCGAGATGGCACCCACGTCGATCCGCTGCTTGCTCCGTTGCAGCCGGCACAGTTTTGTTCATCTTCCTCGGCCGGGTGATCTTTATAGCCTCCGGCGTCACCCGCGAGACGAGAATTCACGGCAACAGCCGCACCTAGTAGAAGGTCCTCATTGCTGTGGGCTCAGGTCGTCTTCTGGCTGTCTGGTCCTTCTCATATCAAGGCACATTTGGTGCTGTCGCCTGGCCGATTTCTGCCGAGGCACCTGCTAGCAGACAGCGTACCCTGACTCAAGCCCTGGCCACCATGGCGCGGACTGTGGCCCTTGGCAACTTCAAGAAGACCGCCGTCGTCATGGTCCAAGATGGCAAGCCCAACAGTGGCGCCACGACGGAGCACATTGCGTGAGTCGCGACACGAAGCAATAGGGAAAGGGGGAACCTGCACCGTTGTGATGGAATCTGGCAGCGCTTGCATGCCGTGTCTTCCGTTGCCGGAAGGAAGTCTATTGATGTGATGTGATGCTCGCTCAGATGAACTGAAAACAATAAGAAACATCGCACTACTACCGTCGCTCTGTCCAGACCTCGTAATTCGCCTCGGCTGACGTGTCAATGCGGCCCAGGAAATCGGTGAAACGTTGGACGTACGACGCTCCCACGCCGTCTCTGTCGCGGGTCGAGCCCATGCCACCTTCGCTGTTGAGAAGCGTCGCACCGACAATGCGAATTTGTGCAATCTGCGAATGTTAGCAAGCAGCCAGATTTAGACGGGAGGAAAGTGCCCACCGAGAAGAAGCTGTTCCCCTCGAGAAATTCAGCGGGATTTGCCTGGTCCAGGACATGAAGCATCCTAGCTGTGATGGAATAACGGTACTGCCAGAGACGCTCCTCAACCTCGACGGTGACCTCGGGCGATGCGGCTTCTGGCGTATTCGGCTGCTGTGCGCGCCCTCTCCTGGCGAGCTCCTCTACTTCGGCGGCGACAATGTGCTCGATGAGCGAGCTCTGCAGGAAGAGGGTGACGATGTGCAGCATCCTCTCAAATGCAGCCGTGTGAGGATCGCTCCTGGGGCTATGCGCAGAAAGAAAGGCAACGGCGTCAGCAAGGGCAACATCCATCTCGTCAACAATGCGACGTGCAATGGTAAACGGCCCTGTATCTCGCTCGGCCTGGAGGGTCTCGCGGTCCATGTCGAGGAGCTCGCGAGTGTAGTCGCTGTGGGCGGCCCGGCATGCGTCACGGCCGGGCTTGAGCGCCAGGAGGGGCAGGAAGTGCCTGGCGGCCAAGAATATCTTTAGGAGGGCGACGAAGCCGGGAACGCCAGGGCTTGCGGTGTCCAGCCAGTCGACTGAGGGCGACGGAGCTCCTGGGGACTGGCTCTCGGTGCGGCTCGTAGACCTAGATTGTCCCCCACCAGATCCCAGCCGGAGTAATTCCTGATCTGGCATCAGACTGGGCATGAAGAAGTCCCAGTCTATATGAGGTGGCGGGAAGAGAGCGGTGGTGCTGGGTAGAGGTCGCAGCAGGCGGTCGTAGACATAGAGTATGTAGTGGTGACAGAAGAGGCGCTTGCAGATCTCAGCGTCCATGGGGGAGAGACTGGCGTATCCTTGTGGCGTGAAGAGATCCATGGCCTTCATGGCGACAAGCGACTCGTTGAACAGGTTCCATCCTCTGCTCGGTCGAGCGGTGAAGTGAGATGCCAATCCCAGAAGGGCCGAGTCGATGATGGTGTCAATGGTGGGCTCATCCTGATACAGCGGGCAGGTGCTAAGACGGCTGAGTTGGAGAAGGTCACAAGCCTGGTCGACGAGGCCGCGGTTGCCAGTTGATTGAGCACGGCAGTACTGAGGTGAGCGGCCAGGGATGCATGATGCCGTCAAGGCGCAGATGACAAGGCAGCGACGGTAGAGGGATGGATCGAGCTGATCGAGGGTCAGTGGTGACTTGGCAGCTTGAGCGAGAAGTTGTCGCGACCCGGAATCGACGAGTGGATAGACCGAATAGATGTGCTCGGAGAAATCGGCCAGGAGCATCTGTATCACCTCAGGCGAGGCGAAATAGTCCGTTGACAGGCGACCTATGGCAGGCATGGGCGCAGGACCGGGCGATGCGGAGCCGGGTTTCGTAAGCCATCTCTTTGGTCTTGGACCGCGCATCTTGCGCTCTCGGAGAAATGTGCATTCTTGTTTAGCCTGAACGCACTTGACGCAGCGGGGCATGTCGGCGGGCGAGAAGACGCACTGGCACTTGCGCAGCTGGCAAAAGTCGCATGCCCGGGAGGCTATTCGGCGCGGCTTGACCGAGGTCGCCGTCGCCGGGGTGTTTGCATCTTCCGAGTCGGTCATTGAATGGTGGGGAGATGCTGGAGGGAGAGTCGGGCGAGAGTCATCGAGGTGAGGTGAGCTTGCTTCACCGACTCACCGAGAAGTTCTTAGCCAATGGGTCACGTGGGCATTGAGTTAGCTCAACCACCAAGCTCACATCAGGCCTGAGATCTCGTGCCATCAGACTTCTTCGCAATAAAGTCTTAACGATAGATGCCTGAAACTATCCAAAAATCCTAATGAACTGACCAAGGCAACTTGTCGGCGGTGCATGTCGACCGTCAACAGGGCAGCAAACGACATGACAATCTCCCCTCTTGGATTCCTCAACCGTTTCAAGTCAATGCTTCATCCATCGGCCAAGGCAGCGTGTGGGTGCACAGGGACAAGCCTCGGCGCCAATGCCACGCATGTCCGGTCTCGAGAACGACTACGAGTACGAGCGCCTCCCGACCGGGTCAGCCTCACCCTCCGAGCCGATAGACGTACCACTTCATGCAGGTGTCGTGTAGCTAGCGTGCTCCCAGTGGCCAGTGATGACGGTGAGAAAGAAGGATTGGCGGCCGACAAATTAGCGTTCTGACGCTTGGCGCGGCCACCTTCCCGGGCTAAAGCTGAACGACCTGCGTTCCCGTGCTGCAGACGCCGCCAATTCACGGCGGAAGAGTGCAAGGCAGGTCCAGCAAAAATGTGACCAGGATGCATGATGCGTGCGCAGGGAAGGACCCAGCGATCGCCTCGGTATATTATTGGTCGACTGCTAGACGAATCGTGCAGGAAGGGGACCCGCCGATGGGGACACCCGATGAAGGAGGTACATGCGCCCCCTGCCGGGATTGCGTGCAGCGGGAGGTATCCCCAATTTCTCGCTACCCCGGACTACGACCCTCGAAAGGGGCCAGCAAATGTCAACAAAATTTTGAGGCCGCGCCAATCGATAATCGGCTGCCACCCAGTCAGGGGAAAAGAAGCCAGACGGACAATCGAATGCCATACCCATACCCCCACTGAGGTGGCCACCCGATGAACAGCCGTTACACGACGCCAGCCCACCCGTCGCATTGCTAGACGAGAAACCGCTTGTTTCTGCTTCGCCTTCTCCCTCATGCCACCCCAGTCGCCCGTCGCCAACATCCAAGGTCCAAGGCCCCGTCTAGACGAGCAGCTACACGAGACGTGCAGTCTGGTCTTTTCGCCTCGTCGCATTCTGTTATAAGAAAGCTCGCCCATCATGACGGGACGGTATTCCCTAAGAGCGACTCCGAGGTCAGTCCAGTCGCAACAGAAGCAGAAGCCCCCCTTTTTGCCTGCCACTTCCACTTCGAACCCCTCCACATTCCTGAGCATTCTTTGCGCCGCGCATTGCCCCAGTATTGACCCCTCGTTCAGGAAGAAGGAGCTCTTCGAGGGCATGATCGAAACCCCACGCCCGGCACCGCGCAGATCCTCCTCCCGTCTCAAGACACAGACTCCCGAGACCGCTTCCGAAGCAGAGACCACCGAGAGCTTTAGGCCACCTCGTTCCACACGCCGCAAGGTCACGCCGCCAGTCAAGCAAGAACAGGTCGACAGCGACGAAGACATCATGGCCAAGCCTATCGCCAACGGAAATGCCAACGGCAATGCCAATGGTCACGCCAACGGACATGCGAACGGTCACGCAAATGGTCACGCCAACGGACACGCCAATGGCCATGCCAACGGCCACACCGTCGAGGACAAGAAGACCAATGGCCACGCCAACGGCAATGCCTCGACAGGCACCGCCCCCAAGCGCGTCTACAAAGACGGCGAAGTCATCGACGGCTGGGTCGTCGGCACCGACCCCAAGATCGACACCTCCGGCCACTACGAGTTCGGAGGCTCTGTCGGCACCCTCGCCCTCATGATCGGATTCCCCCTCCTCATGTGGTACATGTGGATCGGCGCAACCTACTACGACGGCAAGGTGCCCACGCCCGAGCCCGGCCAGTCCCTGGGTGACTTCTTCTCCCACCTCTTCGACCTCGTCCGCGAGGGCGCATACCCCTCGTTCCGCGCCTGGCGCATCTACTGGACCTTCTTCATCTCCGAGGGTATCCTCTACTGCACCCTCCCCGGCGTCTACCAGTGGGGCAAGCCCCTCGCTCACGAGGGCGGCAAGCAGCTGCGCTACTACTGCAATGCCTACGTCTCCCTCTACTTCAACATTGCCGTCATGGCCACCCTGCACTTCTCCGGTGTCTTCCCCGTCTACACCTTCATCGACGAGTTTGGACCTCTTCTTTCCGTCGCCATTTGCAGCGGCTTCATCGTTTCCTTCATCGCCTACTTCTCCGCCCTCGCCCGTGGCGCTCAGCACCGCATGACCGGTTCCCCCATCTACGACTTCTTCATGGGCGCCGAGCTCAACCCTCGCATGTTCGGCATCCTCGACTTTAAGATGTTCTTCGAGGTCCGCATTCCCTGGTACATCCTCCTCGGTCTCAGCGCCGGTGCCGCCGCCAGGCAGTATGAGCGCTACGGCTACGTTTCTGGCGAGGTCCTCTTCCTCGTCATGGCTCACTACCTCTACGCCAACGCCTGCTCCAAGGGTGAAGAGCTCATCGTGCCCACCTGGGACATGTACTACGAGAAGTGGGGTTTCATGCTCATCTTCTGGAACCTCGCCGGTGTGCCTCTCTCCTACTGCCACTGCACCATCTACCTCGCCAACCACCACCCCGACGAGTACCGTTGGAACCGCTGGGCTCTCGGCGCCCTCTTCATCGTCTACCTCTTCGTCTACTGGGTCTGGGACACGTGCAACTCGCAGAAGAACCGCTTCCGCGCCATGGAGCGTGGCCAGAACGTCTGGCGCCGCACCTTCCCCCAGCTCCCCTGGCAGACCGTCCACAACCCCAAGACCCTCCGCACCCCCCAGGGCGACACCATCCTCGTTGATGGCTGGTACGGTCTCGCTCGCAAGGTTCACTACACTTGCGACGCCTTCTTCGCCATCTGCTGGGGCCTCATCACCGGCTTCAACAGCCCCTTCCCCTGGTTCTACCCCGTCTTCTTCTGCTGCATGATTGCCCACCGCGCCACGCGTGACATTGCCAAGTGCAGGGCCAAGTACGGCGAGGCCTGGCTTGAATATGAGCGCCAGGTCCCCTACCTCTTCATCCCGGTGAGTCACACCAATTCCTTGATCAAGTTTCCATTGCTGACACCCTTTTCAGTACGTCATTTGAGCATAGCCACAGCGCAGTTCTTAGACTATAGAACCCTCCTGCCATAGCCGACTTTTCTTCTGTTTCTCCATCACCGGCGCTTCTCTGTACATAAAGTTTACACTTGCTTTCCTTGCATGCATAGCGCAAGACGCATTGGCATCATTGCAGCTCCTTGTAGTTTCTTGCTTCCTTGCCTCTTGTACATTTTTCATCCTACTATTAATTAATGCCTCGAAAAATCTGGGTCGTCTGGGGTCGGACGAGGTGAGCATCCACGTGGTGCAGGGGCAGTCTGGCATGGCTGTCATGGGGACGGGGCGCTGAGGGTGTTGGACGGATGGCTTCATCAAGGCCGTTCAACTGCATGAGCATATGCATATTTCCTACTGTTAGAATTCAAGAATTGCATCCATCCAAACATTGCCGGAAGCCGTTGCGGAAGTGATCAAACACCTCATAGAATGAAGCACGATCGGGAGACGTGTTGTTTAACGGCTTCAAACTTTGAGTCCAGGCCGCGACATGATGGCTTGCGATGGCGTCGACCGCCTGGAGATCTAGCTCCACGAATAGAGAAGCATGTACGCCGCTGGGGCATCCTCGTCACTCGTTAATCCCTTAAGCCAGACGTAAAAAGCATTACTAGCAACCTAGACTACACTGTCGAACCTCCCCGTCAACGCGCGTCTATGATGAAAAACCGCCTAAAATGGCTAAAGCATGCGGCGCAATAGTACATGTCAGAGGCTGGCCTGGCCGACGGGCTGCACCGACCGAGCACCTCTTCCGACGAGACTTCGTGTTACTTTTCTGTCATGTACACGAACCCGTACCCCGTCGGATCCCTTCCATCGTCCCCAGAGACAGCCGGCGCTCCTCGTCCAAAAAATGATAGGTCGTGAGGTGCCGGGCCTCGATAAATAAGTCGTGAAGCTCGTGCGGCGGGGGCCAGGCGTGTGTTACAGCTTGTCAGCCCCCGGGGCGCGGGTATCCCGTGTGCGTGCTTTTGCTTAGCACGAGACATCCTGGGAGGCCTTGGAGTTCATGAGCAGGGCGACGATGAGACCGTACAGACCTATGTGCATGTTAGCTTGGGGTGCCGGGCATGGTTCTACTGTTTTGGCAGGAACATACCCAGGACTTCGGCGAAAATGAGAATGAGAATCATTCCGACGAAGAGACGGGGCTGCTGAGCGGTACCACGGACACCGGCGTCACCGACGATACCAATGGCGAAACCAGCAGCAAGACCAGCAAGACCGACGGAGAGACCAGCACCGAACTGAACGAAACCGGTGTACAGGGACATGACCTGGCCGAGGTTGTCGGAGATGAGGACCGACACGACGAGACCGTAGATACCAATGATACCAGCCATAATGACAGGGACAATGTCTGCAGGCTATTGTTAGCTTTGTCCGCTGCAGGCATGCGAAAGCGATCGCGTTGGGGAGTGGGCGGCATTCGTACTCTTGACGATCAGGTCAGGGCGGAGAACACCCATGGCGGCAATACCGACACCAGACTTGGCAGTGCCGTAGGCGGCACCCATGCAGGTGAAGACGATGGCGACAGTGCAGCCCATAGCGCCGAAGAAGGGCTATTGTAGTGTATCATGTCAGCTATTGTTCGAGACGCGTCGAGTCGATGGGAGGGGGGCGTCGGCGTCGGCAAGCGGGCCGACGTCATGGACGCTGCAGGAGGCGGCAAGAGGGATGACGAACCGCGTAGACCGGGCTGCGGAGGGACGCAATGTTAGCAAAAAGAGCTGCAGAGACATGAGAGAGCGCGTCCCCGAAGCCTGGAGCTGCACCGGGCGATGGAGAGAGCTCCGTTCGATGGATGCGAGCTCTGGAAGGCCAGGGGCAAACACGTAGCCGACGTACCAGGCATCGCTCAAGGAGACAACCATTGTGGTGGTAGTGTGTGTGGATTGAAAGGGGATTGAAGAAATCAAGCAAGGATCGAGGAGGACGTGTTGGTCGTCGATGAGAAGCGTCGGGCAAATGTGTGGCGAGGTTGCGACTGCGAGAGGGGGTTGGTGGTCTCGGTGTGGTGTTGTCGAGTGTGCAACTGCGGTCGGGGGAGGCTATTGAGAGGTTGCTGGTGGATGTCCAGGTGGTTTCCGGTTTGGCGCGCCTTGGTTGGTGCAGGTTTTGCGGGCGAACTGGGAGCTCCATGCTGACGTAAGACTTCGGATGGCGGAGAAACTGAGGAGCCGAGATGGGGCGCTTCGAGGCGGCTCACCGCCTGCTCACCGAGTTGAGGCGGCGCCAGGGGATGAATTGTGGGAAACTTTTTTTGTCGGCAGAAAATCCAGAGCTTCTTCGTCTTCCCCAACCATCACCAAAACCTCACTTTTGCGCACTGCATAATTTCAGGGCGAGCCACCGCAAGGAACCCTGCAATCGACATCTCCCGTACTTCCTCCGACTTTACAAACCACTCCGTCGCAATGGCTTCCGAAAGCGCCGGTGCGTTTACCCCAGATGAAGGATGCGATCGGTGTGCAGGTTGACTGACATTATGATAGCCTGGCCCCTGGCCGATGCCGCCCTCGAGCAGGAGATCCTCGACATGGTCCAGCAGGCCTCCCACCACCGCCAGCTGAAGAAGGGTGCCAACGAGGGTGCGTACAATATCTCTCGTCTTTCGAAGACGACCCCGTTTCGTAGTGCGTCCGCTGACATTTCTGCCTACAGCCACCAAGGCCCTCAACCGTGGTGTTGCTGAGCTCGTCGTCCTCGCCGCCGACGCCGTTCCCCTCGCCATTCTCCTCCACCTTCCCCTGCTCTCCGAGGACAAGAACGTTCCCTACGTCTACGTCAAGAGCAAGGTCGCCCTTGGCAGGGCTTGCGGTGTCAGCCGTGCGGTCATTGCCGCCAGCATCACCAGCAACGAGGGCAGCGAGCTCGCCGGCCCCGTCCGCAGGTATGTTCCTCTGTGGAGACGTGCGTGCTGTTGTTTCGTTGAGCTAACGTATTTTGTAGCCTCCGCGACAAGGTCGAGCGCCTGGCCATCTAGACGCTTTCAACGAAGCAGCGACAGAGTTGGATCGACTGAGGATATGGCCCGTGGGCGAGGAGTGTCCCGGTGCTTGTTAGGAATAGGAAGCCGCGTCTAGCGACGACAGGGCTGCACCCTCCCACGGGGCTCTTCAGTTGTCCAGAATAAAGTCAAAGTTTTTGGGATATTCGGCAAGTGATTGGCAAAGTGGTGTTGATGTGTCTGTGAATGTGTTCTTGCTTCTGCCATTTGATGCAAGGGATTTGGCGACAGGCAGCAGGCTGCAGCATCGAGGTCATGCCGGCAAATCAAAGCCTCGGTCATTGGTGCGAACCACAGAAGGCGCAGTGCTCCTGCCAGTGGTCGCATCGGGCTGCCCTGCAGCAAGCTGACAGCTCGGCTGACGACTGGATTGGCAGTGACGACCGGTACCTTAGTGAGGTGCCACGGGAGCGCTTTGTCTTCAGCAGGAACGAGAGCGGGAAGTTGGAGAACTGGGCGGCCCAAGCCCAGGAAAGACCCCGCAGGCGCACACACAAATGACCCCACGTCATAACCGGAGGCTTGGGTCTTCGTCCGACAACGTCCGTCCGTCCCAAAGCCCCTCGATAATGCAAACTCGACCCAGGCCTCCTCCTCGCCCCGAGTCCTAGGTGCTGCACTCTTCAGCCGGACAATGATTCAATCTCCCTGGAAACTCTCTTTCTTTTGATCGTTGCTTGTTCTCCTCCCCCTCTGCTCGCCTCCGCTTCAACACCGAGGTGCCTCGGCCGAAATGCCCAGCATTGCGCGCAAGATCGTCATCTGCGCCGCGGTCGACGGCCTGGTCGTACAACCCCTGCTCTCAAAAGGCCAGCGACCAGCGCCTCCTGTGCGCATCCATTATGGAGATGCGACGCTCTCGCAGGCTTCGCGCGACGAGATTCCGGACGTATCGCAGCCCAACACCTCTTTCCAGGCCTACGGCATTGTAGGCATTATCACAGTGTCCAAGCTGAGCTACCTCATCACAATCACCCGTCGTCGCCAGGTCGCCCAGGTATACGGTTATCCCGTCTACGTAGTCACCGAGGTGGCCATCACCCCATGCTCGTCACAGAAGGAAGCCCAGGCCGCCATTGCCGAGACGGCAGGCCAGCTGCACACGAGCTCAGTCGATACCGACGCCGAGGACACTGACTCTGACGACACTGTCTCGCTTAACGTGCCGCCTGACGAAGTCGATGACCTGGCGCATGAGCGTGCCGAGACGCGCAGTACGGGTCGGGCGAGCCCCAAGAGCTCCGTGGCCGAGGATGTCATCTCTCGCAAGGGCAGCTACGGCATGTTTGCGCGCAAGTGGTTCAGCAAGGATGGATGGACTCAAGGCCAAAAGCGCAATGCCGGCTGGAGCAGCACCAATGTCGAGTCGCCAAGGGCATCCATGGATCGCCTGCCAGACGAGGCCGCCCCGTCAAAGGTGCCCAAGGACGAGGAGGACGATGCAAAGATTGAGGCTCGGGCTTCATCGCTGCTGCCAAAGCTGCTTCGAACGGCACAAATCCTGTATGGATCGTCAAGGAGCTTCTACTTCTCCTACGACCATGACCTGACGAGGAGCCTGGCCAACCGCAGCCAGAGCCCTCTTGGTGATGTGCCAATGTACCGTCAGGTTGATCCTGTCTTCTTTTGGAACAGACACACTGCGACCCCTTTCATCGATTCCGGGTACGACGCTCTCGTACTTCCCCTGATCCAAGGGTTTGTCGGGCAAAGGGAGTTTGTCGTCGACAGCAGCCCTCCCCAGAAGGACGGAGACTCGCAGGATGCCATGGAAATGTCCGACATGGCCGAGTCCACCACTTTGAAAGAGGAGCCAGCACCCCAAGATACGGTCGAAGGCCCACCCCATCTCCGTTCCTCAGAGAAGAAGTTTTCGTTGACCGTCATCTCCCGACGTTCTACCAAAAGGGCTGGTCTGCGGTATTTGCGGCGCGGCATTGACGAAGAGGGCAATGTTGCCAATGCGGTTGAAACAGAGCAGATCCTTTCCAGCGCCGCCTGGGACAATATCAGCAAGGTCTATTCATTCCTGCAAATCAGGGGCAGCATACCTCTGTTCTTCACGCAAAGCCCCTACTCCCTCAAGCCAGCACCTGTCATCCAGCACTCCTCCGAGTCGAACTACGAGGCATGCAGGAAGCACTTTGAGCGCCTGACCAAGGAATATGGCTCGCTGCAGATTGTCAATCTGGTCGAAAAGCATGGCGTCGAGTCTCGGGTTGGTAACGAATACCAGAGCACGGTGCAGAAGCTGAACGAACAAGTCTTCAACGGTGATGGGTCTCAGATTCCATTTGAATGGTTTGACTTCCACGCCGCATGCCGTGGTATGAAGTTTGAGAACGTCAGCCTGCTCCTGGATATTTTGAGGGAGCGCCTCGAAGAGCTAGGCAGCACGGTTGAGGCGGAGGGCAAGATCTCTGTCCGCCAGCAGGGCGTCCTCAGGACCAACTGCATGGACTGCCTCGACCGAACCAACGTGTGTCAAAGCTCGTTTGCAAAGTACATGCTCGACTACCAGCTCCGCGCCGAGGGCTTCGACATGACTGCGCAGCTAGACCAGGAGAACTCGTGGTTCAACACGCTCTGGGCGGATAACGGCGATGCCGTGTCGAAGCAGTACGCGTCGACTGCAGCTATGAAGGGCGACTACACGCGTACGAAGAAGAGAAATTACAGGGGCACCCTGAACGACGTGGGTCTTTCGTTGACGCGGTTCTACAACGGGTAAGTTTAGTGGCCCGGTTCGGAGGAGCACCAGAGCTAACAGGTGACAGCATGGTCAACGACTACTTCAGTCAAGCAGCGATTGATTTCCTCCTCGGCAACGTTACAGCAATGGTGTTCCAGGAGTTCGAGGCTGAGATGATGACAAAGGACCCCGCCGTTTCCATGCTCAAGATGCGCGAGCAGGCCATCGAGCTCTGCCAGAAGCGTGTTATTTCGGACGAAAAGGAGGAGTTTACGGGAGGCTGGGTCCTCCTGAGCCCGCACGCCTCCGACTCGATCAAATCGGCCTTGCCGTTCGAGGAAGTCGTGCTCCTTTTGACGGACGTGGCGCTTTACCTCTGCCGATTCAACTGGAACCTGGACAAGGTTTCGTCATTCGAGCGCGTCGACTTGGCCCATGTCGTAGGGATCAAGTTTGGCACCTACATTACGTCTACCATGTCGCCGGCACAGTCGAATGAGGGCAAGAATGTCGGGTTCGTCGTGTCGTATCAGCCTGGCAAGAACGATTTCCAGCGGGTCAACACGCGCTCGTTGTCGAGTGCTTTTGCCAAGGGAGCGCCTGAATCGAGCGATGAGCAACCCGATGCTTCCGCCGGTGCAGGCGCAGTCAACAAACCAGCGCTGCCATCAACAGCTGGCGGAATTGCAACGTTGTTCAGCGGCAAGGTCAGGGGCCCTCCGCCTGTGAAGAAGTTGGCGTTCAAGGCGCCGTACACCCAATCTTCGGCTGCAGTGACGGGCGATGGACCGCGGTTGACGGAGATCCAGCAGGTGGTGAGCATCTGTGCTGACATCGAACGGCTGGCGATCAGGTCACAATCGGGCAAGGAGAAGCCGGGGACGAAGAGCATGGTGGAAGAGGGCGAGATCATCTCGCTGGAGGAGGCGCGGCAGAACACGACTCTGCTGGAGCAACTCAGCCACTCGATCAAGAAGCTCGTGTGGGCGACGTGATGCAGGCATTGGTTTCACAGCATGGCGGTGCCCAAGGGGTAGGGTTTGATTTTGCCGGGCGTGCTACATACATGGTCTCTCATAATTATAATCACTCGACACGCATAACACAATTGATTGCATTCTTGTTGCATTAAGACGTCCTATTCCTGGGGTTTAGAAGCACGGTACAGATGCATCTGGTACCGCATGTTCTCCAGTGGGATGGGGTACTTGAGCGACTCTTCCATACGGAACCAAGCAGAGTCATCTGACTCAATCTTATCCCAGAGGCAGCCCTCATCACCGGCCGCTGCGCCCTTCTTGAGAAGGCAGTGATCAAGCAGCCAGTGCATCGGGTAGCGCTTGGACTCCTTGCCAACAGTGGTCTCGGAGTAGCTGCCGGGACTATCAACAACCAGGAGCAGGGAGCCGGCGGGGAGGATGGCGGAGAGGTTGAGGAGGAGGGCGGTGGTCTTGCCGATGCCGCCTGAGGTGTAGAGTTCGTTGAGAGTGAAGAGGAGGGTGACCAGGAGGGGTTGCTGGGGAGAGGCGGTTAGGCCGAGGTGGGTGGAGAGTTGGTCGCGGGTGAGGGTGAGAGCATCGGCTTTGACGAAGCTTGAGGTGAGGAGGGAGGGGGAGATGAGAGCTGCGTTGGAGGCTTTTGCGCTGGCGCTGGCGTACTTTGACAGCGGAGGAGGAGTGGTGAGTTCCGTGTGTAGCCTTGAGACGCCTTCAGACCAAGGAGCAGAGTCGATGAGGGTGATGTTTGCAGACAGGGGGGTGGTGTCTTCATCGTTGTGGTAGAGGAGGAAGCCGGCGAGAGCAGCCACTTCAGCGGCACATCCGCCAAAAGAAACTACCCGTAGAGACTGGAAATTCTCCTCAGAAGAGATGACGGTTTCGAAATGCTCTTCAATACCAGCCAGGACGCCAGCGTAAGCGAGAGCGCGTGTAGGACTCCAGCGAGCGGCGTAGGCGTCGAGGAGCTCAGGACGGGCATCAGCAAAGGCGGTGGCAAAGTCGCGGGCGAAGAGGGCGGCTTTGAGCTCTTGGAGGAGGGCGTCAATGTCGGGACCGTCGGGGCGGAGGACGTTGTTGAAGGCGCGGGTGAAGGTGTCGAGGAGACTCTGCTGGGTGGATGTTGGGATGGGAGACGGGGGGGCGGAAGCGGCTTCTGAGGCGGCGGATGGTGGGGGACGGTTGGCGGCGTTTTTGGCCTGGCGGATTGCGCGGGAGACGCGTTTGGCGGCGGCCTTTTGAGTGGGATTGAGGACCATTTCGGGGTGTGTGATGGTGTGGTGTGGTGAAGTTGATGTGAGGTGAAGTAACAGTGAGGCGGGGTGAAGTTTTTGGTGTTGAAAATTTGGAGGGGTAAGTAGCTAAGAGCTTGGGTCTGGTTCGCGGGCTGGCGCAAAGACTGTTGCTGGGGCTGAGAGGGACTGGATGGGTTTTTTTTTGTTTTTTGTTTTTGCCCGTGTTTGGCAATATCTTTTGTCTGTTTCGTGTTGGACTGGAAATTGTTGCTAACTTGACCAGAAGTTTTGACTGAACGACGGTGAGAATCTCGAAGGCGGTGTACAGTGCAGAAGCACAGTGTTTTGCCAGGTCGAGTCCTGGTCTGCACCGAGGGGTACAGTGGGAACTTGGGGGAGCTCACACTACTGGTGATCGGAGTGATGTCGACAACACCATTTTAACCACCCCAAAATACAAGAGGGATAAAGTTCATATGATTGATATGGATTTATCACTTTCAGATGCGTTTTGGAGGCTGGTAGTCCCTAAGAGTTGTCCTGGCGCACGGTGTTGATGGGAGGAGAGAATCGTTCGCAAACGATGCGACCCCATGAGCATTCGTCTTGCTCTGGTCGATCTGAATGACATGTTCAAGATGAACATATGAGAGGATACTGAGAAGACACTGGGAGTTAGGTTTTGGTTGATTTAAGCCATAGATTCAGGCCTTGGCTAGTCCTGGTATCTCATATTTGGGGGCGACGATAGAAGAAGTTCACTAGACTGAACGAACACCATCTCCGGGCTCTCGTCAATCAGCTTTCTTACCAGGCGTCTGGCCTCGATCCCTTTCAATTGATATGACGGCCAGTCTGGGCAGAGTGAGGCTTGGAGTTTACTCTCCCTTGCTCCGGGCCACCTTGAGGGAGTTTCAGCCACAGCACAGTTTTCAAGGGGGCACGCAACGCGACTTTCCCCCGCCTGCGGGTGGCATGCAACATGAAAAGAAGACGCCTTCGCACTGGAATGCTGGCTACCACGACCTCTCACTCCCTCGAAAGTTGAAGCAGTTCTCTTGCATCGTGACCCTCTCCCCTTTCCCCCTCCGCAACAACAATTCCCAAACGCCAATATGATCGAGCCGCGACAGCCACGTTTCCACGCCCACTCAATCCGCTTGCTGGCAGCGGCCGGCTCACTCATCGTTGTATGGATCGTTGTACTCTCGATAACCGGCACGCAATTTCACATGGGAGGAAGCAAAGACGCCGAGATGCCTGCCGCGACGCACTCCTTGCACATACCGCACATCCACCTACCCCTGGACCACCACATGTCATCGGGTCCTGCCTCATCCGCCGAGGAAGCGTCGGATTCGGGGACCGAAGAGGCGCCCATTCAAGAACACAACGTGTCAGCACCGCCTGGTGAAGAGGACGTAGTCCAGGAGGACACGAGCGGGGACGGTCGATTAGAGCAGAACGAAGCACGAACGCGACGCAGATATACTCGAAGTGACCGAGGGCGACGTGGTTAGACGACATGGCAGACTTGCACCGCCGGCCACGACAGATACCCCGGTGCTGCAGTCGAGGTCGAGGGTTGGGTTGCCGTTGAACGCCGGGTCAGATGGGGCCGACCAGCAGGTCGATCGGCCGAGAGCCCGCTCCCGGGACGACGGCGGCGGCGCCGATGCAGTGGTTCGGATGTGGACCTGGCTTGGTTGAATGACGGCAAATGGAATGAAACGGTTGATATTCCGCGCAGTTGAATAGCCGTGGTCTAGAAGAGGCTGAAGATTTTCGCTTTTATCCGCAGACCGTACCTTTTGCCGTAGCTCCGTTGGTGATTCGCGCGGCTAAATTGTCTGGGCTCCATCAGGGAAGCCATCGCGAATTGAGTGGGAGACGACACAGCCCAGAGGACCCCTGTCACACCGAGCTGCAGGGTCTGGAACAGTTGTTGTTGCTCAGAAGCTTACAGCAGTGTAGCTGAGCTTTGGAGATGCCTTCACCGAGATGCGGCGGGAACTATCGCTCAAGATACGGCGGATGACCCGCCGTTGCCGGCCGCTAGACATGTCGTGCATCGCCGTGCCGGTGGTGGTTCTCGGTGTGTTCGGAGACAGATGCTGCGCTACAGACGAGGGCGTGAAAGAAGGACTACCAGCGACTGAACGAAATGGTGGTCGGGTGCCATGGCACGACGGCCTAAGCTTGCTGATGTGGCGGTCACATCAGACGTTCCTCTCCTCGTATAGTTCAGCTCATAGTGAGACCATGCTGCCACTTTGATGATCGACGACCATGATATGATATGATGTGAGGTTTGAGGAGCCGTGAGAGATGATATCCTGGATGGATTGGACGGTTCCCGTCCATCGTGGTAAGATGGATGACAGGCGGTGGCAGCTGATGGCGATCATGTCCCACCTCGACTGACATGAACTGCGCAATGCTCGCTCGCTCCAACATGGCCCGGCTGCGGTAATTTTCCGTCAGTCAGCAAATCCGATGTCGAAGCTGCATTTCGCGCTTGGGATGCGCCGAACCGGAGCTCTCTGGTGGTCACACGTGGGGGACGGGCGGATATGCAACTTTGCTGGCGCCGCCGCCGCGCCACCTCTTCACCGTAAAGGTTCCGTTCGCCGGACGACAGTGGTCCGGACGACTGTGCCCCGGCCGCGACTCGGGGTCCAGCCCGCGACAACAAATGCCCAGCCGAACGAACAGGTTGGTCATCACCGAGGGGGCTAGGAAATGAAGCGTCCAACAGGAAAGATATCCCGCGGTGGTGGTTGCACCATCGAGCGGCGTTATCAGTTGTTGGATTTCCCCGGCAATGCGCGGAAACATCGTGGCGGGTTTGAGCAGTGCTGTTATCTGAGAGCGGGGGAGGGGCCGCAATCATGAACTCGAACTCGATCTTAAGCCGAGTTGCACAGTAACTAGACGGGCTAGGGGAGTGATCATTACTTATGCCAGAGGCTCAAGGTGTGGTTGCTGACTGCTGTAGATGCCGGAACACCGCCCATCGTTAGTCAGGGGCGCAACTTTTACGCGTACGCACTGGCGACTGACAGCAGCTCTTCCGCCAGTTCCAGTTCTACACCATCTGCCGAGTCGTCCATCGTCGTCTCCGTGCCTCCCGAAGAAAATAAGAATTGGGTCGGCCACATCTCCGGTGGAACGGGATTGACACAAACGGAGCAGGACGACGTCAGACGGAGGGGTCGGTGACGGTCCGGTTCCAGTACAAATCGTGGAGCTCAAGGCCGAAACGGAGTCAGGACCCCCACGAAAGCCAATTGGGACGGACGGCCGACGGAAAAAATGTCCAGCAATGATATAATGGTGGGGCTGGCGACCCCTCCAAGCCGTCCAACCCTCCAAGACATGGACTTGTTGAACATTGGCAGCGAGGGCAACAGCGGGCGCTCCAGAGGAAAGGGAAGCCTAGAAAAAAATCTGCATATTTAGGTGGATGTTACTGAAAATGTGAATGGTGATGGCCTCGAATTGAATCACCTTGAGCTTGGTGATGGCTGGTGATGGCTCCTACTTTTTGTAAAGATGCTGAGTGCCTCGTGCCCCGCGTCGCCTCACCAAAATTCCGGCGGCAATGAACCCCGCCTTGCAACGAGCTTCACGGTCTCGTAGCTCCCCGGTCCTGTCCAGACGAGCGGTACGCGCCCGCGCCCCAAGCTCCCCACCCGTCGTCATGTACCTCCAGTAGACCCGAAGGCGAAGGGGGCGAGCCCGCGACATGGATGGTGGGGTCCGAGTCCGCCGTCCCTGCCTTTCCTGTCCTGTCCGTCCCTGCTGCGACAGCAACCGTCCGAGTTCCAAACCAAAACCCATTCTCATCATCCATCCCTCCTACAACTTCCTTCCCCTCCCCAGAACTTTCTCTCCTCCCCTTTTTCCTCCATCACATCCCATCTTCAGATTCTCTGGTAGAACAATCGCAACAATGGGCTACACCGACAAGGACTGGAAGGCGATCAACACGATCCGCACCCTCGCGGTAAGCTTTCCCAATGCCCCTCCCTGCCACTTTACCCCGCCATCCTGTCCTGCTCTCAGGGCGACTTTTCTCCCGCCCTCTCTCGAAGAACCAGTGGTGTGATGAGGGCGAGAAAGTCACCTCACCATGCAATCACTCCAAAACAATGCGCCATGACAGCTTTCACTGACATTACTTCCCCATCCAGGTCGATGCCACCTTCAACAGCAACTCCGGCCACCCCGGTGCGCCCATGTGAGTTGGCTCCCTCCCCTCTCTCGCTGCCCAATTCAGACGGCCTGCAGAGAAAACACCAAAAAAAACACAGCTGACCAAGATTTACAGGGGCATGGCGCCTATTGCCCACGTTGTCTGGAACAAGTTCATGAAGTTCAACCCCAAGAACCCCAGCTGGCTCAACAGGGATCGCTTCGTTCTCTCGTGAGTTTCACCCTCCTCCCCCGCCTTCCCACCTCACACCAGCTAACTCTCCCCAGCAACGGCCACGGCTGCATGCTCCAGTATGCCCTCCTCCACCTCTTCAACTACGCCGTCACCCTGGACGACCTCAAGGCCTTCCGCGTAAGTCTTTAACCCTAGGCCTCAGGCCCATCTCCCCATGCCCCTCACCCGCTCACACCATCCAGACCGTCGACAGCATCACCCCCGGTCACCCCGAGGCCCATGACACCCCGGGCATCGAGGTCACCACCGGCCCCCTCGGCCAGGGTATCTGCAACGCCGTCGGCCTCGCCATGGCCCAGGCTCACACCGCCGCCACCTTCAACAAGGACGGCTTCCCCATCGTCGACAACTACACCTACTGCTTCCTCGGCGACGGCTGCCTGATGGAGGGTGTCTCTGGCGAGGCCTCTTCCCTCGCCGGCCACCTCCAGCTCGGCAACCTCATCGCCGTCTGGGACGACAACCACATCTCCATTGACGGTGACACCAACGTCGCTTTCACCGAGGACGTCAAGAAGCGTTACGAGGCCTACGGCTGGCACGTCATCTCCGTCGAGGACGGCAACAACGACCTCGAGGGCATGGAGGCCGCCATCAAGGAGGCCAAGTCCGTCACCGACAAGCCCACCCTCATCGCCCTCAAGACCATCATCGGCTTCGGCTCCAAGCAGCAGGGCACCCACGGCGTCCACGGCTCTCCCCTCAAGGCTGACGACATCCGTCAGCTCAAGGAGAAGTTCGGCTTCAACCCCGACGAGAGCTTCGCCGTCGACCAGTCCGTCTACGACCTGTACGCCGCCCACGCCGCCGAGGGTGCCGCCGCCGAGCAGGAGTGGAACAAGCTCTTCGCCGCCTACGGCGAGAAGTACCCCGCCGAGCACGCCGACCTCTCCCGCCGCCTCAAGGGCGACCTGCCCGAGGGCTGGGAGAAGAGCCTCCCCGTCTACACCCCCGCCGACCCCGCCATCGCCTCGCGCAAGCTGTCCGAGACTGTTCTCTCCAAGATTGAGGGTGTCCTGCCCGAGCTTGTCGGTGGTTCCGCCGATCTGACGGGCTCCAACCTGACCCGCTGGAAGGAGGCTGTCGACTTCCAGCCCCCCTCGACCGGCCTTGGTGACTACTCTGGCCGTTACGTCCGCTACGGTGTCCGTGAGCACGCCATGGGTGCCATCATGAACGGTCTCGCCGCCTACGGCACCATCATCCCCTACGGCGGTACCTTCCTCAACTTCGTCTCCTACGCCGCCGGTGCCATCCGTCTCTCCGCCCTGTCCCAGGTCCGCCTCATCTGGGTCGCCACCCACGACTCCATCGGCCTCGGCGAGGACGGTCCCACCCACCAGCCTATCGAGACCCTCGCTCACTTCCGCGCCCTGCCCAACTGCATGGTCTGGCGCCCCGCTGACGGCAACGAGACCAGCGCCGCCTACTACGTCGGCCTGACCTCCAAGCACACCCCCAGCATCGTCGCCCTCTCCCGCCAGAACCTCCCCCAGCTCGAGGGCTCCACCATCGAGAAGGCCAGCAAGGGCGCCTACGTCCTGCACGAGGTCGAGGGTGCCGACATCACCCTCGTCTCCACCGGTTCCGAGGTCGGTATCTGCGTTGACGCCGTCAAGGAGCTCGCCGACAAGCACGGCCTCAAGGCCCGTGTCGTCTCCGTTCCTTGCTTCGAGGTCTTCGATGCCCAGCCCAAGGACTACCGCCTGAGCGTCCTCCCCGACGGCATCCCCTCGCTCTCCGTCGAGGTCATGACCACCATGGGCTGGGAGCGCTACACCCACGAGCAGTTCGGCCTCAACAGGTTCGGTGCCTCCGGCGCCTACAAGGACGTCTACAAGGCAAGTCCCACGTTTCCCCTCTCTGGCTCTACAGTCACTAACACCCTCACAGAAGTTCGAGTTCACCCCCGAGGGCATCGCCAAGCGCGCCGTCGCCACCGTCAACTTCTGGAAGGACGTCCCCAACATCCGCTCCCCCATCAACCGCGCCTTCGAGCAGCTCATCTAAGTTCTTTCCTCTCAACACAACGCACATAATCGATGGAGGACAGAAAAAAACAAAATACCACACGCGCGTTTTGGGATATAGGGATGGATGGGTACATGGGTAGATGATGGATGGGATATGATTTTTCGGAAACCGGACAGCGCAAACAACCCCCCTTGCGTCTTTTCTTTTCCGGGGATGATAGATACGCGGCAGGAACCGGGCCCAAGAATGATGAAAATAAAAGATGATTACGATTACACACGCGCTGCTGCCCTTTTCCCTCTGTGATGTTCCCTTACCCCCATGCGATGGATGAAGTCGTGTCATTACCAGGTCGTGAGTTTCGTGCGTCATGCCGTCTTCTAGCTCCTCTTTTTCATCCTTCATGTCCGTCCAGATGCCAAGGCTGATGCCATGATCCGCCAATGCTTCCCTTCCCCCGATGTTACCCGCTCTCGTCCGTGTCGTATCCCCTCTCCCGCTCCTCGGCGACCCATTCCCTCTGCACTTCCCTCGCGACGCGCTCGAGGCGAACGGCCGCACGACGAGCTTCAGGAGCCTCTTCGGCCGTGTTGGCCACAACGATACCGACGAGCATGGGAGCTGTAGGGTTCTTCCGTGGCTTATCTTTGGACTTTGCGCTCGGGGCGACCGAGTCGCGGGTGTGTGGCCTGCTCTTGCTTTTGGAGGGGGACTCGTGGTGTTTCGGGGGTTCCTGCGTGTCTGATGCGGCGTCGGCGAGGGACACGGCGGCTAGCTCGTCGACGGGGACGGCGACGGCTGGGGAGGAGTGGGCTGCTGTCGAGGGGGCGGGGTGGTGTTTCGGGGAGGGGGCGGCGGCCGGGTCGAGATAGGTGGTTAGGAGGACGGGGTGTCCCGGGCCGTGTTCGACGATTAGGCGCTGGGGGTGGCCGAGGGCGAGACGGTGGGCGGCAGAGTGCGCCGTCAGCGAGGTGGTGGCGAGGGATGTGAGGGCCTCGAGCTGGGTGTTGGAGTGGGCAGAGGTGAGGATGGGGTGGAGGTTGCGGTCGGAGAGGTGGAGGGAGAGAGTCGGGTGTTGGTATGGCAGGGACGTCATGCTGGGCGGCCGGACAGATGGGAGACGGGAAGGTGGTGAGGATTGGGGTGAAGAGTATTGGCGATTCCCCTCATGGATGTGACCTGATAGCCGAGGGAGGAAAAGGTAAATCGACTTCTGTAGTGTCGGTGCAATTGGTCTTCTGGTATGTGCGTGTGGTTGTGCGGTCTGATTTGAGCCGTGAGGAATGAGGGGGAATTGTCGAGATGGCCAGTTTTCGGAGAGGGGGATAGACGGAGCAATGAATAGGTCCAACGACAATGGCGAGGGCAGGCGCGTCAAAGTGAGGTGCGGATACACGACAGGTAAAGTGATATATCCTCATGCAGGACGAACCGAAAGGAGGATGCTGCAGCAGCGTCGACAAGGTGTTGGCAACGGAGAAGGGAACACAAGGAATGGGGCTGGCGGTGATGGCGGCGAGGGTGGATGCATCCGGCGAGGGGAAAGGTGACGCCCGGGTGGTACTGTAGCGTGTAGGTAGGTACAGGATGACGCCGGACGGACCAGGAACTCGACGATGAACGTTGTCGGCGGTAACCGAGTCGGGAGTAGGAAGCCAAGTGTTGGAGGGGGAGCAGCGAGGATGAGGTGCAGGAGCATCCTCCGTGCAGCAGGTAGTGTGGTTTAGCGGTGTTCGCTACCCCGCCATTACCCCGCCATATGGCGAGATTGTAGGACCTGGTGTCATAGTGCTGTGTGTGACGACGAGGATAACAGAACGGCGGTTGAGCCGTGTGCTTCTCGTGCCGATACTAAGCTATCTTTGGGGTGGAGCCTCATCTTGTTCGTAAGGTGTTGGGCGGCATGAGGCCCGCGGTTATCTCATTGGTGGCATATCGAGCTCAGGGGGATCGAACAGATGGAGATGCGTTGTTCATGCTGCTGCCGCTGCTGCTGCTCCTCTCCAGGGCAGTATGTAGCGCAAATCACGCGAATGGTGGACTGTCTGCCGGCGGAGCAGATGCCTGGCGTGGCATGGCATGGCATGGCATGCTATGAGCACATGAGGTACGGCAACCCCTCCCCTCTGAGCTTCCTCCTCAGCACCCGACTGGGCAGCAGCCGCCTGTCGTCAGGTCTGGTGCAGTAGTTGGGTTGTGTCCCCCCACACCGCCTGCAGATATGACGAACCACCCAGGGACAGCACCCCTCATGCGGGCAACGGCACTACTGACAGCAGCACCAAGCCTCTGTGGTGCGGGCGCGGGGTGCCCTGTCGCGATGCAGAGTTCGCGCGTATTTCGAGGGGGAGCATTTGTTCGGGTGACCTGTGGGACTGGTAGCGACGGCGCAGACATGGGATCTTTGTCCCTATCATAAGTCCCCAGCACTTCCTGAGGGGCCCTTGGGCGGGCGCGTGGATGGGAGGCGGTGACCCGGCCAAGGACGGCGCCAAGACGGCGGTTGGTGAGCCCAAGCATGCCGGTCGTCCAGGTTTCGGGGCTCAGATTCGGCAGGCCGAGTCACGCAGCCTCGGGGGGCGTCCCAAGGTCCGAACTGGTCGATCGGTCTAGGGTGATTATGGCTTGACCGTGATGAAGCCGCCCGTCATGGCCGAGGCTGTCATGAAGCCGCCAAAGGTCACGAGGGCCGAAACGTCGCGGTGCCGGTCATCGAACTTGCGGCGACGGCGGGTCCTGGCGCTGAAGACGATCCGGGGCGGCTGCTGCGGCTTTTGCGCTTTGGGCGGACGGGGATACTGATTACGGCCATGGCCGTGTTTGCGACTACGGGGCCGGTAGTTGCTGGCATGGCCGCTGTGCATGGAGCTTGGGTCGCTCGATGAAGCCCTGCTCAGGGTGTCGAAGTAGTAGAGCTCAACAACTGCCTCGGGCTGGTGTGGAAAGCACAGCTTGTCGACGAACCAGGGGTCATACACCCGCGCTTGTGGGTAGGGGCACAGCGGCACAGAGCAGGCTATCGTGTGTGTCAGTGTGTGAGTGAGAGCGTGAGTGACAGGGGAGGGAGGGGTGTGTTGACCCCAAGCTAAGCTCAGAAGTCGGAGTTGACAGGGGAGATTCGCACCTGAGTGCCTTTGGCAGTAGAGGCCGTATCCAAGCCGGGTTCCTCTGCAACTGGATTTGCTGCATTGGGCAGGTCTCCCCTTGGCCGACCTCGTTCGATATTGGGCGCCTGCAGGGGTATGACGAGGGATAGACAGACACTGACCCATGCCTAGGAAAGGTGCAGGCATAGCCGGGGCGGGGATATCTGTCCAGAAGAGCGCGATGAATGAAAGTGCCAGTAGGAGGTGTAGGTGGAGGCGGACGAGGAGGACGAGAGGATGGAGAGGAGAGGAAAAGGCAACTTGATGAGGCTCAGCGACTGGCGGGACATGATGGATACAACAAACAGCACATTCCCGACCATGTGCTCCCTCCTGACCAGCAAACCCAGCTGGCCAGACCGTCGGACAGGTACAGTGTCTGACCATGAGGTGCTTGGTGGTTGGGCTCCAAAGGACGGACAAGCTGCAATCGTGATGCCGTCGTGGGCAGATCCTCCATCCATTGGGTCTCTGCTTGGAGGGCGGGATGCTTTGTCCCTCTGAGGATGATTCATCCTACACCCTCCCAACAAGAGTCCTCTGCCAGTGGCATTGGGGGGTGGACGAGATGGTGCCGTGTCTTGGGCAGCAAGGCCTTGGGTGAAGCTCGAAGCTCATGGGAGGAGCTGTCGGCGTCCTGCATGAGGCCGGATGCGCGGGGGACAGGGGAGCTGGAGCTCAAGCTGAAGCTCCATTGTGGTGTCGATAACGCTGCAGCGTGCAGGACAAGGACGTGGGGTGTTCAGCTTTGGAAGCCAGTCGGAATGTGATTGAGAAGAGGAAGAAGAGAACGCCGACTATCCTCCAGAAAGATGTTCCATTCAAGTTAGACGGAACTCGGGCCCAAGAGTGCACGGAAGGAAGCACCTTGCTGATGACGTCCATGCCTTCCATCTGTTCCTTCCTTCCCTCTCAGGGTCCCAGCTCCAGGCCCCAGGCGTCAAAGGCCGCTAATAAATTGTTAGCGGCGGGAAGTCCAGTGGCATCCCGTCGCTCTCCTCCAATGGGCGATCGTCCGGAGGTCAGTGGCTTGTGCCTGGGGAGGACAGCTCGCCTGGAAAGCTTCCGTCCCTCAATCAATCAACCGCGTTCAACAGTCCCTTTCCATCATCTCCTGTCGCAACTATCCATCACATGTCACCTTGATACCCAAATCGCCACCGAAAACACTCATCTCCATCTCCTCAGACCCACCAATTGGTCATAGACACCCAGTGGACACATCATGGCCGACGAGGACAAGGCCAAGGCCGAGAAGCTGGCTGCCGCCCGCAAGCGAGTAAGCCCGACCGACGACAGCACGCGACTTGACACAACCCCAGAAGCTAACCTCCCCAGGCGGCTGAGCTGGCAGCAAAGAAGAACAAGAAGAAGGACAAGGTGAAGAAGCCCAAGGAAGACGACAAGGATGCCGTCGCCGACGCCACGCCCGCCCCCGAGGCCGACGCCCCTCCAGCCGACGACAAGACCGCAGAGGAAGCTGTTGAAGACCCCAAGGAGTCCGACGCCGATGCCGACAAGCCTCCAGCGTCGCCATCCCAAACACACGCCTCCCTTGCCCAACAATCCAAGCTGCGATCGGCCTCATTCCGCCAGGGCTCCATATCCCTTGGGGCTGGGCCCATGTCGCCGGGCCCCTTCAGCCCGACCGGCGAGGGCGAGACCGCAACCGATATTTACAAGAAACACGTCGCGCGCATCGAGGAGCTGGAGAAGGAGAACAAGCGCCTCGCAAAGGAATCTGCCGATGCCGAAAAGAGGTGGCAGAAGGCCGAGGAGGAGATGGCGGACCTGCGCGAGGATGATGGCCAGGACAAGAAGGGCGCATCTGCCAGCGAGGTCGAGGAGCTGGTGAGTCGCATTCCATCGGCCATTTCCCACTGACCAAACACTGACGTCCCGTCGCGCAGAAAGCAGAGAAGGCCGCCCTCGAACGTCAAAATGCCCAGCTCCAACAGCAAGTATCCCGATCAGGTACAACCCGCCACGGATCCTCACCCTCAGTCGCCGTCAACTCGGCCGACCTCGAGGCAGAGCTCCAATCCAAGTCGTCAACAGTCGAGTCCATGGAGCTGGAGATCTCCAAGCTCCGCGCCCGGCTCGAGCGCGGATCCACCGACCGCGAGCAGATCACAGCCCTCGAGGAGCGCGTCGAGCGCGCCGAAAAGGCAGCTGGCCTCGCTCAGCGCGAACTCTCCGACGTCCGCCGCAACCTCGACCGCACAGCCGAGAAGGCTGTCCGCGAGGGCAGCGAGCGCACCTCGGCCGAGACCAAGATCCGCAACCTCGAGCACGACCTCGCCGATGCCATCGACGCCCGCCTCGAGGCGGAGAAGAAGGCTGACGGACTCGAGAAGAAGATCGCCACCCTCACCACTCTCCACAAGGAGCAGGACTCGCGCACCCAAGCTCTGCGCAAGGACAAGGAGCGCGCTGAGAAGGAGGCGCGCGAGCTTCGGACAAAGGTGGAATCCCTCGAAGCCGAAGCCGTCAAGCTGCGCAGCCGCCGGTCGGCTGATGGTGGGGGTGGTCTTGACGACGAGGGTGTCGACGAGCTCGAGAACGAGGAGCGCGGCCGCTTGCAGAAGACCATCCGCGACCTCGAGGCCGAGGTCCACGACCTGCGCCGCGGCGTCTGGCAGGAGAAGCGCCGCCAGCTAAGTTCCGGCAACGACGCCAGCCCTGGCGCTGCCTTCCAAGACATTGACCTCGGTCGCACATCGCCCCTCGCCGGCCGCAAGCACAGCCACGCCGGCGGCGGCATCGGCGACTTCTTCACAAGCGGCATCAACGCCTTGACTGGCCACAACCCCGAGGATGACGAAGGTTTCCTGGATGACGATGACGACATGGACTTTGACGAGGACGCGTTCCGTCGCGCACAAGAGGAGGATGCCAAGGCGCGTATCGAGCGGATCAAGGAGATTAAGCGCGGTCTCAAGAACTGGGAAGGCTGGCGGCTGGATCTCGTTGAGACCCGGCGGGGCGGCGAGGAGGGTATCGGCGAGGTGTTTGAGGTGTAAGAGGAGGAGATACTGTACCATCAGGACATGCCGTCCGCTGAGACCATACGGCCAGCACGCCATGGCGAATACCATCTGTTTTCACTGGAGACAAGCAAGCATCACGTCGAGCAGGTACATTTGATGGTGATCAGAAAGGCAAGTGTTCTTCATTCAGAAGTCGTACCATGCGACTGAGGGGGATATCTTCCTTTATGTGCCGTTTCCGCCCAACGCCCCGAAATGTGTGTGTGCCGAGAGTGGTGTATAGAGAGACAAGAACAGGACAACCCTCCTGCCTGAGAATCCGATAAAAAGCCAGAGACGCACGCTGCCTGGTGCTGAAAAGGGGGAGATGTTGTGCTGTTGATACATTGGGTGTGGTGACTTTTCGTGTGGGGGGGATGATGACTGGGAAAGATGAAGGGGGAAGAGAGAGAACTCATGAGACGGGGGTGTTACACAGCTTCCAAACAGAAGCCAAACCAGAAATTTCCTGCCCTTTTTTTTTGCTGCCGCTTCTTCCTCTGCCGAGACGAAGGCTGGGGATGCATATACACGTGAAAACGCCCCTGTCGCGCCAGAAAGGGCCCCCATGTGCCGATGGGGAACCAAGTGTATAGTACGTAGTGAAACAACGTTTTTGCTGAGAAAGAAGAGTCGCTCGAAGAAGTGAAGAAGAGTGGTTTTTGGTGTTACACGATGAAGGAGAGGATACGAATTTACTCGTCATCGCCGGGCGAGAGGAGCATGGTTGCCGCGCTGACATGGCGGCGGCGGGGCGGACGGGTGGGCGTCTCGGGGGGAGCGTTGTGGTGGGCGCTGCCCTTTCCGATGGCGTTGCTGCCGCATCCAGTTGTTGTCTTGTTCTTGGGGGTGACCACGGGGGTGGTGCTGCTGTTGTCGAAGATGTCGGATTGGTTGCTCTTGTCGGCGTGGTTGCCGTTGGGGACACCGAGATGGTAGGGAATTTGACCATGGCCAATGCCGCCGCCCATGAAGTGACCGCCGTGACCGGCGAAGACGAGTTGGTTGTTGTTGTGGGTATAGTGGCCGCCGGGATACATGCTCTGCTGCATGGTGAGGGGGCCGATGTTGTTGTTCGTAAAGTCGTTAGGCATGAGATGGTTGGGTTGGTGGTACATGGGAGCTCCGGGCGTAGAGGTGTTCTACATCATGGACGCCGAGGGAGGGTTCATGCCGTTGTGGTTGACGGACAGGGTGGCGGGGTCGAGGCCGCCGACGCGGATCGTCTCCTGCTGGGCGAGGATGGCGAGGATGTGCTGGGACTGGCGACCGAGCTCTTCGCGAAGCTCTGCGACTTCCTTGCGAAGACGCTTGTTCTCCTCGCGAAGGGCGACGGCTTCGATGGTGACAGAATCAGCGTCGGAGGAGCGACGGGAACGCTTGCGCTTGGAGCCGGCGCGTTCGCTATCAGCATCGGCGTCGCTAGAGACGATGTCCTCGCCGGCGGGGGTGGAAGAGTCGGGAGCGTGGACTCGGCGCAGATGCTCGTTGAGGTTCTCCTGGCGGGAGAAGCCCTTGCCTCGGTGTCGCTTGCAGTTCGGGTGAGGACAGTTGACAGTATTCTTCGGTCCCCCGTGCTTGCCGTGCACCTCGCGCTCGTGTCGCAAGAGGCCGCCCGAATAAGTGAAGCCCGGCAGCTTCTCACAGCCCTCGGCCTGGCATCGGTAGGGGCGTTCGTGCTTGTCCATGTGCTTGCTGGAAGGGAGGTGTCAGCACGGAAAGGGGATGCAGGGACTTGGGTGATGGCGTACCTCCACTCGCACTTTCGGTTGAAGACCTGGACTTCATCCATGCAGCCGGCGAAAGTGCAGTAGAACTTGCCATCGGCTTGCTTGATCGCCTCGCGGTCGGGTTTGGCGATGCACTTGGTACGAGAGGCGATGGACGAGGTAGGCTCGGGCTCGGGCTCCTCGTGGTTGTGCGCCTGGAGGGCCTCGGCGAGCGAGGGCGGGAGCGCAGCCAGCGCGGCGGTCGTGGCAAGGGTGATTTGCGCGTCGGTGACAAGGTCCTCAGCGGAAAGGCCATCGTCGCCGGAGAGGGCGCCGCCGAGGTTGTAGGCGCTCAGGTCGGTGACATCGGAGGCGTATTGTACGCGGGGATCGTTGTGATCGTGATCATGGTCGCCGATGGGAGGGTAAACTCCATCGTGCATGAAATTACGAGGTTCGTAAACGACGCTCATGATGTAGCGTGGTGACGCCGGCGGACGGGCGAATGTTGCATTAAAGGTTGATGTTGGGTCCAGGAGGGAAAAGATGGAGACGAGAATTGTTGGCCGGGGGGGAAGAGTAGACTCGGTCGGGTTTGGGGTTCGGGTTCGGAGACAAGGATGGATGCGCTGAAAGGGGGAAGAAAGGTTGCGCGGGGTTCCGGGGGAGGTTTGCGCAGGTTGGCGCAATTCGGTTTGCGCGCGACGAAGGTCAAGGGAAGGGACGGCGAGGTGCCTGATGGAGTTGAGGCGGGTATCAAGGTATTGAGGCGCGCGGGTCTTGCTTAGTGGTTGGCAGGAGCTCCAAGACGGGAGTGACAGACCAAAGTGTTCGCCTGAAAAATCTGGTGTTGACGGGACGGAGGCTCGGGACCCACCGGGAATGCACGGAATGCACGTGACTTGACGGGTGGCCGTCCGGGTAGGCCGTCCTCGCTGCGCGATACCAAGGAAGGAGCGGATTTTTGATTGCTAGAGGGTATGGAAGTTATGGGGTTCTTGCCTTCAATTCATCGAAATCCAGCTGCATTATCCATACTAGGTAGGTAGATTTGGCCAGCCCGGGCAGGAAGAAGCTCCACGTCTTGACTTGAGTTGAGCCACAGTCCTCGGTGCAGTGTGGCGTGAGCTGCCGAGATCGGCATGTGTCCACCTTGGCTGTGGCTGACCGGACCTCGCCGAAGTCCATGGATGGTGCTGCACGACAAAAGTTGAATAATCCCATCCAAGTTTTGTCTCATTTCAACACCAGCAGCAGTCGGAATGCCTTCAGTCGGTCTCTCAAGAGACCTCCGCTGTCAAGCGATGTATTTGTCTCCGAAACACGACGAATGACTGGCCTGTGTCTCCGGGCCAAGACGTCGAGAGACTCGCCATAGCTGAGATGTCCATACACCGCCAGATGCCAGGACGACACATCTCTGCTCTGATCCATGGCTACAACAAACATAGGACCGGTAGGCTGCTCGTCCACGGCTTATCCCGACTGGCCTCAGCAGACTTCAAGCGTCGTCAAGACTCATCAGCCTCAAGTTTTTCCAAGATCTTTGGTCACGTCAGATGTCAGATGGGGCCCGAGTACAGTGCCCGAGTCCAAGCCCCGAGGTCACAGCAACAACCATCACACAAAGCACCCACGAAATATGGCAAGTGCCAGTCTGATATACCGCCAAGCTGGAACCACTCTTCAACCCGACAGCCATCTCATCCGCCATTCAGGGTCCCTCAACGCGCCACGCGGTGGGCCAGGGCGACTTTACGTCACGGGCCACTTCTTACGGACTGGACGGACCGTACGGAGGCGGGGGCGGGGCACGTTTCCGCACCCGACTCGGCGAAGTCTTTGCGTCCCCGTCACCGTCTCAAAACGAAAGGAACCTGAAGCACCCGCCCGATGCCGGCATTGACAGAGGTCCCTCTTCCCGAGCAATGACAAACGTAACGCCAGTACTCTAGCGATTCAAGTCCCCCCCCAGAGTTTACCTCCACTGCACTCCTTCCGCTGCGGATCATTGGTGCAAGTCAAGTGCTGCTCAGGTCACGCCGGAGGAAAAATTGTCCCCTCCAAGTCACAGTTTCCAATTTGTAGTGGTGGCACCCCTCTGTGGCGGTTACTCCAAAAAAACACTACCGTCGCTGACAGACACTACCGACCGTCCCCGAAAGCCAACTGATAAGGATAACCCCCGCCGCCCAGAAACTTTTCGCGACCGCCAGCTCGAATCCTCGAAACAACGACGTCGCATTCCCTCGGCCGCAATCCTGCAGTGTCGCTTCAACCCGACATTCCTCCTTCGTCTTCGAAGTCTCATCCATTATCCGACAATGTGTGGAATCTCCGCCGTCTTGGTATGTTCCGCTCCTCGGCGGCGCACCCTCACCTCCAACCGCCACCCGTTTGTGTCGGCAGCGAACATCCCGACAAAACACCGCCAAAGACCATGGACTGGGCTGTATGCTAACTTTCGAATAGCTCGGTGACACCGAGGCCACCACGGCCGTCATCGACCTCCACGAGTCCCTCTACTACCTGCAACATGTCCGTCTGCCCCTCCGACCAAACGAATACCCCGCCAAGCAAAATGCTAACACCAGATAAAGCGCGGACAAGATGCCGCAGGCATTGCCGTGTGTGAGGGTGGAAGGGTAGCCCAGTGCAAGGGCGTCGGCATGGCCAGCAAGGTATTTGACGAGGGCAAGCGCGCCACGCCCGCGTCCATGCCCGGATTCATGGGGTGAATCTCGGCCGTCTGTACCGCTGTTCTATTCCCAAGCTGACCCTGGCAGAATCTCCCACCTCCGATACCCGACCGCCGGCACCTCCTCTGCGTACGACCACCCACATTACCCGAACCCAATGCGCCTGCTAATATTCCTCCCTCCAGGTCCGAGGCCCAGCCCTTCTTCGTCAACTCCCCCTTCGGTCTCTCCATGAGCGTCAACGGCAACCTCGTCAACACCCCGGATCTTGTCAAGTTCCTCGACTTTGAAGCCCGCCGCCATGTCAACACCGATTCCGACTCGGAGCTCTTGTCCGTTCCTCCCTCCGACTTGGACCCTCCCCCCTCCTCTAGCTGACCATAGTCCTCTCCAGGCTCAACATCTTCGCCTACGCCCTTGGCGAGCTTCGCAAGACCCGTGCCAGTGTCGAGGACGTCTTCACCGCCCTGCGCGAGGTCTACGCCCGTTGCCAGGGCGCCTTTGCCTGCACTGCCATGATTGCCGGATTTGGCATCCTCGGCTTCCGGTTCGTCTTGTCTTCCATAGTCCCCTTGAGCTTCTCGACTAACATGACGTGTTCCCAGCGACGAGAACGGCATCCGACCCCTCTGCCTCGGCTCCCGACCTTCGGAAACCCTCGAGGGCGCCGTCGACTACTTCCTCGCCTCCGAATCCATTGCCCTGACGCAGCTCGGCTTCGAGAACATTGTCGACATCCTGCCCGGCCAGGCCGTCTTCATCAAGAAGGGTGGCGTCCCCGAGTTCTGCCAGATCGTGCCGGCCAAGACCTACACCCCCGACCTGTTCGAGTACCTCTACCTCGCGAGGCCCGACACTTGCATCGACGGCATCTCCGTCCACCGCAGCCGACAGTACATGGGCCTCAAGCTGGCCGACAGGGTCAGGGCGGTCCTCGGAGAGAAGGGCACCGCGGAGATTGACGTCGGTATGTTGGGACGCTTCAATGTCTTATCAGAGACTTGCTAACAGGGTCCAGTCATTCCCATCCCAGAGGTAGGCTTTTGCCGCATGGACATGCACAATGCGCGGTTGCTGACAAAATTATAGACGAGCAACACATCGGCTGCCGCCATGGCCACTGAGCTGCAAAAGCCGCTCGTCAACGCCTTTGTGAAGAACAGATACATCTACCGGACATTCATCGTGAGTTGCCATCAGATGCGAGGCCATTGAGAGGATACTGACGGCTGTGTTCAGGTGCCCGGCCAGAAGGCACGACAAAAGAGCGTTCGTCGCAAGCTCTCTCCTATCAAGCCCGAGTTCAAGGGCAAGGTCGTCTGCCTCGTTGATGACAGCATCGTCCGCGGCACGACCTCTCGCGAGATTGTGTGTTACTCAACCAAACAAGCCCCCTTATGCCAGTCTTCTAACAATGCCAGGTCCAAATGGTCAAGGAGTGCGAGGCCAAGCGCATCATCCTCGTCTCATGCAGCCCGGAAATCACCCACCCCCACGTCGTAAGCTTCAACCGCCCAAAACAAGTGCCGAGACCTCATGCTAACCCATCCCTAGCACGGCATCGATCTTGCCGACCCAGCTCGTATGTCTTGCCCAAAATTCCCTCCCCTGCTACAACCCCGCTAACACCCTCAGAACTCCTGGCCCACCAGAGGACACTTGAAGAGATGACCAACCTTCTCCAGTGCGACACCCTCATCTTCCAAACCCTCGAGGACCTCAAGGCGGCATGTGTCGAAGCCGGTGGCGAAGACACGAAGGTGCGCGATTTCGAGGTCGGCGTCTTCTGCGGCCAGTACAAGAGCCCCGTGCCGGCCGACTACTTTGAGCGCACAGCCCGGCTTCACGGCAACAAGAAGAGGAAGGCCGCGGCGCTCGGCGGTGTCGAGGAGGAGCGCGATGCAGGTGCATTTGTTGTGGCGAGCAGTGGGCCTATTAATGTGCCGCTGCGGCAAGATGCGCCGTATGACAGCAGCGCGCAGGGCTCTGATTTCCAGGACGATATCAGGTATGTCAATATTTCCCAGAGATGGGTATGAACATGAACTAACTGATGACAGCATCCACAACCTGGCCAAGCCGTAGGTGCCGCTTGGGGCGGGAAGGGGTGGTGGTGATTGAAGATTTGTTACAAGGTATGGCCAGATGGTCAGAATGATTTCCGTCGAAACATGAAAGAGCTAGACGTCGCAGGACATGATCTGGGGGCACATCAGCGAAGCTCTCGACACCCAACTATGCCTGGGTCTGGATAAGGGCGTGTCTCAAGCCCCGGTGTCTCATCTGTCCTCGTTCGTCCGACTCGCAACAGCATAAAAGCACTGGGAAGGGGGCCAGTCTTCTCGAATAGACCATAGATGAATGCCGTTTTGACTCTTTGCCCGGGTGACCCTCCCTCCGCCCCCCCTTCGGTTACGATCTTGCGCCGGATACAGAGACGGACTCGATTTCGGTACCGAGCTCCTGGGGCGCGCTGCTGCCGCAGATGGACGGCCTTACCGATCATCTCCCCCCGCTTGGAGCCTTATGCGGCCTGCATGTCTAAGACCGGCCGTTGAAAATTGGCCTGGCCCGGCGACTGCGAAATAGACTCTTCCAGCCAGGAGGGCTGTCGTGTTGGCAATCGGCCGGAAGGGGTGATTCAAGACGATTGTCGCCGACGATCTTTTCTGCAATATTTGGAACTCAAACATGACAGCAAAACGCCATAGAACGTCGTGAACCAACTGACCGAACGAGTCGCCGACCTTTCTGACTTACTACTCCAAGCGAGCTCCTTTTCCGTCCTTGCCAAGCCTTTGACAGCATCCTGCGCGACAACCTAAGGATACAGCTGTCAAGTTCAGCCGCAGGCCCGGTATCCCAGCAACACTTATACCCGTCGATGCGCTCTTTTTTTCTCGATGCCAGAATCCCATCTAATCTATCGTCGCGGTGCCCCGTCGCCGGGAGTGGGATGGAAGCTCAGGGCTGAAGCCTTTGACATCGCTGCCATTCGGACTGGGCCTATTTCCGAAGTCCTGCCCGGGCAACTGTCAACATCCCGCATGCGGCTCGGAATTTCAACATAGGGCCGGACTTGACCGCCTCCTTTCCCAGTGCGTGTTCCAGCAAGGTCTCACTTCGGGTCTTGGCCCCCTGAAGGTTGGCTCACGGCATCCCCTAATGTGTCTCACTGACGCCCCGGCCTGAGGTCTAGACTTGAGCGTAATCTTCAGGGACAGATTTTAGCCCGCGGGAGAGGTTAGATCCCCCCCACGACAGTTGGGCCATCTAATCTAGACGCTGCGGATGGACCGATTTTTGACGTTTACGGCGAGTTGTTACACGGTGTTTTACAATGTAGGGCAGATAGCTGCCCCGGACAAGCCGGGTTTCCTGTGATTGTGAGAGCTTCACAGATATAAGGAGATCGTCACCCCCGACGAAAACAATCTCCTCTCCTCATCACCATCACTCACCTCTTCTTCTACTACTGGAAAATACCTTTACTTGAAACAACACCATCATCACGTCCAGCATGAAGTTCTTCACCCCTCTTGCACTGGCCTCTCTGGCTATTGCCGCACCCCTTGTCCCCGTTGTCGATACACCCGGCCTTGCCATTCCCAAGAGCTTTATCCCCGAGTCTACTATGACCGACTCTGAACTTCTGAGACGCGTCGCTTCCCCTTCTCGCACAAGAGCTGGAGGCGGCTCCGACACCGTCAACAAGCTCGCCGTGGAAACATTCAAGCCCACTACTACCGGCATCAAGAAGAAAATCCCCCCCAGAGCTCAATCTGATCTCCCATCAACACACGAGTCCGGTCCTCTTGCATCACCAAAGATCCCCAGAATCCTTATCCCCATCCCCCCCAGTGTCGAGGCCATCAAGACCGCCGGGTTGAACATTGTCAAGGACATCTCCACTACCGTCAAGCAGAAGCTCAAGCTTCTCCCCCGCATCCTGGGGACGGATGCCTCTGCCCTGGGCGAAGTTGAAAACATTGCCCGAGACCTCAGCTACGACGACCTCGAATACTCTCAGGCTGTCAAGGATTTCTTGAAGGCCCGCCAGGTTGATGGCCTGGATTCTTTCACGGAGTCGTCTTTCGACGAGGAACTCCCGATACTCAAGACTGCCCGGGACGTTGGCTTCATCGGCCAAGAGGATGGGAACGCTGTTGAAGCGTGTTGACACTGCTGAGTCTTGGGATTGGGGTGGACAAAAAAGGAGCTTTTGTATGATTTCTTGTGATGATTGATGAGAAGCCTAGCTATATTCCCTCTTGTTTATTTGTTTCTGTTCATTTCTTAGCAGAGATGCAGATAACTCAAATGGAACGAACAGAGATCTAATCCAAACATTGTTCAACAATCCTAGAGCCAGCTCTCAATCAGAGCTTTCCGTGCCTGTTGTCCTCTCCAAGCTTCAGGATGGAAGCCAGACCGCCCTTTTCAATCGACTCGAACAGCGTCTCAAGTCCAAGCGACTGGCGCCTCTCCACCTCCCGTCGGAAGAACTCCTCCGCAGTCTTGATCCTGTTCGGGTGAATCTCATCCAGCAGCTTGTAATCCCTCTTGATGACACCCTTGTTTCCTCCAGAATTGGCCCACATCGTCCAGAATCCGGTGAAGTTCTGCCTGAGAGTCATAGTTGAGGGATCGCTAGGATCGGCATTGTATCCCGCGGGTTGATCGGCGATGGGAATGTGGTCAAAGTACACCTGCGCGGGCACGTTGATGTACTGGGCTTGCTTGCCGGTGACCTTCTGGAAAGCGGCGGCAAGGTCGGCGTAGGGAATGTGGTCGATGGCAACTTCCAGGTCCATGCCGTCGGACCGCTCAGGGTGGTCGAAGATCCAGCGGACGTAGTGCTCGCAGTCATCCAGAGCAACGTGCGGCACTGCACCGTCTCCGAGGGGCACCATCCAGGTGACGATGCCGTTCTGAACCGAAGGCGTCATGATCGTCTTGGAAGAAACCGCCATCTCAATGTACGGCCCGGTGGTGAAGATCGAGACGGGCATGTTGTTGCTCTTCCTCTGGTGCAGCATCCATTCGGCCATGCGACCCTTGCCGTCGTAGTGGCCGGTGCGGAATTCGGGCTTGTATCCGCTCTTCTTGTAGACGTAGTCGAGGTTTCCAAAAACGAAGTGCTTGATACCAATCTCGACAGCCAGCTCGTAGGCGCGAATGGTCCAGTACGTCTCCGTCTTCTCGCCGCAGTTGAAGCCGTCAATGTTGACAAAGGCACCCCAGCAGCCGGTGAAGCCTTTCCTCAGGTCATCTTCGTTTGCGAAAGTTCCCTCGACGAATTCGACGTCACCATGGCTGGCTAGCTCCTTTGCACGAGCCGAGTTGGCATCGCGGGTGAGGACGCGGAGGCTGTAGGCCCCGTCCTTGGCGAGACCGCGGCAGACCGGGAGGCCTTGGGCGCCTGTTGCGCCAATGACGAAGATGCGAGGGGCGGGCATGTTGTGTTGGAGATGTTTTCAAATTGACTGTTGATGAGGCTTGTAGGAGAGATGAAGAGAAGTGTGATGAGCCTGAATTTCCACCATTCTCATCTGCCGGGGTACATCAACCTTAAATACAACTGCCGCGACATCCGTATCAACCGAGGCGTGAATTTCAATCATTTGTTTCATCAGCATGGTAACGTTTATGAAGTTTTGATGATCGCAGAATGATCATTAATCATGGTTGTGGTTGTCAATCCGTCATTACGTGAAGAGTCCGACTGATCAGTAATCACGGAGACGACTGACGTTGTCGCGGGTAACGCCGGTGTTTTTGACCTCAAGCTTCCATCAGCAGGTCACACCGCCATAGTTCGGTCTATCTTCCTAGCTTAAGTCATGGGCTTCACGGAAACACGCAGAAGAAAAGCCGACGAAGTATCGCATGCTTGATGATGCAGAGAGCCGCACAGCCTCACTCTCGTCCAGACCATCTATCCCCCAGCTCCGACGACGCATCCCGTTCCACGCCACCTCATCCGTACAGGTTGTTGCCACTCCCGCTGATGGCGATGTTCCCAGATCCAACTTGCTGACTGCCACCACCGTGCTGGACAGCATGAGTGTGACCCAGGCGCGGCGTATCCTGACGATCCTCGAGAGCCATTTGCGCCATGCCGCCACCAGTGCTGCCCGTCTTCCAAGCGGACGGGACTCGTCGAAGGAGCTCCTTTGCGCAAGCAGCGGCGGCCACTGCCGCATAACCTTGCCAATCGTTGTTCTTGTTCTCGTCGGCCAAGTCGGAGATGCCTCGGATGACGGTGCACTCATAGGTAATTGAGATGCCCGCGGCTTCCATCTCCACACAAAGAATGTCCCCGAGTGCTTCTCGAAGTTGGTCGCGGTGTGTCTTGCTCTTGATGACAGCATCTCCTGAAGCAATCAGGCCGTAATGGATCTGAGGACTGGCCTCTGGCTCCGATTCCGGTCGCCTGAACTCATCGAGGTGGGGACGTTTGGCGAGAACAGTATCGATGTGCTGGACGATTTTGTTGTTGTTGGCCAATCTGAGCTGCATCTTCATCGTGTTGGCCGCGTTCCGTAGATGGGCTGGCGGCGGGGAGAGGAAGCCAGTCCGCATGAGCTGGGTTGGCGTCTGCTTGCCCAAGTCGTACTGCACAACGCCTCCGTGGGTAGCTCCCGGCATGCTGACGACAACATCCCCCAAACATACATCATGATTCTTGCTGGGAATTCCGCCGGCAATGCCGATGAGGAGGCGGGACTTGATCGAGGGGAAGCTTCGAGAAAGATTCGTTGCCACAGTGGCCGCACTTCCCCTGCCGTATTGTCTAGGAAGGCAGCAGATGACGACGTTGTGGTTCTCGAGTTCGCCGTAGGGGTAGATGTTTGTGTTTTGAGATCTGGGAGAGGGGGGAAGAGCCGCGTGTTCGCAATCAAGCATGACGGTCACAGCCTGGTGTTCGATCTGTAGAGCACAGATGATCGCCACCGTGTAATCCCCTCGGCTTTTTGCCTGATGAGCCATGATGATGGATGAGAAGGTGTTTGATGGGTGAAGTGTTGCGAGTCAGAAGAGATCGAAGTGTCTTCGTTTGCGTCATGAGGCCAGTGGCCCAGTCATCATATGATAGGCACCTCAGCAGGGCTTTGTTTCCATCGGGAGATGCAAGCAACATAATCTTTATACCCATACACCTGATAGTTGACTATGATGCATCTTTAGGCCACCTTGAGCTGTCATTGCAGGCTGCATTGAGACGGGCAGGCTCGGTAGCCAAGGATAGCCTGCCTCCAGCGGCCTGCAGGGAGCCGCGTCACACAAGGCTCTCGGGCCATCCAGCCTTCCAAGGCGTGCCTGCCGGTCCATTTCCTTCTGTAGTTTGATTGAGCCAGGATAAGGTAGAATTTTCTTGACCTACTGTCAAATTTCTCTACAGGAAGAAAGGTGTCATTCTTGGCCCTTCATCTGGCTGCTTCCAGATATTCTGTTAGCGTCCAACCAGAGCAGAGACTGTCCTTTGTATCACTCGGTCATCTTTACCAAGAGCCTTATCTGCCTGTAGCCTTACAGGCAGTGCGGTAGCAGCTGATTGCATATACTGGGTCGACATCGCCATCAACAGCTGCCGTCCGCACTTTGATCACACTTATGCAAGACCCGACACCAACACCCACCAGACCAACAACACCAAGTACAACCGAATCGGACACCACGCCCTCGATCTGGGGCTCAGCGCCGTCACCAACTGAACAACACGACTCTCGTCATTGCTTTGAGATCACACTGGTGAAGGGCCGGGTCGCTGTCAGACCTTTCCCCTCTCACTCCGACACCAAGATGGCTACGCCAGCGTCCAATGTGGCGGAACAGCACGGGGCAGGATATCAGCAAGTCGGTTCCAATCACACCTTGGTGGCAGGAAACGACAACAAAGGTATGTTTGCCCTACCACCGCATGCCCCAGCCACTTAAATGCACCGAGGGGATGGGTGTGTGCTACCAATTTCCTTGTCGGAAGAGTACCTATCGGGCGAAGTGGATTTCTAGATACACATACCTAGTCAATGGCGTTGGAAGATTGCCACCAAAACTGTGTTCTGACAGGTAACTTCGACGACACAAGACAAGTTCGAGGAAGACCCTAATGAAAGTTGCGATTCCGTGGGGTTGTCCACGGGGTGGTTGAAGTGGGCAAGCCACAGAGCAAGATTGGATCCACAACAGCTCCGAAATCCGGGCATCGACAAGTCGGCCCAGACCGGCCCATCCCATATGATAACGCGCATCTCGTAATCCGCACCGAGGGCCGAGGTGGACTGCAAGCTCTTCTTGTTGGCCGACCGTCTCAGCTCTGGTAGGTCTTGGCCTCAACAGCGTGGGGGGGCTTGAAAGCTTCGAGTCACCATCATTGGGTGTTGGGGAAGGAGCTAGCTACCCTGGCGCTGCCTGCCGAAGCTCACGCTGCAGGAGGCACTAAACCTGAACAGGCCCTGGCGCCTTCGTTTGGTGACTGTACTGGCGATGCGGGGCCAGGGCAGGGCCCCTCTGGAAAAAAATCTAGATAACCTCAGCGGCGCACCGTCGTCAACTTCGTCCCACGATCATCCCTCCCCTCCCCTCTCCGCGACTCGCGACCGCTGGCTCACTTCTTCCCCCCTCTTTTCGCCTGCCCATTATTCTATTGTTTCGCACAGTGTTGCAGTTTGTGTCACTCCAGTCATCCGCATTCTGCCGCCATTTCACCTTCATCACGAGCCCAGCTGCCACAAACCAGAAAAGACGGTTAGCACGCGCTTCCATTGCTACTCCGTCAAAGTATGGCTCAGGCATCCCACGCTTCGCCCCCGGGCGTCGACAAGGGATTTGACGATGTCCGATCGTCCTCCCAGGATCCCGAGGTCGCTCCCGATGCGGCCTCATCCCACGCCCAAGAGGACTACGACCTCGAGACCGTCGAGAAGGTCTACCGCAAGCTTGACATGCGCATCATCCCTGGTAGGTCGGCAGACCCCCCAGCATTCGCCAAATCTTCTAACCCTTCCAGCCTTTTGGTGCCTGTACTTTGTCTGCTCCGGCCTCCGCTCCAACATTGGCATGGCGCAGACAATGAACAGGGAGAGCGGCCACGACCTCATGACTGTTCTCGGTCTCAAGCCCAAGGACATGTCGACCGCCCTGGCCCTCTTCTACGTCGCCTACGTCATCTTCGACTTCCCCTCCAATCTCGTCATGACCCGCCTCAGCCCTCGCATCTGGATGGCTCGCATCGTTATGGCCACGGGCATCATTGGTGCTTGCACCGCCGCCGCGCAGGCAGCCTGGAGCATCAAGTGAGTCTTTTGCTGCCTTGAAATTATAGCACAACTAACAGCAATAGGCTCCTCCGCTTCCTCCTCGGAGTCGTAATTGCTGGCATGTGGCCCGGCATGTCTTACTATCTGACCCTCTTCTACCCGCCCTCCCGCACTGGCAAGAGGATTGGCATGTACTTCACCGCCGCCCAGCTCTCGGCCGCCGTCGTTGGCCTCGTGTCCGCCGGCTTCCAGCTCATGGACGGCGCCGGTGGTCTTGTCGGCTTCCGCTGGATGTTCCTCCTCTACGGCCTGGTCGCCATCATCCTCGGCTTCTCCCTCCTCTGGTGGCTGCCCGACCGGCCTCTGCCCCCTGGCCAGCAGCGTGTGCGCACTGGCTTGTCCAAGTGGCTCCCCGCGACTCCCGAGGCCTTGACCGGTCACGATGCCATCGTGCACTACCAGGATCTCCGCAGGGTCTACAACCCGCGCCCCTGGACCCTCCGCGACCTTGCCATGGTTCTGATCGACTGGCGCCTGTGGCCTCTGACCTTCATGTACTTTGGCGTTGTTGGTGTTGGCATCGGTACCCAGCTTTACGGCTCCGTCATCATCGCCTCCATCGTCCCCAACGCCACCAGCATCCAGGTCAGCTTGCTGTTTGCGCCCATTTGGATCATGGACCTCATCGCCATCGTCATCGTCATGCCCCTGTCCGACCGCTTCCACCGCTTCAGGCCCTTCATCTTCTCGGCCGCCGTGTGCATCCAGATCACCGGCCTTCTCATGGTCACCTTTGCTCTGGACAATGGCTGGGCTCGTTACGGCGGTCTTCTCCTGGTCGGCTTCGGTCTCGGTCCCACCGTTCCCAACTGCATGACCTGGTCCAACGAGATCTTCCAGCGCCGCCACGGCGAGGTTGGTGTCGCGGCGGCTGCTGCTCTGGTGTCGGGCCTGGGCAACCTCGGCAGCGTGGTTACCACCTACGCTCTCTACACGGGCTGGCCCGAGGACGCTGCTCCTGGTCCCCACCGCTACCGCCGCAGCAACTACGCCATGATTGGCATCCTCTGCGTCAGCATCCTGTCGGCCTTCTTTATGTTCTTCGCCCTGAAGATCTTCGGCAACGAGCCCAGCAACAAGATCAACAGCGACTCGGCCAGCGAGTACGAGGACGGTGCCGCCCGTCGTGAGCGTCAGCAGCGCGGCTTTGGCAAGATCGTGGCCCTGGGCAGGTCGTAAACGCGGCCACAACCGTGACGAGGCCAGCGACGGCGCACCTCGCCACCACGGACAATCTTCGACACAGCCCCTAGGCTGCCCCGTCGACCCCTTTGCTTGTTCAACCACCTTCACTTCATCTAATTACTTTTTGCACACTACAACACCCATCCAATGTTTTGGATATGCTTTTCATCCGAGATGAAGCAACAAGCCCGTCCGCCGCCAGGCGAGAGCGGCGGTGGGCTCGAGGCAGGCATCCTCGACGGCGACAGTGCTTCTACGCCATCGCTGGGAAACGGCGTATCTGGAAGATGGGGCGGCGACCGGCGACAATGCTCTGCGCTATCGCCTTCGGGTCCGCCCCGTGGGACCAAAAACAACGTCTGGAGGAAGGAGGAGGAGGATCCGGTTTCTTTTTCTTTTGCGTCTCTGCTTTTCTACATGATACCCCATCCGTGTTTGGATACGCTGTCGGACGAGGACTTTGTCTCGCCAACTCGACAGCGACAGTGCTTCTACGCCATCGCTGGGACAGGCGTATTGGACCGAGTGCAGTTTACCGGGCGACAATGCTCTGCGCTATCGCCCGTCTGCCTCGTGGGCCTTGCTTTTGGATATGGATTGCCTCGCGGCTTGTGGATGTTGTTTCGATGACAGCCACAAGGTCGGAGGCCGGGGTCTCGAAATGTCGCTCTCGTTCGGCCACTTCACCAACATACACTGGTGCACAGCTGGCCCGGATCAGAATTGAAACGTTTCCCCGACTACTTCTCGCCTTTGTCCGCATGCCACCTGATCACATCATTTCTGACCATCTCAGTAGCACGACATCAGCACGGCGCAAGCGACTCCCAGCTTAAGGAAGGCACACGGTTGGCAGGGGAATCCCGAGGACCGTTTCCTCCGTGCCTTGCAGCGCAGCAGCCGATATGCCATGCGATCGAAAAACTTGACTGGCGGTGCCCGTGGCACAAAGAGGGCGGCTTGGCGTCGTGTGCGACAGGAGTCGGAAACACGGCATGGCAGCTTCCACCTAGGGGGTGAGGGAGGGCCTCGTGCACCCTCGCCGTGATGCTGACGTTAACAGGTCTTGTGCGCTCTTGTCAAACGCAGGCGGCCCGAACCGATACGGGGTTGAGGGCGACGGATGTCGTCCGGGTCACGGCTCGGGAGGGGGAGGGACAAGAATAGGGGCTGGGCCTGAAAACACCCGACCGGACTCCTGGCTGAGTCGGTGCCCCCTCCTCCCCTGCGGAACGCCGAGTCATCCATGATGGGCACATGTCTCGGCGAGAGCCATTCGCCGTTTGACGTGGCTGCGTCACCCCGCGGGAGGAGGATGGGAAAAGGGGGCCAGCGTCTGACACAGCCCCTGAAGAAAACGAGGCAGCGGACTCCCGATGGGCTGACATTCCACGTTCAGATCCTCAACCAAGGCGCGCCTCGAAAATCCCGACAACAACCCCTCAAAGCTTCCGTCCAGGCAACCTGGCGTCTGTTATTTCCACATCGTCACATGGCCCACGGCGCAGTGGTATGTCGGCACCGTCGACCACCCAGATGGCCCCCCTCCCGCAACACAAAGAGCACTTGCACGACGCAGCTAGCGAAGTGCATATGCAGCACACATCCCCCCTCTATTCTCAGGCAGGTCGCCCCATGCGTTCGTTTCGTGCGCGCGTGTGCCCGGCTGCAGCAGGGCGCCAGATCGCTGCGCCCAGCGTGCCTAAGCGTATGTGAGGTAGCCTCAGGGCCGGCCAATGCGCAGCCGAAGGAAGCGAGATGGGGGGCACGGCGATGACGCTCCCGCGCGCCCCGGCTGGATGGATGAGGCGCTGGCTATAGGGTCCGTGGGAGCGTCGCTGGCCGCGGGCATCCGTGGGATCGGGATGAGGGAGGATTGAGGCGACATAAGAGCGAGGGTGTCTAGGTTGAGGGGATGTGTTTTTGCATATTCAGTCCTACAAACCTTGCTCGAACTCGACCATGTGCCTTTGTGCTCGACACATGGATCATCCGGGACATCAAGCATGCAAGATCAAACACCAAACACTGCGACCATGACCGCTCAGCCTACGGAACCTCTGCCGGTGCTTCTGAGGGAGGGCAAAGATTCCTCACCAGAGGAAACAACTTCGGCAGATTCCACACCTGAAGGCAGCATCACATGTTCACCCACGCCGAGCAGCCAAATCGCCCTGCTCATGCTCGCACTCTGCCTCTCCGTCTTCCTCGCCGCCTTGGACGCAGTACTCATCGCCACAGCCCTTCCCTCCATCGCCCGCGCCGTCTCAGCTTCAGACGCCGGTTTCGCCTGGATCGGTGCCGCCTACCTTCTCGCCATGGCAGCCGCGGTACCACTCTGGGGTCGAGCCAGCGATATCCTCGGCCGGAAGCCCCTCATTATGACTGCCCAGGCTTTCTTCATGGCCGGAAGTCTCGTATCTGCGCTGGCTCCTGATCTGGCTGTGCTGGTTGCAGGCAGAGCTGTGCAGGGCCTTGGTGCCGGGGGCGTCATGGCGCTGGTCAACATTGTCGTTGGAGACATGTTCTCACCGCGGGAAAGAGGGGCGTATTTTGGCATGATTGGTGCTGCTTGGGGGCTCGCTTCGGGGGTTGGTCCGCTGCTGGGCGGTGGACTGACTGAGGGCTTGTCCTGGCGGTGGTGTTTCTGGATCAACCTGCCCGTGTCGGCGATCTCCCTGATAATCCTCGCCGTCTACATGCGAAAGCCGGTGATGGCGGCGAGGGACATCAGGGGGCGAAAGAAACGGTCCGTGGTGGCTGATCTCCTGGCCATCGACTGGCTTGGAGCGGCGACATTCGCAGCGGCCACACTCCTACTGCTGGTCGGCCTGGAGCTCGGCGGCACACAACGGCCCTGGACATCACCACTGGTGCTGTGTCTTGTCTTCTCAGGGGCAACAATGTACGGCCTCTTCGCGCTGACGCAGGCCAGGGTATCTCGGCATCCCTTGATGCCACCACTCCTGTTCCGCGACACGGCCATCGTGGCAACTTACGTTGCAACCTTCTTCCACGGCCTCACCTTTGCCAGTCTGGCATTCTTCCTCCCGGTTTACTTTCAGGCTGTTCTGGGAGCATCACCCATCCACAGCGGCGTCTGGCTGCTCGCAACAGCCGTGCCCCTGGCGCTCTGCACCATGTGCGTCGGGGTCTTGATCCGCCGAACAGGTCGCTACATCGACATCATTCGTGCCGCTGCGGCAGTCACCGTGCTGGCCATGGGACTCTTCGTCACGTTTCCCCCGGAACCAGACTGGGCGCGCATCATTACATTCCAGATCGTGGCCGCGCTGGGCGTGGCGCCGAACTTGCAGGCACTGCTCATCGGGCTTCAAGCACGGGTGAGCAAGGAAGACCTGGCAGCGGGAACGGCGGCATTTGCCTTTGTTCGCAATGTGTCCGTCGGTATTGGCGTTGTGATTGGCCAAGTCATGCTTCAGTCGGCTATGGGGATGCGACGAGGGGAGATGGTCGAGGCTGGGGTTGATGCCGCGCTTGCGGAGAGGTTGTCTGGTGGCGGTGCTATTGCGACGATGGGAGGAGGTATGACGGAGTTGGGGCTTGGTGGTCTGCAGGCAGATCTGGTGAGGCGGTGTTTGACGGATGGGTTGGGGAGGTTGTGGGTGATGCAGTGTGTCACGGCGGCGGCGGGACTGGTGTCGACCATTTTCATCCGGCAGGTTGATCTCGACGGGAGGGGGGAAGAGGCCAAGGGGGAGTCACATGGGGGTACACGACGAGAAGATCAGAGCGTGTGACCCGCGAGGGATGTATTTGGATGCTGATTTTAGGGTCCTGACCGCTCTCCTACAGATAGCCTGGAAGTTGATGAAGGCCTGATTATGACCACAGCCACAGCCATGAGACTGCGTTCAAGTTGAGTGCACCTGCTAAGCAGAGTTGAATTGCCCAATGCAAAATGACCGGCGGGACCCAGCAACATATGCTTTTGACGATTTCAAGGTGGAAATATTCCGGGTCGCCATGATGTACATCTTCGATCAAAGGCCCCGGCTCCCGCACCCAGCCTGGCCGACCCTCTATGAATCTCCACATGAGGATGTAGTAGAGCTACACATCTCGGGAGTCAGCATATGTATTACTCATGCATGGCCTGAGCGAAAAGTTTAGGGGCACTCACCGTCCCGGCCATGTCCAGGAAAGGGGTGAGAATGAAGATAGTCGTCAGAGTGCTACCCAGGCGGCCCACGACCTGGTAGTTGTCATCACGTATTATAGGAAAGACAATCCAGAGTGACAGGCCCCAGATTCTGTCTGCAAGTCTGAGGATGAACCAGGTCAGGCATATTTGTGAATAAAGAGTCACGCCCATGGCGAAAAGTAAGGATTTGTAGGTGAATTCGGGGTGCCTAGCCTTGATTTGACGGAGGTCCCACCGAAGCCCGACGTCGAAGTAGATGCCTATCGATCTTGGTTCAATGCCATGTCTCTAGAAGGAGTAAGTCAGTGATGTCTGTCAACTTGGAAAGGGGGTATGTGTACGTTTTGACGGAATGACTCGAGAGTGCCGACGGCAGTGAAACCAAAGAAAGCGTGTAGCAATACGGCAGGGACGTCTCCGCCATCTTGAACTTTGTAGCAGTTGACGACTGAGCCCAAAACTACGAGCAAATGCGCAACAGCGGCTTGATGAATGTAGAGTTGCCATTCAGTCGCTTTGGCATCGCGGAAGCTCCATTTCCAGGAAGCGCGGCAGGTGTATGTGGCGATAGGAAGGAGTGCAATCCGACATGCGAGGACTACGCCGGGAAGAGGCAGCAGCATCTGATAGACTGCGGCGGCCGCGAGGGCAGCTGCCCAGTAGAAGAGGTGATACTTGGCGGAAAGCATGTCGAGGAGGGGATGGGGAAAGGATGCTGCGGGTGAGACGGTTGATTGTTGAGAATGGTAATGCGATGGAAGTAGTGACAGACTGAACTTTGAAGGTGGGGAGGTAGTCACAGCCCAGATAAGTAGGCGGTGGCGTTAAAGAACCTCGCTGGTGGGAAGTGCCAGCTCACGTCATTTTGAGAATCCGCCTCAAGTGGCGTTAGATGAGGTGATGGGTGCTCTCCGAGTCCGTCCACTTGATGCCCGAACGACGTGCCGTTTTCATGTCATGCAAGCACATCTGAGTCTTTGATCACGAGAGTCAAGCTGGTGGTGTACGTCGGATTGAATTCCACTGCACGCATAAACATTTGCAGTACATCTCTTCTTCAACAACTCGTCTTTCCACGTGTCATGCGAGAGGAAAGAACACGCTCTCGCGGACAAAAATATGATGTCTCTCAGGGGGTCTGGATTACCTGGAGGATGATGTTTTCTGGGTCGTGCATCGGAGGCAAGTGGGATGCCGGTGTATTGCCAGCATCTCAGGGAGGTGCTACTGAACGTCGCACCTTGCTTGTAGAAGCAAGCAGGAACGTTGGATGAACTCCCCATGGCGCACCTAACATACCTAAACTGTGGTTTCGCGATGATTCGGTCTTCTCTTCTTCTCTTCTTCATCGACCTAAGACATGATGTGCCGCTACGTTCAACATCACCTCCTTCACCCCACCACCGTCAAAGCCGTGCTCACGCTACTCGGCCCACTCATCGCCTACTACCTCACTCTCATCTCCCCAGTCTTGGTCCTTTGGGCTGCGCCTCTCGCAACGATGCTTTTCTTATCGTTGACGAGTTATCACCAAGAGTTGTACGATGAGTGGTGCCGACAAGACGAGCCCCTCTCTCTGCAACTCCTGACACTTCGAAGCCGCTCAACCGGCTGAGAGTATGTCAGTTGCAACGAGGTCTGATTCAACATCGGGTAAAGCCAGGTACTAGGCGCCTCAGAGAGGTGAGTTGACAAACATGAGGCTCGACTCGGTGGTGGGAGGGTCGATCCGTCAAGCCTGGTACCTTCGGGTCCAGCCGGGCATTGACGCAAGAAAAATCATGCCCTCTTGTCGGGCGTCTTCTGATCACAGGAGAGTCCTGCGAGGTACGAAAAAGATCAGCCAGATGCTTTCCTTCTTGTCTTTTCCACTTGCTGACCACTTTTGTTTCCCAGGTAGATGCCACCCAGAGACTGCGAAGCTCGAACCGCACCCCTACTTTGTTTCGACCCTGTTCTCTATCTCAACAATCAGGACGCTGCACCCTTGGACTTACACACTCAACACCTGTTCGGCGACTCATGACGACCTTGGATTCTTCCACAGCTCCTCGCGGCATCTCTTCCTGTCGGAGCAACGGGCCGGCCTGACGAGCTCCTCAATTATCAGCATCATCAGCTTCGTTGGCGTCCAAGCAAGGCACTCTTTTTGGCACCCAAAGCAGTCTCGTTGGTTGCCGCTGGCGGCTTAAGCTCCACCATCACTGGCTCTTTCAGCCTCATCATCAACTGCACAATGCTTCAGCATCGCCAGCTCCAATATCATCACAACCATCGACACCAGCTCCGCACCGTCACCAGCTCCAACATCAAGCAATCTTCATGATCAACATCCATATGAGATCCGTCAAAGAAAACTAGGCAACCCCAAGATTGCCACCCTCATGTCCCATGGGGCAAGCAGGTTTTCGGGTCCCTACATCTGAAACAGCGTTGGAGGAAAGTCCTCATTTGTATACACACCAGCTCAGCACAAGGATCCCCGGGTCTCCCGAAAGGCCAGGAACCTACAACTGTGACTCTATAAGGGCGACTTTGGTGGTTTAGGAAACGGGAGGGATATGAAGAGGTCATCGGTCACGCGGAGCGTGTTGAAGAGTTGCGGTGCTCGGAAGAAGCCATCCCGAGTAGAAAACCTGAGGGATTTGAGGAACGTTAAGCTTATGTCTTCAATGGATCTAAGCTGGGGGTGGGAATGACGGCCGTGGGAGTCCGGGAGCATGGGGACCCGAGAGGATTTAAGGGACTTTGCATCGCCACCTGTCATAGGCTTCACGCCTAGAATATGTATTTTGTCACAGTTTGATCCCATGAAACCACAATTTGGGCTCAGTGTCTAGACAGGCCGTGCACGTCGTGTACTTTGTGCCGAATCCATGCCATCTACAACAGTTGAGTTCCCTAAGTCCCAGAGGTGCAGCACAACTTACAGCTACCGGCCGGCCCGTCCCTACCCACCCGTACTCTATCCAGTCACCCCCATCTTGACCAACAGCCGAAGCTCAAGTAGGAAGGTCTTGCAGAATACCAAGGTAGTGCAGACACTTGCCGCACACTGACATGATCATGAGTCGGAGTAACCAGAACCGAGACCGCCTCATTGGCACATCACGAGCAGAATGGACGGCCTTTGTATGAGGGTGAACTTTCTCATGATCAAATTTTCCATTGAGGCATTTCCAAAGTTCCTCCGGTCGTCGATGAAGGCTCGGTCTTGCGACAGGGGCCTGGTTACTGTCGAGCCTTGGCATTCGCAGCTGACGAGAAGTCCGAGACGGGGACTTGAAGGCGCACTGTCTGTCTGGTCTTGTCGCCGGGCTCATGTATAAATAAGAGCCCAGACGACTGCTGTTGAGTTTGATTCTCATCTCCTCATCCCAACAGATAGACAGACACTTCAATCAAGTCTCCAGCCTCCCAGCCCCTCCTTTGCTATGCGTTCCACTGCCATCATCGTCGGCTTCGTCGCCGCTGTCACGGCCTCTGTCCTGCCTGTGCCTTCATCTGTCCCCCTTGAGCTGGGGGAGATTGGCTGGGAGGGTGTTGTCGTCCCCGGCCAGGCCGCTGTCGAGGTCTGGGGCACCAACTTTGAGGTGCCATACCCCACCAGCCCCTGAAGTATCCATCGATACTGACACGCAGTACAGGACATCCAGGAGAAGATCCGCAAGGAGTACAACCCCGACTTCTCCATCTACTCGGAGAAAATCGAGGACTTCGACGCTCACGCCATCACGGAGAACCCCGCGCTCGTTGCCCGCGCCCAGCTCGGGACTCGCCAGGTCAACCGCAACTGCAACTCCCGCTTCGGCAAGAGCCAGACCTGGTGGGCCGAGGAGGCTCGCAGCAACCTCCGCCGCATCGGCGGCAACCTCTGCAAGGCCAGGCCTCCCACCTGCATCCGCATGCAGTGCGTCGAGAACACGGCCATTGGCGCCTGCACCGACAACTTCAACAACGAGCTGAGCGTCCCTTGCAACGCCATTGCCGACTTTGGCACCAACATTCTCAACAACTGCTTCGAGCATGTCCCCATCTCGTGCAATGCGCAGAACAACTGCAACCACAGCCCCTACGGCCACAAGACCTACGACCAGGTCTTCTCCAACGGAGGAACCTGGAACGTCATCATTGGCACTTGCCGTAAGCTGAGTACCTGCATGGTGCCCAGGGAAAGAGCTGACCATCTCATGCAGCATTTTTCGGAAACGGAGAGCGCCCTGTCAAGGCGCAAGCGGCGATGGTCCTAAGCTCGGACATAACAAGTTAGGGGATAGGTACGGAAGACTACATCGCAAGGTCAACTACTTTATCGAGTAAATCAACTACAAATCTATCTCATCAGAAAACGGGTAATCGCCAAGACGCTAAATTATAAGTACTATCTTCTAAGGGATAGAGGGCCCTTAGTAGTCAGCCCACATTTGTTTTCATCGTGTCCGGTTGGTAGCCGAATTGAGGTCTTCCTTGCAAGCCACCTGTTTCGTATTACAACTCAATTCATCACAAGTACTACTACACACGATCTTGACCTACCCTTTGACGGTGAGACCTCGGGGTGACCAGTCCTCTTTAACTCGGGAGCCGTGGCACAGAGGCCTCGCCAATAAGCTGGAAGCGGTACGCTAGGACGGAAACCGCATGGCAATGTCTCGGACGGGGTCCGCGATACGCATGACGAAATCCAGAGACCACTTGCCCAGCGCACCAGAACCGTGGTATGGAACCTGAACAGACGCCATTGCGGCCGTCTCTCTGCCTTTCGGACTCACCGTGTTGGCCCCGGAAAGTCTAAGTTCCACGCAAGCAAATGGCCTTGGACGCATCCGGACGTTCGTGCAAGACATTGTGAAGAAGTCTGTAGTTATAAATGCCACGCTGATCCCACGCTTCTTGGCTCTGATCATCAGGAACATTCGGCCAGAAAGAGCAGAGATCAGCACACCCATCACTGAGCCGTCCACATCGACATATATCAAGCCTTTCACACCATCCGCTCCAGCTACTTCACCAGCAAACACTCAGACACACACACGTACCTCCCCGTTTCACACAATGAAGCTTACTACAGGCATGGCTCTTTGTCTTCTCGTCGGCTCCGCCGCTGCGGCCCCGGCGGCCTCCCCCATCCTGGCTGTCGGGGGTACAACAGACTCCGGGGCCATCAGTGCCCGCTCTCCCGCCCTGCAGCAGCGCGATAATGGGCCCCTCGGCAGTCATCAAAAATTGGGTCGGAGGTGGCTGACCGACCTGGACATGCACCTGAGTGCTCTTATTGCTATCGAATTGGATCGCCTTAAGAAGGAAGCCGCGGCACAGAACGGCGCAGTCCGGCGCCGCGATCCCGGTCCGTTTACCCGCGGCGCGAACGACGCAGCTGGGTCTGAGAAAGTTGCCAGGCTTCTCTTTAAGGATGTGGGAGAAGTCACACCCGAGGACATTCAGCAGCTGACTCGCCTCATCATCCGCGACGGAGAATCTTCCCCCTTGGCCGAGGACGTAAACTGAGATGGTCTTGTCCAGCGCGCCTTCATTGCAGGATGCCTAGTGTTAGGCGTATTCTGTACAAGGAATCGGAGAATCATACAGACATGGAGATAGAAAATATGAGTCGGCTATTTAGAAAAGAACAATTGATCTGTGTCAGTGTTCTGCCTGTGGAGCGAGGCGACTGGGTGTACCCAGACACAGTAGGCTCAGTGAGTTTCTCTCTGGATGTCTAGCCGAACCGTTCTTCCTCGGCAGGTCTATCAGGTGGAAAAGGCCAGGCCGGGGTTGGTCCGATGCCAGGCCAGCAAGTCCAGTCCAGAACCAAACACCGGCCTCGGATCCGATGAGAAACCCGCCATCGCCTCGGACGGTCACATCTGCCGATAGTCCCGTCCAGAAATCGGGGAAATAGCCAGTGTCTCCGCAAAACCAACGATCCTATACTCACCCCGCAAAGCAACCATGACGATCATGACGGGTAACATTACGGGGGATCGGCTCCCCGGACATTACTTCTGGGCCACCTAGTCACTAAAACTTGGCTGGAAGGACAATGGCGTCGACGAGATCGTTCTCCTCGTCGGTAGCGACGTAGGTCCCCGACGTCATCTCAAAGCGGCACGCGGAGATGACGGTGCGAAGACCCATCATGCTGTCGATGACCTTTCGGTTCTCCTCGCTCGGATCCGGAACCTCGTCCTCGGTGAAGCCCTTGATGAGACGTGCTGAGGCGGGCGCGGCTGGGGCTTCTTCTCAAAATTGATGGGCAGCGAGCTGGCGGCACTGGGGAAGTTGCCGTTGAGCATACTTACGTCGTCGCCGCGCTGGCAGTAAAGGCAGTCAGAGCCCTTGAACTCGCATCCGGGACAGCAGAAGATCTCCTCCATGATCTCGCAGGTAGTATCTGTCGCTCTGACGCTTCATGAACTCTTTGAGGACGTCATAGGCTGACTTTGAGACGTACTCGGTGTACTCGTCAAAGTAATTGCTGTAGCCGTTGGCCATGATGTCGTTGAAGCGCTTCGCCTGGTTTTCGAGAATACCGAAGAGATTTCGAGGGCGTGTTGGGCGCCACAGTGCTCGAGGATGTTGGCGAGGTCATCATGCAGAAACTCCAAGTTCTTGTAGTCCTTGACTGGCATGCCTGGGGAGGGTAGCAATGTCCTCGCCAGGAATTGAAGGGGGGCTGTCACCGCCGCCACTCTCGACTTAGACGCGTCGAGCATTGCCCAGGCCCTTCGACAAGCTCTACGCCTTCGTCCTCTACGACATGAGCGTTGACGTCTGGGGTCCCAACGAGAACATCATCGATTCCATCGGCGCCAACGTTCGCGATGTCACCTGGCGCACCTACACCTTCTCTCAGAGCACACGCAACAACAAGAGCTGGTCCGAGATTTCTGGGTCCGCATGGTCGAGCTCTACCCAGACCTTGCCGATCTCCAGAGCGCGCTCAGCAAAAAGGTTCGCGATGCTATTTACAAGTTCTATGAGGATGACGACAAGGTTGCGGGTGCGTCGATGCTGCGTATCATGGCGAGTGTTTCGAGGGGGCGTGGAGAGTAGGCAGCGAGGAGGCCTTTGTGTGGGGTTTCCGGGAGTCCATCATCTTACATACCACGATGATAATCGATCGGACCAGTGCCTTCCATCTTACATCGTATGAGATAGGATGAAAGTGCGGGGTCATGGGTTTAAAATGGTACCGGACCGATGTGTTGTCAAGACCAACCCCTTTCTTCACAGCCCTAGGAGAAACGGTCACACATGTCGATGGTCGATACAACGCGTGAACCAGCAGGTTTTCATCGTGCGCCAGGCTTCTCGGGGTAGTTAGATCAGGGTCATATCGTATTTGATCAGGACATCGTGAAAACTTCCCGTATGCTTGTTTAGAGCTGACTGAAACAGTTCACACGGCCGGATTCACAATTCTGGGGCACACATCTGTTAGGGTCGTGGGTGCCTAAAAATATGTCCAAACAGTTAACTCACGTTTGGGTTCTGCGCGGCAGCATACGCGGCGAGCAAGAGAACGAGAAGGCCTTTCATGATGTCTCGGTATTTAGTCAGCTCGAGAAACGTCGGAGGTCGTCCTCTGAGTAAAGAATGATGACGAACTGGTATATATATATATATTAGTGAACCTGATTGATTTTTGTTGGCAGTAGAGAATGGGTATCGCCGTGTAGAGGTGAATGTTGGTGAGACGAAACTCAATCCGCTCGACTGCCTCGAGGCGCAGGGCTTTTGAAGTCAAAACGAAGCAACATTGACACGATTTATCAATTGCTAACAGGCATCAGATCCTCGGTGTATAAATCTATCCAAGTGATGCTATCGGCACATTCCGATCTTTAGATACTCAAGACGCCCTACAAGCACCGCTATCTTGACTTCCGAAGGCTCGGTGTCAGGAAAGGACCCTAGGTGCACACGCCTCCCGTCTGTGTCAAACCTTAAAGACATGCATTAATTTCGTGGCCATATCCGGATGGTTGACGTAGGGATCGCCTCGGCGATCATCATTCGACCATGGCTCGGTATCTAAGCTCGGCTTGTTGCCGCTCGGTTCGTGCCGAGGGATTAATCGGGCAAAGGTGGGATGAAGCATAAACCACCATCTAGCGATTGTCAGCATGCGCATCTGCCGGAGGCATCCAGGCTTGGCACCGAGTCATGTATAGGTGCTCTTATGCTGTATTCCAACTTATTCAAAACAGGCAGGTGTATACGACGCGGAGCTCCAATGATGCCGATTCCAGGTAAAGGAAGTAATGTTAAAATAGATATGAAGTAGAACAGAGGCAATGAGGCATATAAGGCATGCGACTCTGCATCAATTCCATAGCATCTCCAACCAATCCCTCCACTAACAATCGCACATCTAACCCAACACTTGGCTCACACCTTCAACATGCGCTTCGCTATTCCTCTCGGCCTTTTCGTCGCGCAAGCCTTCGCCGCTGCCATCGCCGACCCAGACCCAACTCCCGTCCTCCATGCACGCCAGAGTGTCGTGACACCGCCCCCATGCCAGCCCATCTCGCCGCCGCCGACGGAAAGGGAGACTGAGCAGCGCTTTGACGAGTTCGCCAACGCCTTCCTGAGGACCAAGAACCTGACCAACGCCTTCGAGTACATCTCGTCGACATACATCGTAGGATTGATCCGTCTTCAAAACCAAGAAAGACTTGAGCTGACCCATGCCAGAACCACAACCCCTTCGCTGAAGATGGCCCCAATGCTGCCTTGGACGTCCTCGGACCCGTTTGGCCCAACATTGACATCACGGTCCTCCGAACAGCGTTCAGGGGAGACCAAGGCTGGTTGAACTACAACTTCACAGGAGGGGGCGAGGTCGTGGATAGGTTCAGGTGGGAGGCCGGCTGCATTGTCGAGCACGTAAGTCATCGCCTTCCAACAAAGATGCCCCGAAGCTAACAAGAACAGTGGGACGCTGGCGAGGTCTTCCCCGAGGGTGTAAGTTCGGGTTGTGCAAAGTCGCGACGGGCATTCCTGGGGTAGATGAGCCGTGTCCACGGAGAACATGAGTTGACAAGAGCATGAGCAAGAGTGTTTTCCTTCGATTAGATACCTTGGGCGGTAGATCTGTGTGAGCACATTCAGAATTCAAGAGAAGTATACAAAGCGTCTTGGCATGGTGTACACAGGCCGACCAGACAACGAAGTTGAGTTCATGATTAACGTGGGCTGGCACCATAGCAGAGCAAATCACATTAAGGAGTCTCAAAAAGCTTCGTCGCTCTTGCTGCGCTAAGGGTGATATGGAGGAAGACATGGGTGAGCACAGGTGAGCGCGGGTGAGAAACGCCATGCATGCAGCATGCAGATAGTGCAGCTGCCAAGCGGCGAGTCTGATAGGCGGAATTGCGATATTAATCGATTGGGCACGTCTAGGTACTATTCATAGGTGCTCTCCTCATCGGACAGTCGCCGTGCCATCATGGCCGTAGTTCGGCTTTGCCTCCTTTGAAGCCAGAATGTAGACCTCCCTTGCCAACCTATCTCTTTGCACAACATTGTGCCGAACAATGACCTCGAATATCTCGTGTCCTATCCGAGGAACACCGAGGTCGTTTGTGTACAAAGCACCCGCCTCGGTGGTCAGGCGAGGTCAAAGATTCCCGACCGCCCTTGGTCGTTGGCCCCTTGATTCCTTGGCTCCTCGCGAAATACGGGCTCTTCAGTCTTTGATGCCCTTCAAGTCCAAGTCGGCTGGCAAAAAAGCTCTGGCCTCGATGGTGGTGTGGAGGGGAAGCGCTCGAGCCTCGAGTCGGAAGTCCTCGGGACACCGACAGGGTCAGGCAGTGTAAGTGAGGGGCTTGATTCCTCAAGTACACAGCGTGGCACCACATAAGGCACCATCAGCTTCAATCCTTCACAACACGGGCATACACCCTCACTCAAGACACTTCAGTTGCATTCTACCACAAGTACATCTTTCCGCCATCACAACAGCAACACATACACCACAACCACGACCGACCGACCTCCCCTTTTGATTCTCCCTCCCTTCTCCCTCGACCAAAGATGTCCAAGACTTCATCTCCGAGAGGGTCTGATGCTGAGCCCTCATCCCCACAACCTCCGGCCGTACAGGTTCTGGAACCATGGACCAAGCCCTGGCCTCGCCCTGCCCAACGTACCTTGAAGACGTTTTACAACATCACAAAGTTTCCCGACGAGATCATCATCGTCATTGGTGACAACACGCGTATCGACAACCTGCTTAACTTTGTCCGTGTCTGCCACCGGTTCCACGAGCTTATGCAGGGGTGCATCTGGCGCGCGGTGAGGTACCGTCTGTACGGATACCCTATGTTCCCTAGGCGCCGCCCGGGGCTCGATCCCGCTTATGGAGAACTCGCTCCGTAACGGCTGCCAGGTGAACAAGACCTGGCAGTGCCGCAGGATGGGGGCCAGGCACGGCTTCAAATTAGGGTACCGCCCGCTGCACCTAGCAGTTATCAACGGACACGCGGACGCCGTGGACTGACTCCTGGCCCACGGGGCCACTACCTAAGGTCAACCACCCCCGCCGGCTTGACAAGAGCCTCTCCCTCCTTCCCCTGGCCGGGCAATGGAGGGAGGACCAAATCAGAGATTGCGCCGGCGCGGGCCGGGAGGACCTGATGCCCTACATGCGGGCATGGAAAGTGCCAGAGGGCCCCCGGTACCGTATATTCGCCGCCCTGCTGCAGGCCGGCGCCAGGCCTCCCTCCGGACTGGAGGGCAGATACCTCCGCCGGGCGTCAACCGTCTGCCGCGTCGTCGCTGCCCCAACCTTGCAGCTCATGCTGCTGCACAGGGCCGACCCGAACCACCTCTGCAACTGCGAAGATTACTACGCGGAAGATGCCAACGCGGAGCGCTACATCGGGCCCTTCATCTGGGGCACGCCACAAGACGCGTGGGACTGCGTGCACGGCTTCAACTTCCAGCCCTGGCCTCGGCCTGTCCACGAGGTCATCGACACGACGCGCATCTGCACCGTGCTAGCCCGGCTGGACGAGCTCAGGCGCCGTGTCTTCTTCCCTGATGCTGATCACAACGAACTGCATGCCGGGTAGACGGACGCGTCCGATGATTGTCGACTGCGCGGTGGGGGTTGGCATGACGCGGGTATCATCGGGGTTCGGCTGGGCGGATACATGGCGGTGGAGGATCAAAGAATGGAGGGCGCGACAAAGAAGAAATATGTAGAAACCATGAGGAATACTGGGTAGCTCAGATCTCGTCGTAGGTAGGATGAAACAGGGGGCCGGCCGGCCGGCCACGACAGGTCAGGGCTGGGTGAAGTAGGTAGGTATGATAGATCACATCCGAGGTTACTCTCTTCCACACGTTGATCTTGTCAATAAGGGTCACTCACTTCTGGTACCTGAGAAATGTTACTGTCATTCCTGACGGCAGACCTCTCCTGCCTCGCTGCGTTCGTTTCATGCCGAAATGAAACAGGCCGGCTCCATCAGGCCCCCCAAAGACGACTTTGTTCATGGCCATCAAGGGCTTGGAGCACCAGACAGTGCCGGGTTTCGAAGTTCTGCAAGACATCATGACAGTCCCTTGATGCTCACAGCTTGGGACTTGCCATTGTTCCATGCTGTTAGTTTCTTGCGAAGAACCCAAGACAACCTTGGTAAGTATATGAGAGAGGTGTTCACCTACTTCTCATGCCAATCATCTTGCTCTCTGTATACCCAATATCCTCTCATCTTAACAGCAACGCTGCTTCTGGCACTTCTTCCCGGCCAGGCTGAGGACTGCACTTGTAACTATGTGCCGACGTCCGCACAGGCTGGACGAAGCTCTCGGGAAGAACAGGCAAGTTGTGAGGAGGAATATGTGCTGGATGATCCGCCGGATGCGTGCCGGCCTGCCCTACCATTTCTTCACCCCGGAACGGATCTTCGGCTTCTTTGCATTTGGCGCCTCGGCAGACGACACCATCTAGCTGGCATGGAAGGCATTCAGACCGGCGTCGCCGCGTTGGAATGTCCGGGGCGATTGGGGCGGATGAGCAACATGTAGTGGACGTTGCGAGTCGTAGTTGGTTTCTATTGTTGTTTTTCCCACTTTGGCAGAGGCTATCAAGCACCTACCTGCGCAGGTGATGGATGAACAGAGTTTGCTCGCTACCTACTTCTACTCCCTATTATTCACCCCGTCAAGCTCCCGATGCAGCTCTTCCTCGACCTCGGCGCTCGCCCACGACATGTCCACCCCGTTCCTCGCCAGCCGCACCATCTCCGGGTGGTCGCTGTTAATACACACCTTGACCCCGCGTTCCACCAGCTTCCGGATCTTCGGAAACAGCACCTCCTTTCCCGTCCGCCGGTAGTACGCGTCCGGGCACAACATCAGCCCGACAGGCCACGGAAGCTTCACTGAGGGAGGGCAACGGTTGGCGATGGCGACTGCGGCGAGGAGGACGGGACAGTGTGGCAGGCGAGGAGGAAGTGGCACGGCGGTCACCGGAGGCAGACGAAGGAGGGGGCTGCAAGGATTCAGGCCGGGTGGGCGGCCTCCCAGCGTCCGGAGCCATCCCACGTTTTCAGCCGGCCCCTGTCAGCCAGGGCGTGACCCCTTGACCCTGTCAGTGATGCACGGTATGCGCCGGCATCCTGGTGTTTTACAGACTCTCGTCTCCCACATGTGTGTACCGTGTATCATACTGATGTTTTACACTATGTTGATAATACTTGTTCTTTTGTCTTGAGCCGGAAGGTGTATGTGCGCCTGACTGTAACAACAAGACGCAGCTGAAGCAGGAGGCATCGTCTTAGATATTTGAACAGCTAATACTGAAGCCAAAGCCTAACACATTCAGCCAGAGTACATGTTCTGATTGAAAGTGGCTTCCTGTCGCGTTTTTGAAAGCAATAATCAGCTCTTTGTATTGTACTTACATTGACTCAAGTCATTTGTTGCTTCGTCACCACTTTGGGCGGCTTTTGCTCGGAGATACCTGATCCGTGTTGCTCACCCTGGCTCGTCCCGGCGCACCCGAACTACCTTTTGGCTCACCATGGGATCACCCTTGCGCTCACCCTGAAAATCACCTTGAGGCGGCGTGATCACCCGGCTTCCCCGATTAGCACCCTGTCCTGCCGCTGAAGATGTGCCGGATGTAAATCTGGGGAGATGGCAATGTCTGGCAATTGAAGATGTCCAACGCTCGCTCCTCTCACAGTGCCGCAGCCCCGACCTCCCGGCGATAGGGTTCGCTGGCAGAAGTCTCACAGCATCCATGACCCATCCCATAGCCCAAGTTCTATTTCGACAGCCTGGAACACCTCGCTGCCAATGCATCCAACGCTGTTCCTCCGTCCAATCACACTCCCAGCCCGACACACACAACTATAGCGACCACCCTACACTCCCCATGTCACAGCCATGGCCTTGAACACCTTGCAATCGCTCTTATGCCCTCCCTCCGTCCAATCCTTCTTCTGACAATCCTGCACAGACACGTTAGCAACGCATCCCATCTCCTTTCCACAACTTCGACTCACCTTTCCACAATACGTCACCCTTCCACATCCCGTACACTTCAACAACGCACCCCCCGTCTCCCCATCCTCCCTCCCACACGTCATACACCCCTTCTCCTCCTCCTCCCCCTCCACCGTCCCCTCCGCCTCATTCAACCGCCTCCCCACCTCCATGACCCTCGCCAGCTTCGCAGGGATATAATGCACCCCCGTACCCCTCCCCTCCGGAACCCTCACAAACCCCTTCTTCACACCATCACCCGAAGGCGCCGTGCGCGCCGCCCCGGGGATGACGACCGTCCAACCCATCTTGACAGGACGCAGGTCGATGCCGCGGTCTTCAAAGGTGATGGCAAAGTCGGTGCCGGAGGCGTCGGTGGCGATGAGGGTGGGCTTGGTGATGGTCATGTTTTGCTTGACTTGGGCGAGGAGGAAGTGGGTTGTCGTCTCGGGCGTGGGGGAGTAGGAGGGCGGTGGGGGCGGGGCGGGGTCGTCGCCGGCTGGGGGTGCTGAGTAGGGAGGGGGGAGGGAAGAGGAGGGCGCGGAGTTGTTGGGCGGAAAGGGCACGACGGCGGCCGAGGAGGCTGTGATGGGTGGTGGTGAGGCCTCGAGGGGGACGTCGGCGAAGGACGGGAAGAGGGTGGACGAGCTGAAGTCCGGGAGGGGCATGGTTGCGGCGGGGTCGGGGAGCTATGGTCGAGTGTGAGGTACAAGCATGAGTGATGGGTGCTCTGAATCTGGCGCAACAGCTGAAAGGAGGGCAGCTTTGGTCTCGGGCGATATCGAGATGATGGTGCGGTGGTGAGTGAGGTTGAAATGAGGTAAGCTGGCGACGGTGAAGTCCAACGCTCCTGCCAGCGGTGCTGAAACGACTCGGACTTGGCGACTGGCCCCGCTGTATTACATAAGGCGCAGCCCCTGAATCCCCTGAATCGGCCAACGCTGCAGCGGCCCAACCATTTCTCACTTCTCTCCTTTTCATCGCAGAAAAGCAATCTGAATGTCCATTATCATTGTTGGTATAAACTGCCAGACCATCGCTGGCGTCTATCCAAGTCCATCAGCACGAATTGTGCACAGGTAAATGCCATGTTCCAATCCCAAGAAACAACATGCCTCATGGCATGGCAAGAAATCCAAGGTCGTCTAATGCCAGAAGACGACGCGCAATCAGCGCGATTTACGCCCTGGCCTGACTGACCACCAAACGCCGCACGCCGTGCTCAGCACACACATGATGCCGATCCAAAATTGTAACCAAAAACATAGGCCCCTTCCTCAGCTGTCGCCAATGCTCATCCAGGTGAACGTCGACACGCACCCCGCCAGGACGAGGAATGTCAGGATACCAGCCCCCGCCTTGTCAGCCGTCGTGGCGGGCGGGTACTCGAGGGAGTAGTCGTGCGAGTCAGAGCCAGCGTTGGGGTTGCCCTTGGACGTGCCGCCCGTGTCGTTGGTGACGGGGCCAGCGACATTGTCGACTAGCCGCGCGGACACGGCGCTGAGCACGTTCATGGTCTCGCCGGCACCAACTACACCGTCAAACTTGCCGCTGCTCCACTGGAAACCGCACGCCCTGCCGTTGGTGCCGCCGGTGCACTGGACGATGGCCGCCTGGGTCGAGGTCTTGAGAACGTCTTCGATCTTGGAGGCTGTGAAGGGGGCGACGCGCGTCACCTGCGCGAGCCAGCGGTGAAGGTACCCCTTGAAGGAGAGCATGTCCGTTGTGCACGACATGCGGGACTCGCAGGCGACTTCGTAGGCGATGCCGTTGGGGAAGAAGATCTCGAGGGTGCGGTCGAGGAGGCCTTCGACACGGCCCTTCCACGTCTCATTGCCGTTGGTCTGGGGAAGTTAGTTAAAAGCCCTGCTGGTGAGATTTGGTCCACTCACGTAGTTGTACATGTGAGCCGCGCCCTGGAGGAAGACAGCGGCGTTGTAGGAGAACTGGGCCTTGTTAAGGTCCTTGCAGTCGTGCTCGACGTGGCCGCCATCGTAGATATCGTATCCTGAAGTCATGAAGCCAACGTCATTCATCCACTGCCACGTCTTCTCCGCCCAGTCGGCGTAGGTGGTGTTGCCTGTGTAGCGGGCGAGGCGGGCGCCGAGGTTGAAGAAGCAGCCGTTGGCAATGCTGTTCTTGTAGTTGTATCCCTTGTTGGTGACGGGGATCTGCCATCGCAGTCCACCGCCGCAGGTCTCGTCGTGCCGATCGGGGGCAGCCTGGGTGTTGAAGACGGCCTGGGCCAGGGCGAGCCAGCCGGGCTGGTCTTCGGGCGGGTTAGGGAAGTTGATCTCTGCGGCGAGCATGGCCGACATTCCCCAGAAGCCCTGGTCGTCGTTTCCGAGCGACAGGGTCACGTTTCCGGGCTGGTAGTCGTCGGCGTCGCCCTTTTGGAACAGCATGGCCTCGGAAACGACATCGTTGTAGGTGGTATCTCCGGTGTAGTGCCAGTAATCCATCATGGCTCCCCACATGGCACCTGCTTCCCACCAGTAGTAGTCTCCTGCAGGCGGCGGTCCAGGAAGGATTCCGGGTGTCTGGCCGGTCTGGTTTCCGCTGTAGTAGGTCATGAGGTCGTAGGCGAGGGTCCGCGCTGTCTGCTTGATGGCGTCTAGAGGGTGGTTGATTAGGACGTGTGGTCACACTTGTGCGACAAGGGCACGGGACCGAGGGAGGACAAGGTGCGTACCATCCGAATCTATGCTGAACGCTTGGGCATTGACGCCTGTCCGTGAGGCGAGGAGGGCGACGGCCCCGCTCGCGATAAGTGATGTCTTCATAGCGAGGGTGTGTGTTGGTGGTTGAAGCTGGAAGCGAGTGACGAGTCGTGGTCGTTGCAGAAAGAAAAAGGTTCTAGGAACGAGATGGAGGTGGGAGATCTAAAGGGGCGAGACCAGGCCCCGAAGGGGAGGAGGGCTGTTGCTAGCGGCGATGGGTTGCGACACGTCGACGGCGGGAGGTCGGGCGCAGCGGCTGGTGGTGGTTGCGAGGTTGGGATGGATGGTTAAATGTTAAAAAGATCGGAAGATAAGCTGAGGCGAGCGTTGATGATGCGTGACCATGAGCGAGAGTCGAGGGGGCGGGCTGATTAGCGTGGATGGCGCCCGAGTATAGGAGCTGGAAAACACGGGGATCTGGAGTAGAGATGCGATTCCGTCACTGGAGTTGTAAGGAGAAGAGGAGCGAAGCGGCAAGACGAAGCCGTGGAAGAGGGAAGGGGAATATGGAGCGAGGTATACCTGTGGACCAGACAAGACCAGACCCCTCCCTCGGTGGATGACGAGGTACATGTCGCAACGCCATCAAAATGGTGGCGTCCAGGTACCAACACAGAAGCACGCTCACTTCGTAATCCAACCCCCCTCCCGGGCCACTCGGTCGATAAACCAACAGGAAAACCTGCAGAAAAAACACCGAACGAAAGGGGTCCGGCAACGGGTCAGCCGCGAGGTGTGGGACGAAGGGACGGGCTTTTTTCCCTGCAGCACAGGGGAAAGCAACACTGTGAACCAACAAATGCGGGAATGTGGAGATGGGTTATCCCTGCTAGGAGATGCCGAACAGCCGGGACACGCAGGCCGTACCCACAGGGTCTTGGGTGTGGCCAATGGAGGGAGAGAAGGGATCCGCCAAGACGCGTGCTCGTGCGAAACAAGCCTTGCGAGGTCGCCAAGCACTGTCAGTGGTCTTGGTCCCGCTGCTTGGCGATCTACGACCGCTGTGCTTGGCCTTCAGCGCCTGTGCTGGTGCCCTACCCCCACTGAACAATTGAAGACGCCCCTTGCCGTCGTGATCGGATCCGACGGCGCCCATTGAAATGACGAGTGGGTGCTGTGCGCGTCGAGCCAGCGTTCCAGGGCCCCCGCTGGTGTGGGCGCATGACGAGCACCGCGCGAAACTGCTACTGTGACCCGGGCCGTGGCAGCGCGTGTCGTCTCGTCTCTGATCAGACCAGAACATTACGACAGAGGCAAATGACGTTAGAGAGCGAGATGCAGAAAATAGTCGAGAATAGAAGCCCGACAAACGAACGCGGCTGGGTGGACAGGCGGGCGATACGAGCGTGGATTAGGCGACTCTATTCCTGGTGCTTCCTCGGCGAGGGCGACACCCGCTACCACGTTAGTCCCGAGGACGGGTGGACGGATGACTGATGGCGCCACGCCCCCAGCCGGAACCCAAAGCATCACGACAATTCCCTGGCCAATCCCGAGCGACCCAGACACAACTGTCATTCCACCCGAGTGCACCCGATTGTCACGACCTGTCAACATGGCGCCCGTGACGGAATGCGACGTGCATCTTCCCGTGCGCGGGAATGGCCTCGGCCAGTCGAGGAGGAGTCGAGCAGTCGTCGTCTGCACACGCGGCACGCCCTACGAGACAAGAGCCGCAAGACACTTGCAGGCCCCAAACTTGCAGGCCACACGTCAGGCCGATCATCCCTCCTCATCTCTTGGCACGCTTCCTTCCCGGACAATCGGCCACGCATTGGCGGTGGGGTTCCCGGCTTGGCGCCAAGCATGAAACGGTAGGCAGGGCAGGGGGGCACGAAGAAGCATCCCCTTGGAACATCTGTTGGAGTTGATCTTCCCCCTTTCCCCAACTGTAGGAATTGTTCAAATCATCCATCAAGTCACAAGCCGATTTTGGAACTTTGTAAAGGAATGTGTGTGTGTTTTGTCTAATTAAACATTAAGGACTTCAAGCCCAATCCAAACAATTGCAATGCCAAATGCCAAATGCTGCCAGTGCCAATGCATGCATGCTGCAAACAAGTCTAAACCGCCCACTGTCGCCCCTTTTTATCGCAAATCACAAGCTCAGTGTAAATCAAAACCCATGCCGCAATGCCAGAATCTAGTTGTAGATGATGCGAGCGCCCGAGCCGTCGGGGAACCAGGCAACGTGGTCCTCATCGTAGACGCCAACCAGCTCAATTCCCTCCTGGGTGCCGGGAGCCTTGCAGTCGGTGGGCTCAGTCAGGTACGAGGCACCGTAGGTGGCATCCCAAGTCGCAAAGGCGCCGACGTGAGCAGACAGGCGGCCGGCGTGGACGTTGCGCTGGTTGCCCGGGGGCCAGGCAGCCTTGCAGCCGGAAGCGGGCGCCAGAGAGGTGAAGACGTCAATCTTGCCGCTGCCCTCGAGGGTCGAGGCGCTGGACAGGAAGAACTCAAACTGGCACTTCTTGCCGGCCGACTCCTCGGGGTAGGTGAAGGTGACGAGGGTGGTGATGTCCTGGCCCTTGTTGGTGGGGAACTTTTCAATCAGGCCGTCCTCGACACCGCAGGTGATGGCGCCGGTCGAGACGTCGTAGTGGTAGATGGCGGAGGGGTAGAAGGAGTTGCTTCCCGAGCCCGAGCCAGTCGGGTGAGGAGGAGGGGAAACAGTCTGGGTGGAAGTGCCTGTGGGAGCGCAGCCGTTGCCGTTGCCGTCGACGGTGACGGTGTTTTGTTCAGTGACGGTGACTGTGATGGTCTCGGAGCCAGAGCCACCGTTGGTGATGGTAACGGGGACATAGGTGACGTATTCGGTGAAGTCTTCGGTGATGGTCGTTAGGACAGTCAGGACCTGGGGAGGCGGGGTCACGGAGGTGACCGGGGGGTTGACTGTCGCGGTGCCGGTGCCAGTGACGGTCACGGTGCCGGTGCTGGTGGGGGCGGGGCCGGTGCTGGAGCCAGAGGCGGAGCCGGAGCCAGAGGCGGAAGTGGTGCTGGAGGCGGTGCCAGTGCTGCTGCCAGTTGCGCTGCTGTGGGTAGCAGTACCAGTGCCCGAGGACGAAGAGGCCGCCGAAGTGCCAGTAGCAGTGCCGCTGCTGGTGGCGGTACCGCTGCCCGAGGCGGTAGAGCTGCGGGAAGCAGTGCCAGTGCTGCTGCCAGAGGCGCTTCCAGAGGAGGCAGGGGCGCTGGAGCTGGCAGAGGCGCTGCCCGAAGCAGTGGTGGTGGGAATCAAGGGACCCGTGGTCTCGGTCGTCTGAGCACCCGAGGCAGAGGCAGACGTGGTGGGGATGAGGGGGCCGGTGGTCTCAGTGGTCAGGGGAGCCTGCGAGGCAGAGGTGGTCGGGATCAGAGGCCCGGTCGACTCAGTCTGCACACCCTGAGAGGCGGCAGTGGTAGGAATGAGAGGGCCAGTCGATTCGGTCTGAACACCCTGCGAGGCGGGGAGAAGGGGAGCGTTGTCGGCGCGAACCTCGACGGGGGCAGCCATGACCGCGGAGGCGGCGACGAAGCCAGCGGCGAAGATGGCGTTGGAGCGCATATTGGCGGAAGTGATGAAGTCTAAGTGATAAGATGTAATGCGATGTTGGTGAAGAATGTAGAGTAATAGATGAAGCGAGAGATGAAGAAGGTCGATCAAGTCAAAAATGAGAAGATTGTAGTAGCGAAAGTGGTAAGGAAATAAGACCAAGGAAATGGAGATAGGAAAGTTGAGGTTGTTGAAGAGTGTTGTGATTGAAGTGTTGATGATGCTGATGATGATCCAAAAACAAAACCCCAGAAAGCGAGTCCCAACAGGTCCTTATGTAGCAAAGCCCTCTCCCCAAAATGTCCATCGTGAGGCCATCATGCCGTGCCACGAGCCAGCCATTCTAGCGTTGTGACATTGGAAGCGTGCCATCGCCAAGGTTCACCCACAGCCTCCAACCACTGCAGGATCGAAATAGATCGTCGCCCCAGACAGCTGTCATCCACAGCGCTGGGTCAACAGCGCCCCACGGGTCGTGCTGCCATCCGGGGAGAATCACGTTGTGGCAGCGTGCAAGGTTTGGACCGGACGTCGGCGGAGGGGGGATAGCACTGGGGACGATGCCTGGTTGGGAAAGGTTGGGGAGACTACGCCGGGGCGGCCGTGGATGCTTTTCTTTGTCTTGGGCTGGCTGCGCATGGGAATGACATCAAGTTGGGTGATTAGGACGTTGCTGTGCTCAGCCGCAAACGATCTAGTTTGGACGTGGTGCATCTCGTTATCGTGGCGCGTTCGTCCCTTAGGCGCATGCGACGTTGCGACGTTGCACTCGGCGAGGACGACGAGATCGATCCAGGAACGCGCGCCGGTCAGCGCTTGGTGGGTGTGGCGCCGTGGTGTGGCCGGGCAGTCGGGCCAGTCGGGGGCTTGGGATGGGTGGGAGAGAGAGCTTGGTGATGCTGAAAAAAGATACGGACTGACCCGGTGGCTTGTTAACCTTGATGCTGGTGGGACCGGGCCGATGGGAATGCCTTGGACGAGGGCCGTTTGATCAGTGTTCAGATGTTGGTTGGTGGTGTGAGTGTGGTATTTGGATGGCGGGTGGAGATGGCTGCGAACGTCTTGCACCGCTCGGAGACTTGGTGATGATGCTGGTGATACGAGGAGGCTGATGGAGTCTGGTGGCAATGTCTTCACTCCAAGTTCACGAGAGTAAGATCAGTACGGTCGAGTGTATGAAGCAGATCGGATGCAAGAGGGCTTCATTGGCCAACTTGGACTCGAGGTGTCAAACGTCTCCGTCCATGCCAGTTCTGGAGTGTTTGACAGAATGATTACAGCTGTTAACGAGTCACTGGCTGACCTGAGGCCTCCACCGGTACGTGATGCGGCTGGAATAAAAGTCTCCGGGCCTCTCCCGGCCGGACCGGCGGACTCCGGGGAGCACCGCCCCGCTGAAGCCGGCCGGTCACTGGCACGGTGGGGTCCCGGCGGCCTTGAAATCCCCTGAAATCCCCTGACTTCAGGGGCCGACGGGCCCTGGACACACCATGGCCAACTTGAACACGACGTCTTCCGAAAAACCCATAAACAACACAACCTCACCATCAGCATCATTATGATGGATTGGTATCATGTTGGGTTGATACAGTATTGTCCTAAGCTCCTATGTCGATCGGGCAACATGCCGAGTTGACTTGGGCGCAATAGCGACAAGGCGAACTTGCTCTTGCCGGACCTGAACGCTCCATCCAGCAGGGGTGGACCATCCAGGTCATCGTGATGATCTCCTGCTCGCACTCAGGGACGCCACATGCCCTGTATTTCTCTCCAAATCAGGCGGTAGAATTCGGGGCATCGCTCGTAGATGACACTGCACATGATGGTGGCGGGTGGTGGGTAATTGGTGATGATGGGTGATGGTCACGGTGGCAGAGGGCTTGTCGGAGCAGGCTGAAGATGGATGTGTGTTCATGGTCAAGTACAAAAGTCAAGAGAGTAACAAAATTTCAACATTTATAGTACTTAACTCGTGACGAACTACGAGCGTGTTGCTAGGCAGGTCTCAGCTCCGTCGTCACACAGGCAAACACGCCGTGCTTCCAGCCAGCGTCTTGCATCGATGAGGATGTGTCACCTGAGAGCAAGATACCTCATGCAACCCTTGCCTCTGGATATGACTGCCTGGAGCCTGGAGGCACTTCCACCAAAAAAGCCGCTGGTCTAACTTTGAGGTCGATGAGGAGGCGCATCGTGGCGTCCCCTGAGAAAGCTTCACCCTCTGCCTTGTCTATAAGTTTTGAGACGTCTCCCTCCATTTCAATTTTCTGCGTCCACATTTCGCCATCTACTTCACTCTACATCAAGGACGAACCTCTCGCGTTTTATCCGTCTGCACCAACTCCTCTCTGATCCCAGGCACTCTTTATCCGCAAAACTCACGCTCCAACTTTCGTCATCTTCAAACAAACAAGTTGATCTCACCGCCTACGAAAACGTTGAAACAATCCATCATGGCTTCCTGCAACAAGATTCCAGATGATTTCGATGAACCAACCCACCGCCCTATCATCATCTCAGGGCCCTCTGGCGTCGGAAAGAGCACACTCTGCCGGAAACTGCAAGAAGCACACCCGGACACATTCTACATGGCAGTCTCATTCACAACAAGGAAGCCAAGACTGGGAGAAGTAACATCCAACGCTTACGACTTCATCCCAGTAGACGCCTTCAAGAACCTCATCCGACTCGGCGCCTTCATCGAGCATACAGAGTTCAATGGCAACCTATACGGCACGGCCTGGAACGAAGTCAGATACATGACAGTGGGGAGTAAGATTCCTCTGCTCGATATTGAGATGGAGGGCATCAAACAAATCAAGAAGACGCAACTCGAAGCGCGGTTCGTGTTTATCTCCCCGCCGAGCCTTGAGGTTCTTGAGAAGCAGCTGCGAGGTCGGGGGACCGAGGATGATGAAAGCATTCGGCGACGACTGGCCCGAGCCAAGGACGAGATGGATTTTGCTGCTACCGGGGTTCACGACATGATTATCATCAACGATGATGTGGAGGTTGCCTTTAAACAGCTGGAGGAGTTTTGCCTCGCCGAGTACTCCGAGTAGCAAAACAAAGCATTGGCACTTCAAAATTCATTTGACGACTGTATTCGTGCTTCTTCTGAAGATTTCACAGCAATACCATACATTTCAACGGGGTTTATTCTACTTGTTCCCGTGTCGCGCGCTCATGGAGACTGTCAGGGGCGCTGGCACTAGACCAGCTGGCACCTCCTGGCGATGAACAACCCCCCCCCCCCAACCCCCCCCACCCCCGGCCGGGCCAGCCCGTGCTAGTGTGTCTGCGGGCATGAGCTGACCTTCTGGAACCGGCAGCTCCCCAAAACATCACCACTGCGACCTCACCTCCAACCCTCCAATCGGCAGCTCTGGAGCTCAGCTTTTGCCTTTGTGTAGCATCTCCACGTCTTCTTGGCAGAACTCTCTCCAAACATAGCCGCTGATCCCCCGCTTGTGATTGCACCGGCGAGACACCCGGGCGAGCACAAGCACGCGTACTTGACATCACAATCACATCGCGGGGTCGCTGTCAGTCGTCCAAGATGTCTGCAGACGGACGAATGCAGGGTGCGGGATGAGGGGTGGTCATCACGCAATCCCCCTCACTGACACCACCGACTGCATTCCTCCCCCTCACACCATCACGTCAATTGACCACCACCACCGTCAGGCTCAGCAGCAACCACTTCACCAACCACGAGCAGAACACAATGCCTCCCGCAGCCAGGCTGACGGGCCAGGCCCTGCTCACGCATACTATCCAGACGACTCCAATCATCGACAACCACGCCCATCCGCTGCTGAGCCTCGACGCCATCGGCCGGTACCCGCTGCTCTCCATCGCCTCCGAGGCCAACGGCGACGCCATCCACTCCTCCCTCACGAGCCTTGCCCACCTGCGCGCCGTCCGCCAGCTTTCCCGCGTCCTCCGCTGCGAAGCCACCTGGGAGGCAGTTGTCAATGCCATTGAGCATCGCCGCATCGACGACTATGACGCCTGGGTTCAAGAATGTCTCGCTGGTGTAGAGACCATCCTTGTCGACGATGGTCTCGACGGCGAGGACGATGTGTATCCGTACTCCTACTTTGACGACCACCTCCCCAACCCGGCCAAGCGCATCGTTCGCATCGAGCAGGTCGCCACGGAAATCATCGCCTCCTACTGTCCCGAGCAGGTATCTGGCCGCAAGACATCCGAGGATATTGCCCACGCTTTGGATCAGGCCATTGAAGAGTTCGATCTCGCCCTGCTGCGTGCCGTCAACGACCCCGAAGTTGTGGCTTTCAAGTCCGTCATCTGTTACCGCACAGGTCTTGACATCCCTCGTAAACCCGACCTTGCCATTGCCCGCGCCGTCTTTGAGACGATCTACCGCACCCACACCCAGGGCACCGACACAGCCTTTACGCGCCTCAATCACGTCGGACTCAACGAGTTTCTCGTCCACCGCCTGGCCGCCATCATCCGTGACAGCGAAGGGTCCGCCAAGAAGCCCATCCAGTTCCACACCGGCCTCGGTGACAGCGACATTGCTCTGACAAAGTCATCGCCTGCCCATCTCCAGGAATTCATCCGCGAGTACCCCACCGTGCCCATTGTCCTGCTCCATGCTAGCTACCCCTACACCAGGGATGCCGGATACCTAGCCACTGTCTATGCCAACGTCTACGCCGACTTTGGAGAAATCTTCCCCATCCTCAGCCAAGATGGCCAGGAAACTGCCCTGCGCGAGCTCCTCGAGCTCTGTCCCTGGTCAAAGATACTCTGGAGCACAGACGGCCACTGGTTCCCCGAGACGTTCCTCCTCGCCGTCCTTCAAGTCAGGGAGGTCCTGGGAAAGGTCCTCAGCGAGTTCGCCCGAAAGCAGCACATCACCTGGCGCCAGGCAAGCCAACTCGTCAGAGACGTCCTCTTCAACAACTCCAACAAGGTCTACCACCTCGAGCTGGAGCTGCAAATCGACGAGAGACTCGCCGAGCACCGCCGAAGCATCGGCAGCAGCGATCTCGACCTCCTCGAGGCTTTCCTCGAAGGCAAGCGCCAGCCTACGTTTTTGCGCATTTACTGGAACGACTTCACCGCCACATCCCGGATGCGTGCCGTTCCTCTGCGTCGCGTCCTTAAACACCTGCGCGAGGATGGCGATTTCTCCATTGGCCTCACAAAGGCATGTCTCGGTCTGCTGCAGAACGACTTGATCATCCCCGGTGTAGTCGCCACGGGCGAATACCGCCTCCACCCTGACTTTACCTCGCTCGTCGAAGGCCCTGGGGAGGGCCATCTCACAGCTTACGGCGACTTCCGCGAGCAAAACGGCTCTTATGTCCCGCTGTGCCCCCGCTCACTTCTTCAGAGGCTTGTCGATCTGGCGTCGCGCCGTGGCTTTACCTTCCAGGTTGGCTTCGAAGTTGAGCTCGTTCTGTTCCACCGTAGGACTGGCAACGCTGCCGAGACGTACGCCACTCTCGACAGCGACGGCCACGCTTGGAGCGTCTCACGTGCCATGGATCATTACGCCGTGGCCGAGGTCCTCGAACCCGCCATAGAGGAGCTGGATAAACACGGCATCTTCATCGAGCAGCTCCATCCCGAGAGCGCCCCCGGCCAGTTCGAAATCTCCCTGCCTTGTGGTAGCCCCCTCGAGGCCGTCGACACCCTCCTCCACGTACGCGAAGTCCTGTCCCATCACGCAACCCGCAACAACTACCGCGTCAGCCTGCACCCCAAGCCCTTCGCCAACGCCTGCGGCAACGCCGCCCACGCCCACATCTCCATCTCGTCCGCCGGCGGTGACAAGCCCGAGACATACGAGCCCTTCTACGCCGGTATCCTCAAGCACCTTCGCGCCATCTGTGCCTTCACATACAGTGGTGCTTCCAGCTACGACCGACTTCAAGATGGTGCTTGGGCTGGCGGTCGTCACGTTACCTGGGGCACACAAAACCGTGAGACGCCCCTCCGCAAAATCGACAACAGCCATTGGGAGGTCAAATGTCTCGACGGCCTCGCGAACCCTTACCTCGCCCTCTCGGCCGTCCTGGCCGGCGGCATGATCGGCATCAAGAACGCCACGCCCCTGACCTGGGGCGACTGCGAGGTCGACCCAGCCACTCTCACCGAAAACGACCGCCGCGAGCTCAACGTCACCGAGATGCTACCGCAGTCACTAGGCGAGGCGCTCGAAGCCCTTCGCGCAGACGAGGATCTGACGGGCCTTCTGGGAGAGGAGCTCGTCGAGCGCTACCTAACCATCAAGGAGACAGAGACAAGCTTCCTCGAGGGACTGCCCGAGCAGGAGAGGCGGGACTGGATCATTGCGCGGTATTAGGGGTAACCAAAAATGTACATCAGGCCAAACCAAATTGACGGAGGGCAAAAATAATGCTTTTTTGTATATCCCGCTCCCGAACGCCCTTTCTATCCTGGTAAACATGTCCCAGCCAGAGGCATCCCCTAAAACTTGATCTTCGTTCCCGTCGACTTGGCCGCCGCACCCGTCAGTCTTGCCACCATCAGGTCGTCCTGCGTCTTGAGCTCCTTCGCAGGCTTGGGAGCCGCGGGCGTTGCCTCCGCCTCCTTCGCCGCGGGCCTGGGCGCGCCACCGTTCCTCCTCCTCTGGAAAGCCTCCTCGCCCGTCTCGGCGTCCTGACTCGCGCCGGGGGCCTGTTTCTTCGGACCGCCCTTGTACCGCTTCTTGTACCGCGTCTGATCATCCTCGGCGAGCTCAATCTTGAGTGTCCGGCCAGCGATGCGGTTGACCCACCACTTGCGCGTCTTGAAGCGCTTCTCGGGCTGTGCGGGGGCTGCCTTCTTCGTGACCTTCTTGGGCTTCTTCTCCTTCTTCTCCGCGTCACTGTCACTGTCGCTGTCTGAGCCTGAAGACGAAGACGACGAAGCCTCCTCCTCTTCCTCTTCCTTCTTGGCGGGAGCAACAAAGTCGTCTTCCGTCTCAATCTCCTCCTTGAGCTTCACGAAACCCTTGACGGCCCAAGCGGCCGACTCGGCCTCGCGGAACTTGACCCAGCCGTAGCCCTTGCACTTGCCCGAGTCCTCGAACGTCGCCGTCTTGACCCAGTCGATCTCGCCGCACTTTTCAAAGTTGTTGCGCACATCGTCCTCTGTCGTCTGGAAGCCCAGGTTTCCGACGAAGATCTTGCGGCTCGCGGGCGTATCGTCGACAACAGCAGCGGCGGCAGCAGCCGCGGCGCGCTCCTCCTTCTTCGGCCGGCCCTCGAACGACGTGTGGTCCTTGATGAGAAGCCTGCGAATGCCGAGCCACTCATCGGACAGGGTGATTGCGGCGAGCTTGGAGCTCAGGTCGGCAAAGTCGACGTAAGCGAAACCCTTGTTGGCCTTGTCCTTCTTGCCGGGCAGCTTCTGCGTCGGCAGGTGGACACGAGTGATGGACTCCTCTGAGACAGCGCCGCCCGACTTGTCGACGAGCCAGCCGCGCAGTTCGTTGATGGTAGCGGTGAAGGGCAGGTTGCCAATCCATACGGCATGCTCGGAGCGGACGGGGGCGGCCTTGGCCTTGTCCTTGTCGTCGGGGGCGTCGTCGTTGAGATCGTCCGTGTTGTCGGTGGGCTGCTTCTTGGGCCGCGACGACTTGCCTGGCCTGTCGTCGTCGCTGTCGGGCTTGGGCGGCAGGGGCTTGCCCTTTTTGAGGGCACGCTTGGCCCTCTTGGAGGGGGGTTCGGGAGCGGTCACGTCGACCTCGAGCTCCTCGAGATCGGCCTTGCGCTTCTTGGGTGAGGTGACCCCGACATCCTTCTGGACCGAGTCCTTTGTGGGCTTTTCCGTCGCCATTGTGTTTGTGGTGTTTTTGGCGTTGTTGGTCCGGAGGGGTGCTGTAGTGGTTCTCAGGGAAAGCAGAGGCTGCATCTCGACCCTTCGACTGAATGCAGTCTTGAATTTTTCTGGGCCGATAAGGATAAGGATGAGTGGGACACACTAAAGTGTGGGGCGGGAAAAGGGTCCGTGTGGCTTTTAGCGCCCTCAGTGTGGATGAACTACCACTCAACTTGCGACTGGCCGCCTCCCTTTTTGCTGACTCTGGGGTTCTTGCTGCCCACTGCCCAGGCTGCCAGTCAAGCAACAACGAAACTCACAAACGAACACCATGTTCCGGGATGTTCCATGTGTTCCTTGAGGATGAAAACTCTATCGAGATCTGATGTTGTCTTGTCATCGACGAAGGCGGTGGCCGTATCTGCCAGGCTGCTGGTGGCTCAGCTGGTGGCGCTTAGGTACCGGCCTAACAGTCTGCTAGCAGCCTAACGAGGTACTGTGACACCACCTCTAGACATGGCATTCTGCCCGTACTTGACCATTCTGGATGCTCCCTAAAACAAGCCCCCTCGCTTCCGCCTGACACCTTCTCACTCTACCAACTCACTCTGACTGGAGCAGCAGTGTTCCTTGATGCATCAATCCAGGCCTCGGCATTGATACCCAGGTAGCATTAACGGGGTGTGATTGACTCTGATTCCTTTTCCGCCTGTGCTTTGGGATCCGCCGAGCCTGCAAGCCCTTTGCTAGTCTTGCTCTTCCCTCGCAAAAACTCCCTGCACCGGCCGACCGAACCAGGGCCACCCCCCCATCCGACCTCAATCCCGGCAGCCATTCAAAACAACCACAGCGCCCCCGGCCCATTTCCCTTGACGACCGACCGATCTTCCACCACACACCCGCCGACCGACCGACCGCCGCCTTCTTCCCCTCACCGGCTCTGCTCCTTTCACCACCACAACACCCTACTACACAACAACCCATTCATTCGGTCGTCCTTTCGAAGCGACCAGAAAGCATCTTACACCACATCTGCCGAAAAGCCTGCCAGTGGCCATCGGCAATTTAAGGCGACGACGACAGCCGCCCGGAAAATGAACGCTCTTCTGTCGCCACAGCCTCCTCTCCTGCATCACCACCACGATCCCTCCCGCCTGTCGCCCTCTCGCTCCGGTATGTACCCGTCGAGGTCTTCCCGATGCATCGCCCCAGGGTTCGACCGACATTATGGTCGCTCTGGGGCGATTCTCCCGACATCAGTCCCATTTCTAACTCCCTCCCAGGCAGCCCCTTCCACAACAACATGTCGAGTGCTCGCAAGCGCAAGGCCGATGAGGATGGCGAGGAAATGTCCGTCTCCCCACGCAGCTCGCCTGCTTTCGCCTCCCGACAACTCGCCCGCCCGTCGAAGAAGGTCCGCGCCAGCGAAATCATCGGTCGCCCTTTGACCCTTCCCCGACTCCTCGAGACTCTGGATCCCACCCAGCTCCGCACCGTCCTGGAACGCATTTGCGAGCGTCACCCTGACATCGGCCACGAAGTTGTCACCAGCGCCCCGAGACCCCCCGTCGCTGCGGCCCACGGCGTTCTAAAGGAGTACGAGGACAAATTTAAGGCCGCCATCCCGTATGGCGAATCCAGCTCCGACTACACGTACTACCGAGTCAAGTCGCCTCTCATCGCCTTGATCGACGCTCTCCTGGACTTCACCCCGCAATACCTCCCGCCCATCGAGCCCCAACATACTGTCTCCCTTCAATACCTCGACGGCGCCACCGAAATTATCCACAACCTGCCTGACTGGGAGCCCCAACAGTACAGACACCACAAGGAGAGTGCGTACGACGAAATCTCGAAAGCCTGGGCCCTCGTCATCAACGAGGCGGCGAAACGCGGCGGTGGCCTGAACCTGCATTCCGGCGGGTGGGACCAGAAGTTGTCCAAGCACAATGAACGTTCCGGTGGCCGCATGAATGCCGCCATCAACGCCATGAGTAACAGCGTCGGCTGGATGGCTCACAACGGCGGCTCCTCCTCCGGTCCCACCAACAGCGCCACGGACCCAAACTCGATTCTCAACCAGCTCATCTCCGGTGCCTACGGCTCTCCTGTCCGCGTTGGGCCCTGGTAGAACCAAGGCAAACCGCGTGCATGAGAGGTGGAAGGAAAGGACCACGAACAACGACGGCAGCAACAACAGCAACAGAAGCATGAGGGACGGCCCCCTTGGATCCCTCAACATCCATTATTTACGACCCATCGACGACTCGCACTATTGTTTCTCGGTCTTCCAGCATGAGGCAGCACGGGCATAGACTTTTTGGTTTCCACGGACAATCAATCGCGCACACGGGCGGCGGCACGGCGTTCTGACACTTTCACTCACGATATCCCCTCCTCTAGAGGCATAGAAGGGCACTATGCTCTTCCTTGCCCCGGAGAGATCTAGGCCGGGCGGATTTACTGTCTGGCCCCCCCCCCCCCCCGAGGGACTGATGCGCAAGGGAGGCGCGGTGGTTTCGGTGTTTTTCTCCTTTGTAATGCATGTAATTAATCATCAAGCCCTGTTCTCGGGCTGTACAGGGATGGAAGGAAATCTGCACTTGGGTTGTCTTTTCCATGATGAATTTACCTTGAATGTCGACCAACTGATGCCTCTCTGATGATTACAGGTTTGCACTGTGACAGTCAGCAAGCCTGAAGTGGGCAAGCAATTAGTCACGTGACCACCCGTTGCCTGGCGTCTCGACGCGTGTGTGGTCACCACAATGGCTGCGGCTGCCCGACGCGCCTCCACCCCGGACTCTCCGCCTGGACAACACTTCGACAGCCAGGCACCCGCGACGCTACCCCGCCGGCTGTCACCATCATCGCCTCTTGCTCGCCTGGCTTCAGCCCTGCAAGTCTGAATCATCCAGCTCTGAATGGGAACTTGAAACCCACATACTAGTCAAGATGCCTGCGTGGGTGCACCTTCCACGAGACGCGTCTCTTCCCCTCCATACTGACAACAAGTAGCCCAGGCGACCAGCACAACGCCACCCTGGCGAACCCTTTTGATGAGCCGCAGAAACGCATGACCGAGTACACGGCGCAGCAAATCGCCACACTACAGAGCCGCCTCGAGAAGCAACTCGGACCCGAATACCTCTCCTCCCGATCAGGCCCCTCAGGCCAGAAAGTCCACTACATCGCTGCGGAGAAGTGCATCGCGCTCGCAAACGAGGTCTTTGGCTTCAACGGCTGGTCATCGTCAATACAGAACATCCAGGTCGATTTCGTCGATGAGCACCCCCAGACGTTCAAGATTAGCCTGGGTTTATCGGTCATCGTCCGCGTGACTCTCCGGGACGGCACCTTCCACGAGGACATTGGCTACGGCCACATTGAGAACTGCAAGGGCAAGGCGGCGGCATTCGAAAAGGCCAAGAAGGAGGGAACCACGGACGCTCTCAAGCGGGCCCTTCGAAGTTTTGGCAACGTCCTCGGAAACTGCATCTACGACAAGGAGTACCTCGCCAAGGTCACCAAGATCAAGCCCGCGCCCACAAAGTTTGACGAGTCCAGGCTGCATCGCCATGCCGACTATGTGAAGCGGGAAGACAAGGCCCGCGAAGACCGGGCCAGAGAGGACAAGGCCAAAGAGGCGCGGGAAAAGGAGGACGCCGTCAAGGAGATGGCTGACGCTATGGGTCTCGAGGACCTTCTGGACGCCGACTTTGATGAGGCGGACTTTGCCATGGCCGACGAGGGCCACCCGGACGAGGTGTGTCTGCCCAGCAACGACACAACCGGGCTCAATTCTAGGTCGGGCAGCGTTGCCCCTGCTCCTCCGCCTGTCAACATGCAGCCTCCAGCCAGGCCCATGGGCAGAAGCGCGTCGGCTGGAAATATCGGGTCCAATGGCCCTCATACACCGTATCAGAACAGGCCTCAGCAAGGACAGTATGCACAGGGAGGACAGAACCGCCCGGCACAGCCCAACCAGCCCAGGCCTCCACCAAAAGCCCCGGGGCTTCAGCAGCCTCCTAAGAATGGAAATGCCACTCCCCCGCCCAACGCTGGCACCAGCGGCGCCGAGCCTGTCGGCTTCTTTTCAGCACGAGCTGTGCCACAGGAGCCCGTGATGGGTGCCGCTCCGCCGATCCCGGCCGGGGCACAGGCATTCAACCCAAAGCTGGATAGCCCGTCTATCCGCAAAACCCCCGGCATCGACCACAACTCTTCCAAGCCAGTCAACCGGAGCGGTCAACATGTTCCTCCCTCGTCGAGTCAGAGCCAGCAGGCTCCGGGAGGCACAGGCTTCACCCCCGTGCGGCCCGCTGGTGGCGTGTCCAACCCGGCGCTGGGCAGACGGATCGGGGCTCCAGCTGGCCCGGCTAGTCCCTTGGCCAACAGGACCTCATACCGTCCGCCGACCATGACCAAGAGGCCTGCTCCTCAGGATGGTGGTGCCGGAAGACCGCCCCTCGCTGAGGTGACGAACAGCACAGGGGCGCCTGCCGCTGGTGCCGGAACCGGTGCTGGAGCTGCTGTCGACGCTGCGAAGAGGCAGAGGATGGCTTAGGTGTTGATTGCCGGTGGGTTTTGATACCGCATTGGGCGGATGTTTGGCGTTTTGGTGTTTGGAGTTGCAACGCAGGTCGTCGGACCGGCAGATACTAGGACAGGCACAGGGCAGACGCTGGGACATTGACGATGGCCAAGTGGGTTACTTTCATGACGTCTCCAAGATGAACAAGTTCTATTTTCCTTGGTAACACAGCCTTCGCCGGGGGTGCTCATGCTATATTGGTGGGCGCAAAGGCCATGCTGCTGCAAACTGTACCGCTGCAAATGTACGGGTTTCTATCATTAAAAAGCATGTCTATGCTTGTGTTCTATCTTGAACACCTAGGCATGCGGTAGAATTCAGGGGTCGTCTAATTTCGTTGAAGCGAGTGAGGGTGCGCTTTACAGGGCGCCGGGCGCAGCCAGATCGGTGCGCTTGAGACCTAGGGCGCGTTTAACGCCGAGCCACATCTCGTAAGCACCAATCTTGATCTCGACGCGCAGGAAGCCGGCCCAAATAGCGAAGAAGCGCAGGGTGTTGGGAGGCCAGAGGAGGGAACCGCGGGCGTGGAGCTCTTCGAGCTGTTCTTCGAAGACGGTGCGGGTGCAGTAGCGGGCGAGGATCATGAATGTACGAATGGGGCCCTGGCGGGTCTGCAGGTTCTCGTCGAGGGCCCGGGTGAGGTCGTTTGTCTTTAGGATAAGGAGGATGATGCGAGGCACCTGACCCAGCATGGTGACGAGGTCGGCGAGGAGGCCTTCCGAGAGAGCGTCGCCGATCTGCTTCTTCTCGTCCTCGGTACGGGTTTCTAGAATAGAGGGACCGGAGGATTGCTTCTCGGCGGCAGCGGCGGCGGCCTTTTCGGCGTCGCGCTCCTTCTTGGCGAGGACCCTGTAGTCACGACCGGTGATGGCCGAGGCGAAGATGGGGAACTGCTCGTCGGTGATATGGGCGACCTCCTTGGCGTAGCGGCGCATACGGGTCATGTCACCGTCGATGACGGCGAGCCACATCTTGGCATAGGAGCGCTGCAGGTCACGGGGAATGTCGCGGTAGAGGCCGTGGTCGTAGAGGATGATGTCGAAGTTGTGGCGAGCGCCGCGGGAGGTGTTGAGGCGGATGGCGAGGTTGCCGCCATGAGGGTCACAGTGTAGCGGTGCGCCGTTGCCAAAGATCATCTCGTTGAAGAGGCGCGAGAGACAGGCTGAAACCTCATCACGGTCAATGCCGTTGGCGTCGAGGTAGGCGAGGTCGTCGAGGCGTGCACCTGATTCGCGAGCCATGACGAGGATGCGCTGACGGGCCCAGAGGACCTCGGGTACGAGGAGGGGATGTTCGGGCAGGCGAGCAAAGTATTCCTTTGTACGGCGGGCGTTGCGCTCTTCTTCCCGGAAGTCAAGCTCCTTGGGCAGAGAGACTTCGATTTCGGAGTAGAGCCATTCAAGATCGTACTCCGGGAAGAAGCGCTTGAGCATGGAGAAGGAGAAGCCAGTCAGGGCAAGATCGAGGCGCGCCCACTGAGCGAGGCCTGGGTGTTGCACCTTGACGGCGACCTGCTGGCCTGTCTCCTTGATGGTGGCTGTGTGGACCTGGGCCAGCGAGGCGGCGCCGATGGGCTCGAGGGAGAAGTCGGAGAAGTAGTCGGTAAGGTCCTCGCCGGTGTCGAGGCGGAACATTTCGATGATGGAGTCGTAAGAGGACACGGGGCAGCGGTCCTGGAGGGGGATGAAGGTGTTGGTCCACTCGGGAGGGAGGAGGTAGTTCATGGCGCTCTGTACATAAGAGGTCAGTGGTGGCTTGACGTAAGAGAAGGGATTCCGTGGCGTACCAGGTGCTGGCCCAGTTTGATAAAGATGCCGCCGTTGCTCTCGAGCAGCTTGAGGGTTCTATCGGCGCATCGTTGGTGGCAGTCGTTGAGCAGTACTGTCCTCCGTTTCTCGTCCTCTTCGGTCTCTCGCTGGTTCAAGGTTGTCCGATAACTATTGTCGCATCAGCGGTTGGACCATACCACAACCTCGGTGTTGGAGGCCTACTCGTTGATGCATATGAACAGCGTGGCAGCCACCCGGCCTGCGCGCTCAGCAGCACCATATCCATTCTTGATATCGTCCGCAAAGGCCAGCGCACCAGCAGCCGCGACGCCACCACCCGAGGCCAGGAGAATGGCGCCCGTCCGTCTCGGCGGCATCCTCCCGCTCGGTCTGGCCCTGGAGGTGAAGGCCCGGGCAGCGGCAGGGAGAGGTCCTCGGGGACGACTCCATTGAGTACCGCGGCACTCTGCGCATGTCCATCTCGTGGACGTTGTCGATATGGAAGTCGGTTGTGGTCGCGTGCCGAGACGGCTCGCGGCGGAGAGGAACGACTTCATCGCTGCGGCGATCCGCTGAAGACTGGAGTTGCAGAAGGAAAGGTCGAAGTTGTCATTCTAGGATCGCGGGGCCTGGGTGTGTCGTGCAGGTATGGGGGGCCCGAGTCGGGAACGGGGCGGTGGGCAGAGGGCGGTCGGGAGGCGAAAATGGGACCATGCCGCGGTCATTGACCACTGTCAGTCCAGTCCAGAGCGCGGGAAAAAAATCAGGACACAGCGGCTCGGCCTTGGACAGCGGGCGGCGGAATCCAGCGGGGTCCACTTTCCGCTTGCTCGGCCCCACTTGGCGCCCGGCTCTCCGGCCGTTTTTTTCCGTGACGATAGCTTAGTCATTTTGGTACCGGGCCGCTGCTGTGAGGCTATGCTCAAAGCCAAGATCAAGACCTTTTCTCTGAGTTCAAGCTTGACATTCAACTCCAACTCATCACAGCCTCTGCACTCCGACGTTCCAAATCTCCAAACTACCCAAACGACATCTCAATCTATCTCTATTCTTCTGCCCAGCAATCCTTGATGGAGTCTTCTAGCTTCTAACACCCAAAAACCATGCCCGATACGTCATCATGGAATCCTCACTTGCATACCACGAACCCTCTATCAAAATCATCGTCATCCTCTCCGGCTTTCTCCTGCTGCTGAACATTGTCAACCATGTTCTCGACAAACTCATCTACTGTGGCCTTATTGGGCAGGTTCTCCTTGGAATAGCCGCTGGCACTCCCGGCGCCGGATGGCTGCCCAGGGAGTTCGAGGAGGCCGCCATGCAGCTTGGATATCTGGGTCTGCTCCTCATCGTCTACGAGGGCGGTCTTTCCACGTCATTCAAGTCTCTGAAGGCAAATATTTTGCTCTCCAGTGGCGTCGCTGCTACTGGTATCGCTGCGCCCATGGGCCTGTCGTTTATCCTCAGCCCTATGGTCGGAGCCTCGCCCCTGCAGGCATTTGCTGCCGGCGCGGCTCTTTGCTCCACCAGCCTGGGCACGACGTTTACCATCTTGGGAACTAGTGGGCTCTCATCCACTCGTTTGGGCGTGGTCCTGACGAGTGCCGCCATGATGGATGACGTGGTTGGCCTAATCATGGTGCAGGTCATCTCCAACCTGGGCGGAGACAACTTCACTGCCGTTACGGTTGTTCGGCCAGTGGTGGTATCCATCGGTTTTGCTGTTGCCGCACCTCTTGTTTGCCGCTTTATCGTCCAGCCCACCACCCACTTTCTCAACTCCACACGCGAGAAGAGTCAAGGTGGCAAGCTCGACAGGTTGCTGTCTTTGACGCACACGGCTTTTGCGGTCCACACGATCGTGCTCCTCGCCCTAGTGGTTGGAGGAACCTACTCAGGAACTTCGGGCCTGTTTGCCGCCTACATTGCTGGCGCAGCGATCAGCTGGTGGGATTCTGAGCTGCCGCATCCAACGGGGAAGACGGCAACGGCTGCACCCACCGGCGAGACATTGACCTCGTCGGCGCCCACCAGTCGCAAAGCCAATGAGGGAGCCGACACTACCCAAGACCAGCCGCAGCTTCCTGAACAGTTGCCATGCCCAGCCTCGTCCTCCGGTCACGAGGTGTACAAGGCCTACTACGGAGTCGTCGTGGAGCACTTTTTGAAGCCGCTCTTCTTCGTGAGTTACCATTCCTGTCTGGCGCACTGAGCATATTCACTAACTTGAGCAAGGCCTCTATCGGGTTTTCTATTCCTGTGACGAGAATGTTCTCTGGACCCATCGTCTGGCGCGGCGTTGTCTACGCAGTCTTCATGACTTTGGCCAAAATCGGTTGCGGTATCTGGCTCATTTCCTTTGCCACACCGCTACATTCGATCCAGAAGTTTGTCGGAAAGGTTTCGGCTTTGGGCAAGACAAAGTCGAAAGGCCTCGCCCCAGGAAACCAGTGCGCTGCTGCCCCCGAACCAACAAGCCAGACACCAGCAGCTTCTTCGTCGGGAGTTCTGGAGGAGCCTTCCGAAACCCCGACGAACACCACTGCGATCACGACCAAGAATGCATCACCCGACCCAGAGATGCCCGTCTCCCTGTATCCCGCCTCCATCCTTGCATTTGCCATGGTGGCCCGCGGCGAGATTGGCTTCCTCATCTCCGCCTTGGCCGAGGCGAACGGCATCTTTGGACGACAATCTGGAGCTGCGGCTCAGCCGTCGGAACTGTTCCTCATCGTCACTTGGGCAATTTCGCTCTGCACCATCGGCGGGCCCATCTGTGTCGGCCTGCTTGTCGGTCGCGTGAAGAAGCTGGAATCAAACAGGCCCACCAGGGAGAAGAGGAACGTGCTGGGTGCTTGGGGGGTGAGCTGATTGCAGACTTCGATACGTCGCACTCTGGGTATTGAGAAGTCGGCTGCACTTGGGTCCATCTTGTATGGGCTGACGGACAAGTGGCGACGTTCTCTCCAGCATGATACTGAGGATATGTTCCAGCAGAGACAACCAAGGAGGACACCGATAAGCGTCTAGCAGCGGCGGAGAGAAGGAAGGAGGGAGAGAGGCCAGGAGAGAAGATGGAGGCGGTTTTTATCCGACCGTGGCTACTCACAATCACGGCACGGGTTTCCCGCCTTTACATCCAAATCTGAGCGCTCCATCAATACAAGTTGATTAAAACAAACATCACTTGCGCCCATAGCCCAAGCAGTCTGGTCATGCTACCTATGATGTTTTGGAGCTTCAAACCCTGTTACTTTACTGAGTCTTCTTGGAGAGCCAAGGACAGCTCCTCGCAGGTAGGTCGGGATCTGCCACGCAGGTACCTCTCGTTGCCATACTCAATAATTACCGGGTGAATTGGTTGGCTAGATACACAGCAAGCATGTCTTATTGCACATTCTGCAGAACCCATGGTCCAACTGTCGCTCTAACACGTCCGACCAGGCGTCTCGACCTGACTGATCTGCTCCGTCGATTGACTAGCTACGTCGATGGACTGACTCTGTTGATGGACCTCTGCCGTTGATGGACCTCTGCCGTTGATGGACCTCTGCCGTTGATGGACCTCTGCTGCTGATGGACCTCTGCTGTTGACTGGTATGCTCGCCAGGTGAACTCAGGGGTCATCTTACGTGATCACCACCACCACACCACGTGATCGGCTAAGCGTCGGCTCAAAGACGCCCTCGCCCAACACCACCTGATCCGCACTGAGCTCGGTGCTTCTAGCGGCAAGCACTTTAGAAAAACACCCCACGTGCAGACGCGCCTCTCGAGTCGCGTCTCCCCGTCCTGCGCTGGGTCACTCCTTCCATCCACCTGGATCAACCACCTTCATCACGCATCCTCTACAAAGGACACTCCTTCACATCAACCAAACCCCCTACCATGTCCATCGCAGTGATGACGCCTCTTACATCAGGCACTGCCTGGGAACAGCATCGGCCCTTTGTTTCGTCGCCGCTATCCTCATCCCCAATCCGAGCTTCGTCGCCACTCGGCGATCGATCGACCAATATCCCCTCCTCCCGAGACGTCCAGTCTTCCCCGATCCGAAAGACAACCGTTTTCGACAAATTTTCCCGATTCGCCAGCAGATCCCCGCCGCGCGCCGCCCGGCACCGTCAACGCCTGTCCGACACCCGCGAGGTGCGAAGGCGAGAGTTCCTCGATAACGTTCGCAAGCGGGCCGACGAACGGACTCATGAGCGAAGAGATACAGCAGGAAAGGTGGGGTCAAGTCCATACTTAACTTCCCGCGTTACCACGGCCGATCCCAGCCCGAGCACCCCTATGAAGAGAAGCCTCTTCAAGCAGAAGGGAGAGAAGTCACGTCCCGAGAAGGAGGGAGAACAGTCACGTCCCGAGAGTGATGGAGAGCCGCCACGTCCCTGGACGGAGCGATAGCAGCCCCGACTCAGGACGGAGTGACAGCAGCCTTGTCCGAGGAAGGAGGGATAACAGCCTCCCCCAAGGAAGGAGCGATATCAACCTCGTTCCTGGAAGGGGCGATATCAGCCTCTCCCCAGGGAGGAGACCCAAGACCCTCAGCAAGCCACGTCCACGCAGACTTCCTCGGGCACTCCCTCAGGCACCAAAGTCGCCGGATCCCTCCATGCTTTTGGCTCGCGCTGCCTTGAAGAGATAGTGGCTAATCAGGGAAATGCAGTTGCTCAAATCGAGCTGGGACCGGGACATGCGCGAACGCGAGCTGCAGATGCAGATGGAAGGCGACGCCTTCTTCTCCGAGGCCGATATCAACGACGCCGCCGAGCTTCTCATCCAGCAGGAGCGGGCCGAGAGGATGCGGGCCATCAACGGCACTCCCTTTGAGCCCATGTCGCAGATCACCGAGGGCGACGAGGATATGATGCTCGACGCCATGGAGCAGCAGGAAGAACGCGAGCTTGCCGAGATGCTCCAAGCCTATAACGAGCCGGAGACGCAGCAGCAACAACAGCACCAGCCCTTCACCGAACAGAGGCCCGCCTCACCTACCTTTGCGGATGACGACGACGATTTCGACGCGCTTTTCATGGAGCTGGTCACACAGCAGGCGCCGGATGATTATGGCATGGATTTGTCTTAGGGGGTGCACGTCAGTCGTATGGCGGTTGCTATCACAGGCATGATTTGGCTGGTTCTGAAAGCGAGCGGTCTGATTTGATTTGGGCAGGGCAGGGCAGGGCACTCCATGGAGTGAGATTTGACATTTGGCATTTGGCATCGGCGTTACAGGGATCTGCCTCACACGGCACGGAGGGTCTTTTACTACCCCGATCCAGGACACAGACGGTTGATATTTGGCGTTGAGGGGTTTTGAGCACACCACCAGCAGTGTGTCGACATGTTTGAGAGCGACTCGCACAGACGAGGCATATGTACGATTTGTTGCTATGCGGGAAAGCAATTCCGGCCAATTGAGACTCTATTGAGGGTTGCACGATTCCATGTCTGGTGCGCCAAAGGCATCCTGAGCCGAGGGCATGTCTCCAACGAGATCTGGCGGCGGCGAGCCGAGGTCTTGCATCTGTTTCAAGTCAGCATTCCGAGGGATCTGCCCACGGGGTCAAAGGTGGCTCACCTTTTGCATCCTCGCAACAATGTACTCCCGATCGGCAGCATTGGAGTCGGAGTAGGTCCGCTCGTCAAATTTGCCGACAATCTCACGCACGAGAACCTGCTGCTCCTCGTAGCGCTTGAGGTCCTCAGCACTGGTGGTGGCCTTGTTCTTCTCGAGCCACTCGGGGAACTTTTCATGCAGCTCCTTCATGGGCTCGTGGAGGATCTCCTTGTTGGTCAGCTGCTCCATCATGCCCATGAGCATCTTGGAAAAGTCCTCTTCGCTGCCTTCGCCGAGACCGGGGCCGCCGCCCTGGCCGAGCTGCTTCATCATTTCGGCAAGGAGGTCCTCGGTGGATGACTCGGCTGCTGCGGCTGTGGCTTGGTCGCCTGATGCTTGCATGCGCTCCATGGTGCGGCGGATCGTGTCCTGGAATGAGGCGTCGCCGGCACCAGCACCGGCACCAGCACCGGCAGTTGCGCCTGCGCTTGACGATGAGGCGGTGGGTTGTGTCGCGGCCCCTGCGGCGAAGGCTTCGAAGCCGGCAGTGTCTTCTGCGCCGGCAGACATGGACTTGAACATGTTGTCAAACTCCTTTTGCATTTCGGGCTGAGAGGACGAGTTAGCGGTCGACAATGAGATGCTGAGAAGCCCGGAAACATACGTTCTTATCCAGCTCTCCCAGGAGATCGGCCATGCCGGCCTGGAGCTGTTTCGCAAAGTCCTCATCGCCCAGCAGGTCCTCCAGGCTCTTGTCGTCTAGCGGAGGCCCAGCAGTGGCAGCTGCAGCAGAGGAAGATGCTGCTGCGGGAGCAGCGCCAGTGGCGGGAGCAGGAGGAGCTGTGGGCTTAGTGACCTTGGGCTTGGAGAAGTCATCCAGCATGTCTACACTTAATTAGCCTCGGGAGCAGCAACAAGGTCCTCCTCAGTCCAGCATACCATCCAGATCATCCAGATCGTCCTCGTCAGGGTCCGGCACATCTCCCACCGGCTCCTCTGGCTTCTTCTCCTCAACCTTGGGGGCCGGTACCGCCGCCGCCTCCTCCTTCTTTGCCGCAGGCGCGTCGCTCATGATGAGTTTGTCGTAAGGGGGTATCGGCAAAGCAGGGCGGGCTCAAGACAGTGACGCGCAAACAAACCCTGGCGCAAAGAAGATTCAAGGGTCCGCTCCTGGATGATGACGACAGACTGGTGAAGTTGTTGACTGGCGACAGGCGGGTGCAGACAGATAATCGGCAAAGGAAGGCTGTCAGACAGGGGAGATGATCATGCACGCAGCCGACAGCAAGCACATGAAAGCCGAGGGACACACACTGTGGATTGGGGCTGGGCGGTGCTTGGGACACGAAATTGGCGGGGGCGGGGAAGCATCCAGAGCTGTTGCACGCTCCACTGAGGGGTCGGTCACAGACTCACGGGTGCGGTGACGGTGCACTGCAGGGCTTCAGTCGGCTTCCAACATGATCCCTGAGCTTGGAGCTGATGTCGACAAATAGCTTACTAATCTGACCTGCAGAAGCGATTGTTCTGCCGCCCTTCAAGTAGTATTGCACCTACACACCGCCTGCCCTGATGATCGCCAGATTTCGCTGTAGTTGCCTCATCCTGTCCATCCTCAGACTTGAAGGACCAACGACCACGATTTTCTGGCCAACCTCACCCCAGTGCCTGCCCTGACTTCAAAGCGGACCCTTCCGGACCATTAGCCTGATCTGCCGGGCCCCAACCACTGCTACAAAATCTCTGTTGTATCCAAACCTTGGCCGAAAACTTTCCTTCTTCTCAACACAAGCCAACCTCAGAATTGGCAACACCGACAGCCTTGCGCAGGCTCTCGACAAATCTCTCCCCTCGGAGCATCCTCCGAGCAACTCCCTCTTTTCGATCGATATCCCTGTCGCTCGAAGAGTCAACAAGATGGCTCTGTGCCAGAACAGACTCCAGGAGGAGCGGTTCGTCGCACCCTGCGCTCGCGCCTGCGCCGCCCCCGAGACAACCGCTGACATGTAAGCAGGAAGCAATGGCGCCGCGACCATCCCTTTGGCTTCTACGCGCGCCCAATGCGCACGCCCACTGGTCAGCTTGATCTGAAGAACTGGGAGTGCGGCATTCCAGGCAAGGAGAAGACGATCTGGGAGGGTGGCCTCTTCAAGCTGCAAATAATATTTCCCGAAGGTACGTCGCGCTCACACAGAGGTATTTGCGTTATAGGCAGTCTCGCTAATTACAATTTCAAACAGAGTATCCCACCAAGCCTCCCAAGTGTAAGTCCACACATTGCATGCGCTGTTGCACCTCCAAAGACTTTTGCTGACGTGCTTCTTCCAGGCAAATTCACGCCTCCCCTCTTCCACCCGAACGTCTACCCATCGGGCACCGTGTGCCTCTCCATCCTGAACGAAGAGGAGGCCTGGAAACCCGCTATCAACGTCAAGCAGATCCTCGTCGGAATCCAGGAGCTTCTCAACACGCCCAACCCCGACTCTCCCGCGCAGGCTGAGGCGTACAGCCTGTTCAAGAAGGACAAGGGCGAGTACGAGAAGCGGATTCGCCGCGTCGTCAAGGAGAACCCGACACCCTAGAGGCTGTGCGCCGGCTGGCTGAAGGCTCGAGCGTGCGTGGGCGAACACAGACGATACGTCTGTATGACGAGACGACATGGGCGAAGGACCGGCGTTCCAGGGGGATACCATACTGGTTTTGCTTTTCGGCGAAGCATTTGGGCATGTTTTTACCTCCTCAGGTTTGAGGGCGCGCATACAACGGGCTGTCGAAGGCCCACGAAGCATAGACAGCGAGAGACGGATGCATGGGTCTTTCCACGAATAGATGCAAGTCTCTCTGCATATCGTAGTGTTTGCGGAACACATCGTGATGCCTGAGGACGAGGTTGTCCGTTGATACTGGCGAAGTGACTCATTGCTGCATTGTATGTGCTCCCCAACCCTCCTGATACATGACCATGCCCCTCGCTATCTCGGTGCATTTCACTGCTTGCCGCGACGACGGCCGCACACACTCGGTGGCTGCATGCCCCGCGTCACTGTGCCCCTCCCCCGGCTCACCGCCGAAGCCGCGACTTGGGCTAGCCAACCAGGCGACTGCCAATTCGATTAAGAGTCACGCGCTGGTCCCCCTGCGGTGGCACGACGGTATCTCGGACGCATCGAACCCGGAGGGCGGGTTGCATGGTAAGGTATGGATTGCCAGCATTTCTTATCAGTAGCCCGCAGCACCCGCTTTAGGTAACACGGAGGTCTTGACGCCAAGCGGCCAATGGTGGATGGGACCGAGATCGGGGGACTTGCTCCCGGGGCAGGGGCCGCAGACCGGGACAGGCCAGGGACAGGGGCATACCATGCGGTCAAAGCAGATCAGAGTCATACTCATCGACTACAGTACCTCGTGCGGTGACGGAACATTGAGGTCACTTGGCAAGTACCGGTATTCTTGAAGCGTACGGAAGATAGCGGGCGGTGAATTGGATCAATCAGAATGGAGATAAATCTTCCAGGGGCAAGTGCCAAAAAATTAGTCCGCCGGCGCGGCATTGGCATTCACTTGGTGGCTGAAAAAAATTGGGCTGCCGTCCCTACCTCCGAGGCCCTTTCGAAAAAACAGTCATAATCCAAACGAACGGGGACCGTAAATAGGCGCGCTGGGTTGTCTCGCCCTCCGTTCCGTACCAGTCTCGCCTTTTCTTCACTACTAATAATCGCTCCTGACACACTGGCACTCTGACCTTCCCCCATTGAATCAACCGGACCCAGCCCACTTGCCGCGGGACCTTATTTTGTCTCTCCCCACGAACAACCGCCCCAAACCTCTCCTCCTACACATCCAACAACAACTTGCTACCCACGCCTACTTCCTCCCTTTAGCATCTTTCTCAAACCACCGCAAACATGTGTGGCATCTTCGCGTGTCACCGGTACGTTGCCTCCCCTTGTGCGCCGGCCGCCGGTGCCGGGCCATTTTTGGAGGGGGAGGGGTGATTCGATGGAGGGGCAATTGCGCCGCCGAAGAACCCCGCCAAAACCAGAAAATCATGAATTGAAACTGACGAGTTGCGCGCGCAGTCACCCCGACGTTCAGAAGTTCAAGCCGACGGCTCTGAAGCTGTCCAAGGCGTACGTATACTCGATTACCAAGATTCTGTCGTTTCTCAACTGACGATTCTCCCGTTGCAGCGTCCGCCACAGGGGCCCCGATTGGAGTGAGTCCGATTCCCTGCCCTGAGTCACGAGCCCACGCGCCGCGGTCCGGCATCGCAATGCAGTGCAGCGCAGCGAAATGCAGCACAGCGCAACTCGAACCCACCGCGGCGCATCACACCGAGAACCACAATCTGACCATACCACCCTTCCAGGCGGCAGCGTTATTGCCAACAACACCAGTATGAACCATTCCACATCCCTCTGGTCTTTGCGCCAGTCAATTGACCTTTTCCCGCAGTTCTTTGCCATGAGCGTCTCAGCATCGTCGGCGTCGGTGAGTCAAAACCCCCACCACCCTGGTCCCCTCCTCCGCCGCAGTCGGTCTAACCACCCCGCGATCAGAGTCCGGCGCCCAGCCCATCACCAGCACCGATGAGAACATCGTGCTTGCCGTCAACGGCGAGATCTACAACCACCGTCTGATCCGGAAACACCTGAAGCACACCTACCACTTCAAGACGGGCTCCGACTGCGAGGTCGTCATCCCTCTTGTGAGTTTCTCTGCCGCCCTGAAACCCCTATTTCCGCCCTAACACTACTTCCCACAGTACATGCAGTATGGAATCGACGCCCCCAAGCACCTCGACGGCATGTTCTCGTTTGTCCTCTACGACAAGGCCGAGGACCGCACCATCGCTGCCCGTGACCCCATCGGTATCACCACCCTCTACCAGGGCTGGCACTCGTCGCAGCCCGACACCGTCTACTTCGCCTCGGAGCTCAAGTCGCTGCACCCCGTCTGCGACCGCATCGAGTCTTTCCCCCCTGGCCACGTCTTCGACTCCAAGACTGGCAAGACGACGCGCTACTTCGAGCCGACCTGGTGGGACGGCGACCGCGTCCCCGAGACCCCCCTGGACCTCAAGCTGCTGCGCGAGACCCTCGAGAAGTCCGTCAGGAAGCGCCTCATGGCTGAGGTCCCCTACGGTGTGCTGCTGTCTGGTGGCCTCGACTCGAGCCTAGTCGCCTCCATCGCCCAGCGCGAGACCCTGCGCCAGAGAAAGCTCGCCCTCGAGGCCAACGGCAACGTCGAGCCCTCTTCCGAGAACCCTGACGTCGGTGAGGGCCTCGTAGGTATCGACGACGACAACAACCTCTCCACCGTCACCTACCTTCCCCAGCTCAACTCCTTCTCGATTGGCCTGCCCGGCTCCCCCGACAACAAGGCCGCCCTCGAGGTTGCCAAGTTCCTCGGAACTAAGCACCACGTCATGACCTTCACCATCGAGGAGGGTCTTGACGCTCTCTCCGACTGCATCTACCACCTCGAGTCGTACGACGTCACCACGATCCGCGCCTCCACTCCCATGTACCTGCTCTCCCGGAAGATCAAGGCTATGGGCATCAAGATGGTCCTCTCCGGCGAAGGCAGCGACGAGGAGTTCGGTGGATACCTCTACTTCCACGCGGCCCCCGACAAGGCCGCCCTCCACAAGGAGACGGTCCGCCGCGTCAAGAACCTGCACCTTGCCGACTGCCTGCGCGCCAACAAGTCGACCTCGGCCTGGGGTCTCGAGGCTCGCGTGCCCTTCCTCGACAAGGAGGTGAGTCAGCCCTAATGAGACAAATTTCTTAGAGTTTTACTGACACCCGTGTTTCACAGTTCCTCGAGGTCGCCATGAACATCGACCCCCAGGAGAAGATGATCACCAAGGAGAGGCTCGAGAAGTACATCGTCCGCAAGGCTTTCGACACCTCGGACGACCCCACCGCCCAGCCCTACCTGCCCGACAACATCCTCTGGCGCCAGAAGGAGCAGTTCTCCGACGGTGTCGGATACGGATGGATTGACGCGCTCAAGGACAACGCCGAGCTGCACGTCACGGACGAGATGATGAAGAACCCCAAGGCCGAGTGGGGTGACGATATCCCCGACAGCAAGGAGGCGTAAGTTCCCCTATTTCTGAGTCTTCTTTTGGCCATGACTGACGATTTGCAGCTACTGGTACCGCACAATGTTCGACGAGCACTTCCCTCCCCACTGTGCCTCGACGGTCATGAGGTGGACCCCCACGTGGTCGAAGCAGACCGACCCCAGCGGCAGAGCCATCGCCATCCACGAGCAAAAGTACGATGAGACCGCGTAGAGAGAGATGAAATAGAAGAGGGGGATTTGCATTGCTGGTTTCCCCCCGCGTTGCAGAACGCCCGGGGGAGGCTCAAGGCGTCCAGGATATCAGGGCGGGATTGGTAGAAAATGACCCGCGGGTTCAGGACATAGAGGTTTGAAGACGGACCAAGAATCAAAATCTTTTGCCATTCAAGCAAATCACGAGTTAAATGCCCAAGTTGATTGTGAGGAGTGGGAGATGTGACGCCAGCTTCCCAGGTGGATCGAAACCGCAGACGGACCGTCATAGATGGCCCACCAGCCATCTCCTAGCACATACGACCATACCCATTGGAAAACTCGGGATCCCGTCCGCTCTCCCATAGATAAGCCAATGAGGGCTGGATTAGTAGTTGGGTCGGTGACGACCAGCGAATACCCGGTGTTGTATGTTTTTATATGTTTTGACATGTGTCTTGCTTGAGGTGTCTATTTTCATGACGAGAGGGCACCATGCCTTGACGTTGGCTGTGGTTGTGTTTTGTCGATTTTTGGCGCTGGTGTAAAGTGGGGCACTACTGCTTACTTAGGTACCTACCTGCCTTGAGATGAGCGTGGGCGGCTCAGTAACGTTTGCCGTAACATCGTCGCCATCGGATTGCCCGCCAGCATGTCAACGGAGCCGCGCCGGTACATGAGCAAGCGGCAGAGACCATGCGACTTTTGCCGGTCGAGAAAGACAGCCTGCCGTATAGAGAACACCCCGCCATGTCGACTCTGCGTCCTGCACGGGCGAGAGTGCACGTTTGTGAAGCCGGCCCCGACCCGACGACGGCCTGAAGCCCCTGACACACCCCTCGACGGAGCAGATCTTGACGATACGGGTCACGGAGGCGACTTTGATGAGAATGCGACAGTTCCCGTGGACGACGGCTATTTGTTTCCAGAGCCACAGGATGCCGACATGGAGCCCGAGGACGACCCCGGGGAGATGTTCCCGGGCCTGTATCTCGACATCGGGACGCCCGATTTTCAAGCCATCTTCGACACACCACCATTGGCGTCATCGAAACCGTCGAATCCACATCCCGGTGCTGGCAGTCAGTTGTTAGCCGCGAGACCTCAGCCGGGGGGCGCGGCAGAGATGGACCGCAGGGCTGGTGCGAACCCGCTGCATCTCGGCCTCAGCGGCGACATGGACCCCTTCCTCCTCAACCTCTACCGCGTCGATGGCAACGGTATCTTTAGGTTCAAGGAACTGGCAATCCACTCCCTTGTCGGCACACCTGCCCCGTGCCAGTTCTTGCTGTCCCCGCCCATGTTCTTCCATCGCGGGATGGAGGACGCGGGCATCGACAGCAACGATCTCGCCAAAGCACGGCTCGATCTGGAGGCCATCATCTCGGCAGAGCTTGGGGATCGCCTCCTCCATGTCTTCCAGCAGTTTATCCTCCCCCAATTCCCGATTTTCTCGATCAACACGACCCCGGATCCGCGCGCCTCGGCGCCGTACCTCCTCGCCGCCATCTACGCCGTCGCCCTCCCTTTCGCCATCTTTGACGACACGCTGAATGTCGACTTGGCCTACGATGCACTGCCGTACCCGGCATTGTCGCGAATCATCAATCAGGGGGTCGTGTCGGGAATGCACTCGCCCAACCTTGCCCTCGTGTTGACCCTTTTATTGCAGGTCCTGCGGCCATCTGGCGACTTTGCAGTGTCCGACGCGGGATACAGGTGGAATCTCCTCGGAAATCTGGTGACCTGTGCGACGAATATTGGCCTCCACCTGAACCCGGGATCCTGGAGCATCCCCCCTTGGGAGATTGCCGAAAGACGGAGAGTCGCTTTTTTCGTCTTCGCCGCTGATCGATGGTTTGCTGCGAGCATGGGACGACCACCGCTGATACACATCGACAATTGGATGGTGACGACCTTGGATGTCGACGACCAGCTAGATTCTGGATTGGCACCGAGTCAGTGGGAGCAAGTACTAGAGTTCTCGCGACACTCTGCTGTCATGGACTCGACCCTGTCCAGCCTGTAGTAAGTTGATCATGCCCCTTGGAGGGCAGCAGACTGACCGGGGCGCAGCTCTCTTCGCCAGGTGGACGAGCTCTCTCGCTCGGTCACGCGCTCTCTGGAGATTACGAGGCCGATACTCCAAGACCTTGAATATCAGAGAATTATGCAGGCCCCTCTCATCGGACCGCACCAGCTAGGGCTTCTTCAAGTCCAATTGCTTATAAGAAAAGCCGAGATTCGACCGTGGCTCTGCGGGAACGCCGAACCCAGCGACGCCGCGATGCTGAGTCCAATACGCGAAGAGATACATCGCTGTACGCAGGCCATGTCGGACCTGATCCGCCGCCTGGATCCAGAGAAAGACAACCACTTTTGGCCGCCATGGCTCCAGCTCACATTTTCGAGCATCTGCTTTTCTCAGCTGCTCATGGCTGTCTCGGCCACAGACACCGAGGAAGCGGCTTCCTGGGTGGCCGATCTCCAGGCGACGAGAAGGGCGCTCAGGTTCAAGGCGCCATCATTTCCTATGCTGCGACTCGGCCTTTTGAGGATCGATTCCCTGTTCTGGCGGGGCGTGGAAAATGTCATCCAATTACCACCTCACGTTCTTGACGCGTTCAGGCTCGTTCTGGGCAGATGAAGTCGCTGTTTTTTGGCTACCGAAAAGCGAGGCAGGCCCTCCTCATCTACAGGCGAGTTGTGGCTGCCGGCCAAGCTGCCAAAACGTCTTCGACCGTCGCGACAGCGTCCAACGACATGCCGTAGCCGGCTTGATACCCTGTGCCGCCCGCGCCGTAGTTGTGCACCAGTACCCGTCGGGCTCCATCGACCACGAGCTGAGCCCTCTCGACCCTGGCTCCCCCTTCCCGTGATGGCCTGAGGCCAGCGATAGTAGCCAGAATCTCTGGCTCTGGGCCGCCTCCAATCTGCGCACTGAGCGCCTCGGTCCGTTTCAGGATGGACTTGCTCGCGTCCAAGAACGTATCAGTGCAGCTTTTTCTCAGTTAGTCAAGGCCGTCACACGTTTGCGGAGAGGGTCACTCACTCGTTGCCCTTTTGCAGATATCCACCTAGGATGGCGTTTCCGTTGGACCATGGCCGCGGGATCACGTACGTCACGTAATCCCTTCCGTGGCGCATGATGTTTGTGTCGACGTGGGGGACTCTGGCCAGGAGAATCTGACCTCGCGTCGGGTAGCATCTGGCATCTGAGACTCCCCCCAGCGTCTTGGCGCCGTTGCCCGTGCAGTTGAATACGAGCTTGACGTCCGGGCCGACGCAGGCAGCATGGATGCTGGGCAGCCTGGCACGGGCGAACTGTACGCCGTACTCAGTCTTGAGCAGAGAGTGAAGCCACTCGATGTGTTTCGGTGCGTTGATGGTAACGGTGGTAAAAGAAACACCGACAGCCACTCCTTCGGGTAGCTCGCTAATGGGGATGACTTTGAACTACGCCACGGGCTGTCAGCTCATGCCACTTGATGGGCCACGGGTGGTTCCTCACATCCTCCAGGTAGGCGGAAATGGAATCCAGCTTGTCCTGGGAGACACCCTCATCCCAGTACTCTACTGACGGGGTTCGTTTGATCCAGGACTGCCGGCCGTATTGCGAAGCCTGCTTGATCAGGTGCTGGTAGCCCAGACGGTCCCATCGGAGCGCATTGTCGTCGTTGCCCGAAATGGCCGAGAAGTTGGCTCCAGCCCTGGGCCGGGTCAGCTGTCGAACTCGGCCATTTCATCAAGGGTGGTCGGTTCTTACAGCGGCGACACATATTTCACCGAGTTGTCCCCAGGAAAGTGCTCTGCCACAATGGTGATTTCTGGACCGAGCCCTCGCTGGCACAGCACGAGCGCTGTATCGAGCCCGATGATGCCGGCGCTGTGTCGGGGCGTGGTTGGTTAGCGCAAGGTGTTTTCCGGATGACCACCAGAAACCTTACCCGACGATGACGATGGGCCGCGAGGTTTGGGGAGCCACGCTGGGCAGCGCGAAATGGTTGCTCTGGTGGGCCATGTCTGTGCCGTGTCGTTTGCTGCTTGCTTGTCTGCGGGCGTCGATAACAGGTGCATATGCTCGATTGGATTATATAACTGACTATCGCAGGTGGACCGATCTGGGACTTGGAACCTGGGGCCGTTTCGGCCCCGCCAATGCCGAAGATAGGCGTCGGCGAGTTTCGTCGCCGGGGGGCCTCGCCTATCTCCTTATATGTATACCTAGGAGCGAATGCCTATCATGATGCCGCCGCAATATGCGGGGCCTTGAAGACAGCGTCGCATTTGTGATCGGAACTCAAGCTAGGTACAGAATCAACCGAGGGCATGGATGCCGGTTTGACTCGACATGAACAGGTTATTCGGCAAGGGGGTCATTTGCCGCCGTTCACCATCTGAGCCGCTCCCGCTCACCTGATCGTCTTGCCCCCAACGCCAAAGTGAACCTCTCTCAGCAGCTCGCTCGTGTCCTTTATATACTCGAAACTCTGCTTCAGCCCCCGCTCAGGGTGGTTATAGTGGCCAAAGGCATGGGGGACACCGAGATATCTCTTCGCCGTCACCTCGTTCCCCCCTGCGCGGAGGAGCTTGCCATAGTACTCGCCCTCGTCTCGTTCGACGTCAAACTCGGCCGTGATGATGTGAGCTCTGGCCAGGTTCTGGAAGCTGGGGGCCAGCACCGGGGTGCAGATCCAGTTGTTCAGGATCTCCTCCTGAACGTCTCCGAGACGTTAGCTTTCGCGCAGTAGGGTAGGCCCCCCCGGGACGGGGCGGCTGGGGCGCCAAGCTTACCGTCGTCGTCGCCGAGCCAGTACTTGAGGAACCACTGCTCTCGCGAGAGCGGGCTCCAGGGAATGTAGCGGAGGTCTCGCGCGCTCAGGTAGGGGCAGGTGACCTCGTCGAGCTGCGTCAGCCTGCGCCGGCAGTACCGCATGTCGGTCGCCGGCACGACCATGAGCTGCAGCCTGAGCGGGATGCCCTCGTCCCTGGCGAAATGGGCCAGCACGGCCGACATTTGTCCGCCCGCCGAGAGACCCCCGATGGAGATGCTCTCCGGGTTGACGTTGAGGGCAGCGGCATGCTCGCGGGTCTATCAGACGTCTGGTCAGCCTGCCCGGTGCTCCCGCGGCAACAACAACAACAACAACAACAACACATTCGTTAACTCACCCACTTGACGGCGTCCCAGCAGTCGTAGATGGCCGTCGGGAACTTGTACTCGGGGCCCATGCGGTAGTCGACGTCGATGACTTTGATGCCGGCCTCGTTGCACATATGCCGGCACCAGGCCGCCTCGGACCCCAGACCCCCGAGGACCCAGCCCCCTTTAGAAGCGAGTCAGCGGCTGTGTTCAAGTGTTGAGGAATTTGATCACGGCGGACCGGGTCACCTACCACCGTGGAAGTTGAGATGAACGGGAAATGGTCCGCTTCCTTCAGGCGTATAGATGCGGACGGCGACGGTCCCGGCCGGCCGGGTCACAGGGACGTCACGGTCCTCCACGGCGTGCACATCTGGGCCTAAGAAGCGTCTTGTCAGTCTGACCGATGTCCGCGTCGGCAGCAGGCGAGTCGAGTCGACGACATACCCGGGTATGTGGGATATGTGAAGCTGTACTTGGCGGGGTCTCTGTGGTACTCCTCCAGGGTCACCTCGTCCGCCCGCACCATGGCGCTCCCGTGCTCGTTCCACATGCGAACCCAGGCAGGGTCGAGGCCGGGGTACTGGCCCTCGGCGATGAAGAGGCGCCTGCCAGTGGTCTCGCCCTCAGGGGCAGGGGCGGCGTGGTTGCCTTGCCGCGTGCTGGAGACTGTCATGGTTTCGGTGCTGATTCTTTAGCTGACATGAGCGTGCGTCATCCAACTTGAAGTCCCCGGCACCGCCCATTCAAGTATCTCCCAGCCCCGGGGACGTTCCCGTCATGTGAGGGTCGCCGCCGCCCGTCCCCTTACTTCAAGTTAGGTGTCGGGCTGAGGTGATCTTGCGGCTCTTGCCAGTGCCTGGACGGCATCGCTCCTGATTGGCGGCGTCTGAGCCGCCGATCTTGGACCGATGCCGATCTGACGGCGTTCCTTCTCATTGGCGGCGTTCAACTTGAAGTATGACGGCCCCGCCGCGCGCGACTCGTTCACGGCAAAGCCGCCCCATCTCTTATCTCTTCAGTCTCTTCTCCAAGGCGTGGGGGATCTCTGGGGGAGATGATGCGTGTGGAGCCCCTCCAGCTAGTAGCCAGGGTCTTGGGACTACTAGAACTATACACTGCCCAAGGTAGGTATGATACCACCTCCCTGAATCACCAGACAAGTATAAGTCCACGAGCCCTGGCTCACCTCCTCGGACACCCGCCATGCTCGTGCATCATACATCCAGCCAGCCAACATGGACACGCACGACAAAGGCAAGGACGACATGATCAGGCCCACCATGGAGTCTCGCGGTTCTCCCATCACGCGGCAGAGCACCGAGAAGCCGGCCGGCGCCGACCCGATCCTCTTGCGACGAGTCCCCGACAAGCTGCCCGCCGTCGCCCTTCTCATCCTGGTTGTCGAAGTCAGTATTCCGGCGTTTCTCAAAGAGGCTCAGGCTCCCTCCTTCAAACAACTGACATGTTCACAGCTCGGCGAGCGGTTCACGTATTTTGGGCTGAGCGGCCCCATCCAGAACTACATCAAGTGCGTAAGGGCCAAAATGAGAGAGAAGGAGAAGAAGGAAGCGTGACCGGACTCGGCACTGACCCCCTCGCAGCAACCCATACAACCCTGGCGGAGAGCTCCCCGGCGCCCTTGGTCGTGGCCAGGCGACGGCCACCGCCCTCGGCAACTTCTTCAAGTTCTGGGCCTACGCGTCCACCATCATCGGCGCCGTCGTTGCCGACCAGTTCGTGGGCAAGTTCCGCGCCATCATTCTGGCCTCCATCATCTACATCATAGGCCTCGTCCTCCTCGTCGCCACGGCCACGCCCGCCGGTATCCATAGCGGCGCGGCATTCGGCGGTCTCGTCGCTTCCATGGTCGCCATCGGCCTCGGCACCGGCGGCATCAAGGCCAACGTTACCCCCATGTGCGCCGAGCAGTATCGCCACTCCGCTCCGACTGTCCGAACCCTCAAGTCTGGCGAGCAGGTCCTGGTCGACCCAGAGCTAACGGTGCAGAGGCTCTTCATGTGGTTCTACTGGGTCGTCAACATCGGTGCCCTCTCCCCCCTGATCACAGTCATGGTGGAGAAGCACCACTCGTTCTGGCTGGCATACCTGATCCCGCTCATGTAAGTACCATCGCATCCCGCCAAACGCTCAAGACAACCCGCTGACCCCGCCGTACGTAGTGCCATCCTCCTCTCCATGGCCGTCTTCCTTTCGGGACGGAACAAGTACGTCAAGGTGCCGCCCCAGGGCTCCGCCATCCTGGATGCCTTCCGGGTCGCCAGCATCGCTTTCAAGGAAAAGGGATTCGAGAACGCGATGCCGTCGGCCCTGGCTGAGAGCGGCCGCCGGGATCAGTACGCCATCGCCCGTGAGGCGCGCTACACCGACGCATACGTCGTTGACGTCAAGCGCGGCCTCAAGAGCTGCAAGGTAAGCCAGGGCCCAGACTTTCCACGCTGCCCAAGCCGAAACCCCCCCTCGCTGACACCGGCGCAGATGTTCCTCTTCTTCCCGCTCTACTTTGTCTGCTGGATCCAGATCTGGAACAACCTCATCTCGCAGGCCGGCGAAATGGCGCTGCACGGGACCCCCAACGACCTTTTACAGAACCTGGACCCCATCGCCCTGTGCTTCTTCATCCCTTTCCTGGACAGTAAGCCGTACTACCCCGTCCATCTCGCCCGTCTCTTCACGTGCTGACCCTGTGCTAGTCGTCGTGTACCCTCTTCTGCGCAAGTGGCGCATCAACTTCGACCCGGTCAGCCGCATCTTTGCCGGCTTCCTCCTCGCCTCGGTCGCCATGGTCTATGCCAGTGTGCTCCAGCACAGGATCTACAACTCCCCCCCGAAGAGCATCCACGTCTGGATCCAGGCCCCGGCCTATATCCTCGTGGCTTTCTCCGAGGCCTTCATCATCGTGACTGGTCTCGAGCTGGCCTTTACCCACGCGCCAAAGAAGTAAGCTCCATCCTTGTGTTCCTCCGTTGCGTCCGAGACCGGTTTCTAACCACGAGCAGCTTGCGCTCCGTCGTTTCCGCGCTGTTCTGGCTCACCATTGGCATCGCCGCTGCAATCTGCATTGCTCTCAGCCCCGTCTCACAGGATCCGTACCTGGTCTGGATGTACGGAGCTCTCGCTATCGTCGCCTTTGTTGCCGGCTGCGCATTCTACGCCTGCTTCTACTCGCACCGGAACGACCGGCCAATTCAGGAGACTGAGGAGAACTATGAGTAAGATGGCGAGTTCTCGGCGACTCTATAGCCAGTGTGTATACCACCGTGTTCGAAAGATTGATCTGTTTTTTCCACATGAGCTTGGTCGGGTTCGAGCTCCAGGGATTGTACTCGTTTGCTTGGCTCTGTCGGGACCAGGTCGAGGCACACCTGGTGCGAAGCATCACTCGCCGCAGGGGGGGAGACGAGATCTCGTGACACATTTGGGCCCATTTCCTTGACCCGAAGGACTGACTCGATATCCAAACCTCTCTATGCTCTCAGATCAGGGCCGACTCTATACTCTTTCTGGCACACTCCCTGGCTGAGACTGCCTCCTCAGGAACTTGCAGCAGCCAGACACGAATAGCTTCGGCTTCCTCCCTCCTCCGCTGAGCCCTAATATCGGAACCATTTTCAATCTCCGCCTCGACGATGCCGCGGTCCGTGAAGAATGAATCGCCACCAACCTCGGCCCTGAACGCCTTGTATGCTCGTTCGTAGACGCCGAAGTATTTCTCATGATAGTCGCGATTGGCGCCCAGAGCTTCTGGAGTGTTCCACCTTGTGGCGGGCTCGTCGGATTCATCCCGCGAGAGCAACTTCTCGTGGTACTTCTGGCGGTTTCTCCGTTCGGAATTGATTTCGTCCCGCAATCTCTCAATCTGCCAGAGCTGCTCGTCAACTGGGAGGGCGTACGCGGCCTCAGCTTCCCTGAGTTGCCTCTCCGTCTCGGCGCGATAGCGTTCCATGTCCCAAATTCTCCAGCGCGCAAGCCATAGGGCGTCGACGTCGGCAGAATCATCAGCGATGGTCTTCCTAGCTTCCTGGATGGACTTGTCTTCATCGCGGGAAAGAAAGCGCTTGTGGTTTTCAATCCACCTGGTGAGGCTCTCGTGCCGGTCTTCCTTGCTGACAAATGTGTATGCTATCGCCTGGTCGATGAGAAAGGCGTCGCTTTTGAAGGCATGCGGCCAGCCGTGCTTGATGTAGAGAGGCTTGACGACTTCGATATCCCAACGGGGATAGCCCGCCGAACCACCGGGAACTTCGCTGAGATCTTCGTACCAGGAGACTATGTCGCGAAGGACGAAGGGCGCCGAGCGGCCGTGCATCTCGTCCCAATAGTTTTCTTCGTCGTCTTCCTCTTCCTCTTCTTTCTCGTTCTCGTCCTCATCCTCGTCGGAACTCCTGTCAGAGACCCATCCCTCCACCTCGATCTTCCATCGTGTCTGCTCGTCCCGCTCGCAGTATTCCTGCTTGTGCAGATTCGGGTCGCTTCCCGCGTGATCGTAGAACGCATAAATCCCAATGTGGTGCCACTTGGCATCGTAGAGAAGCGCAGTGGCCTCATTCCCAACGCCAGACAGCGACGTCATCCAGGAGCGCATGTGCCCCTTTTCGTCCTCATTATACATTGGATTACGGCCCTCCTCGATTGTTCTCTCATCGCGAAAATCGAGAAAGTCTCCTCCCCGGTAGAACTCGAGGTCCCCCATGCCATGATTGATGACGTAGGGGAGGATGCTGTACAGGTAGATGATGCAGTTGTCGATGCCGAGTCTGTGACAGATGGGCAGCCAAGGGGTCATGTCGTGGGGGCCCTCTTCGATCCAGGCGTCTTCTATGAATTGCATGCGTGCGAGGGTGCGGTATATTTTGAGCATTCCATCGGCGACTTCGTGGAGCTCGCTGATGACGCTGGGGTCCAGGGCGGCTTTCACCGCGTCCATGGTGGAGGTTGGGGGAAAAGTCGTGTTGGAGGTGAATATGAGGGGCTAATGAAGGAAACTGAATTGAGGGCGCAGCTATGGTATTTGAAGAAACGAGAATGTGGATGAAGCTGCGGGGCATGGCCCAAATCGAGGATGCTGCCTGGTGATGTTCAGGGGTAGCCCAGAAGCTGCACCAACCGCCAAACTGAAGCACGGACTCGTCCGAATCCTCGCCCTTGAACTTCTCAGGCACATTCTTCTGCATATGCCATCAATGAAGCGCAAATCTCGTTGAACCGGCGTCGTCATGTTCAATCCAGAGAGGACTCTCCCGTCGTTCCGACACACAAGATCTATCCACCTACAGACAAGCTACTCCATTTCCGCAATGATTCGAGCAGAGACCTCCCTCAGAGCTTCCGCAGCTTCCTTGGCAGAGCTGTAGTCCGAGTCCCAGAGCTTCCGAATGATGGATTTTGCAGGGTTGTCCTCGCCCACGTGAGGATGCTCCCCCTTCCTGAGCCTCTCCTGGAGCTCTTCAATCTCAATTTCTCCATAGGGCACAGCCCATTCAGTGATCTCGCAGATGCTAGTCCCAAGGGCGAAAAGTTCCTGGGCGAAAATGTCCTTGGTAGGGGTTGGTGGGTTTGTCGTTGGGACCCAGTATCGCGGCTCGCACGAGAAGAGGAGCTCTGGATACACGTCTTGGAGGCTTGAACCGGCAAAGTCGCTGAGTTTAATGTGAAGATCGTCAAACACGAGAATGCTCCGTGTCGAGATGTCGCCCCAAATCACGCCCCGTTCGTGGACGTACTGGAGGGTTTCTGCCAGATCAACCGCGAGCTGTACACGACGGGCCATGGATGGAGATGCGTCATCGAGGATGCGCTCGCGAAGATTGCCGTGAGGCGCTCTCTCAAGTTTCAATGCCCAGGCCTCCCTCTCCTTTGGGTTCGTCTCTTCTCCGCCTTCCAGATATGCTGCGCCAAAGCATTTGAGAATGTGTGGGTGTGGGCCGAGAGCTCCGTAGATGGTGGCCTCGCGCTTGAAAGTCTCGCTGGCATCCTCGGCAATGGCCGCATGGTCGTACATCTCTCCATCAAGCCAGAAGCCCTCGGCTTTGATGGCGATCATTGGTTCGGACTTCTCTGCGTAGATGATGCTGGAACCTGTTCGCCCCAATGGTTCGAGCCGCTCCCGGACGGCTTGACCAGCTTCCCGATCTGTCATCCGCATGTCGACTAAAGGCAATAGCTGAAATGTAAAAAAACGAGGCTGGCGAAATGAAGCTGGCAAAACGAGGTGACAGGTCCGTACAGAGATGTGACACCGTAGTTGGGATGTGGACGTTGCGGCAGTGCGCCAACACACGAGCTGTCCCGGCTGACAAGTATTGATTGAAGGGGTAATGCCAGAATCAATGCAGGCGATCAGAATGAACAAGTTCTGATCGGTTCTCATGTCTGAAGGCTGACAGGGTGCGCAGCCTGCCCGGTCATCGAACCCCGCCTCGTTAGGCGCCCGCCCCTGCAGGTTTTGGCGGTTGGTGATACTTGTGCAACCCCTGACATTCGGGTTGGCCCCATGCTGGTTGGCGGCTCGACACGTTGCCTCGATCAATTGGTGAGTAGAGACAGCTGAATTCTTTTCGAAGATATTCTCAGAGCCTCTCTAGGCAAACATGGATGAGGCAAACTCAAGATCGTCCAAGTCGTCGTCCCCCGCCTCCCTGAGCCGTTTCTCGGCGCGTTCAGCCCGAATCTCGTCCTTCCTCTCCTCACTCCATGACAATGTCTGTACCTTTCTGGAAGCTTGCTTCCTCGCCCGGTTCGCTGCTGACTTTTTGGCTCTCCGGGTCCCCGACGGCGACATGTGAGGGATAGGTGACCGGGCCAGTACCTCCAATGCGGCCAATCTCTCCTTGCCTTCCTCTACAACGGGGCATTTGCGCGTTGCTAGCAGCAGTATAGCGCGAAGAGTGAAATGCGCATCGTTCCCGGCATTGTGAAGTAATCGGTGAGGGCACTTGAGATGCAGAAGGAGGTTCCTGAGACTGACTAGGCCGCCGAAGATTTGTCGCGAGATCTCGAGCGTGTCAAAACATCCGGCCAAGCGACCTGGCTGCAGCTGAAAGCCTATGCTACTCAGAACATTGAGTTCGGCGCGAATATTGTGCCCAACGAGGAAAATGTTGCGGTCTTGGGGAATGCAGTCCTTGATTCCCTGGAGGAAGTCCTTGGCATCGATTCGACATGGCTCTCCGAAAAGATACTTAGCCCGGGCGCCCTGTTCGTACTCGTCCGATCCGACGAGGAGGTTGTGTGTCGATATAAAGTCCTCCAGTGGAGATACGAGGCCGATATTCCTGGTGTCGAAGGTGGCGATGCCAACCTGGTAGTTGGCACCCACAGCAGGCGGCCCGAACTTGAATGCTTGAGTGTTCTCAAAGTCGATTGCCACGAAAATAGCGTCTTTGTGAAAGACATTGTATGTCTTGGGGATGATACCCAAAACTTGCCTTGAGGTATGTAATTTCTCGCCGACTGACACGAGTGCTAGGTTTCGTCTACGCTCCTTTCTGGACGCTTGCATGGTGACGGGGGTAGTAAGGAGGCTGTGGACATGTGCTGGGAGATGAACTTGCTGCAACATCTTTCATTCAATTTGTCGGAAATGTTTCTGATGTAAAAATTGAACTATTATGATGCCTTGTAAATAATTCCGGGGGCAAGTTTTATATCTTCTTGTCAGGCCTCATTCTGAACATCCACACCGACCACCAGTGGCTGCTGTGGCTTCATGCCGTCCTCAAAGTCACTTCTCATTTTTACTATGATGATGCCACGAATGACTTTTCCCTGGATAAACAGCGCACAGATGAACCTGGAAGACTGACTGGATGCAGTGACCCGGTCATGGTGGTTGGCAGGAACAGATCAAACGGAAGCACATCTCCAACGGTGGTCCACCGTTTACCCCTGACGTTCACCGTGATGAAAGGACCGTCCAGCCCCCGCAAAGCAACAAACCCCCAGCTCACAATAGACGGAGCTGGGGATTCCTGCAACTGCCATGAGCTTCCAGAAGCGCACCTCCAATATCCGCTGTCACATCCGCTGATGTGCCTTCCTTTGATGCAAAAAGTGAGCAAGTTCACCGCGTACGCTGTCTCGGCCAGTTGCATGGCAGGAATTTGCAGCTCCCCTCCTCTTTAAAAACAGGCACAACCTCCGTCTACCTCCCAACTTCCCTTTTCTCCCTCCTCCCCATCATACGACCACCACCTCATGACCAAAACACACCACATGCCCCGATCCCAGCGCAGGCCTGCTGCATAAATCTCGCTGGGCGTCACGATTTCCCCCAGAAAAGCCCCCATCCTCAACATCACGGCATCCAATTAGAGCCCGCCCACGTGGATCCCTGTGACGGCCCCAAACGGCCTAGCGGCGTCTCGTCACCTGTGCTGTCGCGCACCGAAATCAGCCGGGATTCCCCGTCAGCCAATCACCGTCGCCCAAACATTTTCTCCAGCAGCACGGTTGCCGTTGCGTTGCGCTGCTCGACAGCCCGGGACGTGCCCTTTAGTCGCTCCACTGCTGGCAGCCCTCGACCCGTTGCCGTCCCGTCCCCTGAAAAGAGACCAGTCTTCTTGTTTCGCTCCTTCTCACGACAACCTCATCCCGCATCTCCCCATTGATTCCCAATTCCCCCTCGATTCCCCCATCCACACCCTTCTCCATCCCTCAAGATGTCTGTCCCCAACTTTGCCGATATCGCCAAGGCGAGCAACGATGTACGTTCCCTCCAGCCCTCTCCTCCGAAGCTTTCCTGTCCCTCGGCCCGAGATTTGGCGACGCGAGAAGCTTGCGGGATAACGTGCTCGCATCGCGACTTGCGCCCCGACCGCGCGATCCTCCATCTCGGTCAACACTGCAACAGATACTGACGACGCGCCTGCAGCTCCTGAACAAGGACTTCTACCACCTCTCCGCCTCGACCTTCGAGCTCAAGAGCAACACTCCCAACAACGTTGCCTTCAAGGTCACCGGCAAGACCTCGCACGAGAAGGCCACCGCTGGTGCCGTAAGTTTCCACAGCTCTGTCCATCACAACACACCTAGCTGACCATGCCTCTACAGATCGAGGGCAAATACACCGAGAAGGCTTCCGGTACTACTCCCAAATTGCGTCGTACTCGTCGTCAGGGCTCCGCACACGGTCACCGCCTTAGGCGCCTGGGCATTGGCGTGTCGGGCATCTACGGCAGACTCTACGGCAGCCCCGTGTCCTTCATGGGCTACATCCACCCTCTAATGAAAGAAGCTGATGTGCTAATGTTCTACCGCCACGCAGGCCTGACCCTCACCCAGACCTGGAACACCGCCAACGCCCTCGACACCAAGGTCGAGCTCGCCGACGCTCTCGCCGCCGGCCTCAAGGCCGAGGGTGTCTTCTCCTTCCTCCCCGCCACCCAGGCCAAGGGCGCCAAGTTCAACCTGCACTTCAAGCAGCCCAACTTCCACGGCCGTGCCTTCTTCGACCTCCTCAAGGGCCCCACCGCCAACATTGACGCCGTCGTCGGCCACGAGGGCTTCCTTGCCGGTGCCTCCGCCGGCTACGACGTCAACAAGGCCGCCGTCACCGGCTACTCGGCCGCCGTCGGCTTCGCCGCCCCCACCTACACCGCCTCGGTCGTTGCCTCGGACAACCTGTCCATCTTCGCCGCCGCGTACTACCACAAGGTCTCTTCCCAGGTCGAGGCCGGTGCCAAGGCCACCTGGAACTCCAAGGCCGGCAACAACGTCGGCCTCGAGGTCGCCTCCAAGTACCGCATCGACCCCGTCTCCTTCGCCAAGGTCAAGCTCAACGACCGCGGTGTCGCCGCCCTGGCCTACAATGTCCTCCTCCGCCCCGGCGTCACCCTCGGCCTCGGCGCCTCCTTCGATACCCAGAAGCTCGACCAGGCCACCCACAAGGTATGTTCAAGGTCCTCAATGTTTCAGAACTCGCACTAATTCCCCCCAGCTTGGCGCCAGCTTCACCTTCGAGAGCTAAGCGACTCACCACGCTTCTCCCACTTGTAACGATCAAGGTCAGACGAGACAGGCGCCTGTCCGATATGATGAAGGGCCTAGCGTCCTTTCGGCAGCCGGTTGTATCGGTGTAGACTAGTTTCACGAGAGATATAATACCAATGGCGTTCACTCGCCTGAACATCTGGACTCAAAGCTTGCTTGGTGATTGATTCATTGTGTGAGGTATGCGCAGAAATGGCAAATCTACATGATGTTACATGGAAAAGTTCTACGTCGCCACCTGCTTCGTCTTTCCATCAGCCTTCACCTTCTTCACCTTCTTTTGGGACAGGCCGCCGAAGAAGACAAATGGCAAAAATACAATCAGTAAACAGCACACCCGTGACGCCGATGAAGCTGCTCAGCGTCGAGTCTGTGACTGCTCCCTGTGCGCCAGTCTCTCTCAGGATGCGGGCGGTGCGGCGCTGATCCTGCTCATGCTGGGAGCGGGTATGGCGCTCCGTATCAAAGTGCGGCAGACCCGACTTGCGAGTGTGGCCGTAGGGATCCTGGCCAGGTCCCATGCCGGGCGTCTGGGGCTCGGGCTGGGGCTCATGGTGCTGGCCGCTGGGAGTGCCATGGCCGCCCGTGCTTTCGTTGTGGGCGGCGCCGCGCTTGTGGGTGTGGTCGCCCCAGCCGCCGCTGCGGTGGAAGCTGGGCGGCGGACCGCGGAACTGCGTCTTACGACGGGAGAGACCCGAGGCTGGCCGGCCGCCCGCGGGACCGGAGGAATGGTAGGAACCGCGGCGGGCGGCTGTGTGGCCGGGGCCTGGATGTTGGTGGCGGATGACGTCGCGGTCGTAGGCGGCGCGCTTGGCCGGTGTGCCCAAGACAGCATAGGCGTCGGCGATGGAGTGGAATTTCGTGGTGGCCGAGGTGTCGTCGGGGTTGTGGTCGGGGTGATAGGACTTTGAGAGGGAGTAGAAGGATCTGGGAGAGGAGGTAGGGTTAGCGGCGGGCGTAGTAGAGAAGGCAATTGGAGGGCAGACTTTTTGATTTCCGCGGGAGACGCGTCGTAAGCTACGTTGAGCACTTCATAGTGATTCTTGGCTTTTGTCACGTCATGTCGGGCGAGGAGAGTGCGAGTCGTCGACAGAGCGCGCGGGAGGACGAGGACGAAGGGCGTGATGGTGGGAGGAGCACGTGGGCGTGCGATTGAGGCTGTTCCGGAGCGGAGGATGCGTGGAATCGCTTGGGGATGGAGTCGCGGGAGTGGCATGCCTCATCCCGATTATCGTGGGAGCTTTTTGAGGGGGAGGAGATGGGGGAGGGGAGCTGGTGAGTGTTGAAGTGGTGACGATTTCTATCGGAGCTGGGGTGGATTATCCCGATACAGGCGAGTGATGGGGAGTGACGAAATAGATTAGATCTGGTGGAGGCGCATGTTCGAGAGGGCATGTCTCGTCGACAGTGTTCGTTGGTACTGTGAGATGGTTTGTGGAATTCTCACTTGACAATTCGAATACTTCTTTACAGATCCAAATTATTAACTAGATGTTAGCCATTGGAAAACAATTCCCAAATTGACTTGATGTCCCGTATTACACTCGACTTCCATGACGTCGCTCGATGCCATGTGCGGGACATGTCATTCCAGGCCGCTTACCTAAATGATCTGATAAGCGATGCGCTATGGGACCCAGCACTACCCAATGCCCCCATGCATGTCACCTCGACCACAACATCTTCCCATGTCCAAAATGTCACCATGTCAACCGACGAAAAGCGAAGACTGACGCAGCATATGCCACGGCGCTGCCACGGCGCTGAAGTCAAATGATGCAGCCGCCCGGGGGGGGGGGGGGGGGGGGGGGGGGGGGGGGGGGGGATTGAGGCCACGAAGGCTACTAACATCATGGTATTCGGTGTGACTCTGGCGGCGGTGCAGTTCGAGGCTGATTGGCACGAATGAGATGCCTTGGTGGCTCGCAACGGGCTTGAACACTGACACATGCATATAGGCACACGAATCCGCTGTAAACTGGTACGCTATGATTGCACCGTTCCTCAAGAGTCATCCTGCGCCAGTGTAACAACCTCAAGTCGGCGTCGGCCTGTGGCGCCAGATTTTAGCCTCGATCTACCTAGTTGGATGCGCCCATCAGGACCAGGCCTATTCTACAAATGCGCGTCGTGTGAAGCTTGACGCACCAAGTGTGCCCGGAGAAACGCAGCTATCCACCACACTCTACTTGATCACCACCTTGCTTTCTTTCCACGCCTCATCATCATCGCCAATCATGTTGTTGCACTGGCAAACCCCCCACGGAGAATCCCTGGAACAATTCAATCTCCGATTTACCCTGGACAGAGACTCGCTCATCTGCTACCTGTGCGGCATCCAATGCTCACGTGATGAATCGGTCTCACACATTCACACGTCAAATTTATGGCACTGGCAGCAACGGGCAATCAAGACCCATGTCATTGGACCTGTAGAGCTCACTGCATCTGGTTGAATTGTGAGGCGCAACCTCCACCATACCTGGGGTGTTCATCGTCGACTTCATGGAGTACCGACGAGGCTCGTTATCGATCGCCGCCCGGCACCGCCAACCATCATTAACTTACAACAGACCTCTAATACAAGGAGCTTCTGCGTTCATGATAACTGCTGGGATCTCCTTCTGAAACAGGTGGCATCCGTCTCGGCCGCTGAACTGGACCCGGTACATGTTGCTGAGCACCTGTTCCATCTCTTCTGTTCTCTCCCAACCGACGGGCGATTAAGACCAGTCCCTGCCATGACTACGGCGGCGCTCCTCGGCTTTGGGGGATCAAGCCATTCGCAACTCGCGACCAGAAGTGGGATCTTTTCACCGGCGACTCCAAATTTGTCGGTATTTTCCCCAGGTTGGCCAGACCCAGCCAGCCTCTCCTCAACTCCGCAATAACGATAGACGGCCTGGCTTCGGAATGCTTTGCGAAGCCGCTGGAGAAGTTGCTGCATATTGTGGTCGAAAGTCTTGACATCGTCGATATACACAACGCACGGCTTGCTTCTCGAGCCTTTGCCCGCCTCGCCACTCCCGCCGCTTTGCCGCCCTCATTCTGGAGAAGCCGATTCGCCTCAGACAAGGAATTGGGTTTCTTGGAGTTCGAAACAGCTCGGGGAGATGTGGAGTACTATCGAAACGTGTGTTTAAGTTTCCTTCAGGGACTATCGCATTTGTCATGCGAAAGCTCTGTCGCGAGCAAGTCTCGGATCTGGCAATATCTTTGGCAGTATACTCACTGCCTGATCCCGCTCCTCGAACAAGGTGGTCAACTTGGAGGCACTATCACAACACGATCCTGGAAGGAAATTGTTCAGAGCCGTGGGATTCAGCAGGCAGTGGCAGGGAGCGAGTGCAGAGACTGGCGGGGACCATGGCCCTACGAGGGAATAGGTTTCCATCTTCACAGGGTGGCTGATTTCAGATCCGATCTTTCAGACTCTGGCGACTCGGAGATCAACATCGGGGTTTCCTTCATAACATTCAACTGCACACGATATGCCTGTGGCCTCAGACTACTCTCAAGCCCTCCAGGATCCATGGCCAATATCGAAGCAAATCGAGTCGGCCTCATTCTCTCAGCCGCTGAAACGACCCTGGATCTGGGCCGTGGCCCCATCATCTCAGCTATTCGTATTGCCACTGCAGCTGATGGCGTGGTTGGCATCTCGTTCGGCCTCGCCGGCGAGAGCGAGCGTTTTCTCTCTGCCGGTATTATCGAAAACCTTCCAGTGGGCGTAGGCATCGCTACCATGAGGCCACCCATCTCCGGACGCCAAGTGAACGGGTTCGTTGTGGGATCCGATATAAGTCAATATTATATCGCCCTTTGAACGAGCGTGTGATTCTGACAGTTACTGTCTAGGCTTGCAAGATCGTAGCAGCCGGTCTCCTCGAGGACCAGGGCTCGGAACCAGCGGACATGGGGAAGTCAGTGCCAGGCCACACTCCCCTCTTGGTACCGCCTCTCTGGCATCCGGCCGAACCTTCCACCAAGGACAAGAAGAGAATCCTCCCGCACAGTCCGAACCTCAATCACCTTCGACCCCTCCTTCATGTTGACATGGATTTTGGGGGCGATGACGGGAATGACCTCGCCAATCTCACTCGGATCACGGCATATCATGGTGAGTGTCTGAGGGGCTTCGCCTTCTTCTACGCAGACGGCAAGAGCCGTTTCTTTGACCCTCTGAACGTCAAGATAGCCAGTGTCCAATATTGCACTTGGATGGAACAATCGTTTGCCATTGACGGGCCGGGCGGAGAACGCATCATCGACGCAAAACTGCTTCCCACCATGGACGAGTTCAAGAGAATGCGACCGAACATCAAGGTGAGTCCAACATCATTCATCGAAATTTACAGAACAAGCACTTACGATACTATGCAGATGATCACCAATCGTGAGCGTGTGCTGCTTTTTGGCCCTATGCCGCCGACCGCGACAGCAGAGTCCTTCACTTCGATGGAAGTCACTGCCTCAGAGGTCATCACTGGAATAATCACTGGTGTCCAGGTATATCTCATTGTCAATTTCTGATGATCATTTGCTGACTGACCACGCCTTCTAGATGTCGACTGGATGTATCGTGAATACGAGCTCCAACTGAATACCGCATCTCTCGAAAGATGTCCCTTTAGTTGCAGACGCTCACGCGTTTCCTTTCTCACCCAGCGCCCTACGACTTGGAGATCCTACCCCTTACCACCACTCTCTCACATTGGAAAATATTTGTAGGATCTTGATATCTACAGGCGGACCGGGCAAGATCCGCGGCTCAGACCACATCACAGGGCTCTGTTTCGATTTCTATGACTCGCCCACACCCCTCTACACCGGACCGCACTTCAACAAAGTGGCAGCAGTTGAATTTGAGAGAGGAGACCGACTTGTCGGCCTGACGTTCTTGCAGACGGAGCGACTGGTTCCAACGAAGAAAGACCATCTCGGGGCCCTCGCCGGGGTCAGCATCGACTGGGCAGGCTCCACCCTAAAGCACTGGGAGCTATTCCTGCAGAACAAGGAGGCGCTGCACTCATACTCGTACTTTGAAAACGCCTACGAGTCTTTGGTATGATATCACCCCTTCCTGTCGTGAGAATTCAAGCTGAGACATCCCAGCATAGTTTCGTATGGACATATCCCCCCGATAATAGGGACCACATCCAGGTCCTGACACGCCCCTCATGGCCCTTGGTACTGCGCCATCTTGAAAAGCACACTACTGCGGTTGCTCGGTTCCCGTTGAAACTTCTATGGGAAGTGCCTGACGAGACAGGCACCCTCCTACCAGTGACCAAGATTCATGTCTGCTTCATCGATACCTGCCTGAGTGGCCTCATTTTCGAGTACAAAGGGGGGATATGCAGAGAAGCCGGCCACATCACCAGCGAGAAACAGACTCTCTCGCTCAGGGAAGGCGAGAGGCCAACACGTCAAGAAGTGAGACTCGACCAGAAGAGGGACAGAAGCATCCTGGTGGTAAGCCTCCCCTGGACTCTCTAATCTATCTGATGCTAATGATCGTGTTCAAGTTCTATACAAACCACGACCGCGAAGTGGCCATTACCAATGATCGCCTGGATATCTCTCCACTGAGACCACTAACACAGAGAACTCAGAATATTTCGCTAGAGGACTTCAAACCTTGGAACGACGTCGCCAGCATTGGGAAATGCGTGGGTATTTGGGTGGTTATGAAGAGGGGTCGTCCCACGCCAGGGGAATTTGTCAGGGTCGCTGGACTGGGTGCTATTATGCTCGAGGCCGAGGACTAGGCGGACGAGGTATAGAGTTCAATATCGCTCAGCGACATACCCACAGGTGATTGCAGCTTCGCCGTTCCCTCGATACATGATGCGCCAAGAAGTCCTGTCCGTGTGACAATCGCCACTGGGCACGCAGCCTGATCCTCCCCGACAGACCAGGCTCCCAGAAGACAGTTCGAGCCCAATGCATACTGCAAGCCGCACACACACCATTTCCGGCTGCACATTTTATTGGATGCATTGCCATGGCAGTTGGGGGCGAGCAGTCACATCAATGCAGCACGCGGAATGCTCCCAATGAATAAATGGCTGAAGCCGCGCCCCCTCTCCTTTTGATCTTTCGGTTCCCGTCCACCTGCACTTGTCGTTCTTACGATGTCAATCCATCGTCGCCAGGATACCGGGAGCGGCCCCGTCGTCCCAGCCGCCTGCGTGGATCCTTGCAGTGAGTTATGTGTACCGACCACTGAGCGCTGACAACTTCTAACAAGCGGATTCCGTAGACATAGCCTATAATGAGGCTTTGTCTGTCGGAGAGACCCCAGATCTCTGTGGGGAGGGATCGCCATTTCGGCGACAACTCTCAGCGTGTCAGGATTGTTTTATCGACAACCTGGACGATGCGAATAGCGAGGAAGGCCGGAGTTATGTCGAAGAGTCTTTTGGGCAGTTCGTGGCTTACTGCGACGGACAGGGGTCTGTACCGGTTGCGCCGATTCGTACCCAGACTTTCACGCTCCCCAATGGCGCTGTTACGGTAATTCAGTACCTCGACGTGGCAGGACGCGGAAAGGCCACCTCAACGGCAATGTCAATCAAGTCCACACATTCGTCACCAACCGTGACGGCGGACAATGCCGGGGAGACATCTCAGGGTACGTCGACACCTCTCCCCATCTCCCAGAGCAAGGCAAACAGCTACTGAAACAACCCTTATCAGTACCTCCATCCTCCTCCCCCGACCCCGAACCGGAGCAAAGCAGCAAAGCCTGGATCGCCGGCGCCGTCATCGGGCCTCTAGTCCTTCTCGGTCTCGTTGCCATACTCGTCTGGTGGCTGCGTCGCCGCCGCCTCAAGCAGTCCGCTTTGCCTCCTACCGATGCTGTCCCACCGTCTCCAACCATGGACAAAGCCCAGCTGCACTCGGACAGCATATCGCCGTACAAATATGCCGTGGAAGTTGACTCGGGGCAAGTACACGAACTGGACGCTTCCATCAGGCCGGCCGAGTTTCCTGCCAACGAGACACCGGCACATGAGCTGCCGGAGAAGGCGCATAAGCGGGAGGGATAGGGTCTTTGGTGTGAGGGCCGGCGAATGTGTGGGACGAAGGATCCTTGAATACCCATCCATCAGCAATCTAATGTTTGCATTTACATCACACACAAGAACGTGGGAAATGACAAGAACTCAAATGCATGCTGATGTACAGTAACCAGGTATCTACACCCCGTTAGTCGGCCTCTTCAGAGGATGCGCCTCGGTGTTAAACACCCAATCATCCAAGCTCACGACAGCTGGATCCTCAAAGATGAGATAAAAGTACTTGAGCGTCTCAGAGAACCAGAAGCTCTCAGTCGAGTCGGTCTTTTGCGTCTCAACACCTTTGGGGGTGTTGACATTGCGGATGGACGAGTAGGCCAGCTTCGTCTCAGTAGCAGCGACAACGGCCTGGAACATGTCCCAGGCGGCTTCACGCCAGACTTCCTCGCCCGTGATGCGCCACATGTAGAAGACACTCTCGATGGCCTCGGGGCGCAGCATGTAAGATGTGTCGCGCGCGCCCATGTAGCCATCGGGCAGCTCAGCGCCGCCGCTACCACGGGATTTGGGCGCTTTTGCGTCCCAGACCTCCTTGGACCACTTGCACGCGGCCAGCCGGTCTTCGGCCTCAATTTCGGTGGTCGAGGCGCATGGAAGGAAGGTGCTGATCTCGGGCATGATGCCCGTGGGGAGGGCAGCGTAGGCCCAGACGCACCCCCGGGTCAGGCGTGCGCCGGTGGCCAGGTAGCTCTCGTCCGAGACGAGACGCGCAGCCAGGGCGTAAGAACCGCCCAGGAAGCACGAGAGGTGCTGCATGTCTGGCGATAGGTCGACCTTGCCGCCAACCCTGGCATTGACATCGCCGGCGAAGAGGATGTCGGCGTTGTCGGGCGTCATGGGGTAGAAAAGGAGGTTGGACCTGATGGTATCGAACGAGGCCTTGGTCATCTCGGGGTACTCGGGGTCCAGACCGCCGAGGAGGGCGTGCATCTTGGGCAGATACTCGTACACCGAGTCGGCCTGAGCGCCAATGGTGAAGTGCGACTCGCTTGCGGTCAGTCTGCGGTAGCTGAGGAAGGCTGGCCACATGCCGGGGATCTTTGTGTCCTTCTGAGTGGTGTGGAGGAACTCCTTGACACGCTCAGTAGCATCGTACCACTTTGGGTTCCCCGTGATTTGCGACAGACGAGTGAACTCGAGTGACAGCGAGCCGCCCGAGGTCAGGGGGTCGTGGTCGCTGGCGGTCTGAGTGCCGAGCTTGGCCGAGGAGAACTGCAGCCAAAAGGGCGGCATATGATTCGGCGTATCGAATCCAAAGTAGAGCATCTCGCCCAGCTCAATGGCTTTGGTCAACAGGACAGGCTCGCCGCTCAGATCGTAGGCCGACAAGAGCCCGCCCAGGTAGCGGATTGTCGTCTCAAACATGTTGACCGAGGTGAGCGTGGTGTTGTTCCAGTCGATCAGAGCCACGGCGCGCACTGCTTCGGCAAAGTCCTCCTTCTGGCCCATAATCCAAAGAGTGCCAAGAGCGTCGACGAGGGATGCACCGTAGCCACCAAATGTGTTCTTCCCCGCTCCGGCGATAGGGAGAAGCTCGTCCCAAGCCCAGGCGTAGGTCTTGTAGCTGGACCAGCTCCGCCGGAAGGCCTGCAGGACAGCCTGCTTTCGCGACTCGACCTTTGCAGTCTCGTCCTGGGATGGCTTCTTGGAAAACACGTGCTGCACCTTGGGAAGCGCGAGCGGGGAGCCGGTGGGCAATGGCTTGATGGACTCCCGGGGATACTGCAGCTTCAGCCTTGCCCAATCGTAGCTGGGTGTGCGGTACGCGACATTGTCGACCTGGATGACCTTGGAGCTGAAACTAGGGAGACCTGTCCACCAAACGGCCAGGACGATAAATGTGATGAGGGCGATGGCCGGACGCCTCATTGAGCGGCGGATGGTGATCATGGCGGCGGTTGGTCGGGTGATCTCAACCAAAGTCGGCGACCTGTCGAGGGATGGTACTGAGCGATGTGTCGCCAAGATTTGGCATCGCGAGGCCCAGAGGGGAAATCGTGGTCGAGACGAAAAAATGTCAATGTTGGCCCGTCACTGGCGCCGTCGGACTTCCATTGGGAGAAGTTGGGAAAGACCGGGCCGCGACCTTGACGCGTGAGACGGATGAGGTGGATTTAAAGCCTGACAAGGTGTCCCGTCTTTCTTCGAACTAGCAGGGGCGTCCGGAAAGGGGAGCCTCACGCTGGGCGACCCCTGAAGCATCCACTGTAACACGAGCATGGCGGGGCGCTAGCGTGACTTCTTACTTAAGCCGGCCTTGGCACGGCATCGGGGCTGTATTCAGGGGCAGGAACCATCAATGGAAGGAGGCCCGGAAGGCAGAAACGGAAAGAGCCATGGACATGCTGATCTTCCTCATCTCAGCAGATGATAATGGATCGCCTCTGCCAGCAGAGAGGAGCTGTCTTGAATCATCCCCTTCATGCCTGCCACCCCGAGTCACTCTGTGATCGACAGATCTACAATCTTGACGGAGATTCGTCCCACATCCCATCCCATCATCATCACGACACAGGCACCATGATACTACCGTGTAAAAGAGCGACTGTTTAGTGCGAGACGCAGGGCTACACCCCGCGCTCAAATAATATCCTCAAAAGAACGTCGAGCCAATATGGCTTCCACCACCTTCACCATAACATACCATCAGCCGGTGTCTTCAGAGACCAACCATCTCCTCTCCCAGCTATCACTACCCGCTGTAACCGCCTCCAGAAAGGCTGGCCAGCTCCCCCTACCGCCTCACGGGCGGATGCTTCTCGCTCCTCCCCCCTAAACCCCGACTCGTCTCCATGAAGGATGCGGACACGTCCCCAATGGGCGGCGCGGGCCGGCTCACGCAGGCCATCTCTTCGCTAGAGAGGCCCAAAGAACGGGTCTGTCATCAGACTAGCCCTCCCCCTGACAGGCTGCCGCGAAAGCCCAGTCTGGTCCGGAGACCCTCGTGCCCGCCGTTGGACGGCTAAGGTCGCCAGGCATTCCGCTCAAGGGGGAGGGTCCGTCGTGTGGCTCGGCGGCGTACGGCTGCTGTCTGCCATCCCACTGCTGCGCACCCCGTCGAGGGATCGATCCATAGATGAATGTCCTAGTTAAACAACGTAATAGTTCGCTGTCCTGTGTCTTGTCGATCAATCGTAGCCACCGCCAAACTGGCTGTGGAAGGCCGTGCTGATGCTCTTCTCATCGTCGTCGATGCGTCGTCCAAACCCGTTGCTGGGTCCACTGCGCTGTCCGCTGGTCGAGTTGACATACTGCATCAGGCGGTCGCTGCGCGAGTACGAGACGGGCCGCATGCCCGTGTAGGCGTCCTGCAGGCCCGCACCAAGGCTGGCGCCACCCTGGCCGACGCCCTTGGATCCGATGACGCTCGAGCTGGCATCGGTAAACTCGGACGTCGCGACACTCTCGCCTGCCACGCTGCCCGGGGGCCTGGCGCCCTTGCGGTTGCCGGAGCGGCCGATAGGCACGCCCGGCAGTCCGGGCCAGCTCTCCATGTTGAAACCGCCAAAGTTCTGGGGGTAGGTCGCGTGGAGAGCCGCGCCGCCGAGGCTGGAGCTGTGGATGGAGGACACATCGTCGGGGATGAAGGACATGACCGAGCCGGTATCAAAGTCACGGACTGAGGCCGGGCCATTGCCGTTGAAGCGGCCGTTGTTGGGGTAGGGACCGTTGTTGGGGAACTGCTGCTGCTGGCCGTTGTTGTTGTTCTTCTGGCGGTAGGGCGTCTTGGGACGGCTGAACTGGAGAAGCGAGGTCTGGAGGTTGGTGAGGGGACCCTCGACGAGGCACTTGTTGTCCTTGAAGTGCACGAGGAGGTGGTGCCACAGCTCATGCTTGGACAGGACCTTGGGGTTGCCGATGATGACGAGGCCGTACTTGGCACGGGTGAGCGCCACGTTGAGACGACGCGGGTCCGACAGGAAACCGATGCCCTGGCTGTCGTTGGAACGGACACACGAGAGAACGATAAAGTCCTTCTCACGACCCTGGAAAGCGTCGACCGATGCGACCTCGACCTCCTTGTAGCTCTCCTTCTTGAAGGTGCCGGTGTGCTGCATGGTGCTGACGATGTAGCTGCGCTGGCCTTCGTACGGGGTGATGACACCAATGTCCGCAGGCTTGACGCCGGCCTTGAAGAAGCGGCTGACGACCTTTTCGACGTTGGACGCCTCGGTGCGGTTGAGGTACGAGGTTCCCGACGCCGAAATCTCCTCGTTGCCGAGGTTCGACCAGAACATCATGGGCATGTCAGCCACGGGCCAGGGGAAGTCGACATCGCGACGGATGCGCTGGCTGTGGGTGACACCGTTCTGGAGCGATCCATCGTAGAACATGTTGGACGGGAACTGGGCCAGGCAAGGGTGCATGCGGTACTGCGTGTTAAGCCGGATGGGCTGCAGACGCAGGTTGACCAGACGTTCGAAGAGGGACTGGTTGAGGCCAGCCTTGGCCGCCTTCTTATTCATGATAACCGGGCCAAGCTGCTTGTGGTCGCCGACCAGGACGACCTGCTTGCAGCCGAGGACGAGGGGAATCATGCACTCGGGCTCGGCAGACTGCGTCGACTCATCGATGAGCACGTTGCGGAACTTGATCTTGGAAAGACGGGGATCGCCGGCGCCCACGCAAGTGCAGCAGACGACATCGGCGTTGTGGAGAATGTCGCGCTCGGCGGCCTTGGTCAGCTGCTTGAACTTCTTCTCGTCCTGGCTCGAGAGTCCGTCGAGCTCGCTCTTGAGCTGCGCCAGCTTCACAAGCTCACTGTTGCTTTCGTTCATACGGACTTGCTCGTGGAGAGAGAGGAAGCTGACACTCGACTCGACATCCTCGCGGGACTTGGCGGTGAGACGCACAACCTTGAGTCCGGTGCGGTGGATACGCTCACAGAGCTGGTCCACAGCGACGTTGGAGGGCGCGCACACCAGAACCTGACCGCCAGTAGTCTTGGCGAGATGGTAGATGATGGTGGCAGACGTGACAGTCTTGCCAGTACCCGGAGGTCCTTGGATCCTGGAGGAAGTCAGAATCATACCTCGATTACGGGGGCTGGCAGCAAAGGACTTACAAGCTCAGCGGGGTCTGAAGAACAGACTTAATGGCGGAGATTTGCGAGGTGTTGAGGTCGGGCAGACCAGGAGCCGTGAACTTCTTAGGCAGGGTGATCCTCATGGGGGCCACCTCGACGTCGCGACCGAGAAGCTTGTGCACGATGAAGCCCGAGACACTGTTATCGTCGACGGCAAACGTTTTGAGGGCGAGCTGCATGCGATCGTACGACGTCGCCTTCCACACGTAGTCGGCAGAGAAGTTGTGGGTGCATTCGGTGGGCACCGACTTGTCGTTTCCGGACTTGCGGAGCTCCAGCTTGACCTCATCAGACTGGTTGTTGGGGATCTTAACGACGTAACCAACGCCCTCCCAGTTGCCGCGAAGCTCGCCCGTGTAGCGAAGGCGCATCTCGTCGCCGACAGCCAGTTTGACGTCACCCGACTCTATCTTGTGGAGCTCGAAGCTGGCAATGTGCTTGTTGTTGAGACCGTAATCCCAGCGGACGACCAGGTTGTCCTCCGACTGGGCCTCCTTGAGCTTCTTATCGTAGTCCGACTCCATCTTGACGAGGGGGCCGAAAATGTTCTGGTACTGGTAGGGGTCGTCGTACTTGAGGAGAACAGGGAGCGGCTCGTCGTCGATGCTAGCGACTTCGGCGAGCTTCGCAATCGTGGCTGTCGAGTCGTCCTTCCACAGCTCTTCAAGCTTGGCCATCATCGGGGCCGTGAGGTGGCGGGCGCGCAGCTGCTCGGCATCCGAGGGGGCGGACACGAGCCAGGGGAGGAAGGCGCGCTCCTCGATCAGGGGCTGCCAGCGCGAGATATCCCAGCTCATATCCTTGGACGACGTGTTGGCGGCGCATGGCTGGCGGCAGAGTAGTACAACGACAGTGTCGGCCTTGGCGGGAATGAAGCCGAGGAGGAAGACGTTCTTGTTACCGCAGTTGTAGCATTCGAGGATGGTGTCGCCTAGGGTGGAAGCGGGGTGGAGCTGGATCTCCTTGTGTCGCGCGCGGACAAGGTGATGGACGATGTGAGAGGAAGTGGTGTTGCCACGGCCGTTGCAGAACCACTTCTCGCATCCTAGACACTTGACGACAGAGCTCGGGGAGTGGATTCCGCAGTACCTGTGTTGCGAGGGTCAGGGGCGTCCTCTGGCGAATCTTGGCAGGGAGGGGTAGGGAGGGCAACATACGCGCAGGCATGGGCGGGGGGCTCATGATCCTCCTCCACGTAGCTTCCAAGTTTGAGCCCATGCATAGCTCCGACTGGCGCACTCGCCAGACTATCATTATCGTCGTCGTTATAGAGATCGGTCTGGTTGTCGTCGTCATCGGCGCGCCGGCGGCCGACATGAGTCGAAGCGTAGAGCGCATCGGCGTTGAGGGTGGACAGATCGTCGCCACCAGCTTTAATGGCAGCGGCCGAGTCGGAAATTAGGTGGTTGCCCACATGACTGAAGGCGTCCTCCATGGTCGCAAGGGGGTAGGTTGGGCCGAAAGCGTTTCGATGCTCTGTCGGATGGGTCAGGTCTCGGCTTCGCAACGTGTAGAAACCAAAGTAAAGGTTTGTGCGGTCTCCTGTTCCCTCCAAACCGTAGGCACCCTCGGCCACGTACCTCGGAAAGTGTTCTGGGAGTCGCAAGGCTAATATTCTTCGGAGAGCGCCTCGAGGCGGCTCGGGGCTTTTGAGAAGGGTTTCGGTAGACACTGAGACGGGTCGTTCACATCATACCGACAGCTGGCGCAGAGTGTTGTATGGAGCCTCGCTTCGTCTGCCGATATATCGTCCGTACCAGGCAGAGACTTTGTCCACGCAAATAAGGTGGCTTTTGAGGCGGCGACTTTGCTGGGGATGGATTCAAGCCCGTAGCGAACTTTCTGACGCTGCCAGGCGTGGATGTGGTGCAGTGGGGAGGCCGCGGCCCCACATATTTGGTGCCGCGCTGGGTCGTGCATTCCGAGCCGCACCGCATAGCTTATCGATAGACCGATTAGATACCATGAATTTATTTTCTGCGGGCAACTGCGACGACGACAGCTGGGATTGACATTGAGACGCCAGCAAAGTCGCAGATCATTCACACGCGCCACACAGCCCAAGATGATTGTAAGCACCGGATGCTCTTCTGTGGGTTCGTAGTACATGACTGACATTCTGCGACAGCGGAAACAGGCACGCCTCCGTCGGGACTTCCTCTACCGAAAGGCCGCCGAGCTGAAAGAAGCCGAGACAGTCGAGAAGAGAGCCAAGCTCCGCGATGCGCTCGCCTCGGGCAAGCCCCTCGACCCTTCGATAGCCAAGGACAAGGCCCTGCGCAAGGACTACGCATACGATGAATCCGCCGACGCCCGCGACGATGCCGCCATGGACCTGGACGACGAATACGCAGCCATGAGCGGCCTGCGCGACAGCAGAGTCCTCGTCACAACATCCCGAAGCCCCTCGTCACGACTGTCCGCCTTTTCCAAAGAGTTGCGCCTTCTATTCCCAACAGCAGTGCGCCTCAACCGTGGAACCCTCATCCTTCCCGATCTCGTCCAGTCCTGCCAATCCAACGGCCTCACCGACCTGATCCTCCTCTCAGAGCACCGTGGTACCCCCACGGGCATGGTCGTCAGCCACTTCCCGAACGGCCCGACAATCAGCTTCTCTCTGCGTGAGTTGCGGCATGCGGTGTGAACCTGGGGCCGTGTTAGACTGACTCGGCATAGACAACGTGAAGATGAGGGCAGACCTGGGCTCCAACATTGGCACCGTGGCGGAGAGCATTCCTCATATCATCTGTGAGGGATTCACAACGTATGTGGAGGAGATGCGCTGCGACGAAGGAGAAATGCTGACGGCGTGAACAGAAAACTGGGCCAGCGCATTGCCCGTATTCTGAAGCATCTGTATGGCGCCCTTTCCCCTCTTTCGCACAACAATGCTGACAGATGGACAGGTTCCCTCCTCGGGAGCCAATAACCAACAAGAACAAGGTGGGAAACCGCGTGGTGACCTTTATCAACAAGGATGACACCATCGAGGTGCGACAGTAAGTTGTTCGAGATCGAGGTTATGTGATCATTTGCTGATGGTAGTCGCAGCCACGTCTTCGTGCGGACAGCGTATGATTCTGTGGAGTTGTCGGAGGTTGGCCCGTAAGTTTGAATCGCCGTAAGGCAGCATTGCAGCCACGGCTCCAATGCTTGCCTTTCGAGTCGGGTACATGATCGAAGAAGTAGCTGACAACACGCCAGGCGCATGACACTAAAGCCCTTTGAGATTCGTCAGGGAACGCTCGAAAACAAGGATGGAGACGTCGAGTGGCACCTGTCTTCATACACACGGACGGGTCGCAAGAAGCAGTATCTGTGATGGAGAGGGCATCATGGAAGAAGTTGTCGAAGCTCGCCGTACATTTTCAGCGCCATCAGGAAACCCTGCGCTGTCTCTTTGGCCCATTGCTGACCGAGAGGTTGAGCGAGGGCAACGAAGCACTCGCGAACTGCCGTGGGGAGGAGAAGCACTGTCCAGAGCATTTTGGTGGCAGTTGTCAAAATGGAAGGGTTGTCACAGCGCGATACAGTCCATCTCCTGGCAGTTTCTCAGGGAAGACATGGTATTTCTGCAGCGCTACGGCCTTGCGAGGAACGAGGCGACGCAGGGAGATGCTTCATGAAGTGTCTGTTCCTCAATCATTTGGGGATAAAGACGACACAGGCAAAGTCGGAAGCTCCTTTGGCACAAAGAGGCATCCCGACAGCAATGGCAACATGGGCAGCCGCATACCCTCCATTGGGCCAAAGAATAGGCAGCTGTCAACTCGACAATGTGGAAGTGTTTGGATAAAAGACACTGGCACCTCTTGCTACCTACCTAGGTACACTATGAAATTCAATACCCAAGACTTTACACCCACCTCTCGCTCTCATACCCGCTTAGTATTTCCAGCGGCCGCCATGTGCCAATGACACATGGGAGGCAACGTCACGAGATCCAGAAAACTGAACAAAGCGGGCGGCGGGCACTGCGGCTTCTCCAGGCACCAGGCACAAATGCGGCGATTTGATCCAGATGCAGGATTGATTCGCTCGTGGCGCGGACATCGCCCATCGGGAAACCGTGTGGCCGGGCTTGGTAGCGCGGGACGGGCAGAGCGGGATTCGTCACGACTGTTGCCGCACGTTGTGGCGCAGAGCTCGATGAGAGAATGCGAGCCGCGAGTGCGACGACTTGGCGGAGGCGAAGGGATGTCGGTCCCCTATTTTTGGTGGAGAGGCGATGAATCTCACTGCAGTTAGGCTGTGCTGTGCTGCTGGGGTTCGGGTCCCCGGGATGGATGCGAATCGCCTTCGAGTTCCAGAAGACTGGGCATTTCGGGTTTGGTTTTTGCGAGCACATGGTGAGTGATGCAGTGCCCCGCGGCGGGTGTCCAAGTAGACCGAACCTAACACCTAACTCCTTGAGGTGCCGCATGTGCCGGCGCTCCCTCGTTCCGCGTCGGTCATCTCGGCTTCGCCCCGTGACCTTCGCCCCTCCGCGGCCGCCGCTGTTTTTATCAATTTGACGACAAGTAGAAAATTTGACGAAGCTCCGGGGATCGGCAGTGCAAGAGATGACAGACACAAGCATTGTGATGCTCTTGTCAATGGCAACACATGCACTCCTGGTCGAGTTTGTTTTGAAGTCCCGGATTTTTGGTGTTACTCCAGGGCGTGTCCAGGCCGTCCCAGCGCCCACGTCCCCTGTCAGCGCCCAAGTTGCCCCGCTCCGCCCTCTGAGCCAGGCCCGTAAACAGGTGACGAATCCAATCAGCACCCCTGCCGAAGCTCCACAGCCCCCCTCGGATTGAGCGCTGCACATTGGTCGGCTGGCTCGGACCATCCTCGCAACTCGATTTTCCAGCATTCGAAAGCCAAAAGGACCGCCGCCCCCGCCGCCGAGAGGCCCGTTCTACCTCTGGGTGCTCGGTCTCCCGTCCGTCTCGTCTGTCAGTCAACGTCAACAGCCAGCAACCAGCAAAAACGACCGCAGGGATTCCCAGCTATCCGTCAGCCGCCAAGGCTAAACGTCATTTAGCTCCTCCCACCTCCCGCAAACTTCAGCCGGAAGGACCGTTCGGGTTCACTCCACCTCTTCCACCCCCAGTGGTTGCTCACCACCTGCCAATCTTACTACCTGCGCTTGTTTTCCCTGGGAACTCGGGAATCGACGTCGAACCATTACAACACCACCCGCTTCGGGATTTCGACCACCTCAATTCGCCGACGACCTCATTGTCGCGTCGATTATCAGCATTTGGTCGCCTTCCGGTCGCCTAGCATAATAATCCAACCATGTCGTACAATCAATACAACAGCAACCCCTACTCCCAAGGCCCTGCGGCCGAGGGCGGGTACAACAGCTACGATCAGGTACGCGACCGCCCCAACTCGCGCTCTCCTCGATGATTCACCGGAAGCTGTGGAATAGCTTCTAGTCGCATCGCGACGCATTCAATTTTATTTTCCCAGTGTCAAGACTAACTCTGCGTCCAGGGCCAGCAATATGGCGGAAACCAATACGGCGGCGGTCAATACGAGATGCAGCCGTACGGAAACCAGCCTCAAGGATATGGCCAGCAGGGCCCCTACGACGAGGAGCAGCCACAGCAGCAGCAGTCCGCGTCAACATCCAACGCCCCGACCCTGACCCAGCAAGACTTCCTCGGCCGCATTTCGAACCTCCGCAACGAGATCAGGAGCCTAGGCGCAGACATTGAGCAGATTGCCCAGCTGCACCAGCGCGCCCTCTCCTCGACAGATCCCTCTGCCACCAGCCAGGTCGACCAGGCCGTCTCCCAGACACAAGTCCGCAACACCGCCATCAAGGAGCAGATCAAGTTCCTCGAGCGCGATGCCCAACGCACCCAGGACGCCTCGCGCGCCTCCAAGCAGGCCCAGCTCAACTCCATCCGCGAGACCTTCAAGAAGGAGCTGCAAAATTACATGTCCATGGAGGGTGACTACCAGAAGCGCTACAGGGAGCAAATCGCTCGCCAGTACCGCATCGTCAACCCCGAGGCTAGCGAGGACGAGGTCAGGCAGGCCACCGAGGCCGACTGGGGCAATGAGGGCGTCTTCCAGACAGCAGTAAGTTCGCCCGACCATACCCTCTCAACACGATTACTAACCCTCCCATAGCTCAAGTCCAACAGGGTAGGCCAGGCCAACTCGGTTCTGGGCAACGTCCGCGCCCGCCACAGCGAGCTGCAGCGCATCGAGCGAAACATTGCCGAGGTCGCCCAGCTCTTCTCCGAGATGGCCGTCCTCGTGGAGCAGCAGGAAGCCACCGTCGACGCCGCCGAGCAGAACGCCCAGCAGACCGTCGAGAACATCCAGAAGGGCAACGAGCAAGTCGAGGTTGCCAACAAGCACGCCCGCAGCCGCAGAAAGCTCAAGTGGTGGTGCCTTCTCGTCGTCGTCCTCATCATCATTGTCATCGCCCTTGGCGTCGGCATTGGTGTGGGTGTCGTCAAAAATAACACCAACTAAGTTTGGGGAGTGGAGAGATTCTAGATTTGCGCTTTTGCAGCGCAACGACGGGCTGTACGAGAGAGGCGAGCTACGTGCGAGGCGTCTTGTGCTCGCCACACTGTCTGCGCCTTTTTATCCATTGCAACAATTGCGTTGCTCTTTTCGACGACTGTTGTGTCCAGAGACACTGGGGTTTAGGAGTTTTGTATGTATCTACTTCCACCGCGAGGGCCCGCCCCTTGCGGCGTGGGAGAGGCCCGACCAACGCGTACTGTGTTGGATGAGGACGACCAGCAGATATACTTGAACCGTACTTACTTAATACGACGTCTATATATGTACTCCTGACCATGTTACACTTTGCCCAATGTTTAATGTCACTCATCCCAAGCACCAAAAACATTACAGCGTGAGTGGAAGATATTACGTACTACCCTGTATGTACATGACGGCAGCGGCAACTGCAGCAAAGAGGGTGAGGAGTAAAAACAGGTCGACAAAAATATTTAGAAAAAACACCTGCCGCCGCCGCCGCCGTCGTAATAAACACCGAGTAGACAAGGGGTGCAGCCCGACCAAAAAGTCTACCTGTAAGGACACACACGCTCCTCTCGCGTCCAACGATCCAACGCCGGGGAGGAGGAGAGAGAGGAAGAGGCAAAACACCCGCGCCCCCCTTCGACTGACTGACTACTTTACACACACTGACACACACTCCCCCCACGGCCGCTGGGAAGGCTGACGGTCCGATGAGCTCATGGTGGGCTATGGGGAGGAGTCCTGTTCGCCGGTACCTCCCCATGACCACCCTCATTTTTTCAAGCCCACTGAACACCGAACCCGTCGATGATGCCTAACCCCCGTCGCACCGCTCGAACACAATCGTACACATGCCGCCAGACGCGGCCAGCCTCCCCTAGATTATGGGAGGAAAAGGGGGAGGGGATTTCGGAAGAGAGCATCGCCATGTAGTGACACTGCTTTACCGTGCCATGGCGGGGTTGACGCTCTGCAGCTTGCTGGCGAGCTGGGGGTACTTCTCCTGGACCTGGAGCTGCGTCCTGGTGGCCTCGGCGTAGGACAGGGCGTTAATGGTCTCGCCCTCGGTGCGGGCGAGCTCGGCGGCGCGCTCAAAGTACTTGAGGGCCTCGGTGATCTTGCCGTGCTGGAGGAGGAGCTGGGCCATGGTGGCGACGGCAATGTCGCACTCGGGGTCGACTGGAAGAGGTTAGCAGGGGGCATTGCGAAATGTTTGCGGGAGGACATACTGATCAGGGCCTTCTGGCACAGCTTCTCGGCCTCTTCAAAGTCCTGCTTCTGCTGGAAGAGGCAGAGAGCCTTGTTGATGAGGGGCAGGACGTTCATGGCCATGGGCTTGGTCTTCTTCTCCATCTCAATGGCCGTGTCGAACTTCTCGACAGCCTCCTGGAAGTTGCCCTGGTCGAGGAGCAGCTCGCCGTAGTAGTTGTAGACGTCGGGGACCTCCTTGAAGTTCTTAATGCAGCGGCGGAAGGTGGACATGGACGAGGCGATGGAGCCCATCTTGTACTGGGTGACGCCGAGCTGGATGTGGGAGAAGATGAAGTCGCGGTCGAGGTCGATGGACTTTTGGTAGTCCTTGGCCGCGTCAGAGAACTCGCCCTTGATGAAGTGCAGCTGGGCGCGGTGGTAATAGATATCCGGGTCCTCGCCGTTCTGCTCAAGAGCCTGCTCAAAGTCCTCGGCGGCCTTGTCGGCGGCGCCGAGCTCGAGGTTCATGCTGGCGCGCTTGATGTAGCTCTGCGTCAGACTGGGGTCGAGCTCGATGGACTTTGTGAGGTCGGCCATGGCGTCCTCGTGCTTGCCGAGGAGGCAGCGGAAGGTGCCGCGCAGGTTGTATGCGAGGGCCTCGTGCTCGCCGAGGTCGCCGAGCTCAAGGGCCTTGTCAAAGGCGACACGGGCCTCTTCGTAGCCCTCGCCCGTCTTCTTCTCCATGGCCTTGATACCTTGCTGCAGCTGGAACAGGCCGCTGTCCTCGGGCAGCTCGACCGACTCGGCGATGCCAGCGGGCAGGGGCTTGACGCGGAAGCTCTGGAGGTAGTTGCCGACAAAGGTGTGGCTGGGCAGCTTGACGGGGCGGTTAGCCAGCATCTCAGCGGCCTTTTGCTCGGCAAACTTCTTAAGCAGACGCTCGACGGACTCGGCGCTCGACTGGTTCTTGAAGCTGTCGATGATGCACGAGGCAGTGAAGTCGAGCAGCGCCTCGCCGTACATCTTAAGGTGCTCGTAGGCGTTGGCGCGGCGGTTCAGGGCCTTGACGTACTCGGGGTCGAGGTTGACGGCGGCGGTGGTGTCCTCGACAACCTTGTCCCAGTCGCCGAGGGCGTTGTAGCAGGCGGCGCGGTTGGAGTAGAAGATGGGGTTGGCCTTGCAGAGGATGGCCTTGGAGTAGAGGTCGATGGCGCGGTTGTACTCCTTGCCACCGTAGGCCTTGTTGCCGGCATCCTTGAGCTTTGCGGCGTATTCGTCGCGCTGCTCCTCCGTCAGGGCCTTGACGGACTCCTCGTCAATCTCGGGCAGCTCATCGGCGCTCTCGACGGTGGCGGCTTTCGGTTGCGTGGGAGCGGCTTCTGTGGGCGCGACCTTCTCTGCGGAGTCTGCGGCCTTCCTCTCGGCCTCTTTCCGTTTCCTCCTCTCCTTCTTGCTGAGCTTGGGCGTGTCGGACTTCTTCTGCGAGGAGGGGAAGCAAGGTCAGAGATGCGCTGGACTATCACCATAGGAGGATAACATACCGAATCACTGTTCAGGTAGTACACGACGCCAGCGCCTGTGAAAACGACGGCGACACCGGCCACTGTGTAGACGACGGCCTTGTTCTCGGCGGCCCAGCCGGTGATGCGCTCCCAGACGGACGAAGACTCGACGGGGACCGCGATGGGCACGGGGTGGGATGCCATCGGAGGCACAGAGGGGAGAGGATTAGACATGGCGTTCGGGGGGCAGCGATAGCCTCGGGTGGTTTAGGGAATGGAATGGAATCGACGATGCAAGATGCAGATGCAGAGCGAGATGGGATGAACGGATCGTGTTCCGTCGGTCGGGAAACAAAAGGCAGGGCGACAGACGTCGGTCAATTGGAGTCGGGCCGGGTCTGCAAAGGCGGTCCTCGATGGGGAGAGATGGGGTGGTTTGTGTCGGGCTCGGATCGATGATGCAGGAGTTGCAGGAGGCACGTACGATAGGTAGCTTGCCTGAGCCCAAGGTCAATCAATCAGCAGCTTCCAAAGGTGCGGTGGTAGAATCCGTATGGTCCGTCCACTTTTTGCTACAGGCCCGTCGGGTCCCGACAGTCGTCACGCGAAAAATTGTTGCGCCGCGCCAATGCACCAATGCAAGATGGGGGGCCCGCTTCGGCTTACTTAATGCGCTCCATCGATAGGCCGCTCCGGCTTTTCCAGGTTTCTCGTTGCTTCGGTTTAGTCTGAGGATATGGAGACGCAGCTGCCTCAGGCAACGCAACGCAGCACCAAGGCCAGAACCAGTGGGCCGGTTTTCGAGACGTGGGCTCGGGTCATCGGATCCATGTCGGCCGGGGGACGTCACTGACGAGTGCTTCAACGTGCTTCAACAGACTGGAACATCACCATGGGCGTCGACTTTCAGCTATTCACCTCCCTCCGCAAGGATGCGGCTCTTGACGAGACGCCAGACCATGGCCCTGATCATGCCGGCTGGAACAAGACTCACAAGTCTTCGATTTACATGCTCGACTATCACCGGGACCGTATGTTGCGAGCCGCGACGCATTGGAACTGGGCGGCTGCCGTGGATGTCCTCCAAGGAGACAATGGGTTGCTGCATCTGGCCGAGTTTATAGACTCATCGACTGCTGAGAGAGGCTCGCCGCTCCGCGTCAAGGTTCTCGTGGCACAAGATGGACAGCTCGCCTGCGAGTCTTCTCTGGTGCCTGCTGTTCCGTCTCAGAACTTGTTCCCACGGCGACTACCACCTCCAGATGCCCCGGCAGCCGAGGGTGACCCTCTGAAGGAAAACACCTTTGAGGTGTTGCCTGACGGTGAGACGACGTTGCGTTCAGAGTACACGCACTACAAGACCACGAAACGGGCCATGTACGACGGTGCTCGCAGTCGTGCGGGGATCTCTCTCACAGACAAGAAGGAAGTGCTCCTCGTCAACCAAGATGACGGGTCCATCATGGAAGGCAGCCTCACTACGCCCTGGTTCTGGAGAGGTGGCAGGTGGGTAACACCGCCTGTTCCTGCTGTGTTCTCCATGGACCGTGGCAGCGGTGGACAGGACGGCACAACCCGTCGATGGGCCCTCGAGAGGTATGTATGTCATCGCCGACACCCTGCATCAAGCTGACCAAACGCCCAGGGGCCTGGCCGTGGAAGAAGCTGTTCATGTAGACACCCTGATCGACGGCGAGGAGTGCTGGATCAGCAATGGCGTCAGGGGCTTCATACATGGCAAGGTCCGCCTGTCGCCCAAGCTCACCTGAGAGGTCGTCATGGATAGCACCAAATTGTCGTCGTGACAGCTCCCACGTTGGAGCCATGATGCCAACGGCTCGTGGGCTGACTCGCTCCGAGCCCCAGCCTTGACAAGCCCATCCCATCAGCCTCCGACCTACCCGTAGCTCTCAACAAGCTCGCACTCTCCATGACACTACCTCTGTGACGAGATGGTCGCTAGTAGGCCCACGCTCCTCTGCGTTGTGAGGTCATGTGCGGGGGAGGGCGCCTAGTCCCACACAGCTCTCTGCATCAGAAGCATCCTAATGCAAGCTGGGAAGCTTCTGGGCGGGGCGGGCGTGTCAGAGCTCCCAAGTTTCTTCCGAGAGTGCCAGTCCAGGTGTGGCAGGGGGTCATGATGTGGTGGGAAGAGCCAGCTCTGGCCGGCACTCAGTCAGCGCACCCGCATGAGTCTGCCGGCAGTGGACTGTTGGAAAGGTGGCTGTTATTGGGCAGACTATTCTGACAGCATATAGATGCGTAAGGCATTGTTACGTTCGGTGTTGATGAGGCGGCGCTGTACTGGTAATCTGTTGGCATGAACCAAGGGTAGCAGCGCTGGCGCTTCCCATGGGTGACCGCTCTTTCAAAGGATAGCCACCAGAAGCCAAGCAGACCTCATCTGTGCATTAGGCCGTTTCGCTGCTGCTCCCTGAAAGAAATCGGATGCTGGGTAGCACGAGCTGGCCAACACCCCCGGCTGAAGCCTAGCGTTTGTCAATCTTGCACGATGGCAAGGCTCGGCTCAGGCCTGCCTCGGCCACTTTTGAATTTGAAGTGCTGGGTTGGGGAAGATTTTCACGAGATCCTTACCGAGCCGTTGGAACGTTTGCTTGAGTAGGGGTCCAACAAAGCCATGATAGCATTTCTCGATTGCAACTTGGATACCTAGATTCGGGACCCAGACGTTCTTGCCCTCGGAGGTCATATTTATCCTCAGTGATATACTCTCAGGCATGACCCATGTCAGCTCTTCTTCCATGTTGCATCCCGTATTGACACGATCAGCCCCTGAAACACTTCACCAATGACATGTCATTGCATCTGCCGTGCTTTGACAGTGGACCGTTCGTCAGGTCAATGCGCCAGAATAGGGGTAAGGGGCAACTTCCACTTGTCGACTTGATACAAGATGGCAGTTGGTATCATGAACAATGATTATGCCAGCCTGATTGCTCAGTCAATGGTGCGAGCCTCGTGAGAATATGCCTCTCACGGCGACACGCAGCCTTACGACGGCACAGTGCTGCCAGAATCACCCACTGGCTCGGCTCATAACAAGAACGGCTGCGCAGCTGCAGCCTGGAGCGTTTCGGGTACTGGGTAAGTCAGCGGAGGGATGTGCTTGGTGTTGGATGTGGTCTCTCGCAGGTCGTCCGCCATGCCAACAGAGGCGCGGACCAGTAGGATGTGGGCGTGATGTGGGATGCGGACTCCGGCCACCGTCAAGACCCGACGGGCGTCCGCCACGCACAGTTGATGCGTTTTTGGTATGAGAACATCCATCACTGCGCTCTGGCACTGTCACTTGTCCGTTTCCCTTTGCCTTCTGACTCGAGTCGGATATCAATGGCAAGAAGCGGCTGCGCTTGGGTGGAAGGGGACGCCACTAGTAACAGAGGGAGGAAGGCATGATGGACAGAGAGCACTGGCATCTGCGGCCACACAGACCCATGCACAGTGCGCCCCCCGAGTCCGAGGACATCCCCTCGTCAAACTCGACAGCCCTCAACATTGTCTCCCCCCGCCTTCTGGCACTGTCTTGCTCATGCCCCCGGCCCGTCCGCGCTACGGACAGAAGAACCTGGTCGGCCCATCAGTGCTGAAATCCATCCCACCCAGTGGCAGAGCCCCCTACCCGTTCGCCCAGGGATCGGAGCCAGGTCATGGTGGAGGAAAATCTGTGCTTCCAGATTCCCGCGCCTTTTGCCTCAATACATCATCATCACCTCCCACCTCTCCAACCACTCCTCCACCCCTCGAAGCGTGGTCTTCCATCCTCGCTCCTCCACCACCACCACCTCGACCTCGAAGAGAGACCGGTACACATTCCCCGCCCGTCCTCTTCCTCCCCCCTCTGCTCTTTCGCTAGACGCAGGGACCCCTTCGCCCGCTCAGCAAGGGGAAAGCACAACTGAACGGGGACCCCCCAGGCCATCCTACCGTGACCTGACCCTGACCCCCCGTATCGCACCCTATCCACCACATCGCGGTTCCTCCCTCCGGTAATCCGACTCCCCATCCTCCACCCCATCGACCCGGCCCAACGACCGAATATCCATCCTCGACCTCCCCTGGCCATCTTTGCCTTCGAATTCGCTCGCTCTTGCTCGACATTTCAGGATAGCCGCAGGGCGGTACACGTCTGCTCCTCTCCATCATCTCTCCTCCTGCAGCTGCCTTTTTTTGGATTTGGATTTCTCAGCCTGCTGCTGCTTCCTTGCCTTGCCTGCCTGCCTGCCCGACCGCACCGTCCCCCGCATGATCCCATCGACCTGCTCCCTATCCGACTCCTCCTCTCCCCGATCTCTACACCACCCTTGCTTCTCAGAGTAGGAGCGCCCACACCGCGACCATGGCTGCCCTTCGGCGCAGGAAGATGATCGGCCGGAAGAGAACCGTCGAGGATGAGGAGGGAGGTCCCGAGCAGCTCGACCTGGATGATGACTCCCTCTCGGAAGGCACCATTGGCACCGATGATAACGACCACGATGCCGACAGCGACACAAGCAACCTCGACGACGCGTCCCCCGTCGGGCCTCAGAACAGAAAACCAAAGTCGACTGGCAACGGTGCCCCGAAACACCCGGCTCCCCCCAAACCGGCTTCTACGCCCCAGGCCAACCCCTCCATCGAGAAGCCATCAACCGACACACAAGCCAAGATGGCGGCACCTCCCGCAAAGGAAGAGCCCGCTGATGGGTCGGCCAGCACCGCTACAGAAGACAAGGCTACACCCAAGGGACCGCTGGTTGTCAGCTCAAACTCGGCCAACAAGCTAGCTGCCGAACCCCTGGGCGATCGTCGGCGTAAGGAGCACGAGGACTACAAGCGCAAAAAGGCTGAAGACCCGGCATTCGTCCCTAACCGGGGGGCCTTCTTCATGCACGATCACCGGCACCCCGGGCCTGCTGCCAACGGCTTCCGCCCCTTTGGCAGAGGCCGTGGTCGAGGTGGCCGGGGCGGTGGCATTGGAGGTCCCTACGCACCATTCAAGTAAGTCGAGTCTCCCGCCTGCATCAAACAATCCCTCCCTCCACCCGTTCCATTGGGCACCCAGGCTCACACGTCATGCTAGTCAATACCACGGCCCGCCCGACCCTCTCACGAGCGGTCAATGGGCGCACGACATGCACGAAGCCGTTGCCGACCCCATGCCTCCCCGGCCGAGTCGACACATGCCTGAAGACGAGGGGCTGCCCAACGGCACCGGCCACATCCCGACCTGCCCTCCGAATGCCACCCCCATCAACCGTACAATGTCGACCGAGAAGCAGCTGGGCAAGGTCCAGGTCAGGGTCTATCTGCCCGTCATCGGCAAGGGCCCGGTTGTGGCCGGCGTCATGACCGTCAAGCAATACACCAAGCTGCCCGACCACCGCCCGCCCCTGAGGCGCGACAAGCCCGTCCGCATCTCCCTCCCTCGGAACCCTCCCAAGTACATCTTCCCGGCTGTCGACCGGTCCTTCATCTTCATCCCCCGCGCCATGCGGCCCAACCAACAGCGGGCCCGCGGCAAGCCCCGCTCCGGCCTGGGCTCCATCGGGGGCTACTCTCGCCGTACTAGTGTCTTCGGCGGCAGCTTCTACGGTAGTGCCTACTCGCCCAGCATCGCCCTCAGCCGCCGGTCCTCCATCGCTCCCAACGATGGCCGCGACTACCTGTTCTCGCCCACCGGCTCAGTCGTCTCGCGGGCACCCATGCCCATGGACAACCCCCGCCCTGTCGTCCGGCTGCCTCCCTCGGTGCAGCAGGCGATGCCCATGCAGCACATGCAGCAGATGACGCCTCAAATGGTCCCTGAAATGATGGGTGGAATGGAGATGCCCGTGCAGCAGTATGACGGCCAGGCCAACGACTTCTCCGCTCCCAACATGAACCCAGCAGCACAGAGACCGGTCTACCAGGAGAACCGTGCCCCGCCGCCGATTATGCATCAACCTCGGCCCCAAAAGACAGTCTCTGTCGCCGGCATCGAAACGCCGTCCCTCAACCAGCAGTCTTTCGACACAGCCTTCCACCAGCAGGTGCCGGTCCAGGTGTCCAACGGTCTCGGCGAGGGTCACGCCAGAAGGCCCTCTTATGCAACCCAGCGATCTGCCGGCACTCCGGCTTCGCAGATTCCAGAGCGTGCTATCCACGCCGCACCCTTCCAGCCGAGCCCCTACCAGCAGCCGCAACAGTTGCAGCCGCCTCAGCAGGCGCAGGGCTACTACAGCCAGGCGTACGGCATGATGCCGCAGCCTCAGCAGGGTTACTACTACCCACCCCAGTACAATGGGGGCAGCATGGGCCCTCCAGCCTCGACGGCTCCCTTCGTGCCCGCCTCGCAACACCAAGCACAAGGTTACCCCCCGCAGCCTCAGGGCGACCAGTACGGCCAGCAGCAGAGCGTCCTCCAGCAGGAGGTCAACGGCATGGTGTACTACTACGACGCATCGCAGATGGACCCGATGAACTCATACCAGCAGGGGTACCAGCAGCCCCCGCAGGGCTACGGCGCCGGAGTTCCGGGCATGGCGGGCATGGTGACGCCCAGCCCAGACGGGCTCTACTACGCACAGCAGGCACCCGGAATGGTGTACTACCCGCAGTAGTTCAGCGGACCCATCGTGTACGTGCCTGTCGCGGAATCGACGTCTTATTAATACCCCCTTCTTTTAATTCTTTCCACGATGATTATCTCTGGCGGACACGGACACAACAGCCCTACCCTGGATAAGGGCTTTGGTGGGAGGAGCTACGGCCGGCGCGTTTCGGGAGTTGGGGTCTCCTTAGACAGGCGGTGTTTCTGTCGTCCTCCTTGACGTCGCGACGAAGGCGGGAGGCTCACTCACCACGAGGGCCCTCGCCAAGCGATTTTTTTCCAAACGAAAAACCCCGTGTATTTTGGTTTCATCACGCTTTTGTGGAGGAAAAAAGGGCGGGCCGAAGGGGCGGGCGTTCGGAGGATGGCCCCGATGATTATTCTTGCTCCATCTCATGCTTCGTATTCAAGATATCATTGTTTCCCTCCGCGCTGTTGCATTTGAGCCGTTTGCTTTTCTTGTCTGGCGTCAGCGGGGCATCGTTGTTGAGTCCCCTGTTTTTTGTTACTTGTTGCACAGGCTTGGCGGGCGTTGGCTGGTATCATCTCATTGGGGTTTGGTTATGCTTCTTCGAGTTATTGGGTTGGGAGATGTTGTATGTGTTGTCTGGAGTCGGGAGGAGAATGGACGAGGCTGGAGAGGAAAGGGGGGACTGGGGTATTTCTTGGGGGTGGGGAGCAGTAGTAGGTGAGGCAGGCCGGATTAGAGGCGCCACTGGGGAAGAAAATGGAAAAATAGTAATGTTGCAAGCAGAACGGTGATCAGCGTGAGGAAGTCACTTGCCCAAGGTTGAAGTCCTGCACTACCGAGGTGCATGTGGTGCTCTCGTGTTGCAGGCTTGCAGTTGCAGCTCTCCCGGGCGGTGGCGAGGAGCGGAGCTATCCTTTTTAGCTCGTTCTGGCTGCATGCCGATCACAGATGGGGGGAACTGGAGCTCTAGCAGGTGCGGGGCCCACGCCCGAGATGTCATTCATTCGGAGGGACGAACAGAGCAAGCTGTACTATGCTGTCTGTCTCTGGAGAGGGGTTTATGTCTGGGCTGAGACGGCGATGCCCCGAGCGGCGTTTGCCTTTGTGCAGCCCTTTGCCCGGCCTTGGTACAGATGGGCCGGAGGACGCTAGATGACGACGATTCCGGCGGCCGAGGGAGGCTTCTAAGCTTCCTCGGCCGTTCTCGGGCGGCTCCGCGGGGTGGGAGGTTGGGACTGGGACAGGGGAGGTCACTGAGAGTGGTCATGGTGGCTTGACGGGTCAGGCTGGAGAGTCCGTTTGAGACGGGGGAGCAGCTGGATGTGATGTGCACGCGTGACGGTGGGAAGAAGCTCTGTGCCAGTGTGCCATCATGCAGGCATGGTGATTGACTGGACGGGACGCAGGGTGTGTGTGCGTGCGGGTGCGGGATGTGGTTTGCCCTGAGTCTGAGCTTGTCCAGCTGGGAAGCCCGTTTTAGGAGGCGATTGGCCCGAGGTGGAGGCCGTGGACGATTCATCGGCTGCCTGCTTTGGAGGCGGCGGTCCAGACTTCGAGGGAGACTTTCGTTTGTCGTCCGCCGCGTCTGGGTTTCTGCCTGGGCTTGTGTCGTCATCTTAGATGGAGCTCCGGTCGTGGCGAGCGAGGCGAGGCTGGGTGTTCTTTTCGTTTCTAGGGGACGTTCATCATGTCAGGCCACGGAAGTCCTACGGCTGACTGGACTGACTGACGGCGACGGCGGCGACATTGCCAGCGGGTTATTCTAGGTGCTCCAGGCCACTGTCAGCGTCGTCATGGGCATTTGTGCACGAGCGCCCCAGGTGCTTTTCTCCAGTCCTCTGTGCAACGGGTCAGGATCAGACCTGGGTTTCAGGCAGAGTGCTTATTTTGCGAGCTGGCCATCCTCTTGCACTCTGACACGGGCCATGGTCTCTCCCTCGGTAGGCGGACCACGACAAGGCAAACAACCCACCCTTTTGGGACATGGGAAATAAGGCTTGCTCGCACCTACATTAGTGGCTTTTTTGGTATTGTAAAATTCGGTAGCCCTCGTGCTCGAGGGGCGTCAAAAGTGCTGCTTCTTCCAGCCATCTTGTCCCGGGCGCCAGGAAGTCGGCGTCGGCGTCGGGACGAGTGCTGGCTGCTTTCGTTTGTCGAGAATAGCGCTAGATGAGACGATTGTCACTGTTTCGCCTCATCCTGGGGGGCGGCGATGCGGGCTAAGGCCACAAGGGGTACTCCGAGCTGCAACTGTGCCACTCACTTTACCAGGGGTCACTGTCCCGGATCCGCTCAGCATCAAGCACAAGCATCAAGCATCGTCTGGCGCTGAAGACTGGCATAGCATAGGCCAAGACGTGACCGCCTCAAACCCCGTCTGCTGGATGTGGCGCGTCATGCATCAGCCTGATGTGTCAGTGCCTTCTGGACAGATATCGCCATCAGTGGTGGTCCAGCCCAGCCAGTATTCGCCTCCTCGCTTCGATCCGTTCGACGAGGTTCCGTCTTGCTGATCCAGCTCTTCCTACCGTTTCCTCAGCCACGCAACCCCTCGAGTGCCTTCTCCCCTCCAAGGTCGTGTGACTCGGCGTGTTTGTCTAGCCTGATGGAACACACCGTGAGTCCTCCCCCCATGACTCGAACACGCCCGGTCCTTCTCGAGGTGAACACAGTGAGGGGGCGGCGACATCTTGACAAGACAAGGGCCGGAATGGTCGGCATCAAAGGCACAGGAGCCGCGTTAGAACGCAGGCTGTCACCCTGCAGCCGTTCGTTATCTCAGTGGAGGTACATGTCCCCACCTCCACAAGTCGCCATTCCCGATCCAGTGTGAGCCAATGGCCCCAGGTGGAGATGGCACACGGTACCCTGGGAAAGGTACATGCACCATCAGTGGAGTGGGCTCCTCTCTGGCTGCCTCGCCCCGGCGCCCACTCACCTAGAGTTTCCCCAATTCCTAGGCACCTGCCGCCTTGTAATCCGTCGGCAAAGCGCCTGGGAAGTACATGTACCGGGCTAGCAGACCGCATCCACGTCCCATCCCACGGCCGTCACCTGCTCCACGTCCGTTTCCCCCTCTCCGCCTCCCGCCTTCCACATCCTCCTCTTCCTCCTCCTCCTCCCCCGACAATCCACCAACGCACCCTCCTTCCTCACCACAACCCACGCTGGTTCTGCTCCCCCCAACCAGCTTTTTCTCTTCCCTCCTTCAAAACCACCTACACAGTCAGGAAGTAGTCGATCTCGACTCGACTCTTTCCGCATCAGCATCCATCCAACCGCCAGAATCGCCTTATCGGGCCATTGACCTGTCGACGTCACCGCCGCTGGGTCCTCGGTTGCACACCACACCGTCTTCCCCCTCTCCCGGAGCACGCCATCATGCCTTCGGAACTCGAGTACGGCGTCAAGCCCAAGAAGGCGGCTCCCCAGCCTCCTCCTAGGCCGAATTTCGACGATCTGCCCGTCACTCTCAAGGTCAACTTTGAGGACTTCACTCGTCGTCACAAGCTGTGCCTCCGTGACATGGGTGCCGCTACCCTGGAGCCCAAGGTAAGCCTTCGACGCCGACGCCGACCCTCGTTCCATCACTCTAACCACTTCCTTCCAGGTCCGTCAGTTCCTCGACGTCTCCCCCGACACCGAGCTCCTCCTCGAGAGGTACTCCGACTCGGCCGGTGCCTACATCACCCTCGACGACAAGAACCCGGCCGTCTACAAGCAGCTCTACCGTGCTGCCAAGGCCAAGCAGAAGCTCAAGCTCCGCGTCACCAAGAAGAGCCCTCACCTCCAGAACAAGCAGACTCCCCAGCCCGCCTCGGTCGAGGACGAGTCCGAGACACCGGCACCGCTCCCGACGCCCCAGGCTGAGCCCGCTGCTGAGACCCAGAACAAGCGTTCGACCATCTTTGATGTGCTGCGGACGGCCGAGCCGAGCTCCGCCTCGACTTCCACCGGCTACAACCCCTCGGCTCCCCTGCCGGCCAGCGACACCGGCTTCGACTTTGAGACGTCGCTGCTGACCTCACTCATGAACCGCCACAACATCGGCCCCGACGGCTTCGAGCCCGAGAGGTCCCAGACTCAGCAGCCCCGTGACATCCCCGTCGCCCACGGCAGCGATGCCCGTGACGAGTGGTTCACCCGTGCCGCTAGCAGCGGTCTCGGCTCGTCTCTCTTCCCCGCCCGCATTGCTCTGTCCAACGCCCTGAGCTACGCCGTCTGCTGCAACAGCTGCGACAAGAACATCCCCGACACCCACTACCACTGCTCTACCTGCGACGACGGTGACTTTGATCTGTGCCAGAGCTGCGTCGACAAGGGCATCAGCTGCCACGGCAACGACCACTGGCTCATTAAGAGGGTCCTCAAGGATGGTCAGATTGTCACTAGCACCACCGAGACCATCGCCCCCAAGCCCAAGGCCAAGAAGCAGGAGCCCGTCCCGGAGCCCAAGCTCACCCTCCTCGACGACGATGTCCTCGAGACGTCGCCATTCAACTTCCGCACCTTCAGCCTGCGCACGTGCAACTGCTGCGTCAACGACTTTGCCGAGCACAACTTCCTCCACTGCGCCGTCTGCGAGGACTTTGACCTCTGCCAGACGTGCTTCTCCAAGGATGCTCACGGCCACAACCCCAAGCACGCCTTCCTTCCCGCCGTCGCCGGCTCCTACGTGCCCAACCACATCAAGATCAGGCTCGCCTCCGGCCGCAACCAGATGCACCACGCCATCTGCGACGGCTGCGACAAGTACATCACCGGCGTCCGTCACAAGTGCCTGGACTGCCCTGACTGGGATTACTGCGGCGAGTGCGTCCTCAACGCCAAGTTTGTGCACGCCGGCCACCGCTTCGCCCCGCTCTACGAGCCCCTGGAGGAGCTGCGCAACAGGTCCGCCACTGCCCAGACGCACTACGGCATCTGCTGCGATGGCCCCCTGTGCACCAAGTCGGGCTTCATCAGCGGCGTCCGCTACAAGTGCACAATCTGCCACGACACAGACTTCTGTGCCAACTGCGAGGCCAGCCCCGCCAACCACCACAACAAGACCCACCCCATGGTCAAGTTCAAGACCCCCGTCCGCCACTGCACTGTCGCCACCGTCGCCGAGCGCTGCGACGGCCACACCCTGCCGCAGATGGGTGACCGTGGCCAGCCGCCTGCCAGGCCCCGCGCCGCGGACCAGGCCTCGGTTCAGACCGTCCAGACTGTCGTCGACATGGAGCCCATCGAGTCGCCCCTCGTCCAGGAGCCTGTCGTCGAGAAGGTTGTCGAGAAGGCCCCCGAGCCTATCGAGGAGAAGTTTGAGATCAAGACCAAGATCGAGGCCGAGGTTGACGCCGAGGTCAAGGCTGAGGAGACTCCCGCTCCGGCCCCGGCTCGCGACCTCGTTGCCGTCTTCGTCCGTGACACTGTCGCTGACGGCACCGTCCTGCCCCCTAGTCACGGCTTCGAGCAGACGTGGTACCTGCGCAACGACGGCGAGGTCGCGTGGCCTGCCGGCTGTGCTGTCAAGTTTGTTGGCGGCGACTACATGGGTCACCTCGACCCCAACCAGCCCGCCGGCATCTCGGAGCTCGTTTCCGCGTCCGAGTCGATCACCTGCTACGAGGCCCTGGCCCCCGGCAAGGAGTTCGCTTTCACTGTCCTGCTCCGCACACCAGCTCGGGAGGGCAAGCACATTTCTTACTGGCGCCTGACGACCGCCGAAGGTCTCAAGTTTGGCCACCGCCTCTGGTGCGACGTCAAGGTCAAGGCCCCCAAGGTCGTCGAGACCCCCAAGGCTGAGATCAAGGAAGAGCCCAAGGAGATCAAGGAGGAGCCCAAGGAGGCCAGCGACAGCCAGATGATCTTCCCCAAGCTGGAGAAGGAGTCGCCGATTTCGAGCATCTACCAGGACAACAAGGACGCCAAGTCGGAGACGGCATCGACGGCGGTTGCCGATGAGGTCGAAGAGGTTGACGATTTTGACGACTGCGGCGACGCCGAGTGGGATGACTCTGAGAACGCCTTCTCGACGGATGACGAGTACGACATCCTGGACGCCTCGGACGAGGAGTACCTCGAGGAGCAGCAGAAGAAGCTCCGCAAGTAAGGGGTGACGGAATCTGGAGTCAGAACGGGGACCATGTGGGCTCGAGATGACGGACGACCGGTTCGACCGGATAGCTTTGGCGGTATTTCCTTTTTGGTTTGGGTTGTCTATTTTACTGTATGGGACTGTACTGCTTTTCGATGTATCACCATGCGGCCGCACTCGGTTTCAGTGCTGGCCAGGCACACAAAGGGGAACGTGGCGGGACCGATCAGCGAGGTCGAGTCGCCGCCCGCGAGGGAACAACGGGACACTCTCTTGAGCTCACGATGTCTGATTACAGATTGATATGCCTTTTTTCATTCTCTAGGCCGTAATCCAGGACCATAAAACAGTGCGATACTTTTTGTGTGAGATTTGTGACTGTGGGAGGGAGGCAGAGGGAGCTCCAAGACATGGAGAATTGTGAGGGGTCCGGGGTCTGGAATGCACTGATGACCATGGCAGTTGGAGAAGGAGCCAGCGACGGTGGAGTTGGCGCATGCACAAGCCCCTCTTTCCCCTTCCCATCTTCAGTGCTGGGGCATGAGCGAACCAATCATGTCGGATCGCGGGCGTGCTTAGCCAGCCAGGGGTCCGGGACTAGACTTCGGCGGCAGACGACATCCATCTGGATAGAGTGTCCTCAATCTTCAGCCGCCCACTCTCGACGTCCACCTTGTCGACCACCCACGACGACGACTAGCGAGCCCACAGAGTCGTTTCCAAGGCAGCAGACGACTTCTTTACGATTGGAAGCTTTCCGTCTACCCAATTGCCTGTCCGAAAACCTCCGTTGCCTCTCCTCGGACCGTTGACGTGGCGGAAAGCCAGCCACCGAGGCATGCGACCTTGAGCTACCCACGAGACCACGAGCAACTGGCGCGACCCGGCACAGCAAGACAACACACAAGACTGTTACCATGATGGACGGCTACGACGAGAAAAAGTCCCTCAACGAGGATGACTTTGGCGCAAAGGGTGGCATTGTCAGCGCATTCGACGCATTCCGTACGTCTTCCCAAGACACCTATGTCTCCCCCAAGGAAACCCCCGCTGACCTCTGCCCTAACAGCCAAGTCGAAACCGCAATATGTGCAACGCACCGCCGGCGGCGGCAAGTGGACCGTGGTCATGAGCGTCATCGCCTTCTACCTCTTCTGCACCGAGTTTGGCCGATACTGGCGCGGCTCCGAGAACCACACCTTTGCCGTGGAGAAGGGCATCGGCCACGAGCTGCAGGTCAACCTCGACGTTGTCGTGAAAATGCAGTGCTCCGACCTGCACATCAACGTCCAGGATGCCGCTGGCGACCGCATCCTCGCCGCTGACAGGCTGCGTCGCGACTCGACGACTTGGGATAAATGGGTTAACAGCAACACGGGCTTGCACAGGCTGATGCACGACGCTGGTGGCCGTATTGATACGTTCTCGGGGTACCATATTGACGAGGGATTCGGAGAGGAGCATGTTCACGATATTGTTGCTATTTCGAAGCGCAAGGCCAAGTGGGCCAAGACGCCTACTCTGCGTGGCGAGCCGGACAGCTGCCGTGTTTATGGCAGTATGGACTTGAACAAGGTGCAGGGCGACTTCCACATCACCGCTAGGGGACACGGATATGTCGAGTTTGGAGAGCACCTGGACCACACCAGTAAGGGTCACATTCTCCATTCCCTCTTGACCTCAGACTAACACATCTCCCAGCCTTCAACTTCTCCCACGTCATCAACGAATTCTCCTTTGGCGCCTTCTACCCCTCCCTCTCCAATCCCCTCGACCGCACCATCAACCTTGCCGACGACAACTTCCACAAATTCCAATACTACCTCTCCGTCGTCCCCACCGTCTACACCGTCGGCCGCAAGCGCTCGGCTCGCCACACCGTCTTCACCAACCAATTCGCCGTCACGGAGCAGAGCAAGGCCGTCGACGACCACTATGTCCCTGGCATCTTCGTCAAATACGACATTGAGCCCGTGCTTCTTCTCGTGGAGGAGACGAGGCCGGGATTCTTGCAGTTCTTGCTCAAGGTTGTCAATGTGTTGAGTGGTGTTGTTGTCGCGTTCCATTGGGGATTTACGTTGACGTCGTGGGCGAGGGAGGTTTGGGGGAAGAGGAAGAGGAGTACCCAGGGTTTTATTGGGAATAAGTCGGATCATGATGAGTAGATTGGGGAGGAGGGGCGTTTCTCGGTGGGTTGGGGGTTGTGGGCTGGTTTCCTTATGGGGTTATTACAGCTTTTTGTGTATAGATCCGGCTGTATATATTGGATCAAATCATGGTTGGACGTATTTCGAAGAATGGTAGAGGTGACATGCTCGGCAGGGGAGGAATGGATTGTTCATTTGGTGCGTTGGTATCGTCTCTTCGTTACTGAACCCCTTGCTCATCACAATGTAGGGACGTCATCTGCCCCGTCATATCCCTCGTCAACTACTGGCTACCCTGTCCGGAGAAGTTGTCCTCCGCTGGATGGCCACCCTGGCCGAAGTCGTCCTCGCTGCCATGGTTGACAGCCATGGAGATGTTGTCCTGGTCACTAGAGCCAGGCTGGTTCCAGAAGTAGTCACTAAAGTCACCTGGTGTAGATAAAGTCAGTACTGGTCTGGAAAAGATGGCGCAGAAGAAGCATACCGTTGTTGCTAATGAGGCCAGTGTAGCTTATGACTGTGGTCTGATTCCCGGCCTTGGTCTTGCTCTTGCTGTTGGACTTGCTCTTGACCGCGGCAGAGGCAGTGGCAGATGTGGTGGCCTTGGCCTTGATCTGTTTCTTCTGCGAGGGCATGATGGTTCGCGAAGGGCTTTGTTGTCTTGTAATAAGGCGATACGACGAAGGTGTGTGAATCAAAGGGGATGAAGTATATGGCCTTGTGGTTCAAAGGTCTGGGAAGTTATAATTTGGGATGGCTCTTGTTTCTAGAGAGGAGAATGCCCGGCTCACTTTATATCAGGCAGGTGCACATCTCCAGTCGCATCCAGTCGAGTTCGCTTGGCGTTTTCGATCATGTTGATCTCGCAATGTCAACCGGCCCCGAGGGGAAAACTGCGAGTCCTTTTCCATGTTGCAGTTCAGACCCTTCGAGCCTGCCACATTTCAACGACTGGTCCCAATACTTGCGCTGCTCATGCCGAAAGGACTCAAGCCACGTCGACTCGGATGAGAGACGGTCATTCTGCAGAGACCCTGCAGGTCGGTCGCCCAGAAACAAAAGGACTCGGGCGAACAAAACTCCAACCAGAAGAAGGCGAGCCAATAGGAAGAGGGACTCCCGAGCCTCATCTTCCGGGAATAAGCATGGAGGTGCCGGGGTCAAAAGGACTCGAACAGAACAAGGTCTCGCGGCGAGAGACCTGGAAAGGGTGGCAGGAGGCACAGCCCGAGACCTGACCATTGGATGCCCCATCACCGCGATTCAGAAAATGACTCGGAAGCTTGCTGGTGGTCATGTTGGCGCCAGCCTTCTTGAACTGGTCCCTTACGGTCTATGAATCCGCAAACCCAGGGGCTGACCCCAGGGCAACCCCACGAGGATCAAACGGTCAGGCTGAAAATCAAGTGGACTGCGTAGGCAAGGTTGAGAGGAGAGGGGATTGAATCGCACCCCTGCCAGTGTTGTGAGCCTATCAGAAAAAGGACTCTCCGAATTTGGTTGTCTCTGTATTGTCTTGGCGGCTGAATGGTGGTCATGCGTGGCATTGCCAGCCTGGCTGTGCAGCCAGTACCTACGTATGCAGTGGCTGCTCCATTAGTCTCTCCCATAAAAGGACCCAGATCAGCCCATCCTGGCCCATCTACTCGAACTCTTGTTCCTCAGCGCTCCCGCCTTGAGGAGCCATTCCCTCAACTTTCTTCACGCATTCCCGGTTACCATCAAGCTTCAATCAACTTGCTCCGCTCTGTTGAGAGCGCGAGGGTCTCACAGCCCTCGCGAGCTCAATTCCGAGTCAACAATATGATCATCATTTAAGAGAGGGCAGTCGCTTTCCCCGGCAATCTTCATGGGACTATCACTTCTGCAACAATTGCCATGCGCCGATGCAGGCGCACGACGGGCTTCAATGCGGACAAGTGCCTCACGAGTCAATACATGTCGAACATGAGAGAGTACGCCCTCCAGAATCCTCTCTGTTCAATCTCTCGACAATATGCCCTGCAGATCTCCAGCTCCCGCTGCAGGACATATGGCCTTGTTCTCCCCAATACACTCCAGCATCGACTCCATCGAGCCGGAGCAGCCCTTCCTACTTCAGCCCTCTGATCTCATCACCGTCGGACCAAGTTTCGACCCCGTCTTCCTCGATTGCACTCAGTAGTCCGCCGCCACCCTCTCATGCGGACTGTGCAACATTCCGGCCGCTTGCCCCAAGCACCGTTGATCAGGGACAACTTCGGTGTGCTTGCGGGTACACAAGCTCGTGCCGAAGGCTGCAAAACTATTTGCGACATCTGGAGACGAACTGTAGTCCGCGCTCAAACACAGCGTTCTCATGCCACCTACAGCATGAGCAGGACACAAAAGAAGACCACAAGGCTCACTTAGCCAAATGCAAACCAAAAAAGGGGCGTCCGTGTGGACGGAAAACACGCCCAAGGTGGCCAACCTGGTGATGGATCAATGGCAAGACATGTTCAGAGTCGCTCATGGGGCAATCAAACCCATGATTGAGGACTTGGGTCTTCTCTGGTTCCAACCCTTCCCAAGGTGTGTGGAGCATTGATACCCCCGACCATGTTCAATTGAAGCGAGCAATTGGTGCAGATTGATTCGTTTTGGAAGGAAAGGGGGAATGCCACCCTTGAGTTCTTGATGATTAGGTGCGTGGTGGCGTTACGAAGACGGAGCATCGTGGCAGAGGTCGTGGCAGAGCATGATGGCCGAGAACGATGATGGTACCCCATTCAGAGCGTCACGGCAGGGCACAAACGTGGCAAGCCCTCGCGGAGTATGAAATCAGCACTCCCTGCAGAGCATCATAACAAACCATACAAGTGGCAAAGCTCGCGGAGTATCAACGCGGCACTCCTTACAAACCATCGCGGCAGGGCACAAACGCGGCAATTCCCGCGGAGTATGAAATCAGCACTCCCTGCAGAGCATCACAACAAACCATAACAGTAGCAAAGCTCGCGGAGTATCAACGCGGCACTCCTTGCGGAGCATGAATGGTACTATAGGACGGAAGTGTGGACAGGCCGGCTTTGAGGGGCGCGAAGGACATCCTCGTCCTGAACATCCCCTAGATTTGGGTTTCATTTGTTTGGTTCGTTTGTTAATTGGTAAATGATTTTTCATTGCTTGGGGCTTAACACTACGAGTATGGTTGGAGGGCTCCTTCAGTAATTCAATTGTCAATCTTTCCAGTACGTCGAGTCACCGAGAGTCGGCAAAAACATGGACATGCATATTTGGGGTCGAATCCTGGGAATAGTCCACCCCTTCACAAAGTTGAAGCAATCGTACCTTGACCCCCCTGAACATTCTCCATAATGCTTCTGCCGTCAATTAGATGTTTCACTAGATATGATGTTTGAAGCCTATCTAGGAGTTAAGGTCTTCGAGTTGACGTGCTGACCAAAAGTGATGTGATTCGGGGCTCGGGCTTCAAGCGTGAATCCTGGGCCCTCTTCCATGATTGTTGAACCTCGATCCTGACAGACGCCTCTTTCAGATGGGTCATTATTGAAGCTCAGGAGTTGGTAACTTCGAGCTGATACTCTCTCCATAAGCGGCAGGGACTGGACACAGCATTTGGTAGATGTGCTATTCTGTTGTTAACCTACATGCGTTCCGTTGTCTTGGTTGTATCTGTCGGCGACAACCGTGGATGACCTTGAAGCTTTTGAGGTTTGCCAGTGTGTTGAATCTTCCAGACAGGAAACCCTGTGATGGCTTTTGGTCTCCATTTGACCTGGGCGAGGAGGAACGCAAAGGGATGCTGTTTGTTCGTGTGTTAATCTTGGTATGTCACAGACCGAGTGGCCGGGCCAAGTGGGCAAGGTTTTTAATAGTCACATGGCTGGAGGCGTGGTACTAGGTGGCAGTGAAAAGAATATTGGGAACCAGGGCAAAGCGATTGCAACATACTAGCCTTCATGGCCTGGTTGGGAGAACGAAGAATGTCAAATCGCTGAACCTGTTGAATGAAAACCATAGTCTAATAATCAAATGGACTCAACGCGAAGAGGCAGTTAGTCCCTCACTTTGCTACCCAATCCGCCAAAACGACTCGGGGTGTCAGTAGGCTCCCAGCAGGCTTCCATCTGCCCATTGCGGCCCCCATGGCACAGAAATATGAAGCCGAGGAGCATGTCGTCGATCCTGCTCGCGGGATTGCAGAAGACTGCCTATACAGCTCGAGATAAGATTGTCCCGGCCCTGACAGCAAGTCGACTTGCGGTAAGGCGTCGATGACCTTGCTTTGCCGGGATCGCCGTGCAATGGTCTCGCCTCAAATTTGACATCAGAGTCCTGGCTATTCGCCAGGGCAAGCCCTTCCGGTAGAGACGACCAAGTCAGAGGTCTTTTCCGTCGGTTCTGCTAAGCATTTCTTGATGAGGCGATGGGCTGGGGTTTGACGTTGGAAATCCATGAAAACAGGTGCAATTCTGAGAACGTCTCGCCTGGGACAAGTGCGCTCACGGCAGGATGCTGATGAGCCGTCCAAGGAGACGCGATATGTCCATTCACATGATGGAGTCATCTTTGCCCATCACATATCTTCTGCGCTGCTTCCAAAGAAGCTGCACTCCTCGTCCAATCTTGAATCCTCTCCCATGGCATTGCTCTTCTGGAAATAACAAGTATGTACATCATCGCAGGCCAGTGACATCAGATAGCTGGGCAAAAACATGACGACCACGTCTGCCGCGAGTCACTTGACCAGCGTTGCAGCCCATCTGTTCAACACAGCACATGACCAACCTTCCGCTCAATCACTAGACACATCACGCACTTCAAACAACTCACAGCATTTCTTCGGAAGTAAGGGGCCGAGTCCTTCCATTTCCCATCCCTGCAGCCACTCCCGTCCCATCGCTGGCATGCATGGCGGGCAAGGCAACCAGGCTAAGGTTGCCCGGCGGTGTCTGCTGGCGTCGCTGGCCAAGCAGAGCCCTCCACTCCGCCAGCGGGCGCCTTACGGATGGCAGTCCACCTCCCAAGACGCCTGCTCAGAGACACCGACCTCGCGCGCATGGTGCCATCCGCGCATGAAGCCAGGGGCGCCATGACCGAAGCAGAAAAACGAAAAAATTGCCCTGGCCGCCATCTCGTTGTCAGCTGGACTGGGGGTGGAGGGTGAGACTTTTGCTCGGCGCCACGCTGCCATCCGGTCGGAATCCCAGGGCGGGCGGGCGGACGCGGTGAATGTCGGCGACCTCACGAGAAGGAGGGGGAGGCTTGGGTGAGGGATATAACGCGGCGGTGGGAAGCGGTTTGACTGGTCCGACTAAGCCTGTCGTCGGCCAGCAAGGCACGATGCGACGCCATGCTCATCGAGGAACGGTAGTCGGTGAAGCTGACGTGCGACGAAGCCCCATGGCGTGGCGGTCGAAATCTTGGGTCGGCAAGCGCGGGGTGACGATGTGTCTACGGGAAAGACGGGCGAGTATGGGACGAGGACGTAGCGAAAAGGCACGGCCTGCAGCGCGATGACCGAGGCGCCCACTCAACTTCTGAGCCTGTCTGCTGCCCGCCCCCCGTGTGTGGCTTGGGCGTCGCGGAAGCGTGTGCAGCCCGTCAGGCTGTCAAAAAGTTCCAACGATAGCTGCTCAGAGTCATGATCATCCCACTGTCTCAGTGGTGCACGGCCGTCGAGAGACACTCTGCACCGCCTCCGAGATGTCCGAGCGAGCCAAAAGTTCCGGCCTTGGAAAGCTGTTGGTGGAAGAGACAGCTCGATGTTGACCGATGTGCAGCGGCAGCGGGTTTGCAGGGCTGGGCGGCACGCATCTCCCTGCCGCTGCGTCGAAGGATTCGAGGGTTGGGGGGCGTTATCTGCCACCTGAGTCGTCGGTTGGCCGGCCTTGACAGGAAAAAGCATCGGTATGACAAGGGGTTCCCCCCAAGCGAGCAGAGGACACTTGCATGATCGCCCTCACCGAGTCGCAGCAAGACATGCCGGACGCAGCGCCACGCGAATAGAACACCATATTTGTCCGTTGGCCGGTGTAATGCTGTCGGGGAAAGCCAAGAGGGGACTTGGGCTGGCGGTGTGGCCCCTTTCTGCTCCATTCCGCCTCGGGCACCGCAGACTGGCGGCTTCGATGGCCGTCGAAAGAGGGAGATTTCGCGAGCGGAGCGCGCGGCCGCACAACGTGGCATGCTCACCACACCCTCTCGCGCTTGTCGGTCGTGATCCCCAGGCCAAGCGGGAGATATGTCCCTGACTGAGTCCCTTCCGGCCGACTGGGGAGGTTGTACCGCCGGAAACTTCAAGCCCTTGGTGTGTCGCCACGTCGCCAGTCGGTGTAATTTCAGGCGGACGTCGGGAGGCCGAGTGCTCACGGGACCAAACTGATGACGATCTCACCAGCTGATTTTCCCAGGGCGAGATCGGGTTTTTGGAGTGGGAGTGAGAGCCCGCGCTGATGGGCACACAGGCTAATATCGGATACCACCGGTATAGCTGTCCCAGAGTCTCTCCTGGGCCGTCCCGGCGCCCAAGAAGCAGCCCTATCCCGAAGCATCCCCATCGGTACGTCGACCCCAACTTGCTCATGGTGCTCGTCGGAACCCGCCCAACCCGCGAGCTCCGATCCGAGAGCGACTTGTACGATGGGGGGTCCATGACTGCATCTTCGGAAACAATGTTGCGCGTCGTTGACAGGCGAGACACTGCCCGCCACAGGTCTCAGTTGGACGTGTCGTTGGTCGTGTCGTTGGTCGTGTCGTTGGTCGTGTCGTTGGTCGTGTCGTTGGTCGTGTCGACTGATAGGAAACCTGCCAGTGCCATGTCCAAGAGACAGTGAGGGCCAAAGACCCCAAAACATGATGTTGTCGCCGGTTGTCCCTTGGCCTGCCCTTTAGCGCCCGTTGCCCGACCCGTCGCTACGTCGCACGGCACATGGCCTTCAGCGAAAGCGAGGTTAGGAGCCATAGTAGCGGGATCTAACATGGCATGCGCAAGTCCAAGCCACTCTGCATAGAATGCCAGGGGACGGGGGCTCTTGACCGCCGAGAGGGTTGCGCGGGGTCGGGATGACAGCCGGACGTCGTTTGATGTCGTCGGGCCACGAGCTGTCCCGCGTTCGCTACCCGACACTATGGTACCGTCAAACCGTAGCTCAACCTTGAGATGGAAGTATCGGGCGTGCGAGCCTGGAGAGGCACGGGATCTCTTGTTACCTGTGGAAGCCCGAGGACTGTCCGACCTCCTCGTGCTTGACAAAGGCACGATGACACAAAGCCCAGCTTGGCCAGGGACGCCACCACGTCTGCCCATCATCCCGTCATGGACTGAGTAGTGCTGCATTGATCGGACGACAGCTTTCTGATATCCAGGGCGTGCATGCTGACCGGCCGATCAAGGTTTGTCAGGGCTACCCCGGCTTGCGCGCTCATCGGTAGCTGCAGCTACCCGCCGACGCATGTACCATGTACGTAGCCGCAGACCGATGACTGAGCGCGACTCGTCGAGGGCCGTCATAGCCCGTCATCCATCCCTGGCTTCGTAAATGGAACATTTTCCCCATTCCGTGCCAATGTGGCCCGACGGCCGCCAGGAATAGTAGGGCCAACGTGTCCACTCGGTCAGGCCTCGGGCAGCAAATGGTAGAGGCTGAGGAACGGCTCCCTGCAGGCGGGCGTGCATGATCTGGTGGCCCCCCTTGTCCTTGCCCGGTGGCTCACGACAAGCGACAGACGGCCGGCCGGTGCAGGTGATCAGCTGTCGATGATTCGGCGGCGGACGTTGATCCGTCAAAAGAAGCGCGACGCTCGTCCTCGGACGCGACGGCCTGGCTTGATACGGAGAGGATCGTCCTGCGTTTGGGAGACAGACTGACCGTGTCTCATCACCTTGGCCAATGTACTGGCGGGAGTGTTGGCAGGTCGGCGTCTGCCGAGGAGATGTCTGACCGATGTCCATCCAGGCTATGACGGGCATCTGGCGTCCCCCCCACACCCCTACGTGCCCAGCTGCGCCATCTGAGAGGTTTCCATGCGGTGACGATCCTTGCTTGTGGGTGAGGCAGCCTTTGCCCCTCGTCGCACATGGTCATATGACTTCTTTCTCGATGTTGGTCCTGTCAGTGCAGTTTCCGTCCTCGGATCAGTAGCCGAGATCAAGCACGAGCTGGCTTGTTGGTGTTGGTCGGCCTCGGTGTATTCTTCAGAAGGCACATCCTCTGAGTATAAAAGGGGAAGACCAGTCCGACCTCCACTCCTTTGTCCCGACAACTCAGCGCTCAAAGAAAATCTCCAGCAAGCCTTGACCCACTCCCCCAGTCGAAACAGTAGTCCTGTGACTGCTCTGCTCCCGCATCTTTGCAATGGAGGCTGACTCCGGATGCTGCGTCGATGGGCGCATTTACGAGAACTGCGTCAGCTGCGGCGGCTCCCAGAGATTGTAAAGCACCCTTCTGCCTGGTTGTGGCGAGCTCAGACGAGAAGCTAACAACTCGAAGGATGCCCACTTGCCAAACTTGCGTGGCGACTGGCCTGAGCTTCACGCTGTGCCCATTCCATCCGGTCACCGGCAGCCAGGATGCCGTCAATCCATATGGGCGGCGCTGACCTTGAGAGGCCATGTGTTGCGGAGTGCTTTCCTTGATAGATGTTGGGTTTCCACGGACGAATAAGCGCAGGAGCTTGGTGTTTTGGAAGATATGGGGCGGTGCCAGGGGCTTGATGTGTCCACGATCGATTTGGTCGGGTAAGGATGCGGTTGCGTTTTGCAGGAGGGCGGTTTCTGTTTCAATGCTGGCTGTCTTTGCAGGAGGGTGGTTTCTTCTGTTTCGATGCCGGTGGTCTTTTGAATTTCCTTGGTCTCCAGTGCCGGGTTTCGTGTTTCTTGAGAATTCAGGGTGCATTTCAGTGGTCATGATAACATGGTACACCTATTCAACGATGCTTCGTTGTCAAGGATAGCGAAGGGACCTGGTCTTTCTGGTGACATCGCGAGTGACTGGCTGTTGATGCAATACTGTGACTTGCAAGTTTCCGGCGAAAATTGAAGCAATAATTGTATTGGACATAAACACAGGAGATAGATAGAGCCAGACGAACAGACAAATGGAAGCAAAGAGAGTCTTTGGGGTGTTTGTTCAGGAGGAAGTGAGAGGAGGAAGTGAGAGAAGGAAGATGAGGTCAAGACGACAGTGGGTCAGGGGTATCAGTCCTCCCCGGAGAAACCCCGGCTGCACGATAACGACTCGACCTCCTTATCGGTCGCGTCGCGGGGTGTTGAGTGTCGCTCAGCAGCTCCAAAGCTGTCAGTCAATCCATCCTCCTGCAACCTCGACACCGAAATTCCCAAACTCGAGTCGTCCAAGCACCGCCCTGCGCTCCAGCTCAACTACCACCTCCCTCCCCTCTCGACCTTTCCACCACCTTGGAGATATACTTCTCTGTATCATGCGATAGCACTAGAGCAGTGCGCATTCAGAAAGCATGTCCGTGATCCTTTGCACAGGTAAGCTCGAAGCTCAGGCATCCTCCCCAACAAACCTTTGACCTCGACACTGACAAACCACAGCTGGTTACGACCACACAATTAGGTACATCTCCCACGAATCCCACACCCTCGCACCCTTCAGCTAACCCCCCAGGTTCTGGGAAGCCCTCTCCGGCATCTGCTCCCGGACCATCCAGCACCCCGACTCCCAGGTCAACCGCCTCTGCATCTCCCCCGACAAGCGCTACCTCGCCGCCGCCGGCCACCACACCGTCAAGCTCTTCGACATCAAGTCCACCAACCCCAACCCGCTTCTGACCTTTGAAGGCCACACGGGCAACATCACCGGCGTCGCTTTCCACTGCGAAGGCAAGTGGATGGTTACCAGCTCCGAAGACGGCACCGTCAAGATCTGGGAAACGCGCTCCGGCCAGGTCCAGCGCAGCTACAACCATGGCTGTCCCGCCAACGACGTCGTCATCCACCCCAACCAGGGCGAGATCATCTCATGCGACCGCATGGGCAGTGTCCGCGTCTGGGACCTCGCCGAGAACAACTGCTCCCACCAGCTGATCCCCGAGGAGGACGTCTCCGTCTCAAGTGTCACCGTCGCCAGCGACGGCTCCCTGCTCTGCGCTGCCAATAACGCTGGTAATGTCTTCGTCTGGCAGCTTGTCCAGGCTTACGACCGCACACAGCTGGTGCCCGTCACACATTTCTCCGCCCACAAGGAGTACATCACTCGCATCCTTCTCTCTCCTGACGTCAAGAAGCTGGCCACCTGTAGTGCAGACCACACCGCGAAGATCTGGGAGGTCAAGCCTATCGAGCCCGCCGACGACGATGAGGGTCCCACGGCTTACCCTCTTGAGGCCACCCTGACCGGCCACCAGCGCTGGGTCTGGGATTGCGCCTTTAGCGCCGACTCAGCCTACCTTGTCACCGCCTGCTCCGACCACTACGCCAGACTTTGGGAGCTACACAGCCAGCAGATTATCCGGCAGTATAACGGCCACCACCGGGGCGCTGTCTGTGTAGCGCTCAACGACTACTCCGAGGCGCGATAGAGACAGAGTGGTTGGGATTGTTTCGTATACTGCATTTTTCTGTTTCTAGAAGCCCCATCTGGGGGCGTCTGGCTAGCTGGGTCTTTTGTTTGCTTTCATTGGGATCATCGGGGTGGCACGGCGTCTGGAAAGTATCATGCATTATTTCAATATCATGACAGCTCCGTCGGAGCCATTATCGCATTTCGTCTGTCCAGTCTATGGCTTGAGATGCATCATGTCAGGGTATCCTGGTCACATAGATTTCCTCGGAGCCCTCATCACCATCCGTCTCCCCATCCGTCATCGTCGTCGGCCTGCTTGGGCTTCAGGTCGATCTTCTTGGCCACAGCAGGCTTGGCTGCGGGCCTCGCTGCGAGGGGTTTCTTCGCTGCCCCTGCTGCTGGCTTGGAAAGCCCCTTGGGCAGTGGCTTGCCGGAGCTGGTCTTCTTTTGTTGGGCAGCCAGCCACCCAGCAAAGTCTGGCTCCGCATCGTCAAATGGCGTCGCCGAGCTTGAGGAAGTTTGTCTGGTGGCCGCCGCCGCCTTGTTAGCGGGCTGAGATTCTGGAGTGTCAAATGACCCGTCATCGTCACCCATGTCTCCCATGTCGCCCCACGCATCACCTGCGTCCGCGTCTTCTTGGAAGAATGAGTCGGCAGAGGCCGCCGGCGGAGGCGGTGGCTGTCGGGAGGCTGATGGCGCAGGTGACTTGACTGCTTGCCTGTGGAGGACAGATGCTGAAGATGTCGATCGTTTGCCTTCCAGGCCGGGTGACAGCACAGCCTGAGGGGTGGAGGTTCCCGATCCCGTCCCGTTGGTCTGCATCTCGCCAGCAGCCGTAGAAATCTTGTTGGTGAAGGAAGAGATCGCCCAGCCGGTCCAGGAGGAGCCCTCGCTGGGCTGGGGGGTGCCCATCCTGGGGCCGCCAGCACTCTCCGTGGTGGGAGGAGGTAGTGCCGTATCAGGCATGCTCGCGGCAGCCTTTCGAATCTTTTGCATGAAAATGTCCAGTGTCTTCGTCGCCTGCTCGCGCACCGGCTTCTCCTTGTCCACCAGGAGAGGGCAAATGGCTGGCATGATCCTCGTGGCAGAGTCTTCGTCGCCAAAGTGCTCACTCGTTGCGCCCAGGGCCATTAGTGCTGCATTGCGTCCATGTACGAAGGGGTCTCGCAGAGAACGGGTAAAAGCAGCAATCAGAACCTTGGCCCTCGACGAGACGCCCAAGTTCTTGGCAATCTTCCCCAGGCAAATAGTCGTGTTGGTGCGGATGCCGGGTTGCTCGTCATTGGCCGTCTTTGCCAGGTGCCGCAGGAGCTCGCCGTTAATGGTGCGATCCGAGAGCTTGGAAATAATAACCAAGACAGACTTGAGTGTCTGCTCCCTGACCACCGGGGCCATATCGGTGAAGCCAGTGACCAGCTGAGGGAATATCTTATCGTTCACCACCTTTTGGGGCAGACGGTCGATCATGAGGGGAAGGTTGTCCAGGAGACACACGCGGATGGCGCGGTCCGGGTTGGAGAAGAGTCGGACGACGACGGGCTGGATCCGAGATTCAAAGTCTTCGTCGGTCAGTTTCGCCGAAATCTTCATCACCACCCCGAAAGCCTTGGGGCCACCGCCGCCAAACTCGACCGACTTGAGCAGCTCGGGCAAGACCTTGAGCTTGAAGAAGTCCTCGGGGAAGTCGTCCGTGACTTGCTCAAGGTCATCGAAAAAGGCATCACGCTCGCCTTCAGACTTGACACCCAGGTTGTCGATGCCCTCGGTGAGCTTGATGAGGGGGCTGTCGAAGAAGGATCCGGTACGCTGGCCCTGGTCGACAAAGTGCGCTGCACTCAGGCGGGCCTTTGGGTTCGCGTTGACCAGGCGCTTGTAGCTCTGGTGCATCGTTGGCGGAATGTTCTTGGTCTGGCCGGCCTGGTCAGTACCTGTGAAGTCGCCGTTGAAGGCCTCGAAAATGAGACATCCGAGTCCAAAGGCATCTACGGCCGACAGTGGGTTCTTCTTAATCGTGTCCCAGCCCCCCCTGGCAATCTCCGGTGCTGCATAACGGCCCGAGTCGGGAACCAGTCCGCCGTACGTCTAGATGCCAGTGTCAGTAGTCGTCCTCTGGCCGAGTGAGTTCTCCGGAGCCACCAACATAGATGACAGCCTCGTCGTCGTTGACGTTGCTGAGCACTTCGAAGCCGCCGAGCTTCCACTCGCCGCTTTCCGAAGCGTAAACAGACCCGACCTTGATGTTTCCGTGAATGCTGGTAGCTTCGCCGTTGATAAACTTAATGGTGCGCTGTTGATGCCGCGTTAGATATCGTCACATCTTCTCGTATGGAAAGGTGATACCCACTGCTACGCTGTGCAAACCCCATTTTATCGTTTCAGGGGCGAGCGTCTTTCTTCTGACGTGCCACCTCAGGGGTACCACTCGTTCGGTCGCGATATAAATGTGCGTTTCCGTCTTGGGAGGGAGGGTCAGCGCGGCACGATCATGCTGATATGTCGAAGGTGCCTACCTCCACTGTGTCTAGAACCTTGATGACACCGGGGTGTCGCAAGGTCCTCATCTTTCGAAGGGCGTTCTTGGCCAAGGGGAGTCGGGACTTGTTCGCGGCGATGTCGAAGGAGAAGACGCTGGCGTTGGAGCCGTCATCCTGGGAGAGTCAGCAGCTAGACAATAGTGGCATGTCCGTCGGGCCTTCGCGCACCTTTTTCGTAGCATTGTTCAACGTCCAGACGGACTGCTCGACGTCGACCTTGTCTCCAATGTTGTAGGGCAAAGGCGATCCTTGAGAGATGGCCGAGGCCACTGCCGAAAAGAAGTTCATGATGGGCAAGCTGGGTCGAGGGCGACGGAGTCCGGTAGGTCGGACGTAGGAGAGAAACGAGGTCGCGACTCGCTGCTTGTCGTCTCTGTCGATATGTGCCGGGTCCCGCGCGATGCAGCGTCCCTATCGTCGGCTTGTCGTTGCAGCGATTTGGCGACAGTTGAACAGTCTTGGGCGCGTGGCTCCGAAGATGGTCAGTGTCCATCCGTCACTGGCGGCCGTGTCCACAGCTTCACCCCGCGCTAAACTTGGTCGGGACAGATAGGGGTGGGGGGACGGTGTGCGGGCACTAACCTGAAGGGGTTAAGCCTAAAAATAGGCGGGCTTGAATTGGGAGGTGGACCCCTGGGCATGGCTGCCCTCCAACTTCTTCCTCCTTCACTTCCATCGCGTGCACTTCAAGTTCATTGCGGACGTAGAGAAGCTGTGTGCTTCTGGTCCACGACACAGCCAGCGCCAGACAGGGCACCTACGTGACGGCGCCGTATGTCTTTCTTTTGTCTTCAGCTCTCTCCGGGGTCAAGCCGAAGAATTGGGGCGACATCACAGCACCCGGGCAGCCAAGTCGTGTCTCTCAACCCACCGCGTCGCGCCCCAGCAAAGGCAGCACACTCATTCTCGCATCGCTGGCTTGATTGACTACATCAACACTCCGACTCACACAACACTCGTTCTTTCGGAGGCACCAAATTATTGGGTCCATTTCCATCACCACAGTTCATGCAACCAAATCTCGACTTCGTCATCTCTAAGGGTTTGGAGCGGGGGTACGGAAAGGTATGTCCCAACACGCTGGTCCCTTCTATCGGCCACATTCCCCGCGCTCAGGCTTGTTCCCTTGCAATGATGACCTCTGGTAAAAGGTCCGACGACCAGGGCCCTTCTGGGGTCGTGCTGCACCCCGGCACCCTCCAGGCTTCATCTCACGATGAGGCCACTTGTTGGATGGGGATTCCCCAATAGGCTCCTTTCCTACGTTGTGGAATTGTGCCTCCAAATCCACAAGCAGAGCACCATGGATCGGCTACGGCTGTTCCGTTGCTATTTGGAGTTTGGCCTTTCGATTTCTCCACGAAGCCGGACCAAAGGCCGCGACACACATACCACTACCTCGGGTACGGGGGAAAGTTCGAAACCGATGCGGCCCTCGAGTGAGGACAGTATAAAAGAAACTGAAAAGAGCTGAGCAACGAACAAGCCTGACACACTGCCACACTATCTTGTCCACATGTAAATCACCACCTTCTGACACAACGTGCTTAGGACGGCAGCAACTAGGTGGGCATTTACCGGTTGAAATCTGCACCAACTGTCATCAGGGCTCATAATCGACTTCCCTGGACCCCTCGAGCTCGAGGCAAGGTACGCCATACGCAGTAATCTCGCCCTAGCCAACATGCACATCGGAGACTGACCGACCGTCTCCCCAGCCGGGTCTGCTGGGCAAAATCGCATCCCACTGGAGAGCGGAGCCGCGATGTTCTAATATCAAAACCGCCATTTGTACGACCCTCGCCCGGCGTCTTCTAACCATGCCGCCAGCATCATCTCTTCCGCCGGGCCGGACCCCGGCGCAATGCCAGCAAGAAGGATGCACAGCAACGTACTACGGCGGCGGTCATTACTGCTCCAAGCATTCTTCCCCCCAATCTCGCGATCCTGCAGCAACAAATACGGCTTCGGGGTCATCACTGCCGGCTAATTCGCGTCTTGGGACAGAGTTTATCGGGAAATCAGGCAAGACTGCCAGGAAGGGAACCTCTCGTTCCAAGACGGAGAAAAAGTCAAACAAGCCAGGACCATCTCCTGCCAGATCCCAGGAGTCACCAGAGCGCTCAATTTCGCCGCGGAACACAACACCAAGCATGCCGCCACCCTTGCGTAGAACCCGAAGGCATGGATCGAGCCCCCTCAAGATGGCCCATTCTCCACCTTCAGACTCGGAATCAACTGCCAGGGTCCTCTCTGATGACGAGGAGGTGATAGAAGTTGAGGCTGGATGGCAAGAGGAGAGCGGTACGCCATCCGACAAGGAGCGAGAGGATTCAGTCGATAACCCTCAGTATGACCCTCGGCTCTTGGTCCCAAAGCTTGTAACTCGTGGTTCATTGCCCAGACAACACGAACCAGTGCGTCGTTTGCTGCCATCGCCCCAGGGAATGCCGTTACCCAACTCCACGCTGGGATCAAAGGCAGAGGCCTTGCACTCTGCTGGCTCAAGCTCCATGCCCACTCCTGCTTTAGGAAGTTTCATGGGCTCCCCTGGCGGTGCATCGCGGAAAAGGCGTCGGTCCCCCGACCCACTGGCACCACCTCGTCGTTACACGACAAGGGGGAATGTCTCGCCCTTTGTCTCGCCCTATGTTCACAGAGGCAATTCTAGCAGGGAGGAACGTGAGGAACAGGAGGAAGGGGACGATCGGGAGGAACAGGAGGAGCGGGAGGAACAGGAAGAGCGGGAGGAAAACGAGGTTCGGGAGGATCGAGACGATCGGCAAGAGTCCGAATTCCACATTGTCCCTGAGAGTCCGATAGACTCGTCCTCGCCTGTCGACAACGACGATCATATCGAGACATCATCACGCAAGACGCCGCCTGGCAAGATGCCGCCGCCCGAGACACCTCCATACAAGACGACGGTTCGCCTGGCAAATGGAAAGCTCCGGTACAAGCTCGCATGGGGCTTTGATCAAGAAAAGTTTGACTCGGCCATTTACGGGCAGGACGGAGCGAGCTCTCCCCCTGCAGGGGTAATTCCATCAAAACGAAAGCCTCCGCGGTTGCCAGACGATGAAGACGGCAGGCTCTATCTACGGATTGACCCCCGAATCCACTGGCCAATGAACTGGACCGACGAATGGTACGAGGAGAAGATGCAGGAGATCAAGGCCCGCGGAAACAGGAAAGCCAATTTCGGAAAGGCTGCAAAACGGATGCGAGAGCAGCGTCTCAAGCAGGAGGCTCTCGCGACTGCAGAGGCCGCCTGCGAAATAAAGCGACGGCGAGAGCCTCGTCCATGGGGGCACCGACGGCATATCGACTTTAGCGACGTGCCCGAAGAGAAGCTCCCCCGGCGTGTCAGGGCGGATCCTGCTTGGCAAAAAGCCTGCGCCTGGATGCGAACGAACCGCGTCAAGACAGCGCAGCGGGATCGTGAGGTTGAGCGACTCAAGGCTATAGGCCGCTCCTTCAGACACCTCCGAGGGCGGACGGGGTGGTGATTTCACGTTGTCTGGAGCAAGGGGTGGGAATGGGACGGCATAGATCTCGGGCGCATCATGATAGATAACCTGCTGCTATGATTTGGGACAGCCTCAAGGATGCTGGGAAGAACCTAGCAATGACTACAAAGGGGTGATCCCAATGCTTCCATGCACTCAACTAGCACCTGATGTCGTGGATGGTGACCGTTTTTCCATTTCTAGCATGAGCCGCAAACGCCCTTGGGCGGGCTCCCCAAATACCGTGCCGGGGCGCGTACTGGTATACATGAACTCCTGATAAACCAAAAAAAAAACCCACCAAAAAGCCATCAATCAAAATACACGAAAATGTCTTCATCTTTTTCCTCTCCTCCTCCTGTAGCCTCACGCCTGGTTCCTCTTGGCAAGCATGCTCAGGGCGCTGCCCGCCAGGATAAAGCCAGCCTGGTCCTCAGTGACGGCATGCTTGGTAGGGATGAGCACCTCCGTGCCATCACCCCTCTTGACGCGCAGGCTAACATCGCCCTTGCCGCCGTTCTTGAGCATCTCGTACAGACCCACAGTGCTGACCTCGTCGCCGGCGGACATCTTGTCAAAGTCGGCCTCGTTGACGAACGTCAGGGGCACGACGCCCTGCTTCTTGAGGTTGGTCTCGTGGATACGGGCAAAGGACTTTGTCAGGACGACGCGGGCGCCGAGGAAGCGAGGCTGCAGGGCGGCGTGCTCACGGGCACTACCTTCACCGTAGTTGTGCTCGGCGACGACGAGCCAGGGCTGGTTGCGCTCCTTCCACCGGAAAGCGAGGTCGGGGATGGTGTGCTTGGAGCCGTCGAGGTCGTAGGCGGCGTTGACCTCGCCCGTCTCGGCGTTGACGGCCGTGTTGAGGGTGTTGGCGCTGATGTTGGGCAGGTGGCCCTTGTACTTGAGCCAGGGGCCGGCGGCGGAGATTGTGTCCGTTGTGCACTTGCCGGTGACCTTGACGAGGACGCGGAGGCCGGAGAGGTCACCTTCGGGGAAGGCCTCAAAAGGCTCGAGGAAGGCGAGGCGCTCGGAGGAGGGGGAGATGGCGACTTCGACGGAGGGAGTGGGTCCATCTGGGGAGATGGACTGGAGCTGGGGGACGCCTGACTCGAAGGGAGTCTTGGGGTTCTCGAGACCCTGGGGCGGGGAGAAGCGGAAGGGCTTGCCGTCAGGGGTGGTGAGCTCGTCGGTCATGGGGTTGAAGGTCGTCGTGCCGGCGTAGGCCATGGCGGCGACGATCTCGGGGGAGGCGAGGAAGTTCATGGTGCCAGGGTTGCCGTCGTTGCGGTTGCGGAAGTTGCGGTTGTACGAGGTGAGGATGGCGTTGGGCACGCCCTTCTCAATGTTATCCTGCCTCTTCCACTGACCAATGCAGGGACCGCAGGCGTTGGAGAGGACGATGCCACCAGCACCCTCGAGAGTCTGCAGGGTACCGTCACGCTCCAGCGTCGCGCGGATCTGCTCGCTACCGGGGGTAATGTAGAAGGGAGCCTTGGGGCGCAGACCGGCCTTTCCAGCCTGCGCAACGAGACTCTCGACCTTGGTCATGTCTTCATAGGACGAGTTGGTGCAGCTACCGATCAGGCCGGCCGACAGGGTCGTGGGCCACTCCTGCTCGACAATGGTCTTGCCAAACGTCGACAGGGGGTGGGACAGGTCAGGGGTGAAGGGGCCGTTGATGTGAGGCTCAAGGTTGGACAGGTTGATCTCGATGACCTCGTCGTACTGGGCGCCCTCGTCGGCCTTGAAAGAGAAGTTGCCCCAGGTCTTGAATGAGTCGAGGGCGTCGACGGCCGACTGGCGGCGTGTCTGGAGGAGGTAGCGTTCGGAAGCCTTGGTGTAGGGGAAGATGGAGGTCGTGGCACCAACTTCGGCTCTGTGAGGGAATGGGTCAGTATGTAGGAAGGACAGGAGAAAGGGGCTGAGACTCACCCCATGTTGCAGCAGGTTGCCATGCCCGTCAGGCTCAGCGAGTCGACACCCTCGCCAAAGTACTCGACAATGTAGCCAGTACCACCACGGACGGTCAGCTTTCCGGCCAGGGCGAGGATGATGTCCTTGGGAGACGCCCAGCCCTGGAGCTGGCCGGTCAGCTTGACACCGAGGATGCGGGGCGCCTTGAGCTCCCAGGGAGCACCGACAAGGGCCTCGACGGCATCAGCACCACCAACACCAATAGTAATAGTAGTCAGACCACCAGCGTTGGGACTGTGGCTATCGGTACCGAGCATCATGAGACCGGGCAGGGCGTAGACCTCAAGGACAGTCTGGTGGATGATACCAGCGCCAGGGGGCCAAAAGTCCATGCCGTACTTGCGTCCAGCCGACTCGAGGAAGTCAAACACCTCCTTGTTCATGTTGATACCCTCCGCCAGATCGCTCTCGGCGCCCTTCTCTCCCACAATCAAGTGATCGCAGTGAATACTCGCAGGAATGGCAGGCTTCTCGAGGTTGCAAGACATGAACTGCAGCAGGGCCATCTGCGCCGAGGCATCCTGCATGTTGACACGGTCCGGGTTAAGCTTGAGGTTGGCGGTGCCGCGGACATCATTTCCGTTCTGGGTGTTTGTCAGGAGCGACTGCTCGGGGTTGTCGAGATGGCTGTAGAGGATCTTCTCGGCGAGGGTCAGGGGCCTGTTGCCGAGGGCGTGGCGGACCTGGATGAGGTTGTCGTGGAGCTTGCGGTATGTGTCGGGCTTGATCGACTTGGGCAGGGACGGGCGCATGGCGGCGTCGAGCTGATCAATGTCGTGGGCGACGGCAAACGTCCTCCTCGCAGGAAGGCATGACGGGCTTCGGAGTTGGGGTCGGGCCAGAAGGCGCTGTAGGAAACTCAAGTTAGTGGACGGTCCCAGGTGCAATGGGTGCCCGGATCAAGGGGCTTCGTACTCTTGCGACACCTCCCGACCGGGCAGCGAGATCAATTGGTGCCATTGTCGCTACACGGGTCCCTTCGAGGGCGTCGACGTGACTGCGTGTGGTGGTGGGGTGGGATTTTTTTGGAGGTTTGAGGTCGTAGGTTTTGGCACTTAGAAATTGGCCATGTCGGATTGGACTCGGAGCCAAATCGCACACTCGGCTGTGGGGCCCCAGACAAAGCACCGCCAACATCCCTGCACAGCGCCCAAGCGGTCCCCGACCTCGGCTCGGTCTCGGACTCACAGTTCACGACATCAAGGGAAGTCATTTTGATTTTAAGAGCGGTCTCTCGCGTCAGGACACTTCACAACATAGCACATTGGTCATTCAAGGTACGAGGCACTGAAAAACCATCATTAAGAGACTATGTGAAAATAAACGCAACCTCCTAGTTTCCGGGAGAGAGAGGTGTGGATGCAGTCCGTCCGTCCACCTCGATCAAAACACACAGCAACGCCCAATCCGGTCCCTTGTCCTGGGAAAACTCAAGTCTCCAGCCAGCCATGGCGTCTAGGCGAATGATGGCGCCGTGGCCACCAGGGTCGTGAAGAGTGCCACACCTGCGGCAGCACCACCGAGCGCAAGAAGTCGAGCGGCCTCGGCCACGCGACGCATCTTCTTGGGCGCGTGAACCTCGTCGTGCTCCGCCGGGGGAGTAGGCAGAGCTTCGACGATAGGTTGAGGAAGCTCCGCTTGGTTGGGAATGATCATGTCCAGCGCGGCCGCCTGCTGTGCTTCCTCGGCTTCAGTAACGTCCGAGATCTCAGTAGCCTTGCGCTTCATCGCTCCAGCTGTAGTAGAACCGGGGGCCTTTTCCGAGGCCACCTCGTCTGCGGGAGTGGCCGTGACCTTGGCCGTGTTGTTGAGCTTGCTCTGCTGGAAGAGCCAGGCGCTGCTCATGTCCAGCTCGGGGCTGTTGCGGTCATTCAGTTGATCCGTCTCCTCGAGGGGGTACGCCAGGAAGCGATCGCCCGATTCAATAAGCGGGGACTGCGGGACCAGCTGGGCAATGATGGGGGCCGCTGATTTGGCGGTAGGATCCTGAGCGGTGAAAGAATCCATGACAATGTCGGCAATTGCCTCTTCGACATGCTCGGTGGGTTGGGAGCTTTCAGGGACAACCTCACTTTCAAAGGTGTCACAAGGGACCTCTGATGGAGGGCTCGACGATCGCACCAACACGGGCGAAGACTCCGAAGGGGGGTTGTTCAGAATGGAGGGCAGGCGCAGACGATAGTCCGGCTGCACAGCGTTGCCGGCATTATGCAAGTAGATGCGGGAGCTAGGCAGCGGAGGCGCTTGAGAGCTGTTGAACGGCATGCTGTCTGAAGACTCGGGCCAGTCGCTCTCTGTCGGAATCATGCGAGGAATTCGCTGCGCATCTGCCTCGACGGCGTTGTAGCTGCCTTGGTTGATGTCGAACGTCTCGGCGGCAACTGTCTTGACTCCGACCTCCAGGTCCATGCCCTCGAAGTTTGCCTTCGGCATGGCATGGTCGTTCATGACGTTGGGATAGAGGGGAAGCAGGTTTGGGCTGGGAGAGGAGGGCTCACTCTCATCCCAGAGGACCATGTCATCCGACTCCTCCTCATCCGACTCGTCCGAGTCCATGGCGTCGGAGTCCATAGCATCCGAATCCTGGGCATCCGATTCCATGGCGTCGGAGGCCATGTCGTCCGAATGCATGTCGTCCGAGTCCATAATGCCCGAGTCCTCGATACCCGAGTCATCATCGCTGGCGGCGTCCATGATGTCTTTGTTGTACATCTCATCAACGAGAGCCTCAAGACGGCCCCTCTCTTCCTCGCTGACGAAATCGTCATCGTCATCGTCGTCAAGCACGATCATATCGGCCCGGACGTGAGAGAGTTCGGCATGAACGTTGCTGACGTCAGTCGAGGTTCTCTGGGCGTCTTCGAACACAGAGAGGTTCATGTCGGCTTCCTCGGCCACAACTCCGCTGGAGGCGATGTTGTCGAAGATCTCATTGGGTTCAGTGAGATCGACGACACAGGGGACCTTGGCAGAAATGGTGTCCAGATCGTCGGTGATGTCGATGTGCACCGCTGGAGGCGGAGCAGTGGTGGTAGGGGTCTGGGCGGATGGGGGAACGACCTGGCTGACTTCGGATGTGAGACGAGGGTGCCTGGCGCCTGCGACCTCACGCAGAGCCTTGACCGCGTGGCGGATTTCTTGGACGTCTTCATCCTCCGAGTCGGCGTCACTGCTGTCCGAGTCGTCTGGCACCACAAAGACTCGATGCTGGGTCTGGGCCTGAGCGGTGGTAGCCACTGGGGGACTGGGGGACTTGGCGTGAATGAAGACCTGCGCAGATGGAGGTGGCCAGGTCATTTCGTCTCGCTGGATATCTATTCCAAACTTGACGACGTCGCCGTGGATGACCGGGTAGATGCGGTTCGGCTCAAGGCGTTCATGGTTGAGGTATGTGCCATGTCGTGAGTTGAGGTCCTTGATGTAGACAGGCTGCCACGCAGGGTTAGCATGCGGTGAGAAGGGCGGCATAAGCGGCTGCCATACCTGGGTCTCGTCACCGAGAGAGAGTTCGGCGTGCTCTCGGCTGATGACAGGACTATCGATCCAACCGTTGTTCATAGCGGACGAAAGGTTCGGGTCCCTCTTGCTTGTCCGTCCAATTTGCACCGTCTTCTGGTTCTTGTCGAGTCGGATCCTTCGCTCCGTGTGCTGCGTGTCGAGTGACTGGAACTTGAAGTGGAGGCCGATCATGACAACTGGCAAGGAAGGCGTTAGAGAGTGTTGTTCGGGCGTGGTGATAGAGGAAAGAATGCAGTGATACTTACCATGATCGTCGGAGGACGCCATGGTTGTGTCTAGGCGATGGCCTCGGTGTGTGGTGGTTGATAGATTCCAAGGTGGTTGTCCTCGCGGGCGAAGGAGGGAGAGGAGGAGGGGCGGGTGGCCTGGGTAAATGTTGGGAGGAGGTTGTGTGTTTTGCTGGGTTGGTTGATGGCTTGGAGGCGTTTGGGCTGAGGTTGACTCCAAGCCTCAGGGTGGGACGGTGGAAAGCGCGGGATCCAAACGGAACAGGCTGCAACAAGGCGATTACCTGGCCCGCGGATGGAGGATAGGCAGGCGCGGACAGTAGGAGCGGATAAGAGGCGCGGACAAGAGATGTCGTGTTCTTGCACGGCGACTACCAGCTTCTTGCGTGAAGATGTCGGGGCAGGAATCGCCTGGCTGGTTTGACAGCCTTGGGAAGATTGTTGAAGGTGTCGAGGTCAAAGGCGGGGTTGATGTGGCAGGTGAATCAAGGTGACACACTGAGCAGCGCGGAAGTAGCGGAGGCTGCCGGAGCCTTGCGGATGGAAGAACACAATACTTTCCGGGAAAGTGCGCGGACACGGCGGAGAATGGTAAAGGAGTCGCCAGTCTCCCGAGGGTTGATGGCGGGCTATCACAGATGTATGATGCCTCGAGGATGAGGAAAGAGGGTGTTGTGCAGGAGTGACAAGAAAGGAATGGGAGTGTGTTTGGGGGGGAAAGTAATGGGCCGCCCGAACCTTTGATAAGGCAGAAGCGAGGACTATCGGGCTGGGAGGGAATGTGAGATAGCAGGCAGGAAGGCAGGCATCAGCCATGTATATCTTTCCGAGGCCATGTACTCGTCCAGCGATACGGCAGCTGCGAGGTACGAGGTAAGGCAACTACTAGGGCGGGGTAATCGGTCGGGGACGAGTATGTAAGGGCAGCCACTGCTTCAGTGCACCTGATACCTCCAGAGGCTGCTTCAGTCAGGGCACTGCGTCTGCTCTGGACCCCTCGGTGTCGAAGATAAGGGCAGTTCTAGAATGGCAGAGGCCTAGTCGGCGCCAACATGGAGACACAGACCGACTTGTGGTGGCATGGCAGCATAGGACGATGGAATGGCATAACGCACGAGTAGGTCACTGGTGCATGTCGAGACGTGGAGTTGAAGGTCACCGGGAACACTGCAGGTGGGGGGCCCCAAGCCTAAACAGGGAGCTTACGCCTTATCTTATCTTGCCCGCGCATTGGCCTCACCTCAGTGCTGGCACTGCACTGCTGGGCTGGCCGACTTGACCCCTCATTGCCTGGCACCGACGCCATCCACGAAGACGGAACGGAATCGCCCCCTCGGTTCGCCCGTTGCGTTTGAGGGAACTGTCACATGGTCTTGCTAGCCTTCGACAGCAAACGATGTTGGTTGGCGCGTCTCTGTCCCAAAGTTTCGACACCGAGGAGTCATTTCATCAAGCCCTCCAACAGGCACCACCTTCACGGATCTGGATCTGAAACACAACTTGAACGGGCTCGACCGAGGCCTATTGGCTTTTCTTCCGACTCGATCTGTCTTGTCGTTCCGACACACACCTCGAGCGTGCTTGATAGACAAACCGCGGGGTTCAGACCGCCGCCCAAGTGAAGGTCACCAGAGCTGGACCCAGCTAGAGGCCGTGCCGGGAAGGCCAGGAATAGGCAAGGATCATCCCCCCCAAGACAGGGATCCTCAAGGCGACCAAGTGGGCCGGGTTAGGCAGGGAAAGCCCCCCGCGGCCAGCGCACTGAGCGCAGTGGTTGCATCATCATTCTCCACAGCCGCACTTTGAGAGGGAGTGTTTGCATCTGACGGTGCCCCTCAAGCCCAACATCCCGTCCAGTCAGTCCCTTTGCCACCATTTCCGTCTCGGAATGTGCTGTGCGCAGCAGCCTATGAGGCGTCACGGATTTACACCTGATTTCCTGATCTGATGTCTGCCGCCGACAGCCTGATGCTGCGCTGTGCCCGACTTGCCGCCGGACCCCGTGCTTTTGCTCGTGCCCTGGAGCTTAGCTGCGAGTGATGCTCAGCTTCTCCCAGTGAGCATCTTGCCCTGCATCCTTCCGCCCATCCTACCCTGCCTCCACCACTCCCTTCACACCACCTCAAAAACAGCGGCTACCAACCAACATACCTATTTTCCCACGAGCCGTACACCGACATTTCGAATTCACAGAAATTCCCATCCAGGCCTCTGAACCACGAGACCTTGTCGTACCCTCCACCAGCTTCATCTATCGCTTTCACTTGTCACAGCGTCCAGTCACCGGGTACTCACAGTCACTCGACCATTACTATTTCGCCGGCCAAACTTACCTCATGGACTCCACCGCACAACTCTGCCAACTTTGCCAGATAACCTAGCCCGCCACCCTTCAGACTTTTCATCGTCCTCCCGAAAAGAGGCAGCAGATCCCTCTGCTTTCCCTTGACAACAGCACCGACCCGTGTCAGTCGCCAACTACACAGTCTCACCACCCGTCACCCTATAACCACCGCCAACATGCACGATCTACGCCTGAAGGTCCTCCGCGAGAGCGGCAAGACCACATCCCGCAAGGCGCGCTCTCGCCCCGAGTCGACCAGAGCGTCGACGCGAAACTCCCCCATGGGCTCGCCTGCCCCTTCGCAGCGTAACTCGCCCTCCCACTCCCGCGCCGGCAGCCGATACGCCTCCGAGAACGAGTCCAGCGATGATGAGTTCGAGGACTCCATGACCATGAGCACCCTCTCCAACGGCTCAGAAGCAGTTTTCGACGAGTCCAACGAAAGCACCTGGCAGTCGCTCCTCCAGGATCGCATCGTCGAGCTCCAAGACCGCAAGCGCAGCAGTGTCCAGAGCCGCGAGACCGCCATTGCCTCCTACCTCAACCTCGTCAAACTGCACTACGCAGATCGCCAGGTTGGCGGCTCAGCCTCGGACATCATCACCGCTTTGGTGCGGAGCGTCCGATCTGGCGGCAGCGCTCTCGAGCGGTCGCTTGCCCTGAGGGCCCTTCAGGCGACTCTACTCACCTCGCCATCCGACAGCGCCTACGATGACGTCTACCAACAGCTGCAGACCACCTGCGAGGATGACGAGGAAGCATCAGTGAAGAGCCAAGCCATCATGGCCATGGCCATCATGACACTATACGGTGGTGGATCCGAGCAGTCGGCCGAGGAGCTCCTCGACTTCATGGTCGGCGTGATCGAGTCGGATGGAGAGTCCATCGGCGCTGGTGACAACGGCGACGTCGTCACCGCCGCGCTGCAGGCTTGGGCATTTGTCGCAAGCCAAATCGACGACCTCAGCGACCAGGTTCACGACGCCATGGACGCCTTTGTGGAGCAGCTCGACAGCAGCGACGTCGACGTGCAGACGGGCGCCGGCTTCAACATTGCCTTCATCTTCGAGGCGGCGCGCGACCACGAGGAGGAGACGGGCGAAGTGTTCAACCTGCAGTACGACCCCAAGAAGCTCATCAGCCGCATGGCCGAGGCCTCCAAGCCTGCCGCAAAACACACATCGCGCAAGGACCGCAGGCACCTGCGGAAGCACTTTGCTAGCATCGTCACTTCGCTCGAGCACGGCAAGGGCCCGGGCTACTCGACCTCGGGCCGCCCCGCGTCGAATCCGCACACGGGAGGCTCAAAGGTCGAACATGACAAGGATCTCGACGAGTTTGGCTACCGTGAGAAGCTGCGGGTGGGCGATCACGTTGTCGTTATTGACTCGTGGTCCCTCATGGCTCGGATCGACGTTGTGAGGAGTGTGATGGGCAGTGGCTTCCCGGTCCACTTCAACGACAACCCGACTGTGTCAGAGCTGTTGAATGACCCTGATACAGAGGATCTGCCGAGTTATGGTATGTCGTCAGAGCCGAAGCGGAGCAAAAAGATTCGGAGGTAGCGGTGGCGATGGAAGCGAAAACGCAAGCAGAATGGTCGAGTCGAGACATGCTTTTGGATAGAAGTTTGGCAGAGATACCACGCAATGTTATTTCATCGAGTTGGCCCTTTCAAAGTCGTTTCGTACATGTGATGAGAGTCGAGGTCCAGGATACCATCGCAGGTGTGGATTTTGGTGAGCAGGACCATCTTGGGACTGTACTTCGAACCAGTATGACAGACCTGCTCTCGTCAAATCTGAAGGTCCAGCGCCTGACGCAGTTCTGTCTCGCAACGTGTGACATTGTCTGGTGAGCTGATCCCCAAGCCCCTCGCACAGCAGGCATGTCTCACCACACGCTGCACAGCGTATGCAGGAGAAAGGGGGCACCCGCAGGAGTCGTGCAGGTGAGTTCACCTCGACTGGAATAGTGAGTCAATGGCCCCAAGAACGAAACTGATATCTAGGCAGATCGGCGGATCAGCGAGATGAGGAATGCGGGACTCGAGGAGAAGCTTGGCAGATGGGAGGAATGTGAGATGGGTTTTCTGGAACAGTGCCATGCGGGAGGGGTTGGAATGCGCTCCGGACGGGCCGGCAGTCAGAGACCAAGATGGACAGGTCGCTGGGTGAGACTGTCTTGGGCTGTCTTGGGTCTGGTTCGACGACGCTCTTCTCGGTGGCAGGGGAGGAGAGGGGCAAAGGGGGTCGGAGGGGCGTCGAATCGAGGTGTTTGTGGCCATCGCATTCGAGTCTGCAGGACCTTTGGCGGGGCAGTTCGAGGTGTTGGTCTAGGACAGCTGGCTGTTGTCAAGTCGAGGACATAACACCTGTCTTGGTCCCAGCCTCGGCGTGTGCTGTCTTTCCGTCGAGATTGGGATGGACGCTGATTAACAGGCCAGGCTTGGCTGACTGTCGAAAGATGCCTCAGCTTGCGCGCGTCGCAATAAAAAGACCCCTCGGCAAGCCCCGAGGCTGTTGCTGGGCCGTTGCGACGCCCTGTGAAAGAACCTGACACGACTCGAAAGTCAAGGCGACCCGCATCGGGCGCTGGGGGGAAGCTCCAGGGGCTGTGAGGGCTGAGGGAGCTCTGGTCGGCAAGGCTTCTGTGACGCTTGGCTCCGGGAGGAAGTGGGACGATTGACGCCCAAGCTTGTGCCGGCGGGAGATCGTTGGCCGGGTGAACGCTGGGGACGGTGGTCTGTCGAGGCGGAGGGGGATGTGTTTAAAGCGGCCGCGGATTTGGTCTCACCTGGGCGACTCGGATTGGAGATGTGAGGTGGGCGGCTCAGCCACAGCACACAACGTTTCCGTGGCCGTGGCCATGTCCGGAGCCGACTTGATGCGGTGTTGTCTCTGGGGCTTTTGAGTTCGACATAGACTGAGTTTGTTGGAAGGTTAGTTCAATCATTCCAGTTTCTGTGTGAAGAGCCCAGATGTCAAATAGGAGTTGGCCAAGCGGGCTCTCCAGTAGTGGCGACAAGGATGCCCTGCTCCCAATCCCAACTTCCACGCTACTGAGCCACAACATTTGCTCCGTTACTCCATCAAAACCCCTCATGGTGTAGTTGGCTATCACGTTGGACTGTAATTGTTTATCTCTTTCATCTGAAGGTCACCGGCTCGATTCCGGTTGAGGGGAATCCACTTTTTGCTCTCTTATTCCACTGCATCACTTCTTGAGCGGTTAGTGTCGGGGCGAATACTTTGCTTTCACTTCTTCTTTCATCGACATTTCGAGTGCCTTGTGATTGTGCGCCCGTGCCGATGTCTCTTGCTGTGCTAGGGCCTAGGTCTGTCGAGTGGCAATGAGACCTCCCGGTTGGGTCACCGAGGTCCTTGTCATCTGCAAGCCATTGCATGAACCCAAGCACTGATAGGACGGCGATTGAGCGTTGAAGCGAAGCGGCTTCTTCTTTTTGTCCTATGAGAGACCAGGACTCGGCCAGGCCGACTCGGAAGGAAGAGGTGAGGAGTCCAGGCCATGCTGTGATAAGCCTCTGTCGCTATCAGACAGTCGATCCATTGTCAAACGGCCCACTGGCAGGGTGATTTGAATCTGGCCTGAGAAAGGGCGTTTGTCTAGACATTGCTGGCAAACCCTGTCCATCACAGGGGCCCTTGACTACGGTAGTGGCAATCAATCCATGGATTAAGTATCTGTGCTTGAGTGAAGCCAAGATCATCAGAAAATGCAGCCCAGTTTACTTCCTACCTATTCAGAAGGTTGAATTCACAAAGGCTGGCTCCCTGTGACGAGCATTCATTGGCGATTATTTCCATTCAGACCTCCAGGCCCTCCCGCCCGAATGGTGCTCCCCCACATCCGAACGTGGTGGCGTCAGCTGCCGCTTTAGGACACCAGCGGTGTCCCGGGGCACCGCCATTTGCCCCCCGCCCGTGGCACACCCGACCCGTGCTAGGCTGGTGCTACAACCCCGGCTAGCGGCTGTCATTGGCCCTGATTATCGGCAGCGACAACTCATCACCGCTGCAGGCGCACCGTGACCGCACCCTCTGGCTCCGGAGCCAAGCCAAGCAAGTTTGGACGATGAACGCCAATGGACGATGCCCCCATCCAAAAACAATGTGCCAAAGAAGCCTTGCCTTGCCTTACTCGCGGTCGATCGATCACATTCACTGTCTTCCCGGCGAGGGAGCCATCCGCAGCCAAAACTGAATTCTTGGCCCTGAGCTGCTCCTTCTTTCATTCTCTGCTTCCCTCCTTCCCTCCTTCCTCCAACCTCGGCCATTTCGAATTTTCCACCTGAATTTCCGCGTCCGCAGCACAGCGTCCACCCCCAAAAGCGTACGGTAATAATTAGCAGCTTCAGCGTATGATTCGCCACAACCTCGCCTTTCAGTTGTCCCGCCTCGATCCTTGCCTCTGCCACCAGCCCCACGAAGCCAAGATCCTCCCGTCCCCCCCCCCCGATTCTCATTCTGGACAGCAAGCGACCACCGGAATAAGAGGAGCCTCAGCGGAGAAGGGTAGCACCAAGAGAACCGTGCTGCGATCATCCCGGCCTCTTTTTGGCACCTCTCGACGACCCTGGTCTGGCTTGAGCCTGTCCCAAGCAACCGCCGGCCAACGACAGCTCCCCACGCACTGCCCAACCTCGCGCAACCTCACCTCACCACCACCAACCACCCACTTTACTTTCGCATCCCCGGCTCTGCCACCCCCCCTCAAGGCCTCAAGGGTCTACTCCTCCCACCCACCCGCCTCTTTCTTCTTTGCGACTCTCTTTTCCTTCCCCCTGCATTCCATTCCGTTGGTAACTTTGACCATCGACACACCAGCATTTCCTGGGCCTCGCGACGGCTTGTGTGCCTCTGCCGGACCGCACCACACTACACCACACTACTACGGTACTTGTACACTGGCACCACAGGCGGGCACCCGATCGATCCCACCATCTTTCCGTCCCGTTTTTGCTTGTCGCTCGCTGTCTTCAGCCCAGCTCCAACTTGGCCGCGCACTTGAGAGCGCCGCCCAGACTTTTACTCCCCAGTACCCGCATCGCCAACCCTCTGCTGATGGCTTGATTCTTGCCGCCATCACACCAAAAACCTGCTCGGCACTACCCTCCCCTCCTCCACCCCCTTCCCGGGAATTGGCGAGGACGAGCGCTCCATCAATCCCCACAGGCCGTCCCATCCATCTATCCCCTTGGCGACCGCGCGGCAACCGGCAAGGGCACCATGGGTATTGAGTCTCGAAAAGCTCCTCCACTTCCTGCTCCTACCGAAGACTCCTCCATCACTCCCACTGAACTCACCTTTGACGACCAGTCGCGCCTCGCCGACGAAGCCTCTCACTACTCGCTTCCCGACGACGGCACCCCAGTCACCATCAGGACCCGAGGCCACGACCCGAATCGCTCCCAGACCTCCCTCCTCATCGAGTACTTCGAGGGTGGAAAGCCTGGTTCGACCTCGGGCGTCGACCGCAAGCCCAGCGTCCGCGTCCGTCTGACCCCCTCCAGCAGGAACAAAGACCACATCCAAATCACAGAGACCAAGGGCTCCTCCAGAAAGGCCTCTCTGACTCGACGCATCCCCCTTCCCGCCTCCGGCCGCGCCTCTTCGCTCCCACCGAGCAACACTCTCGAGGCCGAGGACGCAGACAGCATCATGTCCTACGCCTCCGCCACAGAAGAGTCAAACGTCTCGAGAAATCCCATCGACATTGAGATTGATCCAACAAGACGCCGGAGACGCCCAGCAAGCCCTCTCATCCCAGCCGCCGACGCACAGGGCTCCGTCTACCAGCCCGCCAACATGTCCGAGATCTCGGCCATTCCTACAGACAGCTTCCTCGACGGCTCGGGGCCGACCAACCTTACCTCGCGCGACCTGGAATCAAAGCGCAGCCGGAGTCCGTCCCGCGGCGGTCAATTGGCTGCTGGTGCCGCCGGCCTCTCCGCCGGCGCCGTCCTTGCTGACAAGATGCGCAACAGCAAGCCCAAGGAGCGCGCCGTGCTGCCAAAGTCTGCCGACAAACTCAAGGAGAGAGAGCGCAAGCCGCGAACCAGCAAGACACGGACTAGCAGCACTCTAAGCGAGAAACATGTCGAGGGCACGCGGTCCCCACGCCGACGTTCCAGCCGCGGCCATGCCGAGTCCATGCTCTCCGGTGCAGACTCCAGCGTCCTCTCCTCGAGCATCTCCCCGAGCCACACAAGCCACAGATCGCTCGACCAGGGATCGGTCCGCTCCGGCGCCTCCAAGTCGTCCATCAACAATCCCAAGCTCCTCGAGACTGTCGAGGACGCCATCAGGAGACTGATCCTGCCAGAGCTGAGCGCTCTCAAGAGGGAGAAGAGCCGGCGCGAGAGTCGCCGCTCCTCCTTCACCTCCACAGCCACATCGGTGTCCAGGGATGACCTGTCCGCCACCGAGCGTCGCAGGTCTTCTGGCAGACATCGTGAGAGGCGCGACAGAGAAGCTCGCCATGACTATGTCCACAGCCCATATGGCGACGATGGTCTCGACTCTGTCGATGACCTCTCGTTCCACGAGAACGTCGAAGAGACCCCCCGAAACTCGCACGGCGGCATCAAAGCCGCTGCTGCCGGCGCCGCCGCAGCTGGTCTCGCGGCAGCTGCCCTTAACTCAAAGTCACCAGTCTCCGATGACAGGAAGCAGCGGAGACGGAAACGTGCCGACGGCTCAGTGCGCAGCCGCAGCCTGGGACGTGAGAGATATGACGAGGTGTTCGAGGACGAGGAGGAAGTGCCAGCGCCACCAATGCCTCTCATGGCGAGCGAGCTCAACGCCTCAGAACTCACCCGCACATCCATCTTGTCAGCCGACACCGACCGCACACAATCGACCATGGACGACCGCACCCCTGTTCACGAGGTCTCCAGGGGCAACCTCGCATCACCATCCCCGGCTGTGGCAGCGGTGCCTGCCACGTTGCAACAGTCTCTCGGCACCAGGCACGCCAACATATCTCATGGCGACCTGAGAGAGCTCCGCCGGGAGCGCGACTCGGAGCTTTCGTCCGATAGCCGCGTCGAGTCGCTGAATAGCCAGCAGCAATACCAGGACGACTACGATGACGATGAGTACGATTCCCGCCGCATTTCTGAGCGGGACGACTATGAGACTGGCGACGGCGTCGCACCCGACTACTACAACACCCAGGATGTGCCACCGCCGCTCAAGTACGTGCCGTACCAGCCTGAGCGCCGCGGCCTGAGCCCCATTTACAGCGTTTCTGGCTACACCGAGGGAGGAAGCGAGGCTGCCGGCCCCCGCGACTCGAGAACCATCAACGGCAGCCCCTCCCTGGATAGGCTCCAGGGCGGCAGGCTCACACCTGGCTCGGCCCCTAGCAACATCATGAGCCGAGGATTCGACGAGCAGTCGTTCGACGGCCGCAGCATTCGGAGCTCCGGCCAGGATTACCGCACATCTGGTTACATCGATGGCAGCGACCTCGAGCGCGTCGATTCGGAGCAGGCCGTTCACGGGATCGGAGCCAGTCCTCGCATCGTCCACGTTCCCACCGGCGTCGAGTCCAATGTTGCGTCGCTGGTCGACGGCTCCATGGTCGACCAGTCGGTCCTTACCGGTGGCGGGTCTGCGCTGTCGGGCGTGTCCGGCACCGACTATGATGTCCGCGACTCCACGCTCTCCTACGACGAGCGCCCCAGGAACCTGCACGCCTCCGGGGATGTCAGTCCGGACAAGCTTTCCGTCCGCAGCCAGCAAGACTACATGGACGAGCGCGACGGAAGCAGGACGCCCACCTCGAGCCGCCACAGCCGCTCTTTCGCTGGAGAATATGATCTCGACGAATACGGCCGCAAGGTGGTTCCCACCCGATACCGCAACTCGCCGTCCACCTCGCGACACTCGCCTACGGCCTCCGAAAAGGCGATTGCTCTGGGCGCTGTCGGAGCCGCCGCTGCGGCGCTCAAGGCTGCCAAGGACCGCTCCCAGCAGCCCACGGTCGAGGAAGAGGTGGAAGAGGAGGAGCTGGCGCAGGACTTTGTGCCCGAGGGCGTCTCCCGTAACAAGTCCTTCAAGCAGAGGACCATGGAGGGACGCGAGCCCGCCAACACCCCGGCACACAGCATCGATCGCTTCGACCTCGAGGATCGCCCCAAGATGGGTGTTAGTGCCATGCCAGCCTGGAACGATCCCATGCCCGAGATCGGCTACGTCGACTCGGACCTCGAGACGAACCCCTCCTTCGCCCGGAACGACATTCATCAGGAGGAGATCGACCGGGAGGACATGAACCGCACCCCTCGTGGTGATGAAAACTGGACCACCACCGAGAACGTTGAGGATAGGTCCTACCCTCAGCAAGGGGACCATTCCAAGGGCATTGCCCCCGGCGTTGCTCTCGCCACTGCCGGTGCCGCAGCTGCGGCCACCGCGGCGGCCATGGCCCACAGCCGCCAACCGAGCCACGAGCCCGAGGATGAGTGGCAGAGGACGTCGACGGACAGGAAGCGCGATACCCTCATTACCAACCCCTACGATGGTGCCAGCCCCGTGGCCAACCCCGAGCTCCTCGGCACACGCAATATCGAGCCTGTCAACTACGGTGCGAACTACCACACCAGCAGCCCGGCGGGCCAGAAGAACCTGGACGAGGGCTACATCTCGCAGGGTGCCCAGCAGTCTCCCAACATGCAGCCCAAGGGTAGCGCCATCATGCCTTTCACGGAGGCCATTGAGGAAGATCCCTTCTACGTGCCCAAGGGCCACTCCCGACACCTTAGTGGGATGTCGCAGGGCATGGGCTCCCCCATCTACGATGCTGCCAGCGGCGCAGGCATCGACCGCATCGAGTCGAAGGATATCATCGCTCTGATGCAACATGTAAGCACCCTTCCCCGCTGCGTAGCCCTTTGGCCCACTGACACATTTCTAGCTCATGGTCCGCGACGCTCAGCGCAGCGCGAGAGACACGGAGATCCTGGTCACCCTGGTGCGGTCCGCGGCCGAGATGCGCAACTCGTTCGAGGAGATGAAGCAGATCCTCGCTAATACCGAGGACGTCATCATCAAGGAAGTCCAGGAGAACACCGAGGACACGGTCAAGAACTACATTGGTGGCCCGCGCCCCTACCCCGGTAGCGCTTCGAGGTCAGTAAAGGGCCTCAGTGCTGCCTCCCAGTCTCAGGACGGCACGGAAGAAAAGGCCAAGAAGAACAGCCTGTTCAAGAGGGCACTCTTCAAGAGCTTCGGCGCCAAGGACACCAACGACCTTAGCCGCATCGAGGACATGCTCAACCAGCTCCTCACCGAGGTCGATGTTCTGAAGGCCCAGTCTTCGAGGCCTCCCCTGTCGAGGGGCCACAGCGCCACCGGCCAGTCCTTTGACAACCTTCAGCCGGAGGGCCAGTACGAGCACGACCGGGGCTATGAGCCCGAGGGCCATGCTGGCACCTCCACGGCCAGCCACGCGAGCCAATCCGGGCAGCTCTCGCTGCCGCAGTCGCGTGGCCCGTCGACCAAGCTCGGATATGAGCCCAACCGCATCAGCACCGTGCACGAGGACAACGAGGAGGACTACAACATGGACGACTACCCCCCTCAGCCGGGCATGCTCACCCCTGGCACACGCGACATCCACAGGGGTTCGTCGGTACCCCTCGACACCCCGCCGCAGTCGGCCCCTGCCCAGAACATGTCGTTCAGCAGCGAAAACACCCCTAGGACTGACAAGGGCAAGAAGCACAAGTCCAGGGGCTCCTCGAGCTGGTTCCCCAAGATATCTCGCTGGTCCGAGTCGACCGCCACGAGCGTTGGCAAGGCTTTCCGCGGCAGTGGCATGTCGAGCAAGCGTGGCGGCCCCGATGATGACTTCACCCAGAGGCCCCTGTCCCGCTCTGGGTCCGACCTGGGCCGATTTGAGCAGCAGCAGCAACAACAGCAGCAGCAGTACGACAATGACGTGTACGGCGAGGACCACCTCCACACCGGGTTCTCGCAGACCAACCTCGCTGCCCCTGGTCGCCCTGTCGAGAGCGGCCCGCCTCCTCCGGCAACGTACATGACGCCCGAGGATCCCAAGTACAAGGCGCACCGCAACTCGCTAAACCTCCAGCACCCGCAGCCCCGCCCGGGCCAGGCTGAGTTCTTCAAGGTGGCCCTCGAGTCACAGGCACACGAGTTTGACACGCCCATGTCCCCTAAGTCGGCCGACTGGGCCGGCTCGGCCACGAGCCTGCAGCGGTTCCCTGCCCAGAGCACCAACAACCGCTACAGCGGAGGCTCTGCCGCGACTGGCGGCGATTATTGGGGCTCGTCCCCCGCCGCGGGTCCGCCCCGTCCTCCCAAGGAGCCCATCGAGAATGAGGCGGGAAGCCCAGTGAGGTCGAACCGCGTTTCCAAGCTGCAAAAGAACAGCCCGCTCCCCTACCAGTCGGTCGAGTCCGGCTACGCTACCGGCCCCGGCACCCAGGCGGCCAGCAACTACACGGGCAGCCCCAAGCTGGAGAACAGGAACCTCAGCGGCGCGCTCGGCGTGCCCGTGCGCAGGCCTAGCGGGCCGCGTGCCATGACGCCGAGGAGCGCCGAGGAGGAGGCGGCTCGCGAGGAACGCAGGCGCAAGAGAGGTACGTCCAGTCAGATGCGGCAGACATGATATCACTCAGCTAACCGATTATGTAGACACCTTTGGAACCGTCGCAAGCAACGAGACGGATACCTTTTAGAGAAAGGGATCACGTCAAGTGAGCTTCTGGAACCGGTCGATACGACGCACCGACTAGCGCAATCGCGCATCTTTACCTGGTTTGTGTCACTGGATGGCACGACCTACCACCTTGTAATTACAACCCGCGCCTGCCGAAGGAGCATCCCAAGGGACAGCTTCGCGCAGGCAGACGAGAGAGTCTCGTCTCACCACAAAGGAAAGCAGCAGAAGAGCGGAAGATAGACGCTGCTGCATCACCATCATTACGACGTCATGACAAAAACGCAATTCACGACTTTGCGACTTTGCAGCGACGGTTTTCGATTTCAGATTCAGGGAGGGGAGTAGGAAGGGAGGGAAGAAGGCCACCAAGGCCAGGAGTTGAGCATGTGATGGACGTTTGAGGATCAGAGGCAGATGAATCTGCATGATTTGGGGGGAAGATGGAGTTGTAGGCGGGGTGAGCAATCCCCTGCGAGCTTTTAATAAATGGGTGGGAATCTGAACACGAGCGAAACTGTGATGTGTGGGGAGGATGAGGCCAGAGGAGTAGCGGAAGCGCCGATGCGGATAGCGGCCCCTTGTGATATTTCGAGATGCCGAGACCCGTATTCGCAGGTTCTCCGGGATGATCGTCGCTGCAGGGCATCAAAGAAGGTGAGGGTTCCTGGAGTGTCAGGGGTGATGTTGTAAGTCGCATGCCACTAGTGAGTATCGCATACCATCGGCCAACTCGAGATCTCGAGACTAGGGAGCTTGGGAGCGTGTGTAGCTTCTCCATCTTTAAATGTTGAGCCCGCTCCAAGGTAGACTACGTGGAATATTCGAACATGGGTAATTAACAATGAGTAGGTGGTTGTAAACATCAAATGATGGTGACGATGCTCCTGTTGTAAGGGTGATCTGGTGATGACGATGCGGTACGCGACACTAAAGATGGAGCATGCGATTTGATATTTAAAGGGGTCAGTCAGTTCAGACGGCTGTCGTGGGGCCTCCGGCTGCTGTCCAGCAGCACTACGAGGCGCTAACTCCACTATGGTGGAGAGAGGCGCATCAACAACCCGGCCAGGGGCAACGGGTGCCTGAATCGTGCTTTCTAGGGCCGAAAAGTGCGACCCGGGTGCGTGGGAGGCAAGTTCGATCGAAGGGTCCTTCCTCCAGTCAGTTTCAATCCTTTCAACACTCGCGAGATCCGTCGGGGTAGTCATTCATTTTTCTTTTTGGGGTGTTCTTTCTAGGGGTGGCAATTCATTTACGACAAGACGAGTACGACGACCGACACACCCTCTCTCCGAGACAGCCCCGCGGGCAGGGCATATACAGGATGCTCGTCCGCAACGTCATCCCCTGGCTGCTGCTGGCCGCCAACACTGCGACAGCGGCATACGTGCAATGGCAGCTCTGCGACGACGCGACGGGGAGTTCCGACCTGGCGCCGGCGTCACTCAGCGCAGCCGTGCAACAGACCGAAGGAGGCGGTCAGAACCTCCGACTACGAGTGCAATTGGCCGACGTACACGAGCAATGCGACAATCTCAGCGCAGGCCTCACTTCCAACGTCTCACTCGATGCTCTCGCGTGGTCAGCGGACAAGGGAGCTATCCCGGCAACCTTCAAATGCAATCACCGATACCAAACGACATATATCGAGGCGGAAGTCGAGGAGCACATTGACGGCCTCTACCCTCTGTCGACATTTTACGCTGAAGCACGCTTCTTCCATGACGATCTAGGCCGGGTTGGGTGCATCGCTGGCAACATCACCCCTGAACTGGGACCCGTGGCATCCGCCGCACTCCGCTGGGGACCATTTGGGGTCCTCATGTTCGTCCTGGCTGCTGGCATCTTCATGACGGTCCACGGCCAACGACAGGCTCTTGTCGAGCAGGCCCGAGGGGAAGAGGACGTGGAGGCACCAGCGCCCCGGGCCCTGCTTCCCGGCGTCGGCGACTGCTTGCAGTACCTCCAGTTTGTCTTTTTGACGGGCAGCTTGACGTTGCGGTATCCAGGCTTCTACCAGCCAGCCGTCAGCAAACTCGAGTGGTTCTCGCTGTTTGCTCGGGCACCCATCGCTCGCGGCGTGGTGTATAGCGGCGTGTCGGACGGCATTTACGAGATCAACGGGACGTATGGCGGCACGTATGGGCTCGAGCTGATGCATCAGATTGTCGGCGCGCCCACCACCATGGACACCTGGCTCAACATGGTCGTGACGTTGCTGTCCATTGTTGTTGGCGTCGCTGTCTTTCTCGAGGTCATTCGGTGGTGGCAGCGCAGAGCCGTCACTCACATCTTCCGGCCTGCAGAGGCTTCGGCTCATGGTCTTCGGCATCGCCTTGGCCGTGTGCTGCGCGTCGTTTTTTCCTACTTTACCACGCCCATCGTGGCCATTTCGACATATCAATTCGCCAACGCCGCGTGGTTGCCAAAGTACCATCTCGCCCTCGCTGCGTTGCTCATCGCCATCATCGCCGGTAGCTTCACTTGGCTTCTCTGTCAAGTGCCGACACGCAACCTAGGCGTTCTTGTCTTTGACAGCTCCAAGCGCTACCATCTCGTCCATCCGGACAGTCCGACTGGCGAGCAGCGCCATACCCAGTTTGTCATTGTCCTCTTCATCGTCGCCTTCATCCGGGGTGTCGCCATTGGTGGCATCCAGGTCCTGGGTGCTGCCCAGCTAGCTATCCTCGGTGCCTGCGAGCTCGTCCTCCTGGCCTTCATCTACGGCTTCCGCGCCTACCCGACGCTCTCCGTCAACGCCATGTCGAGCTTCATTCGCCTATTTAGCCTGCTCCTCATGGTCTTCTTTCTGCCAGACGTGCTGGCGCAGAAGACGAAGAGCGCCGTGGGCTACGCCGTACTTTGTATGCACGGAGCAGTGCTCATCTTCGGCTTCTTCGCCACAGCTTGCTGGGACATCTGGAGGGGCTGCCGCACGTGGCCCCAGACTCCCGACCCAGACACGCTGCACCTCCATCACCTCCGGCGGCATGATTCGACAGGACCAAGCCCATCAACAGCCCATCTTGCAGCGCCGTCGATATACGAAGAGTCGAGGCCTGGGTCGCCACGGTCACCGTACCTGCATTCGGTGCATCCTGCCGAGAGCCGGGCAAGCCTGTACAGCGTGTCGAGAAATGACACGGACCGGTACTACCGCCCCCCAAGGGCCCGGTCACTGCGAACAAGTCTATCAGTAGATCTTACCTCACTGAAGGAGGGCCAGGTGCTCTCAGATTCCGCCACACTGACCATCGCATCACCCCGGCCGACCACACGAACAGCATCTCCCTTGTCCAATGCTACCTCGCCGCAATTCTCGCCCATGCACGGTCACAGCCACGATAGCACGGCGCATCACTACTCGCAACCGCGACACTCCTCGTCAGAATCAAGCTCCCGCCCGTCTTTGTCGTCCTCAACATCGTCCCCAAGGCCCGACGGCAACGGCATGATCCGCGTCTCGCAGTCAGACAGCGACGAGAGCCGCGACCTGGTACACCCGCTGGGCCCGCGCTGGGGCGACTACAGCTTCCGAGAGTCGGATTTGATCTACAGCGCGCCTCCGCCGCAGGGGCAGCCGGTGAGGGAATGGGGACGGAGGGGCAGGGACTCTCCAAGCCCTGTCCAGGGCTCGCCGGCGCCGGGCATGACGATACGCAAGGTGTCTTCGGATATTCTCTCCAAGCTCAAGAGGCGCGACGAGCAGCCAGCCGAGAAGGGGTTCCAGGTGTCGAGACCACCCCGGACAGTTCCGGTCGTGGAGGGGGAGAGGTCGACATCAGGGAGTAGTGGCCCGAGTGGCAGCGGCATCGAGAGCAGTGGCGACAGTGGGAGCGATGATCAAAAATGAAGGTTAGGAAAGAAATAATGGGAAATGTACAAAGATGAGACAAAATACGATAATATGTCAAGATCCTGGAGGAACGAGGGAGGTGTTGATTAAGAAGGTATCTACTATGTCTCAACCCAGTGCGAGGGGGTGTCGGAAACAAATCCTCTAGGGGACTACCACCTCGTGTGGAAGAGGGACGCCCGGCTGATAAGTCACACCATCGTCGCCATAGATCCGTTGGCTTGTGACCAACCCTTCCGGGAGAATCAAGTCGCGGGGGATTGTTGTGTACGTCAACCACCTCGTACCCGACACTTCCAGGGTTGCCCCCGATGAAAAATACTGATTTCGAGGCAACGGTTTTGGCTGGGAAGGGAATAACAGTAGTGGGAAATGGCGATAAATGACGTGGCTGTTGATGATGCGCATCGTTCTCAACACAGCACTCCTATCGTTGTTTGATGAGGAAGACAAGGAGAGATTGATGAACTCCATGTGCACTAGTAGTGTGACCAGCCCTCTTCCAAGTCCCATGTGCGAGGGTTGAGTTCTTCCCATGAGAACGGTGCCTGCCATGTCAGAAGAGGAGGTTTGTATTCTATGAGCCATTCCGAGCCATTGGTGCAGTCAAACCATTGTCTGTTGGGGGCATTTTCCGGCCCATTTGAGAAAATTGTAGCCCGGTTCCTGAACCAATGGTACTTTGAGACGTCCTTGATGAATGTGTAGAACATCCTCTGGTTGAATTGAAGGTAAAAATGATGCTTGAGTATAAAGGTGAAGAGCTGGAGGGGAGGAGGAGGCATCTTTTCGCCGTGGTTCCGATTCGCAATACCCGATCGCTGGTACAGACCTTGCAGCATCAGAGGAAGATCCAGTATTGGGGGCGACGCGCTGAGGTATTCCTCTTGTCGAAATGGCTCCTTGAGTTTGTGGGGGATGGCAGGGTCAGCTAGAAGCTGGTGGTCGGCGGAGTCAGAGTAGTCTCCGGGCATTTCGATTTCTTCGGCCGCAAAGACGCCAAACAGAACGACTCTGGCTGTTCGGACTTTTCCGGAAAAGGCAAGCTCGTGAGGTTTCCGGACAGCACATCTTCCTTGGCCTCTGGTGCCGTCTCCGTTGACGATGCAGGTGTGTATAAACTCAAACATGTGTATCGACTGCATGGTCAGCCAAAGAATGGCTTCACCTTGGGCATCGGTTCCTCCGGTGAACCATTGCGTGAAGAGGCCAGACTCGGGCCAATCGCTAGAGGTGCCCGGCATGGTCACGTTCTCGGCTGGGTTCTCGAACTGTGTGACGGCCTTGACATCATCACGCAGCAGGTCTCGAGACGACCGAGGCGGACCATTTTGCAACTGGTCCAGGGCCAAGCCCATGAACCACTCAATGAAGGGACGAAAGATGTTTGAGTGTTCGCCCAGTTCATCGGTGAGGTCGAAGATGGGGAATCGACGCAAGTAGTCGCGCTCCCTTTCTTTGATTTCAAGAGGGTTGCACCATGATTGACTGTTTACAGCCTTGCGCATGAGTTCGAGAAGCTCTCGCCGTGAGTCTTCCATCTCATTGCCATCAGGCGAAGAAGGCGCTGTGCTTGGAAAGAAGGGCTGTTGATATGCGCGGCAAAAGACGGCTCCCATGATGAGGGTAATGTAGGCAGCCCCATGAAAGCGTTCTCGCCAGACGCGCATGCCCTCTCCGGGCTCCTCTGGCGTGCCGGTGGGCGGGGGTGGGATGCGATCTTCGGGCCATCTCTCGCAATTGTTTTGCTCCCAGACGTAGTGCTCGGGCAAGGTGACATGACAATATCGGACCTCGACACAGCTGACCAAATGGTGCAGGTCGAGCATCTCCTGAAACTCCGTGGCGTCGGGCATCCGGCCAGCTCTAGCGGCAAGGTCGCTGAGATCAATCTCCGGCGGCAGGAGGCCATCATCAAGGTTGTCATGGACGAGAGTAGTGGCACGAACCTGGGGTGGTGTCAGTTGCCCGCAGAAATACCTATGGGGTTCAGGGCATCACTAACCGCCATGAGGGCCAGATCAAAGGCAGGGATCACCTGGGGGCCCAGGATGTCAACAATGCTGGGGGCATTGGTGAGCCAGACGTGATGGAGACGTGTGCATGTCAACATGAGCGCCCACACTTCATGCAGGGAGTCGCATTGTCGAAAGATGGAAACCACCACCTCAGCAGGAATGGTGTCGACGAGAAGACAGGGGCGTGTAGCCGACATTGGCGACAGATTTAGCCTGGCAAACGAAGCGGTGTATGACGAGAGTGGTTGAGGGTATATACATGGATGCTGTGTTGTTGGAGGAATGACCTTGGAGGACTTCTGAAGCCCAGCCCTACCTTATCAAGAGGCATCAGCCTGAGGTGCACCGCACCGTATGGACGGTTGGTTTGCCCGTCGAGGCACATTTAACCCCTGACAGGGCACGCGGGGGCGGGGCCGTTTGGCATGTCACAGCCGTCTTCAGCACACCACAATTCTGGAAATGCATGCAGGCATGCACAACAACCCTGTTCGCCTTGCAGATGCAATGTGAAATCATTCACGGCCTCTGATCAACGCCACCAACAGCCAAAAAGTCAATCAGAAACCCTCAGCAAAGCGGCAATCAATGATTCTGGTCGTCCGAGTTCTGTCCTGACCTGGTCCGCAACACCCACCGCTCTGCAGCCTGGCCACACCATGACCCTACCTGTACCATCGTACCTGCAACAGCAGACACCAGGCTGATTCTCATGCGGTAGCGAGCAGGGATGGCTGCAATTACATGCCTTTTAGGCACGCAAAATCTCTTTTCGGTACTGGCCGGGGTGGTGAGGTGTGTTGGTTCTCGCCTGGAATGGCATCAATAGCGCCAACCGCGGCGCACGTACAAGGATACGGATAAGGGTCGCCTGCCCCGCCGAAGTCCATCTCCTCCTCCTCAAATGCCTCTTTCCTCCCCTTCAGGTCTCACTTCCAGTCCTACTCCTTCAAGTCATTTTCAAGACCTCTTTCTGCAATGCCGATCAGCTTCCTGGACAGACCGACCACCTACCCCTCTTACGAGGACTTGCCCAAAGTTCCCAGGCTGGGACCCGACCCTTGTCCTTTCACTCGTCTGGTCATTGGGCTGGAGGGCTCCTTGTGTACAGCCGTTTCCGTCATGAACGAGGAACGAGACCCCGACGCTCCGTGGGAGCCCTACTGCGAGGAGAGCGAGCACGGCCTGGTTTTCCACCCCATCTCCCAAGATTTACTTTGCGACGACCAACCAATCTCTTCCATCCAGACCAAGGTCGGGCACCTTAGTCGTTGGGAGCAGGCCTGGCTTATGGTCTTCGATGATTGTAACCCCCGACCCCCGGGCGACGGTGTTCATACGATATGGGCGCCGCCGCGGGAGGGAGAAGAACCCGACGACGACAAGACGGGCCTGAGTCTTATGTACGCCGCAGGCGAGCATCGTCCCCCAAACTACGACAAACCCCTAGTCGTCAAGGCCCAAGACAAGGCGTATCTCACGGTCCACGAGTACTTAACCGTTATCCGTCCGTACCTTATTACCCGGCGTCAGGATATTCTGGGATCTCTGATTATCTCGACTCAATACGATCCATCTCTTCCAGCCGACACGAAACTCATTGCGAGTGGCTTTGGCGAGACACTGACTGTCGAGACTGAAGAGAAATGGATGGGACATGCACGAGGAAGAAAGATCATGTGGGAGAACTTGAATGATCCCAAATACGCACCTGGGTTCGCCATTGAATATGACCCCGAAGTGTTCAAACTGTTTGTTTGAGAGCCGGAGCATGCAATCCTCTCATGTTTGTATTCGACTGTCTACCCCTTGAAGATACCAGAATAGTAGGAATCAAGTAATGACACGTGCTCAACAGGCAGGCAGACTTGCCTGGCCCTTGTAGTTGGCTGTGGTGGATAACTTTGGGCTTGTACGTCCACTGCTCTTCTGGACTCCCTCAAGCTCCTTGCAGACTTTTCCAGCCCTGATTCCGCAGCTTCCAGCCACCGAAGAAGTATCGCCAAAGTTGTATTTACCCTGATCAGGTCAGCCACATATTCGCCTTGACGTTCTGGACGCTGGCGATGCCTCCGCTGGAGCCCGACGAACACCGATGTCCGCACCCACCCGCAATCTCGCCGAAAACATTCGGGGCTTCGATTTTCTAGGACAATCAATTAGATGATCGGCCTCGGAGCTTCCGATGAACAGCCTGTTCATGGACTATGTCGCTTTGGACCATCTTGAATTGCAGTGAAACGACGCACCAGCCAACCGCGCCTCGCTTGCGGATGTTCCCGTACCCAGGCCACCAATCCATGACCACATGGAGGTCCAGAGCCTTCCAGCGGGTGATGAAATTGCCCAATGTGGAAAGCTTGCTGGAGCTCGCACTATACCATGAGACGACTACCTGCGCCTTGACTGCCGAGGCGCACGACCTCTCTACCAACACGATGCTCCACTGCTCGCACAGAGGCATGATCCAAAACGTCAATACTTTGCAGCTATGCTTTTCCCACCACTCACACTGGATTTTCAGCGGGTCAGCTTGACTCAGGGTTTGGTTCGATGCACTGCTTTTTACAATAGAGTAGGTGGCTTCCAGCTAGCACAGGCCACAGTCCATCCCGCAATGGGACGCTGGTTGACCACGGCATGGCCCCGAACTATGAGGGACAGCATACCAGACTTGAGTATTGAAGGCGAGGATGCAGACCAAGAAAAGTCCTCCCCTCGAGTTATCAGAAAATGCTGCTGACGCCAAACATGATCAACATGCGTAGGTGATTTCCTGAGCCGGTGGCGCTCTCACGGCCTCCTTACTTAACCTGGCATGAGTATGCTTCTGGCCTTTCCAGCTGGCCAGAGATATGTGGCTGAGTGCGAGCGAGTGGCCGTGAGCATATGGAACCACTCACGGGCCCAGATCCTGACACCACGGAGGTGTTCAATGACGAACGTCCTAATTTCTGCCCACTCCTCCTGGCGTTTCACTGCATCAAAACTACACCACATTCAGACCGCAATCTGGAACTCGCTATGCGCACTTTCAGCGAAGCTCGCACAATTCACGATCTTTCAGACTCAGGCAAGAACGCAACGACTCATGGACGCTCACGCGGGTGGGAGAGAGCCGAGACATCGCCATCAGATCAGGGGCAACAATCTCGGCATCCAAGCAATGGCTGCCCTTCACATCGACATAGAAGGTCAATGGCTCCCCCAAGTCTCTCGCATTTAGTCTTCTTCTTCACCACCACACTCTCTAGGTCCAGTCTTTCATTCACTTCAACAATCATTCTCATACCATCCACTCATTTGCTTGCTTCTCCCAAGCCCATTACGGTTACCACCAGATTTCAATCTCTTCCCAAGTCCCCTCACGTCAAGATGCAGTTCTCCAAGATCACTCTTTCCGCCCTTCTCATGGGCCTGGCTTCCAACGCCCTCGCCCTCCCTGCTCCTCAAGCTGACACCAACGGTTCTGACGAGCTCGTGAGCTTCACCGGCAAGAAGGTCAACGGCGCGCTCGTCGCCCAGCCCGCTCCTGAAACCCCCGACAGCCAAGGACTGCAGAAGCGCGGTGCCATCCTCGTCGTTGGTGCCATTGCTGGCACGGCCGCTCTTGCCAACGTGGCCAAGATCGCCATCGAAATCGGCGGAGACTTCATCAAGGATCTCGGCAACTGGAACGAGGTACGCCCATTCTCCCTTTTATTCTACGCACGGGTAACTCAATTCCAACAGGCCCGCGAGGCTTTTACCAAGAAGACTGTCGAGGAGATGTGGAGGCGCAACCCTGATAGGCGCAAGTTCCCCGCTACCGTCTGCTACAACAAGGGCTACCGCCTTCGTAACGGCAACGGCTTTGACGGCCGCGTCTCTGTCAAGTTCGAGCTTGGCCTTCTCTCGACCGAGTAAGTGTAGACTACCTATCTCTCGGGGATTCGCGACTAATTGGGTGCTTTTCAGCTACGACTGCATGTACATCATGGGCAACAACCAGGCAAGTCCAGCTACCTAGAGTTCCCTCGATATGTATTAACAGTGGCACAGTTCTTCACCGACAGCGATGGCGGCTTCATAAACGTAAGTATTCAATTATGGAAGGGGTGTTTGACGAAGGCATCTTTACTGACAATGTCCCAGCTTGCCTACCAATACGACACTTCTCGCTGCACCTACGACAGTGGCACTGGCGACCTCACCTGCAACTAAGCCCTCCCAATGTTTGGATGACTTTGATTTTTGATTGTGAAGTATCTGTCACTCATTTCGCTCGAACTGTACCTGTAGAATTATTCGTCGCTCTTTTTGTTGTCTTGGCCAAGTCAATTTACATCTTTCAAAACCCAATCGCTGTCCGCCTTTCCACGTGATGAACCAGATGCTAGGCTGTCTGGGCCTTGACCTAGAACCGAATCTCTCATCCGACGAGAAAATGCACGATAGACATGTCCAGGTAGCGAGGTTCGAAATCGTGGTCACCATCTCAAGGGTCGGTCTTCGGGCACCTGTAGCGGATGACTAAGCTAACATCGACCCTCAAGGTGGGGTGTGTCCAGTGTCCTTAGGTTGCCTGCCGCCTTCCTCCCTCAACCGCCAATCTTCGCATCACCACTGGCCAACATGCACCTGGATTCCTGGTCTGCTTACTATTGCGTCACACTTCCTATGATGTGGTAGATCGCCATGCAGACATCAGCTTCCTCGAGCTTCCCTATTTCCATATCCCAACCAGCGGAATTGACAATGGCACTGCGACATCGTTGGCCTGGCACGGCCCGGCATTGAATCGGTCAGGTCTGTGCCCTCCGGATCATCAGGGGTCAAGCTCACAAATTTCTCCTAGCTCGAGGAGTTTAGGACGAAAGATTCTACCGTCCAGCCCTCTGCCTTCGCCCAACCACTGCGTTGTCCAGCCATCCTGATCTGCATACAAGGATGCCCTCGGCGACAACTGGAACCCAGCAGCCCTGCGGCCCTCCCTGCGACCCTCTGCGACCCTCCCATCGCCACACCGGCACCTCCTGAGGAGTCGATCGACGGTTGGCTGTGCCGACACAGTGGGACACGGCCAATTATAGCCCCCGGGCGGCAGCATGCATACCCCAGTGCCACTGCCTCGCCTCAGACCGGGGTCGCCGCACAGCGCTTGGCGGTAAGACGAAGCCGGGGTTTGGCTGTTTGAAATCGCCGCGGCCCCTCCTGAGCGTGCTGCCTGTCAGAAAAAGTCGATCTCAAATGTCCCAGTGCGCCAGTGCTGACGGGCGACCGAATCTCTTCCTCATCAAACCACCTTGCTGAAGAGCTGGTGGGAAAAGACAAGCCCATTCTGCGACTGCATCCTTATCCATGGAATACACATCGCTCGGCGTCGAGCAAGGCGGCAGCGGCGGCGGCCCAAAGTCCGGCCCGCTCGCCGGGGGTTGGGAGCTGAGGGCGCTGCCGCGGGTGCCGGACGCCAACTCCAAGCACTACGAGCGTAGTACTCGCGACGCAAGATACTCTGGCCTCAATGCCTACGACTTGGCCGCCGACTTTATCTGCGTCGCCCTGCCTTTAGGTCTTCTGAGTGTCCTAATTGCCGTTGCGAGCCTCGATGGCACCGAGGCCGAGCCCCGCGCCCTGAGCCGCTGGCAAAATGCCATTTCAATTGTGAGTTCCCGTCACTATCCTGCCAAGAATCCGACAGCTGACCCTGTCCCAGCTGGCTACACTCTTTCCCATGTTCTTCGCCTCGGTCGTTGGACGCATGGTTTACGAGGTCGCCCGCTGGAAGCTCGAGAAGGGCGCCTCGCTCGGCGCTCTCGAGCAGCTGCTGGGCAGCAGGACTTTTGGCGGCACCCTCATCACCCAGCTGCATCTGCCCGCCTACAATCTCCTCGGCCTTGGTCTCATCCTCGTCTGGGCTTTTTCTCCCCTCGGTGCCCAGTCGGTGCTGCGAGTACTCGAGTCACCCCTCGAGGGTCAGTTCTCCACCGCCAACGTCCAGTACCAAGACCTCACGAAATCCACCGAGCTGGGTCGCACCTCTATCGCCTCCGCGGGCTCTGCAAAGGCCTCTAGGGCGAAGTTCAAGTATCTTGGTACCATGTTCAGCACCCTGCTCCAGGTGCCCACCGATGTCCAAAAGGATACCATGGACCTTTGGGGGAACGTCCGGATCCCTCGCCTGGGTGATGCCCCCAACTCCGGAGAGTGGCACGACATTACCTGGTCCGACAACGTCGAGCGCTTCGCCTCGCTGGCCGGTGTCCCCGTCGGCAGCGTTCCCGTCGGCAACAACACCCTAGAGATCGAGACCGCTTACATCGACCTCGACTGCACCAGTGTCAAGAAGAACCAATCCTCGCCAAACAGCGTCGACATGGAGTGGGACTGGCCCAGCTTCTGGACCGCTACACCACGCCCGCTGGTTCCCGAGCGCGGCAACGGCTCGTGGCAGGGCATCGGCAACAACCAGTCGCAGCACACTTCGGCCGGCATGGACCTCAGCACCGCAGACCGCACGTCCTGGGGCATTGCCCTGGACCGCTTCGTCGACACCTATTGGATCAACGGGACCACCCAATACGCCCATTGGGGCATCAAAGACGTCTTTAACAAGAGTGACCCCGACCGCAATTTGCTGGAAGAGATTCTCAATAGCCCGGCCCTGCTTACCAACGAGACGGGTATCGAGGCTGGCCCGACGCAGCTCTTCTTCCAGGCCTACGTCGACGACAACTCGCTGGCGGCCGGCTACAAGCTCGATGCCTACTGTGGTGTCAAGCAGCGCTACGTCGAGACCCGCGTCCATTGCCGCCTTGGCGAAGCTTCAGCACGGAAAAACTGCACCGCTGTGGCGCATCGGCCATCTCAAAAGACACGGCCGCCCGAGGATATCTCGTTTCTGTCATTCCCCGAGGTCTTCCTGCAACTGGCCACGCGCATGCCTATGGCCACCAACGTGGACATGGGAGCAGGCGACACGGTCGTACGCTGGCTTGATGCCCTGAACCTCACCAGTACTATCCCCTCCGGCTTAGGAATGTTCACCAACGTGGACGAGGCCAGCTTTGGTCGCCGTCTCTCCCAGGTCCTCAACAGCTACATCTTTCTCAGCAACCTTGGCTCGGACTACGATGATGGCGTTTTGCTGTACCCCAACGCCACGGCCGAGGTTGCCGTTAGCACACTGGTGCCGGTGTACCGCGTGGCTCGACCATGGATCGCATTGGCGTTTATTTGCTGCGTCGTGCTCCTGGCTGGCGGCGTGCTGAGCGTCGTCTTTGCGCACCTGGCGCATGGGCCTGAGGTGCTGGGCTACGCGTCGTCAATCGTGCGCGACTCCAAGCTCATGGACATGCCGGCCGACGTGGGCACCATGTCGGGCGTGGAGATCTCGCGCGAGATGAGGGACCTTCGCTTGCGGTACGGCTACTCGGAGCTGACGCTTACGGGGCGGCGACTGACTGGCGTTGGGAGGGAGCACGAGACGGCACCGATTTGAAGGGTGGGCAGGGGAATATTGTTTCCAGGCGTCGGGCACAAGGGATACATGATCGGACTTGTGAGACATGAACATTGCATCAGGAACACCACCAGCAAGACAGATGAATACACAGGCTAGATTTGATTGCTCCTAAATGATAAAAAGGGACCATGAGTCCCGGGTATATACGTCCCTTTCGCACCGATTTTCGCCATAACTCCTGACCCTGATCATGTTCCCTCCCATCATCTCGCCATCCTAGGCCCTCCCCTCACCTCTTCAGACCTGGCTTCACCCCTTGACGGGCTTGAGCACGCTCTCAAGACTGCTGAGGCTCCATTGACTGCCCCGCCTCTCCTTCTCCTCTTCCGCCGGCGGCGTCTCCACGACGTCCTTCTTGCGGCGGAAGATGTTGCCCGCACCACCAATGCCGGAACGGCCAACGCCGGAGCGCTCACGGGCGCGGGCGCGGGCAATCTCCTCATCGAGGTTGAGACCAGCTGGGGGCCTGTCGGCGGCCGCGTGGACGTTGCCTGCGCCGCCGATGCCAGAGTGGAAGAAGCGGCGGGCTGAGGAGGAGGAGACTGGTGAGGACGCGGGGGTTGAGGAGGAGGCAGAGGCCGAGACGCGGTAGGTGTTGCCGGCGCCGCCGCGGCCGCTGTGGGTGTATGAGTTCGGGGCCAGCGATGGGCGAGGTGTGGAGATGAGGAGGTTGGATGAAGCCATGGTCGATGTGAGGGAGGCGTAAGTCGTGAGGGTAGACGTGTTACTGGAAGCAGGGCTGTATTGCTGTAGAGACAGCAAGGAAGCAGATGTAGGACTGGGCCAGACAAAAGACGCGACAGATGAAGTCTAGAAGAGGGACCCAGGTGGAACCAAAGGAGGGGACCGCGTGCTTTAAGTAGCTCTCCCTGGCGCGGTGTTCAAGTCTCGTCTCCTCGACGAGGAGGCTCGGCCTCGATCGGCGACACAACCTTTCCTTCCCATAGTCAGCACGACGCCCAAAGCCGCTCTGACACGCATCAAAGCTGAATACGCGCCCAATCACTCTCCCGGGCCTAATCATCTTCGCCTCCCTCCTGATCAATTCCAATTTTTCCAAGGCCCCCAAATAGCAGCATGACGACAAAGCACACCACCGAGGGGCCGTTGAGACAAGGTGCATCTCGAGCTCGCGAGGGGCGGAGAGAAAAAGCTTGGGGTCGCGTTGCCCCAGCTTTACCCCATGTTCGGGCTGTCAATGCACTATCTGGAATATATGTCTTCAGGGGTAAGAGTAGATAGCGCGGTATTGATGGATTCTCTTAGTCTTCCCCCTCACGTACAAGGAGCAAACTATGGGGTAAATTGTAGGTAAGAGAAATCTGCAATGGGACGGCGCTAGACTCGCCCTGGATTCCGCTCCATGTGTCTGCTGGCCATGTGACGGCGTGTCTCGGTCACTTGCGCAAAACCTTGCAGCTGGCATGTCATTGAGCAATGTCAGAATCGAGGGGTGACACTGTAGAGGTAGACCAGGTGATGCCACCTGCAAGCATGGGAAGTCTTTGGTTGCCCCTGAATCCCCTTGCCTGTCATCAGCTCTAAATATGACCTGAAGCAGGCAAAACACCAAAAAAAACATACAACACCGGGTATTCGCTGGTCGTCACCGACCCAACTACTAATCCAGCCCTCATTGGCTTGTCTATGGGAGAGCGGACGGGATCCCGAATTTTCCAATGGGTATGGTCGTATGTGCTAGAAGAGGGTCCGTGGTGGATTCATGTGGGCTCTGTCAAGTCTCTCTGACCGGGATGTTGCGTTGGCGGACCCCGCCTCCGGTGGTGTTCATCAAAGTCAAGGCCGTGGCAGGAACATATCTTGAGACTGAAGGCAAAAGGAACTGCGAGAGTAGATAAGTTCTGAGGTGACTGCATTGGATGGAGGGCCTGCATACCACACCGAGCTGAGAAGTGCTTGGCTCCCAACTCAAGGGGTGTAGCGGTAGGCTGGGTGACTGTGCCCCAGCGCCCAATCCGGCTCCTTGCCGTCGGTATGCCTGTAATCCCTCTCACCCAAAGCCCTCTTCTTGTTCTCCCGCCTGAGATAGACCGTGGTAACGCCAGAAACAACGAGGAGGATGCAGGCGCCACCGAAATTGATCAAGTGACCCGACATGTACCGCGGCGCGGCGTTGGGCCTGTACGTCCACGTGGCGATGATGGAGCCGATATTTCCCTCGCCAACGGCATACGCGGCGACAATGGCCCGCACGTTGGAGCCGGCCGAGTTGCTCACCACCCAGGCGAGCAGGATAGGGGAGCACGTAAAGGCCGCCAGAGTGGTGAGTAAGGGGGCAAAATACCGCTCAGCTGTCGAGGGAACGAGGGCGAGAAGGAGGAAGCCGATCATCGTGAGAGGCGTCAGGCAGAGAATGACAAGACCACGCGTCTTGAGCCGATCCGAGGCGAACGAGGCCGCCACGCAGATGATAGCTGCCAGAATGTACGGCGGCACCGTGAGAAGTTGCGCGTTTGTGGACGAATATCCCATGGACTTGATAAGGGAGGGCTACGAAAATGGTCAGCCGGGTAATTGCAGGAAGAAGAGGATTGCGCCGGAGCGGAAGCTACCATGAAGAGAGACAGCGCCGTCAGTGACAAAAGCGACATCATAATACCGAGAGACACAAGCTGGGTGTTGGCGTTCCACAGTGCCTTCTTGAGAACCGAGAACCGCCACGGCGAAAGATCGTCTTCCTCATGGCCCGTCTTATTCTCCTCATGAATCCGCTGGGCGGCCACCTTTCTCTCCTCCTCGGTCAGGAAACTCGCCTGCTCGGCAGATGCCGGCATGAACAACCAGGTGTCAAGGCCAACAAAGACCGTGATGATGCCCTCGATGAGGAAGATCCACCGCCAGCGGACGAGCATGCCGGCCTGGGGTATGTTGCCGAGACGGCTACCAAGCAGACCGCCAAACGCACCGGCGATGGATCCACCTGCTGCCTTGATGCCCCAGCGCGAAGCCATCTCGTGACGACGGTAGAACTGTGAGTACGTGTACATGAGGCCGGGCTGGACTCCTGTAGTTGGGTCAAGTCAGCGAGGTGGACTAGGGGGAGGGGAGACTCGGGGCAGAGCGACGGGAGAGCGTACCTGCTTCGAGCGCGCCGAGAAGGAGACGACAAGTCATGACACCGCCATAGCTCGTGACAAAGGCCGTGGACATGGTGACGAGGCCAAAGCCGGCGGTGATAAAGCTGAGCCACAGGCGGGGCCCGAGTTTCTTGCACATAAAGTTGGCCGGGAGCTCAAACAGGATGTAAGTGACGAAGAACCTGTTATTGCAAATTGCAGGGTCAGCAATTGTCCATGGACGCCATGCAGGGGGCAGATGTACATGGACAGGGCAACGTTGAAACGGTCCCCGGAAAGGTCGGCGTCCTCCCTCAACCCCAGAACGAGGGCGTTGCTCATGTTGCTGCGGTCAATATGGGCGACGAGGAAGATGATGATGCCCAGGGGTAGGACACGTCGGTCGAATTTATGACGGATGGCCTTTTCAATTTCGCGCTGCGCATCGGTGATGGTCTCTTCATGCTGCTGTCGAAGACCCTCCTTGTCGACGTCTGCCATGACACCCTCGCTGAAGACCTTTTCGTCCGTCGTCATGATGGGCTAGGTGGGTAAGGATCTGCGGGGAGAAGCGAAACGGTTTGAGTGCCTGTGGAGGGAAGATGAGAAAACGTGATGGAGAGAAGATGAGAGACCCTCGAACTGCTGGGAGTGCATAGGAAACGGGTCCTAAATACTCCAGGTTCCATGTCGCCGGGAACCACTTGTAGAAGAAGGATGTCAAGGAGAATCTGGGGACCCCGGAGTACTCCTCTCTGCCTCCTCTCGAACACGCACCAATCTATACTTCACCACAATGGGCAGCATTTCCCGAACTTCTCAGGACCCAGACACCTACGACGTCGTCGTTGTAGGAGGCGGAGCGGCCGGCATCGGAGCGGTCATCGGTGCTCGTAACGCCAGCCCGTCCGCCCGCATCCTCCTCGTCGAGACCGAGAGCTGCCTCGGCGGAGCGGCGACGCATCGCGGCGTCGTGTCGTTCTGCGGCCTCTACACTTTGGGCGCGAGCCCACAACAAGCCGTTGGCGGCGTCTGGAACGAGATTGAGAGGCGACTTCGAGCCATCAATGGCATCGCCGACAAGCCGGATCGACACCGAGGCATCTTTCATGTAAGCAAAGATTCCTTCCTCTCGACAGGTAGCGCGTCTGGAACCATTGGTTGACTCGTGATGATCATATAGGTCGTGGAACCCGAAGCTCTGAAACTAGTCCTCGACGACATCGCAGAAGACAACAAGATTGACGTCCTGCTCCGCACATCAGTCGTCGGTGCAACAAGAGCCGGTAGCTCCGCCGTATCCGTGGACGTCCAGGAAAAGGGCCGCCGACGGACCATCTCCGCCAAAGGCCTTTGTCGACTGCTTGGGGGATTGCGATCTTGCACACCACATGGACGCTTCGACGCGATACGGGAACCACGGAACCCTCAACCTGGCCTCCCTTGCCACCAGGTTTGGCGGTATCGCCAAAGACGCCACCTGTACGAGCAAGGCGTGGCAGGCCGCAATTGTCGAGGCCAAGAAGCAAGACCCGACTTTGCACCCCATGTGCCGCAAGAACGGCTCCGTCTTGCTGAAACTGCCCCGGTCCGGAGATTTCGTCACGTTCCTGGCGTCGGCCACCTATGACGGAACTTCGTCGTCGAGCATCCGTGCTGCCGAGGCCAGCGGGAGAAGGCAGGCTCAGAGATACCTCGAGGTTCTCCGACGCCTGCCAGGCCACGAAAAAATGTATCTCGTTTCCTCCGGCCCCAATTTCGGCATCCGAGAGTCTCGTCACCTCAACTCAAAGTACTCTCTCAGAGAGGAGGATATTGTAAACAACAGCTCCTTTGCGGACAAGGTGGCGCTAGGCGCCGGGGGCATGGAGTTCCACGACGAGGAGATGGATGGCTGGGAGAGCAGTTTCAGGTACCCGCCGCACGGCACTTTCGAGATACCCTTGAGGTCTTTGCGGAGCGTGGATACGGAGAATTTGTTTGCGGCCGGGAGGTGTGTCGATGCCGACAAGTGGGCAGCCAGTGCTGCGCGGGTCATGGGCACCGCACTTGCAACTGGTGAAGCGGCGGGAGTTGCGGCCGCGCTGCTCACCGTGAGTGGGCATGTGGATGTGGCCAAAGTTCAAGACGTCTTGGTGCGCCATGGAGGGCTCTTGGACGCCGCCGCACTTCCCTCGGGGCCACCGGTCAACGACGCAAACGTCGTAAGCTGGCCTTCGGCGGCGCGGGTATAATATTGAACGAATCAGATAGCCACTTAGATTTGGAAGCTCAGCGGGCGCTCAATTCTGTGTCAAGCCGAAGTCGGGGGCCGTGGCCTGGAACCACGTCATGTCATATGGATCTGTAAGCTGAAGGTCCGGCATCCACTCCAAGTTGAAGTCTTGGTCCAAGTCCATGTCGGCTGGGAGTCCCCAAGAGCCAGGACCCAGCGTGCTCGGCACCTCGTCCGTCTGCAGATGGTCGTCAGCGTTGACATGCGTCGAGTGGTCAGCCTGGGCGGGGCGTTGACCACCGAACTGTGGTGTGCCACCCGGGAGCTTTCGATATAGGATCACCAGCGCCATGACACAGCGGTTTGCTGAGACATTGTCGGCCTGGAAGCGACCGAGGATGTCGAGGGCGCGGTGCCAGGCATCCTGGATCTGGTCCTGAGAGATCTCGCCCAAAAGCACGGCCGGAGCTAATCGCGCGGCCAGCAGCACTGTGGCCCCTAGGTATACGTCTGCTCGGAGGAGACGAGACGAACGGAATGTCAGCCCGGTGCGACCGAGGAGATGGATAAAAGTATGCTTACGTAGAGCACCGTAAAGCCAGGACGGCTTCAATCCCCAGGCGGCGGCAGTAGTCTGGTGGCTGCCGATGGTATGGATCATCTCAATGGCTGTTTGGACGCACAGGAGGGAACACTGGAATGCTGTTCGACGACCCAAACTTTCCACCTGTCGTGCGTTGGCGTATGCAAATGGCGAAGCGGCCGTCTCGTCATCGAAACGATTGGCCAGACTACTTCGAACAGCCATGCATGTCCTAGACAAAATTGGCTTGAAGACATATATCCTCGCGAGCAAGAACCTGTCGAGAAGCGACGAAACATTATGGTTAGTGAGCATTGCATGATGGAAAAGCTAGCAGCTTACCTGATCCGCAGCACAATTGCTTGTCTTCGAAGAGTATGCGTGTTCAGATTGCCATCAGATCGTGCATCATCCGCGGAGATTGTCCTCGTTTGATCGAGTTGGAGGTGGGTCGGGACCATGGCAAGCCACCTGCTCAGTTGAGCGTCAATGTCGAATACCATTGTGTACCCTGTGAAGTCATCGAGCGGTCCCAGAGCAGTGTTGAGACTGTCTTCAGAATAGAAGGCCTGCAAGGTCTGTTGTACAATCTCGAAGAGCCTGGCTGACTGCACGAAGAATGACATGGTTGAACAAGAGTCATGCAGAAGCTGGGTCCTAGCCTGGAAGAGCTCCTCGTCGAGCTCAGATGGAAGAGAAGTCTGATAGGACCCAGAGACAGTGGTCATGACAGGTCGCCCGAGTGTCGTGCAAAGCATTCTATCGCGAGATTAGTCGGAGGGACGTCGAGTAGGGATTTTCTAACAGGTTGATGCCACCTTTCCATCATGAGACATCCGTGCCAGATCCTTTTGATCATTTCCCCTTCAGCGGGGTCGACCTGAGCTTTGGCGCGCACAGTGGCACCTCTATGCAGGCTCAGGCCGTGGCAGATTCGAATGGCGAGACCTGTGACTTCCCAGGATTTGAGCGGGCTGCCTGTACTGTTGAGATACTGCGCCATGAGTAGCATGATCTGGATGGCTTGGAGGGTTCTGGTCGTTGCCATCCGCAATTTTGTGACTGAAGAGCGAGCGCGCTCGGTCGAAGAGCGCTGCGCCAGCTTTCCGGCCGTCATCGATGTTGCCCTCGTACTCGGTGACGTTGTGGTATTGACAAGCCAGGGCCAGAACGAGGTTGAAGAGGCATAAATTGTTGGTCTCGGAAGTCCTTGTCGCAGGGTTCTTGTCTTCTGGCAGAGGTTCTCCGTCCCATATGTTCCTGATGATGGCCTGGAAGTGGGGCTTGTAGAGGAACGGGTAGAGCGGGTGTATGTAGGCCCAATAAACGGCCGCCAACTTTTCCGCTGCCCTTCTTGTGGGAAGTGCCTGGGTCCGCCGAGAACTTGGAGAAACGGTGGATGGCGAGACGCTTTGGGCTGCTGCTGCTGGGGTTGCAACGGGTGCAGGAGAAGACGGGTCAACAGCCTCGCGTATCATGTTCATGATGGACATGGCCGATGCTGACCCCATGAACCCTTCGCTTTGAGGCTCCGCGGGAACTTGTAGGCCAGCATTCACGGGACCGACAGAGCCGGGTCCGGGTCCGGGTCCGGGTCCGGGGCTCATTGACTGGCTTTGCGAGGAGCAATTGTGAATCCTGCTGGTGTTGACTGACGAAGAGCGCCTTCCCTGGCTCTCCAAATGACGAATGCGCTCTTCGAGTGCTCTGAGCATGTCGAGAGACGGCTGTCCAGACTCGGCCTCCGCCTCGGCCTCTGGACGTCCGTCGACATGCTTCCAAACGCAGTCGCCTTTGGAGCGACCTTTCCGAGAACAATTGCCACAGACCGGGCGGCCTCCGTCGCACTTGATCTTTTGGCGACGACAATTTTCACATGCCGAGGGGTCTTGCGACGTTTTGATGATCGGGCATCCATGCCAGCAGGGTGTCGTGAGGAAGGACATGTGTGTGATGGTGGGAGGTTGGAGTTTGGACGCTGGGCCGTTCCACCGAAGCCAGCCCAGTATCGTCGTCGCCCACTAAAATTGCATGCCTCCAGGTTTCGATGCACATGCCACACATGGTGGCGGGCTGTTTACCTCGCCAACCAGCACCAAAGCTCCATGGATCAACACGAATTCCCTCGAAAAACGGATCAATCAACCAAGAATAATACTCAATGTAACAAGTTTTCTCGACATCAAGTCTGAGGATGCAGCACGCAAAAGCGTGAGGAGGGTAAAAAGCTGACATGTGTGGGCATGCCAATTTAGTCCCCACCATCCTGCAGGCCTGTACACTGTAATGTGGTCCCTCCACATTCCCCCACCTTCCATCCTTCAAGTGCACCACAGGACCGCCAGAAAAGGGGCATCGGGATGATCCCGATGATCCCGATACCCGACTGGTGACGCGACTCGAAACCGAGAACCATCTTCACGGAGCTTGGCCCTTGATGTGAGGCATGGAAGTCAGATGTCCCAATGAGCCACGATCGGGTCACTCTTGTGTGGGTGGCTCCAATATCTGACCAGGGTGTACAGGTGAATCCGGCGGCCCATCCCTGTTCAGGCACACGCACGGGATAGGGGCTCCACGATACGAGTACGTCTGTTTGTCTTCATCCATCACCAACCGCGAGGACAACCTTCACACCCCTGCCATGTGCCCAATTCCCACCGTGAGTATGTAACTATTAGGGCCTCCCTCCCGCCTCTCCTTCGAAGCGCGCAGAGTCGTCAACCTTGAGACCACGACTCACTTTCTCCCCCCGTCCCCCCACATCTTGCAGCGATCATGAGGCCTCTCGACATTGTCCGCCACTGTGCTGGCCTGTTGCTGCTCCCGCTCGTCTCATCCGCCACCACGACCACCTCCACCACCACTGGCAAGTGCTCGCCAGTGACCTGGGAGGACAGCGATGACGGTGTCGCTCGCACCAGAACAGCACCCTCAAGACCTATGGCCACGGATAGCGTCCCGTGGAATCCTGATCCCGAGACCGGCGAGGTCAATTGTCGTTTCAAGGACCAGACATACGAAAAGGTTAACCGTCACTCGTGCCAGGAAATGGCCGACTTCAACTCCATCTCCATGGAAAAGTTTTTCATGCTCAACCCAGAGATCAACAAGGACTGCAGCAATCTCCGTCCGTACACAAGATACTGCACCTATGGCTGTGAGCTCCCTTTTCATCCCCTACAGCCTGGTACCTAGTACAGATTTCCGCTGGCACTGGGACTGGCCTCAACTGCCATGGGCTAGTCCTGGAGCCCCTGAGAGCGTACGACGGAAAATGCGGCCCCCAGACCAATGCCACCTGCATGAGCTCGGGTCACGGCGATTGCTGCGACTCGGAGACGTGGACCTGCGGCGGCGGCATGTAAGTTAGCCCCTCCGAGATCCATGCTCTGCTCTTGGTTTTCGCCACCCTCGTACATTGCTCGTGTGCTCACTTCCTCTCCTCTAGGGCTTGTGCTCCTGGCGTCTGCTATGAGGGCGACTGCTGGGGCCATCGCATCTTCACTACCGACTGCCTATGCGGTGTCAACCATGGCCTTCGCAGGTGCAGGGGCAAATGGGGCGACTGTTGCAGCATTGACGGCCATTGCGGCGACGGTGAAGCTTTTTGTGGCGAGGGTAACTGCATGATGGGCGCGTGCGACTGGAATAAGAAAGACGGCACCCTGTGCGGCCCAGCGTTTGACATATACGGCCAATACGACCAGCAATGCCATTACGGCAACTGGCAGGACGGGATCTCAGAGTTGCAAAGCCAGCACGGGAACGACCGCTTTACTTGTCCCTGGATATCAATTTTCTCTCAAACATGTGCCAAGCTGGACAGGACGGGAATCTAGCTTCAGGTTGGCCAGAAATGTTCAGGTATAGTTGTGAACCTTTGAAGTCCCTCGAAGCATGTTTAGGCAGAATGAATGTTGGTAGCAGGTGTTATTGCAAGCTTCTAAAGCCTACGAATAGTGTTGCCTCGAGTATTTACGGGATGACGTCTTCAGGATATCCGCTTGTCAACCAACCACTTTCCATATCTGCTTGGATCAGAGCCAACGCGGTGCCCGACTTGCAAACCTCCTCCTCGGTCCACCCCTGTGTCATCCGCTTGTTCTTCACCCACAGCAGTCTGTAACTAAACCCGAAGAGTCAGCAAAGAGACCTTATAGATCAGATTGAATGAGGCGACTTACTAGAACGCAAGAAGCCAGCCAATGGAGAAGGCTCCCAACACGAGCGCAATGGGCGTACCGCCAAGCAGGGCGAAGACCACACCAAGGAGGCCGTAGAGGAGAGAAAGCGAGAAGCCGACGACGATGTGGCGTATATCGTGGTCGAGCAGGCCCGGTTCCATGGGGCAGATGGGTCGGAGGCTTTGGGGCAGATGCAGCCAGTTCTCGAGGGCCCGCCCCCCCCCGCCCCCCCCCCGCGTAATGATGGCTTCCCGACGAGGGATAATGTGTTTCTCGATGAAAATGAAGTAGTAGGGTTTCAGCAGACGAAGTAGCTCCTCCAAGATGAGAACGATTCCTCGGGCCTTCAGCTTGCTGGCGGCTCTTTCACGTGTGATTGCAGGCGTGGTTGTGCGCAGGTATTTGGCCATGGTTCCAGGCGTGGTTGCGGGTGTGATGGAAATCGCGTATGCCAGTATAGTTTTAACCATGGCTAAAATCAAACGTGCAGGAAGAGTGCCCATGGATCTAGCCATGGCTGCTGATAAGAGGACTGGTTGCACGAGTGCGGTTGCTTGGTGCGGGAACTTGAGGGAAGAATAGATAAAGACGGTGGAGGTGGAGAGAGACGCGGACGGAGCCAGACACATTGGTAGGAGGAAGTTGCCTGCTCATAAGTGGCGGGATTTTCTCATGGGTGCAGGGGAATGAGGAGGCGTTGGACACTTTTCGACGGAAAACTCTACTCGGCAGCGCCACCTACTCGACAGTACCATCTCCTCGACAGTACCATCTCCTCGACAGTACCATCTACTCGACAGCATCATTTACTCGGTAGCATCGTCGTCATACGCAGTGTACTTGCCACCTCCGCCGGCATCTAGCCTGTCTTTTCACGCTGTGCTGTCTGAATGCAGGTAGACCTTGAGACGTGTATTGGAGCCTGAGTGGTGAACGACAGTGGCGTTCGCGCGCCTTAGCGGGTATGAATAGAAAGGCGGCACCCGTCTCGGCAGTCTCATGTGAGATGTCTTTGGGGGTTCCTCCCGTGTCTCCACCTCTTCTTGCTGAGGGGTCGGCATGCAGTCTCTGGACGATTGCGAGCTTGATGTTGTACTCGGCGCATACCTTGGCACTTGGTTCGACAATGTCGGTGTCGAGCTCGCGCGAGAGGCTCGATACCTTGTCGTTGATCGGGTGGATGAGCCATTGGAGAGCGGCCGCCCAGTTGAACCGGCCTATGATGTGGCCGTTGTACGTCACGCTGTGCTCTTCCTCGTGGGAGGCTAGCTTTATCGTGAGATAGTATCCGGCGGCGAGCCTGGATTTAGCGTCCACAGCAGACACTAGGTTCTACTCTTAGTACTCCTCGAGCAGCTCGTTCCATGCCCTGTTCTTCTAGGCACCCGGTCGGGTGAGTAGGTCCCCGAGTCGGAAGCCGGAATCTGGAGTGGAAAGGATAGTGATGACAGAGAGAGGCAGACGGCAGCATCAGTTTGGACACGGATGTGGGATGTGGGATGTGGCGGACACAACGGAGGTGGCCGTGTTCCTCAACGTCCAGGACTGGAGCAGGTCAATGGTGACAAAACGTCTGGGTATCATTTCAACTGTGAGCTGGCCGTTTCCCGCACATGCTGCCTGGGCGGCCCTCCCATGAACATCAACCCGTCGACTCCGTGCTTCACATGGTCTCTCCCTCGGTAAACGCACCGCTCGCGCTCTACGTCCATCTACTGGTCGTCAGCAGGAACCGTGGCCCGGCCCTGCCGTCGCTGCACACCTCTCTACGTGAACTTGGTGTGGATAATGTCGGGGTTCTCGTGCCAGTCGTCGATGCTCACCCACATCTGCGGTTGTCAGCGGACGAAACAATGTACCGGCGCTGGGACTCACCTTTCTGAATGTGCTCAGACCTGCCAGGATGCTGCCTCCGATCCAGGTCGAGTACTTGCGCTCCGGCGGGGCAAAGATCTTTATCCTCATGTCCTTGACCGCCAGCCGCTGCAGCTCCGTCAGAAGACGGTCGCCGAAGCCCTTGGTCAGTGTGCTGCCGCCCGACAGCACAATGTTGCTGTACAGCGACTTTCTCAGGTCGAGGTCGGTCCGGTTGATGGCGTCGACGACAATCTGGTGCACGCCTGGGTATTCGAGGCCGATGATCTCCGGGTCGAAGAGAATCTCGGGTGCCCTGAATCGTTCCGCACCAATCTGTAGTTTGCGATGTCAGTATCGCCGCGGGGCGCAGACAGGGAGATGCGTCTTGTCGCACCTTGAGCTTGTGTCCATCGGGCAGGACGTATTCTGCCGTCTTGGGCTGGTCACCAGACCGCTGCATCCACTCCTTCTCCTCCTTCCTCGGGTCGTGGGCCACATATGAGACGGACTCCTTGATGAGCCTGACAACCTCCTTCTCGGCACTCGTGTGGAAGACGTAGCCACTCTTGCGCAGCAGCGTCTGCAGGTACTCGGTCACGTCGCGGCCGGCGACATCTATCCGGCGAATGCTGCTCGGCATGGCGAAGCCCTCGTACACGGGCACAGCGTGGGACACACCGTCGCCAGAGTCCAGCACGATACCCGTTGTCCGGCCAGAGGCGTACAGCGAGAGAACGGCCTGGATGGAGGTGTGGAGTGCTGGGACGTTGAAAGTCTCGAAGAGGATCTGGGCTGCAATGTCGCGATTGCTTCGGGGGTTGAGGGGCGGTTCCGTCAACAGAACGGGATGCTATGTCAAGAGGTCAGTCAGAACCAGGCCATGCTTTCTTGGCGGACTGTCGCACCTCTTCGCTGAGTGTCTTCAGCCCCTCGCCATATACGTATTCCCAAATCTTCTCCATGTCGTCCCAGTCCGTCACGATGCCGTGCTCCAAGGGATAGCGAATCTTGAGTAAACCCCGCAGCTCGTTGGCGGCCTTTTGGCCGATGAAGACCTCACCCTCTAGCGCGCCTGCCAGCACCCTCAGGTGCTTTGGCCGACCGACAAACGAGGGGAAGTAGCATTTCGGGAGGTCGTCGCCGGCGAAACCAGCCCTGATGGTGCCGGAACCATTGTCGAGCACAATGGGGGCATTGTGAAGAGAGTCCGTCATATCGTACGAGGCATCCAAGTGCCGGCCGCTGTGTTCTGAGGTTGGTGTCCGGGCTGGTCCGTCACCGACTCAATGTTGTCGGAGAGTGGATTCAGGCCGTTTGTCGGTGGCAGACGCCTGTGCTGTGCGAATCGAGCGGTCGTTGGGTGGCTGCAGAAATCGCACGCTTGAACGACAAAAATCGGATCTGAGAGAGTCGGAACTGGTTGCCTCGGTGGCTTTTCGCTGGTAGTCAATCTAGGGTTGTGGTTCTGGACAAGTTGGGAGTTTAGGAGAGCTCCCGAATCACGACGCGGTCAAGCTGGGGAGCTGCAGGGGCGCGGGTTGCTAGGCCCAATAAGGCGATAGTGCACTTTAGGGCGCACTGGCCATCTTGGAACGGCCATTATAGGGGTTCAGGGGCAATCACCATCACTAACAGCCGTCCAGTCACACTCAAGAGAAGTCATCAAGGCAAAATGTGTAGACATAGTAAATTGAAACAAGGCTATAGACGACCAGTGCTATGCCGCTAGCTTCCCCAAAACGCCGATGCCGATGCAGGTTGTATGTACAATATGTCCAACCAGATCTCTATGCCAAATTCGTGTCCATGAACCTGGGACCAAGTCTCCAGTCATGTTGTATCGTGTGGTATTAAGTGTTTCTCGGGAGAGGAACACGAATTGAGTGGTGAAGGGTTTACAGCCTGCCGTCAAGCAGAGCGTAGGCGGCGTAGGGCCAGCCCAGGACGCTGAAGATGAGGGGGAAGAAGCTGTGAGATGCTGGGTCAGCGACGAGTTTACGGTGTGTGTGTCTGTGGCAGTCAAAGACGTACAGTCCTGCAGTTCCCAGGCGGAACTTGATCATCTTGAAGTAGTCGGGCTTGGCCGATCCCAGAGGGCTCATCCTCTGGAAGGGGTGGGGCTCGAAGGAGCGGGCCATGTGCCTCATGGTGGTGAGCATGGAGAACTGGCGGCGCTGGACGGCGCGGAAGGCAGTGCGGGCGACGGTGGGAGACATTTTTTGGGTTTGGTGTTTGGAGAGTAGGGAGGATCTGTGATGAACCCGGTAGGTAATACACTTGATGCAGTGAAGAGAAGCGTGTAAGTGGAGAGATGTCACGAGGACGAAGACTCTAGAGATGAGTTGAGAGGGTAGGAAGACTGGCGATGCTGTTGATGGTGGTGATGAGGACACAAACACTCTACGGCGCGGATACTGCAAGAGATCTTATACCAAGGAAGGATGGCTGCCTTTGAAATCTGCCATTCCCCGATCCCTCGCGGAGGCCGGGTCCCCCCTCGGCAAGCTCAGTCATTGTGGGCAGATGGCCTGGCAGGCGTCCCGAAGGATTCCCGTGCGCCCAAGGGCAAAAAAACACATCGAACGAGATGGGATCATGCCACCGAACGCCGGAACGCCGCAGAGAGGGCTGCGTGAGGCCTGGACGAGCAACTGCTGATCATGAGTGTGGGATGGCACGTTTTCCCAGTTCGTGGTAGAGAAATGGGATGATATGGGCTGATCGGCCTCCCCCGCGTGGACGCTGATTGGCCACCCGTGAGTCTGGATCCTGGGCGAATGACAGCTTTGCCACGGGGCCTATCCGGCCAATGACGTGCCAGGTGATTTGTATCTGGCGAGGGTCGGGTCGAGTCGCCGCCATGCGAGACTTGACGGCCGGCGCCGACGATGATGAACTCTTCTTGGAGAGGCACTTGCATCATGAGAGGTTTGGAAGTGAGGCTGTCGTCATGATTGACTTTGCTGCAATGTAGTCCTGGACGAAGGTAGAGTTCGTGGCCGGCTTACCTGAGCACGAAGCACCAAGAACCTTATCGTTATCGTCATGTGACTGCCGTGGGCACCTTGAGGGCCCGCCAGGCGAAGCTCTCGCGGATCCAGTCCTCCCAGCACGGATCATTCATGGACAATCAACGACCCCCGACATGCCATTGGTAGACCCCGTGACGATGGCCGCCTCTCAGAACAAGCCTGTGGCCATTCTGCCGCCGCTGAGGCCGAGAGATGCCGCCGCGGCCATGTCCGCCATCCACCTCCACACCAGCCCGGCTGCGCAGATCGGCCAGTACCTGCATCCCGCCGCGCTCTCCGGCCTCATCATCTTCCAGTTCCCGGCTCTCGTCGAGGACCCCGTTCGCACCCTGATGAACACCCTGCCGCTGGTGGCAGTCATCCAGATAGCATATGTGCTGGTCTGCCTGCCCGTGGCGGGGTCACAAGCGGCCAAGGGCGTCAAGAAGCCTAAGCCGGGCGAGAAGAAGAAGGCAGAGACCGGGCCGAACCCGTACATCGTGAGAAATACTCCATATGCACTGTCTCTAGAACCAAGTAAGTTGGACATGGCTAACAGACTGTCACCAGGGCCTCTTCCTCTCTCTCCTCCTCACGGCGCTCCTGACGCCCGCCCTCCACCTGGCCTTTGTCCTCTTCGGCGCGCCCTTCCTCACGCACATCCCACACACGCTGCTCGTCTCGGCAATCCTCGCTCTTCTGGCGCTCTTCCCTCTGTTCTACGTTCGCGGCGTCGACGCCAGCTCGTGGCTGGCCATTGGCAGTGCCCTGGCGCCTTTCGACGAGACATTTGGAGGATGCGCCGGCGCGCTCTTCGGTGCCTGGCTGGGCGCCGTCCCGATACCCCTGGACTGGGACCGCGAGTGGCAGAAGTGGCCCGTCACGATCCTGGCCGGTCTGTACGGAGGCTACATTGTCGGCAAGCTGCTCGGAGGGTCTCTCCTCTTCGGCAAGAGGATGGCAGGCAAGACCACCAAGGAGGAGTGAAGGAGGCGGAAGTTGTCGCTTGTCCAAACACTCACGACGATGACGACTGCAGCACCCCGATACAAAAGTTCAGAGACTACCAAGAGCTCTGCGAATCGGAGGCCTGACCCGACACGGACCACCGTTCCTGTACTAGTAGCCGGCGGCTGGCAGAGCCTCATCAAGGCACATGTAACAGTACCGGAGCAGTCTGCCCTCGCCGTAGTCTGAAAACCGGCGTGCCAATGGGCTCGGCGTCAGAAGCATATTCTGTGGCCCTTGGCAGTTGGCAGTGTACAGTAGACAGAGATACAGGCACCAAATCAAGATGCTGCATCTCCCACTAAGCACCTCAGGATGGAACTGGCGGCACCCTCATGATGATGCCGCGGCAGGTCCAGCGCGGCATACCTCATCTCAGCCCTACTTGGCGGGTAGGCGGGAAGTCCAGACCGTGGAGAACGGCCTGTTTTTTTGACGTGTGATGCGAGGCCGATCCTGGATCCAGGATTTGAGCGGAGCCAGGCCGCGTGTTCAGATTCAGATTTCAAGGGGGAAAACGTGCCAGGGGTGTGTGCGGACGGCACGCGGCTCCGCGGCTCCCCCCCCCCCCCCCACCCCCCCAGCCTTTCGTCATTCACCAGGGCAGTTTGTCCAACGCTCGGTCTCGAGAGCGAGCGAGCGGGAAGCTTTTCGCGTCCGATGTGGCTGAGCGCCAGATGAGATTGATGATTGATGTGGCGTCAACGTGGCTCAGTGAACCGCCAAGGCGCGCAAGACCGGGACTTGCGAAAATAGCTGATTGGCTAGTGGATGCTTGGACGAATCAGCAGGCCGCATCCCGCCCAGATGGGACTCGGCAGATGACGTAGGCTGGGCGGCTTTGGGAGGCGTTATGTCATGGGGTCGTCGTGCATCAACAAGCGAGCGAGCATGACCCGATGGAAAGCCGCGATGGGCTGGCGAGCAGGGCGCGGTGCTGGCCGAGCAGGCAGGGCAGGGCAGAGTAGAACAGGGTCCAGGATTGCAGGTGCATGTGGCGGGGGAGGAGGCCTCGATTTGTTGATTGATGCGACGAACTGAAATGTCATGGTGGAAGATGACCGAGCTTCATCTCCCGCGGGACAGGGACGGGAATAGGTGCTGCTGACGAGCACCAGTTCGCATCTGCGACCACAGCACATCATTTCACATCCTCCAGGGGGTAGAGAGAAGATCAGACGTCCGGACCATGCGCTCCAGAGAGTCCTACAGCTTACTGGCGTCCTTCCCCGGTCCTCGAGGGTGTGATGATCACCGATTTTGCCTTGGGACTAGTCAAGGCCGCGACTGCCGAGAAATGGGTGCAGAAATGGAGTGGGCATGGGCCTGGCCTGCAACAGAGGGGAACGTGAAATCCTGGACATGGCTGGTCGATGACGCAGGTTGCCGGTTCAACGAAGGGGAAAGGGTCTTGGGAGCTTGCAGGGGCCGGGACCGTAACTGGGGCCTAGGGGGGCAGGGCAGGCGCCAGGTACTGTGACGCTTTTCGCTACTACCGGTAGGTACGGGTTGTTACGCATCTGGGCAAGGGCGGATTACATGGCGTGGGCGGGCTCAGGTTATGCAATCTCACATCACTATGAACCTGCAAACTCTTGGCGGCTCGGGCTTCTTGGGACGGGCAGCAGCCTCTTATTTAAGAGCTCCTTCCTCCCCGCCCCAAACTTTCTGACCCCCTTCACTATTCACAACCCAAAGATACCCAAACCACCAAACAACTTTCGTCCTCGAACGTCCTCCCAGCCTCATCAACTCAAGACACTCCGTCAACTTCACACCAACAACACCGCCATCATGCCTTTCACCGCCAGCGACATCTGCAAGATCCTCCTTGCCATCATCCTCCCTCCCGTCGGAGTCTTCCTCGAGCGTGGATGCGGTGCCGACCTCCTCATCAACATCCTGCTCACCATCCTGGGTAAGCTCTTCCCCCACTCCGCTTCCGTCGGCCCCCGAAAGCGGGCGGGCGACGGGACCACTACCGGAACACAAACGACTAACATCGCGCCCCCTCACAGGTTACATTCCCGGCATCATCCACGCCCTGTACATCATTCTGAAGTACTAAGCGGTTCGCACGTCGCCGCATCTCACCCTCGCGCCCTGTTCTGAAGTCGCACCGCCGATAAGCCCTCGCGCTCGTCGTCTGGGTCGATCTCGCACCATGGCGTAAACAGGTGTTGCAGCGACGCCAACTCTCCCTCTCCTTCAAGAGACCTTCACTCCGGAAGCCTCGGGCGGGAAAGGGGGGGGGGGGCTTGTTAGGTGATGGGCAGGGGGAGCTCCGGACATCTCGGGCTGCAGTGCTGTCCCGAAAGTCCACACCCGCGAACCAAACCCGTTACCCGACATGCGAATCCCGCAAACCTCACCAACCACCCACCACCCCATCATGACCCTGGGAACGGCCGCATTTTTCTTATTTGTTACCTCTCGATGCGATTTTCTGCATGCGTTTGCCTGCGACTTTCACTGCGGAGGACGTTCGATGGGGGCCCATGAGCAAAGGGGGGGAAACGCGCCGGTGTACCCGGCGTTTTTACAACTACTTAATCTCAATCGATACCCATTCCTCGTCGACCTCAAATCATCGTGTCTTTGCGTTCGTCCAAGTGAGTGAATGTGTGACGGCGAACGGATGGTGCGTGATTCGGGTTGCGGCGGAGGTGGCCGCCTCAATCTGGAAATGATGTCACCTGGCCACCCCGGGTGCTCACCTCAGCGCCGCATCCGCATCGCATCGCACCAACGAGGTGACAGCTCAGACATTGGGCGCGGCAACAATGAGGGGAAACAATGCCCCCAGCAATACGCCAGGCATCATCATTTCTCTGCATTCCATTCCGTCAATGATGGTCATAGCCTCGGCGGGCTGATTCATTTGCAACTCATTTTTCCATCCAAGGCCCACTGCCAGCCCTGTCATCTTCAGGTCAGGCTTGATCCTGCCCCGTTCGTTCATCGCTGGCTCGACTCGAGGCCCTGTCCTGTCCTTGTCCCAAATCCCAGTCTGATGGGGGACGCGTCACGCAGCCTCGGCAAAGTGGGGCACCCGGCGATGCCGTGTGCACTGACTGTGAGGTTCCGTCAGTTGTGGCACAGCACCAGCGCACTGCACCGAGCACGGATGCTGGCTTGGCTGGATAGTCCCGGCGCCGGCCAGCGAAGAACCAGCCCAAAATAACATCCCTGTCACGGCGGCGCGTGCAGAAGGACGCGGACCCAGCCCCTCCTTTCTCGTCGGCCGGATCCTGCATGTTTATACAGCGGCTCTACTATGGCGCCGCGTTTGAAGCGTAATCCAACTCTGACGACAGTCAATGGGCGGCAACGGTAGAGTCACCTTCGTGTCAGTTTTCGTTATGTACCGTCTTTCCTTAACCCCTGCCGACCTTGAAGGACAGAATCTGCGACAGTTAGTGGATGTCTTGAATCGATCAGATGCTCTGGGCAGACATACGTCGTTCTTGCCAACGAGCACCAGGTCGTCTTCCGACACGCGCGTGCCGCCGATGCCCTCGACATAGGCAATAGGAGCATCGCCCATGACCTTGCGCGCAACGTCGCCGACAGTCGAGTTCTTCTTGACGAGGACGCAGTCGCGGAAGACGACGCGCGACTCGGAGGCCCCTGAAGCAAAGGTGGCCGTGTTGCGCACGGGGAAGACAGGTACCAGGCCCAGTATGTTCGCGGCCTTTGAAAGGACTTGGACGACACCCGTGGAGCCGAATCGGTACAGCACCATATCCTTGAGGTTCTCGATGCGGTTCTTGTTCTTCTCGTCCAGCTCCTTGAGGCCGCCGCCTTCTGGGTCGCCCTGCTCGATGAGGTCCTCGCGCGTGTCGACAAACTCGCTGCCCTCGGTGTACTTGATGTAACCCTGCTTGGCCATTTTTCGCAGGAAGATTTCTGAAATGGCCGAGCACAACACAATGGTGTTGGGGTCCTGCATCTTGGCGATTTTGCTAATGTTCTTGTCGGCGTCCGGGTGGTCGATCTTGTTGAGAGCAATAACGGTAGGGAACTTTTCGTCGACAAAGGCGTTGACAACCTGCTCTACTGTATCGTGATCCCAGTCTTCGAGCGGTTCCTTAATACCTATCCGGTCAAGAGCGCGCACCACTGTCGTCGATGTCGATCCATATCCGGAGAACTGGTTCTGCAGCGTCTCGACAGCCGTGGCCTTGACCGCCTGATGCCGCCGCTTGATCGACCCCCACTTGGTCCAGAGGTTGCCCATGACCCAAGCGACAATTTCGCTGCGCAGCCATGCAATGTCGACTGATGGGTCGTAGCCCCGCGTCTCCTTTCCTTCGGCATCCACTGTACCGGAGGCGTCGACAACGTGGATTAGCGCATCGGCGTGGCGCAGGTCGTCGAGGAACTTGTTGCCGAGGCCCTTGCCCTCGTGGGCACCGGGGACCAGACCAGCGACGTCGAGCAGCTCGATTGGCACCGAGCGCAGGCCGTCAACGCAGGAGCCGTAGTTGGGCTTGCACCGGTCGCTGACGTTGTGTCTTGCGCAAGCGCAGTCTATTTGGAGGTATCCAATGGCGCGCTGGGCGTCGATGGTTGTGAAGCTGGAGGGTGGGTGTCGTGTCAGTTCGGCGCAGCTCGGTCAGGGGGGCAGAGTGTCGGCCATACGGGAAGTTGCCTGTGGCGGGCGGTGCCCGAATCGTCAGCGCGCCTGTCTTGTCTTCGGGGCGGGTGCAACGCGGCACTACGGACCAACTTTGGAGGATGCGTCCGTCAGACTGTTGAGCGTCGAGCTCTTGCCGGCGGACGGCTTGCCGACAAGGCCGATGAGGGGGTCGCGAGGCATCGTGGGGGGGTGGTCGGTCGGGCGTGTGTGGGAGGAGGGATTCTAAACTCTAGATGGGATGAAAAAAATAAAGGCTCAATAAAATGACAAGAAGGAGGGTTGTATGTGCAGCTGGGGAACACTGCCATGTCTTGGGAGCAGACCGGTCGGAGGGAGAGGAGGAGGGGTGAGGTCTGAAAATGTTCCTGTCGCACTTTCGCATCGCGGGGCACCAAAGGGCGTTAGTGGGGCAGACAGCATCAAGCGCCTGGAGTTGTTGGCTTAGGTAATATTCACTATCAGTACAGGAGCCACATCGGCCATAAAAGCTCTCCTCAACTTCACCCATCCTCGCCTGCACCTTGTTCTGCCGTCCCGTCCCTTTGTGCGGCCTTCATCAATCGTTCAGTCGTCATCAACCCAGGATGCCAGTTGATGGCCCAGGTCGTCAGGATCGGACTCCTCGTCGTATGGGGATGAGTGTTCAAGAATATTCTCAACGCCGGCGTTGAAGGCATCCCAGAACACACAACCCATGCCCAGGTGCTCTTCAGCGAAGAACTCGAGCCGCGTGGGCCAGTCAAAGTGAGAATTCTTGAGCAGCTGGGGGCGAGCTTCACGCCACAAAAGGGTATCTTGGTGGTCGGACAGTCCATTTGTCAAGGCAGATGCCGGGCAGGCTTCGTCCATCATGTTGAGAGCGGTCTGCAGGCTGCGGTCTGCAGGCCTGGTTGCTCCATGGAGTTCCGCCAATGCTTGAAGAATCGGTACCCTCCACTTGTGCGCCTTGATCGACGGCAGGAAGCGGACGGTACGAGTGATACCCAGTAGTACTCTGGCTGGCCCAATGACGTTCTCCCAGATATACTGCCCCTCGGATTTGGCCGCAGAGGCCCTGTCGAAATCCTTCGTGTTATGCATGAGGTGCCAGCAGGACAAGGGAAGCATGAGATGTTCTTCGAAGACTTTCTTCAGGTCCCTCCGTATGATTCCTCGTGGCTGCGCAAGCATGGTTGCCAGCTTCTCAATCAGAATTGGCTTTCGAACCAGATGCTCCACGCTTTTGAGAATGGCGGTCAGATGGGAACGCGCTTCTCGGGTGATATATTTCAGATCTGGATCATAGATCTGGCGGCGTCCCCGTGGAAGTGGGATGTATGCGGGTATCCTGTAAGTTTGGAGATGATGTTCCTCGATGATGTCCTCGTCTTCCTCGGTCTCACGGGCAGCCACCAGGCCTTCCGCATTGACGTAGAAATCCTCGCCAAAAAAACCTTTCTCGGCAAGGTCCATAAGTGACTGTTTGATCAGAGCGATGTGCTCTTGGTGTGTTTGATCTGGGGCATGGACGTGGTCCTGATCGGGTGGTGGCGAGGCCATGGCGTCATGTGATTGGACTTCCTTGCGCCTCTCCGTGGCTTCGGGATGAGAATGATGTGTTCTTGGTGGTCCTTGCTTGGGATCTGTTCGTCGTACTGGCTGATGAAGGCGCCTCGTTTGATGAAACGTGTGGGCGTCTTGCTGCCGCGGATGATGCGCTTCCGCGGCGCGAAAGCCTTCTTCTGATTGTGATGATGGGTGGTGCGATCGGCCTTCCCTCGGTGGAGAGGACGGAGCACGGTGGCGCGGCTTGCGTGGTTGTGGGAGGAAAAAGTTGGTTTTGAAGTTGAGGGATGGATAAAATTTGGTTGTTGCCAGATTGCGGTCCTTCCAAGGTTTCGGTGCTGTTTTTGTTTGCCCATCCTGTCAATTCACTCGAGGCAGGCTCTCCCCTCAGATACCTCGGTGTTTCCCTTGCTTTGCCTTTGCTACGCTAGTGATTCACTTGCTCAAAGACTTGTCTTTCCTGCATGAGACGGCAGTAACCCGAATGGTGTAGGGGGCTTCAAGCTGGTTGTGGTGGTTGACGACGCAACCCGCGGCTTGACCATGGGCCGCCACCTACACATGGCTGAAACCCAGTTCAAATTCAATAGTGCTCTTCTGAAATTTATTGCCGAGATCATGGATGTTAGAGTTTGTATAAGTAGGCCTTTGCACTTGCGGACATTCACCACCTCATCATCGCCTTCCCAATCAAAGCAGATCTCGTTCTGATAGTCAGACCTCCAATCCCATTAACAGTACGAGTCATGAGACCTGCTTCTATTCATATCTGATCTGTGCTGACCTGTACCAGCTAAGCCCAACAAGACATTTCCACCGCCACCATGCGCTTCCACCTCGCCGCCGTCCTCGCGACCCTGGTCGTCACCTGCGCTGCTGCCAACGACGCCAAGCTGGTCGCCAACGAGTACTGCAGCTTCATATTCTTCTGCAACAGGAAATCTGCCAAGTTCCACTATGATGGCAAGACATACGACCTCAACGCCTCGAACGGATGCAGTTATCCCAGACACATCCCCGGCGTGTACGAGATCTGCGTCGACTGGCTAGCCGACCGTGGTCACTTCAAAGTTCACGGAGAGCCGCTGCACTGCATCGACCATAGCAAGACGGATATCAAGGGCTGCGGGGACTTTTGCAATGTGCACACCTTTGACGAGCAGCCCTGTCGGAGGGGCAACTCGTAGGAGCAACTCGAGGGACCTGAAGAGTCTGGAGGGCTTTACTGAGGAGTCTGAGGCTTGAGATGAGGACTTTTTCTCACAGGGTATCTGAGGCTCTCGCCTAGACTGCAGGCATACCGGCGTTAAAATCTAGAACCTTAGTAACGGCTTGTCTTGGACCCTGAATGTGGTATTCTCTGCGATACGGCCAGGGAGGCTGTGCCCAAAATGCATCGACTCGCCTGTGCATCATCATGACTCGAGAAAGCCTCCTCGGAGTAAATGGACCCCGACCCTGAAGGCCTGAAGGCGGGCAAAGATCAGTCTGATCCGCGCCATCCGCACAGACTTCGTCTCGCCTCCAGGCACCGGGGACATGCTTATTTCGACGATGCTGATGATGGGACGAATAAGATCAAACCTCACGGCTTTGTGGGCCCGGCAGATGCCGCGCTTCCCAGGTCTTCAGGCTCGCTTTCAGTTATTGACATCCTCATATTGGTCAAGTTTGCGTATTTCTCCGTAAACGAGTCATTCATGCCTGCCATGCCCATGCTCACGCACGAACAGATGTTACGACACAGCCACCTTTTGACTAAAGTAGGTCAAGAGTCAGTGGCCTTAATCTAACACCACTCTAATCCAATCTATCCTCATCAAAAGCTGCATCACGGGGAGTACCAGTGATCCGGCGGTCACCTGGCGGTGCCTATATATTGGCACCACTTTCGACCTCCGTTCACTTCTGATCCCTCATCAGGCTGTCTTTTCTCCAAGGCAGTCTATTCCTAAACCAACACTCAACATGCGCTTCTTCAACGTCATCAGTGCCATCCTCGTGGTACGGCAAGCTGCTTCTACCCGGTCCAGAAGCCAGACTGACATCCTCACAGGCTTCGTATGCCGAGTCCGTTGCCGCCCAATGCCGAGGCCAACCTTCCCAGATGTGGCGATGCTTGAGGAGCGATAACAGCAACTCGGGTTACACCCAGTCCTGCTGTCCTGGTGGAGGCTTTATGGAAAACGGAGCCGTGCGTCTTGTGTCTACTCTCCACGGCAGTATTAGTCGGACTAACAGATTCGTAGTGCTGCACTGCCAACTGGTCAGGATTCGCAAGCTGCTGCCGCGCCCACGAGTCGAGGGGCTACTGGGCCGCCAACGGCTAAGTTGGGAAATGGATATGAGTCTTGTGGAAATGTATCTCCTAGCCAAGGAGGGTGCATGTTCTTGCAGTGCCAGCTTCGAACGTCCCACATGTGGACTTGGGGCAGGAATTCGCATCCGAGACGATCCTCTTTGATAGAATTGTCACAAATGTGACATCTTGGTCAGAACACATCTTGACGAATGATACAAGTAACTGCCAAGTTAACTGCTATTCGACCATCGTGACTCCTTGTCGGCCTGTCCACATGGCATGGACCGAAGAGGAGTCCCGGAAGCCCGCCCGTTCGCAGACGACGGGCTCATGTTCGTTGCCTTGATGCGTCCGCCCACTAAGCTTTCCCCTGAAATGACCTCTGAAGTCGTGCAGTCAGGCGCCTGGTAGGGTGAAGAGTCCACTCGACCACCCAGCCAGCCAACAACCCCCCAAAAACCTTGAAGAGAATCCGCTGGTCCATGGCGTCAGCTGTGCCGAGTGCCTGGAAGCTGGCGACTCCGAAGCCGATAACGCCGGTCGCAAAGGGGGCTGCATGGGTCCCGTAGTCGTCGAGGAGGACGACGAAGAGTATCGAGAGAACGAAGGCGAAGAAGGCAATAACCACGATTTGTTCCCCAAAAGGCGATTTTGCGACTGTCTCGTTGCCGTATGCGACGCCTCCAATGGTGAGCCACGCGGCGACGGCGATTGGCCAGAGGTATAGTATGAGCGACATGATGATTCGGGACTGTCGCGGTCGGAGCAACTGGAAGAGCTGGAGTTTTTGAAGGTTGCCAAGGTTATTGTACGACTTTGACGGCTTGTTTGGATGAATCAAGCTTTAAAGAGACGAGAGGAGGGAGGGGTAGTAAGCGCCAAGCAGGACGCTGCCCGGTACCAACAGCCAAGCACCAACAGCCATATGCAAGCACCAACGGCCAAGCATCAACGTCACTCTCGCAACGTATTTGAGCCAATGGAAAACATCCCAGAGTCAAGGGTTCAGATGCGGGCCCGAAGTTTGAGCCTGGGAAATGGGTCGACGAGCTTCCCAGATCAGCACGTCCCCGAATTCAGCTTGTACTGCGTCAACACAGCAGCATGGTCCGAAGTCCACTCATTGTTCGTGTGACCCGGCACCGGGCTAGGCTTTCCCAGGACATACGTCCTTGAGTCCAAGACCTGGACATTTCCAGCATGGTAGATGTAGTCGATGCGGTCCTGGGGTTCAGGACGTCCCGTGGCGCCGTCACTGAAAGGGTAGATGGGGGACCATGTGGTGCCCTGGACCATGACAGGATTGGGGTTGTGCACACGGAACGAGTCGATGAGGCCCGCTTCCGTGGGAATACGGGACGTCGGCCACTGGATGTTGGCGTAGCCGCAGTTCTTGCTCTGCAGCGCTGGGGACCAGTCCAGGTGCGACGGGGCGTTGAAGTCGCCGAGAAGCAGAACGGGGATCGCATCCTTGGCGGCGATGTGAGCGCGCATGGCGTTGACAATGGTGGTCACCTGCCCGGTGCGGCCTGACGAGTCCTCGGTTGCGAGGATCTGCTGGACAGTCTTGCGCTCGTTGCAGGCCTCGTAGGGTCCGTAGGGGTAGGCGGTGAGATGGGTGGTCCAGACATTGATTTCCTGCTTGGAGCCGTCGAGAGCGACACGGGCGGCGACGGAGACACCGACGTGGTCATATGTTTCTGCCAAGGGGTATCTGCTCAGGACGGCGTTGCGGGCATTGCCGGCACTCGCCCAGTAGTACCATCCCAGGGCCTTGGCCAGCTCGCTCGCTCGGTTGGGGTCCGCTTCCTGGAGGCCGACAATGTCGACGTTGGTGTCGATGAGAGCCCGGAGCTGCTTCTGGTGGTAGTTGTTCATCCTGCTGCCACCGGCCCACATGTTGTAGGTCATGACGTGCACGTTCTGGACCAGGCAGTCCCCGGAGGACCGGACGGGGATGGTCACCACCAGCTCAGCGGTGGCGTCGTTTCCTGAGGCCCTCACGGTGACAGTGGTGATGCCCGAGGAGGTAGGGGTGCCGTTGAGGGCGCCGCTCGAATTCACCGACACCCATTCGGGGCCAGAGACCTTGGAGAAGGTGGCCGAGGCGCTGGTGAGGCCGCCGACGCTGGCTGAGTAGGCCACGCCGACCTTTGCGTTGCGCAGCGTCACTGTGCCCCTTGGGAAGCTGATACCGGCGACCTTTACAACGATGGGGCTCGTGAGCCAGCGGTATCCGTCCTGGGCGAGGAAGAAGGCCCTGTAGCTGCCGCCTGGAAGGTCGTCCGCCGGTATGGCGACGGAGCCCGACGACGCCGGCGCGTAAGCCCATTTCAGGGCAGCCTCAACCTGGACCTGGTCCATGGGACCGCCGGTGGAAGTGTAGATGCCGATCCAATTCTTGGCATGAGGCTGCGACGTCGAGTAGTCAAAGGTAAACAGAGGTCGATTGGCGTTGAGCGAGAAGGATGATGTGCCGTTGCTGCCGCCGGCAACCTCGATATAGATGGGGCTGGTGAGCCAGACATAACCTTCTTGGGCCAAGAAGAAGGCCCTGTATCGGCCGGGGGAGAGGCTTCCAATGGCGATACGGGCGGTGCCGCTCGAGTCGGGGGTGTATGTCCACGCCAGGGACTGCTCTACCTGGACCTGGTCTACGGGCCCGCCGTTCTGGGTGTAGATTCCAATCCAGTTCTGGCCATGAGGCTCGGTGGTCGAGTACTGGAAGGTGGCATCGTTGCCATCCTGTTGGAAGGAGAAGCTACTGGCTATGAGGCTGGTCTGTGGCTCATCTGCCGCGACTCTAGGACGAAGGGCATGAGAATCTGCATGGCCCGCCAAGAGGGCGAGGGGCAAGGCTAGAAGCGTGAAGAGAGAGTTGGGCAACATGATGGAAAGAATACGGTGTAGTGAGCCGGTACTTGCGTCTGAGAGATCAGGCGAGCTGGGACACCTTGTCTAGACACCAAGGCCTTGAAATAGCCCGGGCCAACCCGATGTCGCACGCATGCATGGCATGCATGATGCATGGTGTTGTTCCCGTGGACGACCATGATCGTCATCTGAATCCCGATACCCCTCAACGCCAGCCTGACCGATTTTCCCATGCTGTAATGAGGGGGCGCGGATTGAGAAGGTGGGCAGGTGACTGGACTGTACCGCTCGACTGTGCCGCCGACCTCGCCATTAGTTGGCTGTTATCAGAAGTTCTGTCCACCACTCGTTTTCCCACGATGCATGGCGCACCAATAGAATACAGCTGATAGAGAGGTTGTCTCCATCAGCCTGCAGACAGAGGAAGCACCTCTGTTTGGTTTCGATTCTTCAGCAGACGCTGTGCCTCCCCGCAGGTGAGGTCGGTAGATGTCGTGATGATCATTGCCGAGAGTGATGAGATAAATCCGCTGTACTTGACGTCAAGAACCAAAGGAGATCGACTCATTGTGCATAAGAGTCCACGCCCATATGCATTTCGAAGTCGAGGTGTGTCGTGGTAAGGCACGCGGAGGACCAACCAATCTTGCCCGTGGCAGCCAGCTGTGTCGTCGTTTGGCTTATTAAGCACACCAAAAAACGGGCCGCGGTGAATCCTCCGAGCGCTACCCGCTGTGACAGGGCACTGCAGGCGGCTTCCTTCAGTGCACCGGGCCACAGACCTCTGCGGTTGACGTCTCTTGGCGCCAGGTTTCAAGTTATAACCGACGGGAGGCTTGGTTCGAAGACTGGAGTAGCATCCTTCGAGATGCAAATGGTCCGTCATGCTTTTTTACCACTGATTTTGAAAAGTAGAAGTTTCTAAAAAATAAATCCAAGAACCGAGGCACAGCAACCCGGACATAGCCCAGCTCCCCTCCTTAACTCCACCCACAACCGACTACATCCACAGAACCAGACCATCCACCACTTCCCCCCCTTAACAGAAGTACCCTCAAGTACAGCGAGGCGGCATTAAGCCCCCCACAGGACCCTTGACCAACGGACTTCAGGCGGGAAGACGGGATGACATCTTGATCTCATGCACCAGCACACTCACACCGTAACCCCGGCCTCCACAACCTCCGGGCCAACCGCCAACGTAACCTTCCAACCAGCTCACCACTTCCGGCAGGGTCACAACCACCATGAAAAGCCTGTCACCCCGCAACACCTCATGAACTTATCCTCCCTAACCCTCCGCCGCGCTCTCTCTTCGAATTACAAGACCTGCTTCAACACCATCGCCAACCCTCACCGCTTCACCATGACCATCCCCGAAAGAATGCCACTCCTCGCCCCCTCCGCGCGGTCAGCCCCCCTCCCTCCCGCGGCAGTCCTCTCCTCATCCTCCCGCAGCACACCCACCCGCATCCCCCAGGCCATCGCCCACCGGGGCTACAAAGCCCTGTACCCAGAAAACACAATGCTCGCCTTCCGCTCCGCCGTCGCCGTCGGCGCCCACGCTCTCGAGACAGACCTCCACCTCTCCGCCGACGGCCAAGTCGTCCTATCCCACGACCAATCCCTAAAGCGCTGCTATGGAATCGACACTCCCGTAGCGAAATGCGACTGGTCCTACCTCCAGACTCTACGTACCCTCAAGGCGCCTCATGAGCCTATGCCGCGGCTAGTCGATCTCCTCACTTGGCTTGCCGAGCCCAACAGCGGCAGGGACAAGATCTGGGTTCTTCTCGACGTCAAGCCCGATGATGCGCCCAGTGAGCTCCTCGGCGCAGTTGCCCGTGCCTTGAAAAGTGTTGAGCGAGATGACGGCGTGCCCTGGGAGAAGCGCATTGTCATCGGCTGCTGGAATGTAAGCTCACTCAACTCCCTCTGCCGGCAAGCAACTGACCCCTCCCAGTCATCCTTCCTCGATGCCTCGCTCTCCCTATTGCCCACCTTCCCGGTGGCACACCAATCTCACTCCCCACATAGCTCCACCCGCTTCCTGCTATCACCATCATACCCAGGCCTTTCTTTCAACATGTTCCAGCAGACCCTGGTCGGGCCTTGTGGCGCCCGCTTCAGAAAGGCCCTTGCCGCCACACCAGATGCTGCAAACCGTCGTCTCTACGTCTGGACCGTCAACGAGCCCTTTTGGATGCGCTGGGCCGTGAAGCAGGGTGTAGACGGCGTCATCACCGATGACCCAGCCAAATACCTCGACGTCGTCGGCCGCTACGAGGAAGAGCTTGTCGCTGCAGCACGCAATCCGTCCCTAGGCGAAGACGGCGCAGAGTCGGCCAGCGATCGCCAGGCCTCGGTATTTTCAGCTGTGCCAGAACCCACGACTTGGACGTACAGGTCAAAACTGTACTTCCAGGCCATGCTCATTCAATTCTTGATTTTAATATTCTCGCCTTTCCTGCGGCGCTCTGTCAGATGGCAATTCAAAGAGCCAGGGAGCGCCGTCAAGGTGCCAAAAGCATAGCACAGCGTCAAGTCAGTCTTCAGGTCTGAATCTGTTGGGAACATTTGGACATAGGGAGGGACATCATAGATCGTCCTCGACTAATCATAATACACATCCATCACATCCACACAGAGACCAAACTGAAGCAACAAATCGATTCGTAGATCCATAAATGTCATGAAGAAAATAGCAGCTCTGCGCGAGCATCCCACGCCTCACTCCTTCCTCCACTCCATGCCCCGAGCCAGCCCAGCAAACATGTAAAGAAGCTATATCCAGAGAAATCGCATGCAATAGCAAAATCCAGAAAGAATCAGAGGCAATTCCCTTTTCCCGCCGAGGTATCATCCAGAACAGCAACCCAAACCCAGCAGCAGCGTTCAATTATGTACTTCGCACCCCACCAGAACATGCTTCCATCTACATGGCATAGTTGTTTGGCTCCAGGGGATCCAAGATGAACGTCTCGTTGTTGGAGCACGTCGCCAGGATGGCGTTCCTGTAGTCGATGCCGGTGGTGCTCAGTGCCAGCTCGCTGGGCACTGGAAGCTCGTCGCCGCCCGAACTGAGGCTCTCCTCGCTGACACTGAGGGCGCTGGGTGCCGGGACTCCGTTGGTGCCGAAATCGCCAATGTTGAAGTTTGTCAAATCCCAAGACTCTGGAGACCAGCCACCCATCGCTGTAGATGACGGCGTAGTCTCATTCAAGGAAATGGCCGGGCCACCGTAGATGGCGTCGTAGACATTATTCAGGCCGCCATCCATGGAGCCAAGCAGGGCCTCCCATTCTGTTGTTGAAACGCCAGCCTGCTTCTGAGCGGTGTGTGCAGGGTACGACTGGTGGGTGCTCTGCGGGAGTTGTGACATGGACTGTTGCTGGCGGAGGCGATGCTGGCCAGGCGACGTTGGCGAAGAGCCGTCAGGAGTGCTGCCGAGGGAGAGATAGTCCAGGGTTTGAGGCGACATCCGGGATGCCTGTGACATGGAATGGCGGTGGTCGTGGTGGAGGGAAGTTTCATCAACGCCATCAAAGGAGGCTCGGGATACTGTGCGGTACAGATCGGGGCGATGCTGCGAATTCGGCATGGTCATGCGGCGCATGCGCTCCTGATGCCGAAGGAGATCCACATCGCTGATGGAGGCGGCGTGCAGTTGGCCAAGGGGATGCGCCTGGGTAGGCGACGACTTCTTCCTGGGCTTCTGAGATGGAGACGTGTTACGCTGAGAGGACGGCCTGGAGGCGATGGACTCGGGGGTAGTAGCCGGGGGCGAAGGCAGCGAGGGCTCGTCAATGGTGACAAGCGTGCCAGCAACGCGCTTGAAGTCATACCAGCCAGAGGCCTTGGACTTTGTGACGATCTTGTCGACTCCGTTGACCAAGCGCTCAACATCCTTGATGAGCTTGCTGTCCTTCTTCAAGCCGACGCAGTGGTACAGCAGCGCCATGCCACAGAGAATCAGAGTGTCCGACTTGTTCAGGCAGAAGGAGAAGGACAGGGCGCGCTCGTCGAGGAGCTGTGCAATCTGAATGATGCACTTGCTCGACTCGGCGAGGGACAGGAGCGCGGGGGCCGCCTTTTGTCCCAGGGTTGAGCCAACAGCGGGGCGCCAGATGAGGATCTTGGTGTAGTAGTATGCCAGGGCCAGAACAGGCGAGCGGCTTCCGGTCACGTCCGTGGACGGCTTGTCTTGCTTGAAGGTCAACTTCAAGTGGGTTGGCAGCGACTCCTGCCACTCGTCGAGCTCGCGCTCCAGGCTGCCCATCTGCTGCAGGGAAAGCTCGTGAGAGGTTGCCGCAGGGTAGTTCTTTTCCAGGACCTTGCCGAGGATCCGGCAGCACCGGAACAGGGCGAGGGCGCTGGACAGCTTGGTGTACTCGCCGGGCAGGGTAGGCTGGAAGCCCTTCTCGGTGACGTATTCGTCGTCCGTGTCGGAGGGGTACTCGGCGTGAATGTCGTCCTCCTTGAGGAGCTTGGGGAGGCCAAGGACGGCGCCCGAGAAGCAATCCAGGGTGTACAGGGTCCAGAAGACTTTCTTGCGGGTCTCGATGGTGAGGGCGCCAAACGAGAAGCGCTTCTGGCTTTGATGAAGACCGAGGCGATGAGACAGTCCGACGGCGATGCCCTTGTAGTGTTGGAGGCGCTTGTAGTCTGCCCTCACGGTGCAGTACATGAGAGCCAGCACGAGGCACTGGAGGGTGGCCATGGTGTTCTCCATGAGCATGGCGTCGACGGCGCGCTGCCACTGGCGCTCGCAGGAGGCGACCTGCTCCATGTCGGGGGACTCGCCGGAGAGGGAGGCGATGGCGAAGACGAGGTACAGCTGGGCGATCTTGTGGTTGCTCTTGACTTTTTCGGGATCCGAGACGAACTCTTCGTAGATGCGCAGGAAGGTGGGCTTGTGCAACACGGGGAAGAGGGGCGCCCACTCCTGGAAGTAGACGTTGACGCAACGATCCGAGAAAAGCCGTGGCGGCACCCGAACCATATCGGCGACGGGTTCTGTCGTAAGTGGCGGGCAGCCCTGAATGTGGAGGAACGCCTCTGGATTGAAAAGCGAGCACGACTTGCCGGATTCCTGGAGCTTACGCTTGAATGATTCTGTGATGTGTGAGCAGGTTATGTGGCAATTTGAGGGTGCAGGCTGAGCACATACCGATGAATCCGCGGCCGCTCGACGATCCCATGAAGAACGAGTCCGAGTTCTCGACGCCGAGCAGCAGCGGCGATGCCTGCACTCTGAAAGTGTCCTCCTTGACGGGCGGCGTCGTCTCTTTCCGGGATTCCGACGCAGGCGAATGTGAGTTGGAGCCTACGGAGGGCCGGCGGCGGTGGTGGGTCTGTTGGTTGCCGTGCATCTTGGACAGCATGTCGATCTTCTCGTCCTTTTCATCCAGCAAGTCCTTGAGTTCCCTCACTTCCAATTCGAGTTGGCGGACGCGCTCCTCGAGCGATTCGGTGTATCCCCTGGGAAAGGCGCGGCGGCTGAGCTTGTCGCTGGTCTTGCATTCGAAACCGACGTTGGCGCATTGCGAGCATGTCGGGCGGATGCCATCGCAGCGAATCTTCTTGCTCCGGCAGCGGTCGCAGGCCTGGGCGATGCGGCTCTGGGAGGAGCTGCCGACCTTGATGACTTTCATGGGTAGAATACCCGGCATTTTGGCGGTATTTTCGTGTCCTCTGCTTTAGTGTGTTTGATTGTAGGATGGCTGAGAAAACGGAGCGGTTGAGGTATCACAGGCGAATCGGCGCAGGCGCGTGTAAGAATCGAGTCGGTGGTATTGTGCGTCAATGTTCGAGTTGGGCTTGCGTAACGTGACGGGGCGGGCGGCGGAAGGGCGGGGGGTGAAACTTCAACGGCGGTCGGTTGGTGTCTGTCTTAGGGGCGGTCGTGTCCTGCCAATGTCTTCTGGAGGCGGGCGACTCGTCTCTTCCGGCAACAGCAGTATATCGGTACACAGAAACGAAGAAAATGGCAACAAAAAAGGGATGAGTGGAGAGGGTCTACCGAGGGGTAGATTGTTTGTTGAGGGAAAGGAGAGGATGTTGATGGAGGAGAAGGCGACGGTACGGCAGCCGGTGGGTGCTGTGGAGTAGAAGAACCCAAGCGATGGCGAGACCGGGGGGAAAGTGGAGGTGGGCGAGCAACAGGTGTCTGATTCAGTTTGTGCAGCAGAGCAGCCAGGCCCGCGCGAGCCGTAATCGCAGAAGGTGTGGGAGGGGGGCGGGGGTGGGAGGGTGCGTTGAGGGAACGGCCGGATCAAGGAGCAGCGGACGCCAGACGGCGGGAATCTGGGGGGAAGGCAACTGGCAGGGCACAAAACGCGGAGGCGGAGGCACCACACTGCACGGAGGGGTCCAGCGGTCTTCGTTGGGGGCGTGTCTTCCAATCCATGATGTATGATTGGGTAGGACACCCCTGCTCTCGCATCAAGGGTCCACCTTCTTATTCTCCATATGGGCATCACACCGCACGTCGACCAATCTCCTGCACCAGACGGCCTTGTGTACAGTGCTACTTGCACTCCCCTGAGCAAGTACCCTGAGCGCGGAGTGGTCTCCCATCGCCGCCGTACCTGCCTGCAATTTGCTGTGCTCATTGCGTGGCTCATCAACTTGCCGCCTCTGGCCTAACGTGTCGTCTTCTCACCATGTTTCTAATCAGGCTGATGCTACAAAACCAAACGCCATGGCGATCTCCCTGCTTTGCCCGAGATGACGAGAACCACACGTCTGGGCACCCCAAAAGTCACAATACCACCCTTCCTATCACTCAGGCTCCAGCACCGACCGGATGGTTTGGGCTCCGGTGCCCCCGTGCTGGGTCTTTGCCATGCGTGATGGCGGGGGACGGGATGACTGGGCATTCGCCAGGCCGCCCGCGTCTTGTCTCGAAGGAAGCGCATACCTCACTGGGACGTGGACATGGACGCTCTAGACCCCAGCCATGGGTCGAGAACAGCGAGAAAGTCGTTCCACCATCCCTCGCCAACAGCATCGTTTTTTTCACGACTCTCCATTCTTTCCGCTCCTCTGTCCGCCCGATCTTCCTGGGCCCCTTTTCCCCAGGTTTCCCCAGTCTCTAGGTTCATCTTAGCAGACGGTGTCTCCGGGGTGGTCTTGGCCCCGGCGAGGCCTGATGCCAACCCTCGACTCCTTGGTCCGTCATTCCATCGTCGATGTATAACTGGACGGCCCAGCAGCGCTTGTTCGATTCGGGCGATCCCTGCTCTCTGTGGTTGCGACCCCGTCTGCTTGGCAGACGCAAGCAAGGCAACGGACACCCTGTTCTGCCTTGTCCTGCACGCGCACTGTCACCGGGCTGTGTCCTGTTCAGGTACTTAGTTGCTGGATGTCCGCCTGCAACTTTTTCACCAACCCACGGCAGTTGAAGCCAGCTCTTCTGTCACTTTCGACAGTGGTGGCGCGCAGCCCAGCCAAATAGCGTCCTGCTGTTGCTCCATGCAAACGCCGCGTCTGTCGCGCAAATCCCCTGTGCAGTCACAGTGACGACTCCAGCCATAGCGGTCGTCTTGTATGCCTGCTCGGGCGTCATGATCAACGTCCACATGTCGTCACCGAACCAGAGACGGCGTTAAGCCAAGAGGGCTTGATGTCCATCGCGCTGCGACAGTGTCAGCCCTCCTGCCAGTGAGACGATTGGGAGGGTTCAATATTCATGCTGTTCTGTCCGACCAACGACCTGCGGCCTTCCGCCCCGTTGCCGTCAGATCCGGCAGGCTGCCGTCCCTGCAACGTCGCTCTTGGGGTGTCACGATACAAGGGGGCTAGGGCGAATGCTTGGTGAAGCCAGATGCAACGCCAACGGCCGATGTCACCCGCATTTTCTCAATATTCCTTTAGTTGAGGACTCGAGGCCAAGGACCCCGACTCGTGAGGGTCTCTCCACCCAACATGGTAGTTCGGCACCGCGCGCCAGAGATCGGTTGACATCGAGCCGCGACTGTTTCGTCCCCGAGTCTACCAGGGTGGGTGAACCAAGGAGAAATACAAGTCAACTCCCGACACACACTGTATGTTGCACAGTTTTATCTCGAGGAACTTACGTGACAGCCAGCATGGATGGGCCTGAGTCACGACAGGGCTGTTGAAGTCCGCATAATAACCAGCGGGAGTGCCCCCCAGTGGAGCTTTGAACATGCCCACATCGTATAAGGACTGAGGGTCTCACGATGGCGGCGAGCAACCGACGGGGCTGGTGCCGCGTAGTGGGGAGTCCAGGCGGCGTCCGTGCTGTTCAGGAAGAATGCTTCCAGACGTTTTCTTTTAGCACCCTGCACTCCATCCATTCCATCCATCGGACGGAGTCACCGCCGGCTGTCCGACCATCTGCCACAACCGCGCGCGAGCCTCAGCCTCATCCATCGGTCCCGAGAAGGCGCAGAAGAAATGTGCGCACCACTCGGGGGGCTCGGCATGGTACTTGTACTGCTGACACAACACGACAAAGTCGTTGTTCCTTCATTGCTGAGAGCCTGGTGGAATACGTCTTTTAACTGGCGCATCCAGCCGCGCAAATGACCAGGGCATCCGAGACTTCCAGATGGATTTGACGATTTTCAATGTCAAAACACAAGGGACTTCCAGCGCGGCAAGCCCCAGCATCAAGAAGTCTCCACTCTGATGCTTCGTCAACGCTGACGGCACCGCAGGATGGGACGATACTGCTCGACGGGCCCCTCCAGGCGGCCGGCCCGGTGATTCTAGACGCCCGACACGGAACGCTGAGTGAAGCATTGAATTTTCCAGGGAGAGGGGGATCCCAGTCGTTGGGGCCGGACAGGGGTTTCTCACTGTGCGTCTGTCTTCCAAGGGTGGGGGCGTGTGTACAGAGAACGAAACACGCGAGCTTCAGCGAAGGAACGCGAGTGAACTTGAAGTGGAGGGTGTTCTGTTCTGAGGAAGGGATGACTGACTTGACCGCTGGCGGCTTCCTTCCGTCAAGCAGCTGCCGGTGATCGACCCGGGCCACATGGCGGCCCACTCCTCAACTGAACTCGTCGCTGCTATTGGATACCGTTTCCTGCGCTTGCTCAATTGGGGAAATCTCCTTCGATCCGAGATACGCCACTACAGCCTCGGTTGTAAGAAGTTTGGCCTTCTGCGAGTTTGGAAATTAGCCTGGAGGTTCAAGTTTACGGGCAACCCTTTCTTTAGCTGGGCCTGGGCGATCGCCAGGCCCTGGGGGGATCCCCTCGGCGCACGCGCGCCCGCCCGCTGCAAGAGTAGTCTGGGTGGGTAACCCATCTTGCAGGAGAATCGCGTGGTGCTCGAGATGGGGCATCTTTGGGAATGCGAGGCAGACGGTCGGTGCTGGGGTCCAGGGGTCGAGGGATAAATATCTGGCCTGGCGCCGCCCCCAGCTCGGTGAGGCCAGGTGAGGCAAGCATCGCCAGGCCAGACATCTTGAACCACCTCAGGCAGACCGAAAAAGAAGACCGAAAAAAGACGGACAAGCTTACCTGTTCTTCCAACGCCCGCAGCGCTTCCTCAATCACCTTGGCCTCCTGCTCCTTGAGCGTAGCGGCCGCTTCGACACACGCGGGCCGGACGACCGGTGCGGAGGTTGAGCCGCCATGATGGTTGTCGTCGTCGTTCTCGTCACGCAGCCGCGCCAGCTGCGAGGACACCCGATCCTCGACGACCATCACGACGCGCAGGCCAAACACGTCGGCGAGCGGATGATCGCGGATGAGATCCTCAAACTCATGCACCCGGGCCGTCACATCGTCGTCCTGCCAAAAGACTCTTAGCTCCCGACCTCCCCCGGTGTCCTGCAGCACCTTGAACTCGATGCCGTCCTCCTCGTTGAGGCACGCGAGCCAGGCAAAGGGGCTCTTCCACAGCGGGTTGTCGTCGCCGCTGGCGCTGGCGGTGGTGCTGGCACTGACGCTCCCGCTCGTCCGGCCGAGCTCTACCGTGCCAGCCCGTCCGAAGATGTGCGCCTTTGCCCTCCCCAGGGGATCGTCGTCCAATGGCGCCAAGGGCAGCGTGACCGTGTCCGTGGATCGAGCGGGGTCGACGAATCCGTAGCTGAAGAGCATCTCTGCCCCGGATTTCCCCTCACCGTACGAGATGGTCACTTGCTCCCCCGCGTTGAGCCTTGCCCCAGGGCGGAGCAGGAGCTCCACCTCGTCCGTCCTGATGTTTTCTTCGTAGAACGCCGTCGCCTCGGACGAGTGGTTGGCCAGGTCGAGGACCGGCACCATGGCCTCCCCAGAGTGCGGCAGCTCCAGGCATCGTGACCTGTACCACGCGTCGGCCAGGAACCAGTCGTCCAATGTGAGTCTGGCTTCGGTCCAGAGGAAGTCGTCCCAAAATGGGTGCTCGCTGGTCTGTTCTTGGAGATCCTCGAACTCCTCGGTCAAGGCGGATATTTTGGCGTTGACCGCGACCTGTTTCACGTTAGATCCCGCACACTGAGATGCCGTGTTCCGTGTGGCGTTGTGCCCGGGAAAATATCGACGGTTTGCATCCATCATGCATGCACGTCCGCCCCAAGGACTACTAGGCAGCCGCCTGATGCTTGACAATGGGGCAGGGCAAGGGACAAGGGGATTCTCACCTCGAGTGATGTCCCTTGCAAGAGACGACGCTCCTGGGCCGACCACGTGGAAGGCACAGGCACATCGCTCGGCAGGAACTTGATGTACTCGGTCCAGGGGGTCCTCACGCCCCTGGCCTTTGGTGCCAAGTGCATTGCCTTTTGGGTCAGAAGGAAGAGGCAAACATCCGCCCTCGCCGACTACAAGCCAAAAGTCAGCGCACTCACGCACCATGCCCTCTTCCTACGCGGCCGCACACCCACCTTTCGGCCAACGGCCTCCAGAAGCTCGTGAAACTGCTTGTCGGTCTTGGCGTATAACTCAACGGTTTCCTGTGATAGCACGAGGTTCCTCGGTATCCTCAGCAGCGCCGGTGGGCTGCTCGGAGCGTCTTCCTGGCAGGTGAGCTCGTTATCTGCCACGAAGCCAACGCCGCAGCCAGGGATGTCCCGTGGGGTGACATCGATGAGATGGACGTTGTTGAACCGGTTCCAGAGGGGAAGAGCTTTCTCCACGTCGACATGGGCGGTTGACATGATGACGAGTTTGTCGTGATAGGCAGTATGATTCTTTTGGTGACGGTATGATCGAGGTGTTGACATGTAAAGAGTGCTCCAATTGGGACAAAAGCGCTGAGATGGCTGCAGCGGGCATTTTGCGGGGCATGGCAGTGGCCAGCAACTGAACACCTCACCTCACCACCACTGGACGGCCGTGTAACACCACATGTTTCGACCACTCTGTCACCTGCACTCAGCCCTACTGCGTCAAAAAACATCTTCTTGCCTTCCACGCCTCCGCAGGTTGACAAAAAGACAGTCACGAGCACAAAAAGTGTGGACAATCCGCGAATCGAACGCGGGACCTTCAGCATGCTAAGCAGACGTTATACCACTAAACCAATCGCCCAGTTGTTTGGATACTGAAGCGAAGACAGATCTGGTGTCATGAAGCATTGCAAGTGAGGGTGATAGCCTTTCGACGTTCTATTCGGCGACGAACGGGCAGGGAGAAGCTTGGAGCGCTCTGATGTGTTGAGGTTTCGATGGTGTTGGGGAGTGCTGTGGCATCGAGCAGGCCAACTGCCTGTTCAAGTTGGCTGTCTGCCATTCCACTACACATGGAGTTCTATCATTGTTGGTCTTGGGAATAATCATGTGATCATTATATGGTACAACTTTCTACAAGAAACCCACGCTCATTGACACCATCAGGAAAACCTTGCGCTTCGGGAAATCCAGCAGCGTCAACGCCTGAGCTCCGTCCGCCCTCACGTTTACCGGGCGGCGGCATCCTTGGGAGGCTCAGAAAGACCCTCCTTGCCCTGCCTTCCAACCGAGCTCATATCGGCATCCGAGCCTTGCGTGGCGGGAGACTTGAGGCCAGTGGTGGCGGCACTGTCAGTGCCGGGGTTGCCCTCGACGCGGCCGCTGCCAACGTTGACCTTGGTTGCGTCCATCGATTGCCAGTCGGAGGCGACGGGGGGCTGATCGGGGAGGGGCAGGTTGGCCCTGGTCTCTTCAATCTTGTCGGCCCTAGGCTGAACCATGTTGGGGGGCTGGACGTTGTTGGACATTTCTGAGCAGGTCAGATTCATGCTTGTTGTTGAACCAGGCAGGGTCACTTACTGGTTGATTTGGGTTGAATGAAGGGGTGAGGATTAAGGGAAGTTTGCTTGGATAGATGAGTTGCAGTTGTTGATGCTTGGTCTGCTTCCCTCTATCACGGTCGGATGAATACTTCTTATACTCAAGAACACCTCAAGTCATGTCTTGCGGGCCCAACTCCGCTGACGTCAATGACGTCAACCCATACTGCCCTTCGCCGCCAACTGACCAGATCTGCGATACCTCAATCGTGATCGCGCAAAAGCCAAACACATGGTGGAGGCATGGCGAGGGGGTGGTGGAGAAAACGACGTAAGAACGACAAACGCCGCCGAGATAGAATTGGGGCCAGTTGCCCAGCAGGAGCTTTTGCTCCAGCGTCAAGCCCCACGCCGCACTGGCAGCTGTCGCATCGCGTCTCGGCATCGGAGAATTGATGTAATGTCCCTGGTCTGGGTATCTTGTGCTTTCAGAGTTTTGGTCGTGTGCATGCCACTCATTCGTCCATTTCAGGTTTGTATCAAACACTCTAGCCAGTCCAACGCCGTTCATAACGCATGAAAATGCCAGCATCTGACACAGGTGTCACTTCCGACTTGTCGATCGGTCTTTTCCGTCTCCTCCCATGCTGTCACCCTTTTTTCCTTGACAGGTCGCGCCAAGAATCGCGCCTGGCGCCCCTCAGCCGACCCTCTTGTCTGCATCCGCAGAAGTGGGCTTGTCGCCGGCATCAGGGTTGAGATAGTCCGAATCCTCGGCCGCTTCATACTCTTGGATCAGGTCCTGAACAACCTCGCGGGCCTCGTCAAACTCGTTCAGGTTTTCGGCAAAGGGTGCCGTCTTCTTGTACCCCTCGACAAATGCATTGCGCTTGCGCATACCGTCGAACTGCTTGACGATCCTCTTGAAAAGCTTCAAATCGTTAGCTTTGTGGGGGTTACTCCGTAGAAGCATGCTTACCGTGGCGATGCTGGTGTGATTGGCCAGCATGAGACCGCTGACACGATGGGCCATGGGGATGTACGGGCTTCTCTTGGTCAACGCGACCTGGATACTGGCCGGACCCCATGGGATGAAGGTCGCTAGTCTGCGTTCCCTGATCCTCAAAAGACTCTTGTGGACGTCCGTGGGGTCCACTTCTCCCTGGATGACGTTGAGGATGGAGATGTAGCAACTCTTCTTGCCTGGCTGCGTGGAAACCATTCTGTTCTTGGGCTGGAGCAGTCGCCTCATGACGTCCAGAACCGTCGTCTTGCGAACCGTCTTGGCTTGCTCGACCTGGTCGCCGGTGAAGGGGGTGTACGAGGTCATCAAGAAATGCGTGCGCGGTGTAGGAATGAGAGAAGCAAGGATGCTGACGAGGTCATTGTGCATGTATCCGGGGTATCGTAGTGTTGTTGTGCTTGCAGACATGACGGTAGAAACCTGGATCAAGTCAGACCAATGCGTCGTATGGGACTCGACAATACTTACAAGCTGGTTTGTCTGGGCAAATGATGGTTCCTGGACGTGGAGTCTGTCTGCCGCGATCCTCGACAAAGCTCCATTGTCCAGCACCACGACTGAGTCGGCGTTCTGGGTCAGTCTCCGCATGGCGAGGACGCTGTTGTATGGGTGGACGACGACGTCTCCGGCATTTGTCGTGTCTGGGAAGACGGAGTATGTTTGAATGATCTTCTTGGGAAACCGGTCATTCAGTCTCTCGAGGAGGAATGATCCCAGGCCGGAGCCAGTGCCACCAGCAATCGAGTGCAGCATCATGAACCCCTACGTCGTGTCAGCAGGAGTGTCTCTTCGAACGAGGGTCTTTCTCAACGACATACCTCGAGGGAGTCGCTTCCGTCGGCTTCGCGATCGATCATCTCCATGATATCCTCGTACACCTTCTCGCCAGTCTGGTAGCCATCACCCCAGTTGTTCCCCGCGCCGACGCCTTCTTTGCCGATGTAAAAGTTCTCGGGATTGTATATGTTCTTGTACGGGCCAGTCTGAATACCGTTGATGACCTGTTATGGGGTCAGCTTTCGCTGCGAGATCGGGGGAGGGCAGTGCGACGCACTCGTGGCTCGAGATCGATTAGGATGGCGCGTGGGATGTATCGTGTGTCGTCGCTCTGGTAGTAAAAGACATCCTTTCGGTCGCCGCCCTCGGTGGCGAAGTCCTCGAGGTTGCCATCCTGGCTGATTCCGTGCTCCTGGCAAAGTTGCTGCCAGAATTGGCTGCCGACTGCATATGGAGTCAATTTCGGGAAACGACTTGGTGACAGCCCAACGAGGTGGGCGAGGTGGAATAGCGGGGTAACGTACTGCTGTTGCCGCACTGGCCGGCTTGGATGGTGATGATCTCTCTGTGGCGGGGAGTCAGTCGTTGCTTGAAAGGCTTCCTAGGCAGCGAAAACGGACCTTGGCATCCTCAATGTCGGTGTCCGGCGTGAGAAGATGATTGTTGAAGTTGGGCAACTGTTGATCTCGCGACGTTTGACGCGACTTGGCTTATCGATAAGACGCGCCCCACGTCAGCTCAGGCACGACTGCGCTGCACCAGTGCACCTGGGAGTTGCTGCCAGGACAACATTCAATGCGTTGGGCAGACCTACTTACAATGTCTCATGAGACGGCAAATAATGGGCTCGCCTTCAAGTTTTGTCCGGTAAGTTATCTTACCAGGCCTTAGATGAAGACACCGGGCACGACAAACAAAATTGAGCTGCTGGTAGTCTTTGCAATTTCAGAAGATCTCATCACATTCGCTACCATCTAGAAGACCTTACAGCATTTTGCCTGCCGAGTACAAGCCGTCGATGACCGACTGCGAGATGACCATGTACGCCGATGTTGCCCTCCAGCTTGAGAATGCTGGGAGCTGGATGTCATCTGCCCCTGTAAAGAGGACAAGTCCCACACCTCGGATTGATGATTGTCGTCGCGAGCGAGACCCGAGTGGGGGTTTCAGGGTACCACGAAATGACTCGGTAGAGCAAGGCGAGGTGTCACTCTTGGAAGTCGAGTTCAGTCACCTTGACCTGGTGCCACCATCGACACATCTTTCCATCATGACACAACCTGGCCAGCCGACCACGCCCGGTATCATGGCATCTCAATGACAGTCGACGGCATACTGGACACCACCTGGAACCTGGAAGTTGTCAGCGAGGTGTCGTAGGTGCTTGCTCTGCGGATGCGGCGGAAATAGGGAGACATCCGCTGTGGGTTCAGGTATCGCGACCGAGATCAGGAGTCTGGGTCCCCTGGCCCGTCAACTACGATCCAGGGGAGAAAAGTGGGCAGCCCCCCGTCCCGCCCGTTCCTTCCCACGTCGTAACGGGCGGTCCACGCAGCATCCGCGCTGCATCTGCATCCCTGGTCACCCGACCCAAACCTAAATACGCCTGCTGGGACCTTCATTTGTCCCCCCCCCTGGGAAATAATTGTCGACACGAGATCACTCCTCGACGTGACCACTCGTCTCTCTTCGTGCCACGCCGAGAGTCACTACACCACCAACCGAAAGGGGATAGAACAAAACGCCCCCAGACTCAGTCCTGTCGCGGTCACCAAATCTGGCCACGTTTGGCTGCCTCCCTTCCGATTTGCTTGGCCGATACCGATCCATATCCCCAGCTCCCTGGAAGCTGCCAAGCCGACCTCCCCCCCGACCTCTTCCCACCAAGTTCGCCAAAGTGGCCAGCAGCATTCCGCACCTCCCGACCAAAGCCTCACTTGATTCGGATCATTGAAGTCGCCTTGGCCAGCCCTCGACTACTATGCGCTACAGCTGCCCTACATACACAGTCCGATACTTCTGTCCTCTTGTCGACCGATCATCAGTCCAGCTCTACCACTAGTCCGACTTGATCCTCTACCACCCTGCCCTGCCTGGCTTCCGACAATTCACCTGCCTAGTCACTCCCACCCGCCAGGATGGGGGAGCCAGACCGAGATGACTCCATCTCACCACTGTCCAAGACTACCAAGCCAGAGCTCCGAGTGTCTGCCCCAACTCCCGGTCTCCCAACTTCCACCGAGACTCACCGACACAACGACGACAACATCCCACCCAACAACTTAGACAGTCAAATCGCGAACCCCGAGGCGGGAGATTACATCAACGGTGGCTTGCCACACTATGCTCAGGCTCCGCTGCCTGCCGACGGCCGGAAACCCAACTCCTCGCTGCGGCCTACCTCGACCGACGAAACTGCCGAGAATGTTGAACACCCGACACCGCTCGATTTCTTCCAGGAAAATGGAGGAAACTCCGAACCTACCTCCCCAGGGGGGCGCCGGAGTGTTCAGTTCGCGCGCCAAGATGTCAACATTGACCCCCCAAACACCCATTCCAGAACAACATCTTGGGACGACACGGGCAGGTCGTTGAGTTCGGCCTTCATGTTCAAGCTCAAACAGTTTGCTGGGTCCGGCAACCTGCAGATCCCAAAGTCACCGCCATCCGTCACTGGTGAGGGCGTCCAGACCGCCCCTCCGTCGGCAGTCAGCTCGCCCGCAGTTGGTCGCGGCGGCTCGAGAATACCAGGGACCTTGACAGAAGAGGACACAGACGCAGACGCCGATGCTGAGGAAACAGCCGACGAGGGAACTGCTACTGAGCCGAGCAAGTCCAAGCAGCAGAAGAAGAAGCGCATGATGCGTCGTCACAGGAAGCCCAACCTCTCAGTACCTAACACACCTGTTGCCAGTCCTCCTGATGCGCGAGGGGCCCAGAGGCGGCTAGGCCTGCGAAGACGCCTCAGCATGCCTGATACCAACGAAGCCCATCACGGCGTTTCCGAAGGCGAAGGCCGCGACCAGATGATGGCCCCCTCTTGGATGAGGGGCGGGTCTTGGGCGAGATCGCTCCGCGACGAGGCCAGGGAGTCGCCCAGTCCTTCGGGTAGGACCCCTCGACACACTCGTCAGTGGTCCGTTATCGCCGGTGCCGGAGGTGTGTCCGACGGCGGTGCAGCAACTCCGCGACGCCCTCTCTTCAGCGGCGAGAGGGCGTCGACTTTTGGCGTCAAACAGTGGAAGCAGGTCAAAAACACATTGAAGCTGTTGCGCCAGAAGAAGGAAGATCGCTTCGACTTTGCCAAGTCTGCTGAGCTCATGGCCGAGCTTAGAGCTGGTGCTCCGGCCGTGCTCATGCTTGCAAGCATGATCCAGAGAGACGAGCACGGAAACAAGCGCATCCCGGTGCTTCTTGAGCAGGTCAGGCTGCGCATCAGCGACAGTGCCCCCGAGCCCGACGATGAACGCGAGCGTCACGTTGTCTTCACCTTCGACATGGAGTACGGCAGCGGGCCCAGCCGCATGAAGTGGACCATCATTCGGACTGTCAAGGAGGTTTACCAGCTGCACGTGCGGTACAAGTTCGCCATGCGCAACGACAAGTATCTGTACGGACGGGCAGATGTTGGCGCCCGGCCAAAGCAGCCCAAGTTCCCCTGGGCTGCGTTCCCCTATCTTCGCAACGCCCGCAACAAGGCCGACAGCGACGAAGACGATCTCGCAAGCGTTCGTGGCGACGAACCAGGCGACGCCACACCTGGCGAGAGGACAGTTGACGAGACGGCGGAAGAGACTGACAACCGTCCCCTTGGTCGCCGTAAGAAGTCCAGATTGGGAATGCTCGGCATGCGTAGGAGGTCCACCGGCTTCACCGATCCCGGCGAGACCTCTGCTCTGGAGGGCCACGCCGACTTGATGCAAGCCCGGCGGCGATATGTTGAGCGACAGCGCCGAATTTTGGAGAAGTACCTCCAAGACATGGTCCGCTGGCTCATGTTCCGCGCCGACAGCAACCGACTCTGCAAATTCCTCGAGCTCTCGGCCCTTGGTGTACGACTGGCTGCAGAGGGCAGCTACCACGGCAAGGAGTGCTATCTTCACATTCAATCGTCCAAGGGCCTGGACTTCCGTCGAGTCTTGACACCCAAAAAGGTCATCGCCCGGCACAGCCGGAAGTGGTTCCTCGTTCGGTCGAGCTACATCGCCTGCGTGGATTCACCCGAGAACATGAACATCTACGACGTTTATCTCGTGGATCCCAAGTTCCGCATCGTGTCCAAGAAGAAGACACTCAAGCAGATTGGCTCCAGCAAGGGCAAGGAGATTGACCTGACCATCGAGCCACCCCCCGACAAGCACCACACCCTGACGCTCCACACGTCGGAACGACGTGTCAAGCTGTTCTCCAGGAACCAGGTTGTGCTGAAACAGTTTGAAGACTCCATCGGCGAGATGCTCAAGCAGACCTCGTGGCAGCACGTCAACCGCTTCGACAGCTTTGCCCCGCAGAGACAGGGCGTCTTTGCCCAGTGGCTCGTTGACGGCAGAGACTACATGTGGAACGTCTCACGAGCGATCAGCATGGCCCGAGATGTCATCTACATCCACGACTGGTGGCTCAGTCCAGAGCTCTACCTTCGGCGACCTCCGGCAATCAGCCAGAAGTGGCGGCTCGATCGCCTGTTGCAGAGAAAAGCGCGAGAGGGTGTCAAGATCTTCATCATCATCTACCGCAACGTCGAGGCGGCCATTCCCATCGATTCCGAGTACACCAAGCATTCGCTGCTTAACTTGCATCCGAATATTTTTGTGCAACGGTCGCCCAACCAGTTCAAGAAGAACCAGTTCTTCTTTGCCCACCACGAGAAGCTCTGCGTCGTCGACCAGGACATTGCTTTCGTTGGAGGTATTGACCTTTGTTTCGGCCGCTGGGACTGCCCCCAGCATCCCTGTGTCGACGACAAGCCCACCGGTTTTGAGCACAGCGAGCAGCCCAAAGACGCCCAGCACTGCCAGCTCTTCCCAGGAAAGGACTACTCCAACGCCAGAGTCCTTGATTTCTACAAGTTGAACGACCCCTACGAGGAGATGTACGATCGGGGCAAAACCCCCCGGATGGCCTGGCACGATATTGCCATGCAGGTCGTTGGCCAGCCCTCGAGAGACCTGGTACGACACTTTGTGCAGCGCTGGAATTACATCCGCAGAGGCAGAACAACAACCAGGCCCCTGCCTTTCCTCTTGCCACCGCCCGATTGCAAACCAGGCGAGATGGAAGGCCTCGGCCTCACAGGAACCTGCGAGGTCCAGATTCTTCGCTCCGCTTGCAATTGGTCGCTCGGAATCGAGGAGCCAGAGCACAGCATTCAGAACGCCTATATTAAGATGATCGAAGACTCTGAACACTTTGTGTACATTGAGAACCAGTTCTTCATCACTAGCACGGAGGTTATGAACACCAAGATCGCTAATAGAATTGGCGACGCCCTTGTCGAGCGCATCATTCGAGCTCACGAGAACGACGAGGACTGGAGGGCTGTCATTCTGATCCCTCTCCTGCCCGGCTTCCAGAGTCGGGTGGATGAGCAAGAGGGCACCAGTGTCCGTCTGATTCTTCAGTGCCAGTTCTACAGCATCTGTCGCGGTGAGAACTCCATCTTCAAGCGGCTCCAGGCCGTTGGCATCGTGCCAGAAGACTACATCCAGTTCTACAGCCTTCGACAGTGGGGAAAGATGGGAAGTGGCGCGCTCGTGACGGAGCAGCTCTACATTCATGCCAAGTGTATTGTCGTGGATGACCGCGTGGCGCTGATCGGCTCTGCCAACATCAACGAGCGGTCTCTCCGCGGTGACCGCGATTCCGAGCTTGCGGCACTTGTCCGCGATACCGACATGATTTGGTCCACCATGGGAGGCAAGCCCTACCAAGTGGGCAGATTCGCGCATACTCTCCGACTGCGTCTCATGCGAGAGCATTTGGGCCTCGACGTCGACGAAATCCTGGAAGAAGAGAGACAGGCCGAGGTTGACAAGATGGCCGAGTATGAGGCCGAGATGGACAGCATCTACGGCGAAGAGACCTCGGAGCAAAGTGGGCCTAAGGGCGAGTCAAGCGCCCCGGTCGTCGCAGCCACTCCTGGACGTCCCGACCTCCACCAAGCCCGCAGCTTCAACCACGATGCCGGCCCAGCAGCCGATGATGAGTACGAGGATGCCCAAGGCGAAAACGACGAGCCCGGCAACATGGACGACCCTGTTCAGGCCCTGGAAGTTGAGGGTTACGGCCCTGATCATTGGAAGAGCGCCGCTAAGCAGGGACTTGACGCTGGTCGTGACTCTGTCATCATTAACGGACGCGAAGTGCTCATCCACGACATCATCCCTGAGGGCAAGGGCACTCTCGAAGCCCCCAAGAAGCCCCACGAGCGCGCACATGCGCATGCCCCTCCATCGGTGGAACCTGAAGAAGGCCCTGGTATTGACCAGCTCCCTCCCATGCCGGCCCTGAACCGTCGTACCACCGACCAGCTGGGCTTGCCCCGCGCAAACCAGCTCCCAGATCTGCCGGTGGTCGACGACACCGACATTGGCGGCCCCCCCGTTCATCTGGACAGTTACGGACACAAGACGGACGAGGCGTACCCCCATGTCGGCCCAGACTTCAAGCCAGCTCACATTGACAAGGACTGCATGCGAGACCCTCTCAACCAGTCGTTCATCGACAACATCTGGAACCGTGCGGCCGACAACAACACCAAGATCTACCGGCGTACTTTCAGATGCATGCCTGACTCTGAAGTCAAGACATGGAATGACTATCAAGAGTATACCAACTACGAGAAGAGGTTCATGGAGAGCATGGAAGGCAAGGGTGCAGATACCTCTGACCCCCGAACTCAGGGAACAGAGCATCCAGTCTCAGCTGGCGGTGGCGGCGCTGGAGTCGGAGTTCCTGGACCCGGTGCCATGGCAAAGGCGGCAGCCGATCGACTGCAGGAGAAGACGCACACGGAGAAGGTTGCCGAGCACCTCCACCATCCCAAGACGATGCTTCCTGATGGATCGAACGGCGACCAAGACGAGAAGTCAGGACTCGACCGTGAATCCAGCAGCAGAGGCACCGCCCCGACGGTGACTGTGGATACCGAGAAACTCGCCGCTGCCCAGGCCAACGACGCGATATCGCCACTCTACCCACCTGGCGACACGCCCTTCCCGTCGTTCGAAGCCACCGAACACGCGTCGCACGAGAACACGCAGGAGAAGGGCAAGGATCGCCGAACCACGTTCTCGCCCAACGAGAAAGAGCCTGCACGGGGCAGGAGCGTGTCTGGACAGCAGGCCCAAGGCTCGGTTAAGCGCCGTAGGAGGGCCACTACTAGAGGTAGCCGACGCGATCCATTAGAGCAGGAAATGCTCTCTCGTGGCGAGGCCGAGGAGGTCTTGGGGTTGGTCCAAGGCCACTTGGTCCAGTTCCCGTACGACTGGCTCCTCACTGAGGAGCAGAACGGCAACTGGGGATTCCAGGTCGACGGCGTCGCGCCCCTGCAGATCTAGTAAGTTGTCCATGTCCTTCATCACACCGAGGACCTTGCTAACAATTCCACAGCAACTAAGCAGTCTTTTGGTCTTCCTGTAACACATCAGTATGGCGTTGGAGGAGCATTCCCGAGGGCCGAGGGCTGTGTGCTCGGCTTTCCCCTTTTCACAAGTTTCACTTAGAGTATGCACAAACAAAGCAGCGCAAGCCTATACATATACCGAGGATAGGCATCCCTCGAACATGGTCACTGTCCCTCTCTTCCAGTGTGACGTCTTGTGCTAGTTGTGTCAAGATGGAACATTGTCCAATGCTGGTTCTATTCCGCTTACTCTCACGGCACATTGTTTTACAGTTATTGAATACATCCTGATCAAGCCAGGTCTGGCGAGTGGATCAGACCCTCTCGCTCACCCAGATGGCACCCTTGCACCCTGCACGGATGACTCCCGTCAGCAACCAATGCGGCTCTGCCTTTTTCGCATCATTGTTGACCGCATGGTCGAGGTGCTCCAGTTCCTCATCACGGATCCTCCTAAGGGTACTGATCAGGTTGGTGAACTCTGGCCCAACGTCGTAGCCTTCAGCCTCCCACTCCGTCACCATTTCGAGGAGGGTGCGGATCTGGTTGTTGTAGTGGCCACCAATCTCCGTCTCGACGGCCTCGGTGCATGCCATGGCAGCCTCGCGGCCCATGACGGCGGTGCTCCAGCCGAGGCCGGTGGCGAGGACCTGCCAGACGGGGTATAGAGCGGTAGGTCGGACGCGGTGCTTGGCGATAAGCTCGTTGAAAGTTGACAAGTGGCCGGCTTCCTGATCGTACATGTGCTTCATGAGCGGTCGGAGGTGGGGGTGACGTGTGACCATTGGCGGGGTCTGCGCGGTGTAGATGAGGGTGGCAGCGAGTTCGCCGGCTTGGTTAACTCGGAGCTACTCAGTTCAGCGAATTGGTCTCGATGGACTGCAGAGTTGGGAATGTCGTACAGCAGAGGAGAGAAAGTCCTTCTGTTCCTGGGTCAAAGGCTTGCGCTTCTTGGGTGCCGAGGACGCTGGTGCATCTTGGGGTGTCGCATTGGACCGGGGGCTCGTCGAGAGCTGCCGGCAAGGAATGGAAACAATTGCCCTGGTTGGCGAGAACCTGCAGATGTTGGCCGTTGGCCGGAACAGACATCGTGTCGAAGCCATTGTGCTGGAAACAACTGCGCAAGAGGGTTGAGCAGCGAAAGGAGTGTGTCTTGAGATCGACGAGTCAACGACGTCGTCGCGATATCGAAGACAAATCGAACGACGACCAGAGCCGGCACCTGCCGAGCTCCATGCAGGGGTGTATGATTGGTTGCCATTGACCTGGGTGGGCTCCATCCAAAGCTGCGTCGGAGAAAACGAAGTCCGACATCCGCTTCTAAGGGCGACCTTGGGGCTCCAGGATGACATAATGCAGGCCAATCAGCGTCTCGGTTTCCACGACACGTTCTTTGGGGGAGCGAGCTCGAGTGTGAAAGGAGGTGTCGTGGAATTATTCCACCTTCCTTCACTCCCCCCTGCCCGCTTCTCTTCAGCACCATCTTGGCCCATAAAGCTGCCAGGCTCTCTGGAAACACGAGCTCGAGGCAATTGCATCTATACTTCCCACATATCGACGCGACACAACGCGTAAAGTAGTCCGGCGTTCCCAACAGTTGTCGCAAACTCGAAAACCAGCCACCGAGGCTGCCGAAACCCCAGGCGTTGCCACGAATCACGAGCCCATCTAGATCGAAAAATCCGACCCGAAGATTTCAAATGTCCGCCATAGAAGACGAGCTTCTGGCTCTTGCGGGCGGCAATGAGTCGTCTGATGAGGAAGAGGAGGTCATGTCGGACAGAGAGAGCCGGGACGAGTCTGCCTCGCCTCCGCCGGCAAAAAAAGGCTCTGCCAGAGACGGTTCGCGAAAAGCGCCGGCCAAGCGGGGAAGGAAGCGGTCGGACGACGAGTCTGACGAAGAAGAGGGCGAGGCGTAAGTGATTTGCAGCGCCTGCTTCCGTTCGCTCCCATTCTTTTACTGCACGCGTTGGCACCTGCACCTGCTCCGTCTTGCGCGCTTCCCCCAATGCTCTCTTGTCACCAGCCTTTCCCCTCCCACCCTCTTATTGCTTTCTCTCTCTCTCTCCAAACCACCATCTCCATCCACTCATCCTACACCCGAGTATCATCACCATGGCTTACGCGCGCTTGCCCCGCAGATCTTCGCCGCCAGGCAGCCCAAACAGCATCGGCTCAGCTGCCATGGAAGAGTCCGACTCCGAAAACGAAAATGCCGGCCGCGGCGCTGGAGACGACGATGACGAAAAGTACCCCGTCGACGGCATGTTCACCAGCCAAGCCGAGAAGTCGCGTATCATGGCCCTGCGCGAAGTCGAGCGCGAGTCTATCCTTGCCGAGCGAACCACCGAGATTGAGCGCCAGCGCCAGAACCGCATGCTTCGCCAGCTGGTCTCGAAGCAAGAGAATGAGGAGAAGAAGGCCATGAAGATCCGCAAGCGCACTGCTTCGTCTGCCGACCTCGAAGACGACGACCGCAAGTCTGCTCGCCAACGCACAGAGACCAAGACCAGCTCAGGTATCGACACTCTTCGTCGGGCTCGCGCCGAGAAGAACGACCGCGCTCGCGCCCGTGAGGAGAACCGTCGCAGCGACAAGCACTCGCCTCACCGAGGCCGCAGAGGCTCCAGCGTCGCCAGCTCGCGCGTTTCCTACGACGACAAGGGCAGGTCGCCCTCGCCACATGTCAGCAAAGAGCTGCCTCCTCCTGGCATCCGTGACTTTGAGAGGATCCGTGTCGGCCGGAGTCGTTTTGCGCAATACTGCTTCAACCCGGGCTTCGAAGAGGCTCTGACTGGCTGCTACGTCCGCGTCAGTCTGGGACCCGATCCTTCTGGCGTTGACCAATACCGCATGGCCAGAATCAAGGGTAGGTCGCCCGCATCCTGCTGATCTAACTCATGCTGACCAGATTAGCTTTCAACACGGGCAGGCCCTACGCCATCACTGGACCTGGCGGTTCCTTCGTGACCGACCAGTACGTCCTCGTGCAGCACGGCAAGAGCCCCAAGGAGTTTGCCTTCATCTTCTGCTCGGACAAGCCCTTTACCGAGGTAAGACTCCTGCATCCAGTGGCCCGGCTTCGTCAACTGATCAACATGTCCAGCGCGAATTCAACCGCTACGTCACGGTCATGAGCAACGACGGACTGACGCTGCCAAAGACGCAGCACCTTCTGGACAAGATCGACGACATTAACAGGTTCGTCGGTCGCAGCCTGACCAACGACGAGATTGGTGAAAAGGTCGAGCGCAAGCGGAAGCTGCGCTACAAGTTCGACCCTGAGCGTCGTGAGCGTCTTGTTCGGGAGCTGGAAGAAGCCAAGCAGGCTGGCAAGACGTCGCAAGCCCAGGACATTCAGGACGAACTCGACGACATGCAAAGCAACCGTCTTGCATTCCGAACCACCCTGAGCTCCCAAGCAGCAACCGTCGTCACGTCACAGCAAGACCGTCTGGCGGACATCAACCGCGAGCGTCGTCGCCAGAACGCCGCTAATGTCGGCAAGGCGCAGCTCAAGGAAAAGGCCGAGGCCCGCAGGCGCGAGCAGGCGCTGGAGCGTGAAAATGCCACCAAGCTGTCCGCGGCGACATCTCTCAACGGCACTCCGAAGCTGGGTCCCAAGGACGGCGACCTGTTGCCGCACATTGCCAAGGCCCTCGAGAGCGCCCGCAAGGCTGACAAGAAGGGCATGCCCACCATCCACCGGCCCATTTGCGATGACGATATCATTGCCAACATTGACCTCGACCTCGACATTGACATTGAGATTGACTGAGAGACATTGGCAGGGGATAAGGGGCCAAGGGGGCAGGTCAGTTGTACTTTTGCTATTACTACAACCAGGGGCATATTGCCACGGAGGCATGGGGTTCTTCGGGAGGGAAGCCCATGAGGTCTTCATGTAGAACCGGACCTGTGGAGGCTGTATGCTATATGTAAAGCGTTGATTACTCAAAAGCGTCTTGAAACCGTATGCCGTCTGGAGCTCGAGAAGCCAAAGGCCATTTGTCCAAAGCAAACCATGTGCGAGAGGGAGGCAGCTTATCTTTATGCATCAGGTTCATCCACAGTCTAGGTTCTCCTTCATGCTGCCTTGCGGGGCCAGATTTCGGGCGGCTGCAGGAGATTCAGGGGCTGACTGGGAGGCACCTGTAGGTATTTGGATGGCCACCAGGAGTTCGCTCTCCAAACAAGACCTTCTCCCGTCCTCGCCAGGGATTCTTGTCACATTTGATCCATCTACAGATAATCTGTCTGGGGATACAGCTGCCTCTTGAAGTAGGCTGGGTGAGATTGATGCCAGTCCATCCGCCTTGCCTCGTCCTGCCCAAGATCAGACACTCTGGGGCCTGTAAGATATGGGACAAGGTAAAAAGCTTCCCTGCTCTACAAACAGACCACCATATTCTTTCAACTGTGGCTCTGCATCTGTTCTTTTCATCCGGGCCTGGCTCTTTCACTGGACACCCATCCAAACACTGAGTGAAAGGAGTCCACGCCTCCTGGTGGGGTGCCTGGGGTGCCTTCCCGCGTGTCTCGAATAACACGGGAAGGCACAGATTTACTGATCCGGAGTGCCTTCCTTCCTCAGGCTTGCTCCTTCCACGCGCAAGGCTCCCGCCAAAAATCAGCACCGGAGCCGGCAGAGCCCACACGAAAAGGAATCCCCTCTGCCTGGAAATTTCCGATTCCTCCCTTCCACCCACCACAACAACGCAAAACCACAACAGGCATATCACCACTCTGCCACAACACATTTCATCAAACCAATCCATCTCTCATCAGTCTTCTTCTGTCAGGAAAGACTCGATCATCACTGGCACCATGGAGGACCTAACTCTCCGTGCCATGATGGTAAGTTTCGACCTGCTCTATTTCCACTGTCTCTTGTTGTTGACATTTGCTTGCCAGGATGACCTGGGCATCGGTCGACAGATTGACCTGCCCATGGCCCACGATCCCAGGCCTGACAGGATTCCTCCCCGCCGAACTCGTGTACCTGCCGGTGTTCCCGGAGCCAGCGCCGGCTGGGGTGGCAAGTCCCTTTCCCCGTCGATGAAACAATCTCAGTCACTGATGATGTGCAGCTCTTGCCACCAACGGACTCGATGATCCCGAGGCCGAGGGAGCCCGTGCCCTGGGTGACCTTGGCGGAGGACGACTTCATGCTGCCGCCCATGACTCTATGAATGCTCTCTACAACAGTGTTCAACGCGTGGCCTACGAGCGCGCCCCCACCCAGCGGTATGTTTCAACCCTCCCCTCCGTCTAGCACTTCAAACTTAACTCACACCAATAGCCCTACCGCCCGCAGCACCCGTACGACCAACCTGGGCGCTCTTGAGAGGGATGGAGTCCCGACTAAACGTTTTGGCAATCATCCAAACGTCCAGCCCTCGCTGCCCATCCGTGGTCACATGGTTGCGCCGCAGCAGAACCGTGGCCCGCCGCCTCATGCCGCTCCAAGGACTGTTCCTGCCAGGTCTACTGCCAGCCACAACCAGCCCTCGGATTCCATTGCTCGTCTCAGGGTTGCCTCGCAGCAGAGCCACGACCCGTCCCTTGACGCTCCCAGGACGGGTCCTGCTCCGGCCAGGCCTACTACCAACACCATTCCGACCATTCAGCCCCAGCCCGCCGTTCCGCAGCACGTCGCGCATGTATCTACTCCAGGTCCCGTGGCCACTGCTTTCAGCGCTGGCGGACAGACTACGGTCAGCACCGCTCGCGTTGGAGCTGTCTGGTCGCCCCCTCGTCATGACGCGCCCAACGCCAACCCGGCCACTCGAGCCCCGGCTTCCATCCGTGCCGATGCGGAGATCCCCTCCGCGATCCAGCCCTCGCAGACCCAGGCTCCCCAGAAATGTCAGGCGCAGGACCTCCTTGAGGACATGGGCTTGGACAAGGTTCCTGAACCTGCTATGGTGCCTTCGGGACTCTCTCTTACTATTCTGAAGTCCACTTGCCCCTGCCGAGTTGCCGTGCATTCTCTCGGATCGACCAACCCATCCGGCGGTATCTTCTCGATGAAGCTTGCTCAGAAGGATGAAACTTTTGTCGGCTCTTTCACCTTCAAGCTTGACAACGGAACTTCGATGAAGTTCAAGTGGAACAAGATGGTGGCCATTAATTTCGACATCCCGGGCAACTCCCTCGCGGTTGAGTTCACCTTCGAGAACGGATCTTCTGGTGACGAGACGTACACTGTCAACGTCATCAACAAGGAGAGAATGCAAAAGCTCAAGGATATGCTCCATGGTATCCACGAAATCCTGTGCCTGAACAACTTCATGTCTGGCCGCGAGGATCAAGTCATGAAGGCGGTCGAGGAGGCCGAACTGACCTTCCGCGACAACTCTGGTTCAGAATGCAAGGTGGAGATTGGCTCGGTCATCACCTCTCATGCTGCGGACGACATGGCCAAGAACCTTGGTGTGCCTGCCAATGCTATCACGGCCAAGCTGCGCAACATCATGCGCGCGTCCTTCGTTCGCCACGTCTCCGAGAACTTCCAGAAGATGGGCAAGTTGGGCTCTCCTGGCACTGAGGTTGCGGCCAAGGAAAGCGAGCACGTTGATGGAGGCGCCCTCAGCATGGCAGAGACCTCGAAGAACGACCTCGCCAAGAAGCCAACCGCTGACGTCGCCGTCAAGAAGGAGGCGGCGGTCAACGACTCCCCCAACAACCTGGATGGTGCGACCCCCGCGAGTGTTCAAAAGGAGACGGCTATTGACCGTGTCATCAAGGAAGAGGCGGAAAGCGCTGTCGCCGTCGACATGAAGGAGACCTCCTCTCGTTCAGCCCCTCACGAGCGGCCTGCTTCTGAGGTCACCATCAAGAAGGAGGTGGTGGATGACGATGTTAGCTCTACCGTGGCTGAGACTTCTTCGGATCTTGTCCGTTTCGAGTTGCCGGTTGCCGAGGTCAACATCAAGAAGGAGGACACCGGCGATGTTGTCGACATCGTGGCTAGCTCGACCGCCATTGAAGTTGCATCCAGCGTCAAGGAGAGGACGCCTGCTCCCCATGAGCGGGCTTTCTCTGTCACCCCGGTCCCTGAGAGCATCTCGGCCCCGTCTGTGGTTTCCGCCCCCGAGAACGTCTCGGTCACTGTCAACACTCCGCCTCGCGCGGACACCTCGGTCCCCAGCAAGACTTCGGTCCCTACCGAGACTCCCATTCGCGCGGACATTTCGGTCCCTACCAACACTCCGACTCACGTGGACACTTCGGTCCGCGGCAACGCTTCGGTCCCGGATGCCATGATCCCTGACGAGCTTGAGGAAGGAGAACTGGTCGACATTGGAGAAGGCGCTGAGGCGTCTTTCGAGACGGTTGAACGCGGAAAGAAGGTGACGACCATGCAGCTTCTTCGCCAAGGCAGGCTGATTCGCAAAATCGTCACGGTCGAGGAATATGTCTACGATGACGCGGACATCTCGTCTGAGCTGTAGATTGTGGCAGCAGGTCGTATTGTGGTCAGACAGATGGGAACTAGTGGCAGCTACCTGTACCAAGATCAACGCTGGTAAATGTCGCAAACTCTATCAACTCTAGATGGGTGCTCTGGTTCGTGTGATGGAAATGGTGAAATGTGAAACTGTCACTTGTGGACCCATGTGTTGTCTTCGCGGCTGACAACGACCTCGTCCACCTTGAGCCGGTTATTCAAGATTTCCTGCCCGTTGACGAGGTCGTTCCCACGAGCCCTCTCGTCGCCATCGGCCTCATTACCTACAATGCCGGACTGGACATGGCGCCTAATGAGACGCTTCCGGGCGACGTCAAAGTCGACGTCGACGAACCACGTCTCGTCCATAAGGGCGGCGGCCTGGTTCCATGGTGGCTTGTCGAGGGTGATGTAGAGTCCCTCGAAGACGAGAATGCGATGGGATGGTTCTATGGCGATATCGTCCTCCTTTGGGTCTTTGATGGCATGGTCGAAGCTGGGGGCGCGAATTGTCCCTGTTGAGGGGGCCAGGGGCTCCCGGGCGGCGGTGACGAGGCGGCGGAAGGCCTCGCCGTCAAATGTGAAGGCAGCGCCCCGCCTTCGATGGGCTTCGGCAGGGTCTGGGAGGGCGGAGAGCTGGGCGCGGGTGAGATGGTAGCCGTCCATGGGGACGAAGGCTGCTGGGGCCGGAGAACCCGGGGATGATGACTGGGCGAGGGCGTTGAGACGCTGAACGACGAGCTGGGAGAGTGTTGTCTTGCCGGAGCCGGGGATGCCGCCGATGGCAATCACTGTGATGGTCAGGGGTCGGTTGAGGTGGCTCAAGGGGGCAGGTTGCTCACAGAGGCGGGCATTTGGTGGGGTGCGCTGGTATCTCTCCCAGGCCTTGGCCACCAGGTGATTCACTTGGTCGTCCATGCGGAGGTTTTCACGGTCATATGTCTTGTTTGATAAGATACTGAGAGTGACTGGCGAATCCTCAATGTGTCCGAGTTGTTCTGTGTCCATCTGGTGATGTTGAGGCTGTAAGCTCCTCCGCCTCCGGGGACGGTGAGTGAGCTATCGGAGCTCGCCCGGAGCTCTGTGCCCCGCACCCAACCGGCTCTCAACCGTCCCTGCAGGACCCCGCCATGATTCCGGGGCTGACTGATGTCATACGTGAGGGGCATTCTGGGCGTCCGCGGAGAATACAAAACGCTTCAAACACGACTCGGAGCATGCGGTGTGTTTCTAGGCGGGTTTCACTGCATCCTCTTCGGGTGACAGAGTATTGGGATGCAGCAATCCACAAGGATCAAGTGCGGCAGAAGGAAAATGGGGTACAGCAAATGTGTTCAGGCAACCGGTCTCGGTCTTTTCAAGTGCCATGACAGAGGCCAGATCGGACGAAAATTGATGAAGTGTCTTGCTTTGTGATGAAGTATCGGTTCGACCTTTTACCCCGGATGCAACTGAAGATGGGGGTTTGGTAGTCGGAGTTTCGGTCAATTGACGTTTTGGCCAACGAGTCAGCATGTATTATTGATGGAAGGGATTGGAGGGAATGAATTGCCGACACTGAGGGCTGGCTGACAGATAAGGAGCAAGACATGCGTCCGGAAGGGAAAGGGGGCTAAGGGGGGAGGAGGCTGCCCAGCACATAGGACGGGAGATCTGAGTGTGGCAGCTCACCTCCAGGGAACTCGGTGTGGATCGGTGTGCAGGTCAATCGCCGTACTTGCCGCAGGCATTCTGCTGCCGTCTCTTGTCAGAACTCGAAGCCCCTACCACTCAGGCCAGAACAATGCTAAGAATCTCGGGATTGTTTCCCGCAGCTTCAGATTGTTCACCACAATGCCACGGAGAACAATCGTTTCGATCCGAGCTGCCTTCGCGATGGCTTCGAAGAGACTGCCAGATGGAATTCCATCTCTCCTCGATAAGTCAAACCACTAAAGCATCGCTGTCTCTCACCGAATGTTTTCCTTCAGCAACCCTCGTCGTTGCACTCACGATCTAGCGCATCTTCAGATCATCAAACCCGAACAGAAGTCAAGATGCTCTTCCCTCAGATCCTCGGCGTTGTCGCGACGCTCTGTCGTCTTACCCAGGCGGCTCCGCTGGTGCCTCAGCCAGACGAACTCTCCGAATACAAGTTTCGGTTCTTCAACAGCCTTGCAGGCTCGAAGCTGAATGCTGCAGACCAAGTTAGCGACCAAGCCACGCAACCGCAACCGCAACGGCAATCTCAGAACACGGCCAAGCGCGATGTGACCATCAACATGATCCTGCAGTGGTTCGAAGACTCCGGAATCACTGTCGACGACGTCCTGAGGGACCATGGCCTGCTCGAAAGCCGCGCTCCCGCTGTCTGAGTGCCATGAGCGGAGTCGGAAGGACATTGGCGATCAAGTTGTTTGTGCCTGCAATGGCGACACTGTACGTTCTTTTTCGCTCGGATGCAGCCAGGAATCTCAGCTGACGGCAAATCTCAGCATAGAGTCAGTCCAAGACGGGACAGCTACTCTGCGGCCGACCGAACACCTCATGCTGTGTGCGATGCGATGGAGGAGGTATTCTCAGGGCAGGGTGGCACTGGAGACACTTGTACTTGCGGATCAGTCACAGAGCGGCATTGGTATACTCAGGGCTGGCAAGCATGGATGTTTGTGAGGCTCGTGTCGACAACGGAGGAGATTTGGAGGGGGAGAGAGCACGCAAAATGCTACACCTCGAGTGGCTTCAGTCCCTTCATGCCAAGAGAAGGTGTCAATCGAGCAAAATGATACGGTCCATGGATAGAGAGAAAAGACGAGGGGATTGGCGCCTAGAATGTGACCCGGCATCGCTTCGAGATGTTCAAGATGGCGATGCATCTTGAGTGTGACAGTGTGGAAGTCGAGTGCGTGCGTTCGGTCAGTCTGCCAGTGTACAAGCCACCGAGCCCCACTAAAACTTTTGTCGATGTCTGCATCCGCAACTTCAATCGTGATTCAATCGAGCGACCGTCGACGACTGCACCGGACCCCGAACGTGTCTGTCGCTACAGAACCACGAGATGCCTCCTACTCTGTCCATGTTTGAGCTCCCAGAGGCCAAGCGGTACGTACGACCTTGCGCAATGGCTCGCACCAGACTAACGCCTTGAAGGGTGCGCCGCGAAGACCTCCGAGACTCCAGCCCCGAATCCGACTCGGCCGACGAAGATGAGCGACGCGCCCTGCTCGAAGCAAAGCTGCGAGAGAGCTTTGCGAAAACCTTTGCTACGGATAATCTTGATGTGCAGCCCGTTGCCAAACCCGCTGTGCCCCCAACGGCCGCACCTGCCCCGAAGCATGCCTCGAAACAGGACAGCGACGACGAAGACACAGAGATGGACGAGGAGGACACAAAGATTGCTGCCCCAATGCCGCAGGAGCCAGAAGAGGAGGAGTTTGAGTTCCGGCTCTTCAAGTCCGCCGCACCACCTGCAAAGATTGTGCTGGTGGAAGAAAACGACGATGCCCCAGCACCCGAAGGGGAGATGCTCCGGGCCCGGCCGCTGTCGTACTACGTAGCCGAACCGCTGACGGCAGAGGAGAGGGACAATATCGAATTTGCGGCGCTCAGCGGCGAAGAGGTCCTGCGACGGTCGACGCAGCGCTGGTGGGGCATGGAGATGCCGTGGAAAGTCACACACGTCGGCGCCGGAGGGAAGATCCTTAGAGACGCGACCAGCAGAGAGACCCTCGCACTTCAGGTTGAACGACTGACGGGTGCCGAAGGGGAGGGCGAGGACGGCAAGGTCAAGAGGAAACGGATGGGAAAGAAGCGGCGTATCGCGATGCGCACCAAGGACCGAGCGGCTAAGAAGAAGGCCGAGGCTGAGGACAAGTCCAAAATGTCCAAGGAGGAGCATCTCAAGGAGAAGAAGAAGCGGCTGAATCGGTTGCGCAAGCTCAAGAGGAGGGCAAAGGCACAGGAGGGCAAGGGTGACGGCACGGGCGCAGGGGAGGGAGACGCTGGCAGCGGATCTAATGACGATTCAGAGTAGACGAGGTATGTTGTGTGTACGCCTAGCATATACCGGGCTGTGGTTTATCTGGATACATGTCTCTGCCTAGCGAGCCAGAGCACGGCTTCATCCCTTCATCGCGTCCTTAAGCTTTCCATCAACGGACCCTGGGACCGTACAGCTGGTCGAGCAAGCGCCATGACTCCGTGGTCCCGTCCGGATTGTCGCAAAACTCCCACGGACGCTCGAGATGGCCCGGAAAACGCTCATGTTTGTTCCCTTCGATGGGCATGTCCATGATGTCGTAATGCTGCAGCCACAGGAAAATGTCAATGTAGTCAAACAGGCGAACCCGCCGGGTGGCCGTGTGATCCCTGTGGATGGTGTCAAGGTCCTCCCCCTCATCATCGGCGTCGGAGAGAGGCGAGATGACCTTGATCCAGTGCTGCCAGGCGACTTTGACCCTTTCAAAGTTGGACATGGAGGCCAGTTCTTCTTCGGTTGGTGTACTGGCCAGGTGGTCGATGGCTTCCTTGTCGAGGAAGACGAACATTGTGCCTCGCAGGCCTGACTCGCGCTCTTGGCAGCCGTGGTGTTGGAAGTACTGCCACGCGGCAGCGGGATCGACGCCATCGAGAGCTTCCTTGTCTTCGACGATGATATTGTGGTAACGGCGGACGAGCTCGTGCGTCATGACCCAGTCGTGGGTGCAACGCGTTCCCGGAGGAGCGGCGTCTATCGCCCGTCGCACCATGTTCCTGTAGGTGTCCTGGAGCATCTGTCGGAATTCTGGGTGCGTCTCCGAGACTTCGAGGTTGAAATCTCTGTCGAGTTCGGGTCCGTCGTCATCTGGGGGGTCCTGTTCCCTCAAAGACCTGGTGCCTCGGAGCTCGTAGTCGAGCAGGACGGGGACCATGGCCAGTCGGTGGATGGCGGCGATGGCGCTTGCGAACTTTGCGTCATCTTCATACGAAGTGCGTAGGATGGTATTGCCCCAGCACTTGTCGTGTGGGTAAAGGGTGCATTTGCTGCCGAAGTGGCTGAATTTTCCTAGCCATTGGGTCCAGAGTAGGCGATGTCCATCACCAGGGCGGTCGGTCACTGGTAACCCTTCGAAGAAGGAAGAGATGCTGTCGCCAAAGGCTTCCGATTGATTCGGCTCGGAGGAGACTATGGGGGCCATGATGAGCGTCGTGGTTGTGTGGAGAAGAGAGTGGTGACAGATTGACGAAGTTGTGAAGGGAAGAGCTCCTCGAGAAGCTGCCAGCTTGCCTCAACACCTGAAAAAGCCGTCTGTCAAATGGCCTCAAATTAGTCAGCTGGGCGACTTGGCACATGCAATTGTTCAAAGATTATCTGGCCTGAGAGTCTTCGATACAGGGAACCCGAGAAAGAGACGGGAGCTGAGTTGAAGGCGCAGTTGTATAAAATGGATGACGTCCTCGTTTACCCCTTTACAAACGGAAGACCATCAAAACACCGCACTGGTTCTACTCCAACTTGTCCCTCGTATTATTTAATCCCCAAACCAGTCGTCAAAGTTATACTCAAAGTCAGCCACGCCATCCCTGATGGCATCAAGACCCTCAAGCAACTCGCGCTCGTCCTGCACGCCAGATCCAATAATGGCATTGCGACCAATAGTCCTCCATCTTGCTACAAACTCGCGAACATCCCTAGTAATGGTCACGATGTGGTCCCGCATGAAGCGGTCAAGCATGTTGTGCAGATCCGGGTTGCGGTACCTCACAGGGTCGAGCTCACGGGCTCGCCTGCTGAGTATCTGCATCTCCGACCGCAGACGGCGATAGGCCCCACGGGCACCCTCACGGACCATCGGGTCGTTGATGAACATCAATGCCGCCAGTGGGTGACGAACCTCGTTGACGAAAGCTGTGAACGCCGCATTGTCCCTCGGCTGGATGGCTCTGTTCATGGCATCGTCCGACCGGATCGCCGTCTCGTCACGGTAGGACCAGATCCGCCTCTTGACCTGGTTCAGATCCTCATCGGCCAGGACGAGAGGAGCCGTGTTTCCCTTGTGTCCAAAGGCGTGCCACATGCGGTCGTGGGGTGTGGTATAGCCATTGACTGGGGGAATGTTGGCCGGGTACGGCGTGAAGAGTAGATCTTCCCAGATTTGTGGGTTCACTGTATCCTCAAATGTCTGTCCGCTTCGAAGCTGGCCTGTAATAGTCGCCCTGATGAACATGGCGAGGGTCTGGAGCTCGAGGACGTGCTCAACAATGAGACCTGCGCGGTTGGCCCTACTCCTGCCAGCCTGGAGCTCGACATCATAGTCCCAGCATCCCTCGGAGCTGTACCCGATGGCTCTCTGCCACATATTGCTTTGTAGAGGCACGTTGCCAATTCTATGAGCCTGTTCTATGGTCAACAGTCGGCCCAATAAATCAGGACTGGGGGCTGAGGGCTGGGCCTTGACTTACAACAAGCGCAACGATTGTAAAGACTACCATGAGCCCCGTTTCCGCTGATCGTACGCTGATTTCATAGTCTCGATCTTTGGCCATGAGCCTCGAGACTTGATCATCTTCGTCGTCCAATATGGCCACCGAAATATTCCTGAGGGGCTGAATATCATTTTGTCTCTTTCGCCTGGCATTGTCCCGCTCACACAGCTTGGACACGCAGCAGTCGTCGCCATTGCAAGTGCACTTGGGCCCTTCGGAGCCACCGATGAGATTGTTGAACGTCTTGAGTGCACAGAGAATCCGCTTCGGCAGCTTGGTTCTCCCCAGACGTGTGCCCACCGAGTTGGTCACAGACCAGGTGCGAATGTTGGCAATGGAGAGATACGCATATCGCAGGCCGACTCGCTCTCGCCAAACGTCCACGGTTGAAACATCGGCGGTGCCGTAGATGATGCTGGCGAGGGCATTCTCCAGGTACAACTGTGCATACCACAGCCTTTCATCCTCGTCGCTGTCGGCCACACAGTATCCGTCTCCCTCGGTAAGGAAAAGGTCGAGGTAAAAGTCAAACTCGGCGTCGTCGTCGTTGTACCGCTTCTTGACAGTCTTGTAGCCTGTGTCGCAACACCTCGCCCTCGCGCCACGACTGCAGCCACCGCCCGAGTGATCAAGACTGAGTGGTGTCTTGCCACTGGGACACCCTCCAAGGCACGTCCCTGAACGAAGTCCGCTGGGCAATCTGCCGGCGTTCTCGGACCACTCGCAGTTTTCCCAGTGGTACTCCTTGCGGTTGTCTCTGCAGCAGTACTTGCGGCGCTGATCACCGTTGCAAAACGCCCCTCCGCTGCCGGTGGACGAACTGAAGAACTCGTCGTCGCTGCCACTGCAACTCCCACCGTTGCAGCCGGGGAACTCGTAGCTCCAGTAGCACGATTGGTGGGCCTGGACGGCTTCCGAAGACCACGTACACCCGGCCATCTGGTAGGCGTTCTTCCTCTTGCAGTGCATGTTGTTGGAGCCGATCTCAAAGACGGGATCAGCGTGACTTGTGTGGTCACAGTTGCCGTTGCGGTGGCCGTACCAGCCGCACCTGGGGCCGTCCCATCCTGCCGCCGTAGGAGGGCAGCAGAGATATCGGGAGCCGTAGCCCTCGCAGCCCTGGTGGTTGGCCATGACTTCGTCCCGGCCTGCACCCGAGTCGCTTCGCCGGACGTAGTGCCAGTCGCTGGGACAGCCCTCGCCGCAATTGGTCCAGCGGCACTGGTCATGGACGACCGTGTGCTCATCGTACCCATCGGTCGAGGACCCCAGGGCTGGGACTCTTTTGGCGGCGTTCATGATGGCCCGTGAAAAGCGGCCATCGCGAGTGTCGTGGGAGACGGCCCATACCATGATACCTCCCAGGCACTGGCTGCGAGCAAAGTCCGCACGCATGGCGAGGGTCTCCTCATCGTCATAAGCCACCCAGTTATTTCCCCATGTCAGAGTCTTGACAGCCTCCTTTTCGTGAAGCACAGGCTTGGATCCTGTTTCTCTGATGACGTCCATGATCTCGTTGTTGAGCATGACACTGACTTCACGACTGCAAGGCTGTCGAGGGGCTCCTGAGATGTACCGGCAGCCAGGCGTTATGCATGAGGGGTCTGCCACGGTAAAGGCGCGGCCGTAGAAACCCGTGCCAAAGACGATCTTGTCCGAGGAGATGCCGTTGCGCCAGTACAGGTCCATTGAATCCTTGAGCTCTGTGAGATTTGTGTGGGCGTTGAGCCATGGACCAGTCCACTGGTTCTCCATATCCCAGGTTCCGTGAAGATCGTAGCTCATGATGTTGAACCAGTCGACATGAGGCTCCAGGCCCTTGATGTCAAAGTGCTGCAGGTACCAGTACGACGCGGGGATGGTAATGGTGAAGCCGTTCCGCTTGGTCGTCTTGAGGGCGTTCTTCATGCGTCTGGCAAACGTGACAATGTTCTCGTAATCCTCGCCTCGACCGCCTCTATCGTCGGCGACGGGGTACTCCCAGTCAATGTCGATGCCGTCAAAGTCGTATTGCTGGAGGAATCTGATGACGGACCGCGCAAACTTGTCGATGCTGGCCGTGCTGCGAGCCATGTCGCTGAATGTTGTACGGGTCGGGCCTGGATCGCTAAAGGCCCAGCCGCCAACGGCAATAAATGTACGCAGGTTCGGGTCGGCCATCTTGAGGGCATTGAGACGTTTGTACATCTCAATGTCCTCCCTCGCCGCGGGCTGGATCTCCAGCGTGACAGGGTCGATAGTGGCAAAGGCAAAGAAGAGATGTGTGTAGGCGCCCCTGGGGATCTGCTCGGGGTAGAAGGCGTTGCATGGCCTCCCGGTCGCCCAGCCCTCGTAGTAGCCGACAACACGGTTCAAGGGCTGGTTCTTGACCTCGCATGTTGGTCTCTTGGGTTGGTTCTTCCCACAGAACTCGGGCGTCATCCCGCAGAATCCATGCTCGGAGCAACAGACTGTGTGGGTTTCGTCAGTTGAGAGAGGAGGTAAAACCAATGAACCTGGAGATACTAACCGTTTAAGGGGCACTTTTCCCATTTGACCCAGTCCTTTCCAAAGGTGCCAGGGTCACAGTCGGCCCTGCTGTCGCAGTTGTTGACACAGTTCTCGGACGAGCAGACTGTCATGGAGTTAGCGGTCAATCTTCAGTCGGGCTCTTATGGTTGAATGTACTCACAATCCGCGCCATAACCGCAGAAGCCGTGTTTGGAGCAACAGCCCTGCTCACAGGGTTTGTTTGCATTGCATTCAGTTTCCGGAGGTTTGTAGTCGCAAGTGCTCTGGCACCCAGTGCCGCAGTGGGCAGATGTCGTCCCGCAGAAGCCGCTTGAGCTGCAGCACCCGATCTCGCAGAGCTTGGTGGCACTGCAATCTGTGACTGGAGGCTTCCAGTCACATGTGCTCAGGCAACCTGAGCCGCAGTGACCTGACGACTCACCGCAGAAGCCGTGCTGGGAACAACAGCCAGTCTCGCAGAGACGAGTCCTGCTGCACTGGGTCTGTGGAGGCTTCCAGTCGCATGTGCTGAGACAGCCTGTGCCGCAGTGCTCGGATGTCTCGCCGCAGAAACCGTGCTGCGAGCAGCAACCCGTTGCGCAGAGGTTGGTCCGGCTACACTGTTGGGCCTGAGCGAGGGATGCAAAGAGAAGTAGAAGGAGAGCCAGAGGAAAGATGACACTTCTCAATGAGAATGAGGCCCTGGGGCCGGACTGCCGTGAAGGCATGAGTGGATGATAGGTCGTTTCGCCAAACTTGGTGGAAGACCCTGAAGCGGTATGACAGAACAAGTGAGCTCAGAAACCTAGAGCGAGGTGAAGAGGAGATAGGAAGAGGAGGGACCGCGCAGACATGATATTGCCTCTTTGCGGAGACCTCGGGACTCGAGGGCTGATCAAACAGTATCTTCTTCATCGCGGAGAAAGTTCTTCAACTTGATGCCGAGACATTCCCCTGCATACGTTGGCTGCGTTGGCTGCAGTATTTGATGATGTGTAATTGCGCCCAAGCAGATACCAAGAAACCTCAAGAGCGGTATGCAGAAGCGAGGTTGGAAACCATCCAAGATGGTAAAAAACACTCAACGCCAAGCAGCCAAGGTCGGTGAAGCGGAGATGTCGAGTAAGGGGATATCCACCTGAGCAGTTACCGCACAGCGCCGAGACACTAAAAGGCAAAAGATCAGGCAATATTCAGGGTCCAAGTTAGCCAGGGCAACGCCTTGGCTATGCAGTATGCAGGGGAGACACTTCTTCAACCAGGAAATGAACATCAATTGGCTTGTGCTCACGTCTCAGTTTGAGTCTTTTGGTCGGATCAAGCGGCAGCAGCGACGTCGAAATATCCCGTATTTTCCTCTTAGTATTGCTGTAACATATCTTTCCCGACGAGTTGTCTTCTGTTCAGCGACATCTCGCACTTTTGACGAGTTGTTTGGTCCATCTCTCTCTCCTACGTGGATTCAGTCATGTCTCGCCGCAGTGTCGGCGGTGGCAGTACGTCCATGTCACGACGACAACTACCGTTCACTATGCTCTTTTGTCTTGCTCTCTTCATTTCTCTCACATACGCATCTTCTCACCATGCCCATGCTGCCGCTCATCATCAGGCTCGCTCTGCTTCCACCAATGGCACTCACCCAGCCAGTGGCACCGGGGATGACCTCGTTGTCAAAGCACTACGGGCCATGCGCCGCCGCAACAAGGCTCGAGTTCAACGCCCGGTGATCAACCAGTACAAGGTCGCCGATGCAGACGAGCTCATTGCCAAAGCTACCCTGGCCGCACCTCTGGAGCTGGATGAAACGGTCGACGACAAGCCCTCCACGGGGAACTCGAGCAGTCTTAGCCGTCTGGCAGCTGTCGATGACGACGATGACACCGCAGCCTCTCCGTACTCCATCCCTCAAGACCTGGCCAAGGCCGCTGCCCTCATGGCCGAGGCCAGCTCCCAGGTCCCTGAAGGGAACCATGAGGAACTCGCAGCCGCCATTATTGCCAAGTACCGCAACCCCTTGGTCAACGATACCAACATTCCGCCCTCCAAGCAGAGACCATTAGGCCGTCTGGGAGCCTACGGTATCGGCGAGGGCTTTGCAGAGCTGCACTCCAACTCTCTTCGCGACACTGTCTCTTCCGAGACGTACTGGATGGCACAGATGGAGCAGCTCGGTTCAGCCCCTTTTGCGCCGGACCCTGACTACAAGGTGTGTTGCTTGCCTTGGTTAAGGAACGAGGCGAAAGATTTTCAGCTGACATGTAGAATTTCAGGTCTGGCGCAATGTCAAGGACTACGGGGCCACTGGAGATGGTCGGACGGATGACACTGCCGCCATCAACCGTGCCATTTCCGATGGCCAGAGGTGTGGTCCAGATTGCGGCACCAGCACCGTCGTGCCAGCTGTCGTTTATTTTCCCTCGGGAACGTACCTCGTCAGCTCGTCCATCATCCAGTATTACAACACCCAGTTTCTTGGTGATGTAGGTCAACCCTTCTCTCTTGGTCTGCCCTTGACGCTCACTAATCCCCATGCCTAGCCAAACGATGTGCCGACCATCTTGGCTGCATCCAGCTTTGTTGGATTGGGCGTCATCACCAGCTCACCATACGTGAGTGACAACGAGTCTTGGTAAGTCATGTCCTTGAATTGTCGTGAGTCGTCTGACGTGTCTGTAGGTATCTCAACACGGCCAACTTCCTGCGTAGCATTCGCAACTTCAAGATCGACATCAGATTGACGGATCCGTACTCATACGTCTGTGGTATTCACTGGCAGGTCTCTCAGGCGACTTCGCTAGAGAACATTGAATTCTTCATGCTCTTCAATTCTGATGTGCCGGACAACACTCAACAGGTACAACCCTCTTTGGGACTTGCGACCACTTCTGCTAACCTGTGAACTAACAGGGTATTTACATGGAAAATGGTTCTGGTGGCTTTATGGGTGACCTTACCTTTGTCGGTGGCAATATTGGGTAAGAAAATTGGTCCTGGAACACAGGGCCACACCACTCGAATGTCTTCGCACGACTAACCCATTTGTAGTGCCTACTTTGGCAACCAGCAATTCACAACAGACCACCTCGTCTTCGTCTACTGCAAAACCGGTGTCCAGGTCAACTGGGACTGGGCGTGGACGATGCACGACTTCATCTTCGAGACCTGTGGCACCGGTCTCAACATCATCGGATACGATCCCAACGCGCAGACGGTCGGCTCTCTTCTTCTGGCAGATGCCATCTTCGCCAGCACACCCATCGCCGTCAAGACATCCCTACGCTCGGAAAAGTCAACCAGTCTCTCTCTCCAGAACATTGCCTTCTTCAACGTCGACGTTGGCGTCCAGGACGACGCCTCTGGCGCTGCCATGCTCAACGGTGGCGACCGTCGGCTCATCAACAGCTGGGGCTACGGCCGCATCGTCGAGAGTGATTCCAGTTCCGTCTTTCGCGATGGCGGTTCCGTCCCCGTCATGCCTCGCACCGCGGCACTAACAGGTGAGGCGTACGAAATCATGCGTCCCAATCTGTATGCCCGCCGGCGGCCAAAGTATTACAACGAGCCGTTGAGCAACATTCTCAATGTCAAGGCCCTGGGTGCACGAGGCGACGGCAAGACGGATGACACGGCAGTGCTCAACTCCATCTTGGCCGGCGCCGTCAACACTTCTTCTATCGTTCACTTTCCCTACGGTGTCTACATGGTAACTGATACGCTCAGAGTGCCGATAGGATCTCGAATCATAGGCCAGGCGTGGTCCCAGATCATGGGCACAGGCGCACGCTTCGAGGATGAGGGCATGCCACGCCCAGTTGTTCGTGTGGCTGAGCCAGGAGACGTCGGCATCATTGAGATCCAGGACATGATGTTCACCGTGTCAGGACCGACTGCCGGCGCCGTTATGCTCCAGTGGAACGCCCAAGAGGGGACGCAGGGCTCTGCCGGTATCTGGGACACGCACATCCGCGTTGGTGGTGCTGTCGGATCGAAGCTGCAGGCGTCCGACTGTCCCAAGCAAACCGGAGGAGAAGTCAACGACAACTGCAAGGCGGCGTCGCTCATGGTGCACCTGACACACGACTCGACGGCTTACATGGAAAATGTCTGGGCCTGGGTCGCAGACCACGATCTGGACACCTCGGACCGAAAGCAGGTCAACGTCTATGTAGGCCGTGGCATGCTCATCCAGAGCCGCCTCGCCTATCTCTGGGGCACGTCAGTCGAGCATGCCACCATGTATCAATACCAGCTCGCCGGAGCGAGGAACATCCTCATGTCCATGATCCAGACGGAAACGCCCTACTTCCAGCCCATGCCCAAAAGCCCACTTCCCTACAGGCCAGGCATCTTCCCCAGCGACCCGCGGTTCGATCTGTGCGATGACGACCTGTGCCCGATGGCCTGGGGTGCCCGCATTCTCGACTCGCATTCCATCTACATCCTCAGTGCCGGCATCTACTCCTGGTTCCATGCCTATGACCAAGCCTGCGTCGACACAGACTCGTGTCAGCAGCGTGCCTTCGAGGTTGTGCAAAGTTACGACTTGTGGCTCTTCAACCTCTGCACAAAAGCCATCATCGAACTCATCTCGCCGCACAACGGCGTGCCGACCATGGCTGCCGACAACAAGAATGGCTTGCTGTCCTCCGTCCTGGCCTGGCTCCGCGGCGCCCGCCAGCCCACAGCGCCGCGTGACTTTGATGGATTCCGTGTTTACACCAGCGACGAAGCCGCTTTTGTTTCCCTGAGCGACAACTGCAAGATGGCGCTGACCGAGCGCATCGAGTGCCATGAAGAGGTTCAGACATTCCAGAGTCTTGGATTCCGCGCATCCCTTGAGAACCAGACCCTGACGGACCTCGTCTGTCAGGCTTCTTGCGGCACCAGCCTTGAAGACTACGTCTCGAACGTTCGCCGTTTCTGCGGCAATGCCATGGTCAAGGCCCTGGCCAGTTCGCCGCATCTCTATGGCTCCCGTATGCACGCCGGGTTCAACGAGACCTGTCTCAAGGACAAGACCACGGGGCGTTACTGCAACGACGTAATCGCCGAGTTCACCATTGTCGACTCCATCAACGACATGCCCCAGGACGAGCTGTGTTCACCATGCAACGTAGAGCGCTTGGCGATGATGCAGCGCACGCCGTACTCGTCGTACGATGGTTTCTGGAAGCAGGACCTCGAGTACATCTACAGCCAGTGCGGCCTTTCGGGCCCCACGAATGTCCAGCTACCGGACCTCGATCTCATCGGGGAAGATCCTCTCGAGTCGGACTTTTGCCTGACAGAGGAATGGTACACGACATCTCGCGCGGGAGAGTCGTGCGAGGAAATCGCCTGGGCACACAAGACGTCGTCGGCGTCCCTGTTCATGGCGAACCACGCCCGCATCATCTCGTGCTCATCCGACGAGACGATCCCCGCCGGCAAAAGCCTCTGCATACCCCCAAGTTGCGGGACGACGTACCTGCTGAATGACGACGACACGTGCGCCAGCATTGAGCGGAACGAGTCCCTGTCTCTCGGCCCTGGTGACGTCGCCCGCTACAACTCGTGGGTCGGCTTCGAGTGCTCCCTACTGCAGAACGTGAGCTACTCATATGGAGCAGTCATCTGCCTCGGCCCGCTGCTGGGGGAACACGAGCTCGAGATTCCAGGTGAGGACACCACCCGACCCCCGGTCAAGGACGGCTACTCGGACCAGATTGTGCCACCGCCGGATGGCGCGGTCGTCGCCGAGGGAACGACTCGATTCTGCGGGACTTGGCACATTGTGGCCGCCAAAGATGAATGCGTCGATCTCTGCGTCAAGTATGAGATTGATTCCGGGCTCTTCTTGGATGTCAATCCGTCTCTTGGGACGAGTACAGCTGGGTGCACCTCACTGTTGCGGGAGAATAGGGCGTACTGTGTAGCGCCGTACCGTGACTGGGAATGGATGGAGCATGGTGATCAAGAAGGAGACGAGGATGAGGACGAGGACTGATCAGATGATACGGGTCAAGATGAAGCTGTCATGTCAGAAGCGGAAGGGGAAGAGGCGGGTTTCTTCGGAGTCGTGCAGCCAAATATGTCGCTTAGTAATCTCGTTGCTCTCGGCACCCGGACGTGACCGCGCCCCCCCCTGGATGTCTCCACTTCCGCTGCAAGAGCTCCTGGACCTTGACACCTCGACTTGGAGCGAAAAATTTCCCCTGCGTTCAACATCAGGCCAGTGTCGCGACGAGAGAGACAGACCTCCTGCACACACCCCAATCGCCTGCCATTTGTACTCAACTCTCCTTTTCTTCTTCTTTTGTTTCCAATACCCTTTAATCATCCACACACAATGTCTGCCTTCAGGGCGATCACTCCCTTCCTGAGGACGGCGCGGTCCGGCCTCCGCGGCGGCAATGTCAACCCCGTGACGGCTGCTCTTAAGAAGCAGAACATCTCGCCCATCCTCAACACCTACCGCTCGTACGCCGTCTTCGAGCGCACCAAGCCCCATGTCAACATTGGTATGTACAACCCGCGTCATCCCGGAGATCTCGAGCGTTGAACACTGCTGACATTGCTCCCACAGGCACCATCGGTCACGTCGATCACGGCAAGGTAGCGACGCGTTGCCTGCATCCCCAACTTGCCAAACACAGCTGACACAGAGAACCAGACCACCCTGTCCGCTGCCATCACCAAGCGTCAGGCTGAGAAGGGCATGGCCAACTTCCTCGACTACGGCTCCATCGACAAGGCCCCTGAGGAGAGGAAGCGTGGTATCACCATCTCCACCGCACACATCGAGTACTCGACCGAGAACCGTCACTACTCCCACGTCGACTGCCCTGGTCACGCCGATTACATCAAGAACATGATTACTGGTGCCGCCAACATGGACGGCGCCATCATCGTCGTTGCTGCCTCGGACGGTCAGATGCCCCAGACCCGTGAGCATCTGCTGCTCGCCCGTCAGGTCGGTGTCCAGAGGATCGTCGTCTTCGTCAACAAGGTCGACACCATTGACGATCCCGAGATGCTGGAGCTCGTCGAGATGGAGATGCGTGAGCTTCTCAGCACCTACGGCTTCGAGGGCGACGACACCCCCGTCATCATGGGTTCCGCCCTGTGCGCCCTGAACAACCAGAAGGAGGAGATTGGCACCCAGAAGATCGACGAGCTCATGGCCGCCGTCGACGAGTGGATTCCCACCCCCCAGCGTGACCTCGAGAAGCCCTTCCTCATGTCCGTTGAGGATGTCTTCTCCATCGCCGGCCGTGGTACCGTCGTTTCCGGCCGTGTCGAGCGCGGTGTCCTCAAGAAGGATTCCGACGTTGAGATTGTCGGCAAGGGCGATGAGATTATCAAGACCAAGGTCACCGACATTGAGACCTTCAAGAAGTCCTGCGACGAGTCCCGCGCCGGTGACAACTCGGGTCTCCTGGTCCGTGGTATCCGCCGTGAGGATATCAAGCGCGGCATGGTCGTCACTGCCCCTGGCACCGCCAAGGCTCACCAGACCTTCATGTGCTCCCTCTACGTCCTCACCAAGGAGGAGGGTGGCCGCCACACTGGTTTCCGCCAGAACTACGCTCCTCAGATGTACCTCCGCACCAACGACGAGTCTTGCGCCCTGACCTTCCCCGAGGGAACCGAGGATGCCGAGCACAAGATTGTCATGCCCGGTGACAACATCGAGATGGTCGCTCACCTGCACCAGCCCTGCGCCATCGAGGTTGGCCAGCGCTTCAACGTCCGTGAGGGCGGCAGGACCGTCGCCACCGGTCTGATCACCCGCATCATGAAGTAAGCGGATATCCTTCACAGAGGAAACGGACATGGCCGGGCGACGTCTCGTGCCGTGCCGAGAGGAGAGCGCTGTCATACCGGCTGCCACCGGAGCTATGGGAGCAGGTGCGGTGTACAAAAGCTGGAGTTGGCCTTGTTTTATGACCTCATGTACAACAACCGACCGACATCCACCCGAGGCCCTGGGGAGGGCTTCATCTGTATATCACCGTTTCATGAGCTCCAAGCTCTCCGCTCTACTTCGCCCCTGTTTTCAGCATTGTACTTTAGATAGAGGCCCAACAGAACGGCCAAATCTGCAACAACTCATGACATTCCACATTCTGTTTCGCTCGCGCGACTGTATCTAAGGTGACTGTCGTCTGGAGGATGTCATCCCGACGATGCGTGAACACCGCGTCTCACTTGTTGGCCACACCTCGGCCCAACATCACACGTTCTTGGGACCATCGAGTGATTTAGTTGCCGTCTTATTCGCCTATGCTCAGAGAGAATAATCGGCGGCAAATGCCATTTCGTCCGTACTTCCGGTGTAGTAAAAGCCGAGACCGAAACTCCGTACCCTTGTGGGTTGTGGGAGACGCCAGGGAGGAAACCGTCTCCCTCCAGTACCCGTCCCTCTTCTGAAAACGAGTTTTCCCATTTTATACCAGGCCGCACCTCGGCGTCGTGGCGGCGTGTGGCGAGGATCCCAACCGGCTAACCTCTTTCATCTCCGAGTCGTTCCATCATCGTAGAGGGGACGTAGGCATTTAGCGGAACTATAGGTCGGCTGGGTTAGTATTCGCGTCTCCAAGACAGGTCGGCCAGTCGATGCGGTGCGCGCAATTGCTGTGGCCGGGTTTGGTAGAGTCGTACCTTGGTGAAGCCAATGTCCTTGGCCTTCTCACGGAAGCACTGACGGCACAGGTTGAGGTCGTACTTGCGGATGAGACCGGCAGAGTGCTTGCAGACACGGCTGAATTCCAAAGCTGTTAGCTGCCAATATTCTCCAGCCATAATTTTCCCATGCCCCCTCTGTCGCCGTCTTCGCTCTCATGGCAGGGCTTCGGGGGCGCCTCGAGCGGCGACGGCGACATCGGGGAGGAGGGCGTTCGGAGGGGGTTTTCTTCAGGGTCGTCCATACCAAGAGCGGGAGCCCTTGCCGTAGGTGCGGGGGCGAGAGTTCCAGACGGATTCGTGAGACATGTTGGCGGTTTGTCGGCTGTTGTTGTCGAGGCGAGGTCGAAACGGATAGCTGGGCGTGGGCGCGACGGGTTGACGGGGGACTGACTGGCTTTGCAGGATGGAGTGACTTTTCGCGATCTGTAAATTTTGTGTGGGAGGCCCGATTTGACTGGGGCTAGCTCATTGGCCGGGAGGGCTGCCAGCCCAAGCGAGGGACGTGGCCTGTGCACCAGGGGCCAGCCCCGATTGGGGAATGTGTCTTGGTGGGGGACTCGGATAGCTGAATATGCCACATAACCTCCGACTTCTAACGTCTTAGGCTTAGCGTCGATTGAAGAGTGATAACGATAAGATGCCCGAGCTCAAGCTCGAGTGATGTGGAGCTGGGGGCGATGGTGCGGGCTCACTCGTCCCTCGAAAGCTGTCTTCTTCCAGATTTCAAAGCATCAGTCCAGCCGACGGAATCAACCAATTCCACATATCTTCTCAACTTGTGTCTTCCAGAGGAAGAAATACAACACAGCTCTCAGGTTTCAGCAGCAACCGCCACAATGGTCTCTTTCAAGGCCGTGATGCTCGGCATGATGGCCGCCGTCGCCACCGCCAGGAACTCCGCCGTCATCGACCTTATCCCCTCCAACTTTGACGACGTTGTCCTCAAGTCTGGAAAGCCCACCCTTGTCGAGTTCTTTGCCCCCTGGTGCGGCCACTGCAAGAACCTCGCTCCCGTCTGGGAGGAGCTTGCCTTGACCTTTGAGAAGAACAAGGACCAGATCCAGATCGCAAAGGTCGATGCCGATGCTGAGAAGTCCCTGGGCAAGCGCTTCGGCGTTCAGGGCTTCCCCACCCTCAAGTACTTTGACGGCAAGAGCGAGACTCCCGAGGACTACAAGAGCGGTCGCGATCTCGAGAGCCTGACGGACTTCATCGTCAAGAAGACCGGCATCAAGCCCAAGAAGGCCCAGAAGCCTGCCAGCGATGTCGTCATGCTCACCGACAGCACCTTCAAGACCCAGGTTGGCGGAGACAAGGCTGCCCTCGTCGCCTTCACTGCTCCCTGGTGCGGACGTATGTATTCTCGAGTTGCCCTCTACTGCTGAGACAATACTGACCTGTTTCTTCTCAGACTGCAAGACCCTCGCCCCCATCTGGGAGGAGCTCGCTCACACTTTCGCCAACGAGGATGGTGTTCTGATCGCCAAGGTTGACGCCGAGGCCGACAACAGCAAGGCTACTGCTCAGGACCAGGGCGTCACCTCCTACCCTACCATCAAGTTCTTCCCTGCCGGCTCCAAGGAGCCCGTGGAGTACAGCAGCGGCCGCTCCGAGCAGGCCTTTGTCGACTTCATCAACGAGAAGGTTGGCACCAACCGCACCCCCGGTGGTGGCCTGAACATCTACGCCGGTACCATTGCCGCCCTGGACGCCGTTGTCACTAAGTTCACCGGCGGCGTCACCGTCGCCGAGGCTCTTGCCGAGGCCCAGAAGGAGGCCGGCGCCCTGACTGAACAGGCCCAGCTCAAGTACGCCGAGTACTACGTTAGGGTCTTCAACAAGCTCAACGACAACGGCGACTGGGCTTCCAAGGAGCTCGCCCGTCTCGACGGCATCCTGACCAAGGGCGGTCTTGCCCCCGCCAAGCGTGACGAGATCACCAGCAAGACCAACATTCTCCGCAAGTTCGTCGCCAAGGTCGGCGAGACTGTCGAGAGCATCAAGGATGAGCTGTAAACGGCTCGCCTACATGGACAAGAAAATAACGAGGAAAAGCGCGTCCGCACATGGGATGGGGGTCATTTCGGCGTGTGCCTTGATTGAACAACGTCTCTGCACCACGCATGCCCACACGATAGCTGTACATGAATAATGAATGCTCCTTTAAACTCCGAATGATCCGCCATCATCGCATCGTCTTCTGAAGCGCCTCCTGTGTTTACGTGGTTCATCTTGTCTCCACTTGACCACCATGCCGTCCTTGACTGTTCATGCAGGGTTGGGCGGGTCGCCACCCTTGGGCTTGTCCGCCATGACGCTGGCCTCAAGCTGGTCGAGACGGTTTGACATTTCGGTCACTGTATTTTTCAGTATACGGGCCAGTAGATGGAAAGGGCGTACTTACATTTGGTGGTGATTTCCGCAGACACTTTGGAGAACGTGACCGTGATCTCGTTCAGCAGCTTATCCACCGCAGCCTGAACTTCGGCATTGGTGACGTCCTGGATGATGGTCAGCAGTTTGCTGCTGATTCCTTCCTGCACGGGCAGTACAATTTTGTCTGCGCTGGTATAAGCCGGCCTCTCGGGGACCTCGAAGTTGGGGGTGGGGTTTCGCGCCATGGATGCTGTGTTTGTACTGTGCGAGGGGATCGGGGGTTTTGCGAATGGGAATGACGAACCTTCGAGGCTTCGCCCTGACCACTGTCGTTGGAGGCCATTTTATACCGCGCTAGTAGTCTTATTCGGTCTTATGCTGGATACAATGGGTTTGTGGTTGTCGAAGAGGTTCTGTATGTGCCTGCAAGAGTGTGCTTTTGATGAAGGAGTTGTGACAGTGAGTTCAGTTGGAACAGTGACGATTCAGGCGGACCTGCAGTGGCGCAGGCACAGTTGGTGTGGCGCTCCAGCCACGCGTAATAACGCGACACGGAGGCGCCGGCCGCAGGCGTTGGAGCCAACGTCATGACATGTCAAACTGCAGCCTCATTCCCACCCAACATAGAACACCAACTCATAGACCTGCATCCACATCCCTTCTTCTGTCCATCATTTCTGGCGTTTCAAGGTCCATAATATCCAATGACATCCTTTAGGTGACTGCTGCCCTCGCAAGCAAGGCACCAGGCACCATGCCGCCGCGACAGCCTCCACAGGCAGCATCCGTCTTCCTGTTCATCATCGTTCTCTGGATAATCTTCAGCCCGGAAAGCCCGAGCCAGTATCTATCCTTCAACAGTCTGCTCGCCGAACGACTCGAAAGGCACCAGACAGCTCTCGACTTACTTAACGCTTCCTCATGGGGTGATTTTGCACCGCGGCAGAGCAAGGCACCCCAAGCCATCGACGTGTCCTACCTGAATCTTACGGGCTTTCGGGAAGAGGACAACCTTGCATGGGACGACTTGTCCAAATTCAGAGGCCAGTGTGAGGACTGGAGCCGGAGGGTCAACCCGCCACTGGCCCAGAGCGAGGACCTTCTTGGGGCAGATCGGCATGCGGTTTGGCAGAATGCCACCGGTGTCGTCAAGGGTGGGTGGGTGCGGAAGGAGGGCACCTCGCCGCGGTTTCATGATGATTATAACTTGACCGACATTGCGCCGAATCACATCTGGCGGGGAGCAACCTTCCCATGGGCGCGCAACATCACCGGCAGCCAGGGCACCATGGTGATCGACATGGTGGACACTGGCCGCAACGTCAAGGATCTCGAGTATGAGGACGAAAAGGACGACGGTGCCAAGGGTGGCGGCTGGGTTCGCACTGCCAAGGCATCGGTCGAGATTGAAGACGTCGAGGGGTCCGGCATGACGTGGGAGATGCGGATGCATGGCATCAAGTGGCCACGCACTGGCATCGTTCTCATGGCGACCACGAGCGAAAAGTTTGACGGAATCTTTGGTCTTCCCCATCTGACGCCCAGCGCCGACTTTTTCCACTCCAGCCAGAAGCTGCTGAACGCATCTCTTGCCGACACGGTCCGCCGGGAGGCGTCTGCCTTTTTCAACGACATCACGGTGCCGTGGTCGTCCGAGGTCATCAACCCTCAGCAAGAGGCTCTGGCGCCATCGCCTCACTGCGAGTACATTCTCTACGGCCAAGTGTATCCGCCCGACAAGACCCAGCTGAATATGGCGGGATTCGATAACGATTTCGGTCGAATGTCCGAGGTCATCAGCGATATTGAACAAGAGCTCCGGTTCCCCAACGGCGCTCCCATCCGTGGAGTGCCAGAGCTTCAAATGTCGGCCATTCTATGGTCTCCCGACTGCTCATTCTTTTTGGAGACCAAAGGTCCGCCCGACTTTACCCCCACGGAAGGCCAGCATCTCGTCGGCAACAAAATCGAAGTCATCTACGGCCAGATTCGTCTCTGGGTCCTTGTCTTTGCCGGCGTCTTCCTTGCCCAGGTCTTCCTACTAAAGGATCAAATGAGAGAGTCTTCGACACCCTCGACGGTGTGGCGGATCAGCTACAACTCGATCAGCATGATGGTCATGCTGGATGGAATCATCTTTGGCGGTGCATCGATCTGGGTGCTGGACGCTGGGATTACCTATCTCGAGTCTCTTGCCTTGCTGTTCGCCGCATTTCTGTCCATGACGATCGGCGGCCTCTTTCTTTCGGAGATCCATAAGGTTCAGGTCCCGGTCGACAGGAGGAGGGACTCGCCCGCAAACCGCACCACGCCTCGGCCGCCGGCAACGCCCCAAAATACCGACGAGTCTCCGGCAGCTCGGACTCCCGCGCAGACTTCAGCTCCCGAAACTACGACTGCCGCTACGCCTGCCGAGGCAACTCCACGGCCCCCATCACCTCCGTTCATCATGCCGTCGGACCAAGATGTGGATGAACCGTTCGATCTGCCAGAAACAACACCCCTGACGACAAACGGTACCACGGCCACGGTGGCGGTGGACCGGCCAAACAGCCCCAGCTACATAATGGCCAGATTCGCCCTGATGATCTCCTTCATCCTCCTTGTGATCATCTTTTCGACATCCTGGTCGTCTCGCCTTCGGTCTCTTTTCACCAATATCCTGGCTCTTGGGTACCTCTCGTTCTGGCTGCCCCAGATTCACCGCAACATCATGCGCAACTGCCGCCGCGCACTTTCCTGGCGCTTCATGATAGGCCAGTCCGTCCTGCGCCTCACGCCCCTGGCCTACTTCTACCTCAAGGAGGATAACTTCCTTCTCGCAGAACCAGACCGTCGTGCATTCCTCGTCTTCTGCGCCTGGATCTGGATCCAGCTCTGGGTCCTCGCCTCCCAGGACGTCCTCGGCCCGCGGTTCGCAGTCCCTAAAAGCTGGACGCCAGAGGCTTGGGACTACCACCCTGTTCTCCGAGAAGACAACTTGGAGGACGGAAGCTTCCCCATCGGTCTGCTGTCCTCGCTGGAGCCGGTGCAGACTGGGACCGGAACGAGCGAGGAAGAGCCTGCGTCTGCCAAGGCTGACGTCGAAAGTAACAAGGGAGTCGGCGACAGCAGTGGAAAGGGCATGCGGACGGCAAAGACCGAGTGCGCCATCTGTTTCGATGCGCTGGAGGTGCCCGTTGTGCGGGCCGGGGAGACTGACACCACGGCGGGAGGTGTGGCTGGAGTTTTGACGAGGCGAAACTACATGGTCACGCCGTGTCGGCATGTATTCCACAGCGCCTGTCTTGAGAGCTGGCTGAGGTATCGGCTCAAGTGTCCCATATGCAGGGACGACTTGCCGCCACTGTAGCCGTTGATTGTACGAGTAGTGCCTTTGCACATGGATCACTCTGAGAAGGGGTCCATTCTGCCTGGGGATACCCATTTGATTTATTGCCAGCGTTGGATAGACAGCACAGTAATAAGCGACTTATTTCAACAACATGGGGTGATGCCGCACTGGTCGATTGACCGACGGAATGGATTATGTCTCCTCAACGACCATGACAGACAGCAGGTGAGCCCATACCTAGGTAGGTAGTTTCCTGCCTTCAGACTTCCAGTCTGACTTGATCGATTGCTGTTTTCTTCAATGACATATTCCATGTCTATTCCCATATACCACCTACCAATGGATGTTGAAGTGGGTAGCCGCCAGCGTGCTCGGCACTTTGCACTCCTTCACAAAGCCTCCTCTCGAGCGTCGAAGAAGATTCAAGCCCAGATTTCACAATGGCCACCCGCCCACTCAGCGTCTCCGCCATCCATCCCTTCCCTCCACAGCTCCAGACAGCTTCAACAAGATATTCTTCTGCGAATCCAGAATCAACTCACCATCGCCAAGTCGGCATCAACATGCAATGTGCCTTTAGCTCAGTGGGAGTAGCGTTCGACTGAAGTAACACTTCAATCAAACAATCGAAAGGTCGCCTGTTCGATCCAGGCAAGGCACATCGCTACCTTTTGTCTCTCGGGGTCCGGGAGAGCAACTTTTTGCTCGGGGATAAGGTGGTAGGTGTGGATGTGGGTGGATGTCCCGCCGAGGTGGATGCCCCTGGCAGTGGTGCTCTAGCTTCACTTTTCTTTTTCAGCTGTAGGCACAAACAGTACAGGACGAGAGATACCAAGACAGTCCAATGCCAACATCTAGTCCACAGGCAAGGTCACAAGTAAGCAGAAAGTGAGGCCTTGCCATCAACGAAGGACGCTTCGAAAGACGGGGGAAGCTGTCTGCCCGTCGTCACAGACTCTCAAGACGGGCCTCTGGTTGCCCTGGCAGCAGGAGGGGCCGCAAGGAGGGGCTCGAGATGAGGTTGCCAAGTTCCCTTGGGTTCGTCGTCGGGATCAGAAGCAGAAAGAAACAAAGTCGATGATTTCCAGGGATCGTAGATCCAGGGGTCCAGTCCAGTCCAGTCCAATGTGATGAAGAGATTTGTCGGGCTGCCCCTCCATTGGTACCTGGGCGGGGCATTTTTCCAACGTTCTACAGCGGTCTGCAGGTCTGACCGCCCCAAGGCAGCCCCCTGGAACGCAAGCCACTCGGTGCCCCGCTCGCCACGGTGTTTGCTGTTCTGGACGCGCTAGAGCGTGGAAGAAAACCTCTAGTGGGGCATTAGCCCGGGCAACGAACGGAGGCGAGGGGCAATAGTGGGAAGGAGGGGTCCTGTGGTGCCTGGCTCGTTCGTCACCGCGGGGTTCAGCTTTTTTTTTTTTCTGCAGCAAACGGGGAGGGGCAGAGAAAAAAATTCAGAGGGCACCACACGACGATCCCCGGGAAGCTCTTCATGCGGAAAGAGGGGAGCTCCATCCACTGAGGTGTCCGATGGACCAAGGAGACCAAAGCAGACTCCAGGGCCCCGGGCCTATCATCTTCCAGATTGCTCCAGAGGAGAAGAGAAGCGTCAACAAGAAGACGGGAACGTGGCGACGGTCCATTGCGTAGGTAATCCTGAAGGTGGTAGGCCCTGTTGCTGGGCAGTCGTCGTTGGGTAGCCGTTGAAAATATAAAAATCTCAACTGTCACCGCCCCCTCCGTTTGAAGCTCCCCTCTCCCACCATCTTCTACTCCCACTCTGCCCGTCCTTTTTCTCTCTCGTGATACCCAGATACACTCTTGCCTTTACACATCTCTACCACTTCCACCTTCCTACACAATTATGTCCGCCTGCGGCTCCCACGATCACGACCACGACCACGAGCAGCAGTTCAACAGTCTCACCGCCCTCAAGATGGCCGCCCTTGCTGAGAGCAACGTCACCTACGAGCAGCTCGAGGATCTCGAGCGCGAGTTCGAGGAGGCCGAGACCGACATCAGTATGTTCTTCTTCCTCTTTCCCTGGGCATTCTCGCCACCCCACCATGGGCAAAATCGCCACCCTTGTACTTCCACCCCTGCTAACCTTGGCTCTCCCCCGCAGTTCGCTACCAGTACGAAAAGTCCCAGCCTCTGTACGAGAAGCGCCAGGCCCTCATCTCCCAGATCCCCAACTTCTGGCCCCTGGTCCTGGAGCAGTGCCCCCCGGACATCGACGAGTTCATCCAGCCCCTCGACTCCAACCTTCTCCTCTCCGCCCTCAAGTCCATCTCCGTGAGGCGCTTCGAGATCGACAACGGCGGCAAGGGCGACCCCCGCTCCGTCGCCATCCGCTTCGAGTTTGAGGAGAACGACTACTTTGAGGACAAGGTCATCGAGAAGAAGTTCTACTACCGCTACGCCCGCGAGTTCTCCGGCCTCGTCTCCGAGCCCGTCGCCATCAAGTGGAAGGATACCAAGCACGACCTGACCGACGGCCTTCTCGGCCTCGCCAAGAAGCTCTACGACGAGGACGCCGACTCGTACACCGTCAAGTTCGACGACAAGGGCAAGGAGGTCAAGCGCACCAAGCCCCTCTCCGCCACCGAGAAGCAGCTCAAGGAGAAGATGGAGAGCGTCGGCATGGACGGCGTCTCCTTCTTCGCCTGGTTCGGCTACGTCGGCCGCCGCGTCTCCCCCGAAGAGAGCGCCGCCGAGGTTGCCCGTATCCGCGCCGAGGTCGAGGCCCGCAAGGCCGGCAAGGTCGACGAGAAGGACGAGGATGAGGACATGGACGACGACGAGGACGAGGATGAGGAGGACGAGGACGACTTTGAGATCTTCCCTCCCGGCGAGGACCTCGCCCACGCCATCGTCATGGACCTCTGGCCCGAGGCGCTCAAGTACTTCACCAGTGCCCAGGAGCTTGAGGACGGCTTCAGCGACATGAGCGACGATGAGGATGAGGATGAGGCCCCCACCCTGAAGAAGGTCAAGGCTTAGGTAGGCCTAGGGAGGGGTGGCGTTGATGATGAAAAATGATACCTGCCTGTAGATGGGCACTGATGACTCTAATTTTTATTTGTCCTCATTTTATTGTCCTATACCGTGCTGTGATGTTTGAATTGGCTTCAATGGCGCGGAAGATCATCTGTATTTCTCATCTGAATGTCTCGGGGTCCGCTGAAGCCCGCGTGTACAAATCCTCGGCCGGCCGAAGCACCACCACCGTGCACTGTAGGCTCCGCCCGATGACAATTCCGTCCACCACAAACGGACGAACTTCAGCTGACAGAATGATGTCACCAACCATTACCACCACTCCCCATCAACCATCGTGATCTCACAGACTCCCCTCAGTATTGTACAAGTGTAGCGCCAGTGGTCGGTTCGCTTCCCCGAATTTGTCAGCCCCAGCTTTTGTGTCACACCCTCGCATTGGGCATTGGCAACCCCGCGAATCCCGGAGCTCGGCCTGGCTGCATCGAGTACTGAATTCCCCGGGTACATAAGCTGCGGCTGGGGAGCTGAAGTCCATCTACCCCTCCCCATTATTTGGAGATGATATCGATGCCAAGTACACGACAACTCATGTCGTCTTGCACTTCCAGACTCCTCCTCGGAAACTCATCGCGGTTACCATTGCACGCCAGATTTCCACTCGCCTTGGCCTCAAGATCACCACGAAATATCTCTGCGTTCCCGTATAAAGGCAGAGTGTTCTCAACGTCAACAACTAGACAAAGCTTAAACACCATCATGGCCACTCCCTACCAGATCAACGTGCCGGCCAGCGACACGGGCCTACTGAAGATCCATCAGCAAGATGAGACGGCCAAGAAGCTATCCAGTCTGCTGCAGGAAGATCTCGAGGTGGGTTCACCCCCACAATGAGAGACACTTCACAAACTGACTTCTCCAGACTCATCATGTCTTCTTCAACCAGGAAGGATTCCACAATCACGTACTTCAATTTACCTTCCTCTCGAAAGACCACTCCGCTGACCCTCCCCAGATCCCTCATCACATCCTCTCTCTCTTCGGCACAGGCGCCTCCACCTCAACCATCCAAACCAGCTACGACCAAAACAACAACTACCAACTCCCAGCCCAGAAGATCCACGCGGGTGTCGCTGACGCCCTCGCAGCAGACTGGGCATCTGCAGCCCCAAAGAACCTCGGCAATGGTTCCCGCTACGCCGACTTTCTTCTCTTCTTCCAGCGCGAAATCGAACGTGCCGCCTCCCATCCCGATGTATCGTCTGGAAAGCTCTCTGCCCACGAAGCTGTGCTCGACGAATTCCTCTTCCGCGGCGATGCACGCGCAGAGGACATGCTACAGCGCATGTTTGCCGGCTTCTTACACCCCATCATTCAGCTCATGTTCGGCGTTGAATGGTCTCAGCCCGCTATTGTTGCTGAGGCTCTGGCCCAAGCCGCTGTACACAAGAATAACCTCAAGGACTTCCTCGAGGAAGCCGAGGCGCGATCGCGAAAGTCCTCGTCGAAGGACTCTTCATCCCTTGCCGAGTTGTATGAGCGCATTGGGGCAAGCGACAAATTGAGAAAAGCCCCTCGAATGTCGGATGCCAACAAGATCCACGATGGGATTCTCGTCCGAGCGCCCGAGGAGATGCTCGAGATTGTTAGTCAGGTCCATGTCCGGGAAGACGAGGTCGATGAGAAGACGGCCGAGATGTTCGAACTAGCTGTCTGGATGGCTGCTGGCGCCGCGCTGCGGCCGGGCAAGATGGCAAAGTGGGATTTCTTCCTCATGTACGTCCTCACATCCCCTCTTCGGGGAAGTTTACTAAATTCGACAGGCACCATGTCAACTCGGCCCCCATCTTCCTTACCCTCAACCAGATGGGCTGGCTCTCCGCCACCAACAAGGCCCGCATCCTCGAGTGGAAGATCAGGATGGACCTGGTACAGTATGCTGCCCGCGGAACCCCCGACATCCGCTTCGACCTCGTCAAGCAATACACGCCCCAAGATGCACGAAATGGCAAGTCCCTCGTCGGGAAGCACCAAGGTGAGATGCCGTCCTCCATCTTCCTCCCACCTCACCAGAACTGACACCGCAGACCTCCTCCCCCGCTTCCATGCTCTCCACGGCGATGATGGACATACAATCAAGCTCGTCCGCGCTCTGTCCATCTGTGAAGAGCTTGTGCAGAAGTACAACGACAAATCCTGGAGAAAGATGACCTCCCCGGAGACGTGGCTCAAGATGCACTACATGGTCCTGGATGGCGCTGAGGACAACACGGCTACGTGGGTGCGGTCTGCCGGCTTTGATGAGGCGTGGAAGGCAAGACTTGATGCTCCCCCCTTTTGGCAAGACACTACTGACAGAAAGCCACAGGACGTGCCGAGTCCGAGGTTGGCATAAGCAAAGGCCCCGAGTCCGGGATGCTGTCACATATCGTTTGGCCTCGATGGGATTGCTTTTGTATGAAAGGAAGTAAGAGATAAGAAGTAATGGCGCCACAATCATCTGTGCAAGAGCTCAAAGGGCATTGTCATTCATGGCCGGCCACCTCAGCAAGCAGCCTAACCGTGTAATTCGTTCAACTCGTACACTCATCTAAAATACATCCCGCGGGGTCCCAGTCAGACCAGCGCCAGGATCCAGAATCAAGGGTATATCCAAAAAGGTAACCAAAAAAAGCCTTGGCCCAGCCTCATTCTGCCCAAACGCCATGCCTCCGTCACAACCCTCACCAGCTGAACTGCGTCACCCGGGATCGCATATCAGGGGCACCTGGGATGATGTTCCTCGTGCCCACCTGTAGTCTGGCGAACCGCGTCCGTAGGTCAAAGTCGACAGCCCTGACCATGACTCTCCTCTCCTCCGGGACCATCTTGGGCGGCCCGGCAATGCTGCTCTTTCTGCCGCCCTCACGGCCGTCCCATCGGGCGTTGCCTCCGGGACCCAAAGGTGTGTTGTCTCCAAAGCTGGGGCTCTTCTTGACCGAGCCATTGCTGGAGCCGTTGACCGGCGGAGACCAGGGCTTGAGTGGACCGGCCACAAACTCGTCCTCCTCAATGTCCACCACCCATTGCCCGATGCGCGCTGTGAGTTCGCTGTCCCACATGCCCTCCCTGCGGGCGCTGCTCTTGAGGAGCTGGATGGCCTGCCGTCGGATGGTGGGGTTCCTGCATTTTGTGGCCGCCACGAATAGTGGTGGCACGATTCCGAGGTCCGCACTGAAGCTGGGTTTGATATGGTGCGTGTTGTAATCGAACCCTCCGAAGATGTCGGGGGTCCGGTGGTGGCGATGGGTACAGTACTCGGGATCGGGGCATCGCTTGGCGGCGGCCCTCCTCTCCTCGTCGCCCACCACCTCGAGGGCGAGGTCGACGATGGTCTTAAACTCATTGTGGAAAGCGTCAAAGTGAAGCTCGCTGTCGGAAAAGGTCATCAGGTACAAAATCTGACTCATGATCTGGAACATCTTGAGGACTGCGATGCCCGCCTTTTCCTGGTGTGTGACGCCGGGGGCGGTTCTACTCTGCAGGATGGGCTCGAAAGCTTCGGCCCACTGCTTGAGCTGGCCGCGGAAACTCAGCCCGTACGCCTGGATCGACTTGGGCAAAATGCCCATGGGGTTGTTTCCGCCGCTTGCTCGGGTGTAGGTGAATAAAGTCTCTGTGAAGCGCAGCATCTTTTCGAGTAGCGTGTCCCAGGCCAGGCGTGCTTCCCTCAGGCTGTAGAATTGATCCGGCATCATAGGTGGGCTGAGAGAGGATGGTGAGCTGCCAGCCTCTGATGAGGGAGACTGCGCTTGCTCTGGTTGTTGGGGCGTGAGCTCGATCACATAAGGGTGGGGGAAGTGGAAAGCCATGTCGTATGACTTTGCCTGGATCGCCAGTCGCTTGAACATTGTGATGAGCTCTTCCTCCACAGGCTCCTCCGACGTGAGGTTGAATGATGCCCGCCGTTCCGCCCGAAGCTGGTCGAGGAGTCGCAGCCCTGCCTGAATCTGGATAATGGCTTGTTTGTGGTCGCCGATGAACGAGTCGAAGCAGGCGAGCAAAACGGTCGCCATGAGTCGCGTCCGATGCGACTTCTGGTCTCGATGTAGCCGGACCAGAGCAGACAGAGCTTCCGAGTACTGCTTCACCGCGACCTCCCAGTGTTGATAGACACTGTCGAGCTGATAGGTGTCGCTGGGAGATCCTGGCGGGGATTCTGTTGATTGCTCCAGTGTTTTGTAGAGAGCGCCTAGGGCGACTACTGCGTGACGAATGGCGCCTTCCGAATGACACTCCTGGAGCACCGTCTGTGTCCAAAAGACTGAGTCGAAATAGCCCGACAGCTCGCCGGCAGTCTGCGCTTGGAATAGCTGAAAATACATGCCGTCCTGTCTCTCAAAGTTGAGGTCACCAGCTGGGCGATACATGGACAAATAGCCAACGATGCTGGGGCCGGGGGTCTGGGGTGGCGTCAGGTCCTGGCGCTGCTGCTGCTGCAGAAGGACGACTTGTTGCAACGCTGTTTCTCTCTGGCGCTGCTTATGGTCTCTTCGGCCGCTATCCTTGGCGATAGGAGCCTGGCGTATCGCTACTGGGGCGGCCTGGTTGCTGGCGAGGATGGGTTTCGGGGCGATGGAGATGACCTCGTGCGGCCTAGCACTTCGGGGTGGAGCTGGATAGCCCGGGCAGGACTTCTTGGAGCGGAGGCATGGCGTACAGGCGGGTCGCACCTCGTCGCACTTGATCCTGCGCAGTCTTTGTCGTCGGCGTCAGTCAAGATCTAGGGTCGGCCGACTGGCCAGGGCCGCCGGGGTAGAAAGAGGCCGCGGTCTATACATACTTGCAGTTGGAGCACCCCGTCTTGACCTTGGGGCGACTCGTTCTCATCCTCTTTTGTTGGCTGTCGGCCTCTGGACTTGCCTGTGATTGTGAGGATGCTGAGCTAGTGCTGGCGGCCCGCGGGGCCTGTTGAAAATAGGAAGACATTGGAGTGGTGTCGAGAACGTGTTGAAGGGTGCCGGGATCCCCCAATCGATGGCATTTCCCGCTTGATCAGGCGATGGCAGGCATACAAAAGAACCAGGAGCCCTTCCACCAAAGTGGGAAAAGACGCAGGGACCGCGGGGACGGCCCGAGGGGCGCTCGTCCGCAAGATATTGAGCGAGGCGGCCGGGGGGCAGTCAGCTCTGGCGTGGGCGGCGGAACTCGGTGGCTCGGGGTCCAAGCCAGGGGGGGGGATCTGGATTGATCTCCTCGGCAAAAAACGGGGGGCGACAGAGTAGACACGGGCTGTGGGGTGGTGGGTGTTGATGTTGGCAGCCGGAGGAGATGGTGCGGTTTTGAGATGTCGTGGCCGGGGTGTGATGATGGTAAGCTATCCCAATAGATTCTGGGATACTCTTTGTCGGGGTTGATCGAGCAAGGTGATGACCGAGGCAGGAAGCGACGACAGGGCGGCCGGGAGGAGGGGAGTTTGGGGGCGATCGCAGCAGCAGACGAGATGGGACCGGGGAGCAGTTAAGCAACTGAGAAACGTGGCGGGGAGCAAACCGACTCGCCGCCTGACGGGCCGCGACAAGGGGGTTGACAGGACAAGGAGTGGACGAATGGGGGGTGTTGTGCCTCACTTTGCTGCGGCGTGCTGGAGGGTCACACAAGGCACTAGCAGGGCCCGTGAGGAGAGCAACGGGGCCAAAGATTGGTTGAGGCCGACGGCTGGCGAGGTGCTAGCTAGCTGGAGCGACGATGGGGGGAGGAGGGCGAGGAGGGGTCGGTCGAGGTCCCGGATAGGAAGGGCCGGAGACAGGGGTACGTGGACCGGACAGTGGTTCCGTCAGAGGGACGAGACGAGGCGAGACGAGACGGACGGCCGAGCCAGGTACTTTGAAGCTAAGAAGTGTCCAACGGGACGGCAGGTCGGCGAGAGGACGATGAGGGGCGCGGGTCGAGGAATAAGTGGTCGGCACGCGAAGGACGGACGTGGAGCGACGGAGACGGCAGGCAGCGGGCGGGAGCGGAAGGTTGGAAGAGGAGGATGGATCGTGGAGCAAGCGAGGCCCACGAAGCGGTTGAAGGGGGGTAAACAAGTTGAATGGGCAAAAAGTCGGCGTTCCGTCCCACAAGCAGTCGTACGCGGTGCGACGTATGTGTACGGCAAGTTATGAGTGTGTGCGTGCGTGGATGCGTCTGGGTGCATGTACTTGTAATGCACAGGTTGGCAGCCAAGGTAGGTACCGCGGGTTTCCTGTCTCTGATCTCTGATATCAATGTCTCTCGGGTGCTCTGGCTTGTGATTTGGTTGTGGCACCTCAGGACAGATCGGGTGAAGCGCAGGACAGGGGTGGTGTTCGGGCGCGTGGGCGGTGGTCCCCGAGGCGGGCGAGCGAGGTGAGGCAGTGGAGGAGGCAGCAGGCAGGCTGGCCAGGCAGGTCGAGGGCGCGTACTTTGTACTGTCTGTATTCGTAGGAGGGAGTACCTGGACGGCACAAACACCCAGTCCGGCGAGTGTGGGACGGAGAGAAGTCGAGGGGAGAAAAAGGAGTCGGGGGAGATGGAGAGAGAAGCACTAGATCGAAGCCGGCGATGGGCGTGCAGCGGTGATGTATTCGGGAGTTCTTCCTTGTCTTGCTTGGTTGGTCCGGCGGGTTGGCTCCCATCTGTTCGGGGTAGGACTTGGCGAGAGAAGGCTCGGGCTTCTTTTATCAAATGTCCCAAGACCCCGGCGCGGGGAGAATGGTGTGGTCTCAGTAAGGACCCTCCCTCCCCTCTTCTTCTTCCCATGAGCCTGTGTCGTCAGTCAGTACAGTGGTCAGTGGTCGCAGAGCTGGGCTCCCTCCCCTGGGCTGGCTGCTGGCTGGCTGGCAAGTAGCCGATCCGATCTACCAGGCTGCTAGAGCCCTGCTAGGGCTAGGTCGTCTCCTCGGAAGCTTGGGCCTTCCGACACGGGGCGCGCGGGAAGGGAGGGGTGGGCGAGCATGGATGAGATGTCGAGAGGTCTGGGGATGCCGATGCGATGTGATGCTGGATGTCAGCGTCGCCGCAGCATTGTAGTGGGCACGCGATGGTGGACGGACGAAACAGTCTACTGCAAGTCGAGTCAATGCCACGCAGGCAGGGTCGGTCGCCATGTGTGAAGTGCGGGAGGGCGGGAATGTAGAATGTCGCGGGCGGTTTGAACAGCCCCATTGGAGGCTGGCTGAAGTGACCGGAAAACACGACGGAAGATGAGGACGGAATGCACGTTGGCGGGCCACGATAGGGCGCTAGGATCGATAGTGCACCGAGGTCCTCCTGGAAGGTCGGCACTTTTTAGCGGGCGAGGACAGTGGAGGACAGGACAGGACAGGACAGGGCAGGACGAGACAGGGCAGCAATGATAGGGCAGAACAGGGGATGTTGTGCGAGCCGGGGATTTGAAGTACCCTGCCTGCCCGAGGAAGACAGCCAAGTTGCCCTAAAATGACGGTCGTTGCTTCCCGTTCTATTCGAGGATGTTAGTGGCGGTTGCCCTTGCCGTTTCCACTATCCACCCAGAGCCAGGGCCCAGACTTGGGAAGGAATGACGGGAATGGCCACAGCGGGAGTCGAGTCAGTCAGTTCCTGGGGAGAAACCAAAGGGCTGGATGCGCCTTCCATCCCAAGTCGATACAACCACGTTCCTGCCATTCACCATTTGTCTCTCCTCCGCGACTTCCAGGTTGGCACTTGCTCCCGTCCCCTCCGTCTGCAGAGGCCAGAGAGGGCTCAATGCGGACGGGCGGGAAGCACAGGGCAGGACCAGGACCGGGGCCGTCCCTCGAAACGCCACAACAAATTCGACGTTCGGCCAGACCTTCAACACCTCACATCACATCCAACCATCCACCGTAGGGGTCGACCTCTGATACTGCAACTCTCGTCCTCCTGACGACATGCCGAGCTCTTCGAACCATTCCACGGCAATCGCGCACATCAAATCAACCTTTCAACGACACCCCCGCTGCGGATGGATGCCTCCATTCTGCATAGCCACAGCCCCCCTCCTCTCCATGGCCCCAGACCCCAGGCCTCAAGCCCTCACGACTCACCGCTCCGGCATGATCTCCACGTCCTCCAAAAGGCAGGCCAGCGCCTATCAACACGCAACACTGACGCTGGCCAGCGGGCGGGAATGGCGGCTCGCTCCACCACAACGGTTGCGGTTGGTCTTGGGGGTGACATGCATCTGCGGGACCCTGCCTTGCCTGCCTACCCTGACCTGACCTGACTGACACCGACAGTCCAGTCCAGTCCTCACGCTACGTTACGGCCCACGGGCGTCCAGTGCCGCTTGCAGTTGCATCCAGCCAGTTCCTCCCGAGTCAACCCCCCTTTTCAGCCTGGTTCAGCCCTACAACCAGCACTCCCAAAACGCCGACATGCCACTTGACCCATCTCGTGGCCAATTGAACGCACAGCAACATCATGCACCCAGACCTCGACCACTCTACTTCCCCTTCGTGGCATCGGCCCTCCTTCTCCCGGCTTTCGTCTGCATGCTTCGCCGGAGTCGTGGACCAATGGTCAAATCGACCCCCTCACCACTCGTGCTCCACGGCCCTGCTTCTCGAGCACTGCCTCAGCCCTACGAGGGGAGAGGGAGCAGCAGAAAGAGGGGCCCGCCTCGTCGTGGTGCGTGAATCGCCCTTCACCCTCCGGTCTCTGCTCCCCACGTTGCGGCGCGGGCACAGCCATCACCGTGCTGCTACCGATTCGCGCCATCACGGATCAGGTATCATCTTTCAGAGCGGGACCCAACGGTGGCCTCCCGTGATGTGGCCATCCCGGCGGGTTTTTACCCTCCGACCAAGGCGCTGCCTATCCTCTCGAGGCCGACTCTGGAAATACCTCATCGCCAGTACCCAGTCCTCTGCTCCCCATGGCGATCTTGAACGATCTAGGTAGTCAAGACCGTCCGTTCATTACATCTGCCCTCGACTCGACTGGGAAACTTGTTCGCGCGCGGGTGAGCATGCCAAGGGCATGGGGATGGGCCACTGAACCTCGGCTTGCTCGTCAGATATCTCACTCGCTCCCTGCTTGCTTGCCTGCCTCACCGACTTGACCCCCATGCCCAGAGTCGATGAGAACCCGACGGTGCAATGCTCCTCCGTCCGATACTCGTACCGAATGCCCCCCCTACCTCATGTGTTTCCAACGCGCCGGTCCATCGGCGCCGGCCGCATCATCATCACACCATCATGGAGCCTGGCCAGTCGTCTCGAGCCCGTCACTTCGACGACCAAGACCTCCCGGCGATCCTCCGCCCATGCGACAATCTCATCTGCCCGGAGTTGCCGTGTCCCAAAGTCACGGATCTGGTAATCCTTCTGGGGTCTCTGCTGCAGGAGGGCGGCGCCAACTAGGGTTCCAGCAGCCCAGCACCCCGGTCACACATGCAATAGGTGTGTCGGCTAATCCCCCATCGTCACTCATCACACCTCCGGCACCAACCTCATAGGTGCTCGCTCACCCCCTCCTCCCATCAGCCTCCTGCGGCCCCGTATGTGATGCATGTCTGGGCAGAATCTCGGCGGATTTTCGACGGTCATATCCGAACCACACTCTTTGATGAAACTCAATGTCCCACCCACATCCAGTAAACCTCGGCCGCATCCCAACTCACCCGCAACGCAATGATGGGGTGTCAAGGTGTGCAGCGGTGCTTCCATAGGGGGGTGCCACACCCAAGTGGTCGGGCCTTCTCGAAGCCCGAGCTGCTCCCCCCACAGGCTTGGCTGCCTCGATACACAGACGCATGCAGTCCTCACCATTGCCACCTCACCGCCACGCTGCCATTGACAGCGTGCGCGAGCGACTTGCAGGAGGCGCAGCCTTGGAGTGCCGCGCGCGCATCATCGTTGAGCACACTGCCAAGTAAGCGCGGGCTTCCTGTCACTGTCGGCGTTCGGGACAACTTCAGAGCAGCTGCCAAGCGGACAAGCTGCCCCCCGCCGACAGTGAAATTGGCATCATCACATGTTTTGCCAACAAGATATACAGAAAGGGTATTATTTGCATGCTTACTCTAGTCCGATCCAGCCCTCGCCATCCGACTCGTCAGCCCCGGCGGCCGCTGCGGGTAGCGACTTGTCCGCATCGCTTGTGCCCCATTCGATCTCCATCTTGCCGCTGGGCTCCGGCCCCTTGGTACCGGCCTGGCCAAGAAGGTAGTCCACCATGTAGACATTGTCATCGGCCAACTTGCGGATCTCGTCCCTCATCCGGGAGACGGCCCGTGAGACCACCCGGAGCTCGACATCCACCTTGGCCCTGTTCTGCGTCAGCCAAGCGCCATGCTTGTCGACCAGGGCCTTGATCCAGAGCAGGCAGAACTCGATGTGAGGCGTCTCCTCCGTCTGCGCGGCAACGAAGCGCACCAGCCGCGGGACGTAGACGATGGGCAGGTCCTGCACCACCAGGGGGATGTCGGTGTAGGGGATCGCGAGGAACACCCGCTTGATGAGGTTGGCCTCGTTGAGCCTGAAGGACATGACGAGGGCCTTGAGGTAGTCCTTGTCATCGAGTACTGCGAGTGTTGATGCCGGTGTGATCTCCATGTTGAGGTCAAAGGGGTCAAACTGGACAACATTGTCGATGCTGTAGATGAGGAGGCCCTCCGTGGACGCGGCGCAGAAGGCAGTGCCTGCAGGCGAGAACGCGACACCGGTAACGCGGACATCCGGGTTCCTCTTCCTGGCCGAGGGGTCACCACCACGGGCGGCTCCCGGAAGGGACTTGTCCTTCCTGTTCTCGCGGTCCGACTCCTCGCCCTGCTCGTCGATGAGGCCGCTGGGGCCAGCTTCCGTGAGGAGCTTGCTGTTGAGGAACTCTTGCGTGCCGGACAGGGAGAGGTTGACGCTGACTGTGTACTTCTTGAGAAGAACCATGGTGTGCACGGAGTACAGGCAGATGTACTTGCTGTTACCGCCCGCCAGCAGACATGAGCCGTCTGTGCTGTAGCGGATGGTGCTGAAGCTCTTGGTGCCTGCCACGTTGGCCGCCGTCCGCCGGTCTGTAGCCTTGCGACCTCCTGAGACGTCACGGCGACCGTCCACGCCAGAGACCTGTTCGGCCTCGGTGACGGACCAGAACGTAAGTTGGCCATCAAGAGTCGAGACGGCAAGCTGCAGAGAGTCCGGTCGCACCGCAACGTCCAGCACATCGGCCTGCAGCTGCAGAGGCTCACTTGTCTGTGTCCTGCTGAAGATGGACCAGATCCTTGCGGTGCGGTCCCAGCTGCCGCTGATGAGCGAGTCGCCGTTGGGCGTGAACGCGAGGGCCGAAACAGGACCCTCGTGTCCCGACATCTGATCCAGAAGCTGTCCAGTCTGAACAGACCAGATGAGAACGTCAAAGGAGTCCAGGGAGCCGGCCGCGACAACCTCGCCGCTGGGATCTACAGCCATGCAGGAGAACGACAGCCTGCTCGGTGCCGTGAACGTCCTGAAGTTCCTGTACCTGATCAAATCCCACGCCCTAATCGAGCCATCCAGACTCGACGTGAAGAGGACGTTGCCCTTTTTCGCAAACTCGCATGCCGTGACGCCGCTGGTGTGCTCTGTGAATGTGACGATGCAGAACCCAGATTCGACATCCCACACCTTGATCTTTCCGTCGTCCGCGACAGTGACGATTTTCCGTCCGTCGGGGGAGTAGACAAGGTGGTTCATCGAGTCAAAGTGGCCCTGCTGCTTCAGGATGTACGACTCGGACTGCCACTCCCACACCAGGAGCTGGCCGAGTTTTGACGCACCAAAGGCCAGCCACTCGCCGCTCTTGTTGATGGTGACAAAGTCAATTTCGTTCTGGGAAATGTTCAGGGTGTGGATCTGGTTGAAGTCGGGCATCTCGTAGAGGCCGAAAAGGCCGTTGGAGAAGCCGGCCACGAGAAGGTTCGATTCGGAGTGGAAGTCGGCGCACTTGACGTAGGCGTTGTTCTGGTTGAAGTAGTGGCGGTCGACGATCCTCCAGCGCATGTCGTCCTCGTCCACCATCTCGTCTCCGTTTTGGTCTGGTCGGCCGACGTACTTCCAATCAAATACCGCACCGTCCTTGCTGATCGTGTAAATGGTCTCTTGGTCCTCGGAGAACCATGCCGCCACAACGGCCTGCTTGTGGCCGGAGAGGACCGTCGGGACGAAGCCCTCCTCCTTGTCGAGACTCCATATCCTGGCCGTCAGGTCCCTGGAGGCGCTGAGGAAGAACCGGGAGTCGCTTGACCAGTGCAGGTGCTGAACATCGTCAAAGTGCTGTGTGTGGTTGTGGTGCTTGACAAAGGGAGCAAACTCGAGCTCCCCCTCGGCATTCGAGTCTGGCGAAGACGGGACATGCCAGACCTCAATCTTGCGCCCCAGACCAACAGCAAAGTGCCGCCCAGAGGGAGAGAAGGCGAGCGCAGTGACCTTGCTCTTGAAGGAAAAGTGGTATACAGGTATCCGGCGAGGGACGTTGGTCAGAATGGCGTGTCCATCTTCGTCGACCGTAAGCAGCAGGTTTCCCTGTGGTGTGAGGCCGATTCTCGAGATGTTCTTTCGGTGGGCAAATGGCAAGGTATGCGACTTGTTGCTGCAAAAGACAGTCAGCAAGTGATTCTCCTAGCGACGGCCGCAATTGCATGCATACTTGACCAGGTCGAAGACCGTCACTCGGTTGCCGACGGGTGAAAAGAGATGGGTGCCTTCGGGGTTATACAGCAGGTTTCCCTGGCAGTACACCGTTCCGAGCAAGTTCGAGAACTACAATCGGATCAGAAACAGTCAAATCCACATCGCTGGAGCACGCCGTACCTTGAAGTCGGTCTTCATCGTCGTAAGTCTGCCGCTCCATCCAAGGCGCAAAGTCGAGCACGCTCCCGTCGCATTTCTCGACACCAGTCCAGGAAATTCCTTATCGATTGCGGCTTCCTCGAAATTTTTGGCGGGGTCGGCAGATAGTTAATCCCGAGCTGCTCCTGGGCTAAGCCAAAAGAGCAGTAGCGGCATTTTGGTCTTGGCCCCAGGAACTGGCCGGGATTGGGCAGGAAAAAGGGGACTCCTCATTCCCCCTTGCCCGCTTGTCACCCAGTAGGGACCGGGAAGGAAAATTGGCGGGTGGCTTCTCTCGATTCCAGTCCCCCCCTGAGAGCACGAGCACTTGCTGCCACAGCTCGCTCTCACACCCGTCGTCGTCCCATCCCAACATCCACCTTTTGACGAGCTCCATCAACGACACTTGCGTGCAGTCAAGTCTCGAGCCCGCCTCCCATCCATCTTCCAGTCCTCCAACGACCGACCACTTTTGATACCCCGCGGTTCGCCCCGAAAAGACAGCACAAGATGGCTCCTGCTACCGCCGAGAGCGCCTCACCGATTGGCATTGCCAACCTCCCCAACCAGCGACACAAGATTGTCGCCAAGAGGGGAGCCGCCTTCACTATCATGGTAGGCAAACGCAACGCGTCTCCGTCCTTTGCGCGTGTGAAACGACGCGTGCTCACAGTCAATTGCAGGTTGCTGGCGAGTCTGGCCTCGGAAAGACCACCTTCATCAACACGTTGTTCTCCACCACCATCAAGAACTATGCCGACCACAAGCGCCGCCACCAGAAGCAGGTCGACAAGACCGTCGAGATTGAGATCACCAAGGCCGAGCTGGAGGAGAAGTTCTTCAAGGGTGTGTATTGCGAAGCACGAATAACACAAGGAAACATGCTGACCTTGTCGCCTTACAGTCCGCCTGACCGTCATCGACACCCCCGGCTTCGGCGACTATGTCAACAACCGCGATTCTTGGATGCCCATCATTGAGTTCCTCGACGACCAGCACGAGTCCTACATGCTTCAGGAGCAACAACCCCGCCGCCAGGACAAGATTGACCTCCGCGTCCACGCCTGCCTGTACTTCATCCGCCCTACCGGCCACACCCTGAAGCCCCTGGACATTGAGGTCATGAAGAGGCTCTGCTCCAGAGTCAACCTGATCCCCGTCATCGCCAAGGCCGATACCCTGAGCCCTGCCGACCTCCAGAAGTTCAAGCAGAGGGTGAGAAGAATGCCCACCTAGCTACGTCGCGGACTGTACTGACCATACCCCCCGTCCAGATCCAAGCCGTCATCGAGGCCCAGAGCATCAAGATCTACCAGCCTCCGATTGAGGAGGATGACGAGGCCGCTGCCCAACATGCACGCAGCCTCATGGCCGCGATGCCCTTTGCCGTCATTGGCTCCGAGAAGGATGTCAAGACCAGTGACGGACGCATCGTCAAGGGCCGCCAGTACTCTTGGGGTGTTGCCGAGGTTGAGAACGAGGACCACTGCGACTTCAAGAAGCTTCGCTCGATCCTCATCCGCACCCACATGCTGGATCTCATCCACACCACTGAAGAGCTGCACTACGAGGCTTATCGTGCCCAGCAAATGGAGACGCGTAAGTTCGGCGAGGCCCGTCCGCGCAAGCTCGACAACCCCAAGTTCAAGGAGGAGGAGGAGGCGCTGCGCAAGCGCTTCACCGAGCAGGTCAAGATCGAGGAGCAGAGGTTCCGCCAGTGGGAGCAGAAGCTCATCTCGGAGCGCGACCGTCTCAACAAGGATCTCGAGCAGACCCACGCCCAGATCAAGCAGCTCGAGACCGAGCTCGAGGCGATGCAGGGCTCCGGTGCCGTCCGCAGCCACGGCCGCCGCTAATCGACAACAACTCGGGAGGCTGGCTTGAGAGGACGGCACGACTGGTCGGGGTTTGGTGGCTCGTCTGGGAGCCTTGCTGGAGTGCCAAACTCGGTTTCCTTTCCACGGGGCACTAGGACTGGGAGTTGAAAACGGCCGAAATCAATGCTATGCTCATTCTGGGGATTGCGCGCCATGGATATGCCACTGTGTGTCATGAGCAGCTATGTCTGCCGAACCACAGCAACTTCAACCATGGCCTATCGAGTACCAGCGAGGGGAGGGCGAAAGCGGCACATGGGGCGGCCTCTACCCTTTCGAGCGAAGGATAGCGGGGAGTTCTTCTCTGATCAATGTTTTGACTTGTCTCTTTTTTCTCTTATTCTTCCACTTTCCGCGGGCCGCCCACCATCTTGTCGCCCCCGCTTGCCCTTCATGCGTTGTGGGCAGTTGCTTCTTAGCTTCAGGTACGATGTAATAGCTCAGTCTTATGATACCAAGAACGATTGTATCTCGCAGGGACAAAGGAAGTGCATGATGTGCCGTGACAGATGAATTGTAGCTGAAGTACTTTAAGGGAAAACATGATGCTATCCCAGTCATGGCCGGCCCCCGGCATCCAGCTATCTTCCGTGTAGTCCTGCCTGGACCCCGCCCGCGCGCTCGAATAAAATCAGATACCCATTCACCTACAACGCCGTCATATATTGCCTGGCCTACACGGCATCCATGCTGGCCCGGGTTGTCACTTGCTCGTTCTTGTTCCCCAGCTTGGAAATCTGGAGAAACGCGTCGACGCCGTAGCCCCAGAGGCTGTGGAGCTCCAAGCCGCCAGCCCAGTACTCGGCGTACACCTTGCTCAGGGGCAGTCCTATGCCGAGACGCAGGTTCGGCGGTCTGCTGGTCAGAGATGAGAGGGAACTGCCGTAGCTTGGGGTCTTGAGATCGGCGCGGCCCAGCTCGTCCGAGACGTGGAGCTCTTGCATGGTAGCCGCGAGCTTGGGAACCTGGCGCAGGTTTTCGAGCCTGCGTCGGCTTTGTGGGCCGCTGCTGAACGACCAGAGGTGAGGAAGCTCGTCGGTTGGTATTCCGCCGCCCTGGTCCGAGATGCGAATGATGACGTGCTGCTGGGCCTCGCAGATGGTGACTTCGATAGGTGGTGGAGGTGGAGGGGGTGCGCCCCCGCCAGACTCTTTCTCGATACGCTGCTGGCGCTCGACAACAGCCTGCACGGAGTTTCGCAGCAGTTCCCCGACGATGTACTCGATATGGCTGAGTATAAAGGGGAAGCTTGCTTCCAGATGGCCGTTGACCTTGATCTCTGGGATCTGCGCGCTTGGGCCGTAGGTAGAGCGGGCGAGCTTGTGGACGGCGCTGGAGCATCGAGAGATGACGTCCTTGGCGACACATTTGATGAAAATTTCGCCGATAAATTCTGACTCGGAGAGTTTGGCGCCGGGCGAGAACCATGGCGAGTTGAACGTCTCGGTTAGGGCGAGGTGCTGTTCGGCAATGACCCGTCGTGAGATGCGCTGGGAGTGTTAGGCCTGGCCAAATGCATCCGTCATGTTCTCTGTGACTTACCGATCGCAAGATGGTGTTCATGAATTGGTCGAGAACCTCGGGGGAAAGGTGCGTGTTGCTCTCGAGGATACCCATGGCCAGCTTGGGGATCACGGTGAGATGTGTCTTAAGCATCTTGGAGATGATCTCGCAGAGCCTCTCATTATCCTCCAGCGACTTGACTTCCTTGAGCTTTCGGAACGTGTCAAACGCAGAATGGTATAGGTTGTAGACATCTTTGATGTGTGGGTTCGTTACGACGCCGTAGGGTAGCTGCTGCATGTCGCGAATGCGGTGGGCGATACTGGACGAGCGTGTGTTAGCGACATGGAGGATATGGTCTGCTGGGCGACAACAAGTACGTACCGGGTCGGCAGCTCTGTACGGACATAGTTTGCCGAGCTGAGGAGTCGCGACTCCGTCAAGGAGCGGCCAAACACCATGAGTTGCCGCAGGCTGATGGGCCTGGCTTCTCGAGCTACCCATCTGCATTCGGCACCTTTAGCATGTGACCATGGCGTGACTCCCCCTCGAGGAGTTTGTGACGAGGACTAGGAGACACGAACTCGTCAAGAACAGAGACTGCTCGCCAGCTGGAGCTCGCCATGTGTCGGGAGGACCGGTGCCTCGTCGGCGGCGGCGCCACATCGCGGGTTACGGGTGGTGGGATCGGTGACGCATCGGGCGCCGAGAGCGTGGTCGTCAATCTGCATCGCCTGCCGGCTCGGGGCAATGCGACGGAGAGCATGCTGGCTGTGCCATGCGCCGGATGCAAGGTTCGGGAATGCGACTGGAGCTGGGCAGAGCAGAGGAGGTCGTGAGGGGGAGTTATTGGACGGTGTCGGGTTTCGAGTTTCGAGGTGTTGTTGGAGAGGTGCCCAGCGGGCGGCACTGAAGCTCAAGACGGCTCCATGCGTCAAGCAAGCACTTGGACCATTCCGATCTCGGGTGGGGGTCCTCGAGCTGGCGCTGGAGCTTGGTCGGCACCCCCGTCCTCCGCGGGCGGGGCGGTTATGGGGTTGGGTCTGGGCCGAGGGCCTGAAAGGCGCTATTTTCAGGTACTCCCAACTGGCCTTGGACATCTGCACAGGGTGAGTATTGTTGTTAGAGTCTGAATGCACAGAATACGGTGCCTCCCAAGCAAGAGAACCCGGCTGGCTGGTCCAGCTCTCGACTTCTGAGCATGTTTTCTTGAGTATATTTTCAACCGGTCGCATTTCGGAGACATTTTAGATCCCAGACGGAGACATTGCAATTATCAGATGGACATCAGAGTGCTGGTACAGATGGGAAACATCTTGATATTCGGAAATGTACCTACATATACGCTGGCCAGAATCCAGAGCAAGATGCCCTCCCGTTCCTTGTAGATATGCTTTTCAATTGAGTCTCGACTGGCGAACCAACACGATGCCTTCTCAGGAAGAAAAGGAGCGTATTGCCTCTTCGGAGGGCCTCTTGAGCCACATGACTCGACCGTTGACCTCTCAGATGGGTCTTTCGGACCAAACAACACACCCAGTCCACGTCGTGGACAGCGCTTGCGGCACTGGTGTTCTCGCCCAGGAGCTGCAGAAGCTTATCCCAAAGGAAATCCTGGAAAAGAGCACGTTTCTCTGTGCTGATAGCGCCGAGAGCGCCGTCAGCCTCGTCACCTCGAGGGTCAACGATGAAGGATGGACCAACACTGAGGTGAAGCAGTTGGACGCCATGGTAACACTCGCGCTACAATGACGACTCCCAAGGTGATGACTAGATATGGGCAGAACACTGGCCTGCCGGCCAAATCATTCACCCATGTTGGCATCGGCATGGGGCTGCATATTATCCCCGATCCAGATGTCGTGTTGGCTGGTGAGTTCACGTTATACCCCAGATGTCGAGAGTCGTGAAGCTCGTGTGGATCTCACACGGAGCTTCTCCAGATACCAAGCGGATACTCAAGCCGGGCGGCATCTTCGGGGCGAGCACCCCACATGCAGACAGCACCTTTTGGATGCCCGACCTGCGCTCTGCGTTTGAATCGTTTCCCTTCACTACGCCACTCCCGTCCAAAGTGCCGATGCAGCTACACAGCCAGGGAGACTAGACGAGCGTCGAATGGATCGAAACCCATCTCAAGGACCAGGGCTTCTCCGAGGTGAGGGTACAAGCAGGCACCGGGAAACATCGTGTGGAAAGCGGCGAGGACTTTATTGCGACATTTGGCAAGACACTTACTTGGTTCTTGACCATGTGGTGGGATGAAGAGACGAGGACTGCACACCCAGTCGAGGAGGTGAAGGAGTTGGTCAAGGATCATCTGAGAGAGAAGTATCATGTCGAGGGCTGGGACCTGGAGTGGATGCTCATTTACTCCACTGGACGCCTGGCTGAAGAGAACTGAAGCATTCCCTGGCTGTTTCATGAGTAGTAGGGACTGGGTGTAGGCTGGGTGCATACACGACCATTGCTTCACCTCAGTAAGGGTTACACGCGGATACTTGACCGAGGTCAAGCAGTCAGCCCTGTGGGGTCACTTATCGAGCCATAATGCCAGCGTTTGTAAGTCTGATGTTGAAAATGTCAAAGCACAGGGACAGGGAGCTGAAGACCTTCCGTCGAGTGTAACAGCTTGAGGGGCAACATGTGAGCCGGGCCAGTGCGGCGAACGTCATTGGAGGGGCTCACCTAGAACGTCGACGCAAAAGATGGCATTGTTGTTAAGAGAAGACGTCTGGAAGCTGGTTTGCTGTTAGACAGATACTTGTCATGGCGGGGCCAGTCCCTACAAGGCTGGCTTCCAGACCGAGGTCACAAGGGGCTGCAGCGCCATGACCCCCTGCAAGGCAGCCGTCAAAGGACGTACCGCATTATCAGACCCTCCTCTCCCCGCAAAACACGGCCAAGCTGCACTGGAAGTCTGGCACCGCCGGCCCTGTTCTGGTCTGGTCTGGTCACTCTGCTGGCGGCTGCGCCTCTCTCTTCTTCGGTCATCGCACATCACCTGCCGGTTCTTCGCAAGACCCGAGTCGACAAAGCCTTTTGCTCTTGGGCGTGACCACGACCACAATCCGTCTTCTGGACATCTCGGAGACAGCGTCAATCCTCGAGGTGCACACTCGAAAGCTCGTCACCGACCTTGTAGCCTACGCCTGGACCCATACAAGCTCCGGGAGGATCTCTGAATTTCTGAGCGTGCCCGTCCATTCGCCCCCACCACGGCCACGTCCCGACTTTCTCGATCGAGACTACGCCCACTCCCACGTCCCAGTCGGCAAGACCGGTTTGCCCTCTGAAGCTCTCTCGTAGGCACTCGCCGACCAATACGCCCCGAGAAGGCTACTGCCATCTGTTTGGCAAACTCGTCGTTTCGTTTTCTTCCTGCTTGCCTGCCCGGGGCCGCTCTGGAAAGCTCCTACCGTCATGGTACGTCACCCGCGACAACCCCCCCTGCCTGTAACCTCTTTCGCCTCCACCCATGGGAAAGCCGACCGGCCTGCTTCCCACAACCCCAAAGCCCATTTCATGACCCTCTGAATATCTTCGCAAACTCCTGGTTACCACCCGGCTGACCCAGAGGACCGACCAGAGCTACAATCACGACGTCCATTCACCCAACGAGATGGTGGTGGACACGGACGACTACGTCGGGGCGCCCGAACTCACAGAGAAAGAGCCCGTCGCCATTATCAACCCCGACAACCTCGATAACGATGTCGACCAGCTGCAAGACCTCCCCCTGGCGACCGATTGTGCGTACACTCGCGTCGTCTTGCCACCCACGACGCCCCTCCTCCCATGCGCAGCGACCGGTAGCTGACTTGGCAACTAGACGAGGGAATGACCGAGATCATCTTTCCTCCATTGGTAGAGGACCCGCCCATCCTCGAGGATGTCGTCAACACATGGGAAATAGAATCTTGGCGAAGCCTTCCCAAGAGGGAGCATGGGCCCATGTTCCAGGCTGGAGGTTTTCCTTGGTTTGTCACGCCCCCGACATCTAGTAGTGGTATGACACCGAGCGAGGCTTGACTGACGATTCTCTTACCAGGCGAATTCTTCTCTTCCCCTACGGTAACAACGTCGACCAGTGTTCGATCTACCTTGAACATGGATTCGAAAACCCCCAGGATATCCCCGAAAACTGGAGCTGCTGTGTTCAGTTTGCCCTGGTACTCTGGAACCCGAACGACCCCAGCCTATACACGCACCATGTTGCCCACCACAGGTTTACCAAGGAGGAGGCCGACTGGGGATTCACGCGTTTCTACGAGCTTCGCAAGATGTTCAACGTCCCCTTCGAGGGCGGCACTCGCCCCCTGTGCGAGGGAGAGGCTGCCAACATCACAGCCTACGTTCGTATTGTCAAGGACGAGACTGGAGTGCTCTGGCACAACTTTGTCAACTACGACTCGAAGAAGGAGACGGGCCACGTCGGTCTCAAGAACCAGGGCGCCACCTGCTACCTCAACTCCCTCCTGCAGTCGCTCTACTTCACCAACGCATTCCGCAAGGCCGTCTACAGCATCCCCACCGAGAAGGACGACAGTCTCAGCAACAGCGCGTACACCCTCCAGCGCCTCTTCTACCAACTCCAGACATCCGAGTCGGCTGTCGGCACCAACGAACTGACAAAGTCCTTCGGCTGGGACACGCGGCACATCTTTGAACAACAGGACGTTCAGGAGCTGTCGCGGAAGCTCATGGAGCGTATGGAAGACAAGATGAAGGGAACACCCTACGAGACGGTCCTCCCTGAGATGTTCAGTGGCAAGATCAAGACGTACATCTCCTGCGTCAACGTCGACTACGAATCCAGCCGGATCGAGGATTTCTGGGATATCCAGCTCAACGTCAGTGGCAACAAGAGCCTCCTGGACAGTTTCAAGGACTACATCCAGGTCGAGAAGATGGACGGCGAAAACCAGTACTACGCCGGCGACGAGTTCAAGCTCCAGGACGCCGACAAGGGTGTCATTTTCACCGGCTTCCCCGACGTCCTTCACCTGCAACTGAAACGCTTCGAGTACGACATTCAACGAGATACCATGATGAAGATCAACGACCGTTACGAATTCCCTGACGTTTTCGACGCCGCCCCCTACCTGATAGACGATGCGGACAAGTCGGAACCCTGGACCTACCAGCTGCACGGTGTACTGGTACACAGCGGCGACCTGAACGCCGGTCACTACTACGCCTTCCTCAAGCCGACCAAGGACGGCTGGTTCTACCGGTACGACGACGACAAGGTCACAAGGGCCACGATGCGCGAGGTGCTGGAGGAAAACTTTGGAGGAGAGTACCGCACGCCAGCGGGCGGTCCCCTCAGGGCACCCCTGCAGCAAAAGAAGTCGGGTGGAACTTTGATGCGTCAAAACAGCGCATACATGCTCGTCTATATTCGCCAGTCGCGGCTGGACAAGATCCTCTGCGACGTCACAACCGAGGACATCCCGAGACACCTCAAGTCCAAGGTCGAAGAGGAGACGGCGTTGCGCGAGGCCCGGAAAAAGGAGCGCGAGGAGCAACATCTCTACATTGGTGTCAAGGTCATCAACGAGGAGACGTTCAAGCACCACGGAGGCACCGACATGACCGTCTTTGACGGCGACAGCGACGATCCTGCTTCGCCCCGCTTCTACCGCGTCCTCCGAAACATGACGATGGAGGAACTCGTCGCCAAGATTGCGGAAGACATGGGCGTTGAGCCTGCGCGGGTGCGCTGCTGGGTCATGGTCAACCGCCAAAACAAGACAATCCGACCTGACCAACCCATCATGGATCTCACCCCCACGGTTGAAGAGACGTTCCAGCGTGCCCAAGCACACAGGGACCAGTCTCTTCGCCTGTGGGCCGAGGTTGCGGAAGAGGTGACGCCTGAGGGCAAGGCCATCTGGCCAACACACGAGCCCCAGCAAAACGGCATCATCGTCAAGAACGACCTCATCCTGCTGTACCTGAAGCACTTTGACGTTGAGAAGCAGGAGCTTCACGGAGCCGGTCACGTCTACGTCAGTAAGGAGAAGAAGATTGAGGACCTGCATCCCATGATCATGAAGAAGATGGGATGGGGAGAGAAGCTACCATCTGATGAGAAGATTTCCCTTTGGGAGGTAAGTGTCGCCATTCTGCTTGCTTGACCCGTACATACTGACAACCACTTTAGGAGATCAAGCCCACAATGATTGAGGGTCTCAAACCGAAGCAATCCCTCAAGGCTGCCGAGCTCCAGGATGGCGACATTATCTGTTTCCAGCGAAGCGTCGAGCGCAAGATTGACAGGGCAACGATCGAGAAGCGGCTGGGTCTGGGCGACAAGTCGACCACGGAAGAATCGTAAGCCTCCGCATCATGTGGCCTTGACGAAAATTGCTAACACAACCCTTGCAGAGCCAAGGTGTCGGACCGCTGTGAGGATGTCAAGGAATACTTCGACTTTTTGCACCACAAGAAGGTCATCAAGTTCCACGCCCATCCCTCCAAGAGCAACCCGGAGAAGTACCCGGCATTTGAGCTGGTGCTCAGCTCCAAGATCAGTTACGACACCCTGTCGCAAAAGGCAGCCGAGCAGCTCAAGGTGCCCCCGACACACATCAGGTTCTTCACTGTCAACGCGGCGACAGGAAACCCCAAGGTCCCGGTCAAGCGCGGCGCCACCCAGACCCTGCAGACCATCCTCAACCCCACCGGGTTCAGCCAAATGAATGCTCAGAGGTCCGATGCCTTCTATTTCGAGGTTCTCGATATTCCTCTGTCTGAGCTTGACACCAAGAAGGCCATCAAGGTGAACTTGCTCAGTGAAGGCATTACTAAAGAGGTACTTCCCCCCACCCAGCCATCACAAGCAATGGAGACTAACTACTGATGACAGGAAACGGTCGATGTTCTCGTGGCCAAGAATGGCAACATTGGCGACATGATCCAAGTTCTCCTCATGAAGGCCAACCTGGACGACGAGGGTGAGGCGGGCCGTATCCGTGTGTACGAAGTCAGCCAGCACAAGGTTTACCGCGAGCTTCCTCGAGAATACCCGGTCATCAGCCTCAACGACTTCACGACACTGTACGCAGAGAGGGTGCCCGAGGAGGAGGCAAATGCGGATGAGGCACACTTCATCAAGGTGTTCCACTTCCAGGGCGAGCTGAACCGCACACACGGTGTTCCCTTCAGATTTTTGCTCAAGGAGGTATGTTCAACCCCAGACTGCGCTGGCTGCTGAACTTACTGACACACTTCCAGGGCGAGAAGTTCTCCGAGACAAAGAAGCGTCTCGAAAAGCGAACAGGTCTCAAGGGAAAGAGCTTCGAGAAGATCAAGTTTGCTGTTGCCAAGGCTGGGCACTTCTCAAAGCCACAATACCTGAATGATGGTAAGTCGAAAGAGCCAAACAGAGTAGACCACAAGCTGACACCATGTAGATGACGAGCTTTGGGCCGCTGCGGCTGGAGACGATGATTCCCTGGGTCTTGACCACCCCGATCGCACGAGGGCGCTGCGCAACGGCGTGGGTGACCTGTTCCTGCGCTAAGTGTGCTCACCCCTTACAACAATGGAACACGGGCTGTACAGATGTCGAAGATGGTACATCTTTCCTGCACGGAGGCGCCTCTGGGTTTGAAACCTTCTCACATTGCACATGATCAGCCATGCTGTAGGATTCATTTGTATATTCAGGCGTAGCAAATGTGGCTAGTCATCCAGCTGGTGTCGAGGGATCGACAGAGTTAGGGACTAGGATAGCGTTCACGGCGGTGAAGGTGAATAGTATTGGGTTTCACGACACATGCCATGTCCAACTGTACCATTGCTCGGATTCCATGTGATGTGAGGGCAGTGCACGGAGCAGGAGGTCACTCTGTCTGGCCCCGCAGCGGCGGCTCCCGAGGCGCTCGGGCCTCCACTCTGATGGCGGGTGAAAATTTAGGGCGGTAAGACACGGCATAACTTTTCACGGTCGCCCCAGCCGCGACTTGATCACCATCTATCAGCCAGCTACCAAGCGATAGGTATCGACAGGATCATTCAGAGCCGACTGCTCCCAAAACACCGACCACAAGAATCATCGACGATACCTCCTACAGATCATGAACTTCCCAGCAGCAGGTGGTGGCGGCATCCCGGAGGGAGAGCAGGCGCAAGCCAAAGCTGTACGATACACCCACCTCCGAACACTCCGCGCCCGATGCGCGATGGCAGATCTTCCATACTAACCTTGTTTGACAGATGACCGGCTTCATGGAGAACTGTTTCGCCAAGAGTGCCATGTCCGGTGTCATGGGCTTCGGCATGGGCGGACTCTTCGGTATCTTCATGGCTTCTGTAAGCTCCCCCCTCTTAACCCTTTTTCTTCCCCAGAGAGCACATGTCGCTAACTCCTATGTAACCAGATGGCCTACGATACTCCATTCCACACCCCCTCCCCCGGCGCAGCAGGCGCAGCCGGCCAGTCCAGCGCAGTCGGCGTCTCGGCGATGCAGCAGATCCAGACCCTGCCGTGGCGGCAACAGCTCAAGGTCGGCTTCAAGGACATGGGCACGCGATCCTACAGCATGGCCAAGAACTTTGGCAAGGTTGGCGCCATGTTTGCTGGCATCGAGTGCGGTGTTGAGGGTCTGCGGGCCAAGAACGACATTACCAACGGTGTCGCGGCGGGGTGCATCACTGGTGGCCTGTTGGCGAGGAACGCGGGCCCGCAGGCTGCGGCGGGTGGATGTGTTGCTTTTGCGGCCTTTTCGGCGGCGATTGAGGCCTACCTGAGGAGTCCTGGCGCCGAGGAGTAGAGTGGTGCTGCTGCTGCTGAAGGCGTGTGTACAAAATACGGGACCGACTGTACTATTTGCCATCGGCCGGATGGGCCGGTGAGCCTGTGGCATTGCATGGCGTTTGAGGGAAGATTTGTATACTTATTGTAGGTATAGAGCGGCCGGCTTCCTGAGGCGTTTATTGGGTGATAGAAATCCAGCTCCCTACTTTCCGCTGCCTGCCTGCCTTTTCGGTGCGACCTGAGGCAACCTTGGGCCTTTCACCTCGCATCTTGGGAGCCTGCTAAAAAATCCAGGCTTTTCAAAGATACCTAGATTCACTTTCGGTACATCACTGCACCAAACCTTTCCGCCCACTTTCTTCTCCCCATCCTCCCCAAACACAAGTTCATTCCGAGTCACACTCTCAAGTTCGTTTCACCCACCACACTACCCGGCGTCGCAGCGCGAGGCTGCTTGTCACTGCAACAAAAGATGACAGGTAGCTTGCATCTTGAAGATGATTCTTCGTACCAGCAAATCATCTCAAAGGCATACAACGAAAGCACGACCACCAAGATCGCCACCACCAGTCGTTGGAAAACCAATCGGCAAGCGGTTGATACACCTTGGCAATGCCAGCGACTCTAGGGTCACTGCCGTTATGAAGAATATCTGAAAGCGGACCAAGACCAGCATCTTCTTCGGCAACCTCAACGTTCCCGAAGCTGTGGTTCTCGAGGTCGACAAGTTCATCGCCACGGTACACCCATGGAAGAAGACTGGAGGCAACAGTGACTACTACAAATCACCGGGGTACATTCAGTGGAGGAAGACGAAGAATACTGCGACGCTTCTCTGCGCCATCATCCACATGATACCTTTTGACACATAGATTCCGTGGAACATGAACTGGGCAGAAGACGTTGTGCTGAGAGATGTCGTGGCCATGGCCAACGGATTCAAACCCAGCAGGTCATACCCTCTCAGTCTCATAGAGAAGCACCATCAAACCGCGAGAGACAACAAACCCCAGACGGAGACCGAGGCGGCGACAGGACAGAAGTCACCAACCAGCGAGCCAGAAACTGCCTGTGCTGCCTCCTCGACTTCAGAACAAGGAAAAATCAACTCAACGAGTGGATACGCAACCTGCTGGCCCCAGAGACGCCTCCGATAGACTCGGACAAGGAGATGTCGCTCGATGAACCGGAATTCAGCGACCCAAACATGCTGGTCGACTATCTCCGAGCTGAGATGCAGGTGCAAATCGCAGCTGCAGTCCAGCAAGTCAAAAGGGAGAACTATGAGAACCACGTCAGAACCGCTCGCGCGATCACGCTTCTCATGGAGGAGGGTGACAAGACCCTGGAGAGTGTCGTTTCGGCGTTGGATCACGAAAATGCCGAAGCCAAGAAGACAAATTCCGACCTACAGGCAGTTGTCTCTGACAACAACAACAAGACAATATCCGAGCTGCGTAGTGTTGTCTCGGACAACAACAAGACGATTTGCGACCTACAGGCTGCTGTCGAGAAGTCCGCCGTCCCCGTTCCCGTTCAACGCCGAGTCGGAATCGAGTCGTCCACGCAGACACCGCCACAGATCACGGACCTCACCAGCGAGGAGATGCATGCTATACTGTACGGTGTTCTTGCAAACCGCGAGGAGGAACAGGATTGAACGATGGTCTTGCTATGATTGGCAACTGTATGTCTGTATTCTGAATGGCTGTATAAGTATTTGGCATGTTAGCAAGGAGAGACCAGGCAGAGAGCGGAGAGCATCATCATGGCTTAGCTGTAGAAGTACGAGGAGCTCCCGGAAGCTTTATTGAGCAAATCTTAGTGTACCGACATCCACATGCTCAGACTGACCCGCCAATGCAATGCTGTGTTGATGTCGACATTTCTACCCCGTGTGGTAACCAACGCCATGAACCGACCCGCCAAGCCATATACTTGTACACAACCCATGTGCTTCTCTCCCTCAGTCATCATCCTCTTCCACCCTCGCCCGCTTGTTCTGCCTCTCATCGTCCTGCAGGCCATAGCCCCTCTTGGACGTCGAGTTCTGCTCAACCTCGCTGAGGAACTTGTCCACGTTGAATGGATCAGCCGCCTCCTTCTCAAACTGGACAGGTCCCTCCCTTGCCTGTCGCAAAAAGTTAGCATTGTCAACTTGGCCGCGCTTCGTGAATCAGGTACTGACCTCGGCGTGCTCGGAGCCCTTGAAGGTGCCCCTGCCCAGTGCCTCGCCGAACCGGGCCGACTTTTGAATCTTGGCCATCTCCTTGTCGCCCGCTGCCTCGTCCTCATCGTCGTCCACATTTGCCCGGGGCCTGTAGATGCCGTTGATGGCGTCCTGGGCCGCGAAAAGGGGCTTGTCGTAGTGGTTGTCCTCGTTGAAACCGCTGTCGAAGCCGCTCGTCTGGTTGAACAATCTCGAGTCGTACATGGTCTCCTTGGACTGCGTGGGCTTGGCGAGGCCCAGGGCGATCTTTTCGGAAATGTCGCGGTTTTGCTCGCGCGCCATGACTTGTATCCGCCTCTCGGTGCCCATGCGTGACTGGCGAAGCTTCCTCTCCTCGTCGCGCATCTTGTCCTTCCGTGCCCGCTCGCGGTCCCTGACATCTGAGCCATCGCTGTCTGAGGCTTCCGAGTCGGATCCGCTGTAGCTTTCCGATCTCGACCTGTCGCGGCGCCCTGTGTTGGCACGGTCTTCTCTCGCCTTTTGGGCCAGCATCCGGAGGTTGTCCTCCTTTTGAGCCTTCTCCTTCTCGGCGAGTCTCTGCTGCATCTGAGCGCGCTGCCTGACCTCTTCGCGGGCATGCCGTTGGGCGACGTTGAGCGACTCTTGGAGCTGTGCGAACTTGTCGTTGACCTGGATATCCTGCATACCGGCGCCGCTGGCTGCGAGGCGCTTGTCCAGCTCAATGGCGAAACCCTTGGGGTTCTTCCAGTTGGAGATTGGCGGCGGGATCTTCCACTCTTCGTGCTCTTGGGCTGTGACCTTGCGAGGGGGCGAGTGCATGACGGGCGGTGGCGGACTCGGCGGGCCACGAGGGATCTTCTTGTGCTTGAACTTTGGCGGCTCCATGGGGTCGCGCTGCCTCTCGACAATCTTCATGATGCGGTCCTGCTTCTTGGAGTTGTCTCCCATCTGGTTCGCGGGCGTGTACCGAACAAAGGTCGGGTCGGCTCGGTTGCCGACGTTGACATTCTTGGGCTTTTGAGCGGCGACAGCGCCGCTGACCAGCGCGGCGAGAGCATTCTTCGTCCTTTCGGTTGTGGCAGCGACTTCTTCCTGGCTCGGTCGGTGGAGGTCGATCTCTCCCGCGTCGGCGCGTTGTCGGAGGGGGATGAGGTCCTTGAAGGAGGCGTGGATAACGCGGCCGGCGCCGTGTCCCTGTCGGGCGAGGGCATCGTAGGCGACCTTTCCGTCAGCGTCAACCTGGACGGCCAGAGCATTGCTTGTCGTGGCGGTCTTCTTGCCCATTTCGAGGGGGTACTGGGCGACGGGGACTTCGGGGAACGCGCCGCCATCGCCAAAGTCCTCTTGTCCTCGCGGGCGCCATCCTGATCGCTGGCCGTATGGCGGTGGTCCTGACCTCTTGAAGTGTGTTAGGGAGGTGACGAGGCGACGTCTGGCCTTGGGGGAATGACCGACCTTTAGAACAATCTGTGTCTCGTCAAGCTGTCCAGCGCCGACGATTCGCACGCCACGCTGTTGCGCGTGCGTGGGGATGTCTTCATCTTCGCCGGTGTATTTCGGTTTCGGGAGCGACGCGGCGAGCGACGCGGCGATGGAGGCCATGGTGGAGGATGGCCGGGCGCTGTGTTGCTTGAGGTTGTTGAATTGGATCTTCAACCTCGAAGTTCGCGACATTGGAACCTGCGAATGCCTGTTTCGGCAGAAAATATCTGCTTATGTAATGCACCGCAAGCGTGGTTGGGGAATTGGAGTGGAGCGTCGTCTGGTCGTTCTGAATCACGCCCAAATAAGGTCACCCAAGTCACGCATTTCCAGGTATAGATTGAACAAATCTTCCGAGAAGCTTCTATCTAGTTGTTGAATGATGTGTAAAGTATCTGCTAAGGTCGTATGTGCTGTACTTCCGGTGTCCAAGTCAACGTAGCTCTCAACGGCTGCCTGCCTGATTGACAGGATTGGCGGTGCTTCACATAGACCGCTTCCAAGCGCTTAGCAACCAGTTATCGTTATTGATAAATACCAGTTATCGTCATTGATAAATAGAAGCAGTGAGGCTCTTTCCACGACGACACAGTTGTTGACGCTGTGTCGTGATATCGACTTGGACGAGGAGAGCAACCAGATCGTCCAGCCACGCCGAAACCACAGGGGATTTCTTGAAGAGCCGGGGTAAATTTGGGCGTTATGATTGGCCACAGCAGGGTGTATTCCCCGCGCCAGGCCACCCCTCGGCGACCATGACGCTGAAGCACTCCCACTCTGCCTCGGCAATTCCCAATCCCCAACTTCACATCAGCCGGCATTGCCCCAGACAACTCGGAGTCCCGATGTTCAAATGATGTAGCTTTCCATTCTATGTCGACACGCCAGTGTGATTATCTCCAAACCCAACACCTCACGCAACAATGGTCTCGTCTCCCCCACTGACGGGCCTCAAGGTCCTGGAGTTTGCTGGACTGGCGCCTGGTGAGTGCTTCTTGTCGCCCGGCACATCCATCTGCTAACTCGATAGGCCCTTTCGCGGGAATGCTTCTCGCTGATGCCGGCGCGGATGTCCTTCGGATTGACCGAGCAATAAACGGGGTCACACACTCGGCAGAGCCTGCGCCTCCTACCAATGATCAGCTCGCCCGTCACAAGTCCTCAGTAGCGGTTGACCTCAAGTCACCCCAGGGTATCGCTCTCGTCAAGGAGCTTGCCGCCAAGGCTGATATCCTGATCGACCCTTTCCGTCCGGGCGTTCTAGAGAAGCTCGGGCTGGGGCCTGAGGTCCTGTCCGCCCTCAATCCTCGACTCATTTATGGTCGCATGACGGGTTTCCGCCGTGACGGCAAGTACTCTGCCATGGCTGGCCACGACATCAACTACTTGGCCGTTTCTGGCGCTCTTGGTCTTCTGGGCCGGGAAGGTGAGAAGCCTCGGCCTCCGTGGAATATCTTGGCAGACTTCGCTGGTGGTGGTGGGACGCTCTTCCAAGGTATTCTCCTTGCCCTTGTTTCCCGACAGGCTAGCGGGAAAGGTCAGGTCGTCGAGGCAAACATGGTCGACGGCTCCAGCTACCTTGCAACATTCCCTCGCTTCGCCTTGAAGACACCAATGGGCGATAGAGGCCGAGGCAGGAACATCCTCGATGGCGGGTGCCCGTATTACGACACCTACGAGACAAAAGACGGCAAGTACATGTCCGTTGGAGCACTCGAGCCACAGTTCTTCAAGGTTCTCATCCAAGGTCTGGGCCTTGAGGGCCAGGAATGGGAGACCAGGAGATTCGACCCTGACGAATGGCCAGCGATGGGAGCCCTCTTCACCAAGACGTTCAAGTCCAAGACGAGAACAGAGTGGGAGGCCGTGTTTGACGGCACGGATGCTTGCTGTGCGCCAGTGCTAGAGTATGGCGAGCTGGAAAATGATCCAGGACGCGAAGGTGATCAACGGCCAGCCGTCACCCTCAAAGATACGCCGTGCCTTGCCGTCGTGGAAAATCCCAACCCCAATCAGGGCCAAGGCCTAGGGGTGAGTGGGCAGGGGTACGTTGGAATCCCCTTGGCCCCTGGAGAGGGCGGCGAGGAGGTGCTCCAACGCTGGCTTGGATGGGGCAAGGGGAAAGACTACGAAATTAAGAGGGGAGGCGTTGTCAAGTCCAAGCTGTAGGGCTGGTGCCCAGGTGTTTCCGCAGACGCATATGAACGAGTGTGAATATTTCTATAGATTGTTATCCAACATTAAGGATTACATGAAGCGACCAGTTCTGCCTTCGGCCAGATGGAGTCACCCAAAATCTCGGTGCTTCTTTAGATGGCCGAATTGTCACCGCAGGAAAAGGCGCCCTTGACCTTGCTGCTGTCGCTATCGAAGATGGCAAGAAGCTCGGTGATGGAGGACCACAGTCCAGCGGCGTTCATGAACAGGGATTGGACGATGAGGAGGACGTTGACGACAAACAAGAGAATCATGAACCAGCTGCTGAACATGTTGCCCTTGTGAAGGTGGAACCAGAAGACGGCGCTAAGTCCGAAGGTCTGCAAAGGGTCAGAGAATATTCACATAGCACCAGGGAGCAGCGCAACTTACAAACCAGGCGATGGTAGTGGCCGAGCTGATGGCAAGGATCGAGTCGAAGATGGGGATGGCATTGGAGACAACCCAGACAATGACCCAGTACAGAGTGACGCAGCCGATCCAGGTGCTCCAAGACTTGACGCTCTTATCGGTAATCTGATGCGTAGCCTTCATAGACCGCATGGCGACAACGTACATGTACTTTGCGCCGGTGTGGCCAAAGGACATGGCGGTGGAAAAGACGGCAGGCAGCACGACGCCATAGGCAGCCTTTGCGGCGATGGCAGGAGCCGACCCCAGAGCGGGCGAGGTGGTGTACTGGCCAGCGAGGCAGTAAATGGCGACTGCGATGATGGAGTAGACAGTGATGGAGAAGGCCTCGAGGCATGCCAGGGCCTTGGGGAAGTCCTTGACAGGGTCCTTCATCTCGGCCATGTAGGACACGAAGCTAAGCTGGTTAGCAAAGTTTCAAAATCTGTGGAGGGGAGACAAACCTGATGTTCGCGGCGTAGGCGTAGCAGAGCTTCAAGCAGGAGTTTAGAGCCTGCCTGAAGGTCGGGTTGCCGACGATCTTGATCTCCTTCTCCCAGCCAGGAGGTGCGCGGGCGGGATCCGACACGCCGAGGGAGATCATGACGACGAGGGCAGCGGCCAGGATGCTGATGGTCGAAGGGATTCCGGTCTGGGACACAAACTTGACGGTCCTTGGCAGGCAGAGGATCCAGTTGGCGACGACGGCGATGGTGAGGAAGGCCACGGTGCAGAAGGCATGCCCGCTGAGGGTGTTGAATGCCACGGAGAGCGTGACACTTGCCGAGGCGCTAGTGAACATGACCTTAATCAACAGGCCGATGCCCGCAACGACTTCGAGGTATGGACCGCCAATGATGCGGCACATGTCAACGACATTGACGACGTGGGGGTAGCGCTTGTAGAACTGCAGGAGCTGGAAAGCCGTGTAGTAGGAAACGAGACCGATTCCAATGATACCGATCAGACCGGGCACGACACCAAGGACCTGCAGGCAACCTGGGAGCGACAGGACACCGAGGCCGATTTGGTTGGTGAGGAGGACGAAGACGGTATCCCAGCAGCTCAGGGTGCGGTAGTTGGCGCCGCCCTGGCTGAAGATGTTCTCGGCAGGACCATCGGGGGTGGCAGCCTTTTCATCGACGGGGAGCTCGTTGGCATCATCGCTCTCGATGCGGTCCTGGGGCTGCTCAACGACGCGCTGCTCCTCAACGGCACCGGGTGTGGTGGTGTTGTCTGTCTTCTCGACAGCCATTGCACTGGCTGGAGGAAGCTCACTCAGGGGGCTGGGCTGGTAGGGTTTGTGAGAGGGGACCAGGTGAGAGAGAAGAACCAGGTGAAGAAAGAGAAGCAGCGGCAGTGGGAAAACAAGATGGGAGCCGGGACTTTTCAAGTCGATGGCTGATGGCTGAAACCAGAGGCGACGGATGAGCGATAACGGCGTGCGGGAAAATTGTATGTGCAAATTTTTGTCTCTGTGAGTACACCCCGACGTCTATGGATCCTACGGGATTCTCCATACCTCTGCCTCTCCACCGCGACCATGGGGTAGAGGACCTCTTCTCCGCGAAGCGCATGCCCTTGGACGCTCCGTTGACTGGGGATGTTCGCTTCCCCCAACATGTTCTCTTCTTCCCCAGACCGGAGAAGCCGGGACAAGGAAGCTTGGCTGCGTCAGACGGGGGTCGCAAGTGAGGCGGTAGCGTTGTATGTAAAAGTTTGCAAATACAAGAAATCGTCTGATGGAAAGGATCTTCTTTGATGGATTTTCACACGACGATGGATGCGCGTGTGGTGTCTGAGAGGCTGACGATGAGGTCAGGTTGTGGATGCGGCTCGGGAGTTGGTCGCCGGCAAGTGGGACGACGCGCTGTTAGATCGCCTTGGCAGGCGGCCATTACGCGAAAAGGGCCCGTTTGTCGGGCACTAACATCGCCTGCAGTGGAACCGGTCCCTGAACTGTTACTTAACCATTTGCAAACACGCCCCGATTATAGCGGTTGCAGGGCGTCGAAGGATCCACGTCTCGGAACATATCGCGAAGAAATGGAAAAGCATCCCAAGTGACCCCAACTACCCCAACGTGCCACTGTTCCTCTCCTAGGAATAGGCATGTCGTTACTACAAGAGGACTCTTATTACAATAATCACCGCCCCCCGACGGGGGGAGCATCGTCGACATCCACGCCGGCAATGACTCAAACAAATATAGATCTCTGGTTAGGTACATGTACTGTGCCCAGGTCTAGGTGCCCATGTCCTCAGCAAGACTCGATTAAGCCGTGGCAAAGATGGACGTATCGCCCGTAAGAGGCCACTGCCCAACAGCCACCCGCTCCGTGATCCTCCAGTCCACCCGCCCCTCAACGCTGATCTTGACGAGCTGGTCCCGATATACGCCCCGATTCGTCGCATGCTTGCCATTCTGCTCGCCTTGGCCAAATATCACGGTCGTGACATACGTCGTGGCTTTGGCTGTCTCTTCGCCTGTGAGCTCGATGATCTGCGTGCCCAAGGTGTGCTGGGTGTTGAATTTTGTGACCATGGCTTGTACCGCGGGCAAGACGGCGCCAATGCCATGGATTAGGCCCGTGGGCGCGGGGAACTTGACGCTGACGTCTTCGTGAAAGGCGCTGGAGAATAGGTCCCAATCCCCCAGGTCGACACCGACGCAGTAGCGAGCGATACAGTTGCGGATGAGCTCGTGGTCCGAGGCATGTGAGACCATTGTAGCTTCAGGTAAGGCAAAGTAAACACCGGAGATGTAAGAGTGAGATGGGTAAGTAGGGAGGTAGGTAAGACTGGGAGCTGTGCAAGTGACTATGGTGGGAATCCGTCGGATGGAAATGCGGCTCGCACAATTATAAGAACAGAATCGCTACCCAATGGCCGCATCGATCTCACGCCAAGCACCCATGATTTGTCAGAAGCATCGACGAGGCAGGATTCATCATCAAATAACGTCCTCGACTCGGTGACATAGAGACCAGGCTTCAAGTGCCGGGCACACTAAAGTCTAGCCTTCTGCCTTCGAAGACAAATTGAGGGGCAACCATGCCAAAGCCGCTGTTGGTCAGCAACTCCCCGCCATTTCAATCTGGTATTAAATTATAATATCACAAGTCCATTTCTAAGCGCATCGATGGAATTCGCTTTTCGCCTCTAGACCGTTGCAGTCTGTGAAGTCACATGCGATATTGCACTCCTTCCAGTCGTCACGGAGACAACGGAGACAATGCCTCACTGCGTGAAGCAGGCTGGCAAACAGAACAAATGGGTCCCCGGGATGCGCGGCTGCGCGAGGGACGAGGGAGCAAGACTATGGAAACAATGCAACATCTTGACTTGGCCAACGTCGGGAGTTGCCGTGATGTCGGCCAGTGGTAAATAGGGTATAAAATAGATCTTCCTGCGCTCGTTAGACCAAAATAACGAAGAACATACCGGCACAAAATCATCAACCCACCCAACTTCGCCTCTCACACACCTCGCGTCTACGCTACTCTCAACATGATATTCACCTCCCCCTATATCCTGGCCTTGGCCACACTCGCCATGCGCGTCCTCGCGCTCGACCTCCCAAATTATCGGGCCATCCGCACGTCGCTCATCGGTGGCGTGCTGAACGTCACGTTTCACAACCCCGACTGGCCACAGGTGAACTTCTGGGGCCAGAGCACCCAAGACGAGATGACCGACCTAGTCGAAAGGCTCCACGTCGACAACGAGACCAAGGTTGTCGTTTTCAGCAGCGACGTCCCTCGCTTCTTCATCGCTCACCTCGACACCTCCATCTTTGCTAGCCCTGGCGGCGGTAAGCATATGCATGACCTCCGAACTTCACCAACCTACTAACTCTCCTCCCCCGCAGACGAATTCATCTTCACCTTTGCGAACCTGCTCTACAACATCACGACCCTCCCGCAGGTCACTATTGGTGCCATCGAGGGCAGGGCTAGGGGTGCCGGCGCCGAATTCCTCTCCTCGCTGGACATGCGTTTTGCAACAACGGTCGACACACTCATCGGGGCACCTGAGGTCTCCGCTGGCCTTATTCCAGGAGGCGGCGGCGGCGTCCTCCTCGCCAGCCTCGTTGGCCGTGCGCAGGCCATGGAGTACGTTCTGTCAGCTCGCGACGTCACCGCCTCCGAGGCCGAGCGGCTCGGTTGGATCAACAGGGCGTTCGAGACCAGCGCCGAGCTGCACGCCCATATCAACCTCCTAACGTCGCGCATCCGCCTGTTTCCCCTGATTTCGATCCAGGCGGCCAAGGAGATGATCAACCGCGTGGCCAGGCCGAGCTTTGAGGATTTCTATGCCGAGGCCATGACCTTTACCAAGGTCACCCAGGATCCTCTTGTGCAACAGGTGCAGGCCACGTCGAACCGGATCTTGGGCAGCATGGATCTGCTCGAGGTCGAGCTGACCCTGCCCGACTGGGTGCATCTCTTCTTCGAGTGACGAGCCGTTCCTGTCTGTCGGGCCATTTCCCACTCTTCAACCCGCGTCAGCACACGGTGCACACCCCGATGTGGCCAGTAGAGATGTAGACTTCAAAGTCATGTATCTTCATATATTTTTAACCTTCTAAAATCAGTTGATCCATACAATCTGACTTTCTCTCGGCCCTCTTCTGGGCGAAACTATACACTACCTATACATGTTACACACATGTAATTCTTTTCTGATGAGAGACTCAACGGTGTTACCTGCAGACCTTTGGTTTGACATTGATTTCCCAGCCATACACTTTTGCATCTTCGATTCGCTCGTCAGTAACGACTCTAATGTCTGCTGAGGGGGTAAAACTGAACCTATCCTGCCTTATACCTATGCCGATTGCTTCCAACCACCAGACGAAAAGGACTTATCAAAATTTGACCCGCGGAACCTGAAGTTTATGCTCCTGGACGAGGCATGGCATTGCATTGCCTACAACTTATGCGTGGCCACGATGGAGCCACGGATCGATTCGTCCACGGCATCCTTCCTGATACCCGGCACGGGACCAAGACATACAGCTTTATCTGCGAGCAGCTGGACCAGCTTATCAAGATCAATGGTGATGTCAGAGACATCCAGATCGGCATGTGAAGTTTGATGCTCGACGCCTGACAAGACACTGCTCTGGGCGTTGGATGAATCGACCCATGGATCCGTGGCAGAGCGCATGGGAATGGTCGCGTAGGTCTGATGTGTCTGCAATCTCTCAAAGACTGAATAGTCTCCCGGCTCGTGACCTCGAAAGTCGGCAGACAAGGTCACGACAGGTAGCTGTCCTGTTGCTTCAATTCGGGAAGTGACGTGGTTGATAGACAGTTCCTGCCCTTCTACCCCACTCTCCGACAAGACAGGCGTGGGATTCTGTGTCCCGCTCTCGAAAGCCTGGGTTGATTGAGGCAATGGGGCTAGTAATCTGGGCGAGATGGCGTTCCGGAGAGATATGCCACGTTCTTCCAGGTACTCCTCGACATCCACGGCCTCTAGCCATTCTCCCTGGAGTGGGGTGAAGTGCGTCTCGAGGATCGACCTAGTTCTGCCCGGGGCAATTTGTTGCACGAATGGAGCTGGCCGTCTCGGCACCGTCTCCATGCCACCTTCAACGGCACGATACATGCGCGGTGCTTGTGAGGCAGCGTCCGTTGGGTACCGGAAATCGACTACGGAGGCCTGGAAGAATGACATTAGGTGTAGAGTGTTGGCCATTAGACCCTCTTGGCCGAGAAGCTGAAGAGGTATCGTCAACGTCGGAGCCCAGGACTGGTCGTACGTGTAACCGGATAACATGGAGACGGTGCGCTGGAGACAAGCTCGAGCAATTCTCGTAGGCACCGGAGCAGGGCCGGGTATTGAGGTTCGAAGACTGATCACGGCCCGCACGACGGCCGGTTCAGAGACAACTGGATGACGCTCGCTCGTCTCAACAAGGTGGTCTTCCCGAGCAGAGGTCGTAATGTGTGGGAAGATTCTAGGTTTTACCCCAGGCTCCTCGACCTCAGGCGCCACCTCACGCTGTCCGTAGGACGACGTGGGGGCGTCTTGGTCGACGAAAGGTGGGAACGTCCCCGACCTGCGGCGACGGGGAGCAAGCCGCCTCAAGCTCCCTGCCGTGGGCAGCGGAACAATACTTTTGTTTGCGCCAGACGCTATGGCAGCCATCTTGGCCTCGGCATCGTTCAGGTGTCGTTGAATTTCGTCAGGAGAGTCCCCCAGCTGCAGGCTGCCGAGGATCTGCTCGTGTAAGTGCGAGTACACTGCCAAGGCGTTGTCCAAGGAGCGACTGAGCTCTTTATTCCGGCTTGTTGCGGAATCTAGGGCTTCCTGCCTTCGAGCGCGGTATGTACGCTGAGCGAGTCGCATCCGCTGCTGTCGGGTCTGCTGATGGGGTGAATCGAGAATCCGTTAGCGCACGAGTTGACCAGCAGATGTAGCTCTCACTTCTCACGCTCGCTCGGCTCACACTAACCTGCGAGCTACTAGAGACCTCCTCTCCTTCGTCCTGCATGGGTGGACGCCCAAGGCGAGCGGGCTGCCCAACCTCCATTCTTTCGGCCATTCTGGTCAACGAGGGGGTCGATGAGTGGGAGGAGGCAAGGGCGAAGACAAATGATCGTGGAGCGAGCTGACTACTGACCGGAAACCTGAGCGGGGGGCTGCATATTGAAGACAAATTGGTAGAGCGGAAGCGCTAGCACGGGCAATCTACTTGATCCGAGTTGAGCTTAGACGGTTCGTAGGTCATGAGACGGCGGGGGGCTTGAAACAAATAGAAGACAAATCGCGGGTCCCTCCGCCTAGCCTACTTACCTAAGGTAGGTGCTGAGGAATGAAGACATGGAGCGCACAGGTGCGTCAGTGTATCCTGACCCCCCGAGTCACATCATAGAATGAAGACGGACCGCTTTGATTACTACACCGCACCATGATTTGTCTCGCATTGAGCATCGTGGTTTTGTCAGCCAGCCAGTCGTGTCGGGTTGCATGCCTTCGTAACCCAAATGCATTCGGTACTATGAGTAAAAAACATTGAAAGTGATATAAGACCATCTGCACATCTGCCGTACGACTGACTGTTGGGGAGGAAAGATTACCCAGAAACTCCAAAGATTCAAGGCAACAGCATCAGAAACATCACCAGAAAAATGAAAGAGGCCTTCATAAACAAGCAGCTCGACGTCGAGATTCGCGATGTCCCGGTGCCCAAGCCTGGCCCGGGTCAGCTTCTCATTCGGACCGTCGTTTCGGGAACCAATCCCAAGGACTGGAAGTGGCCCAAGCTAACCGGCGGCGAGCCATCGAACCAAGGAGACGATATCGCTGGCTATGTCGAAGCTGTCGGCGAAGGCGTCACCGGATTCCACCCCGACGACAGGGTCGCTGGCTTCCACCAGATGTTTAGTCCCCATGGGAGCTACGCCGAGTACTCGATAGCCGCGGCAAAATCCTCCTTCCATATCCCCGACAACGTTTCCTTCGAAGGTACATGCAATCGCCACGAGCTCACTTTCTTCCCATGTCCTCAATCTCGAAAGACTCCATTTTCTAATTTCTGTCCAGAGGCTGCCACGATCCCCCTTGCCGTCATGACCGCTGCCCTCGGGGTGTACCAGAAGCTCAAACTGCCCTTCCCATGGCAGCCCGTCGCCCAACCCGCGCCTCTTGTCGTCAACGGCGCTGCGACCGCGGTGGGGGCTTTTGCCATCAAGTTTGCAGCACTGGCCAACGTCCACCCCATCATCGCCATTGCCGGCAAGGGTATCGCCTTTGTAGAGACCCTGCTCGACAAGAGCAAGGGCGACACCATCATCGACTACCGTAAAGGGCCCGACCACGTCAACACTGAGCTGCGCAAGGCCACCAAGAACCTTACCGTCACCTGCGCGTACGACACCATCTCCGACGAGGCCAGTGTCAAGACCCTTCTCGAGATCATGTCTGCCAAGGGTGGCAAGATCATGAGCGTCATTCCTAAGGAGGACGAGGTCATCGGCGGCGTCACAGTGCTGGGATCGAACTGCGGAACGATACATGCAGACAAGCCCGACGGTGCAAACGTCGGCGATGCCGAGTTTGGCGCCATCGTCTACAACCTCGTCAGCCAGGGCCTGGCTGGTGACTGGTTCTCAGGACACCCGTACCAAGTTGTTGCGGGAGGGTTGGCTGGACTCGAGGGGGCTCTGAAAGACCTGGAAGCCGGCAAGGCGTCTGCGTTCAAGTACGTCCTGAGGATCGAGGAGACACCTGGGGCAACTGCAGGCAAAAGGCTATAAAGATTGAAGTTGGACTAGATACACAGTTTCCATCACCTAGAGCTTCATTGTTGTCACCCGGAGTAAGACACCCATAGCGACTCGTTGAGTCAGATACATATAAACACCTAAACACCCCTCACCCCGTGGATCTTACCAACCAGACCCCGTCATCTTGAGCGGCATCTGAAGCAACCGATCACCAGCACTGTTAGGCCTTGGAAGCCTCCCGCCTCTCACATTCACCTGGAGCGCATAGTGGAGCAGTCGAGGCTGTCCAAGTCCCCCATCTCGCTCACTCCTCCATGTCACAAACTCCTCCTCGACGACACCCTTGCGTAGATGCTTGTTCTTCTCCCTTTGCTCCTCAACAGTCTGATACGGCAGAGGATCTTTGCGCCCCTCGCCGCCTGGGGGATAGTCGTGACCCGTCCAAAGTTTGTAATGTCCCGGAAGGTCGAGGACTTTACGGACTGACACGTATAAATCGTGGGCGTTGCCACCTGGAAAGTCGCAACGGGCAGAGCCAACGTCGGCGTTGAACAGTGAATCGCCGCAGAACAGGTTTCCTGAGGTAAACAAGTCAGCCGAGTATCGACATACTCAGGGGCAATGGTGTCAAACCTCCAACCAGATACCCGATGTGGTCAGGAGTGTGACCGGGGAGGTGCATGACCTTGGCCTCAACGCTGCCAATCGTGAAGACTTCCTCGTCTTCAAACAGATGATCGAAGACGTCCCGGTACTCTTCTACAGGTATGCCGTACCGAGGGGCAAATGTTTGTTGGACCTCGGTGATCCTCTTCCCAATGCAGGTTACTGGCGCAACCTCTTGCCGTTCAGCAAGACGGGCTTGCAAATAGCCCGAGGCTGTGAGGTGATCTGCATGAGCATGGGTTTCTAAAAGTCTCTCGATGTTGTATCCATTCTCCTTCACTAGCGATAGGAGGTGGTCTGCAGATGTAGTCGAGATGGTAGACGTGGCTGGGTCGAAGTCAAGCACAGGGTCAATAATGACCGCCGACTTTGAGAGAGGGTCGGCAACAAGAAACTGCCAGGTTCCTGTCCCTGGGTGGAAGGAATGACTGATGATGGGTTCGTTGGGAGCCATAATTGTAGGATTGATGGTGCACTTTGTCAAATGTAGATACGGAATGGGAACAAAAGGGATGCAGGGTGTCGTGAAGCCATGCGGGCAGAAACATCGATATATAATGCCCTGCGAAGAATTGATGGTCGGCGAGGACGAGTCTGGGTTTCGGAGCTGTAGATAACAGCCGGACGCCTCCACGTGCGGCTGGTCGCCGTCCCGGAAGTGTCGGTGAAGATGGTATCACCGACCGGGCACATGCAAGATCCGGTGCCTATATCATTTCAAATGCCGAACTTGGCAGGCCGCCGAACATGATACTCTCGATCTGGACCATCAAGGTCGACCCCGACTTGATGAGTTTCCCATCTTGATTGTTAATCAGTAGACGCCGACCAGTTGCTCGCTCGGGGTCCACATACTCAGTACTTGGTCTGCCCCTGATACAACAACAGCCCGCCGACCAGGTTCCTCGCCCGGCTCGACTCATACTTGAGGAGCGTCTTTCAGGTAGGCATTCCAGAGACAAGTGATCTGGATGACTGCTCGGTCCAAGATATTTGTTGGTGGTGCAGATGATTGCTGCTGAATGCCCATCACATGATCATACATGGAGGGTCCTCGAAAACCCGGCTCAACCTAGCGCAAGTGCATTCATTTTACCAAAAAGACGATTCAGCTGGCAATGGGAAACGTCCTAATACTCCGAGACATTGCGGGCGGGCTTGTTGCGAAGGGTCTTGCGCCAGGGAGACGATGGTCCACGAGTCCCCGAACCCACGCGCCAGATCATTGACAACCCCCCCGAGAGTTTGGTCTGGCTAGGGCCGGCATTTGGTGAATCACTGCTACCGGGCCAATGATATCACTTTTTTTCCCGGGCTGCTGGTCGTGGCGCTCTCAATCCATGCCCGGTTCCGCATGTCGGGCCCGAGTCAGGGGCAGTCGGCGACTGCCGTAGTGCTAGTTCGGGGACCTGAACTCGAGCGAGCTTGGCACCGCCGGGGACCAAAACATAGTGGCAAGTGTAACTACGCCATGGCTCGGCGTTCAATTTCAAAGCAGGGAGACTTGTCGCCCTCGGAACCTGGGAGGGCCATTTCATGCGTTGAAACTAGTCTTGGTGTCTGCTATTAAAGTCAAGCTCGACGCTGCATACAGATTGGGTTGCACCAAACTGCATCTCGATCGAACGTACATACTCTTTACCCCTTTTCCAACATGGCAGCAATCATTTCCGGGGCAGCTTTCGGCGCTGCGCTGGTGGCTTCGGGCATGTACCAGCCGTCGGTGATTCTCGGACAATTCGACTTTACCAACTTTCAGATGCTTCAGACGTTTCTGACAGCGGCCGCCAGTAGCACGTATGTTTCGCTCGAGTTCAGACCACACTACTTATCACAGTACATCCACTGACAGCCCATGTCTCTAGTTTGGTTGTCAATACCTTGAGTGCAACCGGGTACACAGACCCGGCTCCCCGGTCTCCATCTCGACTCGGCATCTTCTCCTACGATGGCAATATTATCGGGGGAGCACTCCTCGGCACAGGCATGGCCGTCTCTGGCTCATGCCCTGGCACAGTCCTTGCCCAAGTCGGCGTTGGTCTCCCCTCTGGACTCTACTCCCTACAGGGAGCAATCGTCGGGGGTGTCCTGTGGTCTGGCTTTCTCAAAAGATGGCTCATGTCCAGATCAACCACCGACGCAAAATCGACCACAGCCGACACAGCACCAGCTAAGCTGACTGTCCAAGAACAGTCAGGCGTCAGCAAGGCTACCGTGTTCATCGGTCTGGAAAGTTTCTTCGTCCTCGCCATCCTTGCCATTCAGACGCAAGCCCCTCGGAATGCCTCTGTCATTTCTCCTATTGTCGGTGGTCTCCTCATCGGTCTTGCACAGTTTGTGTCACTGGTCTTGCGCAAGTCGATGCTCGGAGTCTCCACGTCATTTGAGGAAGCTGGCAACTATTTCTGGTGGGTTGCAGGAGGCGCGAGCCCAAAGAAGGAGCCGTCTTCCTATGGAAGCATTGTCTTTTCTGCTGGCGCGGTGTTGGGGGCTTGGGTTTTGGCCACTGTTATCCCGTCATTGGCAGCTGGAGCCTCCCGAACCTCTGTTCAACCGCTCGCAGCTGTTGCAGGAGGCTTGCTAATCTCCCTGGGAGCGAGGATTGCAGGAGGTTGCACAAGCGGTCACGGAATCAGTGGGGTATCTCTGTTTTCGACGTCCAGCTTCATCACGGTCGTTGCCATGTTTTCTGCGGCAATTTTCACCTCCGCAGCGACCAACTAGCATTGTTTTTGTTTTGCATTTAGCTAGATAGCATGTTCATCGCAGCCTTGAAAACCGAATCTATCCACAGTACGGCAGAGTTGCAGTCATACTATTGCCATGATCATAGTTTAGCTAGAACTCTTGGGCTCCAGAGTCGCAGCAGAGGCCCCTGGGCGCCATAAATGGGATCCTCCGTCGGCATCGCCACATCTCTGACTTCCGTTACGAATTTGGACGAATGAGACTTCCCTGTCTCATTTCTCCATTTGGGACATCCCTGTGAGAGTCATCAATCGTTGTCGTCTAATGCCAGAAAGGGAAGCACGCACCTCAGGATACACGCCAATGTATCGATAGTCTGGAGAGCTTTCGAGCGAGGAATGTGCTGTTCCCGCAGGAAGAAGGATGACGTCGCCCTGATTGACGGGGATTTCTTGGCCCCTGCCCTCTTGGATCTTGCCTATGAGAAGCGTCGAGTGACCCCTGAAGATGCCTTGTGACTTGACGTTAACACAAACCCCGCCGCGCCATGGAGAGATTCTGTCTCACCATAGCATTCATGACTATTGGGATGAAAGTGACGGATGTCAATGTGTCCCCAGGTGCCCTGACAGTCTCAGCACATGTCTTCGCGATCCCATAACATGGAGCCGGAGAACATACTCGTTTCTCCCAAGCATGGCGGGTGAGGAACGCGGTGGCCGACTCCTCGTCCCTTGGCGTCGGCAGGACGTTGCGGTAGACGAGGACAGGCAAGGGGCTGTTTGGGGCATCCGGAGTGGGAGAGAGCATGAAGCACTCGACCGGCATGGACAAGGAAGCTGAGGTGGCCATCTTTGCCTTCGGGTTCCTAACTTGCCGAGTATGGCTAGCCATCTCTCACAGCATGATTGGGACCGCCATATCTTTAGGCCGCTTATCATGAAGATGATTGCCGGGGCGTGCAAGATAGCGAGATGGTTATCTTGACCCAGGTTGAGGCGGACCCGGAGTCCGTCCCGTGGCGGTCCGTCTCCACTTTCTCCTGATTGCCGCGGCGTGCGGGATGTTCAGCTCCCCAGAACCACGAGGAAAGCTACCGTGAAATCCGGGGTAAACAGTCACGGGCCATATTCCTATCTCTAGAATGACTCGCTAGCGGGCGGATGACCTTTGGATACCTCCGATTCGCGGTTCTGGTCCGCTATCCGCGCTGCCAAGCTCCGTCCCAGGGAGGTGGAATCTGGGGAAGATACCAACCTCACGACAAGCGCTACGTCTGGTCGTATAAGACTAGACCTTCAGAATTGTCTGTTCATGAGTGGCCCGTAGCATTCATCGACCAGTCACTTTTCATCTTTCCACACGGGATTTGACTACCTGACTTGGAACCTCTTCATTTCTCCCCTTTTTCTCACCCATCCCCAACATGACGGCTGCATCGGAATCTTCCGACATCGGGCATTCCAATGCCAAGGTAGATCCCGAGAAGAACATGATAGTGGCAGTTCCAAGCAATGCAGAGGGGGTGGCCGATGCTATGCATCGTCTTCCCGACGCTGTCGATGCCAACCTCTTCGCCGTGGAGAGGGCCATTGACGCCATCGGATTTGGAAAGGTTCAGTGGCAGTTGGCCTTGTCTTGTGGATTCGGCTTCCTTGCAGATCAGGTATGATCACCCACTCTTCCTGGTCTTCCAAAACCTGGGTTGCCCTCGGCTGACACCACTTCGACAGGTCCTGCTGGTCACCGTGTCGCTAGTCGGACCTCAGACTATTCCCGAGTTCGCCCCGAAATACCCAACCTTGCTTGCTGTCCCTCAATATGCCGGTCTCCTTGCAGGAGCAGTCATCCTTGGTGGACTCGCAGACAACATTGGACGACGAACTGTTTGGCAGTTGTCCATCTTTGGCATCTCCATTGTTGCCATGATCTCGGCGTCTGCTCCGAACTGGGCAGCCCTGAACTGCTTCGTAACCCTGTGTGGCTTCTTTGGCGGAGGCAATCGTAAGTTGTCGTACCCCTAGCCATGTTCGAGTGGAATCTAACACGAGTCTTTTCAGTTGCAATTGACCTTACCATCCTCGCTGAAAGCATTCCAGCCAACTGGACTTGGGTACTGTGCGGCCTTGCCAGCATTTGGGGTCTTGGAAACACCATCGCCGGCTTGATTGGTAAGTCTGCTTTGCGCCCGAGAGTCTCCATTGTTTGATTGCAGTCAAACTGACGATGTGTTTTTAACAGCCTGGGCACTTCTCGTTCCTTACGGCTGCCCCCCTGAGGCGACTCCGGAGACCTGCCCACGGTCAGCAAACATGGGCTGGCGATACCTTTACATCACACTTGGAGGCCTTTGCCTGATCATGGCTCTCGTTCGAGCTTTCATCATGCGAACGTACGAGTCCCCCAAGTGGCTCGTTTCTTGCGGTCGCTACGAAGAAGCCGTCGATGTACTCAACCAGATGAGCGCCGCGAACAAGCTCGACTATCGGATTTCCATCAACGAATTTGACCAGTCCGTTCGCACAGAAACATCCGAAAAGTCGATCCGAGAGAATCTCAGGCGTGCAGCCATGCTCTTCTCTGGTGGAAAACAGCGTCGCCTCATGTGCTGTCTCGTCATTATGTGGATGCTGATAGGAATTGCGTGAGTTACCCTTGCGCCTTGTTTCATCAGTGGAGAGGCAGTCGACTGATCAGTTCAGCTACCCCCTGTACACCATCTTCCTCCCGTACTACCTGCGCGCCAATGGTGCCGACTTTGGCGATACAAGCAACTACACGACTTACCGCGACTGGTCTGTATCCTCAGTCGTTGGAATATTCGGCCCGGTTTTGAGCATGTGGATGGTGTCACAAAAATGGTTCCTTTCCCGCAGGTCCATGATCATCACAGGTGTCATCTGTGCTGCCTTCTCAGCTGCTTTCACCACTGTGAAAACCGCCGGGCAGAACCTTGGTTTCTCTTGCATGATCAACTTCTGGCTCAACGCCTTGTACGCAATCATTTATGCGTGAGTATTCTCCCTGTCATCATGACGGAACAGAGAATTAATGCAAGTCACAGATACACCCCCCAGTCTCTAAGCGTGGAGAACCGAGGACTGGGCAACGGTCTTCTCATGGCCACCGGCCGTGCTGCTTCCCTCACTGCCCCATTCATCGCCACTTTCGCAGATGTTACGACCAGTGCCCCGATTTGGGTGTCCTGTGCCTGTTATATTGTCATCGGACTGGTGGGTCTGGTCTTGCCAGTTGACACTGTTCCATTTAAGCAGGCAACTTAAGCTGGCTACGGCAGAAATGTGGTAGAACGCAACAAGCTTTGCATGGTGTAATAAGCACCATGGTACAGTGTTTGGGAGGAATTTCAGGGTTTCTGCTGTTTCATTTGGATACGTTGGTAGGGGTGGCCTCGAAGAACAGAAGTGCTGTAGCTGGCTGTTGGTTATTTGCTCGAAGAAACTATCTTACCTCCTGAAACATGCACGATGAGTCTGTGAGACCTCACACCAGGAATATAATAGGCAGACTTCGTAGTGGATGTTCTATTTCCTCGGCTTCAGCTAATGTAGAAGGCCCCATCTGCGTTTCAATTGTCAAGCCAGCTATCAATAGCCCGTCCATAATCTGTTGCCTGCAAGAACATGCTTCCCTCATCTGCAAGAGTTCCCATGCCCTCAAAATACATGTCTTCAAAGGAGATACCCATGTCGGCAAGAACAGGGTTCGGATCATCGGTTGCAGGCTCGGGCTGTCCCTCTGAAGGAGCATATACCTCCACTTCTTTTTGAACCGCCTTGTGGCCACTGATGCCGAATGATCCAACCAGGGTAAATTCGTCATCGATGCCCTCCGATGTTCTGCTTGGGATGCCGGAGTTTTCGAGAACCCCGAACATAGACCGGTCGCGGCCAGCATCTGGACGTCCAGCCTTGTCGTAGATGAGTAGATCCCAGAGAAGCTTGGAGTCTATGGAGAAGGAACGATTGGTTGTGTCTGAGGGATCTTGTGGGGTTGATACCATGACAATGCTGTCCTGCAATCTCTTGAGGTTGTTGGCCTGTGACGAGAGGATCAATCAATGACTTTAGCGACCAGGCTGAGGAGCCAGAGCTTACCATTGTGGCCACGGTAGGCCATATGACCGCCATCTGCCGGAGGAAGCTCATGCACTTGTCAAACCCGGTCTGAGCTCTGCTTCTAGCCTGGGGATCAGATACGAAGCTGTGTTGGAGATGAATGGTCGCAACAATGACGACGCAGTGTGCAAGAGAAGGGTCAGACACCATAAGGCCCTTGGATTCCAGTACACCGATAAAGTAGATGATCCATCCAGCGTTCCGGGTGATGCTCTCGAAGGATTGCTGAATGAAAGTGTGCGGGATGGTCTGGCGAAAGTTGCGAAGGCGCATCGAAAGGAGAAATGGATGGTTGAGGATGCACGGGATAGCCGAGTAGACAAACTGCATGAAAAGGAAAGGCATCCACCAGTTTCGGTCTTTCTGTACAACTTCTGGGCCGAAGTTGTCGATTTTGTTGTGACTGAACCTGTACTTCAGGGGTATTCGGCAGTCAATGTCTAGGTGGCTCTGCATGACGCTGGAGTAGTCGGAGTGTGCGTCCCACGGTGGTGGCGAGTTTGGACCGACTTTGCATGCGGCGTAGGCCCTTGCCATTTGCCAGGCAGAGCAGAACCCTGTTGCTATGCTGGCGATGGATCTGTCTTCGGCATCACCCGAAGGTGTAGGATCGGGGCCGGCGCACGATGCTACAATGCTGAAAGCATCAACACCGATGCTCGAGCCTGTGAGCGCACCCATTAACCGGGTTGGACGCTCGATGCAGCCTTGAAGCTGTTGTAGAACGAAGATGGTCTTGATACAATCTTGTCGCTCGCGGGCCGCCTCGGCCGATAGTGACGAAAACGGGAGGTCATGAGCCAGGTGGCTCAGCATAGCTAGGTTGAGCCGAGACTGTGAAAAGTTTCCGGCTGGGGTTGGTCGACATGTCAGTCCCGAAAAGCGATGAATTGTAGCGCAGGAATACTCACAGGCAAAGTCGAAAAGGCTCAGAAGACACATGGACTGGAGTGTCGAAAGCTCCACTCGCCCTTCCGTGACACGGTCCATGATCATTCTTCTAGCGGTTGCTGCCTTGACTTCAATGACACGTTCGGTCTGAGATGTCATGGAGCCAGGTGGGAATCTGAGACTCAGCGACTCCAGGGACAAGACCAGCTCAGGAGCTCTAGATGGCAGCGACTGGAGGAATGTAGCTTGCGAAAAGAGAGTGATGGGCTGGTCATGGCACCAGGTCAAGTACAGCCGCCCCATGTCCATGAGACGATTTGATGATGCGGTTGAGGATCTTCTGTGGGTGGTTGTCAGTCTCGACTGAAGGTGAATCTTCAAGATGGCGAGAGGAATTGGTCATTTACCTGCCCGTTGCTAGAGCACTGCTGCTGGGGCTGCTCGCCTCTGGTCTTGCGTTCCAGCCAAAGTCACCAGCTGTGCCACTTGGTATCGGGCTGATGACTTGGCAGGGCGATGCCTCGGGCTGCGGATGCTCCGGGGGGCTATAGTTGCGGAGTTTCAAGTCAGCCAACATGGGTGATTATCGCTGGGGCCTGACTTGCCTCAGGTGCTGTAGCAACCGATCCAGCTTCCCCTCAAGATTGCTCATCCTACTTTCCTGGGTGGCCGATTAGCCTCGAAACACCAAGGTTTTGGGGGTCCGGTGTTCACCATGGCTTGGTTGTGCTTTGACTGCTTCGGGTCGACGATGTCGGATGGGTCCTGATAGACGCATTCCTGACCCAGCCTCTCGCAGTAGGAGCACGTGGGCCGCTCCCCGGGGCATTTCGACTTCTTTCTTCTGCAAGTCATCGTTAGATTGCCGAAGGTTCAAGAGGGGAAGGGAGATGTGTACCGGCAGGGCTCGCATGCGTGCCGCGCTCTCTTCGCATAGCGAGCGTCGTCCATGGTCTGGTCACGGCTTGCACGCGTGCCTGGATTTCTTCATTCGAATCGATAAACGAGGGCGACAGGGGCGATGGATGTGAAATAGAGGGAGATGACGTTGGGCGCGGACATGTTTCGGTGTTGTCACGGGGACGTCAACGCCGGGAGCGGGGTGGTCGGGCCAGGTCAGTGAGAGAGTTGCCCGCTGGAGATGAGGGGAAGCCTCCCATTCACCAAAACGGATAGCGTTATCTCCCACTATCAAGGCCTGAGACGAGTCTGGTTGATAGCCTGCTAGTGCCCGCGGCATTCGGGGTTAAGATGCCTGCCACGCAATTTGGTAAAGATACGCCAAGAGATAGTCGCATCATTGGGATAAGCCGTCAGACACCGACATGAAAAGAAAGAAGCTGTCTTTTGATCACTTAGAACTTGTAGACTGTGTGTAAGGGAACGGGACGGTGCACTGTGCCTCGGCCAGTGGTTGCGGGGCGATTTATCACCCCCCCCCTAAGGTCGGCAGCCCCTGAACCCCTGAGCCCCTGAGCCCAGCGGTGAGGAAGTATGCCCAGCCTACGGATCGTGCTACGACACCTTCCAAGATAGTCACAGAGAAGGAAATGAGAATGGATTCGATTGGCTTGACTACAAAACTACCAAGCAAGAACACCTTGGTCTCCCTGCCCGTCATTGCAGTCGAGGCCCTGGCAAAACATGATATCCTCTTGAGTGCCGCCGGTGAGCTTCTGCTTGGGCGCTGCAGGCCAAATCTCGGACCCCAGCTTCTCCTCTGTTTTCTTATGAGACGTGACCAGCTCACGTGTGACTGTCTGGAAGAAGAGAGGTCCCTTTTCCACACGCGGGTGCAGCTCCCCGTTGACGAAGATGCCCATGTTGAGATTCTTCTGGGCGCCGTTGCACAGGTCCTTGTCCTCCCTCAGAACCTGCTTGAAGAACTCACTGATACCATTAAAGTCCTCTTCTGTCGCGTCTTTGTGGCGATAGACCTCGTACTCCATCTTGGTCTTGGTGGCCGAGACGGGGTTGCAGCGCATGATGTACATGAAATCCTTGCTGCAATGAAAACTGGGTCAACAATGATTACTTGAAACGGATCGGATAAACTTACGAGACTGTCATGGACGTATTGGGGTAGTAAAACGTGCTGTAGATGCCCATGCCGTCGGTGTTTTCCTTGTCGACGTTGAAATGCTGGATCCAGTTCCCGTCCGTCTCGACCCAGTACTTGGACAAATCCGAGATGCTGTTGACAGCAGGATGTCCAGTGGGACAGTGGTAGCACTGTGATTGTTTTAGCACGATGATATGTCCACTTGGGTTTGAACAGAAGCATATGCCTACCTCGTTGTAGTTGTCTGCGAGAGTCTTCCAGTTGTAGTCTCCCATCATGTCCCACCCGTGATCAAAATGATATTCGCTCATGTTGAATTGCTGGAGACGCGGCTGCTGGTCGACAGCTCCGAAGAACTTGGCCCAGGGAATCTCTGGTTCTTCAGCCGAGTCAAGATTCACCCAGATGAATCCAAGATGATCGGTGTGCGCATGAACCTTGAAGAGATTGTTCTCCGTCTTGTCAAATGAAGGCACCTCCTGATACTTCGGTGCCTTGGCCAGCCTTCCGTCAAAGCCGTAAGACCAGCCTGTACCAGTATTTGTCAGAGACTGCATCTATTCGGCTGGGCTTCCGCCGACTTACCATGATATTTGCAGGCAAGTATGTTCATGTGGCCGCTCTCCTTCTCCACAAGTGGATAGGCACGGTGTCGGCACACGTTGTGATGGCCTTGGATTTTCCCCTGGCGGTCTTTGACCAGGAAAAAGTTGAAGCCAGCCTCCGTGATCTGGGCAAAGTCTCCAGTCTTGACGAACCGACTGGAATGAGAAACAAGGATCCAGCGCTTGGAGAAGATGGAGCGTCTTTCCAACTCGTACATTCCGGGCGATCGATACCAGACAGCAGGCAGAGCGCGTGCCGTTGTGGGAGCCTCCGCCTCTGCATTCGCCGGTCTTCCGATGCCGAACCAACTCATTGTTGCAAGCAAGGTTGACAGGTGCGTGGGGTGAATGTAGGTAGTTGAGCCTCGGAGTTGTGAAGAGATGTAGTGTAGTCGGAGTAACAGACTGGAGTTAAAGTGCAGGCCGAGATAGGGACGTGCGGATTCTCTAGTAAGGTCATTGAGCCTCCATTTCAGTGCATCTCTTCTTATCCCATGGCAATGAAATAGGATCCAAGATGAAGACGGGTATCAACGGACCCCAAATCCGTAGCGTGGGTTCCGTCGTGCGTTTTGGTGGTGTGGGTACGGACCGGCCTCCGTGCCCACCGTCCATCACCCCTCTCAGGGGGTCCGGATACGCCGCCAACATTCTCCTCGTGATCTTCTCCACCGTCTGTACCAAGATAGCAATAATTCTAGCCTGCGGCGGTTCTGCCTCCTGATACGGGATGGGACGTAGATGGGGCTCATCCGGAACAGGACTCCGGGTCATCTCCACAGGCCTTTGACCTCGACAGATACCAGGCATCTGGGGGCCGGTGTAGATAATCAGGCGTCTTTAGGTTTGTGAATTTATTGAATCAATTGGCTTCCGCAGTCATCATCTGAGATACGCTTGTCCACATACTCTTCCATCTTGTCAGATCTTGTGACGTTTCTGAGTGCCAATCACATCCAAAATGACAACCCCCAATGCGACCACTACCTCAGACCTGGCTTCCGAGCCGGTTGGTGGTGCCAGCAAATCGGTCTACCGGAAGATTCGAGTGACCATTCTCGGCGCTGGGTAGGTATCTATCTATCGAGGATTTGTTCCAAGTGGCGTGCTGATTTTCCTTTCCAGAGTGTCTGGAATTCAAATGGGTGAGAAACACTAGCTGCTGGTGATGATGGAATGCTCCAAACATCGAGACTGACGACTGGGAATCAGCTTACAAGTTGCAAAAGCATCTGAAAGATCATGTTACCATTCGGATTCTCGAGAAATCTCCGCAGCTAGGTGGAACTTGGTACGAGAACAGGTATCCAGGTATGACAAACTTCCGCGCGAACCTATTCATGCTCGATGCTGACAACAATCATCCAGGCTGTGCTTGTGACGTACCAAGCCACTGCTACCAGTACAGCTTTGCGCCCAACCCTGACTGGTCCAAATTGTGAGTCGCGGCACGCCCATCTCAGAATCTCAAAAGACTTACACACCCAGCTACGCTTCGTCCGGCGAGATTCGGAACTATCTCCAGACAGTTGCGAGACAACTCCATATCGAGGAGCTCATCACTTTCAACACCCGGGTGGTGAATGCGCAGTGGTCAGAGACCGCGAGCACCTGGACGCTGTACACCGAGGCTGGATCTCGAATCGAATCGGAAGTCTTCATCAACGCCGGCGGCATTCTCAACAACCCCCAGACGCCCGATATCCCAGGACTCGATAGCTTTGCAGGGCAAACCCTCCACACGGCGGCTTGGGATTCATCTGCCGATCTCAGCGGCAAGACCATCGGCGTCATTGGCGCTGGGGCAAGCGCTGTTCAGCTCCTACCCCAGATCCAGCCTGTTGCCGACAAAGTCCACGTTTTCATTCGCACGCCTTCATGGATCTCACCCCCTGTTGCACTCGCTGATGCCGACGTTCCGAATCCTGAATACAAAGATCAGGAGAAGAGCGCATTCAGGGAAGACGACGCGGGGTATCTTCAGAGTCGCAAGCATCTGGAAACGCAGTTCAACAACATGTTTGATGCCTTCTTCAAGGCCAGTCCTCAGCAGAGGGACTTGAGGCAGCGGTTCGAAGCTCGCATGAAGACACTCATCCACGACGAGGAGCTTCAAAAGCGCCTGATCCCGAGCTTCGAAGCTGGCTGTAGGAGGATCAACCCCGGTGAGCAGTACTTGATAGCTCTGCAAGAGTCAAATGTACAGCCAGTATTCGAGGGCATCGAGAAAGTCACTCCTCGTAGGATTATCGCCGGGGGTGTCGAGTATCCTTGCGATGTTCTCGTCACTGCAACCGGCTTCAATACCACCTTCAGGCCCCGATTCCCGATTGTCGGTCGCGACGGCGTCAACTTGCAGGAGCTCTGGACCAAGAGTCCCGAGGCATACTTGGGTACTGGCGTTTCCGGCTTCCCGAACTACATGATTTTCCTTGGTCCTAACACTCCCATTTCAAATGGAAGTCTCATGGGTACGTCCTCCCTCAGTCTTCCTCGCTCCATGTCGTCAATTTCTGGAACTAACAGCATTGGCAGGACCGATTGAGGCAACTGGAGACTACTTCATCAGAATCCTCTCCAAGATGATCAGGCAGCGCGTGCGATCGTTTGATGTCAGGCGCAATGCACAGGAAGACTTCAACACGCATACCCAGGCCTTCATGAAACAGATGGTTTGGACAGGCACTTGCCGCAGTTGGTGTAAGTGCCATATGACCCTCCAGTTGGTTGTTCGACTTACTGACCTCGTATTCCAGTCAAGAAAGGAACGGATGGCAGGGTGAGCGCCTTGTGGCCTGGTAGCTCGTTGCAGTACATGCAGGTTCTGGCCGAGGACCGATGGGAGGACTACGAGTGGCGACACGACGGGGAGCGCTTTGCGTACTGGCAAGACGGCTTCTCGTGGATCGAGAGGCCTGAGCTCGATCCTCTGGGCATTGCCGCGCAAGAGTACGCAACCTCGATGACCACCATCCCCGACAGGTCCTCCGACCTGAGCTTCTACTTGAAACCGGCTGCTCCCCTGGCTCAAGATGCCACCCAGGGCACCCTTGGGCCCCAGAGGCTCGAACAGCCCGATGAAGACTGCGACTGCGCCGATGGAACCAAATCGGATTCTTCGGGGACCTGCGTTGACGATGCTGTCCAGACGATGCTGCCGGGAGAAGCTTCTAAAGCCATCAAGACGGATCAAGATCAGGAAAGGATGGAGTTTGTTGTCCCGGTTTAAATACATATTTCGAGGATCTGGGTTGTGACTTGACATTCGGTTGCATCATAGGCTAATCAAGCTCCTTTTCCCTCATGCCGTCGTTCCATTGACCAATTCCTTCAAGTTCTTCAGTCCTTCAAGCTCTTTACATTGAGATTTCTCAGACGAAAGCTCAAGCATCAAACCTGAAATAGGCCAAGGAATTATGACTGCCGACCTCCAATTCGTCCCACGTTGCAAAATTTACCGTAACATGTCACGACCTTGGCTCAGCCAGCCCGGTGTCACCCACGCATTCAATCCCACCGAGTAAAGCATATTCTTATTATGCGGCATTAAAGCTCTCGCCAAGTGTCATAACGTCATGGCTGGTTGCTGCTTTTGGAATTGGATCAGGCTGTGCCGGCTCGCGACAGACCGAAGATGCGTACCGCGTGCATCACATGCATTTTACTCTGCACTACCTGAACCTGAGAGGAAAGGAGCCTATCAACGGCCAAATGGGGGCACCCTTCTTTGTTCATGTCGCAGCAGTGTACTCCGACGTTGAGCCTATAGTCTCGCATCCGAACCCACCACGTTCCGCATGCTGCATGCCATCAGGCTGGAGGCGGTGGCAGTGTTGTAATTCGATCAGGCTGGACATCGATTGCCTTCCATGCATGAGAAGGTAGTGACACCACAATAATTTATGCCTAAAGCCTGATATCTTTCTCGGTCTTCCCTCTCCAAATCTTCTGCCAAATAGCGGAAACCCCCGATCCCCGTCTCTTCTCTTCTCTGTCCCCAAATCTAGCCCTCAGCTTCCGAGCGCTTTGTCTTGCTACGACAAGTCATTACGATGCGCTCTCCTTCTCAGAAAACAAATCTTCCTGCCCAATCGGAACAATACCATGAGGTATACGAGCCGCTCCGACGTGATGGGGACCATGCCCGCAGGTCAGGGTTGCAAAACAACCACGTGCAAACAACCCAAGTGGCAGACCCATGGCGCATAGGCTTTGGACTTCCCTTTCTACTGGTTCTCTTATTTCTAGGGAGCCTTGGCTTCGCCGTTGGTCACCACATCTACTACAGTCACTTGGGGGGCAACGTGGTCCGGTCAGCCGATCAGCAGGCGTGGGCTTTACGTCTCGGCACAGCAGCAGCATTCCTGGTCAAAAGCGGTCTCGTGTCTGCTGTCGGAATCGTCGGTGTTCAGCAGATATGGTTGACCCTCCGCAAGAAGGCCGTTTCCATCGCCACCATCGACAGCATGTTCTCCGTCTTGGGTCATCCGGTATCTTTGTTTAAAGGAGACTTGATCTTCCATGCCAAGACAGTACTTATGCTCGCCTTCGTGTCTTGGCTGTTGCCGGCAATGGTCATATTTACTCCAGCCACACTATCAGTCCAGGCCCAGCTCACCAATACGACCGCTATGGGCTCCGTTCCAACGGTGAACTTTACGAATGGTAGCCCTTGGGTCAACTACGGCGGTTGGGGCTACCTCCAGGGGCCCAGCAATTGGGCGTCTCGAGTATTTGCTCAGACTTATACGTCCAGCGGGATCACACCATACCCAGTACCGTACCCAAACTCGTCGTACACTCTATCCTTCTGGGGGCCTTCATACCAGTGCTCGGATCTCGATGATTTTATCGGGCAAAGAGACAAGCCCACCTGGAATACCACCGAATTTCCTTATTCGTCAGTTCACGACGCTTTTAACCAAACACTTGTGGCCACTCATCCTCGTTCCATCTATCGCGCAATCGCTCCAGAGTATATGCCAAATTCAATCATGATCGGTACTCCCGGCTATTCAGACAGTGTCGAGCCAGGCGAAAAGTTGATCTGTCAACTTTACAACACCTCGTATACTGTTTCCATAGAGTTCTTGGAAGGAGAACAGTTAATTACGCCCTTGTCAGTCCGGCAGCTGGAACTGCAGACGGGAGTCTACGACTATCCAAAAGACACAGGACCATTCGACAAATATGCTGCACCCGGATTCCCAACGACATACCACATTACTCACCTTCTTTTCAGCGAATTCTTAGCTGTCGAGGTCGTCAGCCCCGCCAGCAGTGCTCCTGTGGTCCACACCTCGCTGGGCTATTCGACGCTAGTATTCTGCCCAGAGATAGGCAACAAGATTGAAGATTACAGAAGGATGAACCGATCGGATATATGTCGAAACGGCACTCTCGCTCGAGCCATCGAGGACCTCTCTTACAACTTCACATTCAGCACGATTCCCTACTTCCAGGACGACAACATCCCCGTACAGGTACCTATTACAAGGAGCATCTCAGAGAACTATTACGTCTACAGCCACATGCCTCTGCTTCTCGCATACGGTGCCGGATTCTTGGCCTGCTCTTTTTGCCTGGTCATCGGTAGTGTCGCGCTCTGGAGAAACGGATATGCTGCCACTTCTGATTTCTCCTCGATTCTGCTGACGACACGAAATGCGGACCTGGATCGTCTAGCACACAGACATACTCTGGGAAGTCGAGTGGCGGCGAAAGAGATTGGCAAGATCAAAGTCCGCTTTGGGCGTGTCGAGGGACCGGGTGGGACGTACAAGGCTGGGTTCGGGCTGGATGGCACAGTCGAGCCGTTGGCGAAGGGTGACATGTGAAGGGATCACTCCAGGTGACAGTCGGGACTTGAGAGAATATGTTGCGAAGACATGATCGCTGGCAAGATCAGTAAAAACGGCTTGCACCAGCACACGTAGGGGCGTTAAGAAAGCGGACAGAATTTGAAGAAGCTAAATGATGTTGAGTCTCGGCGAGTCCATCTTGTCGACACCCCGCCGCAAAGCTCGCTCTCGCCCCCAACTACAGATTTGTCCCAACTCCTGGTTCAATCCCCTCCAAAGCCTCCAGCAACTCTTTCCATATCTCAACCTGCAGTGCTTCCCCATCCTGTCCTAGCATGAGATCCGGAAACCTCCCCACAGCGCATTCATCCAAGAACCGTCCATGAGTTGCCGTTTTCTGATCCGCCTCGGCCTCGTCCTTACTCAGTGCTGCCGCCAAGAGTGTCCGGCTTCCCATCTCAGGCGTGCGAGCGATGATCTTCAGGATGACCTGATGGGGGATCTTGAGTGGCAGAGCAAAGGAGCGGAAGAGATCAGTGCTGCAGAGGCCCGGATGGATCGAGGTGACGATGATGTTGTCGTTTTTGCTCGAAAGTCTCATGGCCATGGCGAGTTGCCTCACGATCATGATTTGGAGGAGTTTGGTGAGTTTGTAGCGGTCGCTGAGGTCTGTGTTGGAATTGATGGCTTGCAGAACGTGCGGTTCCTTGCGTTCCGAGAACCGGGCCTAGTCCTCTCTGTCAGTAATGAGCTCTTCTTCCATGTGCATGGTGAATGTATACCAAATGAGAGGCTGTTGAAGCTGTTACGCAGAGTCTTGCCTTGACCCCATATTTCTCTGTCGTTCTCCTCATTGCAGGGAGCACCAGGAGAGCAAGCAGAAATGTGCCAATGACATTGACTCCGAGCTGCTCCTCCCATCCCTCCGCCGTCTGGCGATATGGTCCAAACCCAAGACCGGCGTTGCTCATGAAGTAGTCGACCCGCTCGAGCTCACTGTCTACCCGTTTCGCGAAGCTTCGAATGCTACTGACGTCGGCGAGGTCAAGCTGCCAGACCTCCAAGACGGCGCTGGAGCTGGATGTGCCCGCGGTCGCAAGGGAGCTCTGGATGTCCTTCCGGGCAGCCTCTCCTTTTGTGGTGTCGCGGCATGTTAGGATGATTCTTTGAGCTTCGAGGCGGGCGAAATGCCGCGAAGCTTCGAGTCCGAGGCCGACATTTGCGCCTGTGACGATGACTGTCTTGCCGGAGAAGTCGCCTTCAGGATATGGGTAGGCGCGAAAGTGATTGAACAGAGACGGTAGCCATTCTGCCATTGTGTGCGATTAGTCCAGCTTGTTCGGGTGCTTCGTGGTGTCGTTGTTGCTATTACGCCAGGATGCCGTCTTCGCAAAGATCAGTGAGGCCCTCCCCTCTTCCAGGTCATTATATCATTTGGCCGCAGTCTGTAACAGTCAATGTGTCGCGCACAAGGCGGGACGAGCTGAGCCGAGGCCCCTGTCTTTTTGGACAAGTGTCGATAGAAATCTGTTCTCAGACTTCAGACGAACCTCACCTCGTGCGAGAACTTGTCCGGCCAGCACGGTCTCGGGACGGTTGGCGACATCCGAGTCGGCGTTCAGCAGTCTCGCCGACTTGCCGGCCTGCTTGTCCGTGAAAGCCCGTTACACCAGCAGCTTGTCCGGGTGTAGCGCCGACCGACGCCGAGACCTATCCGCTCACAAGAACCCACAGCCGAGCAAACATGACCACACCCCGCCCGGCTCAACCTGCGCTGATCGTGGTCAGCTGGTACACATGGTGCCGGCGGTCTCGGGAAAAGTCGCCGACCAGTGGGAAACCTGTCATAGGTGGCATCAATTAATTAACACGGAACAAACAGATTGCCGTTGCTACTCCTGCCGCAGGCTGCCTTTCCGGTGCGCTTGGGTATCGAAAAGGGGAGTTGACACCGGACCATCCACATCGTACGTCTCAGCCCAACCCAGCTCTGGAGTTCGATCTATCATGGTCTCTGTCTCTCTCGCAATGCTTCCTTCCTGCTAGAAAAGGCCCTTCTGCCAATGAACAAACGACGCCGCTAAACGCCGGAAAGGTGTTCAACTTGAGAGGTGTGGAAAGATGGGAGTGATTACTGGACTTGGCTGACAATCTCGCTAGCCTTGGACAGCGACTCGACCATTTGCTGGCACTCCTTCCTCCTCCGTACCGTGTAGTCGCTCTCCTTGAGCAGGTCATCGAGAGCATCGCTGCGGTACATGTTCTCGAGGAGCTCCTTCTGCATCTCATCCTTGGTGAACCTGGGCAGAATTAGCATTGGTGAACGCGTTGTGTGCACAGCTGCAGACTTACTGGACCAGGGTCAGCATGATGGCCTTGGGCACCATGTCGATCATGGTGCGCTTGACGATGTTGTAGTAGGAGTTGATGAGCAGCTCTGAAGTTCCTGGTTAGCAAGACAATCCAGGGGGCGGGAGGGTTGCAACGTACTGATGACCTCAACCTCAATGTTCTCGCGCTCTGACAGGGTACCCGAGGCCTTGAGGGTCGGGGGAGGAGCCTCCATGGCGGCGGCCTTCTTCTTGTTCTTCGCCGCGAAGAAGCTACCGAAGAAGCCGCCGTTGGCGTTGTCACCTTCAGGGACGGTGGGGCTCTGCGCCCGGGGAGTGCCTGATGGCAAGGGCTTTCCGGTCTTGGGGTCAACCTGCACAGGCTTGGCGGGGTTGTACCGCTCGTTGACAATGGCCATGGCGCGGTGGCCGTTGAGGAAGTCGGGGTGGCCGGTGTTGATGTAGCACGCCTCCATGGAGACAAGGTCCTTGACCAGCTTGTTGGTGGGGTCCATGGCCTTCTTGAAGAAGGAAATGACCGTGGCGTGGACCTTCTCCTTCAGGGAGGGGTACCGCCGGTACAGGGATTTGCCCAAGAGCTGCGACAGGATGCGGACCAGCTCGTCGTAGACCAGAGACACACACTTCAGACTCGGCTCCTCCAGGCGCTTGATCTGCTGCTTGACGATCAGCTCGAAGGCCTGAGTCCCGACAAAGAGTGCCGGTGAGGAACCAGACGAGTTGTAGAGTATGGTGCGGATATCGGCGTCCTTGACGACGTCGAAGGGATCGACGGCCTTGACACCGTTGGAGTAGAGCTCGTGGAAGACGAAGCTGATACGGGCACCTCCCGACAGTTCGGTGCTCGAGAGCTCCTGGTTGTTGCCGTCCAGCACGGTCCGCCACTCGTTTGTGAACTCGGTAATGATGTTGAGAATGATGTTTGCGCTGTTGCCAAGCACGCTGGGGCCGAGAGACTCGAGCTCGGCGGTGTACTTTTGCAGGGAGCTCTGGATGCGGCCCTTGATGTCGGGCAGGGTCTGCTTGATGTGCATCATGAGAATAAGGTTGAGCTTCCTCGCCAGGTAGGGTGTGCCGCAGTACGAGCTCTTGTTCCTGTAGGCCTTGTGGTTGTCGAAGAAGTTCTTCTCGGCTTCCAACGCCTGCTGGATGGGCTTCTTGTTGTCAATGTCGCGCTGGCCTCTGTTGACGACGGGAACGTAGCCGAGGCGCAGGGGAATGATGCGACCGGCCAGGATATCCACGACGTCGGTGCCCTCGTCCATGAGATCGACCTTGGTCAGCACACCGATGGTCCTCTGGCCCTCGGGGTCAACCTCTCGCGCAAGCTTCAGACCGTCCGAGTTGGCCAAGTCAATGTTGGCTGACGTGACGGCGAGAATGATGGCGTTGGGCTTGGTGATGTACTTGAGAACCATGTCGCGGATCTGCCTCTCAATATCCCTGGGCTGGTCGCCGACGGGCACCTTTGTAAGACCGGGCAAGTCGACGAGGGTGAGGGTCAGGACGTTCGGGGAGTAGATTCGAAGGTTGATGGGCTGGGCGGAAATGCCGCCGTTGCGGCCTACCTTTGCCTCTGTCTCTCGGCTGATCTCCTCGCGAATCTTGTTGAAGTCGAAGAACTTTTGACCAGGGATGTGGAGGAACTCGCCCCATTCGTCGACGTTGGAGGCCTTATCGGTGCTATTTGCGAGCTCCTCGCCGGCGCCGTTGGCCTGTCCGGCGGGCCTGTTGATGAGCTGGAGAACGAGAGGTCGTCGAGTCACGATACCGGAGCCTCGGGGCAGGCTGTCGCAGACGGGGTCAGCTATGGGGGAGGGGAACAAGGGACGCTGGTTGCGCGGGGCACTCACAAATCGCGGCCAACAATGTTCTCCAGCACGGAACTCTTTCCGCCAGACTGACTTCCGACAACGGCGATCTGAGGGAGATCGATGGGGTTGGTGACTCCAACCGTGGTGAAGACATCCTGGAGCTTGTTGACGAGCCTGCGAGATTGCGGTCAGTCGGTCAGTCGATCGTCACACGTGGCAATGGCGGCGAGGACGAACGTGATGAGGGCGGGATCCGAGATGCCGCCCTGCTGGGACGAGCTCAGCGAGCTCATGTTGATAAGGCTATTCGAGATGCGGACGGGGCGAGGGTGTTGGAGGTCGTGGGTGGAAGCTCGAGGTCCGCCTTTGTGGTGATAAGGTGTTCTGTCGCAGGAGGTTGCTCCTGAATAGTCAAGGCGGTGTTGGTCGTGGGACTCGAGGGGTAGGGGAGGTACAAATGCCGCAAATGTACGAAGAGTGGCCGTGGGCGGTGATGGATATCGGTGCGACGACTCTCGGGGTGGAGTGACGGATGCGCGGCGTCGAACAGGCAGCGCTTTTTGCGAAAGGGGGTTGATGGTATTTGGGAGAGATGCAGCATTCACGAGCCTAAAACGGGGCCAGGCATGGGCAGGTGGGAACTTGCCCGTCACAGCACAGTGTGGTTGGGTGGTGGGATTACGACGTCGTGCCGGAGTCGCAGCCTTTCGTCAGTGGGGCGACTGGGGCCTCGATAGTGTAGGGCCCCGGTGCCTGTGCACTCCACTGCTCCTGGCGGTCTGGGCTGGACCTCCAAGTGCCCACGCGTGGTCGGGGAACGGGCAGTTCAAGTTGGCAGCCACACTTCCACACTCCAGTGCCCTGAAGGTGAGGCGTTGGGCGCCCGTAGGAGACCCCCTTGTTTCGTTCCTACCGCGTGTTTCCCGCCAAACAGCGGGTGCTCATTGGACGATATATCTTCCACTGTGCTACGAGTACTCGGACGTCGAGTCGAGTCTCAAAGAAGAGACCAGCACGGGCAGGCAGACTCAAACTCGTTGCTGTTCTTAGATGCCTGGCAGAAACGTCACCACGCGTCGTAAGTCGGGGCCCCGGATCGCACATACTGGGTGATGACGATGGGGCATTCTACGCCCGAAGAAGCAGACGCCATCTCGACAAGCAGGCACCTACATTTCCATGTTCCTGACTGGTGGCCGGCCATGTCACTTTCAAGACACCCAGTATAAATCCCGAATCAAAAGTCAAGCAACTCTTCTTACCTGCTCTCTGCCCAAGTGCCTAACCGTGTGTTCGTCTTTCGCCCTTCACCTGCCTCAGTGACCAGTCATGATAAATGACGCCTGACGGGCCACCCCGGGCCAACGATGACGTCCAATCAGGCCTGTAGGTCCCCGGTCGCAGGTGTCATGTGCATGCACTGCAGACAAACCCACGCCAGAGAAGTACCCCACGGTCCAAGCACAGTCAATTCCGCACTATGTTCTTCTCACCAAAAGCCCGCGACAGCAAGATACTCGGCTAGCGGCCCCTGCTGAAGTCCACGTACCGGCACCATCACGTTACCAGGGAGTGCTACGCCGATCCGTCCTAGCCCCCAGAGTCCGGCCATTCCAGGCACCACCACCACCACCACAGCGCGCTGTACCGAGCTTCGCCATGAGGCAAGCGCCTCCAACCTTTGATCTTATCTACAACAACCACGACACCCCGTTCTCGACCCCCGCCCACTCTGACCGACTGTGACAGGCATAGAAACATCCTCCCGCTGAGCGCCCCAACGCTTCCCGCCTACAAACGAAGCACCTCCCACACTCAACCCGACAAGCTCGCCCTCGAGAGCAACCTTTGGACCCCGACCCTTGCCCGCTCTCAACCACGGCCTCTGACACAATAAGATCAACACTGAACCCACAGGCCTTGGGCCGGAGGCACCGGGAGAGCTCTCCTGAGCTAGCCGAATCGCATGTTCGAAAGCGCCGGAGATTGCACGACGACAAGATGCTCGCGGCGGGAGAAGCGGCTTCCAACGGCACCAGGCCCCAGAATGGCGGCATCGCTGCGGCAAATGGCACTTCTGGCAAGGCCGTGCTCAACGGCTCCTCTGCCGTAGCCGCTGGTGAGGCTACTGGGCGTCCATCAACCTACTTCGGCCACGATCGGGAGGAGGTCACGCGGATCATGATCCAGACACTGTCAGACATGGGATACCAGAACGCAGCCAAGAGCGTCAGTCAAGAAAGCGGCTTCGAACTAGAGAGCCCCACAGTGGCGGCGTTCCGCGATGCCGTTCTTGGAGGAGCGTGGCCCGAGGCCGAGCAGCTTCTCTCCGGTGCCGCCCTGGCGACAGATGACGAGCAGCCTACGCCACCCGGAAATGGTCTGGTCCTGTCTCCCGGCTCCGATATCAGCATCATGCGCTTCTGGGTGAGGCAACAGAAGTTCTTGGAACTCTTGGAGCAGCGCGAGACGAGCCGAGCCTTGACGGTGCTCAGGACCGAGCTCACACCTCTACACCGCGATACGAACAAGCTGCACTTCCTCTCGAGCCTCCTCATGTGTCGTTCCGCGGAGGAACTCAAATCCAAAGCCCAATGGGACGGAGCGGATGGCGAGTCGCGGTCATTACTTCTGTCGACACTGTCAAGATGCATCTCGCCATCCGTCATGTTGCCAGAACATCGTTTGGCTATTCTCCTACAACAAGTGAAGAAGAGCCAAATCGACGCTTGTGTCTGCCACACCGTTGCCTCATCTCCGTCTTTGTACGCCGATCACGCCTGCGAGAGGAACCAGTTCCCATGCGAGGTTGCCATGACTCTACCAGATGTCGGCGGCGAAGTATGGGGACTGCAGTTCTCTCACGACGGCAGGCGCCTGGCCGCCTGGGGTAGCAACGAATATGTCATCATCTGGGATGTTCCGGCTTTTAGGGTCATTCGGACGCTGGGCGATCATGGCGAAGGTGTTGCCAATATCTCGTGGAGTCCAGACGACTCGATGATTGTCACGTGTGCGAGAGACAAATATGCCAGGATATGGGACACTAAGGTTTGCCACCTCTACCATGCCTATCAAGACGGAGACTGACAGCAGCATTAGACTGGCTCCCTCCTGAAGAAGTTGGACCGCTTTGCCGAGCCGGCAAGCGGCTGTGTCTGGGCACCCAATGGCCAGACATTCGTGACCAGCTCGCTTGATAAGGACCGTAGCTTGCGAACATGGTCCGTCGATGGTGAGCTGCTGCACGACTGGGAGAAGAAGCACAGAGTACAGGATCTCTGCGGAGATGGCCGTTGGATCGTCGCCGTCGATGATATCAACACGATCCACGTGTACCACGCAGGAACACGAGAGCTCGCCTTCGATATGCCCCAGGAGAGTCGGCCAACCTCTGTCAGCCTCAGCGAAGACTCGCACCACCTGCTCGTCAACAGAAAAGACGGCGAAGCAAGGCTCATCAACCTCCTCACCCAGTCCACCGTCCAAAAATACCTTGGCCATAAGGGAGGCGACTGCCTGATTCGCAGCAGCCTGGGCGGCGCCAACGAAAGCTTCGCCCTTAGTGGCAGTGAAGGTAAGTGTGGATAAGGGAGCGGATTTGACAACCACTGACTGACTTGCAACAGACGGCAACATTTTCATCTGGCACAAGATCTCGGGAAGAGTCGTCGCCCAAATGGAGGCTCATGAGCCCAGGACAAACGCTGTTGTATGGAATCCCGAGGATACTTGCATGATCGCGTCATGCGGCGACGACGGCGAAGTCAAGATGTAAGTGACCTTGAAATGTCCCGGACCTTCGCATGTCTTCAACTATTCAAAGAATGATCGCTGACAACCCAAAAGTTGGTCCAACAAATCCCATGCCGCCGCCATCAGAGCCTTCAGTGAGCAGCAGCACCAGAGATAAGGACAGGAAGCACAGGCCTGATAGAGAGTCTGCCCCATGGCACAGCAGCCCTCCTCTCACTCCTAATATCACTTACATTTGCTACACGATTCCCGGGTTTGGGGTTGATTAAGGCTGAGACGCCAACGAGCCAGATTCATCTCGACATTGTGTGGCAAGAGACGGGAAAGCGTCGTATTGTACGGTGAGCATTAGGTCACAGCCGCGGCTTCTTAGCCCTAGAACGGGACAGCTCGTCTGCTAGAATTAGCCCAGGTTTTCCCCCACGGCTGCCATCCTCGGTGACAATATGTTTGTAGAGCTCGGTCACGTCGTCTGTCGGCTGCGCTTCCTCGCCCTTCCACTTCCATTTCTGGTCAAATTCCACTGGCCGTTTGCCCTCGATGCAGTCGGAGATTTTTTCGCCGATGATGGGAAGGAACTTGAAGCCGTGGCCGCTTCCAGCGGTGGCGATGAACAAGCCCTTCCAGCCGGGGTGATAGTCAATAATGAAGTCACCACTGTTGGTGTCGGTATACTGCAGGCCACAATCAGCATATGTCGCTCAGGAAATGCCAAGGGCCCTTGGTGAACTTACCCAGCAGAGGCGTGTGTTGACGAAGGGGCGGTCGTGCAGCTGCTTCAACGGGATGATCCGTTGGATGGCCCGGCGCAGATCGGCCTCTCCCTCGTCAGGAATCCACAGACCAGGGTCTGTGATATGTGTCTTGGGCAAGGATGTCGCTCCGCTAGGCCTACTGGCACGTGGGCTCGTTGGCAGGGCCGTAGCTGGTGTCGGAATCGGATTGACATATCCATAGGCATGGCGGGCTGCCTTGAGCTGGCCGCGGGACGGCGGGATCACGAACAACCCAGTGCTGAAGTTGAGAATGACCGGCATATCGGCCAGGGCTGCCTCTTCTTCTTTGGTAATGTCCATGAATGCCACGGCCTGTCCCGTGGCAACAGCTTGTCCAGCCAAGTCCACCAAGGCGCCTGTCCATGCTCCAGTGGCTACCACAACCAGATCTGCTGTCAGCTCTCGACCATCCTCCAGCTTGGCGCCGATCACACGGTCACCAGAGAGAGCAAGAGAGGATGCAGTGCCATGCACAAACTTGACCCGGCCAGTCGCGCGTACCCGCCGGAACAGCCAAGCCATGCTCCTCTCAGCGTCTGCCCAACCGCTCGTGCCATTCAGATAACCCCAGTCGCCAGGGGTAGCGTCCTGGTCGTTGCCAATGGCCTTGTTGATGGCTTGTCGGCTAGGAAGCTCCCGCATCTTGTCCGTCGACATGCCACCGCCTTCCCGAGCGAGATCCAGGACGTTCTCCCAGCTTTGGCGAACATAGTCGATACCAGTCCTCTTCTTCTCGCCTGTGCCAGGTGCTTGTGCAAGGACAGCCTTTGGCGGCTCGTCTGCAATGAGCATCAGGCCCGACTCGTTGTATCGCCCCTGGCCACCCAGTTCATCGTCGCCGGTCTTGCGCCATTCTTCGTGGGCTTTGGCTGCGAGGTCGGCGTAGGCGCGGTCGCAGTAGTCGGGCCGGATAATTCGTGATGTGTCGATGCTCGAGGCATCAGGGGACGGGAAGATGCCTTCTTCTGGGGAACGATCGAGGACTGTGATGGTAGTCTTTGCAAAGGCGGGGCGTCGGGAGAGCTCAAGGGCTGTTGAAAGACCGAAGACGCCGGCGCCAATGATCAGTACAGACGCCGGAGGCGATTGCGTGGCGGCCATTGCTGTGCTGTGTTTGCGACTCGAGTTTCAACGGTCACAGCGGATGTGTCGAGCAGATGCCGGCGCCTTTGGCCCTAGTCCGCGAAGCAACTTTTTGTCGAGTTCTTGGCATTATCGACAGTATCTCCACGATAGCGGGAGTGACCGGCATATTGAATCGTGCCATTACGCCTCCCAACGTGGAGCGATGTCGGTGTGGTGGAGAAATCAACCACCTCAAGTCGCCGGCCCGGGACAGGACTCCGAATGGCTGCTCCCGATGCCGGGCCGCAGTCCACAGTGTTGGGTTATGCACAAATCGGGTACCCCACACGACCCTTTGGCCGCCCCGCTTTCTGCATCCACGTCTTGGCCTTCGCAGCGCGACTGTTGACGTCTTGGAGTTTGGAAGCTCAGCCTGGTCCCTTCCACCCTGCTCTCCATTCAAGGCCAGTCGGTCCTACATCCACTCAGTCAACCCGATAGAAACGCTCTTTGCACCCCTGCGAATCCGATCCCACAACTATCCACAGCCATCTGTCCCACCATTCTTCGGCGCATTCGACAAGAACCCTGAACGAGTCAGAACAACGAACCATGGCTGGCGTATCCCGATAGCAATGTCGTCCAAGAAGATTGCAGAGTTTCCCAACGTCGAGGCGAAGCTGCAAAAGCCGTCGAAACAATCAGCATTCGAGAAGCAGAGGGCCGAAGCCGAAGCGAAGCGGGCACGAGAGGCGGCCGAGACCGCTGCAGTCCTCAAGGAATTCGAGAAGAGCTTCGACAATGACGACGATTATGGCTACGGCGGTGCCTCTCGATCTTCTTCATCTCAAGGCTTCGCTCCGCGAGGACCAGGCTTTGGCGGCGCACCACCAGGTGCTGTTGGGAGGCGACACTTTGGCACGTCAACCCTGAAGAGCGGACCTGGCAGTCTTGGACCGAACCCAGGCCTGAAGAGTGGACCGGGGAGCTTGGCTTTCAACCCTGGCTCCCACGGCAAGAAGCGCGGCTTCGATTCATTCAGGCATGAGCGAGACCGAGAAGACAGGGCTCGCGACGAGCGCAACGAACCCGTGCCCGTCTCCAAGGCATTCCACAATAGCGACGACGAAGAAGGTGGCCATGCGGAAAACAGAACGGACGAGGCCGTTATCCCACGGCCGACACTGCGATTATCGAATATTCCTCCGGGAACCTCACAGGCGATGATCAAGTCGTTAATGCCAGCCAATTTATCGGTGGAAAATGTCAAGATGGTGCCAGCTACTGGCCCATCAACAGAGCGAAAGAGTACCGTTGCGATTGTGACTCTGTCACAGGAAACACCGGCCACGGACATGGATGCTGCCGTCAGCGCTTTGCAACGTCAATACCTCGGTTATGGGTTCTACCTCAGCTTGCATCGGCACCTGTCGTCTACGGTTGCTTCGTCGTTGTCAGCAGCTTCAGTGGGGACATCTGGCACCTCGCAGCCTTTTGGTGCCAAGCCGATATCTCAGAAGCAGAACCAGAGCAGCGCAGGTCCTCAGCACTCTTTCCAGAGGGGCTTTGCGCCACCGACCTCATACGCGCCCAGCACAGGAAACCTAGTGAATCGAACGAGCCTACTTCATGTTGCGGTCAAGCCTCCCGGGGACGTCAACACATTGCAGCTCATCAACAAGACTATCGAATCCGTTCTCCAGCATGGCCCTGAGTTCGAGGCACTACTCATGAGCCGACCAGAAGTCCAACAAGCAGAGAAGTGGGCATGGATATGGGATGCCAGAAGCGAGGGTGGCACCTGGTATCGCTGGAGACTTTGGGAGGTTGTGACTGGTGCCGATGCCGGAGGGAAGGGGGGGAGGTTTATTCCCCTTTTTGATGGCAGCCACGCGTGGAAGGCGCCAGAGAAGAAGCTGGCGTTTGAGTACACGACGAATATCGACGAGTTCGTTTCCGACTCGGAGTACAACTCTTCCGACGAGGACGACGACGAAAACGGCGGGGAGCAGGACCAGAAGGCCGGCCAGGAGCTGGAGATGACGTTCCTCAACCCTCTGGACAAGGCCAAGCTGACACATCTGCTATCGCGGCTCCCGACGACTCTGTCCAAAATCCGAAAGGGCGACATTGCTCGGATCACGGCATTTGCCTTGACGCATGCTAGCCGTGGTGCAGAGGAAGTCGTGGACATGATTGTCGCCAACGTCGAGAAGCCCTTTGCCTTTTCAACAGCCAATCGAGACCAGCGGGATCGAGAGAACGGCAAGCCACGAGACACTTCAGAGCCCACCGAGACGGGCGAAGAGAAAACCGAGAGGGAAGAGCAAGACTACAGCGGCGCGAGCCTAGTCGGCCTCTACGCCGTGAGCGATATCTTGTCATCGTCGTCTACTAGCGGCATCAGGCACGCATGGCGGTTCAGGCAAAGCTTTGAGTCGGCCCTCAAGGAACGGAAGACATTTGAGGCGTTGGGCTTGATGGCAACGAAGCTTCGTTGGGGCCGACTCAAGGCTGAGAAGTGGAAACGGAGCGTGGGCATGATCCTGAATCTATGGGAAGGCTGGTGCGTGTTCCCTGTCGAATCTCAGGAGCTCTTTGCCAGGACTTTCGACAGTCCGCCGTCCGCAAAGCCCTCGGAAGAGCCAAACGAGGCAACGAACAAGGGCAAATGGAAGACGGTTGATGCAAGCACTCTCCCGGTGGCCTCAGAATCAGGCGAGGCAGCAAGGGAGCCCCTTCCAGAAGCTCGAAACGACGACAATGACGACGCTGTCGGAGTGCCTATGGAGGAGGATGACGTTGAGGGCGAGCCGATGGAGGAGGATGACGTTGAGGGCGAGCCTATGGAGGAAGAGGATGACGTCGAAGGAGAACCCATGGAAGACAGTGACAGCGACGACAACGCCAAGGACGAAAAGGGCCCCAACCAATCGCCCAAGGACGATTCGAAAACGACATCGCCGGCTGTCATCGGTAGCAATGTCGAGGGTGCAGCTGATTCTGCAGCCACCCACACGGCCGGGGCAGCGCAGGTGTCATCCAGGCTTGCGGGGCCAGGGCGGAAGCGAATGAGGGCCGTCGATATGTTCGATGGCTCCGGCGACTCGGACGAGGGTAATTAGGGTCGCGTGGGTGGGCTCTACAAATAGAGGTGTGTGTGGTAAGATACCCAGGAGTGATAGACGGCCCAATTCCCACATACGGGTGACTTGACCGCACACCATAGTGCCTAGAAGCGTCTTGCTCGTGTCCGCCGTGCTTCTGTGGGCTTTGGAAAGGGCCCAGGCCATGCAGGCCGAGGAGCGAATAGCTGCGACGCAATTTATTTTCGCCGCGTTCAAGTAGTACGGCCGGGAGCCCACGGTGGCTCCCCAACGACAGCTTACAGGGGGGGTATGAGATGGTGCTCCTCCCACGCGAGCTGTTTTCCATGTGGGATGATGACAAGTCAGATATGGGCATCCCCCTCTTCCCAAAGGTCGACATTTCCAGCTGACAATTGGAACATGACTCGGGCCAATGACTTGAGATGGTTGCTTTTCAAGCACGGAGAGACACCGACCCGGAGGTCGGTTACCGGCCGGCAGGATACTGGTGCGGTGACGACTGGAGGGTAAACCAAACATCATGGGAGTTTGGACCTTCGGTTGACTGACGTCCGAGTCATATGCCTCGTGGCTCGTCCGATGTGTTGATCGGGTCCTGGCAAGCCCAAGCCAGGACGGCTAGTGTAGGCGCGAAGGGGAACAAGTCACAGAACAAAGACCGGCGGTTTTGAAGTTTGGGGGAAGGCTGCGGTCAAGAGGACGGGGTCCAGGTCGGCGCATCCCCGAAAACTTGCTCACTCTCGGGATCGCCATACCCCCCTGTTCATCTGGTGGCCTCTGCTTAAGCCTCTTTGGGCATCATGGGTGATGGAGGGGGAGGCTGGTGGGAGGCAAATCTCTGGGCGTTCAGTTGAAACTTCTTAGTCATCGGTCGTATCAAAACGCCCAGGGACTCGCCGGATAACAAAGCCCCACCATACCCCACCTTCTCAGGGCCACACTCCACTCATGCCTGGGCCCGAGTTGAATGTGAGGAGCCACATCCATCTCACGACCGACCACCGCTCTCCCTCATCCAACCGACAGTTTCCAACGCTGCGGCGCATTCGACCTTGTCACGTCAACGCAGCTCGTCCTCGCTCCAAAATCTACGAGCAGGTTCAGTTCTTCTTGAAGAACACTTCTCGGCCGTCCAAACCCCGCCATCAAGGTCGGCGACTCAACCCTGAGGACGTCCCTGTGGCCGTGCCGCTCCTATCAAAACCTCCTCATACCCCCCCGGGTCGCGCAGAAACGGGCAGCCGTCCACCGCACACCTCCGCTCCCGCCGGGCAGCTCCCTGGTATCATCGGTCGCCGCTGCTTGCTAGGGTAGGGAACCCGGCCGTTGACCACTGCCCTGGACCTACGGCGCCGGGCTCACAGTCACCTCATCCGCCCACCCCCTCCCTCCCCCTTGGACGACGGACCGTCGAGGATCTTCACCTTGCCGCAGTGCCAGTGCCACACATCTCTCCCTGACCTGGACCCTTGGAAGTGCGCAGACTCTCACGCCCACGCCCAGCAAGCCACTCCCCGCACGTGGGGCAACTTCCTTGCCTTGCCGCCGTCGCCTGGGTTAACCAACATTGCCCCCCATCTGACTTGTCCACCAGCCAGCTTGGTTCCGCCCCATCGCCTTGTCTCGCAAAGATCTTCCGACCTTCAGCTTCTTCCAAAAGCATTGTCATTTTGTTTTCGTCACGAACCAGCATACACTCAACGGCGGCAATCAACGACCAGCGACACCATCATCGAGAACCAGATCCGGCTCAACGATTCTGGCCTAGTCGGCCTCATTTCGCCTGCGTCAGCACCCCTTCCGTGCCGCTCCGGTTATCCTTGAGGCTCTTCCCGGGTAGATCACTGCGCAAGTTTTGTCTCAACGTACCACAAGCGACGCCGAGGCGGTCGCCATCTCATCATGCCCCTGATAAATGGCCAGAAGATGGCATGGTCAGTCACCCCTTTCGATAATCGCGCTGTTTTCCCTTCAGATTTCACTTCCATCTCTACAACCCCCTCATTTTCTTTCTGGCGGGGTCGAAGATGCTTGCTTGAGTAATCAACACGTCGGACGGCCCCCGGGTTCGACGTTGTGGGCGTATGGACTGACGTTTTGGCTTCCACCACACAGCGAGCCATGCATCCGCGGCCACCGTTCGACGAAATGCACGCATGCCAACGAACGACTAATGGTACCTGTTCGGAAGCCGGGACGACCCCTGAGCACATGTCCGCACCCGCCGACTCGAGGATGCGGATGTGGTGGAGGTGTGACAGCGGCAATCCCGAGGAAACAAAAGTGCAACTGCGGCCCCTCGTCCAGCACGGAGGAGGTCGACAAAACGATAAAAGTCGAGTCTCCAGCAAGCATCGAAGCGATCCCGACGTCGCCGACAAAAACAACAGCTCCAGGTGCACCCTACCGAGTCCAGAAGGCATCGGCCAAAGCCAACAGTCGCAAGCCCTCTTTCGGACCGGCCAACCTCGAGCGTCTGGATGCTAGCCAGGTCAACATTCTGCCACCCTTCGACCACTCCCAAGCTTCCGTGTCTCACCTCAATGGCGGCCCTTTGCTGATGGGCACACCGACACCAAGACCCAGCATGGACTTTGGTCAGATACCACTGATGGGCTCTGAAGGACTGCCCTTTCAGATGTACCAGCCGATGGTCCCCCAGTCCATGGTATCACCCGCTTCGCAGCGTCTTGGCGCCATGTCATTGATGCCGATGCCACAGGCCACCACTCCCCCAACTGCAACGAAAGCTGTTGCCGTCGGAGGCTCATGTTGCTCTACACCACCCGCTAGCACGGAATCGAGCCCCAAAGCCGAGTCAAAGCCCAAAGCTGGCAGCTGTTGCGCATCCAAGAAGCAGCCTCCTCTTCAGGCCACCGCCCTACCCGAGCCTTCCACGACGACAACGAACGGTGTCCCCAAAGCTGGTGGCTGCTGTTCGTCAAAGAATCCGCCTCCTCTTCAGGTCGAAAACCTAGTAGGGCATTCCATCGCAACAGCCAACGGTCTCCCCATGTCTCCGTACCAGACGGGCGTGATGGGACCTCAAATTTTTCCAAGCTACATGCCACACCCTACCTTGTTCACGTACCCGGCGCATTATGGATCCTTCATGTCGCCGCTGCAACCGCAGCAGTGGAAACAGACCATGGAGGCCATGCAATATGGGCAACCGGTACCTCCACTTCCGAACTACGACGCGCCGACACCCTTCGCCTACAATGCAACGGTCTCCGTCGGAACTAACGGTCACAATGGAAGCGCCGATGGTGTCACGTCGCACATGTGTACCTGCGGCGAAGGCTGCCAATGCGTTGGATGTGCCGCCCATCCGTACAACGACGCTACCCAAGATTATGTTAGATCCGCTTGGCAGAGTATGGTTGATGAGGCGTATACGAACGGCCACGGTGTAAACGGCGACGGTGTTCACGGCTCAATCATTCCGAATGGCAACGGATCGGCTCACCATTCCCAGCCGTCCTTCAGCGCCGAACCTGAGTCTGCCGTCAGCGAGAAACCCAACTCTCCACCAGCACCGGACACGCCATCGGAAGGCACGTCGGGGGTTCATGAGGAACTGTCCGCAAGCGACTTTTTCTTCGTCAACTACCATTTCGGTGCAGACTCGTGCTCCGGCGAAACGGCGTCGTGTCCCTGCGGGGACGAGTGTCAGTGTCTTGGATGCTCGATACACAACAACCAAGGGCCCTACGCAGACTAGTGATCTGCTGGGTATGCAAATAGGAGAGTGCTTGATGGAAGACTGGTATTGACATAGAATATGAAGCATTCCATGGGATTGGGATATACCTGCCTACACACTGATACCCGGAGGAACAAGCAGGGACGACTTGGTTCTAGATTTATGAGAATGAACAAAAAAGTAGGCGTGGATTGCCTGGAGCATTGGTACTTGCCAGTGGCCGTTTGAACAGTGAAATGCCGAACTGCACGTCCCCGTCAACCCATTTTCCACCGGCAGCTCAAGCTCTTCCTACCGCAAGAGCAAGCAAGAGCCCCTTCTACAGGCCCAGGATCTACCTGCTCGATGAAGATCGCTCAACCCTGCAATCGGGAATGCAGTGAATCAGCTGGACCCTCTCGGATCCGATGGCCGAACCGGCGCCGAGCCCGGGCCTTTCCGTTGATTGGCCAACTCGCCTCCATAACAACGCCTCGACCCGGTGCAGCGATTTGCTCGTTAACGACAATTCATTCACCATCAACCGCCAGCACCAGATCATTGCAACAGGAACACCGGCTTGTCTTATCAGCCTGGCAGGTCATATTCATTCATTGGAATTCAAATCGACTGTGTAAGAGGCAGCTTAGGACGACGACCCATTCCACGGGTCAAGCAGATGGAGAACACCTCGGAGCGCCTTTCCGGGCATCGGTCAGGCGACTTGGATCCGAGGGAAAGAGCACCAAGGGAACGAATCTCGAGATCTAGATCCCCAAGACGGAGAGATCACCACGAGCGCAGATCACGGTCGCCAAGAAGGCACCGTGGAGATCGAGGAGATCATCGAACTCGAGACAGGCACGACGAAGGGTCACGGCGCAAACGGCACCACAAGCACTCACAACCATCCAATGTCGAAAAGCCCCCAGCAAACGTCGCATTGCCTTACGATGCACGGTCACTTTCAAAGGCCGACTACAGGCCGTTTCTTCCGCTCTTTGCCTACTATTTGGACTTGCAGAAGGAGAAGGACATCTCCGAGATGGACGAGCGGGAGGCCAGGGGCCGCTGGAAGAGCTTCATCAAGAAATGGAACAGCGGCGAGCTGAGTCGGAGCTGGTACGATCCGGAAATGTTTGCTACAGCAGCGGAAAGGATGGGGGGTGTTGCGCCACTCGCCGGACCAGGAGACTCGAGGGAGATTGAACCCAACCACGACGAAGGTGGAGATATCCAGAGGCAGCACCACCGGGGCTCTAGTCAAAGCGGCGGAAACGACAACATGGAGGACGATGACGACGACATGGGCCCGATGCTTCCGCCCACTTCGAGATCCAACGCCCAAAAGTCTGGGCCCGGCATACCCAAGCTCGACGACCTCGCAACCCTGCGGGAAAACAGGGCCGACGAAGCTCGCGAGGCACGTCAAAACGAGTACGCAGACCTCCGTCACGACCGAAAACAGGACAGAAAGCTCCAGAAGGAGCGGCTCGAGGAGCTGGCGCCACGCGCAGAGCCGGGCACACGCGAGCGCCGGCTTGAGAAGAAAGCCGCAGTGAACGAGAAGATGAAGGGTTTCAGGGAAAAGTCTCCCGGCGGGGAGGTGGCCGAGGGAGAATTAATGGGCGGCGGCGATGGGATTGACGAACTCAAGCGAGAGAAGGCTGCGAATGAGCGGCGCAAGACGGAACGGGAGATTCGAAGGGAGGAGATTGCGAGGGCCAAGGCTGAGGAGAGAGAGGAGAGAGTCAAGGAGTGGAGGGAGCGGGAAGAGGGGACTATGAAGGCGCTGAAGGAGCTGGCTAAGCAGCGATTCGGCTGATCTACTCACCGCCGGCACAACGAATCGCCTCACTTTCCAGGACGGTGGTTGGGAGGCGTCAGTCGACAGAGGATATTCGTCTTGCTCCCAGACGCCCCCAGAATTGTAAGATCATACATTCAGAACCGTCCAATGTCCCCAAGAGGGGAGGTGTGAACTACATGCTTGACAGAATTCAAGCAAGGTCGTGGTGTTGAGCTTGGCTTCGGGACCTCCAGATCCACATCACGTGACCCACTTTTGAGGTGCAACTCTCGTGAAGATTTTCACTCATCATGCAGATGTCGAACTTCTCCGCAATCTGCCTCGGAAACTCACTGCAACCACAGACGACTTCGATCTCGGCGTCTCACGTTCAACTGGTACACACGAACCAATTATACCCAACACTGTGAAGCTCCCGTCAGCCAGACGCACCCCGCAACCATGAGCGACGACGAAGGCGAGATGGGCAACATGTTCGAGGAGCCCGCGGGCTTCCGGCCGCCCACACCACCCCCCACCTGCGAGACACACACACTGCAGTCCGGACAGGTTATCCAGCTTCATCTTGTCGGCTTCAGCCCTACAGAGGCACACACCGTGTGGAACGGCAGCCGTATCGTCTCGGACTACTTCGAGGCCGACCCTTCTCGCGTCAGGGGCAAGACGGTGCTCGAAATTGGCGCCGCGGCCGGACTACCCTCGCTTACTGCTGGCGTTCTCGGCGCTCGGCGGGTAGTTATGACAGACTATCCCGACGTGGACATCGTGCAGACGATGCAGCAGAATATTGACGAGTGCAACGCCTCAACGCCCGCCTCTGCCCTGGTGGAGGGCCCCGATGGCAAGCCATCGACCGTCGCTGACCGCGTCGCCGCGCGGGGTTACATCTGGGGAGGCGACCCCCAACCCCTCCTCACTCTGCTTCCAGAGGCCGACGTCGGCAGTGGCTTCGACGTCCTTATCTTGGCAGACCTGATGTTCAGGCACTCGGAGCACCACAACATCCTCAAGTCGGTCGAGATTACCATGTCCAAGAAGAAGACGAGCGTGGCTTACGTCTTCTTCACCTCGTACCGGCCCTGGCTGCGGGCAAAGGACCTGGCCTTCTTCGACCTGGTGAGGGAGTGGGGCTTCCTGGTCGAGCAGGTTATCGACCGGCGGCTGGAGAAACCGCTCTTTGAAAACGACCCCGGCGATCTGGAGGTGCAGAAGACCTGCTCTGGCTTCGAGGTCAGGTGGCCAGACTCTGCATGCGAGGAGTGATCAGCAACGCCATCGACCACCTCTGTGGCTTCTGGGGGGCGGGGCAGTGGCACCTGATGAGTGGAGGGCCTTCAGGATGGCACATACTTCCTGCATGCGACCTCCCATGAGGCATGGGGGGCCGGCATTCTTGGAACCCCCTCATGCTGCATTGCATGGGATTCTGGGGTGGGGAGGAGTGGGAGAGTGTGCACGCTGCTTCTTCGCGGGGTTCAGTGTGCAGTTGTCTCTCTGGAGATTCTGCCCATGCCAGCTACCCCGCGGAGGTTCTGCGGCCGCAGGATCACTCGGCATGTACGACGCTTCGGTTCTTGAAGCACACGCTTGCCTGCATCGTACGAGCTTGCCCAGCCATGAGAAGCTTATTGGAGGACTCTGGCGTCTTCCTGCAGCTACTAAAGCATCCCACGTATCTGCCAGTCCACCGGCATGCCGCCAGCCGAGGCGTGGATCATGGTAAGCAAACGCCCCTCAATATCCATCACACGACTGCCGAGGCAAGACCATCCCTGACACTCTGGGGCAGTAAAAAGGTACGATCAGTCCGAGAGCCTCTACCACCAGCTAGGACCCAGAGCCTCCGTTCGCCAGGAGGTTCATGAGCCGGGGGATGTGCAGACACGGATTCCGAAGGGGGTGCGGTGGCATATTTGTAGGGCTAACCTAACGGTGCTGAAATATCAGCAGGTGTTGCTCTATCATGCAGATGCCGGTGCGGGGTGAATGTCAGTGGGCATCTGGTCATGTAACTTGCGGCCGTCACGAGCCTCGGGGCGCAGGCACTTGCTTGCATGATGCCCTTGGACAACTGGTTGGATCTTGCCTATGCGTACATGGGTGTATGGTTAGGTCAAGTTCTTCTAGCCTTACCTGTAGCATCGGTTGGAGCCGGTCTCATGAGGTAATCGTTGGCACCATGATGTCCATCCTTTACCCCGGATCACCTTGTCCTCTTTTCTGCCGATTGGGTACCATCCGTGAACCTCTTTTGGTCGTGACCGTTGTTCTGGACCCCAAATATCTATTCACGGAGAGGCAAGTCGGTAAGTCGTCCTCCGAGCTATATTGTGCCTTGGGCGTCGGGCGTAGCAGGGGGTTATGATTGGGCCGTGTGTGGCCGTTGCAACACGTGATGGATGCAAGAGTTGGGGAAGTGGAAGTCGGGTGGTCACCACGCGAATGGGATCTCGGGCTTCGGATGCGAGGCCAAAAGCCGCAAGATGACGGCCGAAAGCGACGGACCGGGCCAGGGCCAGTGGCGTTGTCGTCTATCGAAAGGGGGAAACATGAGATGGCAGGCATTGTAGAGGGGTGTGTCTTGGCTACAGTATCCCCGAGTTGGAGATGGCAGCGAGGGAGTGCTTTGGAGGGTGATGGAGGTGCCGAGGTTGCATTGCAAGGTCGTACTGCACCGGCGTCGGAGACCGTCTCTGGGAATGTTCCAAGGTCCGGCGCCTGTCGGAGTGAAGGGGGTACTGCAGCGAAGAAGGAGAACCGCGGCGATGGACATGTACCAAGCAGGAACAGGACACGGAATGATGAGCTCCTGGATGTCCCTGGATCATCCCGGAAGGGAGTTTTTACCCCACACGATACGGCGAAGAGAGGCGCCTAGGCGCGAATCAGGCTTGTAGGTGTCATTCACCCCGCCTCCAAGTCAGCAGAAGTGTCGACTTGTGGTCAAAGAGAGTCACATCGGACTGTTTGGAGTTGGGGCTTGATGGCAACATGTTCCTGGGCCTGCCAACTTGGATGGAGCTGCGGCCTGCGCCGGCATGTCTGTCTGACGTCGGTGCAGGTCCGCTCTTTTCTGCGGACATGACGGGACAGGGCGTGGAGCCTTGGGCAACGGAACAGGGCGGAAAAGTACCCAGGATGTACAGAGGTCCAGGTCCTTCTGTTGGCGAGTCGTTGGTGGGGTCCAGGAACCTGTGCCTGGTGGACGATGCTCCTTTTGGGTCAAGGTCATCTTAGCCACCCCCCTCATCGGGCGATTTCCCCTCATTGCCCGCGGCAGGTCTTCTCGGATGAGGAGATCAGATCCACGGGTGTTTGGTCAGTTGGGAAGGGGGCTTGGAGCTTTCGTGGAATGTGGTTCTCGAGGGTTCGGCAAGCGAGGGTGATTTGTCCGGATCCAATTGGTGCATCTTTGCCGGTTGGGTTTCCGAGATGACACTGAGGCGCGCGGCGCGCGCCCACCAAGGACCGCCACCCCGGTCGTTAAGCTGACATGTGTGAGGGCGTCCTCGGTCTGCCTCGGTCAGATTGCTCGCCGACGTCCCACCATCTCTTTGTACTGGTGGCCCAAGGGTTTTGTGGTTTGCTGGGTGGACAGCGGTCCTGGGAGGTACCTGCGTACACATCATGGGCTCTGGACCCCAATTGATGTAATGCGAGTTCCTTGGAGCCCCCGATAAAGCCGTGGCTTCGTGTTGAATCCCCCAACCGAACCGACGGCGATGGAGCGAGGTTGGTACTTATTTAGCTTATTGAAAGGGGAAACCCCGCTGCGGTGTTCGGAGAAAGAGGAGGACCTCGGGTGTTTGTGTTTGGCAAGGTTCAGCCGGCGGGAAGACCGAGACGGACAAATGGGGCACGGCGGGTTTCGAAGGCTTGCTGTCGACTGGAGCTGCTAAGGTACTTGTAGACGGGCAAGGGCCGGATAATAGCGGAGTCGTCGGGGACCTGGAAGTACTTTAGCAGGGGCCTGGGGAGGGGAGGGTTTTGGTTTTTGTCATCATCAATTACCTGCAGGTACCTTATAATTTTCCATTCCCAGGGTGTTTGAAGCGACAGGACAGGTTGGGTGGGATGGATTCAGGCTGCTGCCCTGTGATGTGTGATGTGGTCCTGGCGAGATCTCCGCACCCACTCCACCATGCATCATTGGAGAAGGAGCGCCCTGGAGGACCCGGAGCACCTGAGCTTTGTGGGAATCTGGGGGCACAATCTGGGGATCCTGCCCTGCCGCGCCTGCCCAGTGCGGTGCCCACCCCTCCTTTTCCCGCCCCAGTCGCGCTTTCCCCCATTCTCCCCTCCTGTCATTGGATAGCGCCGTGGCTTTCCGTAGCTTCCCTGCTGCCCCCATCTCCCCAGCTTTCCCCCCCCAAGCCCCGATGCCCCCCCCCCCCTCCTCCAGAGCTCCTCCCTCCTCTGTGCCCTGCCTCTCCGCACTCTGACCTACCGCCCCCATATTCCGAGTCGATTCCTCATCCATCACCACCACTGCACACACCAGTCGAGCAATCGCACGGCGCTCTCCTTTCCGTTGTACCTATCTTGCCGCTCCGCGTCCTTGCCATCATCTCCACATCCGTCTGTATCCAACATTTACCTGTAACACACACCGTTCAGTGGCGCCCCTGCAGCCTGAGCCTCCATTTCCGCAGGCCCACCGAAACCCAGACATTCCGAGGCATCGCAGAATCCCAGCTCAGCAAACGTCCATTCGGGGGCCCGTACATACGGACGACAGTCAGGAGGTGCTGATCGGACCATTGGCATCGCCGGCCGGGCTACAGACACTGCGACAAGACTCGTCCTCGTCGTCGCCTCCCTTTGCCGACATCAAGACGGTCTCGTGTGCCTGCCTTCGTCCATCCAACTTCTCCGCACGTCAGGGCCAAAACGTTTGGGCTCCAAGCTTCAGCTTCAGCTCCAGCTCGACCCCCTCCCCTCCCCCAGCCCCCCTCGCGTTACCTGCTGGGACAGCCTCGGGTCGCACACCGCAACCTGCGTTTGCGTACCTCTCGGTATTACTCCTCATCTCGACTTTGGTCGCCTACCTAAGCTTGCTTTTTTCCCGACGGCACCGCACCCCTTCTTCGGATTCTCCCAGAGGTTACCGCCAACTTGGAAGCACATGTGAGCCAACGCCCATCCTGGACAAATTCCTCGAGCCCTCGGGTCCTCGTTTCCCCCCTCCCCCTCTGTAACACTCGCTCGCTTCGCTGCATCCTCTGATCAAGCGCACACGCACACTACACGCTCACCCTCATCCGCCTCTCCAACTCTTCAATCAGCCTCTTGTCTTGATCCAACCCAACCTTGTCTTCGGCCCAGAGCGTTACTCCATCCTCGTCCTCGTCGCCCAACTCACCTTCTCCTCACTCATAACTTCCTCCCGCCCGCATCCCCATTCGTTTCTCCATCCAGCTTCCGTTACCCCCGCCTCGTGTCTCCACGCCCTCCCTCCGTACCCTCCGTCCCTTGACACTCCCGCCGGACCCTAATCCGTCCGCCCTAGAAACGAACGACTTCCAGAGCCCGGCTGCGCCTTTGTCCTCGACACCGAGCACCCACACGACAGGCAGTCCATCAAGCGGGCTCGTCAGGGTTTCTGCGACCCGGGTATCCTGTCACGCCAGGAGCACGCTCTCTTGCCTGGGTCTCTTCTGCTCTGGAGCACCTTGGCCTGTGTTTCCGGTACATGACCTCCGTTTGTTTCCTACCTAGGCAGGACCCCCTTTCGGACGCATGGCCTGCTACCACGACTGAGCGCAACATCAAGGTCCCGAGGCTCTGTTCACGAGGACGACTCGGCACACATTTCAAATCCCCTCCACACCTGCCAGCCGGTAGGCGAACCCTCTCTCCACACCACTCACCGGTGCCATCCCGGTGGTCCACGGAGGCCACGCTCCCCGCATCCAACGACCCTCAGGCACTCGGCCCTGGTCAACTCTGGCCCTCTATCCTCCCACTACCTGCCCTCCTACTCTTACGCCTCCCCTCCCCTCCCCTCCTCGTCTCTGGTCACGTCTCCGCCTCCATCGACCGACACCCCCACCCTGCTGCGGTGCGTGACCAGCACGTTTAGATTATCTCCCATCTAAGCCGCCGGCGGCCACCCCTGATCTCTCTCGCAGCTATGATGCCCCTCCAGTCCATCGAGGCCCAGCCTCCTCACCTCGGCCCCGGCCTCGCCTCCCTCGGTCCTGCCGCCTCTGCCGTTGACAACGGCGAGCGCCAACAGAAACCAAAGACCCTCCCCTGCAAATACTGCAGCAAACGATTTAGGCAAGTCACAACCCCCCCTCCCCTGTCCTCCTCCACCCCCCTCTTTCCCCATTGCCCTGGCCGTCATGCCCATCTCGTCACATCTCGGCATTGCAGTTGGCTGACTCGACGCCCCCTTCAGACGTGTGGAGCATGTGCAGCGGCATGAACGCACGCATACCAAGGAAAAACCCTTTGCCTGCGGTTGGGCCCGCTGTGGGAAGACCTTTGGCCGGCGGTAAGTTTGTTTTGCCCCTCTGAGCCCTCCCCTCGTCAAGATGCTGTTCTTGTCATATCATGCCCTTCTTGCTGTCAGCTTGCTTGCTGGCGCGTCTCATCCCACCAACCAAGCTCGACCCCTGATGGAATCACAAACGCTTACATGGACATCAGTGATCTGCTAGTTCGCCATGAGAAGCTCGTCCATCTCAACGAAGGCAGCGGCAACAAGGACGCCAACCGTCAACGGAGGCTGTCGGGTGCTACAGGCCCTCAGGGATCCTCCCCTGAGAATCACCATGAAGTCTTGAATATCCAGAGAACGCCGGTCCAGCAGCACCAGCAACCCCAGCTGGCGCAACAACAACATCAGCCCGCACCGCCGCCACCGTCTCACCAGATTCACGCGTCACACCAGTACAGTCAAAGTTCTATGTCGGCTTCTGGACCATCGCCAATTCAGCAGGATCCTCGAGCACGTGCCGCGGCTTGCAACTTGGATCTTCTTTCCGATGCCGCCCTTGCCACCGAGGTCAACCAGGGGCAGTCCATGATGGTGGATATGAATCAGCAGCAGCAGCAACAACAACAGCAGCCACAGCATCAGCATCAGCATCAGCAACAACAGCCTCATCAGCCACAGCAGCACCAGCCGCAGCAACATCAACAGCAGCAACCACAACCTGTCAGTCATTCCCGGATCAAGTCATATGACGACAGCATGGGATACCCTGAGCGACCCCGCGAGGATCCAGGAGTCTTGTCGCAGAGCTACCCGCCTCAAACGAATGCCGCTGCCCCCTATTACGACTACAACCTGTTTCTTGACGATTACGGCGGCCCTTCACACTTTCTGCCACCTCCTTTCGAACCCGATCAGCAGTTTGGTGGTCTCTGGAATCGCCCGCCGGGCGAGGGCCATCAGAGAGGACTTTCTAAGCCAGTGTCTCAATTTCCGTCTCGGTTTCCATCCGTCCAACCGGATGGACGCGAAGGAATGGACATTCCTCCGAGGAGCAGCGACGACACCCACAGAGCGCCGCCATTGAGAATCTCTGCTGTCGACCACAGCGTCATCAAGAACCGGCTTGAGGAGTTTTCTTCTGTCCTGCCCAGTGACTTCGTCTTCCCATCTCGGCACACTCTCACAAGATTCCTTGAGGGCTACATTAGTGGCTTCCACGAGTACCTCCCTTTTCTTCACCTGCCAACCCTGGCGCCCCAGGAGATGGCCCCGGAACTGCTTCTCGCCGTCCTCGCCGTCGGCGCACAGTATCGATTCGAGAGCGGACGAAGCCATGCGCTGTGGTACGCCGCCAAGTCTGTTGCTCTGGAGCAAATCCGGAGAAGACATAGCCATGAGGTCCATGCACTGCTGCCCACCCCTGCCGCTTACAGTCCACACTCGACGAGACCCTCTCCAAGCGCCGGATTCCGCCACTCGTTCCCAGCCGCTCAGCAGGAACGGCCAGTTACTCAAGACACCCACCGCGAGCCCTTGTGAGTACTTGGTTGTCTGAATGCGTGAACTCTTCTGATTTGTCTAGTTCTCCAAACACACCTCAGGCTCGGCTCGAAACAATTCAGGCTGTGCTGCTTCTCTTCGCCGTTGGCCTCTGGGGCGCCAGTGCTATCCTCCACGAAGCTCTTTCCCTGCAGAGTCATCTCGCGATTCTCGTTCGCGCCGAGGGACTCACGGCCGAATCCAGTCCTGGGGCAGCTCCGGACTGGGAGTCCTGGGTTCGTCTGGAAGGCGCGTCCCGGACGAAGCTGATCGCATATTGCTTCTTCAATCTGTGCAGCATTGCCTACAATATGCCCCCGCTGCTTCTGACCTCGGACCTGAACCTCTTCCTGCCCTCTCCATCTCGGCTATGGCGGGCAGAGTCAGCCTGGCAATGGCAAGATGCTAGGCAGGCATACCCTCTGTCCGACATTACAGTCCGCGATGCATTCGCCAGACTCTTTGGCAGATCTGCTCAGGGCCTACCTCCAAATGTGTCATCTCTGGGACATTACGTGCTCATTCACGCTCTGACCCAGCACATCTACCTGCTGAAGCAGACTTCCATGACCCCCGCCTCGCCTTACGAGCCCCAAAGAGGCCTCCGTCCCGAGGATGTTGAAGAGGTCACTCAAGCATTGCGGATATGGCAGAACAGTTTTGAACACCGACACCAGCTACGAGCGCAGGAGTCTGTCCAAATCGGGTTCGGAGACTCCTTCCCAGGCGGACCCGTGGCGTTCAACGCGACAGCCTTGCTACGACTGGCGTACATTCGATTGTATACGGACATGTCACCGAGCCGCAGCCTAGAGACTCGGGACCACATGCTCGTGGCGTCCTCGTTGAGCAACATGCCGCCGCTCATTCGCAGCTTGCGCCTTCACCGGGCCGTCTTCCAGGCCATCCACGCTCTGTCCATGCTCGTCAAAGCTGGTGTCAACTACGTGGCCAGGGCCAAGTCGCTTGAATGGAGCATACAGCATTCTCGTGAGTTGCCTGTCCCATGCCTGCCTACGACCCTTTTGCTAACTGGCCCTAGTGTGCAATTTCGAATGTGCCGCCCTCTTGTCCAAGTGGCTCCTGACCCTGTCCCTCATCGGTCCGAATGATGCGCCTGTCTCCGCCGAGGAAAAGAACCTGCTCGACATGGTACGTCGAATGCTCGATGAGACAGAATTCGCCGTTCCAATCGATCCTTCCCTCGGCGGCCCCTCCGCTGGTCAGCCAGCAAGTATGGAGGCCATCGCCGGTGACAGCACGCGGTTGAGGCAACTCGCGGCTGCAGTCATTCGGTTGTGGGCCGAGACATTCAAGGGGTCGCACGTGTTTGATTTGGTTCGCGTCATGGGATCGAGTCTCGACGGGTATGCCAATCTTGTCGAGAAACCCCGGGATAGAACGCCTTTGGGCGCACGAATGGTCCCCGAATGATCCAAATGGTCACGGGTAATTGGAGTTCTCGGAAGATTTATCCTGGGTCGTATTTATCTGCACAAGTGAAGGCAGCAGCACATGAACATCTTTACCCAGCGTGAAGTTGGCTACGTCCCATCCGTCATTGGCAGACGCCGGCGATATGTACAGTTCTCCAAATACCAGTGCCGGTTGTGAAGGCACATTGCGCGATGAAAGCGGTGCGTTCAGTCATCTGACTCGTCGGCATCAGTCTTGTTACCGTTGGCTTCCTCATCCCCATCCTGATCTTCGTCGCTACTGTCCTCGGCATTCGGGTCGGGCATTACGATGCTGTTCAAAAAGGTAATCTGGGTGGTGTCAGACTCGTGATAAGGCAGAATCGTCAATATCATGCTTACAAATGGCTCCATGGCCTGTATGGTTTCGAGCAGCTTCTCCTGGGCGTCATCCTTTGTGTAGATATCGTCTTCTACCTTGATGCCAATGGTGAAGTTTCTCAGCTTCAACAGTTCAATGTCGCGGTGGTCAGCCAGATACCCCTATTCCGCAAGTCAGTCATGAACGGTCCGTCGTGTCTTTGATGGGTTGTCGCACCTTTGGCTTCGTCTTCAGCGCGTTTTCCTGATTCGAGGCCGCAAAAGCCAAGAGGGAAGCCTCGGCGTCATCATTTCCGCCACCCTTCTTCCCTTTTTTTGTCTTCATCTTGCTCTCGAGGAATACCCGCCGGAACCGCTCCTCATTGAGCACCCTCCGCCACCGCGCCGGCCTTTCGTCAATGCTTTCGCGGAGAAGCTGGAGCTGTTCGCCTGGCGGGTGCCACAGACCACCGCCTACGAAGCAGTGGCCGTTGGGCTCGGCGTGGATGTAGTAGCAAGCGTAGGGGCCTTTCCGGCCTGTGCGGGACCAGGCGGCGGAGAAGTGCGGCTTGTAGGGGGTTGGGTCTTTGGAGAATCGGATGTCGCGATGGATGCGGAACACGACATCTTTTGCGGGGAGCTCGGGGATGGTAAAGTCGATGTCGATGATTTTGGGCGTCAGGGAGCCGACAAAGGTGTTCCAATCTTGGAGAGCGCGGCGGTACTCGCCATCGTGGCCTGAGCTGTTAGTGGAAGGGATATGAAGGAGTTTGAGGGGGGGTCGTACTCTTCAACCAGGGGCGTTGGTTGTTGGCCTTGAGGTCGGCTAGGAATAGGAGGGTGTTTTTGTGAACTTTTTCGTCGTCGTACTCGACACCACCGTCCGATCGGAGTTTCTCGTGCGGAATGATGGTGACTCTGGGGGGCTTGTCCTCGTCGTCCTCATCGTCATCCTCGTCCGCATCTTCCTCTTCCGTGCCATTGTCCTCGTAGTCATCCTCTACAACCTCGGACTGGCGCTTTTTTACCTGGGTGCTGCTTGGCTTTGCTTTGGTGGGTTTCTTGGCAACGGCAGCTTTCACGACCTTGGCCACGGGTCTCCCCCGGGACCTCTTGACTGGTCTCTCTTCTTCCTCATCTTCTTCTACTTCTTCTTCTTCGCTGTCCGACTCTTGATCTTTGTATCCTGCATCTGCGTCTTCAGGGTCGTCGTCATCCTCGTCTTCGAAGTACATGCTCTTCTTTGGGGTGCTCGAGATACGGCGGGAGCGTCGGCGAGGTTCGTCATCGTGGACTGCCGCCGGGGATTCGTCGCGGGCTCGTTTTCGTACGGCCATTGTAATCACTCAATCGGTGGTGGATAGTTGGCTGTGGTTATGCTTGGTCGGTTCAAGACCTGATGGTGGGATGGGTCATGGCGTCATGATTCGTTCCCGAGGGGTCCGTGACGGACGCGTCGCTCATTGCCAATTTGACGCGGAGTCACGTGATACTCTATCCAGCTTAGGCCGTCAAATGCTTGGCCATCATGACTCTGCCTGCTTGCCAACCAAGGGACAAGACTTGCTTGACTTGGTCCTGTAAAATCAAACGAGACTTCTATTCTTCGGCGAGGTCTGCTTTGTATTTCATTCATTTTTATGTTTGTTTTCGAGGTCCATCGCAACTTCAGCCTTCTCATGTTCGCCTGGGACGCCCATGTCACAGATTCAAAGACTCGAAGACTGAAGTTCTTGACACCACATCTTCTCCCGTTTCACTCCCTATCCTCCTTGAATACTAGTAATACGCCGCCTCATTTGAATCCCAGGCAACTGCCAGTGGTGATTGTCGTTGCTGTGCCTTTTCCGGCCAACACCTTGACACCCCACTCTGGCGGGTGCGGGGCCGTCATCAATCCGGCCGGCGAGCAGCGGAGTGCGGGGCCTCCGCCGGTCTCGGCATCCGCCATGCATTAGTTTTATGTGGGGGTGGGTCTCGATGACCCTTGCCCTGTGGTCTCTCGTCCAGCTCGCCTCGAAACATGCCAGTACAGGACCTCGAATCCTTTGATGCTAAGTCGCTTAGCCTCATGAGAAGAGGGGTAAAACGACCGGGCACCAAGCCATATGCTGTCCTGAGACATGTGATAGGTTCGAGGGTGCTTTTGCCTCTGCCAGCACCCGGTCGAGGCACACGGTTTGGAGGGATGAGCAAATGCTATTAGTAGCAGCTACATCTTGGGGGCCCCTGATCTGTATCTTGTGATCGATGGAGGGCAGCATCCGCGTTTTACACGGGACGAACCAGGACCTGGGGATGCTGGCCCACGCGTTGTGTGCCTCCACGCGCCGCGCATCGTGCAGCACGGCGGCATGTAAAGCCAACGTCTGGTGGAAACAAACACGCGCCGTGTAAGCTTCGTGGGGTTTCTGCGGTCGAGACATATTTGGTGGTTCGTATCGGGAGGGGAGGCAGCCAAACAAGGCTGGAGGTAGGGAGTAGCTGGACAGCCTCTACATAAAGGGACCGCCCGTACTAGTATGCTTTCCCGCCTTCCCCATCACTCCCAGACTTGTCCCTGATACCCAGAATCTCGAACCTCTTGACCAATCTGCCCAATTGCCTCCTCGTGCGTCGTGCCACTGCCTATCATGGCTCCTTCAGCTGTTGAAAACATTGTCTCGACAGTCTCGTCCACCCTGTCGGGCGCGAGCAAGCCCCGAATCCTTGTCCCCGAAAAGGTCTCGCCCGACGGCCTCGCTCTTCTGACCGGGGACTATGACGTCGACCTGCGTCCAGGTCTCTCCGCCGAGGACCTCCTTGCACAAATCCCCGAATACCATGGCCTCATCGTTCGGTCGGAAACAAAGGTCACTGCGCCTGTGCTTGCGGCTGGCAAGAAGCTGAAGGTCGTCGCTCGCGCAGGCGTGGGCGTGGACAATATTGATGTCAACGCTGCGACTAGCCACGGCATCATTGTCGTCAATTCGCCGTCAGGCAACATCCTGGCGGCCGCCGAACACACGATTGCCCTTTTGCTCTCCACTGCGCGCAATGTTGGCCGGGCCGACGCTTCAGTCAAGAATGGCAAGTGGGAGCGGAGCAAGCTCGTCGGGGTGGAGGTCGGAGGCAAGACGCTGGGAATCATCGGCCTTGGAAAGGTCGGCATGAAGGTTGCTCGCATGGCAATCGGACTAGGCATGAATGTCAAGGCGGTGGATCCCTACGCCAGCAAAGACATCGCGGCGCAAGCACGGGTCGAGCTCGTGGCAGATCTCAAGACACTGCTGCCAGTGGTCGACTTCCTCACGATCCATACACCCCTGATGGCAAGCACTCTCGATCTCTTGAAGGAGGACGAGTTCCGCTCCATGAAGAAAACGGCAAGGGTTCTCAACGTCGCTCGAGGTGGCGTCTACAACGAGGCGGCGCTGCTCAAGGCACTTGACGAGGGCTGGATCGCTGGCGCAGGCATGGACGTCTTCACCTCGGAGCCGCCAACGGCCGACTCGATAGCATCGCAGCTTGTCAAGCATCCCCAGGTCGTGGCTACGCCTCATCTTGGAGCTTCAACCGTGGAAGCCCAGGAGAATGTGTCATTGGACGTCTGCACACAGGTCGCCGAGATTCTCCGGGGCGGTCTGCCCACCGCCGCTGTCAACGCGCCGCTCATCCTTCCAGAAGAGTACCGCAAGCTGCAGCCTTTTGTCCGTCTCGTCGAGAAGATGGGTGGCCTCTACACGCAGCATTTTGTTGGCGGCAAGGGTGGCATGGTAGGTGGTCGACGGTTCGAGCTCGTGTACCATGGAGAGCTATCTGGCATGACCAACACTCGCCCTCTCCTCGCAGCCCTCGTCAAGGGTCTGGTGTCGAGCATCAGCGACTCGGGGGGCAGAGACGTCAACATTGTCAACGCCAACCTGATCGCTCGCGAAAGGGGCATCGTCATCAACGAGACGCACAGCGGCGAGACTAAGAATTCGACATACAGCAGTCTCGTGACGCTTCGAGCTGGGACCGACGGGGGTGCAGAGCAGGTGATCGAGGGGTATGTGTCAGGTCGCAACGTGTACATCTCCAAGCTCGACCGGTTCAGTGCGACGTTCAAGCCAGAGGGCACGCTGCTGGTGTTGCACAACTATGATGAGCCGGGCAAGATTGGCGGCGTGGGCATGGTTCTTGGAAGGCACGCCATCAATATTCGGTTCATGCAGGTGGCCAGCCTGACGGCGAAGAAGGCGTTGCTGGCCGATGGACCGATTGAGGCATCGGACACGAACGAGGAGAACGAGGCGTTGATGATTCTGGGGATCGCTGGGACGGTGAGCAAGGAGGTGTTGGACGATTTGAAGCAAGCCGAGGGTATTCTGGATGTCAGCCTGGTGCAGCTGTAGTCGTGACATTAATTGCGTTGTTTTGGATCTTGACCCTGACGCAATATCCGCTATCGTGCAGTGCCTTGAGTACCTGTCGGCCCCGGGATGGCCCACTAACACGTCACTGCGGGTGCGTCGGTCTCCGCGATGCTCCATTATCCTCGGCCAAACCCCGAGATGCACCAATACAAGCCGCCTGTTCGGCACAGCTGCGCGACTTGCGCTTCCGCTCCATCCAGGTGCGTGCAGCAGGCGTCCAGCAGGGGAACGGGACCCCGTCGATGACGCCAAGGACGAACCCCCCTGCCGAGCGCGGCCAGGTCCCCTCTGAGAGTTCATTTCCCGCTGCGCTGATTGGCCCGAAACGGCTAGATTCAGTGGCACAGCAACTGAGCGTTCACGGGGGAGGCGAGGGAGACCCTGGAGCCAAGCTTCGGAGCTTGACCGCGGCCCCCCCACTTGGGCTTGGCCGACCTTTTCCAGTTTGCCTCCTTCCGCACACACACACTGCGCACCCGCAAGTGCCTGGCTGCTTCCTTCAATTTCTGTCGCCGCCAAAGCTCCAAAGCTGCACATCTTGTCGCCCGCCCGTTCCTGTCGTCACCACCACGAGAGCACCACCACTCGACGTTTGCGTGCCAGACCCCGCGCTACCAGCCACAATCTAGCAGACGTTTCCTCGCATCTTCTCACAGTCGTCCGTCTGCCACAGTAAGCCAGCGGCACGCCACTACTCGCGCCACCCCAACTAACGCGAGCTCGCCTTGTGACGACATCTCTCTTTGCTCAGAGAGTACGTACGCCGCTCCAACTTCAACAAATCGCCAATTGACTAACCCAGCAAAGATTTCAACCAGTCGGTCGCATCCTCTATCGAAACAACACCTGTCCGACAACACAAAGCGACGAATACTCCCACATCGACCACCGCGGCATGACTAGGGCATCGACGCGCCATGCACACTCCACAGGCGGCTTCGCTATTGTGCGATCAAGCGTAATTACGCTTTCGCGCGCGCTCGCCGTCGGAGTCTCCTCCGTCGCAGCAGCACCTCTCGGTATCCGAGATCATCACGATGACGTCCCCGAGGAGACCGGCTCCGCCCGCTGGGTGCTGTTCGTCGTGTCGCTCGTTCTCGTCCTGCTTGGCGGCGCCTTTGCTGGCCTCACCATTGCCCTGATGGGCCAGGACAGCATCTACCTCCAGGTTCTTGCGGGCGACCCCTTCGAACCACAGGCCAAGAACGCTAAGCGCGTGCGCGACCTGCTCAGCAAGGGAAAGCACTGGGTTCTCGTCACTCTCCTCCTCTCCAACGTCATCGTCAACGAAACCCTTCCCGTTGTCCTCGACAGATGTCTTGGTGGCGGTGTTGCTGCCGTTGTCGGCAGCACAGTCCTCATTGGTATGTACCAGAACTGCCCCTCCATCATCACCCCGCTCACAGCTCACGTCCCCATTTAGTCATCTTCGGTGAAGTCGTTCCCCAGTCCGTCTGTGTTCGCTACGGTCTCCAAATCGGTGGCATAATGTCCAAGCCTGTCCTCGTCATGATGTGGCTCATGGCTCCTGTCGCCTGGCCCACTGCCAAGCTTCTTGACTGGGCTCTGGGCGAAGACCACGGCACCGTCTACAAAAAGAGCGGCCTCAAGACGCTCGTCACCCTCCACAAGTCCCTCGGCGATGTTGGCGAACGGCTTAACCAGGACGAGGTCACCATCATCAGTGCCGTCTTGGACCTGAAGGAGAAGTCTGTCGAAAGCGTCATGACCCCCATGGACGACGTCTTTGTCATGGCCGAGGACACAGTTCTCGACGAGAAGACTATGGATCGTATCTTGTCCGAGGGATACTCCCGCATTCCCATCCACGCCCCTGGAAAGCCCACCGACTTCGTCGGCATGCTTCTCGTCAAGATCCTCATCACGTACGATCCCGAGGACTGCTGCCAAGTCAAGGACTTCCCCCTGGCCACCCTTCCCGAAACTCGCCCCGAAACCAGCTGCCTCGACATTGTCAACTTCTTCCAAGAGGGCAAGTCCCACATGGTCCTTGTTTCTGAGTCTCCCGGCGACGATCAAGGCGCCCTGGGTGTCGTCACTCTGGAGGACGTCATTGAGGAACTGATTGGAGAGTAAGTCGCAGTGCCCCATCGGACATTTTCTACAGAATGCCTCTAACAAGACCTCGCAGGGAAATCATCGACGAGTCGGACGTTTACATCGATGTTCACAAGGCCATCCGCCGACTGACTCCGGCACCGAAAGCCCGCCCCATTAGGAAGGAAATCGCAGAGGCTGCCTCCGCCGGCATCGCAAATGGAAAGCTTATCGACCTTGACGAAGACGAGCAACCTCACCCGAGGAACAAGCGCGTCAACTCTGTTGGCGAGCACGACATCGCCGCCGCCCTGTCCACCAGCCCCGGTAAGACCGCGACTTTCCTCATGCGCCGCAGCTCCGCTGGGCCAGACGGTCGCATGCAAGCCACTACTGTGCCTGTCAAGGCAAACCTTGATGAAATCAAGCGCCAACTCAAGCACCTTGGACCCTCCAACCGCAACACCAACCCTCGGGATACACGCTCCACAACTGTCAAAATCAAGCCCGTTGCGGGTTACCCACTGCCAGCACTGAGCCCAAGCGGTCTGCGCCCTGCTTCTATCGCCGGCGATCAGGTCGACGGGTCTCTTGATGCACGACTGGAAGACCTCCACGACGATGCCACCGAAACCACTCCTCTTATCCGTCCTACGCCCACGCTTACCGGCAAGGGTGGCGTCCACGCTGTTCGCAAGAGCTACAGCGGCGCTGGCATGAGTGATGCCCAGATCAGGCTGGCCAGCGACCATGGCCCCCTGGAACTTTCCAACTCTGTCAAGGAGTCTCTCTCCGGGCCTCAGCTGCAAATGCCCGTTATCAGGGATGAGGCCGCCGACAACAACAACAACAACAACAACAACAACAACAACAACAACAACACCAGCCCTACTTCGCCCGTCCTTGTGGTCGACCCTGGCCGTGCTAGCAGCCAAGGCAGTGTCGTCAGTATCGACGAGGGTTCCATGACGCCTAGGCGCCGTCAGATTGTCCGTAGTGGTAGCATCAGCGAGAACGTCATCGAGACTAGCTCGGGCGTCCGCAAGATTGTCATCCAAGCCAACAGCTCCGACTCGGAAGACGGGTCCAACAAGTCTTCCGGCTCGGGCACCATTCGTGCTCGTCTGTCGTCGACATCGGCGAGCGCGGGCCAGTCAACCCCGACGCAAAATATTCCAGAGGATGGAGAGGAGGACGAGTCCCATGAGGAGCCGGCCAACGGCGCATCGGGCTCTACCAACGGTACCGGCGCTGCTGGGTCCAAGAAGAAGAAGAAGAACAAGAAGAAGAAGGGTGGCAAGGCTTAGGAGTCTTGGGGTCCCTAGGGTAGTCCGGGGAGTTGCGGCTAATCACTGGCAGCATCCAGTAGCGCATTGTTATTTGAATTGATTTTATTCAAGTTGTTCCCAGGCCCAAGAGATGTGTCGAATGGTACGACAGGTATGCCAAGATCAGAACGACCCTTTCAGTCGCCAAGACGATGAGCATGGACGCAGACGGGAGGGGACGATGCCACACCCTGGGATCCAGTGGGCGGGTACACCGTGTAACGATCGAATCAGGCGTCTTGGTTGGGAGCGGGAACGGGGGCACGCCTGGGCATTGCCGGGATCCTTGCATTGTGACTTTTGGCTGTTGGTTGTCCAGCGGGTATTCCGGTTCATCTTGGTAGTTGGCGGGATTCAAAAAGCTGAACACTCCCGGGTAATCAAGTAAATCCAGATCTGTCACACTTTACGAGCTCACCTTGCCCTCTCTAAGCCTCATTCACCTCTGAAATCACCACGACCAACTCGCCAACGAAAACTTCTCTTCAATCATACAGTACCTAAACCATGGCGGTCATTCTATACCTCGGGCCTGTCGCCGTCGCCTCTTGGCTCCTCATTGGCGGCGTCGCATACAGCAATGAAAAAGTCACCAACTCGGACGGCGCTGGTTTTATCGTCGGCATCTGCTGTGTCTTCTACGTTATGGCATTGATTTTCACCTTAATGTTCGACGAAGGCGGCAATCACAGCCACGGTCCCGCATTCGCGAGCGGTATGATCGGCTGTGGACTCGGTGGCTTCCGGTCTCTCATCGTGGCCGAGACCTTGGGCTATCGCTTCCTCTTCTGGGCTCTCGGGGGGATGTTGGCTGGGTGGGTGGTTGAGTGGACGCTTCATCCTGTCGCGTGGCTGATAGCACGTCGGGAGAAAAAGTAGAGTAAAGCCAAGGCTTGAAGCTTTTGTGGAGGTTGGGAAGGATGCGATGGTCATCTAGGGCCCACAGACACGGGCGTCTGCTACGGGTCTGGGGAAGATGGGTAATGAAGGGGAAAATTTAGAAGCTATTCAAGTAGCTGCAACCTCGATGTCTGGCCACTCGAGGTCCAGTTGTTCCAAATCACCACTTTCCATACTAAAGTCCAGATCCAAAAGAGCCTCAAGCGAGCCCAGTGGCGATCCGGGACACACCTCCCTGAAGATAGATCCAAGGTCCATATCCACATCAGCAGGGCTTTCTTCCTCGCCCAAAATGTGCTGAATGTCGGGCGCGCCGGGGACAACGGCATCAAACTCCGCATTGGGCGAGAGGCCGTACCCCAGGACAGCGGATATGTCGGAGCGGTCCTGGCGGTTTAGTTGGAAGACGCCCTCGGCTGAAGAGGAAGCCCAAGGTGCGCCAGTGACAAACGCGCTTCTCAGAACCACCTCAAGGTAGCCGATTGTTGCGTCTGCCGAGGCGTACAGCTCACGAAGCTTCTCCATGATGCGCATGCAGACGCGAAAGCGATGGATGGCGGCCTCGCGGACGTCGTCGCTGCGGCTCTTCATGTTGAGCAGGTGCATGCAGATGGCGGGGTATAGGACGGTGATGGCGGCAAGAGGGAGGTTGCCGTCGAGCTTGTGCTGGTGTAGCTCTGCGGCGAGGTGTGTTATCTTATTGACCGAGTCGAGGACAACGGCGCGAGAGCGAGCGCGGGCTTCAGGTGAGATGTGCTCCGAAGGGGCCTGGTGTGGGGATGAGGGGAGGAACTGAGGCCGGTGTAGCGAGTACATTGCCGTGTGATATGACATGTGGAGAAGGTTCCGACGAACGTGGATCGAGGTGATCATGTTATCGGCGGGAAGCTCGTCGAGGGGAGCACTCCAGCGACAAGATGGCGGCAAGTCAGCGAGCCACAACTTGAGGGCTTCCTCGATGGCTTTAACAGAGTCTGAACGCTCAGGGCTTGCATCTGCTTCGGGGCGGTACGTCTCAAACGAAGCCCGTTGCTGCCTTAGGAGGATCTTGTTGATGAGAACGAAGAGCTTGGTCTTTTCGATAAGAAGCTCCGCAGACTCAATCTGCTGGGAGGCAGTATAAGGCCCGATGTGATCGTGGTCCAGTAAGGGGAGTCGAGTGGCCAGAACCTCCAGCTCAAAGTCGTCCTGTCGCAGCATTGAGATTTCATAGTCTTCGTCTTTAATTCTCGTTGGGCGATTAACCCCCAGGGCCAGAATTTTGTCGCGAAGGTAGCAGCTCCACCATATTCTCCTCAGCAACTTGACGTGATCGGTGTCGAAGATGAGGCTGGGTCCCGGGGTTCGATGCAGTCCGAGGGCATACGCCAATGAGATGGCCGTGTTAAGCCAGTGCCAGGAGTCTTTCGTGTCCGACTGGGACACACTGCGGGACGCCATCAGGAGGGCCGCTTGCAAGAGGACGAGTCGGTCTTGTTCTGATCCGAGTTCGAAGAGGAGCTTGTAAATGGTCAGCCATGTGTTGCATCGGCAGCAAGGGCATTCATACCTCTGTCCTCTTGTACAGGTCTTTCCTCAGACTCTTCGTGTCGGCATATCCCTCTTCTATCAACACGTCTGATCGAAGAAACGCTGATCCCGCAAAAAGTACAGCTTGATACAGCAAAAGGCTCACTTGGCCTCTAGAGCCGCTTGTGCAGCCAACCACGTTGCAAAAGCCGGCCAGATTGATGATGGGCATGCGAGGATAGGCAAAATCGATATAGGACTTGAGAAGAATGCATTGCAAGGATGTGCTGGGAAGATCGAACGCCCCTTGGGACCGGAGAAAGGCGGAATATGACGATTCGGTAACGGGCAAGGGCTTGAGAAAGGGCGGAAGTTGACCCTGTCCGTTGAGGGGCGATGTGAGTTGAACAGGGCTCAGGGTTGGTGACGGCAACCTTTGGCGCGGGTCTTCATATTGTCCACTCTTTTCTGGACATGAAGATATTTCAATGTGATCCACGTCGCAATACTCGGCAGCCAGGGTTTCTTCAGCGTCGTCGTAGAGGTACTTTCTGCAAACGCGTCAACCCATGTTGCGGCCACCGGGCACTTGAGATTCTTACCTTGCCCTCCGGCGGCTACGAGGCACAATGCAGGGAATCCGGTTCCATCTGCAATTGCTGCATGGATGGCTCTCGAAGAAGTGTATGCTTGGATCAGCTCGACGGCCAGCGCCTTGGTTGGTAGCTGGAGAGCCCTCGCGCTGGCTGGACTTGGATTCCGACATTGTAAATGATGTGAACTTGAGTCTGAACAAAAATGGCCGTCCCCGGGCAGGAAGCGCGGGGGAGCTGTGGTAAAGTACCTGGGAGCCGACCTACAAAGTCCGGACCGTGCCGGCTAGTCGCGGAGGCGCTAGCGATTGATCGGCTCTTTGCGGGGGCGGGGTTCCCGGGGGTGTTTAAGCGGAGGGGCACCCGGGTTTCGGGATTTGTTGGTTGCCCGCTTGCGCTTCCAGGTGCCGGACCTGTATGCCTGGGAAGAAGAGGGGAGCAAGGAGGGGTTCAGAGGCTGGCTGATCCCATGGACGGGTCAAAATCAAAGTCGGCACCAATGCCAGCCAGAAGCACCTCGAGAGCGGGAAGCATGGTCATGTCGCTGCCATCCGCAGAAAACCCAAGGGCAGGGTCTCCAAACGCCCCAAAAAGTGCATCGACCTCTGGCGGGTTGGAAGTGGTCATCCCTTGGCTAGTGCCCGGCATCGCGTAAGCCGATCCCATGCCGTATGGCTGGAGATCTTGGGACATGTGTGGTGGGACCATTCCCGGGCCATCGCCTACGGCTGCGCCTGTCCCCATCTCAGGGGCACTTGGACGGAGAGTAAAGCCTGCACCGTCACCGCCGTCCCTAGCGGTGGACGCATCGGCTCCGTTGTGGCTTGGGGTCCTAGGTCCGTCCTGGCCGACGCCCCTGTCGAAGAGACGCAGAAGACTCTTGGCATAGAGCCATCGTGTAGACATCTCCCGGAGGCTGAGAACCAGGGACGAGTACAGACGCTTTGATCTCGCCACCACGAGGGGATTAGGTGAAGCCACCTGACTACTGAGATGAACCAGTGCGGTGAAGAGCGTGTAGATGCTGGCCATCCATAATTTGCTCAGGCTTTCTTGGGCACGCATGGCGTCAAATATGTTTGCAATGGCCGCTGCAGCGTCAGCACAGATACTCAGATCGCTCGCCGTATCCAATGATGGGTCTCCGCTGGAATGCGGCGGTGGTCGGTGCAGAAGGATCAAGAAGTTGTTGTAGGTCAGATGAAGGGTTGCTTGCCATGTGTTCATGCCAGTTGCGGGAAGTTGAAGGGGCTCGGGCAGGGAGGTGATGAAGGCAGCGAGAGCCTCGTCCGCTTCCCTCGTCGCATCTGCACGGTCGGCTGCCGAGGCTCGAATGGCGAGACGCTTCTTCATCACCCGCGAAAATATGACACAAAGTTGGGTGTGGCAGATGAAAAAGTCAACCTCGGGGTTTGTGATGCCAATAAAATGCCACGCCTCCGGTGCCGGTCGATCTGCGTCATCGAGGTTGCTGTAAGCCAAAGTGGTTAGCAAACATGACCTTGAAGATTGAGGAGGAGCTGGCTACTTGCATTGCCTGCGGCCTTCCCTGTGCCACCGACACCATAACATCATATTGGAAGAGAATCCACCAGAGGCGCATCCATTGACGCTTGTCCATGGCGTTGAGATTGGCAGGAGTCGGATCTCTATGTATGCCCATACCAAAGGCAGTTCGGGTGGCGACACCCACAAGGTGCCACGAGTTGGAGACGATATCCTCGAGATCGTAGCAAACCCAGGTCATGAGCAACGCGGACTGGATGTACACCTCGCGATGCTGCTCAAACCGGCAATCCATGATGGATTTCGCTCGCCGGTAGAACAGATGCTTGAGGGTAAGCATCTCCGGGTTCTTCGCCGCCAGGACGTGGGCGCCAACGACGAATATGGAGTTGAGCAGCAAGAGACCCAGTTGTCGACGAGGCTCCTGGTTCGGAAGACCGTTGTAGCTTTTCATAAACTCATCCTCGTCGACAACCGGGAATCCTGGGTTGATGTGCGTAAAGTACGCCTGGATCAATTCGTCCGCCAGCGCTTTGGTTGGCAGTTGCAAGGCCTCCTGCGGGACGCTCGATGGCATCCTCGGGGCGAAGGGGTGGCTGCCAAAATGGAGGACATTCTGCGCCGACTTTCGAGATCGCTGGCGGACAAGGTAGTTGAGGTTGGAGAACTCGGTGCCAATGAAGTAAAGGCGTCCGGTGACGTTGATCTCGCTGGTCCGAACATCTTCCCTGTCGAGAAAGTCGGCCAGGTTGCGCGCGTCGTGCTCATGTTCCGGAGGTGACGAGGGGGTCGGGACAGAGGATGTTGATGGATCTGCCCAACGCGAGTCGCGAGGTGTAGATGGCTCGGTTCTAGGTTCAAGCGGCACGTCACCTCGCCTCGATCTTTGGACAAGAGATGTCCTCGTCTTCTTCTTCTCGAAGAGCAAGCAATCCGTCTTCTTGTGGTTCCTACAATGGGTGCAAGGGCTGCCTGTCTCGAGAATGTCGCACTTGACCTTTCTCGCGTGGCAGGTCCCGCAGGCTCGCCCGTCTGTGTGGCGATAGACAATTTGTCAGTCTGATCATCCCTTCAATTGACATCACGACGCAGGGGTTGGCTTCAAAGCTCGCACTTGTCCGACTCCTTCGGGAAGCTGTTGCATCAGACCGCGTCCGATCAGGGCTAGCCAGCCCTTCGGATGACATGGCGCCCTCCGGTCTCGGGAATCGAAGAATCCTGCCCGAGATGTGACTCTTGTAAATACCGAGGTGATGGGAAAATGATGGAGGGAAATGCCACTGACATGCGTCGGCGTTCGATGATCGGAAGTTATGGTAGGAGTTGGGAGAAATAAAAGCCGAGACGTCCACTGTGTCGGGAATTAGCAGTGGGATGGCTTTGTCAGATCGGCCGAAATGGCCAATCACGTGTGGCTCGGTAATTCTTCGTGGGACATGGGCTGGGTCGATCGTTCGTCGGCGGAATCCTTCTCTCGCACTATGACGAACATGGTGACCGCAGCAAATGCAGTGCTTGGTGTCTGATTATCTTTTTCTGGTAGCGCCACCTCCTCTCCGAGATGGTCGAGCATCTATTGCGGCTCCGTGCCATGTCCCCTTTCCCTGTTGTCCTTGACGTCTGGGCCATCGGCCGCCACAGATCTTCCGAGGCGTCGAGATGGCGCTGTAAATGTCAGCGCGAGTGGGACTCTGCAGAATCTCCAAGGGTTCTGCATCTAGAATACGTATAAGTAGTATCATGGCACGTTGATGCTGCTTTGCCGGTCACCCATCTCACTTGGCGATCATCCCACTGCCACTTCCAGTTCCATCTACACCCTCCTCTTCACCCTCGGACACACCATGGGAGCCAACGACACACAGGAACCACGCGAGACGCGTGATGATGTATCGCTCTCTGGCGGTGAAGACCAGCTCGAAAAGGCCCGTGACCTGGAGTACCTCAGCGACTCAGAGGCTGAGGTCTGGGACGCCACGAAGCTATCCAAAGTGAGTTCCACCTCCATGATGCATCCTAGGAGATACACCGTGATGGACATGTGTGCTAACAATCACCCCAGCTTCGAAAACTTCACATCATCATTGCAGGTTTCACATGCACCTTCAATGGCAACTTTGGTTCCTCTCTCCCCTCGGGCGCCCTCGACGCCATCTCGACACACTTTGGTGTCACCAGCCGCGTGCATCTCATCTTACTCAACTCCCTTTACATGACTGGCTACGTCTTGGGCCCTGTTCTCTTCGGCCCTCTCAGCGAGTACATTGGTCGCCGGCCAGTTCTCATCGGCACATTCTTGGGCTACTTGGTCTTCACCCTCGCCTGCTCCGTGTCTCCCAACTTTCCGGCCTTTCTCGTCTTCCGCATGCTCACCGGCATCAACGCCGCGGCGCCGACCACCGTCATCGGCGGGTTGTATGCCGACATACTCGACGACCCGTCTGCTCGTGGAAATGCCATGGCTGTCTACATGACTATTACTACCGTGGGCCCCCTGATCGGCCCCATCATCTCCGGTTTCTCGTCAACAGTCTCCTGGCGCTGGCCATTCTGGATCGCCGGCATAATGGCCGCCGCCAGCTTGCCCCTGGTCCTCGCTTTGCCCGAGACGTACGCCCCTGTACTTCGTAACAAGTACATCAAGAAGCGCGCAAAGATGAACGGCCGCCAGCAAGTCTCCTCTCCCGGCGCCGAACAGCTAGCACCAACGCCTTTCGATGTTCGCAAGATCTTCCTCAGGCCCATCACTCTCCTCGTCACGGAACCTATTCTGCTGTCGACATCGGCTTATCTTACACTGGCCTACGCCGTCTTTTACCTCATGTTCCAGGCGTATCCTTTCGTCTTCCAAGACTTCTACGGTCTTGCGCCGGGTCCTGCCGCCCTCGCCTATGTGCCCGGTAAGTGAAGTCCCTGTCCATCAAGAATTGCGATGCTGACTGCAGAGCTTCCAGCGGTAATCGGTGCCATACTCGCCATGGGTGTCTTTTCCGCTTTTACGTGGTTCCATGACCGGCAGACCAAGGCGGGTGCGCCTTGGACCAAAAAGGAGATCTACCGCAGGCTCCCTTTGGCCTGTATCGCCGCTCCTCTGTAAGACCACCATCTCCCAAGCTTACATCCTGCTTGACTGACACCCCTCAGCATGGTCATCGGTCTCTTCTGGCTGGGCTGGACTGTCTGGCCCACCGTTCCTGCTATCGTGCCAATGATCAGCGGAGTCTTCTTCTTCTGTGGCTACCAGCTCCTCTTCATGGGCATGGTCAACTACTTGACAGACGTCTACCGTCAGTATTCCGCCTCGGCACATGCCGCGGCAAGCATGACACGCTCTATTGGCGCCATCCTTCTACCCCTGGCCGCAGACAGCATGTACAGCGACCTAGGACTGCACTGGGCACCGTCGGTCTTGGGTTTTGTGGCCGTGGCCATGGGCGTGATACCTTTTGTCTTTATCCGTTTCGGGAGCCGCTTGGCGCGGAGCAGCAAAGCAGCTCGGGAGGCCTTCTCTGTTGAGGACGCCTGAGCAGCTCGGGGTGTGTCATCGGGGGTGGTTAATAGAAACGACTTGACGAACAACGAAGAAATAGAATAGACAGGATAATACAGCTTCTAATATTGGGTGTATTCTTCTTTCTATTGTCGGCCGTTCCTGTTCCCTGTGCCAGTCGAAAGAGTGGCCTAGTCGTACCAAATGGTGTTCATGCCGAATCCGGGCTCCGGGATTCTCAACCGCGCCACGCGGCCCAGGAACTCGTCTTTCCACCGGTACACCTCGATCCAGCCCTCCTGGTCATCTGTGATGGCGATCCACTCGTCGGACCAAGGACACGGCGAAACGGCATTTGAGTGACCTCCGCTCGTGGGCGTGGGGTTCAAGGCGATCTGGCGCTCAATGTCGCCATTATCGTCGAGCCTGAAAGCAGCAATGTAGCCGGTGAGGTCGAAGCTGTTGGCCCTGGCGGTGGCGAAGAGGTGACGGCCCGAGCTGGTGAGCTCGCACACGTCAGAGCGGTACATGGTACCGCTGTTGGGGATTCCAGGCGGGATGAGCGGGTAGGACTTGTGGGTGTAGACGGGCATGTGGGTGGCGGGGTCGATGAGGTAGAGGCACAGTCGGTTGCCGGCTTCCATGAGGGCGTACAGGAATTTGCCCGAGGGGTGCATGGCGACCCATCGCGGGTGATCCTTTGGGTCTGGTGCGTCAACGGAGCCGACGAGCTCGAGGGCGCCGGTGGTGGGGTCCTTGCGGTGCGTCCAGAGCTTGTTGGCGCGCAGGTCGGCCGAGTAGAGGTAGGATTCTGACGGGTCAAAGACGGAGCCGTGGATGCCGCTGTGAGGATCAAGGGGGTAATGGTGGACGGGTTCCGCGGCGAGGGTGCCAGTCTTGGTGACGGGGATCACGGTGCCAGCGCCGGCATGGTTGTAAAAGGGGTTCGCGTAGACGGCGTAGGGAGGCTGCTTGGCGGCGAGGAGGAAGATGGCGCGCGTGTTGGTGTCGTAAGAGGACGCCTGGGCTGGGAAAGTCGGTCAGCCGATTGCACGGTCGGCGAGGCGGAGAACCTACCATCGTGAAGCATGGGATGTGCGGCCTCGTGGACAATCTCTGTCGGGCTCTTGACGGAGTAGCTTGACCACTTCTTCATGGCGGCGCCGTAGATGTTCTTTCGGGCATGCTACAGGGGTTGATTAGCGGTCATGGCTGCTGTGGGAGTCCGGTTCGGGCACCCACGTCAAAAGTCATCCACGAGATGGGCTCGTCGTGAGGAATCTCGGTTCTCTTGACCAGTTCTAACGTGAGCTTCTCGTCGTCAAATGCGACGGTGAAGATGGCACCCGGAGGAGTCCAGGTGCCGATCATGAGGTGGTGGACAGGCATTCTGGCGGTGGCACTGAAAGATCGGGATGCTGTGCCAGTGTTGATCTTGAGAGTTTGAGGTGCTTGTACTCTCAATTGTCGACCGCTTCGATTCACAAAGGTTTGTAGAAGGTGGCGCATGAGGGAGGGTGAATTGGCATGTCATCGAGCGGAGGAAAAAAAGAACGACAGGAGCTTCCCGGCGACGAGGGATTCTGGTCGGACTCGGAGCTCCCTCGGCTCATGTTTGGAGCGATGGCGCGCGCGCTGGAGCTGCCCCTCCCCCTCGTTTGCCGTGACGTTGTTCCGATGTTCCATGCCACAAGGCCCCTGCACTGTCGTCCCACGGCCAGTGTGGGGAGATCGGGAGATGGTGCGGCAAATGGTTCACCCAGGGGACGGGCACCAAAGAGACGATGCTTTCGGCATGGCGTGTTGCGGCCCGCCAGGTCGAAGAAGAGTCGGGATGAATTCTAGACGGCCGTGGTGCATCAAATGATGCGGATTACTCCAAGAGAAGATGTGAGGCCGATGGGCATAAGCTTGAGATGAAGAGTTTAAGATGTGCCGAATGTACTTCGCAGGCAAAGCAGCTCAAGACCTTCTGGCGGGCAGGGCGAGGGTCGAGTCAGGTGCTGCCAGTGGGCGGGCGGTTAAACAAAATCCCACTGGCGGGCAGACACTGGCAGGGATCGGGAGGGCCGATCGCAAGAGGCCGACGGCGGCGGGCTGCTAATTATTTGTACACCACGGGCTCCTCTCCACCCGCGACTGGACCGCCACATCGTCGGCTTCATTGCTCGATTCCAGAATCAGCTAATAGAGAAAGGGAGATAACAACACGTCACCTTGACACTGAAGCTGCGCCGGGCGTCTCTTCACTGCTACTAGATTGCTGAATGTCGAAGCTGGTTTTTCTCGGTCAAACGACCCCTGAATTGAGGTGACCCCCGCCTTGCCCTTCCAAGGCCACCACTATGTTGGCTAGAGGTGCTTCAATTCAAGAAACCTAGGAAATGAAACACAGCAAGCAAATAATCTAATCAAAATTCATGACCGTGGTCATACTATCCAGCTTCAACCCGCCAGTCGTCCGCGTCACCACCACACGACCACCATCCCTGACCTCCAACCCATGATCAAACCTCTCCGGAAGGTCAGGGATTTTCTCCAACCATCTGGATGCTGCCTCGACCCATCGATCGTATTCCTCCGCACCACTTCCATCAACATCGACATCCTCTGCAGCCCCCGAAAGCGCTCCCATGTAGGTCAAAGCCCACTGCAGCCGGATCATGGCCTCAAATCCTGGCAATTCCGACGCCGGCATGTTGATTGAGATGGTGTGCCCGCTTTTAACAGGCGCTCCGGGTGGTAGAAGAAGGTCTTCCGCATTCACTTTTTGGGAGGACTCGCCTTCATGGCTGCAAGCTTGTCGCAAAAGCTTGTCCAGAGCTGTGTCGTCAACAGGCCTGGACGGTTTGGCTGCCTCCCTCTGAAGCCAGTGGAAGCGTAATGTTGCCGTGGCAGGAGTGTCCTCATGCTCAGTGGTCTTCGTACTCCCTGCCCACTCAAGACCGAAGAGACACTTCCTCCAAGAGTCAACAAGTCGGCGGTCTAGACTGATCATGTTCCAGGAGTGGTGCGTTGCGCCGATTTGGCCGAGTCGAGAAACAAGATCAGCAACGTTTGATCTTCCATCATTGATCAAGAATTCAGAGTCTTGCAACACTGATGCTGTCGCGGCAGCAGCTGGACCATCTCGGCTCCACGAAAGTGGCAGAATAGGGGCTACTTCGGCACCGGCCCGGCCTGTCAAGATGCATGCATGACCGTCCCTTTGCTGGCACTTTTTCTGTAAGATCTTCTCGCCATCCTGGGCACCATCGCCAGACGTACCTTGAGAGCTGCATCCTCGACTGCAGGGGATGATCTCATGATAAGGTTTACATTATCATAATGTCTTCCAAGCACGACTATTCACAGATGTCAGCTATCATAACATCGAGTCTGAGATGCTGACAAGACCAATGACAACTAAGGGGGGTTACTTACAGTGTCGTATAGCCCACGAAAGACGAATAAGCCGCTGCTCGACGACGATGGTACGATAAGGGTCTGCCGTGAAGAAGTGGTCAAGGCCCGTTGGAGGCATGAATGCCAATGCAGATGCATGGTATGCCGTATACTCCCATCCGGGGTTCCATTGCATGTCTCTGATCAGGCTGCGGACTTTAGATGCAAGGTCGACCCGGGCCCTGATCTGTTTAGTTGCACGAGGTTGTAGATGGAAAGACATGATTGAAAGACAGCGGCCGAATCGTCTGGTGGAGAGCAAAACAAAACTGAGGAAGAATAGCCGTCTTATTTATGGACACCGAGAAACCCATCAAAGATGGGCCTTCTGCCTACTTGTTGAGTATGCACTTGGTGGTCATCCTCTCAGCAGCTGTGATTCGCCCTCCAGGTCGAGTGTGGCCAGGCCGGAAAGATCGACACGAGGTGAAGACTGCCTGCATGAAGAGGGGGTCAACCGTCAGGTGCTGAGGGGGTCTTCTGCAAGTGGTGGGCCTGAACCAACATTCCATCAGTGTCACTTACTTGTCGCCAACTGCATTAAGCTCGGCATATTCGTCGCGACTTCCACGATCGGCACAGTCAGATTGATCCAAAAAGTTATCTCGAAAGTCTATCTCAGGTCTAAAAAAGCCCCCCCAGACTCTCACCACCTTGAATTATATGTGAATGAGCTCATCGAGGTCGTCCCGTCCCTGTACGGGTCCATCTCATAGCCAGGGTTTTGCTGGAACTCGTCGTAGCCAATATGTGCCCCCGAAACCTCAGGCCGGGCCGGCTGTGTGAGCAGCCCATTGTCGGCTTCCGACACCCGAACGAAATAGTCTGACCTCCTGTTGCCGAAGCGACCAAAGTCGAGCAGAATGTTCCCATCGGCCTTGGCCCAATTTCTTTCTGACTCGTTCGGGTTTCCCTGACCAGGGCGTAACAGCAGTGTAGCGAGACGCCCCGTGGACGTCTGGTTGTACATGTCGCGGAGGATGCGGACGATACCAAGGCCTTCGAACGCGACAATGACGGCAGCCCAGGCGAACACCACCACAAGGACGGCCAGCACGAGGAAACCTGGGACCGCAAATCGCAGGTCGTAGCGAATAACCCGACGATAAGGGACAACGCTCGCTCGAGACAATCCTGTGACCGGATCATTCACACTGAGCATGGCCGGGAACCCTACCGGGTCTGTTCGAATGGACGTCTTGGTGCCGACAAGGAGTGAGGCGAGAGAGTCGGCGAGAATCAGGTTCGGGATTTGTGACACAGTTTCATGGCTTTTAGCCAACTGGGCGAACCGTTCGATGAGTGGGAACGAGGCTCTGCCGCTGTAGACTGATTCGTCCAGTGTCGCGCTCTGCTTGTAAAGGTTGCCTACGCTGATAGCTGGGGCCATGGGCCCAGAAAGCGTGTCGGTCGCCGTAAAAGTATTTCCCCAGACGATGAGGGTGCTGACGCCAGTGGGAAGCCAGAGCTTTTCCGAGCGCATGGTGTAGAAACCTTCTGTATTCTCGTACTTGTCGCTGACCATGCCCCAGAGAGGATCAAAGGTCATTCGCTGGTTGCCACTGGTTTCCACAGCCCACAGGGGTTTGGACTGTTCGTCTGGGTACTGCTTGTCGGCGATGCGGTCGATTCTCAGGTTCTCGAGACTTGTGCCAGTCCCGTTGTACCGAAAGTCGATAGTCTTGACGCTGGCACGTACGCCAGTCGCACACACAAACAGGTCTCTTCGTTTAATTTCGATGCCCTTCGCGAGGTCGTCATATGGCGTCGACACTCCGCTTTCCCCACGGCCGACATTGACAGACCGAGCGGGACTAATAATGAGGCCACATTCCACCATGGGGTTGGTGAGATTTGCGGCCCTTCTATCAATCGAAGCCGAGTCCAGGATATAGAACCCTTTGCAGACCTGGGCTAAGGCAGGTAGTAGAGGTTAGCTGATGGCCGTGTTCCTGGCTTTGGGGGCTACACACAGATCGACGTCAGGTTCGAGACAAACATTTTCCTCATGCCATCTGGATACTCGGGAACAAAGTCATCAGGTGGCTCGACAACAGAGAAGCTGCCGTCGAAGGAGTCGTCGAGCGGCTTGAAGTCGCCGATGCTGATGAGGTCACGACCCCCAGAGGTAAACAGGCGGCCGGACCAATTTGGCTTCCTACTCGAATTGGTCGAGGCTTCAAACTTGGGCAGTATTCCAGTGGAAGAGTTGATGGGCAGGGAAACGTTCAGGAAGGAGGCCGCCAGCACGTTGTACATCCGAGCAGCCTTGTAGGCGCGGCCAGGAAGATCGAGGGTCTGGTTGTCCAGCCAGGGACGAGACTCGAGCGCGGTCAAGTCGAGGTCGCGAAATGCACCCCTGTCTACGAGATAGATGTGCTCCTCTGGGAGAAAGGAGTCCATGACTGCTCGTATGTCGATCTCTATGCTGAGGTTGGTGTCGACACAAGCCGAGACGGGCTCGATCCAGCTGATGTCTTCGCTCCATGTTCCCCCATGTGGGAGACCCAGGGGCACCGTGTGATTGCGGTATCCAATTCCTGGATTATCTCGAACATCAACAATAACGCCTTCCTTGATGATGGTGTCGTTTTGAGGAATCAAGAGTTCGATAGCTCGCGACTCGGCACCGACCAATGGCGCGCCATGATCGATGATGTCGACGATGCCGACCGTCCACCGGCGGAACTGGACGTCGAAGAGGCCGGAGAGAGTGTTTCCAGGGTCGTCCGTTGCACTGGAGAACATTGCCGTATAGTTTGCAGGGACTGTCGTGTTGATGGTCGAGGAGTTGTCGGTCTTGACGCTCTGGAATGTGCCGTCCTCAACCTCGACAAAGTCAACACCCTGATACTGGGCGGGGCAGTTGATTCTCCGACCAAACTCGCAGTATCTGCCAAAGGGAAGATGCGGCCGGTCAAGGGTGCTCAGGCCCCACGGGGAGGGGTCTTTCGTGTACTGGAAGAGAACAGATCGCGCTGCGCCGGGGTTCGCGACGATCTCCTCGTGCAGTCCCAGAGGGGCTACCACGCCGGCGATGACCAGCAAGACTGCACATGTAGTCATTGTCCAGGAGAGGAGGACTACAGACCGGCTACGGCTGCGACTGCGGGCCGAGTCTGATCGTAGAAGCAGAGGCCATAGCGTGGTAGCTATCGTTCTGTTGACTGACGACCTGCGTCAGAGTCAGAGATGGCAGCCGGCGTCGACGCGGTGGAGAAGATGTGGACAATACCATGTTGCGGCGGTGTTAATATTTCCAACTGATTTGACGAGTATGATGACTAGGGCAGCAGGAAGGCCATATTGCACTGGACAAGGTCAGAGTCGGCCAAGGCATGGAGGTGTCGCGTGCCAGCTCTGCGGAAGCCGAGGACGGGACTTGAAGCTCAACTTACCGACCATTACCGCCGCAGCAATAAGACCGGAGACTTGAGCGATGGTCAACATTTTGGGTCGACATCCAGGAGTAGACGCAGGCGTTTTTCTGGACGGTGGCGTCCGAGTCCGTTTCGATGCGTGGCGGTGGCTGCCATCGTGACGGGACGGGAGAGCAAGCAAGCCAAGGCGGCAGTTCTACTGTTAAGGTAGGCGCACAAAGTTAAGATCCGATCTGCCTCGGAATCAGTGGCGGGTTGTGTACCCGGTGACAGGGGACTTTAGCGAGGGTATTCAATTGAATGGTGAATAGCTGCGGTGATGTGGCAGTGGCTGAAATCGTGCATCCTTTCAGATCCCCTCACTGGAGGATGAGGTGGTGTTTGTGTGAGGGCCAGGGAGGGGGTTGCGTGCTGAAATCATGGCGGCAGGGGCGGAAGCACAGCGCTAGCGGGTTCAAGTTCAGCCGTCTTGGACCCACCGTGACTGCCGTCAGAGTCGAGTCCATGATGCCTAGAGCCTGACGGCCAGGGTGGTGGTTGTAATAATCTACAGGCTGCTATCTTTGAAATTCTGACACCAACTTGAAGGTGTCCATATTGTTTTAAGTTGGCCAGAGTCTTGGCCTGGAAAACATCCCCTTGAAAGTCGGGCCCATTGAGCTCCCATCGTTCTCGACCCCATACGGCCGCGGCGACAAGCCAATCACTTACCATGGACCCCCCGGCTTTACCACCGATGTTCCACTGCGACCGACAAAAGTTCCAACTTCAACCCAACATACCACGGCACCGACGGGCAGCAACTTGAGCGCCCCGAATCCGGATTCGTTGAAAAGCAGAAGAAACCATGAACTCTACTTCGTCTCGAGGCAACATGCCATTCCTGGGCACTTCCTCTCCTCATCATGCCGCAATCTGCCACCCTGCCTCCCCTTGAAGAACTGGACCCGGTCGCGGTCGCCGACTTTCACGACTCCCTGAAGAACGCCAAACGCATCATTGCCGTCATCGGCGCTGGCATCTCGGTAGCATCGGGTCTGTCCACCTTTCGAGGAACCAACGGCCTCTGGAAGAACCAGGACGTCTTTTCCGTCGCATCACCCGCAGGTTTCCGTCACGACCCCGGTCTCGTCTGGCAGTTCTACAGCTACCGCCGCCACGAGGCCCTCCACGCCGAGCCCAATGCCGCCCATCTTGCCCTGGCCGAGCTCGCCAGAAAGGTCCCAGGCTTCGTTGCTTTGAGCCAGAATGTCGACAACCTGAGCCCCCGTGCCGGCCACCCGCCCGATCAGCTGAAGCAGCTCCATGGCAACCTCTTCACCCTGCGATGCACTGATGAACTGGGCTGCGGCCACATCGAGCACAACAACTTCCAGGAGCCCCTGACCCCTGTTCTCGACCCGACCAAGGACGAGGCGGAGATGATTGGAAGAATGGACCCCGACAAGATACCCAAGGCAAGCCCGCTTCTCCTTGCAGGTCTTGCAAAGAAGAACGCGCGGATCCTCGGGGACAACTATCAAGACAAAGCCCCCACCTCACAAGATGTCGCCGCTCTCAGATCCCATGACGATCAGGCTGGGAGTCCGTCAGCCTCAACGCGATCCGATATTCGACTGACATCGGGCATCAAGACGGAAGACCTGCCGCAGTGTCCCAAGTGCAAGAAGAACATCCTGCGGCCCGGCGTCGTCTGGTTTGGCGAGGCTCTACCTGTGGACATTGTGCTCGAAGTTGAGGCTCTCTTGCAAGACCCTGACCCAATCGATCTTTTTCTCACCCTGGGTACCTCCAGCCGCGTGTGGCCAGCCGCCGGTTATGCCGAGGCGGCGGCGAAGAAGGGCGCTCGCGTTGCCGTCATCAACACCGACCCTGATGACGCAAAGGCCATCAGGCCTGGTCAGGACTGGGTCTTTGTGGGGGATGCTGCTGTTGTTCTTCCTGAGTTGCTGAAGCCCATACTTGGAGAGCTCAACGGATGGCAGTAGGCAAAGCGTGTGCCACGTTCTGTTCTATTTGAGAACGAGAGCATTGCTAGAAATCGGGCCGTCGGAGTATTCAGATGTGGTCAAGGAAGATGCAATTTTCCCTATTGGTCTACCAGTGTACTGCAGAAGATATCATGCATCACCTGTACTGTTGCTATTGACCCGACTCAGAACGACACTCTCCCCTTGCTAGTAGACCTCTGACAGCCCCCCTTCGATGGCATCAACCACGAGCATCCCGGTTGCCATCCAACGGCTTCTTGCAGAGCCTCATGCCTCCTCTTCGACAGAATCTCCCGCCAGACGAACCGTGACAAATTCGTTGCGTGGCGGGCAAACTTGACTCGCGCCCGCTCCCCCAGTCTTCGTCGGCCTCCATCGGATAGTCGGGACGTGCCAGTTTCGGAGACCGGCCGAAGATCCGGCGATCGGCGCCAAAAATGGAGATCATTTGAAGGCGGCCGTGTTTCATCGCCGGGGCACAGTCGGAAACACGCACAGCAGTTGAGCAGGCAGCACGCACGGCAGATGCCCATTTTGTGGAATGCGAGTTTGGGCCATCTGCAGCACGGGTGCGACGTTGCAGAGAACCGCTTCGGTTGGCGGACAGAGTCATTTTGTGGCTGTGGAACGGCTTTTCCGGCTGGGAATTGCGCGGCCCTTGGGGCAACCGAGAGGGTATTTGCAATGGGGTCAATGGCCAGGGCAAACAATCATGGTGCAGAGGCTGCGGCCATCGACACTCCTCGTCTGGCAAGTTCACGGTGTAGTTACCTTCAACCGGGCCTGGGCTAAATGGACCATCGCCACTGTGCTTCAATAGTCCTGGCCCGCTCGCCTCCTGAAAACAAGACATGAATCCACCATCAGCACCATCACGACAGGCGAACCCCATGGGCACGTGCTTGGCGTCCGAGCACCAATTGTCCGGTCGCAGCTTCGAACGGCTGACCAGGCCCCAGAGTCCCCAGCCAGCCTCGACGAGTAAGCGCTGGTACAGTGGTACGAGAATTTGTCCGATGTTTCGCCAAGGGAATCGTCTGGACTTCATGTTGTTGATATGGAGCCTCTGTTCCTAAAAAAGAGCAGACGCCCTCATCGCCGCCGTCCTTGGCTTCTCTCCTGTCTGTTTCTTCAGCCAGTTTCTCCTTTGCATCCTTCCTCGTCGACTCCTCCTCTTCTCATCGCTGCGGCAGGCCCGACTTCATTCATTTCGTCCACATAATTCCACCTCTTATTACCTTCTTTCATTCCACGTGCAGGCCACTCCAGCAAATATGAAGGGCATCAGCGCTATTACGCTTACGCTGGCGGCACTCGCCACGCACGCGGCTGCGGCGGTTACGCCCAGGTTTTCCCACGAGATCGAGGTTGCTGTCGAAAGACGGGACGTCATTGGTAAGCATCTCCAGTTCCAAGAGTGTAGGGAGGTGACCTAATGCTTCGATAGTTGAGCGCCAGACCCCTGGAAATGGGACATCTGGAGCGATTCCCGGCGCACCGGCTCCCATCATTGTCCCGGTGACAACACCGCCTCGCCAGAACCCGGCCGCAGCTCCCGGAGCGCGGCCTGGCGGTGCCCCTGGTGCCGCTCCTGGTGCTCCTCCAGGTGCTGTTCCTGGTGCTCCTCCGGGCGCTGTTCCGGGTGCTCCTCCAGGTGCTGCCCCTGGTGGTGCTCCCGGCGGTGCTCCTGGGCGCGCTCCTGGTGCTGCTCCCGGCGCCACTCCTGGTGCTCCCGGTGCCACGCCCGGTGCTACTCCTGGCGCCAAACCCGGCGCCGCCCCAGGTGCCGCTCCCGGTGCCGCCCCTGCTGCCCCGGGAGGCGCTCTCGGTGGGCTCCTCGGCGGTCTTCCCGGTGGCATCCCTGGCAACATCCTGCCCGTTCCAGGTGCCGGTGCTGCTGGTCAGGCGTAGGAGTAGATCGTTCATCGTCCTTCTCCGTTGGCTCTTACCTGTCCACAAATATCATGGTCTCCTCTGATTCAGGAGTCGAAAACCCAACAGGCTGGTCTGGCTGGTCCCAATTTGTCTCGGTGGTATTGCTGGGCAGTCAAGAGACGTGGCCTAGGCTGGCGTGGCAGAACATGGTGTCCTAATGTGTAGTAAGAAACCTCCTAGACATGAGGGAATAGACGATGTTGGAGGACAGACAGACAGACGAGTGAACCCAGCCCCAAAGTCCCGAATGTAGGTACCCAGAGTCGCGTGACACGGCCGCTGCCTTGTTGGCCCCTGAAATGAGCCTTGATTACTAGGTAATACTAGGGAGGAGGGTATGCAGTCATCCATCGGAGCTGGCCGGACATGCATAGAAGACATCCGCCAAGGGGAAGGGTGCCGCCAGCCCGACGCGCTCTCCCCCGAAGACGGATGCTTGCTGCTATCAGTCGTCGTCGGCAGGTTCCTGGCTAGCAACGAGGCCTGGCAGGGTATGTATCTACCTCAGCTGCGAAAGCGGCCGAGGGGACAGGGGAGGGAATGTGAGGGGGTTGAAGGGGCGGGTCGGCTGAAAAGAGGGCGTGGCTGCCGTTCCATCCGCACATGCCATGCCATGCATGGAGACGGGAGAGTGCAATGCAATCGCATCAATTCCGGGCGGACGTTTTCAAGGTGGGATGGCTGCTGTGGCCTGTGGGTGGGTGTCTGGATTGATGATGGAGTTGGTGATCCTGGCTGACTCGCAGCACGTGGTGGTGGGAGAGGGAGGAAAAGCAAGGGTTCAGCCGGGGCCTGTCCATGCTCTGAGTGTGCCCCTGTCGCACGTGAAAACCACCATTGGGTGGCAGCGCGCACCAGATACCGACAGCCTGATTCGATTGCCTGAGCGTTGGAAGTTCAAGCATGTTCCATTCCAGCGCCGCCACACGGGCCCGGCAGCTTTGCCTTGCACGAATAGCGCCCGAGATGTGGCTGCCGACCGTTGAACACCCGATTCCACCTTGGGCAGCTGTTCCGGCAAGCAATCTCACACCAATTGAACGTCCATCGCAGCCAGTCAATCTCACACCGCATCATGAACACTCCAAGTGACGCCCTCACTTCTCCTGTCTTTTCTTTTGCCCCGCCTCGCCGACGCCGGAGCAAGGACACTGCAATGACTGCATCGTTCCTTCCCAAAAATCGTGCACTTTGCCCTTGCCCGGGTAGGTGCGTTTAGGTGGGGGCGATAGGAGCTTCTCCATCTTCTCCACGCCCCGCCAGCCCAGGCATGTTCACCTTCCAAAAAGAGACCCCTGCCGGCTCGGTCCAGCGCCGCCCTTCCCTGTGGCTTCCCACACCACCACCCGACGCTACTCGACAACACCTTGTCCTGCTTGTGAACCTCCCCATTCGGCTTGGCAGGAAACGTGCCAGGCACCGCGACCTCTGACAGGGCAGCTGATAAGCCCCCCCTGGCACGGCATGCTCTTTGGATCGCCCGCGCTGCCGGCCACCTCCAGCGAATCCGAGCTCGTCTACGACCCCGAGTCCAGGGACAAATCTCCACGGTGGACCAGCCCGCCTCTCGGACATGGCCGCTCCCTGCCCACCACAACACACACCCATCCATCGACCTACCAGGCGAGTGGGATATCCCATGATGCGGAGGCGCGTAGCTACTAGCTAGCTCGCTCACATCCACAGCAGAACGAACCCATTTCGAACCGACCTGCTAGAGCTGGACGCGGAGGAGGGGCCCAGACGAGGAGAGTGAGGGGCGTGCCGCGTTGCCCAGGTTGCCCTAGACATTTCGGCCCCGTCTTCGCTCGTGCTCGCTCACTCACATCCTCGTCCTTGCGCCGAACAGCAAAATCCATGGGTAGAGGTACAAATACCACTGCCCACCGCCCCCCCATAATGGAGGGGCTCTTCTGCTCTCCAGGCCTTTCCCTCACGAGACCAGCTCCAGCCCGTCCTCCGTGCCAGTCTGTCTGTCTAGTCCCTTGCCGTTGCCCAAGATGAAGGTGCCCGCTACTCTCCTGTCCGCCCTCGGCCTTGTGTCGGCTGCCACCATTGCCGAGATCAACGGCAACAGGTTCAACACCCCTCTGAACGGCACGGCCGTGACCGGCGTCGAGGGCCTGGTTCTCGCCAAGGGCCCCAATGGCATCTGGATTCGCTCCACCAACCCCGACGACGACGACCGTACCTCGGAGGCTGTCTACGTCTTCAACCGCAACGTCGTCTCTGCCGTTGCTGTTGGAGATGTTGTCACTCTTGACGGCACAGTCTTCATGTACAGGTAAGAGAGGCCCAGCAAAGAAGACCTCTGCAAACATGGAGACACAAGCTGACAACCCCTTGCTACAGGGCCAACAACCTGCAACTCTACCTGACCGAGGTCACCAACCCTACCAACGTCAAGGTCGTCTCCAGCAACAACCCCGTCAAGGCCTATGTCATTGGCGAGGACACTGCCAACCCTCCCACCGAGGAGTTCACCTCCCTGGACAACGGTGACATCTTTGCTGTTCCCAACGACGTCGTCCGCGTCAGCGTTGCGAACCCCGTGCTGGAGCCCTCCAAGTACGGCATGGATTTCTGGCAGTCGCTCAACGGCGAGCTCGTCACTGTCAAGTCCCCTGTCGGCACCACCCGTCCCAACCAGTTTGGTGACACCTGGGTTCTCGGCACATGGCCCGCCACCGGCCGCAACAGCCATGACGGTATCACCATGACCGACAAGGATGCGAACCCCGAGGCCATTGTCATTGGCACCCCCCTCGATGGCACCAGCAACCCCGAGACCAAGATGGGTGACAAGTTTGTCGAGATCACCGGTGTCGTCACCTACGCTTTCGGCTTCTACCGCATCCTGCCCCTGACGGCCCTCGTCGTTGCGGAGGAGGCTTCCACCGAGACCTCTCCTACCACTCTCAAGAGCACCGGTGACTGCCGCGGTCTCACCTTTGGCTCCTACAACGTCGAGAACCTGTGGGCCGGCTCCGAGCACCTCCCTGCCGTCGCCGCCCACATTGTCGAGTACCTCAAGACCCCCGACTTCCTCTTCCTTCAGGAGATCCAGGACAACAACGGCCCCACCAACGACCTCGTCGTGAGCGCCAACGTCACCCTTGCCACTCTTGCTGCCTCCATTGAGGAGAAGAGCGGCGTCGTCTACGACTTTGTCGAGGTCGCGCCTGTCAGCAACCAGGACGGTGGCCAGCCCGGCGGCAACATCCGCAACGCCTACCTGTACCGTCCCGACGTCGTTGAGCTGTGGAACCCCAACCAAGGCGGCAGCACCGACTCGGCTGTCGTTCTCGACAACGGCGTACTGTCTTTCAACCCCGGCCGTGTCGACGCTGCCAACGAGGCTTGGGCCAACAGCCGCAAGCCCCTGGCCGCCGCCTGGCGCGCCATCCGCGGCCCCAAGAACAAGCCCTTCTACACCATCAACGTCCACAACGGCTCCAAGGGCGGCTCCTCCACCCTCCACGGCGACCCTCGTCCTCCCGTCAACAACGGCGTCGAGAAGCGCGGCCAGCAGACTGAGGCCATTGGCGCCTTTGTCGACTCCCTCATCGCCCAGGACCCCAAGGCCCGCATCATCATCTCGGGCGACTTCAACGAGTTTGCTTTCGTCCAGCCCCAGAAGACCCTCACCGGCAAGCACAACCTGACCGAGCTGAGCGCCCTGAGCCTGCCCGAGACCGAGCGCTACGCCTACGTCTTTGACGGCAACGCGCAGCAGCTTGACCACATGTACATCAGCCCTGCCCTTGTCAAGCCCTCTGCCAAGATTGAGCACATGCGCATCAGCAGCTGGCTGAGGTACCCTGACATCACGAGCGACCACGACCCGCTCGTGTCCTACCTCAACGTCTGCGGCTGCTAAACTGCTGCGGACCAAGAGTCGGTGCGCAAAATGTAATAGTACGAATTGCGTCAAAATAGGCATAGCGAATGGCAACGGTTGGTGTAGAATACATTTTAAGATGATTCTTGTTCATACCTGAAAGTGGTTCCTCCTGTGATGTACCTGCGATCCCCTGCTTCTTAAGTTGCGAGCACCTACCCCCTACACATGCGGCCCTCAAGTTCCCCGCGCCAATGGCACACCCTCCAGGTCACCCCGCGCATCGTTTGCTCCCCGTTGCTGTCCTTCTCATGTTGGCTCAAGACGATTGTTCCTCTGTACGAGTCAAGTACAACATGTCAATTCTCCCTCACGCAACTCGTCTCGAAAACCGCCCCAATTGCAGTAAGCCGGGCCTCGAGCTACACATCCCCGAGTATATCCGCAAGCCCGTTCATCCATGCCACCCTCCCCCCATCAGCAGGCCTATCCGTATACAGATCGAGGGACCAGCGGTTTCCATCGAGAGACTCCTCCCCGGTGTCCCTTGGAGTCTCGGACACTGGCTGCCTCCCTTCCCGCAGCCTCCAGGCCCCGAGCTAGCCAGACTCACCTACTGTGCAATCTATGGTCAGGAGCCCTGCCTCTCAGGGCCCGATCTAGTTGTCAGGGATGAATATCTCGGCGAAGTTATAGCAGCAAGACCAGGATTGTGAGTTTCTTTGGCTCGCCCCTTTGATCAATGCTCACGCTGGAAGAAAAGTGAGTTGGACTACTACGGTGTCACGTTTGATCACCTAGTCCCCGCCAGTGATTGGGACCCAGAAGTCTTGCAGACCAACATTGTTGAAGTTGAGATAGACGATGGCCAATACGCCACCAAATTTCTGCCTTTTTCTATCAACTTGGCCGAGTATACTGGCAAAAAGGTCCTGGCTGTCCCGAGGTGCTGTCAGGATAGGAAAGGGACTACAGACCGCGCGAGAGTAAATGAGAGCATTGCACATAAGACGGGCAAGTTCAAATATGAATGGGAAGAGGACGAAACAGAGAAGTAGGAGAAGTTCTTTGTCTATATCGTAGATGAACCAGAATCTCTTGGAGCTGGAGCTCTCGAAGCTCTTGGGTGACAACCTGTGCAATTGGCGCTAAGCTACTTCGAGCTTAGAGGTTCCCCTACTGGAGGCTTAGTAATCCTGCCCTTCGAACTGCCGGCCTTGTCCCTCACACTTCCTCCAGTATTATCGCGAGCGACATCCCGTCGTGACCAACGCCCGACGTCTAAACAACAACATACTACCTACCCAAGGTACGACCCGCAAAGGCCCCTTGCCCTGCCTTAGACAACATCTCTGTCTCGAGAGACACCGACGCTCGCCGCCACGCTTTCTCGATAGCACAACTGTACCCCTCGTCACGACCACGACCAACCCCTCCGTGCAGTTGCACCATCTCGACGCCTGATCATGTCTCTCAACACGCCCACGCCACCTCTGCTACTGACGAAGCGGCTCACATCCTTCCTCAATGCGAACCTATCCTCGTCTCTCAACGCAGCCTTCCTTTCGACGCCATCAGGCAAGCTCCTAGCTCACGCCACGACTCCCGGGGCCCTCTCCTCGCTCCAATCCACCGGCTCCTCGTCCTCCCTCGTTTCCCCGACCACGACGGTTCCGCCGACAGAAGAAGGCGCCAACACCACGCAACCCTCGCGGCCAGGCTCCGTCACTCTTCTCCGGACCCAAGCCACTGTCGCAGCAAGCCTCTACGCCCTACACTCGGCCGCCTCTCCAGCCATCCCCGATGCGCTGCCCGAAGATCGCACGCCGGGGAAGAAGCAGCAGAAGAAAAGCCCGACCAAGCCTCTCACAATTACAGTCCAACTGTCCCATGGCGTCATGGTCATTCGGCGTCTCAAGTGCGGTCTGCTCTTCGTCTGTATCGGCCCTCTGGGCGATGCTGCAGACTCGGCAGCGCAGCATTTGGGACAGGCCGGTGGCGGAGGACATTCGGAAGGCAGCGGTGCAAACAACGGCGGCTTGAGCGTTCCGGGAATGACAACCCCTAGGGGTCACGGCCACGCGAGCCCGTCACACATGCCTGCATCACCATCGGGGGACAGTGTCATGAGTGTTGGTGGTGTCACCACAGCCAGCATCGCCAGTGCTGGCAGCAGCGTTGCAGGAAGCATCGGGACCGCAGCGGTTGTTTCCCTGAGACGGCATGCCGAAGATCTTGCGCGGTGGCTGGACGATAAACTGGGGACGTTGCGGGTTCCAGAGGAGGGTGTTGGTGTAGAGTAGCCTTCTGGCCTGGAGGGAAGGGGAAGGGGTTGTTGGAGCGATTTTGCAGCGGCGTCATTGGCGTTGGGAAGATACCACAGAGAGTCAATATTCAAGTTCTTGAATAGTTTCCGTTACAGGTGATGGCCACGCACCGTGATGCCCCATGCGAACTTCAATACGTCACATGGGCTCGACACTTCATTCGCAGTCATTGCAAAGAATTCTATTGCCAGTGGCATCCCGAATAGTGCCTTAGATTGATACCGTCCTATCCCACCGACCCTCGGCGAGCGAACGCCGAATAATGCCCCTGTAGCCCTTCCAGAAAACCAGTCCTTGGTGTTATCAAAGCGCAAAGGTCAAAATAATGATACATGTAAATCCTGTACAGTTGGACAGATACCTGTCAGATTAGAGGGCCTACTCGATGCTCATCCGCATCAGGCCATCGTGCGTGTCGTGCATGCCGAGGTATCCCACGCGGCCCTTTGTGCCGTTATTTGCCCGGCTGGATGCCCCTCCGCCTGCGGCAGCATTGCCCGGGGTGCCACCCATGCTGCCACTGCCGTTCTCGCTCGGCGCGCTGCTGCCATTCTTCTCGCCCGCATTGCTGCCTGGGCGAGAGCCCCATGAGGAAACATCCCGTTGCATCGGGCTCTGCATGACGGGGGAGTTGTGGACGCTCATGCCGGGACTGACGGCCCGGCGCTTGAAGCCGATGGGGTCAAAGTCGTCTTCGCGGCGACGTTTGTTGTTGATCCTCCGTGTTATCTCGGCGGCGCTAGGACCTTGAGCCAGGGAACTGCTCTGTGAGCTGAGGGCGATGGGCAGGGGTGTGTCGCTGCCCTTGGCAGACTCGCCGCTGCTGGCCGCCATGGCAAAACCAGCAGTGGCGCCGAGGGAGGGCGAGTCCATGTTGATGTCTTCGCTCATTCCAGATGATGAATCGCGAGGCATGAAAGATGCAGGCGGGGGTGTGGTGCGGGCGCCGATGCTGCTGGACTCGGAAAAGGTGTCCCAGAATTTGGGCCCTTTGGAGTGCTTGATCGCCTGGTGCTTGAAACTTTCGGATAGTGCGCCCTCGCCCATCATCTCTTCGCCAGCAACGTCTTCTATCACGTCCTGGTTTGCTAGGTTCGGGGAGGACTGGGCCGTCGGCACACGAGGTTCAAGGTCCATGTCACTCTCGCGAACCTGACGGATGACTTCCGCTTCCCGACGAACTTCAGTCTCGACGGGGGCGCCTTCCTCGAGCAGGGCATGCTTGATGCGAGCAAAGTTTTTGGTTTTGGGCTGTTTCTTTGGTTAGCACTGGGGGTCCGAGAGTAGAGTGTGTCTTGCATTCACTTACCATAAGGTTGCCTCTCCGCGTGGCGACCTGCCGCATGATGGTCTGCCGCTTGCTGGTGGGTGTGCCCATGACACTGTTGATGCTGTCGCTGCCCATTCGTTCTTCTTCGGTGCTGGATATGTGCAACTGGTTGGCTTGCCAGCTGATACTTTCCCGACGGGAATGCGACATGGGCATCTCCTTATTTGGGGGAGACTTTGAAAGCGCGCTAATGGTAGATGTGCTGAAGCCGAGACCCAGTGGTGCACGAATCTTCTTTTTGGGTTGTTTCCGTGGGCGCTGTCGCTGCTGGAAGCTGATCAGGCTGTTCATGGCGGGGGACCCAAGCCCTCCTGAGATGCCGCTCGGTAAACCGGTTCTGGACGCTTGCGGGGTTGACAAGTACACGTCTTCTGTATCCTCGTCCATGAGGTCGTCGTCTTCAGAGGATGAGCTGTCCGAAACAGCAGGATGTGCGCTGCCGAGGGAGCTAGAGATGTGTGCGCGCTCCTGGTTGCCCATAACAGACCAGAGAGACGTGGAGGACTGCTCGGTGGCACCGTAGTCGTTGCTCCGTCGGGCCGGGATGTTTACGGCACGGCCGCCAATTGTGGGGGAAGAGTCGGGCGAAGATTCGGCAAGTGTCGAGTGGTGTAAGCTCGTTGCTGCTCGAGAGAAGTCGAGACCGCGCGATCGACGAGGTAAGATGTTCGTAGGGCTAGCATATATTTGCTCGAGTTTGGGAGAAAGTGGCGCGGGTTTGGTAAAAACGGCGGCTGCATTTGGCACAGGAGATGTGCCGCCTTCGCGACGTGGAATCATGTGTATGGAGAGTCCGCGAGGCGCGAAGCCTGTCCGATTCGGTGTGCTGGGCGCCGGAGGGTAGTCGGGAATGTGATTATCATCTTTCGACGTCCTTCTCGAGGCTTCCACTATAAGGGGCGACGGTGACAGCTTTGACGGCGTGCCACCCGAGTCGGATAAAGATCTTGTTTTCGGAGATCGCATAGAGCCCAAGGCTCTGGCTTGTTGCGTTGTTGCGCCGTCGTCCGGACCGTCGTCCATCATGATTGCCTCATCGTCATCGGCCGACCTGAGCGGCAGAGGCGGTCCCATGGTCGGCTTGGGGGGAGGATATGTGATATTATTATTGCTCGATTGTTCGTTCTGTATATGATCGGAGGCCCATGGGCAGGTTGCGTCGAGGACCAACGGGCTATCGTTTGCGGAGGATGCGGTCGACGCGTTGACGGCACGGACTCGGGTAGTTGTTTCTGTTGGTGTATCGCGTAATATGTCGGGGTCCGAGGTGTCGGGATAGTCTCATATCCAGCCGATTCGCCTCAGTAATGACTTTGGCAAGGACAGCTGGGGATAAAGACAACGACCGGGTATCGTGGTGGGTGGTTCGCACGTTGGGGATGTCGCGCCCGCAGTGGTTATGGTGGTGCTCCAGTTGGCGCTTGCTGCAGCCCACTCCCAGCGTCAGTCGTCATCTGGTCGGTGACCCCACCTTTGTTTAATGGCCGCTCCGCGTCCTGGGCCTCCAATGATATCGTCGATCCACCCGATTGCACTGATGTTTGTAGCGCCCCAGCCCAGTATCCCGAGACACCTCCGCCAGGGAACAGACCCTTTCGTTCAGTCCTCTTTGTCCCAGGCGCCCGGCCCACGTGTTGGACATTCCACTGGCCGGGTGCATCAGTGTTCCAGCATTCTTTCACCGCCGAGTCTTGAACAATAGTCGAGGAAGATTACCTTGCTTTATTGGCAGCAGGATACTGCCATTAGAGTCCAAGGGTCGTAGGAAATGTACAATCTATCAACCCAGAAAGTAAAGGGCGGGGAGAAAGCTTGAGGTCTTGCCGGGTTGGCAACCCTTCTTGCTGGGAGCAGCAAGCATCAAGCCCTTTTCATACACTTGATGGCAGCTGCAGAACCTTTCGCTAATGCAGCCGCGAAACTTTACTATCTTGCAAGTCATTCTTGTACATGCGGCTTTTCTCTCAAGATGGCAATCGCGGGCCGCATTTCGTTCCGGGATGGCTTTGCCGAGCTGCAGGAGGCTGTCACGGTGGAGAGCTCAGCTCCGGTGCGGGGCACATCATCGACTGTCCGGAATGAGGGGCACCGCCAACGTCATTTGAAAAAGTCCATCTCTCGACACGCTCTTGATTTCAATCCATCATTCCTCCTTGGCCATACTTGACTGGAGCTGACACAAATTGGGTCTCTTCATGTTTGCCATTCGATCAGCACCACGACTCAACCAGATACAGCGCCATATCCTGAAACCGCAGCACTCCGGTTTGTAGCCTCCAGCTCTCCATGCGATTAAATGAGACCGTCATTGACGATGTGTATGGCTAGCTCGTTCTCTCCGCACATTCGCAACCATGGCAGGCACAACGGATACCAAGAACTACAAGCTCAATCACACGATGTAGGCATCTGTCCAAGGCACTTCTCATCAGCCTACTAACACAGACAGGATTCGAGTCAAGGACCCTAAGAAGTCTGTCGAGTTCTACGAGCACCTTGGCATGTCAGTCATCAAGAAGCTTGAGCAACCCGAGGCCAAGTTCGATCTCTACTTTCTGGCGTATGATGCCCCCGGAGCCCTCTCCGCCGGCGCCTCCGTCTTTGACCGCGAGGGCATCATCGAGCTTGTATGTTCCTGCCACTCACAGCTGTGTCATCTTACCACGTCGATCCTCTCTCTTCAGTCATGTCCATGAGATTGATCCTATATTCTAGACGCACAACTACGGCACTGAGAACGACCCCGAGTACAAGGCCAACACGGGCAACGCCGAGCCTCACCGCGGCTTCGGCCACGTCTGCATTTCCGTCGACAACATCCAGGCCGCCTGCAAGCGCATCGAGGATGCCGGCTACCCGTTCCAGAAGAAGCTCTCTGATGGTCGCATGAGGCACATTGCCTTTGCCAAGGACCCCGATGGCTACTGGGTTGAGATCATCTCCTGGAACGACGTCAGCAAGACTGAAAACGTGACATCTACGGACGTTTCTACCTACAGGATGAACCATTCCATGATTCGTGTCAAGGACGCCCAAAAGACCCTCAATTTCTACCAGGACGTCTTTGGCATGACCCTCTTCCGCACCAACGAGAACACATCTGCCGGCTTCACGCTCTACTTCCTCGGCTACCCTGGCGAGCAGGGCGGTCCTGTCGAGGGCGAAGGCACTGCCAAGCGCGAGGGCCTCCTCGAGCTGACTTGGAACCACGGAACCGAGAAGGACGAGAGCTTCAAGTACCACAACGGAAACGATCAGCCCCAGGGCTTTGGCCACATCTGTGTGACCGTCGATGACCTTGACGCCGCCTGCCAGCGCTTCGAGGATCTTGGAGTCAACTGGAAGAAGCGTCTTACCGATGGTAGGATGAAGACGGTCGCTTTCATTCTCGACCCCGACAACTATTGGATTGAGATTGTGCAGAACGAGCGTTTCAAGGGCGAGGCCACCAAGTTTTAAGGGCTCTTCAGTTGAAGTTGATGCTAGGAGCCGAAGCGTTGCGGGCTAAGATTGTGGTGTTCGTGGTGCCAATAATACAAGTCAAATCCTGGTCATCATGGCCAAGCCCCTCTCCTCCCTTGGTGAGATGTCATGAGTAGCATCGAGACAGCCTCATGTCAAGATGGATTGCTGCTAGAAGCTTCGAGTCGGCAACTCCGAGGTTTGAAAGGGATGTCTAAACTTGTCAAAGTCTGAAAGAATATCCCTTTCGTGTCTGAAGCCTGGCAGAATGATCTTTGTATTGATTATGCAAAGGAACAAAGGCGTGGCTGTTGTGTTGCCTCTCTTTGTCCAACAAACGTCCTGTTCTAACACCAGCTTCCCTTCAACTTTCCACGGCCCGATCCATCCTCACCCGCTTTCCGCTCTTCACCACAACCGCCCAGCTCACCCATCTTGCCACAAGCTTCGATTTCTCTCAGATCGCCGTCACCCTCTCAGCACATATCAATTCGAGATGACCGAGGAGTCGCAATGGAAATGGGACGAGCCGCTGCCCGAGAAACTGGGCAAGGACTCCAAGTTTGAGCTCCTCCAGTTTCTTGGCGGCTCTTACTGGCTCGCCAGGAACAAAACAGATGGCCGACAGTACATTGCCAAGAAGATGGTCGACTTTTCCGACTACCACGACAGCCGGCTTGAGCAGACCCTCGCCTACGACTGGTCAAAGTACATGACTAAGGCTCAGAGATATGCCAAAGGACTGGAGGAGCTCGTGTACGAACACAAGATGAGCCGCCACGTCTCCTTCGTCATGAATCATGAGAACCTCGTCTCGTTTGCCGGCTCCCTCAGGCATAAGCCGCACAACCCTGAGCCATTCGACGACACCCAGGCCACCGAAGACTACTTGCTCTGGGACTTTTGCAACGCCGGCTCTCTTGAGCTTCTCCTCGTCAACAAGGGCCAGAAGCCGCCATTGATCGGAAAGTTCTTCCTCGAAGAGTCGCTCTGCTGGCATGTCTTGACATCAGTCATGCGAGCGCTTACTTGGCTCCATGATGGGTACCGTCGCAACGTCGACTTTGACAGCAAGAACCCCCGCGACTACGAGTGGATTTGCAGCGACCTTGATTGGGTCCCCATCTTGCATCGAAAGATCGCTGGCACCACCATCCTCTTCCAGCACCCCGAGGGCGCCGAAACCTACGGTCAATGTAAGCTCGGAGATATGAGAGACGTCTCCGTCTGCAGCCATCCCGCCGACCGCTTCGAGGACCCCGTCAGCAATGAGAAGCCCATGTACAATGCCTTTGGCGCGGTGATCTCGCCGCCTAAGCCCCAGAAGGCTGTGTCGCCTCCCGAAGCGACCAACAAGGACCGAGAGCAACCTTCGGTCCGTGACATGCGCAAAGGCATCAAGGCTTGGAAGGAAGGGGCCAAGGTAAGATTGCCAGGCCTGTGGGCCGGTAGAGGTCGAAAGTCACCAGGCTAACTCGAGTTTTCTTCTTCAGGAAGAAGTAGCGTATACCATCAGCGACGACCATTGGGCCCTTGGCTCGGTCCTCTTCAGGATGATGACCGCGCGCTACCTCCCATCGTACCGGTACTGCACTTCCTGCGACGGATGCCGCCATGTGTCCATGTGCAAATACGACAGGCCCTGCACACGCGAGGAGACCAAGAAGAAGGGCGACTGTCGGTGCGAATCGGCTGGTTGTAGCCACATTCTGGATACCTTGCGCCGACGCACTTGCAACCATTGGAAGTGGAAGTCCACAGGGTCTTGCGACCACGGATGCCGCACTGAGCACCTCAACATTGACGACACGCTGGCCCAGCACGACTACTCGTGGCTGCTGATCGACGCGGTCAGGCTTCTGTTCAACAGCTGGAACATCGACAACCTTCACCCGGCCAGGAACTCTAGGAACATCGCAACGGAGATTGAGCGCCTGTACTCGCTGTGGAGGAAGACACCGGAGGGCATGGACTATGTTGATGTCGAGGACGATGTGAAGCAGCGGTACGTCGGGGTGAGGGGCGGAAATGTCGATTCGGACATGGATCTTGACTGAGGTTGGGGAGATGACGGCTGAGGGAGAAGAGGTGTATTTCGGACATGTGCCAGAGATAATTTGCTCTCGGGGCTTCCTCACGGACCACGATGATGCCAGGGCCAATCACCGTTTGACCAGTCGGAGACCGAAGGCCTCCGTGTCCTCCGTCCGTCTGAGTGACATGCATCCCTTGCCTCTTGTCCAACCATCGGGGTCCCGGTCAAAGGTCACAGGCCAGACGGGGAGGGGCCCTTTATCCAAGAACGGGCAATGTCCAATCAGAAGATGAGCGGGAGCCCTCAAACGTGGATCAGGGGGTAGACTAACCTCCTAAGGACTTAGCGCCGTGTACCTGCATGAGGGGTTCTTGCCGTTCAGGCCGTTCCCTCCTTTCGCTCCTCCTTTTCTGGGGAGCACCAAGAGGACTAACCGCCTGTGGACCCACGAAACGGCGCTTGGAGGCTTTTAGTTGGGCCGGGCTCCTTCCTTCCCACCTGGATTGCCAGGTACCCGTGGCGCCGCGGCCTGGGGTCGACCGTCGGGCGTAATGTAAGATCGTTCGTCGAGGCAAATCTATCCGCGCACCACCACCACCGTCGTCGCCAGCCCCCTCGACTCTATTTGTCCCTCCCATCGACATTCCTTACCCTCGATTTCCCTCGACCTCCGGGGATCAATGGTCGCGCTATGATTGCATTGTTGACTCGTTTCCGCACCATTCATTAACTTTTCCAGTCGCGTGGCTCTTAAACCACGCCGTCACTCATTCCACCTCGTCCTCTCCATCATTCAATCAATCAAGCAGTCACTCACTACTCGCCCGCACGTTGCAATCGGCTCCTCCGATTCCGACCATCGTTCCACCCAGCGTCAACTCTTGCTTTTCTCTGTTTTCTCGCCTTCCACTGAGACTCGGGCCGCGCTTGCATCCTCATCGAGCCGATCAAACACGCGGTATCCCAGCTCCCAGGACGACTTCACGTCATTTGTACAGCGCCTGCGCTCCGCTCATTGTTTTGGCGCCGTCGATCCTACACGACACCGGCAGCCCTCGCGCAATTCATCCCGATCCGCCTACTCGAGACGCACCCAAGCAGCGTCCTCTGAACGATCACCCCGGGCGTCGCTTCAACCCCGCTTCTGGTATCGACTCGGTCTTGTCGGACGACGTCTTTCATCCCTGACAGTCTGGGTTGACCCTCGTCCGTGTCACCGCCGTCCCGTCTCAGATTTGGTGCTCCAAGCCTCCCTATCCCACCCAGCCGCACCAGGCCCACATTCCGAAGGCTGTCTGCCTCCCTCCCTCCCTCAGGCCCTCGTCCTATCCTTCGACACGCCCGCTGCCTTCTTGGCTAGCCGGTCACCAACTTCACTCCTTCGGTCAATCACGACAACAGGCACATTTCGAGTTACTTCGCGGGCGAGTAACGAAATGCGCTGACGGCGGGCCCGGTCCCGACATTCAACAACCATCTACACCCATCGCGTGGTGCTCAGGTCGTCAAACGGCACAGCAGCCCAACATTTCCTCGACACGCTCGAGGCGACACTCCTTCTCCCTTTTCGTCGGTCTCTACCACTCTCCTTTACACACAAGGCATCATGGGATGCTGTACTCGCGCCAAGAAGGCCGTCGAGGCCCGCCCTGAACAGAAATGGGATTACATTGTGGGTGCAATCCATGGCGAATACAAATATCCTTCGACTAACAGTCACCCGCGCAGAACCTCAACGACTTCAAGAACAGCGGCTGCGGCACGACCTTTGCCTACGTCTACGTTTGGTTCATGCTCCTCGTTTCTCTCGCAGTCTACGGAGTCGATACTTTTACCGCCGTGAACCTCCTCGTCTTCAACAAGTGGTCTGGAGAGATCGAACCCGTCATCGACTTTGACATCTCCAAGTGGATCTTCTCCATCTGCATCATTGCCTCCTTCGTCAACCTGGGCTTTGAGCATGTCCGTGCATGGCGCGTCATGAGGCGAGGAAACATTGCAGAATGTTACCTCGACAGTCTGGCTGTTCGTCTCGAGAGTATCCGCCTCGGCAAGGGCCGCGGCTTCAAGCGTTTCTTGGTCTTCGCCGAGCTCACAAAGAGCAAGCAGGGCGCCGAGTACATTGCCCTCTTCACCTACTTCAGCTTGCAGTCGTGGATCCGAGTGTTGCTCTGTTCAGGCCCTCGTCAGGTCATCAACGCCCTCACCCTCTACTCCGTTTACAATGCGAAGCTCTCCAGCCAGGACGCTGCCAACGTTGGTGAGGGATTCCTTGAGTTCTTCCGGAAAATTGGTGGCCTGGCCACTGAGAGCTACCAACAAGCGCTGATCCTGTCCGGTATGGTCTTCACCCTCGTCGTCTGGGTCTTCTCGGCCCTCTTCCTGCTCATTGCCGTGCTTCTTTACGTCTTCTTCCTCTGGCAGTGGATCCCCAAGGCCGACGGAGGCCTTGCGGGCTACTGCGAGCGCAAGGTGAACAACACCCTCACCAAGGTCGTCCACGAAAAGGTCAAGAAGGCATTCGCCAAGGACGAGCAGAAGAAGATGAAGGCCGAGCTCAAGGAAGCGCGGAAGAACGGTCTCGAAAAGCCAGTGTTTGGTCGCCAGGCTACTCTCCCTGTCATTGCCGGCATGGACGAATCCACCGACAAGTTGCCGCAGATGCCAGTTCTTGATCGCGTCGATTCGATACGCACATTGCCGCCGTACACTTCTCGCCCCGCGTCACCCGGCAGTATCGAGCTCGGCGCCATGGACAGGAAGAGACCGTTCCCTCCCCGCACTGCTACGACGAGCTCTACGAACAGCTATGGCTCGAACGCCCCCCTGATGGGCAATGGCGCCGATATGGGCTATAGCAGCCCGGTGTCGCAGCCGCCATCAGTAGCATCGCAGCATGCACAACTACGCTCCCTCTACCCGGCCCGGCACTGCCAACTCGCAGCGAAGCGGACGGCCTGGGCTTGCTCAGGCGTCTACCTACTCTTCGGCGTCTGACAGTATGCCGCCCATGCCTCCTCCTGTCAGGTCACCGACAGCTCGCACTTTCGACAGCTACGGTTCCATGGGAGGCCGCGCATCGCCTGCTCCCAGCAGGGTCGGTACCAGCGACTACGACAGCAACGGCATGCCACAGGCACCCTCGAGGGCTGGGTATGGCGATTACGCCAACAGCATCACTTCGCAGGGCCCCCCTCGGGCTGGATATGGAGACTTCACGACCCGAACCTCGTCACCGGCTCCAACTCGGAGCGGTTACGAGGATATCAACGGCAGTGTGGTGTCACAGGCGCCTTCTCGGGGCGGATACGGTGACTACAACGACAGGTCGGACCTGCCAGGTGCGGCCATTGGCGGTTATGGCGAGTATACCAACGGCCGTTCTGCCTCGCCGGCCCCAAGCCGGCCAGGCTTCCCCGAGCTTGCAAATGGCCGCTCGAGTCCGGCCCCTTCCATCATGTCTGACAGGAACAATGCTCCAGCGGCTCTGCGGCCTGGTCCCAGACCTGGCCAACGTCCTGGACCTCCTGGTACATTCCAGGCATACCAGCCGATGCGCAGTGCCACCGGACCTGTGCCGCCTCGAGGCCCGGGGCCTCAGTACCCTCCGCAGCGCAACATGACCGCGCCTGTGGGCCAGGATGATTATTTCGATCGTCCCGGTACAGCACAGAGCTCCCAGACCAACCCCGCCGCAACCCAGGCGCCAGCGGCGCTTTACACGCCGCCAGGTGCGCAACAATCTCAGCCGCCTCGCACACAGACGCCTGGCGACTACGAAGACATCTACGACAGCTATGGGGCAGACCCTGAGGCTCAACGAGGTCCTAGATACTAGTAGAGAAGGATGTGCGGCGCCGATGGATATCACGACACACATGATGAGAATGGCGCACAGGCTATTTGTACTGGGCAGCGCGCCCTTTATCCCGCGGCCATCCGCGGGTATTTTTGCTTTGCTTCGATTCTCGGTTCTTCCTTGATACCAATATGATTTTTTTTCTCCGCGTCTGCAGGCTCATGTGTCCCCTTCTCATATGCAGTCATCACAGGGATGGGACGATGTCGTGACGTTGGGAAGCGGGGTTCGATCCTTTGCCGCAAATGAGCATGTCCACCGATGATTATAGCATGTTTTGCGCGTGGAGATCATCTTACGGAGGCCATGTTATTCTCATGAACATGTCTTTACCAAGCTCACCAAAAATGTCAACAACGCCTTTCCTTGGAAGAGCCTGTTCGGCATTTGAACTACTGAAATGACGAGGGGTGCTAGCAAAAGCCAAATCCCGACTTCCCTAGTTTCGGCCATGCATTTGCAACGGTGTGGCGGGCGATTCGTAAGCACCCGTTTGTAATAGCCCAGACTTCCCTCAGCTGAAGGTCTATTTCTACATGACATGCCCCCAACATGCTGCCATCTCATCTCAATGCACTACACATACTGGCTACTGCCAACTCGACCTTCACATTCACAACACCAGATCAGTGGACCTTCATGCCGTCTCGCATAGATCTGGGCACCGAGGTGCCCTGGCACCAGGGCGAGCTTGAGATGCACCGTAAGCTCGAGGTTCCGACACAGCTACACAACCCCACGTACCCCGGACTTCCGCCTTCGTACGGCAGCCGCGTGACTGAGTCTCCCATTCTGGCTGTCGGTACTCTCGACGACCAGGGCCAGCCATGGACGACTCTCTGGGGCGGCGAGCGAGGGTTTGCCCGTCCGATTGCGCAGGGCGTTGTCGGTGTTCGCACTGGCGTGGACCTGGGCGACCCTGTGCTGGCCGCGCTGTTTGACAACAAGATCGAAAAGGACGTGGTGGCGAGGCCTGAGGATCCCGAGCTAGGCAGGGTTTTTGCGGCGCTTTCTATCGATCTCGAGTCTCGTGACCGCGTCAAACTCGCCGGGCGGTTTGTGGCGGGGGCCGTGACGGAGACATTCGAAGAGGGAGGCGGCGAAGTGCAGATGGCTCTCGCCGTTACAGAGAGCTTAGGAAATTGTCCCAAGTATCTGAACAAGAGGCCAGTTGAGCCGAGGACTCCGAAGCCTGGCACTGTTGAGACCGGGCTGCCCCTGAGTTTGGCCGCCCTGGAAGTCGTGGAACAAGCCGACATGTTCTTCCTTTCCACCACGAATGGCAACACAATGGATACCAATCATCGAGGAGGAAGTAGAGGCTTCATGAGGGTTTTGCATCACGAAGATGGCACAGTGGACTTGGTGTATCCCGAGTGTGAGTACCTTGAATTTCCCTTCATCCAGAACGCAGACTGACTTTTACGCCTCTGTTCAGTCTCAGGAAATAGACTGTACCAGAGCCTGGGAAATCTCCAAGTGAATCCCAAGGTGGGCATTGCGATACCAAACTTTCAGACTTCCGACATACTCTATGTAAGTGCACAGTACCCTCGAGCCCTTTCAAGTTGAAAATCGCTGACTGTTTGCAGGTCACTGGAACCGCGGCCATTCTCGTTGGAGAGGATGCCGCAAAATTCATCGCCAGAACCAACATTGCCGTCAAGATCACCCTCTCAAACGCCATTTTCGCTCCCGGCGGCCTTCCTTTCAGGTCCTCTGCAGCCACCGTCGAGTACTCTCCGTACAACCCTCCTCTTCGCACCCTCATCTCCGAGGGGGCTGACCCAGCATTGGCTGCTGGAATGGCACCCCTTGCAATCGCGACCCTTACCAACAAGGAAAAGATTACTCCAACAATAGATAGACTGACATTCCGACTTTCACAAATGTCTGCTCCCCTGTTGTGGCGAGAAGGTCAGCACATGACTCTCGACTTTTCCAGCGAGCTGGATCATGGATGGAGTCACATGCGTGAATCCGACCCGCAAAGCTTGAATGACGACTTCGTTCGAACATTTACAGTTTCCAGCGTACCTCCGTCTCACTCTGGCAATGGTGGCGAGTTCCAGATCACGGTCAGAAGGCATGGTCCCGTAACCACCATGTTGGAAAAACACAACATGCGTGGCATCCCTCTTGAGGTTGAGGTTCGAGGTGTCGGTGGAAAATCTGACTTCAGCATGCTGGAGCGCACTGGAGAAACCGACGACATACGGCGACTTTTTGTCGCAGGGGGCGTTGGCATCACACCATTGCTTGCCCAAGCGCCAGAACTGATTGCCTCTGGATCGGACTTTGGGGTCACCTGGGGTCTTCGTGCAGAAGATCTGCCACTGGTAGTTGACACATTCGAGAGGATCCCCGGCCTAGCTGCACACACGAACTTGCTTGTGTCAAGCAACACGGGAGAAGATACCGAAGACTATGTCACTCGTATTCGCTCGCAGGGAGTTGGAAGCTTGGAGCGACGGAGGATGGAGAGCCGGGATCTTCTTGATGGAAGCGAAGGCAGGAAGGTCAGGTACTATCTGTGTGCTGGCTCAGTCTTGCTGAAACAGCTCAGGACATGGCTGGACCAGGAGGATATCGTGTGGGAAGACTTCAATTACTGAGCTGACTGCTCCTGCTACCCTTCTCAGCAGCCTCCTCAATGTCCGCCTTTATTGCTTCCGTGTATAATACCACGAAGTCGTCCGGCTCCCTTTGCGGTTTGGTGACCGTGATGGTCTTCTTGCAATCCACGCAACAGAAATCAACAGTGACGAAACCAGAGGTTTCTTCGCCATGCCGACCTCCAGCTTCGACAAGCTCAATTACGTCCCAAGTCCCACTGGAAGTGTCGTCTTCTTTGTCGGCCTCACTGAATGCATCCTGTTCGTTTGGTAAAGGACCAATCTCCGATTTGCCGGTCTCGGATGGAGGCTGACTGCGGTCATTTGGCAGCTTGTACTTTTGTGGGATCTGCGTCCCTCGGCCATCTTGCAGTCCACTCCACTTGGCCCTCGTCACATGTAGGCCGCGGGTGAGGAGGTCGAAGGACCCCGATAGGGGGTTAGTATGGCCCATGGCTAGTTGTTATCAAAAGGAGAGTTCTGTGACTTGTTTTACGAGTGTGCTGGGTCGAACAATCAGGAGAAACAGCTACAAAAGCGGCCATGGCAATTTATACACGAGAGGCAGGAGTAACAGGCTCCCATTTACGAATTTCCTTTGCCATTCTTTATGAATACATCTGGCATGGCCATGTCATTGCGCTTGCTGTGACTGGCTTCTGACATGAAGTCCAGTCATTTCACCCCTGAGTGAGTCTGCATTGATTGCTCTTTGGTCATGGTTTGGTGACATCGAGTCCTGAACTCCAGGCCGCTGTCATCTGCACATGGCATTCATCAAACAAGTGAGAGACAGGGGTTATGAGAGAGGGAAACCGGTCTGTTTCAGACAGACCGTTTGAGGTGTTGTATTAACAGAAGTATTCAAAGAAGAGGAGGGCGAACCTCGCTACTTGGGAACGCCAGAACATCAAACCTCTCGGCCCCCTTGCCAAAGGTCGCCAGATATACCAATCCTTCTTCTGCATTCTGCCGGCAGCACCAGCAGGATGACATCTCGGCTGAGCCACCAGGCGCTTTGGCAATAAACAGATTTCTGCCACCTCCCCCTAGTCCAGATACATGTGATCCGTCCGAACACCCATGACGAGTCCCATGTCGTTGCTGTGGAGCGTTTGCATGGCTGCTTGGAGGTTTGGCATGGAACGCCCCATGTTCAAGTGCGATGTGTCGGGCATATTGCTCTGCAACATGTACTGTTGCTGCCCGTCGTCTCGCACATGATGCTGCATCGGCCCTCGGGTCCTGGGGACGTCCAGAGTGGCCATGTGATGTTGCTGCGGATGAGATAGCTTGGCCGGTGGTGTGGCCATCATGGAGAAGCTGTCGTCTTGCTCCATCCCAGAAATGTCCACGTCTCCATCGGCGTCGCCATCAGCATCCATGTCGGCGTCCATGTCCCCGTCGGCATCATCATCCCCGTCGTCGTCTTCGTCGTCGTCCTCTTCCTCTTCGTCGACGGCGGCGTCAGCATCGGCGTCAGCATCAGCATCGGCATCCCCGTCAGCATCGTTTTCGCTGGATTGAACTGATGACGGTCCGGTTGTCAGTGAGGCAGCCACCTCGCTCATCCCAGTAGCGCTGGTGTTGGTTGATCGCCGGTGCACCGTGGCGGCCCGGGGTGTCGGAGGTCCTTGTGTCGGGGTTTCCTGTTGAGCCGAAGGGGGCTGCCGCTGCTGCTGAGGTACCTGTAATGGCGTGGGCGTAGCGACGGGTGTTGCATTCGGGGTCTGCGCCAGTGGCCGTTGAGCGCTCATACCTCCAGCCGTGGCACGCGTTGAGGTGATGACGTTCTTCCAACGTTCGATCGATCGTGAGACAATCTCGGTCAAGTCCAGTTGCCTGTCCTCCATCTCGAAGCCAACCCCTCGTCCGCCGTTCTGAAGGCCGGTCCGGATAACGTAGTTGACCAGTTCGGGATCAAAGGGTATGGTTGACGGCGCCATGAGCTTGAACTCTCGCGGCTGCTGGAGCCTGGACATCTGTTCGACTTGGCTCTTCAGATTGGACACCTCCTGCTGCAGCTTGTGCTTTGTTTCCTTCATCGACTCGATCTCTTTTTGCCGGCTGCCCACACTCCTGGCGAGCTCCAGCACCCACAGCTCATTCTGTCTTTGCTCGGACAGTTCACTCCAAACTGTGTAGGCTGATTCGAGATGTTCGGCGACCTGGCCAGCGGCAATTTCTGCCTGCTTTTGCGACTTTTTGACCGCTTCCTTCGCGTTGGAAAGAGGTCCTTTCTTGGGCGGGTATAGCAGCTCTTCCATGGATGCCGTGGTAGCGGCGGCACATGTGGCTTTCCAGTTGGTGAACTGTTCATCGAAAAAAGCTTTCAATGCCTCAAACTCGCGTCGTCCAGGATATTGCACCGACCAAGACGTCGACGTCGGATGCTGCGTAGAAGAAAAAAGTGTGGGCGGTGGTTGTAGACAACGGAGCGTCAGAGCCGGGAAATCGAGAGATAGGGGATCAAAGTCAAAGGGCATCGAGTTGCTCTCAATCTGGACTCTGTACAGGGGAATCTGATCAGCCTCTTGGTATCCAAGTGAGTGAGAGGTGGGATACATACTTTGCTGCGCGCCATGAGCTGATGATCTCCCTCAGTGCCAGTTCCCCAGCCCTTGCAGTGTCCACGGCGTCGGTGAGCCTCTGCTTCACGTCGAGCTGGGCTTTCTGGAACATCTGCCGGCTCACCTGCCTCTGCAGATCCGGTCTGGTCGGGATGTCTTGGGAGGCATCTCCTGCTTCGGCGGCGTGCGAAACCTCGGGCGTCTTGTGGGGGATGTGGTTGAGAACGCCGGTAGCCTCGAAGCCTGGAGAGAATGGCCATCTATTCAGCTTCGAGTCAACCGCGTACTCTCCGTCTTTGGGCAGCACCGGCGCAGGCGACTTTGTGGATGAAGAGTTGGGAGCCTCTGGGAGGGCCTTCCTCGCTGCCGAAGTCCTGGCCGAGGACCGCCTCAGACGGACAGGCACCGGGGTGGTGGCGGGGGTTGAAACACTCCTGAGCGAGTTGGTTGACGGCCGCTTCATGGTCATCTGGCGTCTGGTGACGCTGCCGCGGGTTCGCCTGATCTCGTCGACATCGTGGACGCCATCGGGGGCCCTGGGGTTGACTGGCCTGATCCAGAGGTCAAGATGACGTCCGAGGGACGAGGAGGTGAAGTTTTGCCCGCAGTACTGGCAGTTCTTGTTCTTGGGGGCAAAGTATTTGGTCGTCCTTTCGCCGCCCTCGGGTACGGGCTCCGCCATGCTTGGCGAGTAGGTTGAAGGGACGTTTGAGAGTATGTACGGAAGCCCGCGTTTCGGGGATGTCGAAGTCGAGTAAAGTAGGTAGGTAGGTACCTAAGTAGGTAGTAAATGTTGGTATTAAAGGGCGTGGGTGTCGCTCGCCAGGGTCTGTGGGTGGTCTAAGAAGGGACCCAAAGAGTGCCAGTCGAGGTCGTGGTTGAAGATCGGAAGAAAGATGGTCGGTAGGTAGACCGTGATTGGTGTCAGGTGGTAAGGAACGTCGGCAAATGCAGTGTAGTAGATACAGTGGTGCCAATGGGTAGGCGGTGGTTTGGTGAACGAGTGTCGGGAAACGAGCGGATCGTCAAAAAGTACGGAGTACACGCGGCATTGAGGCTGATCGCGCGTGGAAATCAACCTCCGGGACGGTTGACTGGGGAAGAATTGGCCGGAGACAGCCGACGGGCGGGATCGCAGAATTGGGCGGGGGAGGCTCGCTCTGCAGTGTCGATGAGGGCGGCCGTCAAAAAAGTGACCGTGGTCCGTGATCGCCTCGTCTCGCCATCAGCTTGGGAAGTTGACGACAGGAGCCAGAAAGCGGGCGAGCGGACAGGCAGGGACCTGGTCTGTCAAAGAGGGGGCAACGAAATTGGGGGAAACAAAAGAAGGCGGCAGCAGCAGCAGCAGCAGCAGCAGCAGCAGCAGCAGCAGCAGCAGCAGGCGCGGGAAAGGGGAGAAGGAGAAGAAGCGGCACGACGCTTGAGGGGAGAGGTGCAAAATGTCATCCAGCAGCTTTAATTATCGCAGGCCGGGTTGGATTAGCGGCAGGGGTTGCATGCCCAGAGATGCATGGCCAGGTACTATTGAGGTACCCAGGGCGGGCTGCGATAGGCGGCTTTGGGGGCTGTTTGCTCGGCGCGAGGGACCATTGAGGGACATGGCCTCCGGCAACACTTGGTACCGAGACCCCCCCGGGCCCCCTTTTCCCCGCTCAATCCCCCCCTGATAAGTTTTCAGCACAGACTGAGCCGCCCTGGAGCTAGGGCCAGCTTGGTCCAGCGTTTTAGTGGCGGAATGCCGCTGAGGGGTCGCCGCGTCGGGGGCCATTCATTGCCAGTGTGCCAGTGGTGTCTGGCTACCAGCATGCACCCAAGGGTCTCGGCCATCCGAGTCGTGGCGCGTCACAATCCCAATGGTGAACATGAAACTCTGCCGCGGTGATGGATTCTCAATTGGACGTGGGAGACTGTGAATGTCAATCTGCGATGCTCACTTCCAGCCCCCATGGACCCCGACATGTTTACCAGTTCAGGAGAGGCAGTGCACCCAGTGCCGGACGGAAACATCCATCGACACAAACAAACCAGGGCTGGGGTGCTTGCGTTTCATACGCCCCTTACCAGGTCCATCTCGAATATCGAGCACAGCCCAGGTTGACATCATGCTCCTGGCCACAAGTGCCGTCTTCGCTGATCATACTTTTGAATCGACTATAGCAATAGATTCCACGTCGTCACGCACGATGTACCTACACTCTTGTCCGCCACCTCGTCAACTCGGAGGGAAAGGTCAGACCGTCCAGGGGCATTACGGGGCTAGTTCATGATCTTCCGCTAACAAGCCACCACCAACTCGCCCGTACGACGGGGCCCTGGCACTTGTGCCTGGCCTAAAGCTCGCCGTCTAAAAACTAGCGTCATGGCCCATCTATCTGGACGTTCCTTTCCTGGAACGTGAGGTGTCCACGGTCAGTTGCCCCTTTTTCGGCAGCTGGCTCGACCTCACCTCCACCCCATTCGCAGCTCCCACGCATACTTGCGAGATGAACAGGCCACCAGTGGCCCAAGTTGCTTCTTCTAGGTTTTTGGCCCCAAGGCTAGCTGTGTGCTGGCGCCCGCAGATGGATCAACCAGAAAGCTCCAAGAGAACTCAAATGGTACGTACCCAGCTTGCCAGCCACACCAGTAGGTCCTGTCGGTCCAGCTCCCCCTATTCCGTTTGTCCCCGGGTTCAGTGGGAAATGAGGGCTTCTAGGTGCATCCGACATGCATGAGGACCAGCTTCTGCCCTCACATGCTTTGCCGGCGAGCCACGTCGCAACTCCTTTTGTACCTGCGACAAATCTCAAGAACACAAGACTTCGATCTGACAGAAGTAAGTATCATGGCCAGCCCAATGATGGAGTTGGCTTCCTCATCTAGATGACAGTCAGGCGCCCGGGCCGGGCAGCAAGCGTGTAAGGACCTGGCCAGGGCCTCACGGGCCCATGGCTCGCCGGTGATCCACTTTCTCACTGTCCGATTCAGCCCTCTTCTCGATCAGGGGCACTTTCCGGCCGGCCGTGTTGCTCAAGCCTCCGTTGAGGAACTGGTGGGCAGTCGTCCTGCTTATCCTGGAAGATCTCCCGCCCACATGCCGCGTACTGTACGCTCGAGCCTCGACTTTCGGGCATGAGATCTCTCCGACCAGACTCCAGTGTGAGGGAACAATGCCGATATCAGAGATGATATTGCTGAATCCAAGGCCAATAACAGGGCCGATCTGGGACACCACACGACGAGGGGTCGCTGCTGGCACTGCCGGCTTCGGAGGTGGCTGGGTTACTCGTACAGCGTCTTCTTGCCAATCAGAGGAAATGAGGCTCTCCCCGTGTCCGTCACCATCCCCTTGCACCTCGGACTGCCCCGCCTTGTCAAGGACCTGGCACGGTAACGAGAGATGACACTGGAGCCCTCGGCCCATATCGCTGCAACCTCAGGGCCAGGAGCCGGCCAGGAGTCGGAGTCAGTCGCGTTCCGTAGCCAAAACGGTGCCACTTGCTCCCGCTCTGCCGATTGACCGTATACGTGCTCGGGTTCGGCTGTTTAGCGCTGTTGGCGCGCCAGTCTTCCTCCACGGGCTCGGCCAACCCATCCCCCTTTACAGCTGCAGCACTCATTTCAGGCGCGTGTGCGTGTACATCGCGCCAGCCGCCCTGGCTGCAGGGTCATCAAACCTTCATTTTAGGGGCCTCTGATGGAAGATATGCGCGTATCTGACTCGTCTCGGGTCTCTCCAGAGGCAGGTCTCTTCTTTTTTCGTCGTGGTGGAGATTGACATGACGTGTAGTTGAAGCCAAATGCAGCGAGCGAGCTTTCCATCGCAGGGCAATCCTAGGGGGGCATTTTCTCGCTCCATTGACCATTGGACACCAGCACGTTGCTTGTTCACCAAATACGAATAGGAGAGGGGTTCACATCCAACAGCAAACCGCCAATTATCTATACAAGTCTGGTCTACGCAGCCATTGGTGTTGGCTGCTCGGTGCAGCACATGTGCCTACGGCGCCGGCGGAACCCACACGAGAAGACCTTCCTTATCAATCTTCATCCCGTCGGTCGGTATTATCCTCAAAACCTTCTGGAAGTACTTGTCTCTGACCACCAGGTTCGGACGCACGTACAGTCCCCGATGGAAAGGCAACAACCTGTAGGTCACCGTGCGTCTGCTCACGGGTAGCACGTGCAGCGTCGTTTGCTTTGCTCCCGAAAAGGCGAATTCCTCGCTCGGTTCCATGCTCAGCCCGAACGTGAGGAAATGGCTCGACCCGTTCTCAATGGTGACGTCAAGATCAAGCAGCCCGGTAGCGGAGTTCACGTTTGATACCGAGGCGAGGACACGGGGTTCGGTGCCGAGAACGATCGCACGTGGAACCGGCAGTGTCGTGGTGTTGGCGGGAGAAGCAGCGTCCGCGCCTGGCCGTTTCCACTTCAGAACGACCGCCATATCCAGAGAGGCGGGACCTCGGTCGTCCAAGCTGAGCTTCTGAACGACCAGATCAAACTTTGCCTCGTGCATGGACTTTGGAGTGACCGTCAATCCTGGAGGGGGGAATTCTGGCCGGGAGGCAGAGATGCAGCGGGCTCCTGGTTGGCAGAGAAGCGCCTTCGCCTCCAGATCCACGATCTCAAGGTCTTCCAGGGCAAAGGAGGCGTAGTGACAGACCAGACACCAGCTCTGCGCTATGCCCCGCGGATGTGCCGCCAACTCCTCCCGATTCGCCAGATCGGAGGTGCCTTCGACGTCGAACAGGCTGGGCCAGGGGTCTGGATGCAGGCGTGGCACAATGTCGTAATTTGCCTCGAAGGGGTTGACGATGGTGACCTGGAACGACATGACCTGCATGATGGGCGTGGCTGGATCTGACACGAGATGGTACGCAATGCGTGCAGTGATCTCGAACGTTCCGGGATTCGGCGACGGGTCAAGCCTCAGCTTTACCCTGGTCGACTGAGACTTCTCGAGTGTGCTCAGTGAAAGATTTGTGAGCCGGGCTTCCTCGGGGGCGGCGTCCGCTGTGTGCTCCTGCCCGCCGTCGATCAGCGCAAGCAGCCCGGGGACCTTCTCTCCAAAGACATGGAGCTCGAGTTTGGCTACCGCATCCGCATCCTCTCCATTGCGGATATCCAAGGCCAACTCAATAGGCTCATCAGTGTAGTATTGCGAAAGAGCCTCGACGTGGCTGACTTCGATCTTGGGTGGCTTCGGTAGAACCTCGATGGCATGGGAGCTCAACCTTGGAATGCGCCGTTTCGACAGAGATGGACCATACCAAATGTCTGCCTCGTTCGCCTCCCGGAAGGTGATGGTATACGTGAGGGAATAAGCCTCCGTCTCGAACAACAGATCCACCGATGACGCGAGCGCCTGCCCGGGCTCGCGAAGAGGAATCGCTAGCTCGTAGACGACGGTGTGGCCTGGCCGAAGTGCGAGATGTGATTGCCCCTGGAGGACGGACCGAGGCTCCGAGTCATCCGACTCTGGGTCGCTGGACGTCTCGAAGGTTTCTGTCAAGGGTACGGCCCTTAGTCCGACTGTGCCCTTTTCGATCAAAGTGTCCGAAACCTCATCGGCGTGCTCCAGGCTGATCGTCTTGAGACTGCCTTCGAAATGCAGGCGCAGTCCCTTCAGTACGACTGGAGGAGTGTCAGGAAACGCAGCCGACGTGATGGCAAGTTGACCCTGGCATGTCTCGCCCGCTTTGCCTTGTTCACTGCGGAAGACAAAAGCAGCAGAGACGAAGGAGGATGTGTTCTCATCCAGGAGCGCCACCTTTGGCCTTGACTCGACAGTGATGCCGTCCAGGGACTTCTGCAAGTCATAGTGCCATTTCGGCCTGCGGCTGAGGCCTGCGTCAGGTCAGCGATGGAACGACTCATAGTTTATGTGGGAGTGAATACGCACGGTTGTGAAGAAGGCCCCAGTCGACGGAAACGACGAGATCGCCCATGCCCGCATTTGCCGCTGCAGCTCGTAACAGCCAAGTCAATTCCGACTCGACATCGACCCATCCTTCGGCTTTGGCTGACGCGTCTGTCCAGAGAGGCCGAAGAAGAGTGACAACGTCATTCCAGGATTCTGCCCTTACCATTTCCTTGGCAGAGTCGAGAGCGAGCTCACCGGCGAGTCTGGACTGCTTTCGAGCCTCGTACTCCGATCTCGCTGCTTCAAGACAGCCGACAATTAACTTGGTGTGGTTCGTCCCGTCTCCATCCAGCGGGAACTCTTCGTGAGGCTCCGGGCAGAGATATGTGTCATAAATGTAGGCCTTGTTGCCGCCAGCCGAAGCCGCCGAAGGCTCCGGTGCTCTCCTGTACTGATCGGGGATCGAATGTGCGAGATCTCGGCGCAGCATATGGTGCCGAGCCGCGTTTCTGTACCAGTATCCCGGATGGTGCAGCAGTTCCCACGGCTGAAGCCGCTCGCCCTGGATAGGTTTTTCTGGGGGCACGAAGATTGCCATGGTTGAGGGAGCGAATGCTGGTAGGTTCGCCTTTTCAATCAGGTTGGCCATGACAGTGGCCCATCTCGCCTCCCAAGCTTGCCACCCATAATTGTTTGTCCCACGGCCGCGCCGGTCGACAAAGTCGCTGATCCTCTCTCGATGATTTCTCCACCGACGAACTGCCAGCGTTGTTTGGCCGTTCCAAAGAGAGCATCGGATCGCTCGGATGGCGATGATGTCGGTCAAAAGACGAGCCTCGTTCCATCTCGGGCTCCAGCTCGGCAGCATGTCCATCACATCCTCGCTAAGAATCCCGTCGTACGCCTGGTCGTAGGATCGAAGTGCCGTGTCCATTTCATGGCGAAACTCCGCAAAAACGGCAGACTTGAAGTCATATCGCACGTTCCAGTCTTGGACTGACAAGGTCTGCGACGTGCCGGTGGTCGGTGGAACAGTTGGTTGGGGCACCACACCTCGGCTGCGCTTTTTCCTAGCATGGCGGCCGAGATCTCTGTAGTACTCCGTGGCTTGAGCGTAGACTGATTGGAGGATGCTGTCTGCCGTCTGTTCGAGTTCTGCGTTCGTCTCTTGCTTCGGAACGTAGAAAAAGGACTTGGGGTCCAGACCCAGCCCTCTCCGAATGTTGTCGAGTCGCTCCTGCAGGCCTTCTGACAAGGATGGTGCCGTGGCAGAGCCGTCGCTGATTACCATGACCACAAGCCGTGTGCGGTAGCCGGAGTTGCCGAGTTCCTGCCTCATTTTGTTGATATCGGTCTTGAGCTGGTTGTCATGGAGCGTAGCCATGTTGGAATCGGATGTGAGGGCATAGAAACAGAGGTAGATGCTAGGGACAAGCACTTGATGCTTCTGGATCCATTGTGCATCCACCAAGCCGTCCGGGTACAGATGTGATACCGGGCTAAGGGGCGAAAAGGGCGAGTGAAGAACCGGGGGAAACTCGGGCGTTTCAATGTCCTCTGGCAAAAGAGCTCGTCGAGGGGGGAGTGCAAGGGTCTGCATCGAGTGTCAGACAATAGAGGACAGTAAGATAGATGGGGCGAGGCGTCGTACCCGGCCAACGAAGCTCACGCGGAACTTGTAGGGCTTGTCGTCGTCTTGAGGGCTCCATGGCTGATCCCGGGCATCGATGGCCTCTAATAGTCCCTTCCATCTCGCCGCATCTTCTGATGTCAAGCTCGGTGCCTCGGAACGCAACTCGATGACCTGCTTGAGCAGGGAACGGTCGATGGGCAGCTCTGCCGTGGGTTCCGCTGTCAAGCCAGCCACAGCAATGTAAGGCAAGTTCAGGTCGAGGCTCCCAGCTGGGTAGCCATCCATATTTGCGTCAGCGGTCGAGTCTCGGTATTGCGCTTGGGTCTTTCGTGGCAGGCAGGCGGTTGCGCGGTCCTTGGTTCGCTTCGTATGCTCTGTGTGTGTTAGAAGATAGGACTTGGCAAAAGAAGAGGCATCTCGAGACCATGCATACCTATGCAAAACCAGGAACCATTGTTAATAGAGTCTTGAGAGTAGGTACCTATGGAATGAGTTCCAAGCGTGGTGCTCGTAGGCTAAAGTGCCAGTAGAAGCTTCGGGCGGGCTGTGATGTCGCGACACGGAGCTGGATCCACTCTGGCGCCGCCTGGTCCGCTCTGAGGGGTGCACTGCACTGCAGGCACGGGGTGCGGTATCGGAAAATCGGGCGAGGCGGGGAAGCTCTTTGATTGGCTCAAATGGGAATGCGGTCATCTGGCTTGACACTGAATGGCAGCCGGCTGGGCAGCCTCACAGCAGCCGAAGCGCAGACTCCACCCGACCTGGCTCTGTCTGTCTTCCCAGGGCAAACCGCCATTCTTTCTAACCCTTGCCCACCACCAACACAACACTGACTTGCCCGCCGCCTCTCCCGTCTACAGCAACGGCGAGAGAGCCACTACCGGAAACCCCGATTACTACGGCTATTGGGGCACCTTCCCTCAGCACACGCCTGCTCCAGCGCTTTGCACAAGCCTCCGCCGAATCGCACATTTCAGGTTCCTCGACACCCGCGTCGGTCGACCATCTCCAACCTCCAACCTCCGCTACGGCCTCCTACGACAAATCCCCTCCGCAGCAGCCATGGCAAGTCAACAAGTACTCTTCGGCGAAACGATTGCCGCAATGAAAAAGGCCATCAAGCGGACTGCATACGGTACCGCACCACCTGCTCCCGGGCCTCCCCCTCCCTAAAGCTGACTCCCTGTTCACAGAATCCGATTCCGACGACGAGATCGAGCACTACACAAATCGCGGAAACAAGCTGAAGAAGAGGGCTCTTTTTGCACACCAGGGGCAACTGATACCGCCGTCCGGTCCAGAAGTATACAGACAGGTGAGCGGTAGCCTCGATGCGCTGCCTGGACCCAACCGCTGACCGACCAGAACATTGATTACGCGGGGCAAACACGATCGATCATCAATCAGAACCCTCCCATTCTCGACGACGAGGGCTTCGAGCTCGACAGCGAGGATGATGTCAAGGACCAACGGGTCCGGGACGCCATGACGTACGCCTCGGAGATGAACCCATACGCGAGCATCCGCCTCGAGCGTAGGTTGCCTACCGATTTCTGGTCATGCGACTATGAAGACTTGGCTAACGGTTGAACTTGCAGAGCTCCTTGCACCATTGACCGCCGCGACCGACCTTCCGACACACCCTACCCTTTCAAAGTCCTTTACATCAGAAACACTGACGGGGCTGGTTCGTCAAGGCTGCGAAGTCGTGCGAAAGGAGAACCAGTCCCTCTGGCGGACTCGGCACCTCTTCACGAGACTCATGGGAGATCACACGTGGGCTCCTTGTGGGATGATGATCGGCCCCAACGATGTCGACCTCTTTACCGACGCCATATTTGATCAAAAAGAAGCAGAGACTGTTGACGACAAGCAAGGGGACTTGCACCAATCTACCAACGGATCTACACTCCAGGAACCCTCGCCTGGAGGTACGCAAAACGCCGACCATGTCGCCAGGGACGAGACAGCCACGCCCAATACGGACGCGAAGGCCAATGGCGCTACAACCCAGATCGAAAACATCGAGCATGCAGAGTCAAACGGCACCGAAGCTCAAAAGCCAAAGGAAACAGAACCCAAGACAGACTCGACACTTAAAGTCAACGGCACAGCGGCCAGCACCAAGGGATCTGGCGCAAATACCCCAGTGGGAACCCGCGCCGAGGAGGGTCCAGAGAATGGCGATGTCGAAATGCAACAAGACGAGCCCAGCGAGGAGCAAGGTGCTGCTGCTAACTCGACCACTGTCAAACCTGATGAGGCCGTATCCGCGACCTCGCAACCTGACGACACTTTTATTCACCCAATCTTTATGCCTCCAGCTGGCGCCCACCCAGATAAGGGCGGTTTGTCAGAAGCTGAAGCGGAGGAGATGCGACGGCTGGTGGCTCTCTACGTTCAGAAACAGGAGGAAGTGTGCAGAGGAGCCCATAAACTCCACGAGGGTCTTCTGAGAGCCGAGCGGCTCAGACAAACGGTTCTGAAGTGGTCCAAGATCGAGGCGCACTGCGGGCCCAACAGAGACTTGTCGGATGGTGAAGACTGGTACGACAAGGAAGAATGGGGTCTGTCAGAGGACCTCAAAAAGGGCCAAGATGAGGAAGAAGAGGACAACACGGCCACAGCGACGAAGAAGACGAGGAACCGGCGGTGATCTGTCTTCATTCCGAGCCGATCCGTCACAGCAGGTGATGATACATGTATTACAGAGGCGATAATCTGCGCCGGAAGCGAGGCGTTCAAGGGTAGTAGCAGAGACGGGACAGTCTCGAAACGATTTCTCTTCCTTCACTCAACTCTGCATTACAAGCAAACACTTCATTTGTCAAGCATGGCCGTCATCAGTCGCTTCACCTTAGCCGACACTGGCCGGGACGCAGTGACCGCCCGAGACCACGTGAAAGCCGCCCAACCAGCTGGCCTGAGCGAGTGGGGAAGGAGACCGCCTCTTTCGCTGGGCAGTCGAAGCTACTGGAACAGGCATCGATTAACCGAGCACCTGGCTGGCAGGCATCGTTCGAACCCTTGCCTCAAGTTTTGTTCTACGTTACCGTTACGGACAGCTTGCACAGCTTCACCATTTTCCAATCAACCCAGTCTACCTCAGCTTATTTTTGCAGCCGAAAACCACGCAGACACCATGGCGCCCGTCGCAACCAGCCAGCAGCTGATTGATTTCGATCAGAAGAGCCTCCTTAGTACGTCATTCAGTGCCCCATCGTGTTCTCCATGCATCCCCACGAGGGAGCTTGGGCCCTTTCCCAGTATCCATTGGCATCTTGAGAGAGCTCCCAGCTAACCACGTTGCCTCCAACCTACAGTCTCGGCCGCCTCGATCGCCTTCAACCCTCTCTTCTGGAACATTGTTGCCAGGCAGGAGTACAAGAACAAGCTGCTCACCAAGATCTTCGGCGGTCGCTCGCAGATCGCCTGCTACGCTCTCGCAGCGACCATCTTCGGTCTGGGTCTGTTCCGCGACTTCCTCTACGAGCGTGCCCTGCGTCACCAACCGACTCACGAGTTTCTGGATACGGACGTCTTCACCTATGCCGGCTATGGCCTCATCGCCGCTGGAAATGTCCTCGTCATCACTTCCACTCTCCGCCTGGGCATCACCGGCACGTTCCTTGGTGATTACTTCGGCATCCTCATGGACAGCATCGTGACCGGCTTCCCTTTCAGTGTCACCGATGCTCCCATGTACAACGGCTCGACCATGAGCTTCCTCGGTGCCGCACTCATCTACGGCAAGCCTGCCGGTATTCTGCTCACGTGCTGGGTCTTCCTGGTGTACACTGTCGCCCTTCGTTACGAGAACCCCTTCACGGCTGAGATCTACGCCAAGCGTGACCGCGAGAGGGCTGCCGGCAAGGATACCAAGAAGGCCCGGTAAATGGGCACGTGGGTTGGCCCCTGGGGATGAAGGGGCGGCCAGCTTCAACAGCTAGGGACCCCGGGACGAGCTATCCTAGCACGCCCGGCGTCCGGCAACCACGTGAGCGAGGTGAACGAATCCTGTGATTCGACTCCAGCTCTGTGGTAATCCGAATCTCCATGCTCAAGATGAAAGGGCATGTGCAGCGGAGTACAACTATGCGGCGTGTCGCGGCGCGACTCGTAGCGAGCGCGCCCCAGGCCAACATGCAACCAACGTTGGGTTGTCAGGGGACAATGGCCAGCCTTCAACACAGAAATGGCTGAGCGCCAAGAGTGCGAGGAGAAGGAGAAGGCCGTGTGAGGGAGTGGAAGCTCCAGTGATGAGGCGAGAAACCGTTGGGGGTGGTACATGGGCGCGGCATGTGTCTACGACTTGAAATCGGCCAGCATGCCGCGCCCGCTTAGAAACTGGGTTTTCGAATGCGCGAACGTTGAGCATTTGCTTCGGCGTACGAATACAAGGCATCGAAACCATGTTGATTACTGGTGAAAGAAGTTGAGAAGAGGGCGGCATCGGCGCAATAGCTTCATGGTGCTCCGGACAACACAGAGCCTGTGCTCCGATCTCTCACCGAAACTCCAGCTGCTCGGGTTAGAAACCCCGAGCCTCCCGAGCCGGGACTCTTCGGATGCCATGCACAGTAAACCCCTCAGATGTTCCGCCAATCAGCAGCTTCGAGACTGACACTGACCCATGCCTCATTCTGTCAAAGTCGACGATTTTCCGCCTGGCCTCGACTTCGGCGCAGTATCAATCGCGCCCTTGAGGACTCGTGGCTGTCCCGTTTCTATTTTTTATGCCGGGTGGAGATGGGAGATGGATCTCGCGTCTCGTGGCGTCGTCATTGGCGGTGTATTTTCGAGCGAGGGTAGTCCACGACTTCTTTCTCTCCTTCCTCCGACACAAACCGTCTTCAAGCTGCCTGCCCTCGTGAGCAGGAAGCTGGATGCCAACCCTCTCAATCTCCATGAAGTGAAGTGTCCGGAGGCAGCTGCGGTCAAGCACACCTGTGTAGTATCTACCTACCTTACCTTCAAGCTGGTAGCACTTACCCTACCTGCTGTCGCCTGAGTCTGAACAATTCCTGTCATCATGTTTCAAGGTCGGCACTGTCTTGAACATACCTTCGACAACACATCCCGAGCTAACAACGTTTCCAACAGCGGTACAAGAACTCTGGGCACACCTTTCGGCACATCTGCCAGAATCCATCATGTCTACGTTTTCCTCCGACAGCCAAGCTGGGACCCCCTCCGATACTACTCTCCTCGCAACGTCTCCTCCGCCAGTTTCGTCCCCATACAGAGCCTCGTACACTACGGCCGAGGTCGCAAAGCTCAAGGAACGAGGCTTTGTGGCCGCCATCGACGTCGGCACGACATCTGCCCGTTTCATCATCTTCGCCACCGAGACGAGTGATCCCATTGTTTCTGCACAGGAAGAGTTGCATAACATTCATCCACGTCCAGGGTGAGTGGGACAACTCCCTTCTCGTTCCTCGAATTCGCGCAGGAAACTCATGCTTGCAACCTCGTCCAGATGGCACGAACAAGATGCGAATGAGCTGGTGCGCGTCGTGACTTCATGCATGAACTCAGCCTACCGACAGTTCATCTCTCTCGGCTTCGACAAGGACGATGTCAAGGCCCTCGGCGTAACGAACCAACGCGAAACCACCATTGTGTGGGATTGGGAAAATGGCGACCCATTATACCATGCGATTGTCTGGACCGACACACGCACCACCGAGATTGCGGAAGAAATGAAGCAGAAACCCTTTGGTTCCACGGTCCCACAGCTCACCGGACTGCCATGGTCTTGCTACCCATCCTTGACCAAGCTCGCCTGGCTGTACAGAAATGTCGACAAGGTGAAGGAACTGTACTGTGCAGGCAGTGATTCCGTTGCCTTTGGCACAGTCGACACATGGCTCATATACTGCCTCAACGGCGGCGCAGCATCGCCTGATCCTGTTCATGTCACCGACAGCACCAACGCAAGCCGCACCATGCTGATGAACCTGAGCAACTTGCACTGGGAAGATAGTATCATCGGGCTCGTGGGCCTCGATCGCGCCAGGCTTCGCCTTCCAAAAATTGTTGCTTCTTCCGATGCGACCGCTTTCGGCCGTGTGCAGAGCGGACCCTGGAACGGCCTCCGCATCACGGGCTGTCTAGGGGACCAGTCCGCTGCTCTGGTAGGGCAATGCGCATTCGAGCCCGGGCAAGCCAAAAACACTTATGGCACTGGATGCTTTCTCCTCTACAATACGGGCAGCGAGAGACCCAAGTACAACCACCTTGACGCTGGTCTTATTGCGACCGTGGCGTACGACTTTCATCCCGGCGGCGACATCAGGTTGGCGACGTACGCCCTGGAAGGAAGCGTCGCCTCTGCAGGCTCCGGGATCAAGTTTCTCATCAAGAACCTGCACCTCGCCGACAGCCCAGAAGAGATCAACAGGTTGGCAGCATCCGTAGCTGACACTGGCGGCGTCGTCTTTGTCACAGCTTTCAGCGGCCTTTTGGCCCCCTACTGGATCAACGATGCCAGAGGAACCATGTGTACGTCTCGAAACGTCCTTGACCGCACCAGCTTGCACTAACGGAGCCTCATCTAGTCGGAATCACTCACCATACCCAGAGGGGTCATATTGTTCGCGCCGTCTTCGAGGCGACGTGTTACCAGACCAAAGCGATCCTGGGAGCCATGGAGTCCATGTCTGGGTCCAAACTCACCTCTCTGGCGGTTGATGGTGGCATGTCAAGCTCAGATATTTGCATGCAGACGCAAGCCAATGTTCTCAACATACCGATCCTCCGCCCTGCCATGCGTGAGACCACTGCTCTTGGCGCTGCATACGCCGCGGGTCTCGCCGTCGGCTGCTGGAGCGGCACCGATGAGCTCGTCAAGATCAAGTCAGCCAAGGAAGACAACTGCCGCTTTGTCCCAGACCAAGCTAAGATCAAGGAGACAACCCGTCGTTACCGCAAGTGGAACCAGGCGGTCGAGATGTCTCGCGGCTGGGTGCGCGATGACGACCCCGTCGAGGAGGACGACAGCGACGACGAAGGCAACCCAGCATAGCGGTACTGGCTGCCCGGGCCTTACATGCCCGTTTTCAATGGCAATGGACACATGCCCTCACCTCTGCCTAATTTCTTCCCTATCCCACCTCCCGCTGTCAGACGTTCCAAGGTTCTGAAGATCAGGCAAATGATGGACATGGCCGAAACCCCGTCTATTGCGGTGCGGGGGCGAGAACGACACCGTCTTCGACAGATGGCTTTGAAGAAGCAAACGGAACAGCTGGAGTGGGCCAGAAAGAACCGGCCAATTGAGTCGCGATGGAGAGGCGCCATACACAATGGCCCACATCGACCTGGCCGACGACCTACAAGAGCTGATGGATCTTGGCCCTCCTCGCCTATCGTCCTGATGGACGGAACTCTGTCGGGCAGGTTCAGCGTTGCCTGATGCCTGTCTGGCCTAGGCACATGCTTCTTTGCGCTAGATGCAAAACACAAGCACCATGATTAGACTGGTAGAATAGAGTCTCCAAGAGCAGCATGCATCACACGGCAATTCAGTTGGTTGGTTTACTCGTTTCATTTCCTGCCTCGTTCATGCCTGTCGACTTTAAGAGAAGCAGTGGCCTCAAAAGCAAAAAAATGCATGCTTGCTCCCCCAGATAGCCGCTTGTACATCAGGATCGTGACCCCAAATTGCACACCTCGAACGGCACCGCCGCAGAGGCTGAAAAGACCGCAATTGTGCTGCTTTCACTGCAGAGGCAGCCAATGGGCAACCACATGACTCTCGACGCCAACAACGAGAGCCCAGCGCGCCCAAAGATTAGAGTGACGGGGATGGCTGCAGACGCCGGCCAGCGACACACCCGGCACTCCCCTGACATTATCGACTCATGACAGGAAGCCCTCCTCACTGGCCTCGTTCCTCTTCCGATCCCATTTCGGCGAGGCTGATGACACGCCGCGCCGTCAATGGCGGGCGACTTTTTCTTCTTCCGTTTCCCAGAAGAATAGAGTGGAGTTTGTTTCGTTTCGGTTGGTGATGGGGTGACACGGGATGGTCATGCCCGGGAATGGTGAATTAGAAATACTGCAGGTCAAGACTGTGTGTCGAAAGGGAAGAATACGGGATCGATGCTGTTTCCCGTGGGTGCCTGATCCATGGATGGAAGAAGAGCAGGTCGGCTCTACATGATGATGGCGGGGATGTCGACGTTGGCCTTGATGCTCTTGTGCGGCAGAATGCTGCCACCGTTGACGTAGATCTCGTCGGCAATGGTGACATCGTCTCCCAGCACCGTGACGTTCTCTAGGCGAGCCCACTTGCCGACGGTGCTGTTCCAGCCGACAATGGTGCTCTTGACCCAGGCGTGGTCCTTGATCTTGGAACCAGACAGGAGCACGCAGCGCTGCAGGCGGACGCCGTCGCCAATTGTGACGTTGGGGCCGATGGTGACGTTGGGACCGATGCGGCAGTTCTTGCCAATCTTCGCAGTGGGGTCAATGAGGACATTGCCGCCGTGGATATAAGGCTCGCTGGCAGGAACGAGCTCCTTGGAGCCCTTCTTGGTGAGGGCAGACAGGTACAGGCACGTGCCGGTCAGGAAGTCCTTGGGCTGACCCACGTCCATCCAGAATCCATCCAGGTCGAAGCTGTGAAGCTGGCCGTCGCGAACAATGGCAGGGAAGGTCTCCTGCTCGATGGAAGTGGGACGCAGCTCGATGCGGTCGAGGACGGACACGTTGAGGATGTACATGCCGGCGTTGATGCGGTTTCCGACGAACTCGACGGGCTTCTCGACGAAACGGTCGATACGCGAGGGGTGGTTGGGCTGGTGGACGACGACACCGTACTTGGAGGGCTCCTCGACCTTGGTGACGACAATGGTGCCCTCCTCGCCGTGGGCCTTGTGGAAGTCGGCGAGCTGTTGGAAGGGGTAGTCGCAGATGACATCGGAGTTGAGGACGAAGAAGGGGGTGTCGTCCTTGGCGAGGATCTTCTCGGCCAGCTTCAGGGGGCCGGCGGTATCAAGGGGCTCGGTCTCGATGGAGAAGGTGATGGTGATGCCAAATCGCTTCTCGTACTGCGCGTGACAGGGCGGTGAGCAAGGGGATACCAGGGGAGACTTTGGGATGGGGACTGGTGCATACCTCGGCAAGGTGCTTCTCCATCACCTCGGGCCTGTAGTTGACGGCGAGGACGACATCGGTGACACCAGCAGCAGCGAGGGCCTCGATCTGGTGCAGGATCATGGGCTTGTTCGCAAACTCGACAAGGGGCTTGGGAAGAGTGAGGGTCTATGGGGGTCGAGGACAGTCAGTTGTCTGTCGCATTGTCGGGTGAAGCTATCCTGTCGAAGCTGCCCCAGGGGAGTGGCACCACGGGGGATTCGAAAAGGGGCCTTACCAGAGGGCGCAGCCTGGTGCCGAAGCCGCCGACAAGAATGATGGCTATGGCGCATTAGCAACATGCCCCTTGTGTCTAGCAGAGGAAAAGGAAGCTCACCCTTCATGGTTGTGGTGTTGGGGGACCTGTGATAGGGGTAAGGGAGGAGGATCGGGAGACGACTCGGGGCCTTGGAGACAGGTTGGATGAAGCTAAAAGGAGGGGATGCTCTTGGACGATCTTGGTGGATTGTCGAGCGTGAGTGTGTGGAAGGGCGACTTTTCTTTGTCGGCTGAACGAAGGATATCCACTGGGCTTCTGCCTCGCGTGTTTTGCTGAAGAGCGCGTGTCGCTGGAAGGTAAGGGAGGAGTTGAAGAACGAGGACGTGAATTCCCAAGAGAGTGTCAAGCAGAGACAGTTGGAGGGCAGGCGCGGGAGAGAAATGACACGACAGCTCCAGAGGCGCGGGTTGGCTCGGGGGACGCTAGCGGTGGGTAGTGGGGCGACGCTAGGAAACCGCCCACCGTGACCCCGTACATCAAGTATCCGAGTGGCGCCTGAGGTACTTACACGCCAGGGCATCACGGGATAGGAGACTCGGAGTAGCAGGAAGCCCGTCCCGACGCCAGACTCCAGCCCTACTAGACCCCGTATCCAGAATCGCGTCGGCTTTCCACCTGGTCGTTCTTTGGGTCGTGGTCACTTTGTGTTTGGTCTTGAGCGCTCACGATGGCGCACCGGGTACGACCATCAGCCGTTCCCCGGGCGTACCTTTTCCCCACCCCCTTGGCTTGGACCAGGGAAATGCATCTTGATTGGGCCGCAGTATCCATCACGAGGCTCCTTGTGGATTGTCATTGGTCCTTCCAAGCCTTCGAGGCCAGTCAGACGGGAGTCGAGACATTGATGTTGTCCATGCCAATTTCGCCGCCAACCCACCCCCCTTTCCCGCCAAGGTTTGTCGAAAAGGGGTTGTTCTGTTTGAGGGATAGAACACCACGATGATTTGCATTCCATGGTCCCAGGTCTTGTTTTGGTCCTTGGCTGTGGCTGGATTCAGACACCAATGCATGATGTTGGGGACGAAAAGCGGTGCTGGAGTGGCTGGAGCCATCCATGCGATTTGTTGTTCTCTGCCAGCGCCATGTCTCGCCATGCCTCCCGTCTCGCCATGCTGTTGTATCCGTGAAAGCCGTGGCCCACATCATGTTGCACATCTGATTTACATGCGTCATTGCGTCCACAAACAGAATACCAGTGCCCTTGACCATCATGCGGCTCGACTTGCCTCCCAGCGTCCGTCATCCCAAGAAAGACGCGGTCACAAGATCGGGCCCGAGTCGTGACATCCATCAGAAGCTGGAGACGGCGGCTGAAAGCCTAGCACCTTGTATGAGGTGACCTGTTGGGACGAATCTCACTCAGGGATCGGCCTGACTGGGGCGAGAGGGGATACGGTACCGGATATTGGAAAGCTGTCAGGCTGGAGATGTGGATGCTCTAATGAGATGAGTCGGTCATGATCTCGAGAATGTCTGCTGCGTCCTCCTTCGAAGTGTACAGAGCTACGACGCCGAGGAGAAGCTTCCATTTTGGTGTCTGCCAAAGCTGCGCTTGAATCGACGAGTTGGATGTGTGCTGCCCTTCTGTGCTGTTCTTGAGTGGTTGCTAGAAATGCACAGATGAACCAAGCCGCAACCCAGTTTGAATGTCTTGTAATTGCCAATTGCCTTCAGATCATCCCTTCATCTTCTTCCAGCTCTACCCATCAACCTCTGACCGAGAACCAATGTGGACTGACCGGGCATACATCGGCGATACGCCCATCTTCTGTCTCGCACATGTCTTTCGTCAACAAGACAGGCTCCGCGCCCATTCCGCTGCTTCGGCCCTCCAAATATAGTAGCGCGGCCCCGTCCCCCCCTACCTCCACGTTTTTCTACCCCGGCAGCGGGTGATCCGATCGCCGCCATCCACCACCACACTGGCACACCACCACCACCTCCTTAAGCGCCGACACACAGATGCCCGACATCTCATCACGCGCATATTCAGGGGTCCCGTCAGGAATCAGACCCTCCATGACCTTAGACCCGGTCTTCACACGTGCTGTGACCATCTTTCTGCCGGCATGAACGCCGCCAGTCCAGTCTCCCCGCCGGCCGGACATGCACTCGGAAATCTGCGTGCTTTATCATCAAGAACTCTTCATCATTAGTCGTAAGATCATGAGCGCCGAAGCGCGACGGACATACTTCTGTCCCCACCCCCCAGAATTGACCCCCCTTTCCACGTGCTTCCTGTGCGGCTTTCAACGCAGTACCATACCAATCATAAGCAGCTTCCATCGATCTTATGACTGGCGGCCGTGCTGATCTTTCAGTTTCCCTCCCAAAAAAGGATTACCCTGTGCCGCGGCATGAGATGTCCACTTTCGCTTTTCGCTTGTCGCAACGTCAATTCTTCCCACCCAGGAAAAGAGGAATGAGCCCCAAGGAAATGGGATCAAAAATGTAACGAGCAGCAGTCCGGCCTCCAGCAGAGCCACCACTGCAGTATGCAACTTGAGTATGCGCCCATCGTGTTCCAGGAGAGGAGGGCACCGGCATGGTGCGCAAACATGCCCCTCAAGAACCAGAGAAGACAGGGTCGACACGCTTGGCCCTTGGGCTGGTTCTGTAATCTCCCAGCAACGGACGCAGGCCTGTGGTTCTCGAAGGGGCTGCTGTGCGAGGCTGAAACCGGATGGGTGCTGGTGCCCTCGGGCAAAGTAATCGAAATGGCAAGAAATCAGAGTGCCCTCCATGCCGCCGGGAAAAACAATCATAAGAATGGAAACAAGGCTGGATGGGGAAAGAAAGAAAAAAGAAAATCATATCTAGCGTCGTGAATGTCGTAAATAGTCGTAAGTGATGCTGAGCCGGTCTCGTGTCTTGTGTGTTCGCTCTTTTCGTCATGGCTCGCCTTTCCTCATGCATCCTTCTCTCAAAGTCATCCTGGGTATTTCCCCGGCGGGGACGCCGCGAAGCGTTTAATCCACGTGTATAGCAGTGGTGCTATGAATGTTGCTGGTGTTGGCCCGGTTTGCTCCTGGGACCGGTGGAGGCCCAACGAGCCGGTTGCATGCAGCCTGCACCCGAGGACCAGGGGTTCAGATAGACACCGCATCGCTGGGCTGGGCTGGGCTGGTTGGACGTGTGCTGCCGATCACTCAAAGGAGGCCGTCGAGCTGCTGCTGGAGTGGTGGCCGGAGCGGCGGCTCTCGCGGTGGCTGGAGGGCGCATGGCGAGGCTTCTTGGTGGTGCGGCGAGCCGTCTCAGTGGCCGGAAGACCCTGGACAATTCCGTTGCGGGCAAGCATGCCGCCGTTGACCGAAAAGTTGCGGCACACCATAAAGGCCCTCATGGCGGCGTTCTCCTGCGCTAGCGTGTCCGATTCATACGAGAGATCTGTCTGATACTCGCGGCCGTTGACGAGGACCAGGCACGTGTAGCCGCTGCGGTCACGGTAGCACTCGTACATGGGGTCTGTCCACCCACGACGGCGGCAGAGGCCTAGAAGAAACGACAAATCAGCATGACTGCCACTGGCGATAACGGCAACGAAAGCAGGTGGGCGTCAGGTCCGCATGCATAACATGGACCATCGATATTGACCCAATGCCCAGCTGGCGGTGTCTGTTGCAGCTCCTGATGCCATGAACGGGCTCTTCATCGGGGCGGATTGCGAGCGGACACCAGAAATCGGTGTCATCAGCCATGCCTCGGTTACGGCCCGATGGAACATGTTGGAGTGGGACTGGACGCCAGGCAGGGCGGCATGACAAGAAACTGGCTCAAGTAGGTACTCACTCTCCAGGTACTGCATGTAGAAACCGCCCATTTTGGATCGTTTCGTCCGGTGTGGCCGTAAGCGGTGTGATGAAGGTGAGGCGACGGATGGGGCGGCGGCGCTCGTTTCGTCTCGGAGGAAATGACGACGGCCAAAACAAACAGCAAAGAGCCACCAAGCGAGCAAGAAACAGAAACAACAGAGCTTGATGCAGTCGAGCCCAACGTGAGGCGAGCAGCAGGTGAGACCCAAGGGGGGGGAATGCTTGGGAAGATAGGGCAGCAATGGGAACAGGGTATGGAAGCAAGAGGCCAGTCCCACGAACAGCAAAAGGGGAAAAAATATGGACAACAAAGGGCTAGAATGGTGTTGAGGCGGATTGTGGGTGGTGGTGGTGCTGGCAGTCGAGCTAGGCACGTCGCTCCGGAAGTAGGGTAGGTGCTTGGGATGCAGGAAATCCGGGCCCTCAACGGCGAGGCGGGTGTGCTTTATTGCAGGCAAAAGAGGGCGTCAAGTGTGTTGTTTGGGTGCGGGGCAGCAGGAGACAGGAGGGGAGGGGATGGGATGCACCGGGAGGGGGAGCGCGAATCGCCTCGAGACGCAAGAGGAAATGACGGGAAACGCCAGCGGGTGGAAAGATGAACGGGGTCTCTTTCGCAAGGGAGATGCAAGAAACGATGCGGCTCTCGAGAGTGTGACCCATCCTGATGTGTTGGCCGTCTCGTCACCAGTTGATGGAACCGCTGGCGACTAGGCAACTCCACCACTTCACATGGGAGGGGGGGGGAAGCCGCCAGAGGGGCATGCTTGAGGGGGGGGACGCACCATCCATGACCCAGGCGAAGATCTCTGATAAGTTTCGGAGGTGGCCCAAAACTCGGTGGCCATGCCGTACCGGCGGATGGCTCAACCGCCGGCATGAACTCTCTTGTCGACACTCCACAACAACAAGGGACCCAAGAAGGGACCTCACCTCCAGTCCAGTCCACGACCGGGGGCTGCGCTGCGCTGCGCTTCGTTGCCGCTGCTTCGCTCCGAGTCGGCGGCAGGCCACATACCGGCCCGAGATGATAGAAAATTCTCTCCTTCTGGGTCCGTTCTTCGACAGGCTTGACAGGGACAGAGAGCCACCAATGCACGACCGAGCCGGGTCTGACGAGGTGGCGAACTTGGGACCATCTTTTTTTCTGGTCAAGAACAACAAGACCCGAGCCGGCCGTTCGAATTGCTGCATGGAGGAGCTTCGGGCCCAGGCCGGGGGAGAGGGGGGCGCGCGCCGACATCGTGTGTGGACCGCCAAAATGGGCCCCCTTCCGCAGTTGCAGCTCCAACTGAACTAGGACCAACCTTTTGAGGGGTCTTGTCTTGTCTTGTCTCGAGGGGTTCCGGACTGGATGGACGGACTTGACTGGACTGGACATTTGTTATGGCCACGGCACCTCTTCTCACAGCGCGGCGGCCGATATTGTTTGGGGAGTAGCCAGCCAAGTTGCCTCCGAGATCTCCTTTGTTTGGCGGCCACTAATGCAGCCGACTGAGGAGGGCCATGTCGAGCATGTCCTCTTGTGTTGGGGCGGCGGGCGACGGCGGGCGGGGGGACGGTTGCTTGCGCTCAGTGGCTCGAGCTTCCAGGCGGCCTGCTGTACGGTACAGTAGCAAGTAGTAGCGTAGCGTAGCGACGACGACGACGACAACAGAACGACGCCTGCATGGCCACCTGTCATGGTGCCGCGGGGACCATGTACACTAAAGGTAATCTGCGTCATGTAGGTGCATGTCGAGGTGCAAAAAGCCTGGACTCCAATCCAATGGTGTGCAGTGGCGGACGGGCGAGCAGGGTCCAGCATTCTGCGGCCAGGTCTGGCGACCCGAGAGGAAGGATGGTAGAACTCGAACGCTTCGATCCATCTGAGCCGGCCAAGCCGGGGGTGGACAGAAGCTGTCGGACCGTGACGCGCGCGAGATGGCCGGCGATACGCAGAGACAGTACGTACTGTACCTAGGCGCCTGCCAGATCAAACCCAAGAGGGCGCTTACCGGACAATTGTCCTTGTCACGTCTGTCCTTGACGCCGAAACGACGAGGCCGGGGCGCTTGCAGGCAACATTGCCGGGTTTATTGCTTCTCTGTGGTAATGTACGGTACCTCCGGCGAGGGCCGTGATCGCTGGCTTGGTACCAAGACGGGCAGGGCAGGGCAGGGCAGGGCAGGGCAGGGCAGGGCAGCAAAGGTCGGTGAAGAGGCCGTCGTCAACTGGAGAGAAATTGACATGCATGAACAGTGAGTGGCTGGATCAGAGGGGGGTTGTGCAGTGGGCGGGTGGGGTGTCGTGGTGGACTCGGGGCTGCCAAGAGGGGGGTTGTACGACGCCAGAAGCCGGGCGGCCATGATGCACCGCAGCACCACGCCCATGTCCATGTCCACGCCCACGCCCCCCCTCTCCCCCCCCGCTGGCGGCAGACGCATTGGCACCAACCGAACGCTGCCCCGGGGGGTGGGCAACGGATCATGGCAGCAGGCTCAGAGCAGACCAGACCAGAGCGATATCAAGGAGGTGCAAACGAGGCAACCCGTGCCTCTGCCAGTGCTAGTAAAGTGCGTGCGTGCGGGCGGGGGTGGTCGTTTGTTCTGCGCCTTCGGTCATGCACTATGAGCTGGCAATATGCTTGCCCGGATATTGAGAAGGTATGTATGGGCAGCAGGCCGGGAGGAGAGGAGACTGCCACTGGAGGAGAGGCCAATGCCGGAATAGCACCACCGCCGCCGCAGGACTAGCTCAAATACAGAAGCAGGCCGGGGGGCGAGCGGCGGCCAGTCGCGGGGCCAAGTGGCGAGCGCTCGAGGCCATTTGCGGATTGCCAATTGGAGAGGTAGCAGACAGCAGACAAGCAGAGCGTTCGTCGTTGCCGGCGAGAGGGGGGGTGGGTGAGTGGGCATCAGATCGAAATCTCGGTCGAAACCCTTCTTCCGAGTTGTTGGTCAACCGGGTGGCCGGCCGGCTGCTCCAGTCCAGTCCAGTTCAGTCTCGCGTGCTCTGTGCGTGGCCCTCGTCGTATGCCGTGGGATGTTGCATCGGTTCGTGAGGAACATGGAAGCGCCGTCTCCCATCACGGTAACGAGAGGTTGGCGTTCGGTTCAAGCGAGCCTCAAATTAGCGGGCGGCTGGAGGACAGAACCATCGAGTCGTCGTTCGAGGTACATAAAAGGGACGGCAATGTTGGTGGGGGACGGGGGTCCTCCTGCTCTGCTGATTGCTAATCCAGGTACTACAGAGGTACCCCCATCTGCCTGTCTTCAATTCCCGGGCACTATTTTGAACACGCGCTTTGGAAGCCCAGGCGAGAGATGTGATTCGACAATTCGAAGGGTTCTGGAACACCACGGATGCTCCAATCGGCGTTGCCCTTGATACTTTTTTTGCTGCGATTTTGATTTTAGTTGACTCATCCCGGTGTGACATGGAGAAACTGGCGTGATTCCATCTCCATCAGCACAAGCAATCAGTGGCGATCAAGACAGTTGGCGACTACGGAGCGGCAAGCGGAGATCACGGTCAGATTATGGACTCGTCGGCAAGATGACCAAGTTTTGTTGTATTGGTTGACAAGGAGTGCCAACTATGTGATGGCCAAGCTCAGACCCTGGTGCCCCTGCTATCCGCTGAGGTGCAATCATCAGCATCATTCCTCCAATAGATCCAAGAAGGGTGAAGCAGAAAATACAAGTAAGAGAAGCCTAAAGATATCAGTCCGTTCGACCATCCCCTGTTCCAATTGAAGCAGAAAGGCACTAGCACGACGAAGCATGCTTTCTTAATTTCGTTGCGGCAATTCGAGGCTGGTGAGGAGAGGAGACATGGAGCCAGTCCACGAGAAATGCCTTAAAACCCCAATATATGCCTCCTCACACCAATGCAAGTAGGTATAATCTGTATCTTTTTCTCAAGTTCAAGCTCACCTCGTGTCGAATAACCCGCATGGGTCCATCCGGCAGCAAGACGTAGCTGCCAGGGTATCTAGGAGTAGTAGGTGTGATCGAAACCCCTGACCGACCTGACCGGACAATTACTGCATAGTTAAAAAGAGGGGTTCAACGAAAATGACCTCATTTGTTTTCTCGATGCCACGCGTGAGGCTCCTGTTCCTCTCGAAACAAGTCTTAAGAAGCAGGGGACGACCAGAGAGAGGAAGTCCATGGACCGGGGCCTCGTCCGCCATATCGCCAAAACCGTCCTCGTTTGTCATTGAGCGACAAACACCGACAAAACTGTCTCCACGCTCAATGGAAAGAAAACAGGCAAAGGCGAACATGAAAATCATCGACGGGGCAACCCTGGGCAACCTGGGCAACCCTGGGCCTGGGTCACACGTGGTAGCGCCTTTTGCTCACCTTATCTCCCTCTGGTAGGCCAGAGCTTCATCAGGATGGATGACCTAATCCCATCACCCCACCATGCCGCCTCAACAGCTCTAACACAAACCGTCCGTTTTAGTATGGCAAGCTCTCCCTCCCGCCTTCCCCCTCATCCCACCACTGTTAAGCTTGAAATAGAAAGACTGCGCGTTGCGTGTTTTTTCGTCCATCTCCGTATCGACCTTTTAATCTTTCCATCCTCCTCGCCAGTCCTTCTTCACAACCTGGAACCTCCTGGCGCACTGCACCAAGCTTAATCTCCTGATACCCCGCCATCAACCCCTCCTTCGCCACCATGTCTCTCTCCAACAAGCTTTCCATCACCGACGTTGACCTCAAGGGCCAGCGGGTCCTCATTCGTGTGAGTCCAATGCAATTGACGACGCAGACCACTGCAGGAGCTGACATTGTCCCACCGCCAGGTCGACTTCAACGTTCCCCTTGACGCCGACAAGAAGGTCACCAACACCCAGCGCATCGCCGGCGCCGTCCCCACCATCAAGTACGCCGTCGACAATGGCGCCAAGGCCGTGATCCTCATGTCTCACCTCGGCCGTCCCGACGGCAAGGTCAACGCTAAGTACAGCCTGGAGCCCGTCATTCCCGAGCTCGAGAAGCTGCTGGGCAAGTCGGTCCAGTTCGCCAAGGACTGCGTCGGTTCCGAGGTCGAGGCCCTCGTCAACAAGGCCGAGGGCGGTCAGGTCATTCTCCTGGAGAACCTGCGCTTCCACGCCGAGGAGGAGGGCTCCTCCAAGGACGAGAGCGGAAACAAGGTCAAGGCCGACAAGGCCAAGGTCGAGGAGTTCCGCAAGGGCCTCACCGTTCTCGGTGACGTCTACGTCAACGATGCCTTTGGCACCGCTCACCGCGCCCACTCCTCCATGGTCGGTGTCGACCTGCCCCAGAAGGCTGCTGGCTTCCTCATGAAGAAGGAGCTCGACTACTTCGCAAAGGCCCTCGAGAACCCTCAGCGCCCCTTCCTTGCCATCCTCGGTGGCGCCAAGGTCAGCGACAAGATCCAGCTCATCGACAACCTCCTCGACAAGGTCAACACCCTGATCGTTTGCGGTGGCATGTCCTTCACCTTCAAGAAGACCCTCGAGGGCGTCTCCATCGGCGACTCGCTCTTCGACGAGGCCGGCTCCAAGACTGTTGGCAAGCTCATTGAGAAGGCCAAGGCCAACGGCGTCAAGGTCGTCCTCCCCGTCGACTATGTCACCGCCGACAAGTTCGACAAGGACGCCAACACCGATGCCGCCACCGACGAGTCGGGCATTCCCGACGGCTGGATGGGCCTCGACTGCGGCCCCAAGTCCATCAAGCTCTACGAGGAGGCCATTAAGGACTCCAAGACTATCCTCTGGAACGGCCCTGCCGGTGTCTTCGAGTTTGAGAAGTTTGCCAAGGGCACCAAGGCTACCCTCGACGCCGCTGTCGCCGCCTGCGAGGACGGCAAGATTGTCATCATTGGCGGTGGTGACACCGCTACCGTTGCTGCCAAGTACGGTGTCGAGGACAAGCTCAGCCACGTCTCGACCGGTGGCGGTGCCTCTCTCGAGCTGCTGGAGGGCAAGGCGCTGCCCGGCGTCGTCGCTCTGTCCAGTAAGTAAATCATCACATAGGGTGGTTGTGGCTGTATTGGTTTTGGAAGTAGGCCTGTCTGATGCGGCAGAAAAGACCGGGACCAGACGAGGCCAAGCACAAAGCTATGAGTCTTGCACATTCGCAAAAGGGACCGCCAAGTTTGACGAAGGGTGGCTAAACGGGCCAGCTTTGAGGCAAATCACCTAGAAACATGCAGAGACTGCCCGTGTGGTCAACAATGAAATGAATGAAAACAGTTTGTCATCAATGCCAAAGCGTAAAGAGCCTTCGAGGCCACTTTTTAGCTGTGTTGAGCCCCGTCTTGGGTGTAGCTACTTCGTCGAACCATGGTTCCGCAGGCCAAATGCCTTTCTGTTGACTGTACACATTGCCCGTAGCTTGTGGCTACAGGGGTACAGCAGTGACTCTAGCGTCGCTTCGATGCCTCAACCTTCTTGAGCTCCTCCCTGTGAAATGTCAGTCAAGTCCTTAAGCCGCTGCGCTCAGAGACGATTGTGGCAGGTGGCTCGCAGAAGCATAGGCAGCCGCAAGGAACGTACTTGAGCTGCGCAGAAAAGTCGTCGTTGGTATCATCGTCGTCCCAGCTCTCCTCCCACAGGTGTTGTGTCGCAGCAGAGCCGCCAGTGGCCTCTGTCTCTTCCTCGGCCCAGTCTGTCACGGTTTGGATCAGCAGGTGGACGTCTTGATTTGATTGTCGTAATCCTCAGGACTCCGGAGGACGGCTCAACGCACCGTCAATGGGGAAGTCCTCAAACTCGTCATCCTCGCCAAGCGCCGCGGCGGCAACCGGCTTCTGCGACTCCTCCTCCTTGGCTTGGTCGGCGGCAGGGGCCTTTTCTTGTGTCTTGCTGTCCGAGGACGCCATGTTGATGTTGTGAGGGGTTGTTGCGGTCGGGGTGGTGCTTGGAAGCAGCAGCGTTTCGGCGTGGATGAAGGCTGAGGCCAAAGGGGGTTCTCGTTTGGCTCGGGTGATTCTCCGCGTCTGTACTTGTGGGAATGCTGTCGTGGGAGAAAGGCGGATGGGATCGCTTCGGGTGGATGGGCAAGTTTGTTGGTGATCTGCAAGAGGTTGCCAGTGGGAGGTTGCCGCCGTTCAAGGTGTAGGCTGCAAGCACGACGCGACGGGGCGGCCAATGCCCCACTTTCCTAGTGCGGCCCTGAGGTGGCAACACTGTACGCACCGGTAGACATCATTCTCATGGATTAGGTGCTTCTGGAAGCTGGAGCTACCAGTCAGGGAATACTTATGTGCATGCAGTACCGAGATATCTATGGCCATGGTCGGTCATGCATTTTGTAGTGAATAAGTACAGAGAGGCAGATACTTCAGGGGCTGTCAGAGGCTACGACGTGGTCATTCCTCCTCCTCCTCCTCCTCTTCTTCTTCTTCTTCCTCCTCCTCCCCTTCTTCGTCAGCTTCAGCCTCCTCCGCATCTCCCTCGTCCTCTTCTCCCTCTTCCTCCTCCTCCTCATCTCCTGTGTCGACGACCTCGCGTGTTGCTTGATCGTCCTCCTCCGGGTGCTCATCGTCTGTGTCGATCATCTCGCGTGTTGCTTCATCCTCCTCTTCGGGCTGCTCATCATCTGTGTCGATGACCTCGCGTGTTGCCTGATCGTCCTCTTCGGGGTGCTCATCGTCCTCGTTGCCGCTGTGATGTTCGTCATCTTGTTCTCCGGCATCCTCCCTATCATCCTCTGCTTCCTCCTCCCCTTCTTCTTCTTCGTCCTCTTCCTCCCCGTCATCATCCTCATCCGAGCTGCTATGCGCTGCACCAGTGCTGCGACGCACCAAATTCGGGAACATGAGTGACGGGGGAGGTTCCTCGTCCCATCCCTCCGGGACGTCGCTCAAGTCGCTCTCGTCGTCTGCGGAATCATGGATGCTTCCGATAGGGCTTGACACGACCGTGTCGTTTCCGGTAACGCCAGCTTCTCCCGGCATCACCACCGAATCCTTCATTTCCGTGTCTCCGTCCTGGTCCTCGTGTTCATCATCGCTCTCTCCACCTTGGCCGTTGGGAGTCTGGCTGTCACGCTTGCCGCTGGACATTGATCCCTTCCGGGACTTCAGGCTGCCGCCGTGGCCGATCTTGGGAGTCTCCAGGTTGCGAATGTAAGCTTGGTCGGCTTTGCGGAGAACATCTGGCCTTCGGACGCCTGCACGGCGGCGAGGCGCCGCTTCGACTTGTTTGTCACCGTCAGCGTTCGTTCCGGAGTCTGCAGCGCTGGCCACGTTCGCGTCAAGTAGGCCGAGAGGCTTTTGCTCGGTGCCGTCGTCCACAAGAGGGCGTGTGCGTTCTCCAATGACTTCGAGCGGCGGGGGTCCGGGAAGTGTTGGCCCAATCTCCAGAAAGATGACCGTGTACGCATCTGATATCAGATCATCGATGGTCCCGGCCTTCATGAGGCCTCCGTTGAGTCTCTTCAACTCGATCGCCTCCTTCATGCCCATGAATGCGGGGAAATCAAGCGAGCCGTCTGCCGCCCACTCGGAAATTCGATCGGCCATGATGTCGAATTCTTCAGCTGATGTCGACTTGAAGCTGTCCTCGTGGCTGACAGGTATCTTGTGTGCCTGCCTGATCAGCTGCAGATACGTGGCGACGCAGGTCTGCCAGAGGTCATTGAAATGATAGAACTCGGCCGACTTTTTGCGGATGCGTCGCAACAGTAACTCCAAGTTGCTGCGGTCCTTCATGACGGAGATGATTTTGACCACGAAGCGGACGTATTGTTCTGTGAAGACGTGGTGGCGGCCGGGTCGTTCGGCGTCGCATTTCCAGACATTCATAACCATTGTCTTGGTGAACATGGACTCCCTCAGGACATTGAACGCGGCTTTTGCTTGGACGTAATCGGCCGACGATTCGGACTGGTCATCGAACAGCAGCCTGGCATGCCGAACAATCATGCGGTGTTGCCAATTAGACTTGTCCTTGTCGCGCAGGTGCCGCAGGCTCGTGATGACATACTCTTCCCAGTCGTCCATGTCGTCCATGGCGTTGTCGTCCGGGACTTCGGACCCAAACGGCTGACGGGACAGTATCGTGGCACCTTCTCGTGGAGACAGGTCTCTCCTGGTAACGAGCTTGTGGACGATGGAGAGGATCTTGTAGTGCGGTTCCAAGATCGGATCGCTGCTCTTTGACTTGCGCAGAGCAGAAGCAACCTCAATGGTACTCTCGAGTGCCTTGACCAGATCCTCGACGGTCGGTTTGGCCGAAAGATCCTGAGCTCCGAGGTCCGTATCAAGTGTCTGATACATTTTCCAAAGGCACTTGGACACCATGAACGGGTTTCTGTGGGCTGTCAGCATGGAATCTCTGGACATGATGTGTGTACACTCACCGCCAATCCTGAGGGTTTCTTTTCATCGCCCTTCTGAACAGACCTGCGGCAAACTTCCAGACCTTAAAGGCCGACATCTCGCTGTGCATGGTGCGCTGGAAAGTGCCAGTGCCGAAGTTTTCGATGAAGAACCGCTCATGATCAGAATGCTTGAAGGGCTCCATGGCGAATGGCTCCCGGCTCGAAGAGTAAAGGCGCATCGCGAAGTTGTGATACAAGTCGTGCAGCGGGTCTCCGTCATCGTCTGCAATGTCGGCAGACATGGACTGAGATAGGGCAACAGTGTGGCAGTGTATCGAGTTGCGCTGGTACTTGACCAGCTCTGCCCGCTCCTTGTTCATCTTGTCGGCTGACCAGACGACGGCGTCTTCGACCTCATAATCGAAACACTCCGCAAGTCGGAACCAGACCTCCCAGTTGTGCGGCGTGAACTGAAGTTGATGCCTCAAAAAGGTTGCACCAATGCGCAAATCGTCCATGGCGCCGGGCGTTTGTCGTTTGCTGAGGTCGACAAACTTGTACTTGCTGAGGGCGATGTTGCCGAGGAGGAAGAACCAGCCATGCTTTGCGAGCGCTGCTTCTGGCGCGTTCACGGTGACCGTGTCAAGGTCCACACCGCCGCGAAGGGCTTGGTACAGCCGTAGAGGGTGAATAGGCTTCTTGAAAAATTCGTTGTAGTTTCTCAAGTTGTGTACCATTTGAGGAGTCGAGCGGACCTGACCAATGGCACCTTGCATATGCTCAATCGTGGTTTTGAGGTCGGACTTGAGCAGATCCTTCATCGGCATGCGTCGTGCAAGTCCCGCAACCCTCTCGGCGAGCTGCATCGTGTTGCGCCTTTCGAGCTTCTCGGGTGGGCATCCATGATCCTGGAGCTCCGAGATGCCGACTCCGAGCCGGAGGCCGTGGAGATCGTACAAGACTTGGCCCATGTAGTCCTCCCAGTTGTCAATGTTCTTTGCTTTGAGCAGCTCCACGCGCATCATTTTCAGGAAGATCTTGTTGGATGACTTGCAGCTCTTGCGCAAGCCCAGGACCTGGTGGGTGGCCGCCAAATAGTCGGCAAGCTCGGCTTCCTGCTTCACTGGTGTGCTGTCAGATTGAAGTGCGGCGGCTTTGAGAACCGTGTACTGTAGACACCAAGTCCGCACTTGAATCTCCCGAAGCTTGTTGGTATACTGCTGGTATGTAGCGTTGCCAGAAGCCGGGGCGGCCATCCCTATCCGAATCTCGTCATCGACGATGGCTGCGACATGAAGCAGACAGCTCAGTGCGGCTAGCGACGCCGCGGTCGACTTGAGGTGCGCTTCGTCGACTATGTCAAAGGCAGTGACATCGTTGAGGGCCATCGACAAGGCATGGATGAGGAGCTCGTCGACGGACTTGAGCATTCGCAACAAGAGAGCGCACCTCGTCTCGCTGGGCGTTTTCCGGTACTGCTCACCATCCAGGTCGGCAACAACCATCTCGATGGCTTTGAGTTGGCACGAAAATTCTTTGGTACTGTACTTGATGGCAGAGTACGCATCGCTCAGCCGAGTCCAGAGGAAGAGCCTCAGCTCAGTGCTGGTACCTTTGACGAACTTCCACAGATCCTGTAGCCCTTGGCTCGCAAGGGCCTCGATTGATGCCTCGGGCTCAGGGTTTGGCGGTTGAAGTTCATCAGAGCCATGTGCGACGCGTACCGACTCGGGGTTCAGGACAGGTTCGAGGTTGTCAATGACGGCGACGGGATCGCTGATGTCGTTTTGGAACAGCCCCAGGAAGAAATCCATGGTCGTCAGCTTGGATATCTCGTTGTCGGCCGCCCTTGAAGAAATCAGAGGCAGTACCGCGTTGTTCTGGAGACGGATCTGTGCGACGTCCTCTTGGGCAAGAAACTCGCGCAGGCTTGTCCAGCACTGGAGGATGTACTCTCGCGAAGCATTCTCGGTGAGGGTCGTGGAAAAGACGGCGGCCCAGAGAAACCTTGCCTGGAGGTCCTTGCTGACGGGGGTGATGTGGCGAAGCAGCTCTGACGTAAAATCCAGCCAGCGCCCGATGCGCCCTCTTGCCTCGACTCGGATCGAGTAGTCCACAGCACTGTTGGGGTTCGTGATCCTATCGTATATGTCGAGATGCAGCTCGAACAGCATTTGTGTGATCTTTGCAAGCTCGTGCAGCTTCGCTTGGGCGCCGTCGAGATGTTCGGAATTGGTCGCTTCGAATCGCGCCGCGTGCATAATGTCTCGATCGTACCGGCTGACAACTTGGACCATGGCCGTCTTCATCTCGACCGACCAAGTCGATTCGAGGTAACTTGGCGCCACAGCCTTGACCCATTCCCAAGCAACCAGCTGAGCCGGCACCCACTCGGCGTTGATTCTCCTGGCAAAGGGGAGGGTGCCCTGGGTATCCACGAAGACGGGACATGTATTGGTAGACAGTGCACTGCCTTTTGCATGCTCCAGGAATGCAGACATACCCAGCGTGCTAGATTCCTTCTTGTGAATCAAGATCTTGGCATTTTCGGTGTTGAAAGACTGGAGAGACCGCCGGAGGTCTTTCGAGGCGTCCATAGTGAGCTTAGACGCCCGGTCTTCGGCCTCGCAGGACTCGATTGCCTCTGCAAGATGACGGAAAACTTCCTGGTTGGTAATCCCCATGTTCTCGAGGGCATCCCTCGTCATCTGGAACAAGGTACGATCGGCAGCCTGAAACTCGGCGATTTGGTTGGCGAACAGCGTAGTTCGGTCGACGACGTCCTCGGCAGCCGTCTCCCGACGGCGGGTGCGCTTGCTTCTCTTCTCTCCAAGGGCATCGTCTTCGGGTGCATCTGGAAGCCCTGCCGCTGACTGCGAACGCTTCCGCGTCACAATCGATTCGCTCCGCCCTTTCCGAGCTGCTTCTCCAAGCCTTTTGGCGTCCTCAGGCGCGGCCATGAGCGTCTTGTTGCCGTCTTCGACTGGAGATGGATCGGATGGAGAAGACGCCTGGATCTTGTCGACTCCTGATGTGTCATTGAGCTGCCTCTCGATGGCCTCGGCCGTGTCCACGGCATCGTCGTGCTGATCAGACTCGGGGAATTCAAGCTGGATGGGCTGGGCAGAGGGCCCAGTCTCTACCGCCAACCTTACCAACCCCATTCCAATATCGGACCATGATGCAGTGGGACACCTGATGGTCATGCGCTCTTCCGCGATGTTCTTGAAAGGAACGTGATGTCCCGGCAGATCCTTCAGAGGGTTGGGAAGGAAGGGGATCGGGTCCAGATGCCGCATGATGGCAGGCAATATTTCTCTCGTAAGCCATGGCCCCAGCACCGGGTGTGACAATGATACGTCATCAGAAAGCACTTTGAGGTGCTCCTTGAGGTCTTCGCCGGCAAGGCCTTCGGCGAGAGAGGGTGGCTCTACCTCCTCGACGGCTGGATCGTCGTCAAGTTCCACCGCAGCCTCGAGACAGTATCGTTTCAGTCTGGCGCTCTTCAGGAAGGCGGCAACACGAGCGATGCGGCGCCACAGCTCTGCATCAGCAGGGTCGCGGTCAAGCGCCGCATTGAAGTCGACCAGAGCGCTGCAGGCTTCGACTCGTACTTCATCGCGGGCGTAAAAGTCTTGGGGGTCATCGGCAGTTGTGCGGCTCGCGTGGCGGATTCGGTCAAGTGCAAACTGCCCGCGATTCTTGTGGGCAAGGTATAGCGCTTGCGGGACACTGCTGTCGAGATTGTCGACCTCCCCGCCGGCAAGGTCGATGCCTGTGGGGTACGGTGCTTCAGGCGCAAGTCGCTGGGGTAGTTCGGCTCGTTCGTACTCGGTTTTGGCCTCGGGGTATTTGAAAATGTCGGACTTGAATAGATCTTGGTAGGCATCGGCGGCTTCGTCGAACAGCCGTGGTCCCTGGGCGTGGAGCTTCAAGGCGATCTGGAACCTCTTAAAGGCTTCATCGATCTATCGTCACAAGGCTTAGCAGGAGTCATGTATACCGCCGGGTGCACTCACGTGAAGCTGTCGTGTCGTATCGATTTCATCCTCGAAGCTTTCTTCTGGCTCGACGTTGATCGCCTGGAAGGCAGGCTAGTGTAGGTCCATGTCAGCGCACGCCAAACGTCTCCAGTCGTTCCTGAGCAGAAGCAGTGTATACCATTTTTGTTGCCAAGGCGGTCCTCGATGGCCACAAATTATTTGTCCGTTGGTGTGTTCAGTGGAGGTGGGCTGGCATTGCGACGGTTGTGTTCATGTCAGGTCGGGATCGAGAGTGAAAGGTACAGGTGCAGGTAAAGACAATCGCCCGAAGTGGCCCGGGAGACGCGCCGTAGATTTCGCGCCTGATGGACTGACGTGGATGGCCCGCCCGCCACAGGCGCACCGCCACAGGGAAGTGGGCCGTGCTCCCCAAGCTGCAACCTGGACGTGGAAGCTCGCCTGCCCGGTTGTCGCCAGATGATCTGTTCCTGTCAGCCTGCAGGCCAGCGGCACCCTTTGTTATCACCAACCTTTGATCCCGGCTATTGGACTCGGTGCGACAAGCGCAACCTCGCCATCTTTGTCCTACCTCACCGAGAGGCTCCTCCTATCCAGCCTCTCTCGCAGTCGGCACATCAATCGTCAAGCCGACTTGCGCCGCAACACCACGTCCTGACAGCGACCAGGCCGCTGCCAACCGTCATCATGGTCGCGCCTGCGGTTCCTGAGTAAGGATTCTCCAATCACATTGCGCCCTTGTTCGCTCGCCGTCCTGACGCTCTCCTTAAGGCTTACCGAAGAGATCATTCACGAATCGATTGAGGCTCGAACCGACTCCCTGATCTCCTTGCGCGAACTCGGACCTCCCGACCTGGTCCACCTATTGAAGCAGGCCAAGGGAAATCAGGGCAAGCAGGCACGTCTCGATAGATGGCACCAAACACTATAAGCGTTGCGTTTCTGACTGGTCTCCAGATTGGGGTGTATCACCATGTCACCGGTGTCGACGCATCATCGTCTGCCAGTTTGGCAGCGTACATCAACACGCTGACCTACCGAGAGCATGGCCCCTCGGCCCAAACCAAGATCGTGGAGGGTTTATACTGGTGAGCCCCTCCCTAGACGGCGCTTTTGGAGTCACGGGCTGATGGATCCTGCAACGCAGCTGCTACAATGCCTTCTCTCGCCTCGATATGCGGGTTCACGTCACCATTCCCGGCTCCGTCGAGGCCTACTGTGTGGACGAGCGCGGCGAGAAGCGCAAGGCCACGGACGATCTGTGGCTCGAAACATACCTTTGCAGTGTGCTGCGCGCTTATTCATACGCCGACGATGGCAGTGGCGAGACTATCCGCAAGGTAATGGGCGTCCGTCGTTTCAACCCAGTCACCAACACGGAGACGGAGCATCGATTCCTCAACGCTGCCGAGCAACTCTTTTTCCGAGGTACGTCAGGTCTTTTACAACACCGAGGGAGTGGTGCTGACTGCCACAGGCTGGCAGCTGGGGTCCGATTCCATCGTTCAAGTACCCAACAATGTTTCCAACCACCTGACGGCTGGCCTGCTTAAGTATCTCGAAACCACCGGACGCTACGCTTCCGGAATCAACCTGTTTGAAAAGTTGCGAACCCAGAACGTCGAGGTCTCATCCCTCCTGGCCAAGGTCCTATTCATGGCCAACGAAGAAGTTCAGGGTGTAAGGATCTTGCACCAAGCCCTGAAAGAGTCCCCCATGGACTACGTCATGCTCGACACGCAAGCCGAGTTTCTCCTGAAGAAGGCACTGTCGCCCACGGCCACGCCTGAACAGAAGGACGAGCGCCTCCGCATGGCCCTGGGCTGTGCAGACCGAAGCACCATTGCCGCTCCCAGCGAGTTTGGTACCTGGGCTCGGTTGGCGCAGGTCTACGTGGCAATGGAGGACTGGGAAAATGCCCTGACGATTCTCAACTCATGCCCCATGTTTACCTACCAGGACAAGGATGCCCCGGCCATGCCCGAGCCCAAGGACGTCTACCTTCCAACGCTCCCAGAAACGCGCCTGGACGAGATCGACAGCGAGCCGGAAGCCCGTTACGCAGAGCAGGTCGACCCTAGCCTTCTTAACCTGCGTGCCGCCCTTTACAAGGGCACCTTCAAACATGCGTACGGCATTCTCACCGAAATGGCCCAGAAGATTGGATGGGACCAGCTCCTCAAGATCCGGAGCACAGTGTTTGTCATGGAGGACGAGTATCGCACGGAAAAGAGCGAAGCAACGCAGCCAACCCAAACGCAGCGTAATGCAAGCACTGATGGTCTGAGAGGAACGCCGGATCCCGCCACAAACGGAGACCACAGTGTCACTGATCTGGAGGACGCCCCTACCGAGGTGGAGGAGGGGTCGGTCATACCTGAGGTGGACAGCGATGCCGCTGTGGAGAAGCCAACGCATGCAATCGACCCCGGCGAGGTCAAGGCTGACCCCGAGGCTGTAAGTTGTTTCCCCCTTCCCTGCTTCTTACACAGCATTCTAACGACAGCCGCAGACGCACCAGAACGACGAGCATCTTTCCAAGCTGAACAACAAGAGGCTATGCGAGAGGTGGCTCGACAGCCTCTTCATGGTTTTGTACGAAGACTTGCGGGTGTACACAATCTGGCGCACGCAAATGGCCCAGTTCAGGGCCCAGTCGATGCAATACCGCAAATCGGCGGAAGAGTGGGAGATCCTGGGATCTCTGGCGGAGCGCCTCCAGCATACCGACGAGGCTACAGAAGCCTACACGTCCTGTCTGGCCGCTCGTTTCAGCCCGAAAGCTCTGTCCGGCATTCTTCGCGTCTATCAGACCCGCAAAGACACCCGAGAAACAGTGGGAGCTACGATTCGGCTGGTCACTTGGCAGTATCGATGGTATTCCGAGTTCTCGCCAGAGCTGCTGCATGTCATCAGGACCCTGATCGAGAACGAGGGCGCCGTCAAAGTCAGAAGCATCATCCAAGCTACCAGCCTACCCCAGCCAGTCCTGGACCTGACACACCATTACGCCGCCCTCTGCGCTACATTCCGCAGCAGCGGCACCGACGGTTAGAGTGCCGCATGTACGGCGCTACTGGTTTGGACTGGACCCGGTGGTGCTCAAGCCTCACGGAGTCACCGGGGTTGCGGAGGCGTGAAGATGTATCGAATTTCTGTTTCTGCGGTGGAATTTCATTACAAAGACGAGATCACAGCGTATCACAAAGAAGTGTTTTCCCCGTCTGTCTGTCGAACATGTATTTGCGGTGTATTCCCATGCTAAACTCGACGACGACCTTTGCCGCGCAATGATGCGGAGGCCAGGTGTGTCTGTTGACCGAGACTCCCTGCAATGCGCCTAATCTATGTGTAACGCAGCCGGCAAATCGGGAGACGAAATCCGGGGTGTCAATGACTTCGAATGGGATGCCCCGAACTGGGTAGGTCCTTGGGCACCAGAGGTTGACACCTGGTCCATACGTGCGTCAAAGTTCGACGTGGTGCAAAGAAGCACGGGAGTCGGGCTCCAGTTGAAGCTGTGACGTAGGGTCATCGCATTTCAGAATGGCAAACAACTTAGCCGTGAGATGGGCTGTACGGGCGGACAAGTGGACCGAGCCACGGGATGACATTGAATGGCTCTCCGTGATCCGATTGAGGAACATGCAGGAGCATGGCTGGGCGGATGGCGCTCGGCATGTCGACCGACTCGGGGAGCGATGGAAGCGCTACCATAGGCGAAAATTCGCGAATCTGACGTTCGGCTCGCGTCGCGATCGAAGCGGACAACGGCCAACGTGTCCTGCCCGGCCCGACCAGCTTGGTGTGTGGGTACCTAAACGAGAAATGTACGATAGGGTGAAGATATGCCGCCGAGGACGTGTGGCCGGAGACACGGGAACGCATCAAACAGACGGTGGAGAGGGGGGAGATGTGTAGCCAGGGCCATTCACGCACATCGATCGCACGAGCGGCTCGCACTGCCGTACAAAGCGGGCTCATGCGTTCACCTCTACTGTGTCGACTGTCCAGGGTCATCCAGTACTGGGTTGATCCAGACTTTAACAAATGGCACGGCGCAATGGGGCAGGGAAGGTATGGACTGTCAAGGCCCGGGAGTGGTGAGAGAGGCTGACAGTCCCTTGCTCTATGGCATGGTTTATCCGATATAACGGCGATAACGGGTCAACGCCCGGGAGGTCTATGGAGCTCCAACTCGAGCTATCCCAGTGCCCAGAGCGTGGTGGTGCTCTGGAGTGGCAGTTGCTCGTCTCGACACGAAGCCTCCCAGCTATCTTGCCTGTTGGATAGTATGAGCAGAGAATCACGTTGCTGATGGAAAGTGTGCTGGAGACGATTGCCAGAAGATATCCAGGGTGCGAGGGGAGACTCAGCACAGCCAGGGCGGCCTTGGTAGTACGTGGAGGCCCCATGCTTCAGGGGTGGGAAACGGGGCCGAACATCCATGGCCCGCATCTTGTCCGACGTCCCAATGGCTGTGTCACGGACGAGAATATACCTACCGTGGTTTTAGGTGGTAGGTAGGGCTGATGGGTCCAGGAGGTCTCAGTCCTGGGTGGGATATGAGACACGGCCAAACTATGTACTTTGTTGTTCGCAGCCAGCTTGAGCCAAATTTCATGCCAAAGACTTGGTTTGCTTCTGATTTATCCTCCACAAGAAGGCCGCCCTGGGAATGATTCCATGCAAGGATGATAGGGGTTCTGTCATGGATGTCGGGAAAATCTCCAACTGCGACCCCCGCACCCATGTAACTGATGCTGGGCGGGGATGGACGGGACTGTTTCTTGCTGGCGTGAAGCTGCTTGACGGAGCGACGGCACCGCAGTTGCCTCGGTGCCGTCGCTGAGCCTGGTGGGATCGTCGACTGACTCGCCGCTGGGCGCATGTTTGGCGGTGTCGATGCAGAAGGGTTCGAAAATGGCCATGTCGGCCAGGGTGTTCCGATTCGAAGGGGTACAACGGAGGCTATCCTTCGAGGAGGCCTGCTCGGCCGACCTGTCCGGGCCTCGTTGCTGCGTAGTACCGGTACTAAGCATGATGGAAATATTTGGAGTGTGCACTGGCACTAACACATGGCACATGGCACATGGCAAATTCGAGGGAATTTCCGCCCTTCATCTCACATGGGCGGACGACATGTCGACCACGGAAGCCGGCCGCTTGGGAAATTGGCGGGAATCAAAGCGTTCAATGATCTGCTGCACGATTCGAGTAGTTTTTGGTTGGCAAGGTTCATGCAACAGGCCACAGGGCCAATTCCGCACTCACCTCATCTCCATCGGGGTAAGGTTGACGAGGGTGGGAGATGACAGACAACGAACGACACGGGCTGTCACTGCCAGTGAGGTGCTGGGTCAAGTTGGGACGAACAGACGCGCTGCCCATGCTCTTGATGAGCACAGGCCGCCCTTGTAGTCAGGCACCAAGAGGCGGGTGATGCGGCAGAGCAGTACGAGTTGCGCGGGCGTGCTTCGTTGTCGTCGGTCGTCATCCAGTGTCCAAAAGACGAGGTGCCAGCATCCAGATGGCAAGACGGCCCGCCCAGCCCAGTAACCGAGGACAGCCCTCGGCTGATTCCAACGGACAGGCCCCTTCGGGAACGTGCAGGGCAGGGCCTCCTAGGAACAGACCCTGGGCTTTTTGTTTGGTGCCTGGGAATTTATCCCAGGTTCTTCCGACCGACGAACCCAATGTCAGGTCGCAGACCAGACTTATGGGGAGGGGAAAGGCCCTGCCTGGCCTGCTCCGATTGGGCTCGCGCCTCTTTTTTTTTCTCCTTCCGCGCGGCTGAAGCTTGTCCGACGGAGTCACCCCGAACTGGTACCGCTCAACGGACGAACGCGTGGGCAAGTCAAACACGGCCAGTTTGCAAGTCGAAGGTGGGCTGGCCTCGCCATGGTTCGAATCAAAGTGCTGCAGGTCGGAGAAGCTAGCAAGAGTAAGAACGGCGACATTGGCACCGACAGTCTGACAGACGTGGGGTGAGTAATAGAGGAGGATAGAGACAGGCATCGTGTCTTCATTTCTTCAGGCCGGCTGCTATTCGGTGTATTCTGGCAGTCGGTGATTGCACGCAAGGTGCCTCGTCCTGATACCTCGGGACGCGATCAGGACTCGACGTCCACAGCTCACCACACAACTGCAAACGAAATCCAGCCTTAAAGAGAAGGTTTTAGCAAACGGCTTCCCGAAATTGATCTCATAGCTTGGAGCGGCCTGGTTCTTGAACAAGTCCAACTTGAACGTCGGGAGACAATTCGAGCGTCATGCTCAATACACCCACACCCATCGTACCTGGACATTCGCACCCCACTCTTGAATCCCGAACCTCTGCCTCTGCACGCGCTCCCACACACGCGTGCGCGAAAGAATCCTCCGGGGTGCCTGGCTTGACAACCTTTTCAACCCCTAGCTAGAAAACACTCCGGGCCGAGGAGCGCAGTACAGCGTCACAGCGTGGTGTTCTGCGCGGGCAAGTCATCCGAACAGACTCAACACCCCAGCTCACGGCCCAATTCACTAGGCGCACCCCACTGTTCAGCACTTGCCGTGCCAGCAAAATTTTGTGCAGACACCTCCCAGGGACAACTTCCAACTCGAACGAACCCACGCAGACACACACGCCCACTTCTTGCGCGCCTGCTGGTGCCCCGAACACACTCCCAGTCACTACACCTACGGCTACCGCCGCGCCGCAGACCACGACCGACAACGAAAAGCCGCAATCCCCAGAGGCGGTATTTCGTCCACCTCATCCATGACGGTCTCCCATTCGGTCAATCAGTCCCCTCCCTGGCACACCCTTCCGCTTCCCTCCTCGCGTTGATCCGCGCTCCGCCTCGCCCCGACTCGACCACACACACCCCCCGTCCCGTCCACCTCCATTCGTCTCGCGCCTCCGCCTGTCCTTGACGTCCACACGCACACGCCTGCGCGTGTCAAAGACGGTACCTCGTTCTTTCTCGGCGGCGGGCACGCGCGCGCGCGCAAACTGGGGGCCACAGGGAACGACCTCCGACCCGGCTCCTTGCTGCACCTCGCGCTGAACCTGGGCATCTTGCCCGCGTCCTCGACCACCGACCTCCACCACGCCCGCCTCTGCCTGCGTTCGACTGCGCCCTCTCAGAGCCCCCTTCTTCCCGGCATACCGGACGGGCCTCAGGCGATCCACGGTCCATGTTGCCGGGCAGCTAGCTGTGCCTTGCCCGACTGAGCTTGAAGGATCCTTACCCACCCCCCAGGATCTCCAGGACCGCCAAAGCGGACAGAGGCCACACCCTGCTTGCCAGGACACCTCCCAATCGCCAGAGCGCCTCGCCCTTCCGGCCAGAGGCACCGAGCCTCTCTGGCCTTTCCCCTTGCCCATCGAAACGTCAGATCGTGGCTCCATAAAAATCTGTAATTAAAATCCCGACCCATGGCTCTCGACGACATATCTGCTGCCATCTCGGCAGCTGACGCCGGCGCGTCGACAACTTCTACCACCACAGTCCCCGTCCGCCTGTCCCCCGCAGCCGCCACCTTTACACCACCGCCGCACCCGACACTGTCGCCACCGCCTCAACCAGAGTCTCGACCTCTCGCGGACCCCCACGCTCCATCAGTCGGTGCCGATACTGAAGCAGCTCACGACGACCTCACCTCGACCCTCCTCAATGCCGACGACCAGTCCGAACCCCTGAACCCGAACCCGAACGCTGCTATCCCTCCTCTTCCAACACAGCCACAGACTGATGCCGCTGCATCACCGCAAGAATACGTGTCTGCACCTCATTCAGAACAGGTCTCTCCTCAAGCTGCTGCCCACGCGCAGCTGCAAAACGGCGACGCGGGGTCGTCGGCCTCGCCCGCCATGTCCCACGGCCAGCACAACGGCGAGATGGGCCGCTCTCTTGCGTCCTACGCGCATGCGCAAAACGCATATACCTCGCCTGGAACCCAGTCAGGAGGCTACATGTACTCGTCTGGCCAGTCGTCTACCGACGCATACCGGGCGAGCCCTGGCGCGCCGATTTCCCTGCCGAGTGTCAAGACATTTGACCCGCTGTCCCAGCAAACACAACAACAGTTGCCGCCGCCGCAGCAGCAACAGCAGCAGCTGCCGCAGGGGAACCACATGCAGGGGCACTTGCCACACCACTTGCAACACCAGCATCAACCACATGCCCAATCGCACCAGGCGCCGCAGACGATGCATATGACCTCGTCGGTGCCTCATGCCCCCGCCATCTCGAATCTGCTGCCGCATAGCTACATGCCAATCCCGCCGCAGAATCCGTATCAATTCCCGATAGACCAGGTCGGTCAACGATACGCGATACCGCCACATGACCCACGATTCCGTGGTCCGAAAAAGGTGCGTCGCTTGGTCAAAGCCATGGTTGCGGGAGCACCGTAGGCTCACGGTTGTCGCGGTCGCGGTTCGCTCATAATGTTTCCAGGAGATCAAGCGTCGGACGAAGACCGGTTGCTTAACGTGCCGAAAACGGCGAATCAAGGTTCGTGATGCCACCCTTTCCCCTTATGTTCTTCCACTCGATCGATCGACGGCGGCGGTCGGAATGGCGCATGACGGTCCTGGTGCCGGAGGCTAGTTTCGAGAGACGAAGCGATCGCAGGCGATGGCCAAGATGATGGAATGGTCGAAGCAAGCGAAGATGACCAGGGCAAGAACTAAGCGAAGTTCGTTGAGTGGCGCCGGTGGCTTTTGGCGAAGATCGCTTGATGTCGCTTGTCCTGGAGCTACTGCGAAGCGAGACCACACGTTGCCCGGGTTGTCTCGCCATGCGATCTCAGACTTGCAACGGCCATCCCCTCTTGCCCCCGCATGATTGGATGGCTCACCGCACACCGTCCCGCCGTCTTGCCCAATCACCCCGCTATCGCTCCCTTTGCCCACATCACACTCTGCCGCCTCATCAACACCACGCCATCTCGCGACTTTTCCTCATCTCACTGCAAAGCTTGCCCCTGACCTGACTCGGCATCTCTGACATTTTTGAACGTACAGTGTGACGAAGCACAGCCGACTTGCAATAATTGCAAAAAGTCAAAGCGCGATTGCCTCGGCTACGACCCCATCTTCAAGTCACAGCAAGGCCCGTCTGGACTTCAGATCGCCACAAACAGCATCCCCAGCAGCAACAAGTCTCTTGTGTCTGCACCGACACTCCCTTCGTCGATTCCAAGTGGCCCTCCCCCGTCATCCAATCCATACGGCAACCAGCCGGCAGTGCTGCCCAGTTCATACGGTCCCCAGGTGGTTTCTGCGCCGCCACAAGCTTTCGACCCTTCTCACACGACCGGATCGCCTCCTATCAAGGGCGAAGGTTACGAATACTCCCAGTCCATCGACCCGGCGCTTCATCATAACCTTCCGTCTCTCACCTCTGCAGCCCCTGCCGCAAGCCATCAGCCCGGTCTTGGGGTCAATTCTCATTTAAGAGGTCGGTGCCCTCCCGCCCTTCCCGGTTCTCCCACTGACATCATTTGCCCAACAGCCAAGAAGATGAAGGTCGAAGAGATCATTGGTCTTCTGGGCCCCATGCCAGATGTGCCACCGGTGACACTCACGGACGATCTCTTCAAGGAGATTGTCCGGGTATACCACGAGGTGTACGTACAGGGCCTGAACAACTTCTTCGAGACGGATTGGTTCCAGCACAAGGATCCATCAGGGATTTACACCTTCCCCAACGATCAAAACGTTGTCAACGTCTTTGCGGCCTTTTTGCACATGATTCAGCGAGCTCAGCCGACCAATCACGCCGCCATGGTCTCGTCTGGTGTGCTGGAAGCAAGGCTCATCTGGGCTCTGGCCACACTTCCATACGCACTTTGCCCCGCCGCAAGCAATGCCTCCGCATCGGTCATGCCATACCCTGCCGACGGCATCGAAGCACGGAATCGGGTTCTTGTCATCCAGACTCTTCTTAACGGGGACACTCTCATGGACAACCCGCTTGCCCGTCCGACAAACGATCCTCAAAACTTGCGCACTCGGGAGTTTCATTTCTGGTACACCCTGGCCGAGTACCTGCGATGCGGCGATGATAGGAGCCCTGCAATGATGGCCAAGAGGGAGGAACATCTCGGTCAACTCCGCCGCCTGCTGGATGGCCGTGAAAACAGAGATCTGCTCTACTCAATCGCCATTGCACGGGACTTGTCTCCCCTTGTCGAGCCGGGCTACGAGCACACAGTCCCCCAGCATCACGACGAGTCCAACCCAAAGAACAAGTTGTTTGTCGCCAGCAACTTTATCCGGCAAGAAGCCCAGGTGGCTGGCGGTACCACCAATGTCGTTCGCCGCCTCAGCGAGATTGCGATCCAGGCCTTCATTCATCCTGGAGTGAACATTGCCAAGCTGCCAACACTGGCGTAGGGACCGCCTAAGCTGCATGCGCACATACGCAGCGCCACAGGTTCTGGTCTGCTTTTTTTTCTATTCGGCGCCGCGAGCTCAGCTCAATGCGTTTGCCATTATTGTTCAGCATTGTCATCAGAATTCTCTGGTAGACACACCGGTCAGCATGGAGTTTGGAGAGAGAAGATTTCTTCGCCAAAAAGTGACTTCATTGGCGTTCGCCTCCGATTATAGAGCACCACAGAGCCGCCCTGCAATGTGCACTCGTGGTCCCCCCCTTCTCACGTGGCACCTGTTGGAGCCAGGCATACAGCAGCGTGCGGATTTGCCACGTTCCTGCTTCCCGCAGACATGATGCTCTGCGTTTGTATCATAACACCATACGTGGTTTTTTGGAGGAGGGGTAGAAGCCGGACGTCTCAGCAGGAAGACGTGGCATGGGGCAAATTGTTAGACCTGGCCATGAGAAGCCATCTCGGACATGCCTGTATTTGTAATAGCATGGCGAAGCCGCATCTTTGCCCTTGAGGAGAAAAGCCGCATGGCGATTTTTGACTCGTGGAATGTGACAGACTTGCCCTGGTCACCGCGTGAAGTCCGGCGACATGAGCAATGACCGAGAAGCGGCCTCGTCGCGGCTGGTCCTCGCCCGAATGAGAGCAAAACAAGTGCCACCTTTAGACATGGTCCACCGCGTCATCTTGCTGCCCAGGGTCGGGCGTTGAAGTCCGGCCCGCCCCAGCGGCTCGCCTCGCGACTCGTGCCCGCCTTCCCGAGCAGGGATACAGGTACGCGGCGGGGACAAGATCCCCGACGAAGCATTGAAGTGGCGTCAGCTGCAGGACTTGGAGGGTCCTGGCGGGGTGGTCTCCGCGACCGGCCAGCGGATAGACCGCCCCTCCTCAAGGGCGGGCGGATGTGCGGGAACTCCTTGCTAGCTTCCAGTTGACAGCTTGAGTAGAACAGCTTCACTTGGAGCTCCAGTTATAATGTTTCCTGTAAGCTCCACCGCTGTATCACGGTGCTTGTTTCTAATTCGGACGTCTTTTGCTTTATTCGATGCCCGACATCTGCCTTGATACTCTGTTGGGAGGTATCAGGCACCCTTTCACATCCATACCAGTTCATTGCTCCTCTGACACGTCACTGTCGTCTGCCATCTCCTGGGGCCTTTCTCCCGGGGCATCACCGACTGCGAACCACGGACACAGGATGGCCGGTGCTGACCTGTCATTCCATGGACACACAGGAGCAAATACCTCAACAGAAAGCAGCAGGGTCGCAGATGACAGAAGCCGGGAGAAGCTGGCAGAGTGTCGACCTACGACTATCAGGAAGCTGAACTGATGCACGTGGGTGGCCCCCGCAACCCCAGATTCCTTCCCAAGGGGGTGCCACTACAGTGTACAGGGGCAAGACGAGCTGCCCCGCTAGGATTCCATCATGGGCTGGGCCTGAATGGAGAGCACTGAGCATTCGCGTCTGCTGGTGTTTTCTCCGGTACAGGAGCCTGTCGCCCTTCATGCACACGCCATGACCGTCCTGCTATCTGAAAGCGCGGTAATTGTGGGCTGTCTTGGGGCCTGAAACCAAGCAGAGCTCTCGATTTTAGCAGCGGCTGGTGGCACGAGATTTTCCGAACATCTCTGGTTGGGTGCCTTATCGAGTCACTCAACAAGGAAGGGCGGAGGGGGTAGGGTCCAACGCTGGCCGATTCAGGACTCCCAGTCCCTGCCTGCAGCTGGTAGGGAATGTAGGTTGAAGCTGTTGAACGGCGTTATCTCGCGCCCAAAACATTCTTATCAGCACCTTCCATCGAGAAACATTTCTGCCCCTCCTGCAGGTCCGTCCCTCGAGTCGTTCTGCCTTCCCCGGCCCAGGAGCTCGCGCAGCCTTTCTCCCTTCCTCCTACCTCTTCATTCCTGTTCTTCATTCAGAGATTGAAAACCCCTTCTTCGAAAAGAGCTTCTTTGCATCACAAACACCGAGCCAATTGCTGGCAATACGATCACGAGAGGCGAGCACGGAGCTGCCCTTATTCCAGCGCACCCTATCTCGAAGCTGGAAACCACCTCACACACGCCGTCCTGACAGACCTTCGACTGCCTTCTCTGGCTTCTTACCTCCTTCAACAAATCCTCTGCCCCCAGACAAAATACCGACACTGTCGGTTCACACAGAATGGGCCACGAAGGTCGACTCAAGGTCTTGTGTCTCGGCACTATCGAGCAGTACGTTAATTGCCTGGATGCCCCCCCTTCAGGGTCGACTGCCACAGTAACCCCACCTACAACGACAATCTGCCAGCCGAGAAGTTGACACATCTTTGTAGCGCCTTTGCGGCCTGGTCTGAAGTTGAAGAGATAGCAGAGGTTTTGGTGCCGACTTCAACTGACCGCAGCGGATTCATTCGGGAGTGCCGCACCGGGATTTTCGAAGGCGTTCACACCATCTACCGCACCTTCGATTCGTTCGCCGCGACAGGCCGGGTTGATGCTGAACTGATCGCCGTTCTGCCCCGATCTCTGAAGTTCATTTGCCACAATGGTGAGATGACTCCTATCTCGACGCGGGGCAAGCTCCTGAACTGACAGATCACGGATGATAGGTGCCGGCTACGACCAGATTGATATCTCGGCCTGCACGTCCCGCGAACCCAGTCCCATCCTCGTCTCAAACACCCCGACCGCCGTCGACGACTCAACCGCCGATATTAGCATGTTCCTTCTCCTTGGCGCGCTTCGCAACCTGCCTGTCAGTATGGGAACTTTGCGAGCCGGCCAGTGGAGAGGAAATCCCCTCCCCCGCCTTGGACATGATCCCCAGGGAAAAGTGCTGGGCATCCTTGGCATGGGTGGCATTGGACGCAATATGGCGCGGAAGGCATTGGCTTTTGGGATGAAGATCCGCTACTTCAATCGCACACGACTTAGCCCCGAACTCGAGAGCAGCTGCGAGGCCACCTTTGTCGACTTTGAGACTCTTCTGAAAGAGAGCGACGTGCTGAGTCTCAACCTGCCTCTGAACGTAGGTCTCCAATGACCGACACTGATGGTAGTCGCAACTGACCAACTTCTCTAGGGCCAAACTCGTCACATCATCTCTGCCCCTCAGCTGGAGATGATGAAGCCAGGAATCGTCATCGTGAACACTGCTCGTGGCGCCGTCATGGACGAGGCTGCGCTAGTAGCCGCTCTCGACAGCGGCCACGTCGCGTCGGCAGGCCTTGACGTGTATGAGGATGAACCCCGTGTCCATCCCGGTCTGATCGCCAATCCACGTGTTCTGATAGTACCGCACATGGGGACCTGGACTGTCGAGACATGCACAAAGATGGAGACTTGGACCATCAGCAACGTTGTTCTGTCGCTTCGCGAGGGACGGCTGCGCAGTATTGTCCCTGAACAAAAGAGTCTGGTCATCGATACGGACTAGGCCAGCATTGCCGGGATTTTGGGGGAAGCTCCGTCGTCTTCAATATCACGGCGGTTTCAGCATGAACAAGGCATGCTTCTCGCAGGATGCAGGTATGGCTGAGGGACGAAAACACTGGAGCATACGAGGGGCCAACACTGCTCTTCGCTCCCCAGATGCCGAAAGCCTTCGGAGAGAGTCCAATGACCTATGAGATCATGCCAAAAGAAATACACAGCGGTAGCACGAGGGGCACGGCTACCAGCCCTAATAAACCTCACTCTTCATGCAAGAATTGTGCACTGAACTCTTCAATCAGTCACTTCACTTGCCCGTGATCAAGGTGGAAAATGAGTCTGCACAAGTCTGTATTGAGCGTGTGCATTGGCCACGGTTGACGGGCCTTGATCTACGTGTCTCGGTCCATCATCTACCGATGGACGTATTCCGAGCCGTCGCCAGGCCATGATCCAGACCTGGCCCACCATGGTAGAAAAAGCAGTGCAGAAGGAAGCAAATGCTGGAAATGATCTTGGGGAATCTCTTTTTACCGCAAAGCCAACGCCGTTTTTTGTTGAAAAAACATCTTCGCAGTTGTCCCCAACCTTGTTTGCCCCTGTACCCGTGTACACCTGTCCCCGTTCCCTGTGGATGCATGTCATGTCATGCATGGTCTGCTGTTGAAAAGCCAGACTGCTGTCGCGCAGCATGATCGTAAGATCGTTGAGTCATTAATAATGTAGTGTTGAAGAGGGAGAGGATCGGGGTTGTTGAGCCGCTTAGTAGCGGTAGCTGCGAATTCAAGTCAGTATCTCTGTGAAACAACCGGGGCAGAAAAGGGGCAGAAAAGGGGATGCATACATGTCGGTCTTGAAGGGACCCTCGACGGCAATGTCGAGGTAGTCGGCCTGGACCTTGGTGAGGGTGCTGAGCTCGGCCTGGCAGTGGGCCAGGTGGAGGCGAGCGACCTCCTCGTCAAGGATCTTGGGCAGGACGTAAACGCCGACGTCGAGCTTGCCGGACTTGGCGAACTCGACGTACTTCTCGCTGAAGGCAGCGTCACCGTTCTTGAACAGCATGATCTGGGCAAGAACCTGGTTGGTGAAGGAGCAGGACATGACGAAGGAGGAGTGGCCAGTGGCACAGCCAAGGTTGACGAGACGGCCCTCGGCGAGAAGGATGATGTGGCGGCCGCTCTTCATGAGGAAACGGTCAACCTGGGGCTTGATGTTCTGGACGGACTTGGCGTTGGCCTTGAGCCAGGCGACGTCAATCTCGATGTCGAAGTGACCAATGTCTGCGATTCTGTTAGCGGCGTGAAAATATTGGAGAGCAGAGGAAATCGGTACGTACTGCAGACAATGGCATCGTTGGGCATGGCCTCGAAGTGCTCGCCAGTCAGGATGTCACGGCAGCCCGTGGTGGTGACGAAGATCTGGCCGAAGGGAGCGGCCTTCTCCATGGTGGTGACCTGGTAGCCGGCCATGGCGGCCTGCAGGGCGTTGATGGGGTCGATCTCAGTGACGATGACACGGGCACCCATGCCGTGAAGAGCCTGGGCACAGCCCTTGCCGACATCACCGAAGCCAGCGACGACGGCGACCTTGCCGGCGACCATGACGTCGGTCGCACGCTTGATTCCGTCAATCAGCGACTCGCGGCAGCCGTAAAGGTTGTCGAACTTGGACTTGGTGACGGAGTCGTTGACGTTGATGGAGGGGACGAGGAGCTTGCCCTCCTTGAGCATGCGGTAGAGATGGTGGACACCAGTGGTGGTCTCCTCGGAGACACCGAAGCAGCCCTTGAGCATCTCGGGGTACTTGTTGTGGACGAGGGCGGTCAGGTCACCACCGTCATCGAGGATGAGGTTGAGCTTGCCATCATCTTTGAAGGCATGGAGCTGCTGCTCAAGGCACCAGTTGTACTCCTCCTCGGTCTCGCCCTTCCAGGCGAAGACGGGGACACCGGCAGCGGCAATGGCAGCGGCGGCGTGGTCCTGGGTGGAGAAGATGTTGCACGAGGTCCAGGTGACCTCGGCGCCGAGGGCAGTGAGGGTCTCGATGAGGACGGCGGTCTGGATGGTCATGTGGAGGCAGCCGGCGATGCGGGCTCCCTTGAGGGGCTGGTCGGCGGCGTACTTGGTCCTGGTCTGCATCAGACCGGGCATCTCATTCTCGGCGAGCTCGATCTCCCTGCGGCCAAAGGCAGCGAGGTTGATGTCGGCAACCTTGAAGGTAGAGGCGGGGGCAGCCATTGTGATGATGTGAGAGGTGATTTTGGGTAGAAGAAGGGGTGTGGTGTTGTAGAAGGGAAGAAGAGGAGGAAAAGAAAGGGAGGAAGTAGGATTTTGTTGGCGGTGAGGTGGCCAAAGATGTAGGGAGGCGGGCAGGTACGGGCGAGGGAGTGAATCAGCGCGGGCAAGGAAATTTCTGTCCCTCCTTCACTGTTGGAGGGGGAGGCGGGGCAAGGGATTGTTGTCGCGGCGGCAGGTGCGGGGTTTCGATTGAAACCCAGAGCGAGTCGAGACACTGGAACGCGGCTTGACCGCCCCTCCTCACTCACAACTTGTACTTTCCCATCCACAGTGAAGAGCTACCCCTGAAAAACTATAGCTGCCTGGGCAGAGCTCCTCCCCTGGCCCTGAATCACCGAATCAAGTGAACCACTGCGGCTTTCTTATTGTCATATCTCTACACCTTCAATTTCTGAATCAGGCAGGTATCTGTTGACCTCTAGGCTCTTGCTGTGGCCAGCAAGGTACTGCATGGGCACAGCTTGCAATGCTACTGGCCTGTTCAGCACAAGTATTTTTGCCCCTCGGCCCTCGCTCGGGAGGGAGGGGCACCTCCATCTTCACCAGTCGCAGTCGAGCCAAGGAAACCCTAAACCGCATTTAGACAGCCCCTCAGGAACCATCCCACTAGGTACGTGTCAGCTCTCGCTCAACGGCCGGCCACCTCCGACATATGCTACTCGTACGCCGAGCTCCATTTCATCAGGAAGAAATCTGGAATAGTACTTCCGCAGCCAAGTTCATCACTGCTGCGAATGTGTCGAGCATGGAATGGTAATAGTGTCTGAAAAGTTCATCATCGCCTACCGTGCACATACACAGACAGTAGCCCTGAACGCCGTGTTGAATGCCCTTCTTGATCCGCTCCCGCGGATCCGTGTCATTCCTGACGAACACCCGAAGAGTCGTTATGCCCGCTTAAAGTGTCCCCGTCTCACAGCCCGTGCTACCTTTCTCCCTCGCTCGGCTGCTCCCTGCGAATCGACCTACTCTAGGCGTGCTTCGGCAGCAAGCTCTCGCGAACAGCAAACATCTTCGCCGTGACGTTGGCGGTGAATCCATCAACCTGCTTGCTGTACTGCTCAACCTGCTTGGCGTTCAGCATGCCCTCGAGCCTGCTCGGCTCCTGGGGGAGCTTGAACAGCCGCTGCCACTCGTCTTCCGGCAGAAGGGGCTGCTTTGCCAGGGTCCTCTGGGCGTTCTCCGTCTTGCGCTTCGCCTGCCACTGGGAAATCTTGGCCTGCTCACGCGCAACCTGGCGCTGGTAGAACTGGTAGTTGTTGACCTCGTTGTAGTGGGCATCGATGCTATCGAGCAGCAGGTCGCACGTCTTCTCCAGGAAGGGGTCGATGGAGAGGTCGAGGTTGTCGACCGAGGGGTACAGGGGCTGTCTGCTGGGATCATCGCGAAGCTCAGAGACTGATGTCGGGTGCTCGAGAGTGTCGCTCTGGGGCGCCTGGGGGATCTGGTGGAGGAAGGTGGTGAGGAGGTGGGAGTTGTGGACAGTGACGGGCAGCTCCTGGAGGATGTCGCCGAAAGAGAGCTTGGACTTTTGAAGGCTGTGGCAATATACTCGTCAGTTCTGGTGCGTCGGCGCGACCCGGGGCAGCAGCATTACTTACCTCTCGGTTGTGAACTTGCCCTCCTTGTACGCCGCCATGAAGCTGGCGGACAGCTTGAATGCGCGCAGGCTGAGGGATCCCTGGGAGCTGCGGCTGACGTCGTGGACGAGGGCGACGGTCTGCTCGTTGTCCTTCTGGTAGTGGTACTGGTTCTCGATGAAGCTCAGGTTGACAAAGTTGCCCATGGTCGCGCTGGTGTACCAGCCAACGTTGTTGGCATCGACGTTGACCTCCTTCAGGTGCTTGATCATCTCGTTCTGGTACGCAATGTTTGCCTTTTGCCGAGGCGCGGCCGCAGCCAGGGCAGAGGTGTCGTTCTGGTGGGAGTCGCTGGTCGAGACATCGACTGTCGGGAAGGGGAAGGAGTTGGTGACCTCAACGGTGCTGTTCTGGTCCATGCCGACGATGGAACCGGTGGCGACGGAAGGGAAAGTCGAAGCGCCATGCTTGACAATCTTCATGACAACCTATGCGCGACGCAACGAGGTTAGTTGGCCGATGGAAACCTCGAGATGCCTGCCCGGATGTCGTGTCGTTGCAGGACCAAAGAAGGTGGGGCAGGCGAGGAGGGGAAGCGGTTCGGACATACAAGTGCCTCGACTGTGACCGCGGTGAGCGGCGTCTCCTTCGCGGGTTCGGCCATGATTGCGATTTTGTCGACGGATACGATGCTGGCGACTCGGAATATCGTGGCCACGGGTGTCGGGAGGCAGGGGTTCCGTGGGTCAGAGGGGGCGCTTCGCAAGTGGTCGTGATGCGAAATATCAACTTTTTCGCTCTGGGCAAAATGTGGGAGGTTGTGGGTTGTAGGGCGGTCAGAAGCGGCAATCGCGCAGCGTGGTGCAACAGTGACCGGTGGTGGGGTGTGTGTTATGTAATCACTGGCAGAACGCGCCGCCTCAACTCACCTTCCTCGCGCTCACCCGGGCTCACCAATCCAAGCCGTCTGCTTTCCGCCGGCCTCTTTCCAACTTGAACACGCCAGAAAGCCTTCTCTCACCTCGCAGACAACTCAGGGTATTTCAGCAACGACTACGCATCCCCGGGGTGTGCAACTTTCACCGAAAACATGTCTCGCCCAAACTCTTCCCCACTGGCCGCCTCGGACACTTGAACAATGTGCGAAATGTCTATTTGCATTGAGTTCCAACCGTCGCCCTTTTACGCCTCCCTGCCCATGTCTCTAGAACGCCGTACCCGAAGCTATTCTTTTCGCAAACCCCGAAATCAGATGCGGACGCCGTGGCTCATGACGCTTGTTGATAACCTTGAACTTCACCCCCTTGGATTCAGTCTTCCCAATCAACAAACTCGAAACTCTCTGCGCCGTCGCGAACTATCAATCGATGACGATCGATCTTCCAAAAGGAGTACATCGACGCAGTTGCTCGAGCTGCTTTGCGATGGGCCGCACCGTGGCCTGCCTTGATGGCGTCCGGGCGGGACCGCCAAAAGCATGTTGCTAGGTTGCGGCCCTCGGCATCTGGCGATCCAAACCAGTATCTACCGGCGCAAGTCAGCATTTCGCTCGGTTGGCCTTGGAGTTTTTGATGTCTTACTTCAGGAACCCGCCAAAGTCGTTGGCCTCCTTGTGCGCCGCCTTGTCGAGGGTGCCAAGATCCTCGTACACTGTTGTTGGAGGAACCTGAGATCGAAAGGCGACGATGTAGAAGGAAGTCTCCTTGAACGCCTTGCCAGTCTGCCGAATCAGACTTTTCAGTTCCTGGTGCACCTCGTCCCAGTTGAACGTCTCGGTATAAGGCGACGTGGCATAGTCTGGCCGCAAACACTCCATCCTCACAAGCGCCCGGGCTAGCAGAGCGTTCTCGTCGTCAAGGGTGTCCAAGTCCAGTTGATGTTCTCTTTCAGTGTACGGGGAATGCACCAGCCATCGACCGCTAGTCTCGGCGCCAACCTCGGCCACTGAAACTTGGCTTTCAACCTTGAGATGAGCCAGATGGTCATGTGGCGTTGGCTGGACTCCCACCACAGGACCGCGGGTTTCCGTCATCGCTGGATTCTGATCGCCTGCGACGCTGGCCTGTTGTGCTGCTGAAACAAGAGTCGGAGTGACCTGGACTGTTCTGACGAGTGTCGTTGTTCTGTTGGGCTGGTTGCGTGTCTGTCTTGAAGATAACTGGACGCAGTTGTAGTCCGAGGTTGACTGCGAGCTGTCAAGATTGTTTGACGGTTGAGATGTTGGAGATATCGACGTGTTCCGGGCAGAAACGAACAAGACATCAGTGGAAAGCGTCCCACCGGCCTTTTATACTTGGCCGCTTCGCTTTGTCCAGGCATCATGCTGTCCCCAACACTGCCGATACTTTCGCGTCATGCAGAAGACGTCTTCCCGAGTCAGGATTGCCTCAGCGACACATGGTGGGTCTGGCGAGCTCGGCATCCAACGATTAAAGTCCAAGCAGATGGCATAATTGCCGGAAATGGCGGTGGACAATCAAAAGGTTGAGTTTGCGGCTGCTTGCAATGCGGCGTGGCCGCAGCCCCGTCCCCGTACTCCGCGCCGCGGTCCGGGTGATACGAATGTCGCGGTCAGGGGCGGATTGCGCCATTCCTCGCGATTCTGATGTGAGCGGATCTCAGGTTCCGCAACAGCGAGTAATGCCCGCCACCGTCTGAATCGCTCAGGCTGGTAAAATTCTGCGAGACATCCGTTGTATCGTCTCACATGGGCGTTCACCAGGTTTTTCTTCCTTGGTAATCATCATGGGCGACCAGATGTGAATGTTTGTAATGGCATCGTGGGCTTTCCCGGGGCTGCGGGCACACGAAGCGGCAAAACCTTCAATGTCCGGCCTCGGCGATCGGTTTCCCCCAGTCCCCTTACCCCTGGACACCGGCAGGGGCTTCCCCAGATTCCATCTCAAGTCGTTCCCCCCTTGGGCAACGCCACCCCAACTTGGCGCTGCTGTCAATGGCGCGGGGCGCCAGCCAGCATGGTGCACTGTTCACATCCACTTCCTCTTTAGAAGGCTGATTCCTCCTCCCCCGCAGTCAGCCAGACCTTGGACATCTCGTACGTCCCAAGGTACAATCCACTGCCCAAGGCGGTCCAGGCCGATCGGAATAGTCCTCCGCGGAACAGCCCTCGGATGCCTGTCGTCTGATACACCTCCCGGGCGACGGCCATACTCCCCTTGACCGGCTTGGCCCCAGCGCCGCCCGTTTTCACATCTGGCTGCTTCTCACCGGCCCGGAGCATCATCCGCGTTTTGACAACATCGCTGGGCGTGGTGATCCACGCCGCAAACGCCCCGGCCGAGGCGGCACTCAAACCCGTGATGATCGCAGTCTCGACAAGGGCCTTGCCCGACGATGCTGACCCGCGGCCACGAGTTTCCCACACCCTCTCCCTGACATATTCGAAGATGGGAAATTGAATGGCGGTAAAGGGAAGGTTTCGTGCTACTAGTGCGCTGTATCCTGTAAAGAGTCGCTTTGTCGCCCCAGCTGATGTTACCTGGCGAAGAGCAGCGAGGGAAGTTGAATGGCGGCTGGTGTTCGGGCCGGTGTTGCGACTCAACATCTGTGCGTTTTGCTTGATGACTTCAGCTGGAGCAAGGACAACACAGGATGCCATCTCGGCAATTCCTGAGGCGATCGAATGAACAAGGGGCTGCGGTCCACCAGGAAAGGTCACTGTTATGGTACGCTTCATGCTCTCATATGTCGCAAAGAATATGCCCGCTAGAAACGCATGTTAACTGAAGTCCAGTGGCACCGGACCTGATGAGAGCCGCGAAGACCGCACTCACCTGCAGGCAAGGTTGCTAGGATAACACTACCAATGCCTTGGTACAAGCCTCGGAAAACTTTCTTGTTTGGAGACGATTTGGATGAAGCAAACGTCTGAACAAAGTCTTGGCTCTGATACCGTGTTTTGAGCGTGTCGAGGGGGTACACCAAGCAGTCCACAGTAAACGCGGCAGCAGCACCGGCCTGTAACTTCAGTAAGTACTTGCTCTAGCCGTTAGACAATTCAAAGAGAATTCAGGAAGCTCACAAGATAAATTTCGTACATATTGAGGATTGAGGGTAACTGTAGAGTTGAGGGATTGATGGTTGCTACTCCTCGTGGCCGAGATGTCCTTTTCTGCTCCTGAATGAATGACATCATGTCGCACAGTGTCGAATCAATTATGTCACCAATCACACCAGACATCACAAGAGGCACAGGGACAGTGGAAATGTCCCAGAGATGGAGAGCATGTAGGAAATCACCTGCATTTTCTTTACTTCTAGGTCGTTTATGAGCCCATTGGTCCCATTCTACTCCCGAGGCCTTGTCCTACAGCACCGTTGCCCGAGACTAGTGACGGTCTCGTCGGCATGATCCCCCCTTCTCTCCACTTGGCGGAACCTGTATTTCGCCAATGGGACGGGGCTCACCGAAATGAGGAACGTTGTTTTCGTCAAAGGTCACAATGTGGGCTGATGTGAATCTGTCGCCGCCACACGATCCGGTACTGCGAGTTGTCGCATGGAACGCGTTCTAAGTATCGTCAGAGACCAGCATAAAAAGTCGTGCAGCATGGAGTCCTACCCAAATCTCGGTACCGTCCGGGGACGTGAAGAATGAGTTGTGCGCTGTGCCATAAAGGCCGTTTGCCTGAGCGAAAACGGGGCCCGTCTTGTCCCAAGATGAGGCCAGCAGTGGGTCGCCGCCGTTCCAATGCAAGAGTCCCAGCGAATAGTTCGGCGTGCCGCAGTTCGAGCCGGAGTAGCAGAGCCACAGGTCATCACCGTGGACAAGGGGCTGCAAGGTCTGGTCAGCGGGTTCTGGACAGACGAGGATACTTGTACGTACGTGAGGTGCCTCGTTGACTCCAATAAGGTCGTCCTGCGGAGGTGACGCAGCGCCGGTAATGTTTCTCTCCCACGGCTGATCGGGAATCGAGATGACATGCCACGCCCCGACTGTCCATTTCTCGGTGTCAAGCGAAGTAATGGCAATAGCCTGGTTGAACTCGTTATCCCTGATGCTCAAGACATGGTATCTCCCATACTGGGGAACTTCGAGAAATGTCCCGTCAATGCTGAAGGCAAAGTTGTTGTCCAGTCCGCCACGTTGGCCCTCAGGAGGAATGAGGTCGGCAAGATGCTCAAACTTGCAATCGAATGGACCAGGATCAGCACAGCCACGAAGGACCCGGGTGCTGCAGCTGTCACAGCAAGGGAGACTGGAGTCGCAGCTCGAGTAGAACATATACCAGGTGTCGTCGATGCGGTGAAGCTCAGGCGCCCACATATTGGCGTTGCGGGTACTGTTGGTGTCTGTCCAAACGGTGCGCTCCTCGCCGTCGATGAGTCCATTGAGCCGGTCGGAGCGTACTATCGTGATCCTGTTGTAGGATGTGAAAGTGCTAGATCAACTTAGCAAGCATGCTGATGGAACCCCGGGAGATTGCCGCGCCGTACAGGTAGTACATGCCGTCCGCCATAACCAAAGATGGGTCAGGGGCAGGAGCCCGGATCGGGTTCTCAAAGGCTACGGCCATGCTCGAGAGGAGCATGCCGAGCGCAAGACGTGACTTCCAGCCGGCAAACATGACTGAACCGGGATGTACGATCAATATTTGGTATGTCCGCACAGAAGTATGTGCTTTACTTCCAGTCTCAGCCATTGGGTGTAAATGAAGGCAGCAGCATCTTATAGCTCTTCATGTGTGCCCGAGGACCGACAGTGGACCGGAACTCTTGTTGCCGCGCGAATGGAGTGCTCGCGCTTCCACTCATCACCGGAAGCCCTTGACAGGCGCAAGAGACGACGCATGACATAAGTTGACCAGATCCCAGGTTGGTGTAGTAGCATCTTCGGCAGTCAAACCCCACAAGGGAAGCCCCGCGATGCGGGGTTCACGAGCAAGGATGGTGCCAAGCCAGGCGTTGATCGTATCGTCTTGTGATGGAGAGTTGAAGACGGATGCGCACCAATTGAAATGGCCGAGGTCGGAAAAGGCCAGCGGAAACAATGTCGGTACTCCTCATAGCAGAGACTGGTCCCCGCCATTTCGGGGTATCTTTAGATATGTTGGAAGATCGTCGGTGCAGCAATTCCATTCGAGGAAGAGGCGTGTCACATGACGGACGAAAACGATTGGCCTGTTTGAAGCATTGAGGAACAGTCCGCATGTCGCCGCATTGTAAGAGAGTGTCTCTGGACGAGCTGGCTGTCCTGGAGTTGGTGGGCTTGACCGAGCAATGCGCCTCTGACCGAGATATGCGGGGCGATAGGCTCGGTGTGCTTATCAGCTTTTATTTTTTCTGCGACCATCACAGCCGTGCTTTCATCCCACTTCCAGGCCACCACACACCACATCTGCAGACCCTGCCAAAGACCTGCAAGACTGTTGCCCAAGATGGCGGCCTCCGAGCAGGATATGCCGTTTATAAGGAATCTCGCTTCGAGCGGTACGTTCCTGACACGAGAAACACTCTTCACCACTGCGCCTAACCTGCGTTCTAGATCGACGAATCCGTGAGAAAGCCGTCAGCTCGCTCGAAACCTTCCTCTCGGCACAACACAACCTCGACCGACTGATGGCGATGAAGCTCTGGAAGGGACTGTTCTACGCCATGTGGATGTGCGACAAGCCTATCCCACAGCAGAGGCTTTGCGACGAAATCGCTGGCCTCTACACCTCTCTTCCAGGAGCCCTGCCCTCGTCCGCAAGAAAAAACAAGGTCGAGGTGGTTCCCATCTGGTTCCTTGCGGCCTGGGAGGTTATTGCGACGCAATGGACCGAAATTGATGTTCTGAGGATGGAAAAGTTCCTGCTCCTGGTCAGACGGCTCTTGGCGGCGCACCTCCGCTGGGTTGAACAACACAATTGGGCAAAGGAACAAAGGGAAAAGATCATCACAGTGCTGCGGCAGTGGCCGTTTGAGAGCGAGGGAGATATGGCCAAGGTGCCTCTGGGCCTCCGCCTGCATATCATGGACATTTGGGTGGACGAGATGGAGAAGGTGGGAATGCTCGAGGATCAAGCAGACGAAGCCGCCGTCAACGAGGCGTCGCTCTTCGCTGTCGAGATCAAGGAGCAGCTTGTGGAGCCCCTGACCAGCTGTCCCGTCAAGGCAGTCAGGAACAGCTCGAGGGATGAGCTCGAGGACGAGAGGCTGCCGTGGAACAAGGGCAAGTTGGCCGAGGACGAGGCAGCCAGAGAGGGGCCGGGCTCTCAACAGGATGACGATGAATGGGACGGCTTCGGTGACTAACACTGTTGGATCGCCGGGTCATCAACCTGCATCGCGTCTTTTTCGTTCCCAATCGCATTGCTTGGCGTCAAGGCGTTGTTCCGAAATTTGGAGGACGTGGAAAATCCATAACTGTTGGGCCTTTGCCGGCATCCAATCCTTCAAGCTGTACACATGTGCATGCTCCTGACTTTTGAAATGTTGTTTGAACGCCCCTGCTACGAGTAAGCAAAAGTCCCCTGCTCCAATAAGCACACTTGCCCCGTGAGATGCCGCTCTCCGAGACACACAGGCCGAGTCGGGTATCATCTCCGAAAAGACCACCACTCCTCAGGACATTGCTGATGAAAAAGGGGGGCCACGCCCGCACGGGCACCTTCGGGATCCGCGGGCGACGCGACACCCCGGTCCCAGGGCGTCAGCCAAAGTCCCCCAAACCAGCCGCCGCATGCCATTCCCCCAGCATGTCGCTTCAGCAGTGTAGTGTAGGGCCGGCCACCTGCAGGCCTCGGGACCTCGCGTGCCTCATCAACTGACCAGCCGCTAGAAGGTGGTATACCGCGAACCCCAGCTCGCCCATGCAGTCATGATAGGATCCCTCCTCCACTCCATTGAGAAAGGAAGCCAAACAAATACTCCATTCTGGGCGTGGTGTATTATCCTTCTCCATCATTCACTCATTTCCACTCTGGTTGAACTCTTCATCATGGCGGCGCTATCTACCACATCCCCCAACGGAATCCCCAACGACAACACCAAGGCCCATTCCGTCTCGAGCTCGTCCATGGCTGCCCCCGATGCGCATGCCGGACCTTCCTCCGCGGCCAGAGCCTCCGACTTGACCTTGTCGATTGACAGTGGCAAGTTCATGACCTTGCAGACGAGCAATCTTGTCGTTGAAGGAGATCAGCCAGTCGCTGCGAAGCACAACACAATCTGTGGCATCCCCTTTGGTTCAAAAGGCAGGCAGCAAGCAGCGCATCCCGATTGGCCGCCTGGCAAGCTGACCTCTTCTCCCGCAGGATACTCGTCCACCCGATCCATCCCCCTCTTCAACGTCCTCTGGGCAGAGCGCAATGGCTCTGTTCTCGAAATCACCTTTGCCGAGCCTTCCGGCGGACACAAGTTCCGTCCCGTCCATCTCTCTGTCGACGTTTCGAGTAATGGCGATGCTAGCACTTCCGAGTGGATCGAGGCTCTGATGCAAAGGGCGTATGGCCGCGCAAAAAGACAGAAGAGGGCCAAGGTCTTGGTCAATCCTCATGCCGGCCCAGGCGGCGCCATGGGAAAGTGGCACCAGGATGCGGAGCCGCTCTTCAAAGCAGCGCGCATGTCCATCGACATGCAAAAGACGACACACTCTGGCGAGGCCATTGGGATCACACGCGACCTCAACATTGACGACTTTGATACCATCGTGGCCTGCTCCGGCGACGGGCTGCCCCACGAGATCTTCAACGGTCTCGGTCAGCGGCCAGACGCAGGCAGGGCCCTCGCCAAAATCGCTGTATCACAGATTCCTTGCGGGTCAGGAAACGGCATGTCATGCACGCTGTACGGCAGCGGGTACGTCTCCGAGGCAGCCCTGGGCATCATCAAGGGCGTCGATACGCCCTTTGATCTCGTCAGCATGACTCAGGGCACAGTTCGCACACTGAGCTTCCTAAGCCAGTGCGTTGGCCTGATGGCAGAGGCCGACCTTGGAACGGAGCACATGCGCTGGATGGGGGGCGCTCGATTCCATGTGGGCGTTCTCATGCGGCTCTTGAAGAAGAAGTCATTCCCTTGTGACATGGACCTCAAGGTCGAAGTTGACGACAAGACTGCCATCAAGAGAGCGTACAAGAAGCATATCGAACAGCAGAAACCAGATGGCGTCCCTGGCGGCCAGGCTGCCGATAGCCTCGAGCTGCCACCCCTGAAGTATGGCACAGTGAACGACCCGCTGCCGCAGGAAGGATGGGAGCACATCAAATATGACAACATGGGGACCTTTTTCTGCGGAAACGTGAGAAACACCTCTCTTTCGTGTGAAAACACACCCAGCTAACAGTGTTAGATGACAACGATGGCGGCAGACACCTTCTTCTTCCCAGCAGCAACACCCGACGACGGTCTGATGGACTTGGTCACAATCGACAGCAACGTTCCCGTGGTGACAGCCCTTGGGATCATGGACAACATCGGCGACGAAGGCACCTTTTTCGACCATCCCCTCGTCCAGTATCGCAAAATCTCCGCCTTTAGGTTCACGCCGCGTGACCAAGACCACGGCTATATCAGCATTGATGGCGAAAAGGTCCCATTTGCCCCATTCCAAGCCGAGGTGCACCCTAAACTAGGCCGTGTGTATGCACTCGAGGGGCGTTACGCCTGCGGAGGTCCTAGGGGATGGCGGCAGGTTTGAGACGCGGGATCCTCGTCCTTGCTGCTTATTCAAGCGTTGTTTTCAATTTTCCTCTTTAGCTTTATGATACCCGAGAGACAATAGACAGAGCATTGTCATGCCTCGCCACCTCCCAGATCGTCGTATGCTCCCGGCAGAACCCAGTTCTCTTACAGTGTGATACAGTTGGTAATGTCGACAAAGGCATTCCACTGCCTCAGGGCCTCGCCGCTCTTGACAGCCCAGCGGGCCCTCCGCAGTCCCTCCTTCCAGCGCTCGCCGCCAGGGCCGCGCTCCGTGATGACATTGCCGTCATCACCGGGGCCCATGTTGCTCGTCTCGGCCTCGCAGAGACCCGCAGTGACGAACAGAGCGGCCGCATTCATCAGGACAAACTCGAGGATCGGGTCGTTGTCGGCAACCTGGCCAGAGAGGATCTTCTTGAGGATCTGGGCATTCTCGGCCGGCTCCTTCCCGGGTGACACCTCGCTGAGCGCATGGCGGCCAAGTCCGAAATCTTCGGGCGCGATCTTGAAATGGTCCGTGACCACCTCACCACTGCCTGGCGAGGTCTCACGAAGCCGCCAGCAAAGGGTAAGGCCCGCGCAGGATACCTCGTCCAGCTCCTCCTCACCACAGATGATCATGGCCTTCTTCGAGCCGGCAATCTTCAGTGCCTCGGCAAAGACGGGACCCAGCTCTTTGCGCGCAACTCCAATCACGCGAGCCTCAAGGGCGTCCTCCACAGGGTTGGCCAGGGGTCCCAGAAGGTTGAAGATAGTCCTCCAAGGGAGCTCTCGGCGGATAGGAGCGACGTAACGCATACCCGGATGGAAGACAGGGGCGAAGAGGAACGCGTAATTTGTGCGCGAGTAGACATCGGCGAGCGTGTCTGGGCGCACGGCGGTCAAGACGGGAGGCGTTGGCTGCATGTGTGCCACCAGGTCGGCAGACCCAGACTTGCTTGTGGAGGCTTTGTTGCCATGCTTGCTGACCATGAGAAGAGACGAGGCAAGGATGCTTGCTGTCGTGGAGATGTTGAATGTGTTGTGAGAGTCGCCGCCGGTACCGACAATGTCACACAAGCCTCCACGGTAGTTGCCTGTGCCGAGATTCTTCTTGCGAACAACAGCATCGAGAGCTTCAATGTCCACCTTTGCCGCTGCGAGTCGCATCACGCGGGCCGACTCGGCCATGACATCGGCCCTCCTGTCGAGATTGGTGAAATGCAGCGAGATGAGGAGCGAGGCGGCCTGCGCGTCAGAGACGCGGTTGGTGAAGAAGTGCGAGATGGCCTCGGCAATCTCATGAGGTGTCACCGTGGACCCATCATCAGGTGTGGGCCAGAGCTTCTTGAGCAGAGGTTTGATGTCCACCATCTCGGGAGGTGGTGTCCCTTTTCGAAGGGCGCTGGAAGCCATGATGCCGTCGACGCGTGGCTCTTTTCGAGTGAGGTGTCGATGGGTTGTTTGGGATCTCTGGACGCTGCACTTCTAGAGGAGAAGGCCGAAATTTATGGAAACAACTGGCAGCTGGGTCTTTCAGTGATGAGCCGAGTGAGTCAAGGGATCGAGGATGAATAGCAAACTGCCCGCGCTGTTGATGAGTCCGCGCTGCCCCTCGTTGTCAAGTTGCAAGCACCCGATTGGCCAATTTCTTCAGGTCCTTATCGATAAATCTCAATGAGGTGGCATGGGTCTTGGAGCTCCGAGAACGGGGCCAGCCCCGCTATGTGCAGGTTGGAGGGGTCGCTTCAACAGGTGACAATGCCTCGAACCCCCCGCACCTCAAAACAGCGGAGAGCCAAGCTTGATGCCATGCGATCTTGTTACATATGCACAGGGGTGGTCTAGCGGTTCTATGTCTCTGCAAATGATGATTCTATGTTGCTTTTCTCATGAACCGACCCTGAAGCCACGCGCGGAGCGCGCCCTTGACCGATGTGACGCGCCTCGGTGGTTCCTAGGCGAAGAGGGTCACGCCAGGCCACTTGCCCTGGGCCTTGGACCGGAACGCCGCAGTTTCCTTGCTCCTCCAGGTCTTCAGGATGTCCAGGATGCTTCCAGCCAGCTCGAAAGTCACGCCTTCACAGTCCAGCAGCGCAAGGAGCTGCTGCTCCGTCTCGGCCAAGCCCTGTCCCAGCACCTTGCGTGCCTTGATCGCAGCAAGAGCATGGGCAGGACTCGTCTTGTTCTGCTCAAAGTACTCCTGGTTGAATTTTGCCAGTTCGCCAGATGGCGCCTTGAACTCAGCATCAATCACTTCCTTGACCTTGGCAGGGATGGACGCGGATGAGGCATCCAGGGCATGCTTGAACTCAACGGTACGCTCATGGACACCAGGTTGTGTCGCATCCAAGTTCGCAGCGGCGTTGAGGCACTTCAGCGCCAGAATGTACTTCTCTGCGCGAGAGTTAGAAAACCAAAAGAGGAGATGTACAGGGCAATGACTTACTCCTGCGGATGTAGACGTCGAAGCCCGCAAATTGAGCCTGGATGTTCTTGGGGCTGAAGTCGAGAAGCGGCGAGACGTACTTCATGGCCGCTGTCAGAGGGTCGGCCTCGAGCAGCTTGTAGCCGGTCGGGTCCTCGAACTGCTTGACCGTACCCTCCTTGGCGCCCTTGTTCGGGTCCCTCTTCGCAGCACGATCGGCAGCCTCCCGCTCGAGCTTCTGCTTCTCCTTCGCAGCCTTCTTCTGGGCCCTCTTGCGTTCTGCCGCATCCTCTCCGTTGGCGTCATCACCGTTGAGTGCTGCGAATCGGTCGTGCCTCTTCAGGTAGATGGCCACGGCATCGAGAGCGGCTCGTGAGTACGTAGGGTGCTCGCGAATGCGGTCCTCCCACTCGAGCATATCGATGTAGGCCCGAACGAATCCCTTGCGCAGCGAAAAGGCGTGGAAGTCAAACTGGTCTTCGACCCACGTGTCGTAGATGCCGTGCACGAGTTCAAAGCGCCTCAGAGCACTGCCATCTTCGTCCTGCCTGCTGAAGGCCTCACCCTCCTCGGTCAGGTACCAGATGGCCTGCATGTCGAGGAGGTCCATGAAAGGGCCGCCAGCAGTGTCTGCGCGAGTGAACAGGCCCATTGTCTTGAGTGCCTCCTCCGTACGGTTGTTCCGCAGCTGGTACTTGGCCGCCTTGGTGTTGATGTAGCGGTCCTTGGTGTCGAGGGTGCGGGCATGGTTCATCCACTCGGCAGCCTTTTCCAGGTTGCCCTTGTGCTTCCATATTCTGGCCTTGGTCATGTGGAACTCCACACTCTTGGGCACCTTTTCAATGGCCCTTTCAACGTAGTCGAGTGCCTTTTCAAGATCTCTGCTGAGGTGGTAGTTGTAGTGTTGCGCCAGATAGTAGAGAGCCGAGGCTTCTCCCTTGGTGCCGTCGCCGTTGACCGTCTCGGACGAGTTGCTTCGGGACGCGAGGTAGCCCTCGACAATGTTCTTCAGAGCTGTCTGCTTCGCCGCATCGGCATAAAGGTGCTTCAGGTTCGCAAAGGTCGAGGGTACGCCCTTGTCGAGCATCGAAGAGACGTAAACCTGGGCGGCTTGCTGGAACGCGTCGCCTTTGCGCAGCGTTAGCGGGAGGTCACACGGCGCAAATTGGCGTTTGGGAAAGCTGGGGGGAGCAACCAACCTTGGAGGAAGTTGAGGGGAAGGCGGCGAGGGGCGTCGGACCGCGGGTATTGCGCCGCGAACTCGTCGTAGATCTGCTTCTTCAGCTCCGCAGGTGCCAAGCCGCTGACCTTCTCGAGCTCCTTGTAGTACACCGAGTGCTCCGGGTTCCGATGCAACAGAACCTTGTAGGCCTCGGCCGCCTCCTCGTGCCTGTCGAGCTTGGTCAGGTACTCGGCACGCTTCTCGAGAATGGCCAGTCGGTCCAGACTCTGCTTGGAGATTGTCTCCAGATGCTTCAGCGCCCTCTCGTACTCCCCTTGTTCCGCGATGAGACGGTTCTTGTAGAGGAGAACCTCGGAGTGCTCAATGTCTTTGCTGGATGGCGGGGTCTTCAGTGTGCTCTCGTACATATCGAGCACCTTTTCGGCGGCCGGCAGATCTCCATTCAGCTGGTGCGCCACGGCGAGGGCAGTCCAGTTCTGTAGCAACTGCGACCGAGCCTGCAGCATCGTAATGCGACTCTGGACGTAGCCAGCGTGGTCCCTAGTCTGCATCTGGAGGAGTGCCAGGTCGCGGAGGATCTGCGCCGAATCGGGGTCGATGGCAAGAGCCTGTTTGTACGCACGGATGGCGTCCTCGTACTTCTTCACGGCGCGGTACAGCAGGCCGTAAACGTGCCAGCAGATGGAGCTCTTCATGTCGGCCATGAGCGCGACCTTGGCCAGCGAGAAGGCCTCCTCCGTCTTGCCCTGCTGGTTCATAATGAGAGCTTTCATTGCCATCGTGTCTCCGTGTTTCGGATGCTTCTTAAGAATCATGTCGGCGTTCTTGAGACCCCTCTTGTACTGTTTGTCGTCATAATTGCGGACGACGGTGCGGAACAGCGCCGCCTCCTTGGAAGGGAGCTGCTGCGGCATGGCGAGCGGTGATTTCGGGGCGCGTGACGGTCGTGGAGGGGCTCTGTGAGCAATGTTTCGGCGAAGACCGCGCGAGCTACCAGAGGTTCGCTGCGGCGTCTTGGGAAGGGTCAGTCGGTGGACAACGGCCCGCGCTCGGCGTTGACTTGGAGGAGAGCTGCATACCGAGGAGAAACGTTGGGCAGGAGGAAGGAGTGAGTGTCCTGATACGTCCACACAGCTTGTTGGGAGCAGATGTTTGCCGTCCCAAGTCGTGTGCTCCGTTGGCGGCGTGGGCTCAGTGTAAAGATTGGAGGGACAGAAATGCGCCCGCGCGAGTTCCGGGTTGTGTCGAATCCGATGCAGGCTGGTGGCACCTGCCAGTGGGCCCCTCCGGTGGACTGACCGCCCGGCAATACCGCCGTGGTGCCATGGTGCCGATGACAGCATCAATGGAGCTCACCCGCAGATGTCCGTGACAGCTTGGAGAGCAACTCGTGAGAGGGAATCTTGTATTTACAGTCATGTCTACATCTAATGTACAGGACACAGCCTAGGGCTTAGGGGCAGCTTTCATGCTGTGGTCCGGCTTTTCCACGCATCGAACGCCTCTTGCCAAGTCTCCGGCGGCTGATTGCACCGCTGGGTGACGACGTCCCAAGTTCTGGTCCGCACAATGTTCTCGACACCCTTCTCCTGTCGCAACAGTAATGCTAAGCGTTCAGTTCTCGGTTCTCGTGGAAAGTATCTCGCCGAATATGGGTCAAGGCGCTCGTCCACTACTCGCTCTTGTGCTTTGGCATCCTCGAGCTTCCGCAGCATGGCATCCGGGTCGTCCGGGTCGGAAGATGTAGCAACAAGGCCGCAGTAATGCAGCACTTCTGCCCGTGCCTGCCATGAAGGGAACAGAACTTTCTCCTTGAAGCTCCGACATGCCTCCGAATCGATCTGCCGCTGAGCTAGCCCAGGCGCACGTGTTGATGTCGATGCTGGGTCGAAACCATTCCGTGATGGGGCTTGCAGCGCATTGAGGTTCTGGGTGATGGAGTCGTCGATTCCCGCTCGGGACAATCGTAAGAAATCTGCGATACTGTCAGGACAGAATGGAAACCTCCGTGGGAGGCAAAGTCAAGCATACCTCGTAGCGTGCCCGACGAGAAGCAGAACTGTGGCGTGAGCTGTGGTGTTGTCACTGGCGGCGCCATGTTGCCAGAGCCGGGAGCAGGTGAGTCGGCCGCTGGATGGCCCGCCCTCGAGTCCGACATGCGTTTCCAAAGTATCCCAGCCAGCTTGGAAGATTTTGTGTCAAGGACGAGACTGACAGGTGGTGTTGCGACGGCACGGTGATGGTGGTGGTGGTCTGGCAGCATCCAATGTTCTACGCATCATCCAAGACGTGGACCGTGAACCACCAAAGACCCACTTCCCGTCCGTGCTTAGTCACCACAGTAACATGCATCGCGACCCTGTTACTGGGCACTGCCAACTGCGACTTTGCTTCGGAGACTGGCCGGTCAAAATAAAACACGGCTTGCCGTCTTCACAATTTACCGAGCACGGGCCCCTCATTGCACGGTTGTTCGGCCGCGTATCTCTTGGACCCCGCTCGTGGTCTTACGGGCTCAGGGTTGTATGCCTCGGCCGCCCAAGCAGGTTTGGTCAATGGGAGATCACCAACCGGCGCCAAGATCGCCGCATCCCCCCCATTGACCTCCCATCACAAGCTGTCGGCGTTCGCCGAGGACAAGGTCTGACTCAAGTGCCCACCCACGTTGAACGAGTCGACCATGTCACAGGCCAAATTTGGGCAAATGAGGTTGTCTAAAAAATGGATGCTTGACCAAGATGCCTCGCGGCTCGGGACTCCACTGCCGTTACACCCGTGCCCAGCACCGACGAGCGGGTCAGAATACGGAGGGTTCGCCGTCCCTTATAAAACCGGCGGCGGCGCCCACTGGGCTGAAAAGCACGACCTTTCGTGGGGAACACTAGCAGCCTGCTTCCACTTTTTCACTGCTTTCCGCCACAGCAAGCCGTCATCATGGGAATCTTCTCGCGCTCCAAGCCCACGGAGGAGCCTCAGGGTGACCCGGCTGCCGTGAACGAGGATGTCGTCGCTCCCGTGTCAAGGTCCAAGGCCCTCATGCCCGTCTTTGCCTGTGGCTCCGGTCTCTTCTCCGATGGCTACATCAACAACGTAAGACGGCTCGTCCCACCTGCGCTACGTCTCCATATTTGGCCGCCTTGTGCTAACACTTGGACCACTCTTCCAGGTCATCGGCTCCGTCAACACTGTTCTGGCATACCAGTATGGCGAAATCTACACCAAATCCACCGCGGCAAGGAATGTCTCCAGCATTGCCTTTGCTGGCACCGTTGTTGGTCAGCTCATCTTTGGCTACCTCTCGGACCGCTGGTCGCGATCGAACGCCCTGCTCCTGTCGACCGTCATCCTCGTCCTCTTTACTGCCCTTGCCACTGGTTCCTACTTCAAGGGTGAGGCTGCCGGCATGTTTGCCATGCTCACGGCGTGGCGTTTCTTCGTGGGCATCGGCATTGGAGGTAAGCAAAGTTTGTGGACAGATGGTCAGTGGCTGACCGAACAACAGGCGAGTATCCCGCTGGAAGTGTGGGCTGTGCCGAGTCCACCGGCAGTCTGAAAGAAGGACAGAGGAACCGCTGGTTCATTCTGTTCACCAATTCCATGATCGACTTTGGCTTCGTTATTGGAGCCTTCGTCCCTTGTAAGACCAGCCCTCTGCCTTATATGATGCCCGCTTCGATGGCTGACGATTCTGTATCAAGTTGTCGTTGCCGCTGCCGCCAAGAACACACACTACGAGACCATCTGGCGCACCAGTCTGGGCATCGGCATCATATTCCCGCTTGTGCTGTTTTACCTGCGTCTCAAGCTTGAAGAGCCTGAAGAGTTCCGCAAGGAGTCCATGAAACAGGCAACGCCGTATGCTTTGATCTTCAAGTTCTACTGGTTCCGTCTGTTCTGCGTTGCTCTCATCTGGTTCATGTACAACGTAGGTCATGAAAACGCTGGTCCGATCCTTTCACCATCTGACCATTTCTCAGTTTTCCTCGTATGCTTTTGGCATCTACTCGTCCTCGATCCTCAGCGGCATCTACGACGATGAAGCTTCGTTGACCACGGTCTTTGGTTGGAACACAGTCGTCAATCTGTTCTACATTCCCGGAACCCTGATCGGTGCCTTTGTCAGCGACTGGCTTGGCCCTCGGTACACTCTCGCCCTTGGACTTATGCTGCAGGCCATAATCGGCTTCGCCATGGCTGGTGCATACGCTCAGATCTCGCAGAACATCGCCGGCTTCGCAGTCGTCTATGGTATCTTCCTTTCCCTCGGAGAGTTCGGTCCCGGCAACAACATCGGTCTCTTGGCTGCCAAGACATCTGCCACCGGCGTGCGTGGACGCTACTACGGCATCGCCGCCGCGACCGGCAAGATTGGTGCGTTCGTCGGCACCTGGGTGTTCCCGTACATCCAGAAGGCGGGTGGCGAAGATTCCGTCAAGTCTGCACAGTACCCCTTCTTCGTTGCGTCCAGTCTCTGCGTGGTCTCCGCAATCGTTGCCTTGGTCTTCGTGCCACACGTCGGACAGGACACGATCCAGCTCGAAGACATCAGGTTCAGGGAGTATCTCGAGAGGAACGGTTGGGACACTTCCCAGCTTGGTATGGCTAGAGAGAAGGTGCAGGAGACTGAGCATATCGCGTCTGAGAAGACAAGCTCCTGAGCAGTAGGTGCTGACCAAGGCCCTCCCACGTCCCCGATTGCGATGCCCTCGCGGCAGTCACAGCAGCGATTGGGATGGCAAGTCGGTTATGTAGATTTCGGCGTCCTTCCCAGAGAAAGAAATACTTTGTATTTTCGTCGACTAACTCGGCCTTCCTTCCCAGCTGCTTCAAGCAAACACACCCGAAATGTTTGGCCCCTATTCCTGTCAGCAACGTGAGGCTAGTAAATTTTGGCAATCCACTGACCATCATAACCATGCTCCTCTTGGAGATCCGCCATTTACCGTCTTTGCCCTTGAGCAAGATGTCTTGGTACTGGCCATAGCTGTAGAGGGCCTTGTCGATTCCAAACCCGCTGGTCTGATCAGCTGGGACGGGGGTGAAGAAGTGCGATGCAGTGACATAGGTCAGCGCGACCGCCTTGCTCTTGGAACAGAGCTCGATGATCTGGGTACTGTAGGCATGCTGAGTGCTGCCGAAGTTGCTGAGCCCCGACGAAATGGAAGCGGCGATTTCAGCCGGGCCGTGAAGTGTTCCTAAAGGCTCGGGAAAGATTGCAACCGCATCGGATGTGAAGAGTTTTTGTAGGTCGTCCCAGTTTCTTCCATCTATAGCCAAGGGATACCGGGCGAGGAGGTGACGGATAGCAGCGACTGATAATTGATACCCGAGGGTTTCGAAGGAGTCCAAAGGAGGGCCGCTTTGCACCTGGCTGCAGTCCAATGCTGGGACTATGGGGGACTTCCCCACCGCAGCAGCTGCACCAGCAGTCGCAAGAAGAAATGCAATGATTCTAACCATTTTGCGGGGATACTGGGAGTGGCGGGAGAAAGTGGTGTCCTCGGGGAAAGGCCAGGATGCGTACAAGATCAAGGTGCACAAGAGGCGCCTTTTATCACCTGCCTTCTAGGTAGTCTTCGGACGGGATAGGCCCCCGCCCCCGACGGATGAAGGCAGGGATCTGGATCATGCCGGGTAAGGGAGGCACAAGATCCTTATTGGCTCCCATGCAACTTCCTGCATGGAAGTAAGACCAGGTCTTGCAGAGCGCTCGTCCTATTGGAACCTCGAGTCTTACGCATCATGTAGGGGCAAGCAGGGGTTCGACGTGAGGTTTCTCCGCAGAAGGATCAGTCCATTCCACCAGGGTCTATCGTCGTTACCTGGCCATCAAGGACACTGGCAGTCTATCTTCTTGGGCCCTGCTGGCTACTCTCTGACCAAATGTCGGTGCGGACGTTCCCATAAGTTCGCGACCCCAGCTCAAGCTCTTCCTCACTCTCCGTCTGGATCTGTCCCTGCTTCCCCAAAGCCATGCTGTAGATGGTACGCAAGTTGGGCCATGAGACCGCCGTCCGAGGTTGCCTGTCCGATGAGAATCTTGCTTCATTTTCCTCAATGCTCAAAGCATCTGCTTGGTGCACCTGGGGGCCAGAGTCCTGTCCGGCTGGCGATATCTGTCCGTCACGGCCTCCAGAAGCCTTGGCCGCAAATCGTGGCGATGCCGATTGATTGGTTTCACCTGTTCTTTTGCTGATCTTGGAGCGATTTGATCTTGCTTCTGTGAGGTCCCTGACGAACTTGTTCAAGACCGCTCGTAAAGCCGGGAGGCTAGTAACCAGAAGAGATATGGCGACCTCAAAGCTCGTCCAAATAAGTGCGTCTGAGCTGTCCCAGGTGGGATTTCCCGAGCGGGCAAACAGGACCAACGACCTGAGGCGGACACAAGAAGTGATGAGGATCAAGATGCCCAAGCTGAACATCAAGATGATGCCGATTTTGGTCCTCAAGTTGACATTTAGTCGGATCAAGCTTGGGAGGGGAAGTAGAAGGATAATGACGTCCTCTGTGATACTGAAAGCTGCAGCGGTGTACGCCAGCTTGTTGATATCGAGACAGGAGTGAGGGCCGAAGTTGCCTTTGATACGCTCCCAAATGTATCGCACAGGGACGCACTGGAAGATCTGCAAGAAGACGAGGACCGTTGTCGACACACTGACAAGTGCGATTGTCGCAAAAGTTGCCCAGCGAAATACTCGATTCGGGAACACGCGAAGGAAGAAACAGAGAAGGGATATTTTCGTCAAGGCCAAGACGACGAGATAGAAGCTTTCGGCCACGTAGAACAGCTTGAGGCCCAGGATGAGATCAGCAGTTTCAACGGTCCAGATGTCTCGCCCAAAGGCCATGATTCCGACTGGAAAATTGGGTTAGCTGCCGGAGTGTACAGGGAATGAAAGGCAGGACTCACCATATCGACCAATGACCCAAAATGGGACGTAGAGAACCTGCCTATTGTGTGAGCTTTAGGTTCCAAGACGGAGGGGCATTGGTGAGCAACAGCTGCCCGGACTTACAACGGCCACGAGAATCGCCCAGTCGTCAGACTCGAAACCTCCTAGAGTGGTCCAGCGGATGTAAAGTCTGAGCCATACAGAGATAAATGCGACAACTTCAACGCCCATCGGCGCCCAAAGTGACCCACGTCTATCACGATACGGCCGGCCGCATGCTTCTGCTTCGACGCGTGCAGTATCTGTGATTGCGTCAGCAAGGACATCCGGTCGCCGAGCATGAAGGGCGGCAATATACGTACCAATTGCGTCGACATAGGACTCGCATCCCTTCAATATGCATGCCTGCGTGGCGTCTCGCAGGGGTTGGTCCGAACAGATACACGTGGTGTTGGAGAGGGAGCCGCAGGCGGAGACGGGGACTTGCTGGAGGATGCACGAGATCTAGGTACGTTGTGGTTGAGCTTGCGGGGGATCGGACAGGGGAGAGTGGAATGTCTTACGCCACATTGCGGTATTCTACCGACATATTGAAGTAGTTCACCCTGCGCCGCGATGGTGCTAATTTGGGACGCTAGGAGAATGAAAAGGGAGATCCCCTTGACCATCCTTTTGGGACCGACTAGACCGCAGATCTTCTTCGAAAGAGTACGCGAGTGAGCGAGGCCGGAGAGGCGAGGCAAACATGCTTCGACGGTGTTGAAATGTCACAAGAATGAGATGAACACCGAGGGGGGATTCTGGCCGTATTTCTGGCGGCGCGACTGATCCGGCTGTCTGAAACTAGACAAGATTGAGTTTGAGGACCGGACTGACATGTCCGATCTGGACCAACAAAAAGGCTCCTGCGCCTATTCAGGCGAGGATTAGACGAGGGACAATTGAACCAAAGGGGCCGAGCATCGAGAAGCCGTCAAAGGCTAAGTCGATTGCGGGAGCGAGCCTTGCCCTTCACGGCGCCCAGCTGCGACGCCGGTCCAGTTTGAGACACCCGGATTAGAGCACGGGATTTGGAGCCTCGAAGACCGGCTTCCTCGTACGGCTGATGACGAGGAATGTGGCAAGCGAGGCTGCTCCTATTGTACCTGGCAAAGCCTGGGCGATTGCACCCCGGTCTAATATCCAGCAAGCTAGCTTCCAAGGACCATCTTTGTCAGGAGACTCGACCGACACGCGTGGGTCGTCTTTCACAGCAACCAGGTCAACTGCCAGTGAAACATGTCGACATCATCTGCCCAAACAAGCTAGATCTTTGGGTCCAATCTCAGGCCCAGACGAATGCAAGCCCGGAACCTGCCTCTTGACAGGCAATGAATGGAACACATCCGCCACGTGCGGGGTTCGTTAGCCACAGTCCATGTGCCACCAAAGGGTACATCGCCCACATCGTCGAAAACGTTGGGAAATCTCAGGCACACGGCATTGTGACAAGTGTGAGTCGACACTCAAGATACAGTCGAGTAGGCGTTGCACCGGGAGAGTACGCGGCAAACGTGGCTGTAGATACAAAAGATGGAGACAGGGTCGTCATGCCGGATGGGACAAGCACTCGCACGTACTGCGAGGAACAAGTGCGGAAGGCGATTTTGTGTACATTCGCGTCAGGCTTATTCATGCGTGGAGTTCTGCTGACTCCTGGGTCACGCTGGGAAGATCGATGGTTCACTGTGGTATGTGATACTCGGATCTTTCTGACTTGATGAGTCGACTGGGCTTAGCTACTTTCAAGGAGGTGTTATCGACTTTTGGGCAATCACGCCGCCCATCTTTGAGACCTCAACGTCATCCTGCGAGTTGGAATCATTGATAACCCCCTCAATGAATTCCCTCTCCTCAAACTTGGCATTGATTTCCTCCAGCTTGAGCCCCTTGGTCTCGACAAAAGTGAAGTAAGCGATGACGAGGAATGCGAAGTTCCAAGCCGCGTTGATGAAGTAGAATTTCCAGCCAAGGTCAGCCATTGCGTAGGCCATGGCGAAGGATGCCAACAGACTATGTAGGTGTCAGCATGGCGTTTCATCCCTCAAGCATTGTCAATCTCGAAGGGCTGGAAACAGAACATACCCAAATCCAGAGTCGAGCATACGGAAGATTGCGATGCCAGTGGCGCGAAGCTTGAATGGAGAGACCTCTGTAGGGTACAAGCTGGTCATCGGCGTGATGGCAAAAGCATAGAACCCCTGGAAAAGGAAAATAACAGCAATAGTGCCGTAGACGCCGGAGGTGTTAGTGCTTTCACCGAACCCTGCCGAATGTCAGACTTCCATCCCAGACTTGGATACATAAGCCTCTGGGGGTCTTCACTTACGCTTGATCATGCCGCCAATTACCAAGAGGGTGACTATCATTCCGCTGACGCTGATGAATGTCTGTACCCTGCGCCCAAGAATATCGAGCATGAAGCTGCCAAAAATGGCAATCACGAAAGACCAACAGCTGATGATAACTTGGACCTGTGTTTGTGTCTGGGTGTCTTTAATGCCAGCCTGGGTGAGGATCTTTCCGAGGTAGAACCTGTACGATGATGGTGAGCGCACAGCGTGTGTGGGACTGACGCAGAAGTGACTCACGAGATGATAAAGTTGCCAAACATGTTGATCATGGGACCGAATGTGCAGAGAATGGCAAGACGCTTGCGGTTGGCCCGGGTTGCAATGATCTCCCGCCAAGGGTTTCGGGGATACTCGGCCTCCTCGCGCTTGATGGTGTTTCTGATCTCCTCCAGCTGCAGACTGCCGTCGCGGATGTTTGTCTTTCCCTTGCCCTGCATGATGAGCAAAACCTCCAAGGCCTCCTCATCGCGGTCGTGCGCAATAAGCCAGCGAGGAGACTCTGGTACGAATGGGACGATGATGACAGCGAGGACGCTTGGGATGAACTGAAGCAGAGAGGGCAGTCGCCAAGCCCAGGTGCTGCTAATGTTCTGACTTCCATAGTTGACGATCGAGGAGGCCAGACTGCCGACATAGTAGCAGGAAAAGAAGAGGCCGAGGATGCGACCGCGCTTGTGGGGAGGGAGAAGCTCGCCCAGTAGCGTCGGTGCCGCTCCGTTGCTGATGGCAGTGCCCACGCCAACGATGAACCGGGCGATGACAAACATTGGAATGTTCTGGGCAGCAGCCTGGAGGATGATTCCGACGATGGACACAGCACTCGCAATGTAGATGGCGCGGCGACGACCAAAGTAGTCCGGGATAGGCTGCATGAGGAAGGCACCAAAGATGCCTCCCATCCACATTGCCGCATTGTTGAGACCCTCGGTGGCCGTGTTGAGCTTGAAATACTCGGAGTAGACGGGAAGAATGAGAAGCCCATTCATGACTGAAGAGTCATAGCCAAGTGTCTACCATGATCAGTTCTGCGCTTCACGAAGGTGTCTTTTCGTCCGCAGGGTTTAACGAAACAGCAGACTCTGGACCTACCGCAGAGTTGACAATAGTGACTGCCAAGAGCAAGGGCATCAGCACCCTGTGGTTGGATGGGACCATCCTGGAAACATGCTTGCGGTCAAAGCCCCCGTCGGTAGCCATGGTCATGTTGGATGAATGGGTTCTGCGGACGTCGGAGAAAAGCTGGGCTAGAGGGTCGACAAGAGCTGGAACGATCTGCACTGGGCGCAACATGCCACAATGCCGTCAAATGGCCCGTTCATATTTAAATGTTTCGGTTATCAATCGAAGTTAAAGCACCTCGACCAGCTTGGAGATGGAATCGGCCTCATTGGCTCCCACGAGTCGGGAATGTTCTGGGGAAGCGATCGCGGGATGGGCTTATCTGGCGGCCTTCTGGTAGCGTTGGCAGGTTTGCTGAAACTCGCCCGAGCTCGCCCGAGCTAGCCCGGGCTTATCAGTATCAATGACATGGGTCTTCCTCGCCGAAAACTCGCCCGAGCTCGCCCGACCTCAGCAAGGCCAATGCCGTCGTTGCATTTTGACGATTGACCACCGCGAGTGACACGCCATTTCGGCGGACGGCACTCCGGGAAGAGGCGATAAGCTACTTAACTCGACAATGGTTTCGAGCCTGGATACCGCCGCTTGCCGTGCGCTGAGTCTTCTGCCAACCACACCGGCTTCCTCCCACCACCCACTCCAACATCCAAGGCTCCTCGCGACTACGTACCGCGACAACCCGCAATCTGGTCACAATGCCTGCACAAACACGAGTGTGGCCAGCTTGGCCAGAGTTTGCGTCTCAAGGAACCGAATACAGCAAAGACGCGGACTTTATCAATGTCAAGAAGTCCATCATCGACGAGTATGGCGCCGACGCCCTTCGGAAGAGCTGGATCAAGGTCTGCCATAGTCTCGAGCGCATCACGGATGAGATCTCCGCCAAAGGCAACAGCATCATTCCGATCTTCGACACGGAGGAAGTTCTAGCTCAGGGTGGCTTCACAGATGCCCAGAGAGAGGACGCCAAGCGTGTTGGTGCTTTCCTCTTCAGGTCGACCCTCCCGGAAGAGGAGACCAGGCAGTTGTACAGCGAGCTGAAAGGATACGTTGCAGACAACAAGGCCTCTATCGACGGCTGGCCTGCATCGAGTCCCTCCATGCTCGTGCTGTACGACTCGCCTGTTCAAAACAAGATTCGTGCCCATCCAAACCACCTGCAGCTTCAACGAATTCTGAATGAGCTCTGGCACGACGAGACCAACCAAACTTCGTCGGACCCACTGATTTATCACGACGGTGTGCGAGATAGAGCCCCGGGGCAGCCTTTCCTTGGGCTCGGGCCGCATATCGACGCTGGCAGCCTGTGTCGTTGGGCAGACGCAGGGTACCGAAAAGTCTATGATAAGATCTTCAGAGGCAGCCCCGAGGACCACGACTGCTACGACCTCGGTGTTCGCAAAGACGCCAACCAAGAACTCTTCCCGGGCAGCGCCCACTCCACCGTCTTCCGTTCATTCCAAGGCTGGACAGCCCTGACCCCAACAGCCCCTCGAGAAGGCACGATCCTGGTCTATCCAAACGTTCGAGAGGTGATGGCCTACATGCTTCTACGGCCGTTCTTCACAACACCAACTGACCAGTCTGAAATCATGGATGCGGCCAAGTGGACTCTGGATGAGAAGACGGGATGGTTTCCAGGTACTACAAAGCCCAACAGCCAGCGGCTCAGTCGAGCCTCGCACCCCCATCTCAGGCTAGAGGAGTGCTTGGTACATATGCCAAAGATCAAGCCCGGTGACAGTGTCTGGTGGCACTCGGATGTGAGTAATTCCAATATAGCAACCATGCGCCCATACTGACCTCACCAGCTTTGCCATGCTGTTGACACGGAGCACTTGGGCAAAGACAATGCATCCGTGGTGTTCATCGCAGCTTGTCCGTCCACGCCTGCCAACAAGGCGTACATAAAGCGTCAGCTCGAGTGCACCTTGGCTGGAAAGCCGTCTCCGGACTACAGCGCCGACTGCCATGCGGATGAGACGATATTCAAGGGCTACGTCGGGCTGAGCAGGTTCACTGGGGATGCTAGAAGGGCCTTTGGCTTTGACCTTTTGGACGCTGCTGTTTAAATATATTCTTGAACCGCGCCCATTGTAGTTGTAAATGCGTACGCAGTATCAAAATTTGTCCATTTCAGCCATGAGAACTTTGAGGGCGTGATGTGCAAATGCGTTACGAGGCGCCACCTGTTCCAATATGCAGATGGCGTCCTTGATGGACTCATTGTGCTCTGTCCCTTCGTCGTCCTCCAGGTCTCTACACTCTCGTAGGAGAAGTAAAGCGGCACTGAACAAGTGTGAAGAAAGCGCCCTGCATGGATGTCAGTCATCTGCAAGGACGTTGTAGAGGGAGAGATGAATAGACCACTGTTTCCTCATTGTGACGGGCTGGTTCCAGTTCTGACTGATCCAGATGATGTCTGTAGCCGATCTGATGCTCACAGCTCGAGCCCAGCCGTACTGTCCCGGCGACTGTGTCCAGAGATGCTGGAGTGTGCGGTTGATGGCTATGCGATGATGAAGAAGAACCAGAGTGACGTCGAAACGCTGCCAGGTAACCCACGGCTCTTCGCACTCGTCTTCCTGGGTCTGGATGCTGCATGACAGGTCGGGCTGTAGATGCTCCGGCAGCGTCTCGATAATCTGTGCCAGTTCGTCATCAGCTGCGCGAACCGACTGCTCTAAAGATCCAGAATCGTAGACCACGGCTCGACAGAACCTGTGATACACTCGGGCTGTTCGGGCCATGAATGCGTGATAATGTGCCGGGTCGACCTTGTGGGGGGTTGTTCTCTCAGCCGAGTCGACCGGGCAGGGGAGCGGCACTGCGAAGTCTTTCTCCGTGACCTCTGAAGGCTCATATGGCATTGTGAGCCTTTTTTTACTGTTAGCTCGATTCATAAGGCTCAACTTCTACAGTGAGCTGTGTCATGAACGTACCATTCGACAATGACGAGGGTCCACCAGACTCTCCGTTGTGCCTCTGTGCTCAGAGGTTCAGCCCTTTCCGAATGCCCCGTGTCTATGCCGAGGCGACGGCCAATGCGGATCGCGGACTTTCTCAGATGGCTGCCCAGATCGGCGTCTCCGAAGATGTGGAAGCACATGCCAAGGATGGCTACGGTCTGCAATGTACAGATGTGCGGCACGCGCATAAAGTCGGCCTTGTGCAGGCAGAAAACGGCTGCGTCGTACCATATGCGACAAAGTTCATCGACGTTCAAGGCTGCTTGAGAGACCTAGTCAGTCCGCGAGTTTCAGGGGTCTATGTTTGGGGGAGTACCAACCCATGTTCTCGGAGCCGAGCAGTTCCTCGGCTTGCCCATCATCCATCATGAGCAATGCCGCCTGAGAAGCCGTCAGCTCTGGATGACTCCGGCTGGCGAGTGAAGACCTACACAAAGGACACTGAAATAGACCGAGAGCCAGAACGGGTCTACCGCCTCAAGCTTGCCGATGCCTTGCACATTGCGTGCGAAATCCTGACACTCTTGCCGGAAGACAGGGTACTCTAACGCGTAGTGCACCCACGAGTTCCAAATCTCGTCGAATGCGACAAGCTCATCGCTGATGCGGCTGGTGGGCAGGACAATGTCGCTCCAGTCATGTACCCTAGATTTTGAGACAGCGGTGGCAGAAGCAATGCTTTGCACCAACACTTCCTCGAGCGGATCGCTGAGTACCAGCTTCCGGCTCCTCCAGTCGAGATGGGCATGGTGCGACAAGGTCTGTGATGCCCCTTGCGCGTTTTTCAGGGTCTCAAGTTCACCGCGAAGTCGTGCAACTTCTTCTTGTAGCTCTTCAGTCGAAGGAGAGGCAGATGGACGTGTCTCATTCCACCTGGACGTCGTTAGTGGAGTTTCCTGGGCCGCGTCAGGGGAGCTGGGCTGGCACGAACCTTGTCACCTCACCCCTCACAATGACTGTTTCCCGCACGCAGGCCTCTGCATCCCCTCGGCGGATGCACGTGGAGCACGGGACCGCCTTGTCGCACCTTACTTTGCGTGCTGAGCATTGCAAGCAGCTCCGAGGCGCTCGCTGAGTTGTCCGAAGCGGCTGCACCAGCGACGTGTCGGTCATGGCTGTATGTGTAGGTGGATGCGTTGAGTCTCTGGACCGAGGCCTGTGTCGTTGTTCCGATAAGTGATTTCAGGGGGCGGCAACCGCTAACACACGTGCCCGCCCATGACTCGGGGCGGATCACACCCCTGTCCCAAAACCACAGGGACGGGTCTGGTTCCCTCAAACCTCCATACCCTCTCTGGCTCTCGCAATCGCCTGTTCGCGTCGCGCCTCACTATCTCCAACAGCGAGTTCGACGGCACCACATCTACAAGTGCAAGCTGCAACGGCGACCACTACTGGACTATGATGTTCTATGGAAAAGGCGATCGCGTCACTATCGACCGTAACTACTACCACGACGTGTCAGGTCGCGCGCCTAAGCTGGGTCAGCCTGGCAGTACTGGTGTCTTCCAGGCCAGCAACAACTACTTCAAGAACATGAAGGGTCACGCGTTCGACATCTACCCCGGAGCAACCGCCCTGATCGAAGGCAACATTTTCGAATCCGTGGACATCCCGATGACTGATAACAGCGCCAAGGTGTCAACAGTTTTCGACGTTCCTGACGCTGCATCGGCTTCTGCCTGCTCCTCCTCTCTCGGACGCGCCTGCCAGCTGAACAGCTTCTCCGCCAGCGGCAAGTGGCCTTCGCTCAAGAACAGCGGCGCGCTGTCCAACTTGGCCAAGAGCAAGAACTACCTCGTCAAGCCTGTCGCCTCCAACCAGGTCGGTGGTATTATCTCCTCTTCCGTTGGTCCTACAAGGCTCTCTCGCCGTTCTCTGGGCCGTCGTGAGCACATCTGAGCTGCACTGGGTCGGCTGTTCTGACAGGAATTCTTGTCAGATTCCGTATTTGCGTCGGGCCAGAGGCAAATGGGGAACCAAGTGCGCCAACATTGAATTCTATTCTTTTGTACATAGGTACCCATTTCACACACAAAATCCTGACTGGCTGGGTGTATTCCAGTCAGACTGAACACAATACACTTCAGGCATTAACAGACCTTACTCCTGCATACAAACGATCGTCCAAACTGCGAAGTGCTTGTGTTTCTTCTGGGCCGAGCACCGTACTGGGCCGGACAAGGCGTAGTTGGCCTCTGACCTGCTGTCGGTCATGCCAGATAAGGTCTCGATGGGCAGCGATGACACGGCAACGTCCCGCGACCCAAGTGAGACCAAGAGAAGCATTAAGCCTAATGCTCTTCCCCCGAGGCATTTCATTTACTTCTGCTATTCATATCTTTGAAGACGCTAGAAGTACATGATGAAACTGACGCTTCCAATCAAGTGTGACCTTGCTATTTGACGCAGAAGCGGAGGCTAAACCCCAGAGTCATCCTGGAAGCAAAACTCGTCATTCGTCTCCTTGCATTTTCCACCCACGGCCGCCGGCTGAACAGCCCAGTTGGTCTGATTCCCGTGCCATTTCTTCCAGTTGTCGCAGACGCGTTCAGCCTCTATAATGGCACTGTCGTCGTCAGGCCAGATCTTGAAGGCGCCGGCCTGGTTCTCCATGATCTGCATACCCAACCCTTCGGAGATGTGGAATGCGATGTGGCAGTGGACGAGCCACGGCCCCGGGTTGTCGGCTTTGAAAGCGATAACGACGTAACCATCAGTGGGGAGGAGAACAACGTCACGGCGGGGAGGGTTGTTAAGCTTGAGGTCCATCGTGGAGGGGGACCAAGTCTTGTTCGAGGCTTGTTCGAGGATGGCAAAATCGTGACCGTGGAGGTGGATCTATGGAAAAGACAGGTGTTAGTCTCAGGGGCATGGGATTGGATTTCCTTGTGGTAACTTGCAGGATGCGCGCCAAAGGTGCGGCCTTGTTGGTACCCGTGTAGGATGAGATAGATCTATCACGAGCAAGCCAGTCAATGAAATGCTCTCATCTTGAAGTTGCGGGGCATGTGGGCAGAAATACCCATTCGTTGTCCTTGTAGTTCTCCTGCTCGACCCGCCACAGCTGCTCAGGCTCGGGCCAGATTTTGTCTTTGGGGTTGAGATGTAGAAAGATGGGCTCGGAGTAGTTGACGCGCATCGATGTGTTCTGACCCGTTGTGTCCATGGTCCAAACGGCCAGAGGGTAATCCCTTCCCTTGTCCGCAGCGTTACGCCACACGTCGAAGTTTTGACCGTATCCGTTGCCCCCCATGGCCTGTTGAAGCTCGCCGTTGCTGGGCGCCTTGACCGTCCAGGGAAGAATAGGGTTGAGGCTCGTGTACGTCTCGTCGGAGCAGTCCGTACTGACATCATGCCACTTCTTGGTTGTGGGGTTCTTGTCGCTCGACTCGTCGTACCGGAGGATGCCAGTCTGGTCGTAGCCTGGGTCGCCCTCTTGTTGCCCGAAGCATTTTGCGACTTGGGTACGGATCCAGTAGTTGCCATCTGGGTCCAGAGGGTGCTGCTCATCTAGGGGATTGGCCTCGACGATGACGTTGTAGCGCTGACCGATACCCACCAGGATGGACGTGTTGTGGTAGGGCTGGATAGGGACAAAATCGGCGCTGGCCACCTGGAGGAGATGGTTGTCGATGCTGAACACAAATGTCGTGGCAAAAGATGTGTTGATGACCCGCAACAAGTATTTCTTGCAACCCTTACCGGGGCGAGGCTTCTCAAAGGTGATAGTCAACGGTGGTTTGATTTCTGTCGTGTTGGCGATCGAGTTGTCGAACTTTGTGATATCCCCCAGGCCGTTGAGAAGGATGTCCTTGCCGCCGCTGTCGCCGCCCGACACGACGCTTGATGCCGAATTGTGGTACCAATCAGTCATGATCAGCGGAGGGCTGACAGCCTCGTCCCAGTCGGCGGACGAAGGACCATGGATAGTCATGGGTCCCGCCGCGCCGTCGGCGTACTGCACAGAATAATGACTGTGGTACCAAGAGCTGCCGTACTGGTGAAGGGTAAAGTTATAGACGAAGTAATCCTTGGGCGCGATGGGGCATTGCGTAATGCCGTTGACGCCATCCATGTGCGTGGTGTTCAGTTGACGGATGCCCTGGCAATGGCGCGTTAAAGAGACTTCAAGGAGTTTGTGGAGATGGTAGACAGGGGGCGAACATACATGCCAGTGCACAGAAGTGCCGTTGAACTGGAGCCTATTGGTCACATTGACGATTAAACTGGATGTGTCAGTCAAAAAGCTGGTATATCATGTACGCATGTGTCAATCTCACCGATCACCCCAGCAAGCTTGGATCCACGGTCCGGGATAAGTTTGGTTGAAGAGCTTGGCAAAGGGGAAGTTGAGTCCGTCGGCGTCCCATGAGCCGTCGGCCAGGTCGAGCGTGTACCTCCTCTCAATACCCGTAGGCCATTCGTTCTCGTAATCCGTGTTGATGTCGTACTGCTTGCCAGTCGCCTTGTTGCGGAGCCAGCACTTGCGGTCCCGTTCGTGCGAGCAATCCTCCCAGCCCTCCATCTTCGGGTACTCGCACCTGAATTTGCCGTCGTCGGGAGTACCCGGAGGCTGGAACTTAGGCCCCTTGCCCGGAGTTCCTAGGGGCTGCATGCTGACGATCCCGCCAAGAGAGGCATCGTCCAATATGGAGGCTACGTCTTGGAGTGGATGTTGCCTATTGTCCCAGCCAAAATCTGGAGCTAGGGAGATGATGCTGATGAAGGACGTCACCACCGCCCAGACACGCTCGACCAGTGTCATGTTGATGGTGTATGATCAAATATTGAGAATGATGGTGGTATGAGGAAAAGGATGAGTGAGAGTCATCCACGAAGGTGCAAGAAAGGAGAACGGCCTGGCGGGCTGTGATGAGGAGTTCGTGTTTTATCTGGACTGTTGTTTATTCACTCAGGTTGCCCAGCCCTCGATGAGACGACGAGGGGGCTTAGAGAGGCGAAGGGATGGAAGCCACACACCTGAGGGAATGTGGTGTGCTTGACCAAGACCAGAATGAAGTCTCAGCTCGAGACTTCACAGACTTTCCGAGGCGCGACAGTTCCGGGCTAGCCGCATGCCAACAGGTCTCACACGGGAGGATGAAGGCACCATGATGTCAGACATAAGCTTAGCAACCCAAAAATGCCTGATATGAGTGAGCTGAGAGTTGATTACCATTGCTGAATGGCTGGAGAATTCCATGTCTGGTTGTCTTGGCCCACGGCTTCCTGTCTTGCCGTGCAGAGACACCTGCAGGTCTCACGTCACGCATGCGGGGAGGCGGGAAGAGGGTCGATTATTCGGATGTGTGGCATGAGTCTGAGACAACCCCTCTTCCACTTGTTCAGAATAATCCCAGAGACGGCTAGGCATTCGGAGACTTTCCTCCCTGCAAGCCCTGGTACATTAATGGCTGGCTGACTTAGAGCGAGCTGAAGCTGTTGCTGACCGGTTGCATTTAATGAAGAGTCCAGTTTTGCCGCTATTCAACCAAATGGCAATTCTGGCTGCATCCAGCAAGGCTAACAGCGGTGTGTTCCCCGCACTTTGTTGCAGACACGAGGTAACACGACACGTTGTGGTAGTGCTCCGCTGGGCAACCGGTAGAACCCCTCCCTCCACATGCCAAGTCACACGGCTAACAATGGGGCGCTCTACCGTCTTCCGCTGCCGCTGCCGCTCCCGTCCGCTGTCGTTCCCGTCCGCGTGGCGTGGGAAATAGGGGAGGAAATTACCAAACCTTCATGCATGCATCTGCCTCGAGACATGGGCGGCTGCCTGAGACGCGGGGGGAATCCGCCACCAGCTACAAGCCAATCACCAGTCCAGCATTTGAGCAGGTCAGCCAGCCACGCGGGAATTGCTCAGCAAGGATCATTACATTTTCGAAGGCAGGTATATGTCGCTCAGCACCGTTGCTAGTGGAAGCTATGCCGGTCATTCTTCAACATGGAGCTACCATACCTCAATTCTTCTCAGCTTCGTCAAGATTTCTCGAGAGCTACTCAATATCAACTGTCTCGCCCACTAGCGTTCGGGTACGGCATGTTTGGTTGTAGAAGGCTGGATGTTCTAGACAGTAACGTAACCAGTCACCCTAGGGATGAAGGAAGGCTGCCAAGGAGACTGGCTGAAGTTACACCTTATGAAACCCATCAGGTGGTCTCATCTTGCATAGTTCCAGGTCCCTCTGTTTGGCTATTGAGGTCCAAAAACCACATCTCCACATCCTACCAGAATATACGGTGCCCACATGGCTGGGTGTTTAAAGTCGACGACTGTGCTCTGCCGAGAATAGAGCCGCAAGAAGGAGTTGAGCATCTTCTCCGAGTACTGGAACCGCTCCAGGAATCGCGTCTCTTCGCTCTGCACCTTGTCCCTCCAGAGATCCTTCGCCTCGACCAGCAGGGCTCGCACAGACGCCATGTCCGAGTGATACAGAGCCACCTGCGCGTTCCTCCACGCCTCGGCGAGCCGCACCCTCCGTCCCCCGTCCTCGCCCCCCTCCTGCGAGCGCGCGATCTCTCGGTAGAACAGTACCATGAGGAGCATGGAGGCCAGATCGGCCGTCTTCCAGAGGCCGCCGATGTACGCTTGCGCTCCGGATGCCAGCGTCGCATGTGTGAACCCGACGACGTCGTTTCCGGGGTTCGCGCTCCCTGCTCCACTCCAGCAGCATCCAAAGACCACAAGGCGAGCGCACGCAGTGAGTGCGGCCAAGTCCAGCACGCGAAACGGGGGCTCTGTGTCCAAGTAGGACTGCCAGGGCGAGCCGAAGATGGCCGTCCCATGCGTGGCGAGATGCACAATGTCTGACTGCCCAAAGATCGACCGCAGCTTGTCCGTATCGCACCCTGCCAGGTCCGTGGGGTTCGTGCGGAACGCGTCCGCGATCATGACCGCTTCCGGGCCGATCATCGGGATGGCATTTCTTTCCTGAATGGCCTCCCTCACCGTCATGTTCGCACCCGCGGCCGCCGAACTCGCGAGCACGCCGACCCTCCCGTTGTCACCAGCAGCGGTTGGGGGTTGCCGTATGGAGAGGTGGCGGAGGATGGAGAGGCTCGGGATGTGATATACGATCTTGTGTAAGAATAGCGGATCCCCATCCAAGGCCAAGGCGGAGCAAGGGAAGAGCTGCATGACGTGCGAAGGGGCAAACACCACGACGTCCTTTTCGAGCATCCTGTGCTTGATGGGATCCACGATCTCCTTGGATATCTCTGCCGCGATTCGGTCCAGTTCTCCCCTGTCTTCGGCGGTTCCCTTGCTCTCCCGTACGATGCTGCTAAAGTTGAGAACTAAAGTGCGGAGCTGGATGTCCGTCAGCCCGCTCTGGTACCTGGCCACGACACCCTCGTGGGTGATGCCCAACATGACGAGGCCCTGTCTGCTCGAATTCATCTCGAACACAATCGTATCCTGGGGGATGCACTCGAAGAGGGATTCGGCAGTGGGGGCAGGCTCGGCAAAGCTGAACATGGAGCCTGCCGCCAGCTGTTCCGCCTCTAGTCTGGAAAGGGCAGCAAGGACGTCCTCCTGGTTCTGGATCGCAGGGATGTCTACTCCCCTTCCTCCACGCTGACCCCTCAGCCTCTGGGCTACTTCTTCATATGACAGAATGCCAATATCGTTGCCCTGCTGGGCTGCCATGCCCACCAGGAGATGGCCCTCGTACGCCCATTTCGCCCACTCCTCGACCTTCTTGGGATCCAAGTTATCCTTCGTCACAAGAAGGTCTAGCAGTGCTCTAGACCTGCCACGCTCAAGAAAGATGAGGGCCTGCTCCGTCCAGGTCCGGCCCGGCAAACCCCACTGTTGTGGAAGGCCTGCATGCGGCGAGACCGGGCTGCTGCTACCGCCGTCAAAGGCAAGACATAGCCTGGTCAGCCCGGCAAGCAGCTCTCCGCTGTGGATGGATGAGTGGCATCCACGACGAGCCTCGACGTCCACGGCGTTTCTCAGGCCTTCCAGCTGGTCCAGGGCACAGAGATACCACTCCAGCGCCCTCCTGGCTTGTTCATTGTGCTCGTATATCATCGCGACAAAGGTCAACGTCTGCCAGGAGTAGGAGGTGCGTGGCAGGGAGTGCGGATTGTTGAAGAACTCGGGAAGGGTGTCGACAGCCTTGGACACGACCTGGGCCCCACGAGCCCAATCTTGGGCAAGGATGCAGTATGAAATTGCTCGGTCGGCGGCGTCCAACTTTTGCCTGCGGCACCACATGGCCACGACCGGTGGTGCGTGTGCTTCCAGCATATCTGGCGAGGTGGTGTGACCCGTGGACATGGCGTCGGCAAACTGCCGGGGCAGAGCACCCGGCAGAACTGCCCTTGCTTCATTCAGAGCGCCAAGCTGAGACAAGGCGATCAGTTTGAAAATGGCAATCTGGTCCGTCTGCAGGTTTGGATTGGCAGCGTGGTCGCATCGCCACACGAAGTGGCGGAGGCAGTCTTGCCAGGTTCCCACGTCCGCCCTGTCCAGGGCTGCGTACACTTGGCTCATGGTGTTGTTATAGTCCAACGCCAACTGTTCTTGTGAGATGATCGGCTGCAGCATCCTGTCGACGATGGCGGCCCTGTCGTTGTTCGCCTGCGTCTGCTGGCTGGGATTGGGCCCCAAGGCTATTGCGGCAAAACCGTCGAACAGACGTTCCATCTCCTGCTCAGCGGTCCCTGCTCCGGACGGAGTCAGCTGATCCCTTTCGCTGCGCCATTCGTTTAACCTGACAGAGTTGCTTGTCGCTTGGTAAATTCGACTGGCAACGAGGTCGAAGCTCTTGAGCGTGTTGAACCTCAACAGGTTCTGTGAGCTGATCCCGCCAGTGCCAGAGTCTGATTCTGAGTCTGTCTTGTCGCATACCAAGCTGATGCGCTCCAATACCCTCTCTAGCAGCCCCCCCGGTCCTCGGCCTTCTGTTACTTTGACCTCGGCTCGGGCCATGTCTCCGGACTGATGCAAAAGATTGGCATGGGCGATGAGGGCATTGAGCTCGAGGTACGTTTCCCCTGCCCCTGCGAAAAGAGCTCGGGAACAAGCACAGCAAACAAGGGCGAGCGTGACGTCTCTGCTAGAGACGAACCTCCAGCGACCGAACCGCAAAATCAGGGTTCCCATGAAGGCTGCCGTCCCGGTATTCCCCGTGTCGTGGGCACGTCGTCCCAGATCTGTGGCGGCAGCGAATGGGTCAAGTTGCAGTCCCATAACGTTACCTAGCTCACCGATCTTTCGGACACTAACAGCCAACAGCAACTGGTGACATCGAACCAGCATGCTGTTCACCACGTCTCCTTCAAAAAGTTCACCAGCTCTTGAAATGAAAGTGCCCGCCTCCATGAACGCATTCATGGCTGTCCTCTCTGTCTGCGAAGCGGCCAAGAGGCCGACGGCGTGCTGGATACATCCTCGACGGAGAAGAACGGCGGCGCTACCGCGAGGACATTCGGCTGCCTCGAAGAAGAAACTGGCTTGGCGGTATAGATCCTGTGCATGTCTGTCATCGCGGAGAAGAATCGCGGGCTCCGCAGCGTCCCAGGTATCGTTGGACCAGCCCTCACCCATAGTTACGGCGATCAGACCCATGGCCAGGGGACTGGTGAACGGAGGGGAGACAATATTGTCGGCCTTAATGAGCAGGCAGTTTGCCACGCCGTTCAAGTCCCCGGCAGTGTCGTAGCTGTCGTGGAGCTGATCCAACCGGACTTGCGACTCGGGCGAACCCCGTGCAAGATGGAGTTCGGTAGTCAACCGGTCGAGGTAGAGCTTCGTGGCCCGCAAGCCGAGACGCGACGACAAGTCGCCGATGTTGTCCGCGAATGGATTCAGACCAGTCGGTCCGCCCGGGGTGAGACTCGGAGTGTGCTGAGGGTGTGACACGAATGAGATGTGGAGGGCGGTGCTGAACGCCAGCATATTTCCGAGCAGTGTGCTCTCCAGAGTCTCCATCGCAGAGAGCTCTTGCCTCGCACGCTCGAGCTCTTGGATCCTCTCTCTCAGCTGGAGTTCCGAGTCGGCGAGATGGCCGGCCGAATCGTCAAGACTGCTGCGAAAGCGGAGCACGGGAGGGAGCCGCTTGACGCAGACGAGATGGAAGAGATAGACGCGGCAGCGCGCCGCAAATCGGCTGCTTAGACCATCTTCCCCCAGGAGCCTCTCTAGATGGCCCTGTGCCTCGGATAGGTTTCCGGTGAAGATGAGGTAGACTGCCCGGAGCAGGGTAGCCGAGTGTCTTTCCTCGATGGAAGAAGTCGATCCTGGAGGTGAGGTGATTCCTTGGCTAGTACACCGAGATGCGATTTCCCTTGGGTTCCCACGATACTCTTCCGAGAAGACTGTTCCGCCCAGGAGCTCGGACAGGGTTGCATAGTCCATGATTGCGGGAGTTTTGTCGAAGCCGTATGTAAAACGATGAGGTGCCCAGCAGCTTCGAAAAACCAATGCTGGGTTATCTCTCTTTCCCAACTCTGCTCTGCATTCCGGGGAAATCAAAACTCTCCTGTTTCTACCTAGTATTTATCCTCGCTGTCCTCCAACAAAGCTAGGTTTCTGTGAGTTATTGCTGAGGGAAGTGCGCATGCTACCCCTCCCATCACGGCCCTGCGGCTGAACACCCAAGACACCATGGCGGGAGAAGAAGACCGAGGAGCTACTTGGTAAGAAGCTCAGAGATGGTGCGCTGCGGGCCGCAACCAGTGGACGGACCTCTCCGCGAACAATAATACTAGCAGAAGCTTAAGTGGACGCTTCACGAATTGCAGAAGGGCTCTGATCCGATTTGGCCAGCTCTGGCTCCTCGGCCAACCTTGGCGTTCGGAGCTGAAGGACGATGACGATAGTCGGCATTCAGCTCGACCACATCGTACTCTGCCGTCACCTTTCCCCTGCACCCAAGCCAGAAAAGTTTAGAACTGTGCAAACTAACTGCGAAGGGACTTGCGAATACCAAGGCCAGGCATATGCGGCCGCGGAGAGGGGATAAGACTGGGGAACGGGACGATCGAGTACTAATACAAAGACAACTGCTGACAGCTTCTCCTCGCGTGACAAGAAGCCCACCACAAAATCATCGTGCCAAAACTCGGAAATGCCGGAAAAAGAAGAGCGCACCTTCTTCCTCTACAGCGATGGCTACTCGTCGCAGGAGCTGGGCCTCGGGCATCTGGTCTTCGGCAACTTCGCCAAGCCGACCAAAGGGCGTCAGTGCTCCATGGAACCGCTGAGGTGAGTTGGACTCCAGCCCTTCTAAACTGGGTCTCGCTGCATTATTGTGGAGTACCTGCATATCTAACCAAGATCAATGACATGTCCGTAGCGAGGCTGATCTCGAGACATGGGCAAACGTGCAACTAAGGTCAAACTTCTGCTACTCATCCGAGTCGTTGCGAGGATTCGGCATCGCTGCGACGGCTATCGACTTGGTGAAAGTCGGGATATCTCGGGCCAGAGAAACTCAGCACGCGGTAGCCTCTGTGCGATGCAGACGTATCACCCTGAAGAAGTGAGTCGAGTCCTCGCTCCTCGTTCCTGCATTCGGATTCCTAGTTGGCAGGGGAAACTTCCAAGCTGATCAACTGTGTAAACGACGAAGTCCCCAAAAGTTCCTCACAGAACGGGTTCTCTCCGCCGATTCCACCCGAAAAACAGTGCAGGAGTGGCTGTCCGTCTCGACCAACGAGTACGCACTGAGAACGCTGACGCCGCTGGGCTGGTGGCCTAAGATCTGGATGCTCACCGGTTTCTACGAGCTCGAGGACTGCGCGAGCTTCTCATGGAGCAAGAGCGACGTCTCCGCCGAGGCGGGAGTCGCCGCCGAGGTCATGGCCCTGCTCAACATCCCCCTCGGCGCAGACGCCTCCATCCACAGGGCCAAGGGCCGCGGCTTGAAGCAGGACCGCCCGGGGAAGACCATCTGGGCGGCGGAGTATCAGCTCGTGGGCGCCAAGTTCATGCGTGTTCCGTCGGCAGAGAGGGACAGGCCCGCGACGACGCCGCTTCAGCTGCCGCTGAAGCTAAGGGCCGTCTACAGCGCGACGGACTCTGGTTGGCGGGCATCGGGATCGGGAGTCACGCAGAAGGAGGCAGAGAAAGAGGCTAATAATATGGCTGTTTTGGGTCTAGCAGACGAGGTCTCCTCCGCGCAGGGGGATATTTCTGAACGCGAGGACGAATTTTGGGAACTGTTCGACGAGGTGGAAGAGGACTGGCAGGACGGCGATGTCGTGGATGAGTGAGGAACAACTGCGGCCATTTTTTCTTTCCCTGCTCGTGCTTAATGCGTCATGCTGGCCACCGGTTGACCAGGCTCGAGCTCATGAGATGAGTTAGTACGGGGTCCTGCCGATTGCGGCGAAGCGTTTGCTTTAATCTTAAGCTTTGAGGCTGAGAGTAATCTTAAGCTTTGAGGCTGAGAGTAATCTTAAGCTTTGAGGCTGAGAGTAGAACTCTTATTTTGGGGCGTGCTCGCTGGGGTTTGGGGCAGGACGGACGCCCTATAGGGCGTCCTACGAAGCGAGCAGAATGCGATTTCTAGTATAGTAGTAGACGCCCTATAGGGCGTTCTACGTAGCGACTATTACCTCTCCTATAGCCTTTAGCGTAATAGTAGTAAAACTATTAAAGTAAACTACGTAACCCGGGTTAATCGGATAACTAACAGCTAATCTAGGCTAAAGCGGAGACTGAATTTCCTTTTATTATAACGTAATCCACGGGTGAGCTGGCCACACGGGTGAGCTAGCCACTTTGCCTACATTCTATAGATCCTAACTCTACCACGCGATATCTCAACATAGTAATATACAATCGCCTTCAAATGAACGCTAGCTTATCTTAGCCCTACAAGCTATAGAAAAAGACCCGAAACTAAGCGTACGACGCGTAGCGGCGATCTACGATATACCCCGAATAACTCTACGTACCTGATAGCTCGGCGTCGCCGCCCGACGCGACACACGCTTAAACTCTACGAAATTAACCGAGCTAGAAGAGAAGACTATTATCGAATACGTACTCGACCTAGATTCACGAGTATATCCTCCCCGGTTAAGTAAGGTTAGAGATATAGCTAATCGACTTCTCGCAGAGCGTAACGCGCTATACGTCGGGATTAACTAGCCCTCGACCTTTATTAAATAATAACTAGCCCTCCGGACGCGTTTCTTTCGTAAGTATGACTATAAGAGAGCCTAATACGAAGATCCGGACGCGATAAACGCGTAGTTTCGCCTTATAGCGAATATAGTCGCGAAATACGGCGTAACGGACTCTAATATCTATAACTTCGATAAGACTAGTTTCTAGATAGGCGTTATCGCTAACGGGATAGTCGTTATAAACGCGGAAAGACGTTCTAACACGAAGATAAGGTAGCCGGGCAATTAGGAATAGGTTATAGTGATCCAGGGCGTTAGCGCGACCGGTTTCTACGTCCCGCCGTATATAGTAGTTACGAGTAAATATCACCTCTCGACTTAGTACTAAGACGACGCGATTCTACGCGACTAGAGAATCGTAACGTCTTCAAACAGCTAGATAATAAACGAAATTAACTTCGATTAGATTTAGTATTTTAACCGATATACGAAACCTAGAAAGACGGGCGGGTATCGCGTCCTCGTCCTAGATAGCTACGAAAGTTACTACTCCGTCGAATTCAAGCTCTACTATAAGGACAATAACATTATCACGCTCTATATACTACCTCATTCATCGCATCTACTCCAACCTCTCGATATTAGCTGTTTCGGCCCGTTAAAGAAAGCGTACGGTTAGTAAATCGAGATAAAGATAAAGGCCGGTATAAGCTATATCACGAAGGAGGACTTCCTACCCGCGTTTTCTACCGTATTTCGAGATATAATAACGGAAAAAAACATTTAGGGAGGTTTTCGAGGGGCTAGACTTATACCCTATAACCCGAAAGTAGTTCTCTCGAAGCTAGATATAAAGTTAAAGACGCCGACGCCTCCGGGGTCGTCTCACGGGCTACCCGACCTCTAGACCTCCTAGACGCCTATAACCGCTATAGAAGCTATTTCGCAGTCCGATTTTATTAAAGGTCGGATCAGCCGTCACAAGAGTAGCTCACCGACGTTAATTCTTAATACTATTAACTTCCTAGCGAAGGGTATACGGGGTGTTATATACTAGATCGCCCTTTTAAAGTCGGAGGTCGCGATCCTTCGAGAGGAGAATACGACCCTTAGCCGGCGTCGGAGGGCGAAAAAAGTATAACTAAGATAAGGAGGGAGTCTTACTCTAGGCGAGGGATAGGATTAAATTACCTAGAGAGAGGTAGATTCTCAGGTAAAGGAGGAAACGCGACAGAATCCAGCTCTGTCGACACGGTCCGCGCTAAAGAAACGAAGCTATAATATCTACGGAAAGTCTAGTTATAACGCGAGAACTTATTAGCAGGTAGCTCTATTATCGTCTAATAGCGACGAATAGTTTTTATTTTAATTTAATTAGATTCGTAGTTATAACGAGAGTTAGGATCTATAGAATGTAGGCAAAGTGGCCAGCTCACCCGTATAGCCAGCTCACCCGTGGATTACGTTAGTATTATTTCTATATTATACTACTCTCCTTAATACTATTACTAGCCCGAAAAGTAATAAAGCGAAAATAGGTAGTAGTAGTTATATTAGTAGGGAAGAAATAATAGTAGGTATCTATATCTAGTAACGATAACTTTAAAGAAGTCGTGTCGCTCCGCGAGCGGGTAAGGCCGTACCGCCTCGTTATTAAGCGCCTTAGCCTAGACGTACTAAATATAATATAGAGCGACGGCTAAAATAGACGAGTCGATATTAGTTACGTACGAGAACTAGTTACTATCTTTAAGGACTAAGGGTTATAACGAATCGCGGAGGCGTACTTTATCCGTATACTATATACCCGCGACGAGGTACGTAGGGTCGAGGCGCTAGGCCGCGGTAGCGACGAGGGTTAATTCTTAGCGTAGGCTACTATTAATAAGAGCCGCGTCGAGGTTATAGGCGGTTAATACTAAATAGAAGCTCTCCGGGCTTTTATCGAGGAGACGGATAACGGAAGTACGGATAAGAAGGTAGCGAGGCTATAGTAGATATACGAGCTTTATAATCGAGGTAAGGTATACCTACTCGCGATCGTCTCCTTCTACTAACGATAGTTATAAACTAATTACCCCTAAAGCTTATACTATAGATACGGATAAATCGGGCTAACACGACGCTTCTAGATAATTACGGCTAGGTCTGGATATAACTAGTATCGCTCGCTACGTAGGCGCCGGCCGATAAATAGTTAGTTATTAAGAAGAAACTAGTAGAGTTACTCTACCTAGATAAGAGCGTCCCCGCGCGCCGGCTTATTACTCTTTAGAGTAAGGTAATATAGCGCGAGAGGACGACCGCCTAGCTAGGTATATACCTCGGGATAAAGAACTTTTCTATCTCTAAGCTCGAGTAGATAGTTAATATACGTATCGACGACTACTAGCTTAATACTATCGACGAGACGACTAGACTACTTCTACGCCTTCCCGTAAGCGCGGCTAAGTATATTATACTCTAGGACTAAGTACGTATAGTTATTAATAATCCCGTAAGCGTCTTCTACGGAAGCGAAGGTAAGCGGGCGAGGGGGTATCTAACGAGTATAGATAATTATAGATATAAAGAGGTATAACGTACTTCCTAGGTGAGTAGCCACCCCGGGTGAGTAGCCACCCTAACCACGCCCATTAATATATAACCCCTACGAAATTAACTATAACGCCGAAAATCAATTCGTCTCTACTCGAAATCGTCTACTCCGATATAATCTATATATACTTAACACGATCGGATATTATATCCGGGCTAGCCGTAGTTACTATACCTCGGCGCGGTCGCGGAGGACCTCGTTTAGCGACTACTACTCGCGCGGTTTTCTTACTTTACGACCGCGTCTAGATCTTTCTACTTAATTAAAACCTAGGCTTAACTTATAGTAAGAGGTCCTTTATACTATATATAGGTTTTTTTAACCCTATAACGTTTGCTAATAGCCGTAAGCTCCTACCGACTAATCTTAAACTCTTCGTCGATAAGAGTATACCTATATATTATAACCTATACTACTTTACCCTACTACTTAATAGCCTTAATAATTAACGTCGGAGAGTTATTACGACCTAGGTATAATCCTAAGGATGTATAGGCTGGATAGGGGTTGGGGTATATTAGTAGTTCGCCCTACTGTCCCAATTGTTAGTTGAATTAGCCCGTTTCTGGGCGCTACGCCCGCTAACACGCCTGAGATTCTAGCCCGTGCGCGGCGCCCGTCTTGTAGTAGGACCTAGTGTAATTTCGTGTTAGATCGTTACAGCCTAGACGCGACGCGACAGCTTATATTAGGACCGCGTACGGTTTTACGTAAGGACCTACCGCAATTTCCTGTCAGATCATCCTATCCTAGACGCGACGCGACATCTTGTATTAGGACCGTATACAACCTTCGTATTCTAACACCAAAACTAACTACCTTAGACAATTCAAGCACGGCCAGGCCCGAATTACCGAAACCGACTAGTTTTAAACGCAAAGACGGTTCTTCGATCCGGATAATTTTACTACGGCTAGGCCCGAATCGCCGACGCTCGTTACGCTAGTAGACATACCTATTCGACCGATCGAGAATAACGACGGATACCCTACGAAGCGTCCACCTCGAACTCACAGCGGATCGAGGTCTCCTTATCTATAGCCACCCTAGCTATAGGTTCACACTATCCCCAAAGGCCGCCCAGGTCAACGAGCACCTCCGAGGACGACACTCCATCTCCGCTAAGGAGCGGCAGGAGATCACAAAGCTCCTCCGCGCCTTACTAGGCCTCGAGGACCCCGCGACGGCCACGCCGAGGGAGGACGGGGTCGGCCGCGACCTTTCCCTCCAGTACCTAGATAGCTTCCTCTACCGCTAGTACAGCTTTCGGACGATCCACAGGGGTACTATCCTTCGCCACGTAAGCTCCGACCACCCGACAGAGAAGAAATAACGACTAGGGGGGACTAATACCTTCTACACGTCTATACGGGTCCAGTCCTAGGTAAGGAAGCCGAAGAACTCCTAGTACTAGATCGTAACCGATCCCAACGCGCCGCGGGAGGAGGAGACCGTGGCAGTCAAGCCTTCTCACGCCGAACGGCTAATCGCGCGGGAAGAAGACCGAAACGTAGAGCGGGCTCTATAGGTAGAGACTAGCCCTACGGCACCCCCGACGTATACGGAACTACGGCCCTAGCTCGAGCGGACCGGCTAGCAGAAGACGTATACAGACATCGACCGATATACTCTCATAGCTCTCACGACGCTCCCCTCTACGAAGGAGCGCTAGGCCTTAGTTGTCCGTCGTCATTAGGGTAGAAGATAGACGCGCTATATTCTCAGCTTAGCGGTAGACGAAAGTAGGATCGGACTTATCGCCCGCGCCGTAGAGCCTATTATTACGAGATACGAGGCGACTATATAGACGTCTGGCCGTACCGCTCTCTACTAGCTTCGTAGCGTTAGTTATATAAACTACTACTAGAAGCCCTTTCTCCTCGTCGGTAAGAAGGCTACGCGGATACGCTATATTAGCGTCCTCCGTCGCTTTGTCTGCTTCGTCTTTCGCCTATACTGGCTATAGAAGATAGGGCAACCTATAACGGGGACCTCCCTCACGCCCGAGTAGGTCGTGGTAATCGAAGCCGTGTGGAGCTATCTAACCCTAGCCGAGTGGTCGATAGACTATACCGGCGACGAGAGCGACGGTGATAAGGACGAGGACGATAAGGATAGCGAGGACGACGGGGAAAGCGAGGATAATAAAGACGACCAGGACGACGAGGACAGTCAGGACGACGAGGACAGCTAGGACGATATTAACGACTCTGTCGGGTTCTCCAGCGATTAGCTGCCCTCTCCTAAGCCTAAAGACACCGACCTGCACGAGCTCCTCTTTAGCGCTATTATACTATTCGCGATAGAGCCGGTCCCGGACGGTACGCCGTCTAAGACCGTATTTATCTACTTTACCGGCATACTCGGCTTTAGCGCGGATAATCAGTCCTTCTAACCGCTACGGAACTACACCTCATACCTAGCAGCCCTTATCTACCTACTCCGGCTCCTCTTCCTTAAGTATACTATTCTAGCGCGGGGCTACGTCCACCTCGGAATACCTTACCGACTAAAGCACGGCGGGCTCGAGAGGCTCCAGAACGTACGCCGACGCTTCGCCGTCCACGGCACCGAATCGGTATTCGACGAGCTATTCAACCTTATATACTACGGCAGGAAGGCTACTACCGACTAAACCCTATCGACCCTCCTCTATTAGAGCGAAGACGGGCAGTCAGTCCGCGTCGGCGATACTCCTAGTATAGCTATGTCCGATCTAAGGGCCCTACCGAAGTACCTAATAGAGTCGGCTAGTACGCTATACCGCGAGCTTATATACGGACTCTGTCCGGTTGTTAATCTATACTAAGTTAAGGACAGCTTTACCGACGTATCCGACGGGACGTTATTCGTAATAAACCCGTAGAATAAGCTGTCTAAGGAGTACTAGAAGCTTACTTCCCTAGCGTGTATAAATAGCGGCGCCGGCTTACTAGTCCGGGAAGGGACCTAGAGCGGCCGAAAAGTATTCCCGTACCTTACTAAGGAAAGACAGCTTCTCGAATCTATAACGGTCCTATTACTCTTTATAGCTAGAGGTCCGCTACGGGGGCTAGATCTTCTATACCTACGCTATCGTAATACAGGGCCGGTCGAGCGCGGTATATTCGTCCACGAAGGGTCCCTCGTATACCTTACTCGAAGTTATAAAGCGAAGCGGTCAACTAATAAGGAGTTTTACGTCGCTAGGTTTCTCCTACCCGCTATCGGGGAGATCCTCTACCTATACCTCGTCTATATCCGCCCCTTTATCGACCTAATCGCTCGAGAGAATAGCGGTATATATAGGAACTACTTATCGTATCTCTTTTGATCTAGCGCCGAGGGCGTAGTAGGTCCGTAGGATACTAGTCGGCTATTAAGGGCGGTCAAGAAGGCTATATTAGCTGCCTAGGACTACCCGGGCATCACGGTATAGATACTACGTCAGCTATACGTCGGCGTAATATAGAAGCACGTCAAGGAGGTCTTAGAACGCTTCAATCTATACGACGACCTTAACGCTAACGCCGATCGTAACGTCGTCTTCGTATAGTAGACCGGGTATAGACCCCTCTAACGCGCCCGGGGGTATAGTCTTAATAGTACCTTCCCTACGTATCTATAGCCGGCGTTACTTAAGAGGTATAGATAGGTCTTACTCTATTAGCATAAGTTCCTCGACGTCTATACTATTCGCACGGCGGATCAGGCGCCGCCGTCCGTCGCGAAAGATACCCCGAAAAAGAGGATACGAGAGGTAGAGGAAAGTATACTATAGTCCCCGAAAAAGAGACTACGGACGACACACGACGCAGTCCGCTAGGAGGGTAGTAACAATCTACTACAGCGAGAGGTTTAGCGCCAGGCTAGATTCATCTAATCGGAGATACTTAGAGGAACCGTCCTCCTATATTATTATATCGTATAGTCCGTTCTAGACGGACTATCCCTAATAGTAGATTCTAAAGTACCGGAGCCGCTACTCCCTAACCTGCCGGTACTCTAGACCTAGTAGTAGCCGACTACTATAGCTTCGTATAAAAGGACATTTAGCGCATCCGAGTCCTACTAGTCGCCGAGCCTACTACTAGCCCGGACGCAAAGTAGCTAGCCCGAGGGCTTAATAGCGTGGACGCCTCCGCCGTCGGGTTCTTATAAATTAGACTTAAATCTAGGGAGCCCGATCGTATAGTCGCCGAGCCCGCCGCTAATTTAGGTATAAGAGGACTAATCCGAGGACTTAGTAGTACGGACGCCTCCGCCGTCGGGTTCTTATAAATCAGACTCGAATCTAGGGAGTCCGAGTATATAGTCGCCGAGCCCGCCGCCGATCCGGCGGTACTATAAACTAACTCTAGGTCCGTATCTAGCTCTCGATATTAACCGAGTTCTTCCTACTCTAACCTCACAGTCGTAAAACCAGAATTAATTAGAGGGTCTTTCGATAACCGCGGGATACGAGTATTAAGTTAACGACACCGGGTCAAGGGGTACTTACTTAAGGAGGTACTATCCCGCTTCGGCGATATAGTACTCGAGGATCCCGGGACGGTAAGGCTACCGGCGGACGGGGGCACACTAGTCGAGGGTATACCGGTTATTAATAGCTTTAGCTATAGGCGGTACCGTTATTTATTACGGTCGTATAATAACGTAATATACTACTAGACGTTAGCGCGGTACGGGGAGCCCGAGGACGGCCGGGGGCGGTAGACGAGGGTCCGGCTATAAATATAGTATCCGGGCCGATATATACGGTACTAGGTCGTCGACGATAGGGACGGGTCGGTTTAGATAGTAGTTATAACGATAAGGCGGTTAAGCGTAATAGGGTAAATAAAGTATTAATATACGAATATAAGACTACTAAAAAAGGGTAAGCCCCGAAAGTAATTAGGTAGGATAATTCGGCCGCGGTCAGGTTCGAATTATTAGACCCGGTTAGTTTAGGGGGAGATTCAGCGGCGGGGAAGTATAGTAAGGCGCGACAGCCGGTCGTTCGATAAGTAATTAGGCTTTTAATAGGATTTCTTAATACTATACCTCCGACCTCTCCCTAAATACTATTACCCCTAATTATATAACTATTACCGGAAGCTAGTACCGGTACTTATCGAAGTTACGTAATAACGTAACGTACTACTAGACGGTCGCGGTCCGTAGGGAGCCGGAGGGCGGGTGTTTTACTCGAGGGCGTTCGGAGGGATTATAGCCGGCGTGCCCCTTTATAGTTCCTTTTATTATATATTCGAGGGTTAAAAATAACCTCCTTCTTTCTCTAAATAGTACTAATACTATACTATATAAAGTCCTTTAAAGCCCCTATTCTCGGCGCTAACGGCAAGAAGCTAAAGGACTTACCCCGTCAAGGCCCGTCTCTTTATAAATACGTAAGATTGTCCGCTACTATACCCTGTCCTGATATATAGTGATGTTTATTTACGGGCTTTTATAAAGCCCTATTATAGGCCGAGGCGTATTTAGGATACTTTCTTCTAGGCGTAGATATCCTCTATACCCGATTAGACTCTTTTACTCGACTAGTCTCTTACCCCTAGTAGACTTCTTTAATCTCACCCTACTAGGAGATTATCCGTGAGGCCTCTTATACTTATAGTAACCGAAGCTAAAGTACTTTACGGCCTTACGAGCGTTCTTAGGACTATAGAGAAGGAGGGTATTAGCTTTAGTAGGGGTACGGAGGGCTAGCTAGTCTAGAGCGATGGCCTCGCCGCTAGCGGCCTTAATACGGGCACGAGTAGTCGAGGTAAAACGTAGGGCAGTTAATAGTCACCTTAGGGATAGTAAGGAGGTGGTTATTATCGGTGGTGGTACCGATAACGACGACGGTACGCTTATTATCCTCCTTAATATTCGACGCGATATGATAGATTAAGACGGGAGGGCGGTTAATACGGGATATAAATAGGCGGCGGAGAACAGCCTTATTAAAACCGCTATCGGTACGACCTTTAGAGGATTTAGAGTATTAGCCGTAAAGGATTAAATTCGCTCCGAACCTAGTATACCCGGCGGGTAGACTATAGTGGGAGAGAGACTAGGCAGGGGTATAAAACTTACGGGTAAGGAAGCGGTACTACTTAACGAGGAGCTTTAGGTATATATTATCGCTCTTAGGCGCCTAGCGGTACGTCTTACGTACGTAGTGCGCGTTAAGATTAATACTTGTTAGGGTGAAGAAACTATCGTTAGCCTGGATATACTCGAGAGGGATTATAGAGAGCCCCGAAGAATAACTCTACTTATATATAGAAAGGCTCGGATAGGACCCTCTACGTACTTATTTTATCGTCGATACGGTAATCCGGTTATAGTAAGGTTGGTTATCGAGTAGAGTATTGTTGAAACACGGAGACTATCCGTCCCCTTACCCTCGAAACTAACCCTCTTCGATAATTCGGCCCTCTCTAGGGCCGAATTATACTCCTGTTTATCTAATCCGGTTAGGGTGAGGTTAGTTATCGGAGGAGAGTAGTACGGAAGGGAAATACGGAGACTGTCCGTCCCCTTACCCTCTAAACTAACCCTCTTCGATAATTCGGCCCTCTCTAGGGCTGAATTATACTCCTGGTATCTTATCTCCTATTATTATCGCGTACTTATACTTACTCTAGGCTCGCGTACTTACTCTAGGCTCGCGTAATTACCCCCCTTCTAGGTTTGAATTGTCTCTTACCTTAAGTTTTGAGTGCCTTCCTGGTAATTATATCTATTTAGTAACGGGCTAGGCTGTTTTCGGTTAATAGTTACGTACTCCTGCCCCTTACTCTCTAATATTAACCTCTCTAAATTACTTACGGCCCTTTTAGCTATTTTAGGCCTCCTTCTATTATTAACCCGTAGTATACCTATAGCCTAGGCAGGCGCGCGTACCTTCCTCCCTCCGAAATCTCCCCTAGCATATAAATACCTCCCCTCCACCCTTATCTAACTTCTTCCTTTCCCCCTAAGCCTCCTATCCTCATCTCTCCCCCCCTCTAATAACCTCCGTCTACCCGTTAGACGTCTCCGCTAACTACGACCCTTCGTCATATATACTCTCCTAGTTAATAACTTAACGGCCTAAGTACTAAACCCGATTAGGGTCGAATTATTAACCCTTATTACTTTTAACTAACTCCCGCTTCGTATTCGTTATACCTCCTAAGAGGAGGAAGCCCGCCGGCGCGGCTATAAATTCAGTCCGTACTGTCATCGTATAGACGATAAGGACGGAACCTCTCCCGATAGTATCGTCTACGGCTCCGCCTATAACGATAACGACC